>OV743308.1:5042500-7542500 GCA_928268935.1 Lasiommata megera | reverse complement strand
AATTCTGTTATGCAAAAGATTAAAGATATATGTTATAAAGAATATATAGGTAAATGTAGGTCTGAGTATAATTTTCAGAACCGTTGTTTTTATGCTGTGATATTTTTTGTTAATATTACCCGACCATTTCGGATAAAATTTACATTTCAATCGCCGCGCTTCATGTAAAAACATGAGGCTCATAGAACGTTGCCGACCTTTCGCGAGCTTATGAAATAGCGTTATTAACTGCCAAGCAAAATAACTGAGCCAGACAGGGCACAATCAGTATGGTTTTTGTTTTTACAGGAAACATTTATAAGAAAAATAACAACGTGAAATTGGCGTGTGTTTACGGAATTCCCTGATATTTTCCTACAGGAATGGAAACTTTTTTAATGCATGTTGTATAAGGTATAATCTCTACTAATATGAGAAATGCGATAATTGTGTCCACAAGTAAACTGAGACTTCTAGAACCCAGTTTCGCTCGGTCACATCAAAATATAAATACTTCTCATATATTAAATCAATCGTGCTTTACTATTATAAATTACAGTACAATGTAGTAAAGGGCTCGCTTTTAGTTCTCAGTTACTAGTAGTGTAGTGTTTAAAAATATTGAATTTATTTTTTTAAAGTGATTTGTGATTGATTTTCAACCTTGATTACGACGAGAAAAATGCATACAAACAAAAAAAGGATTTTTGTTTATTAAGACAATCTTTAATAGTTAAACCTTGTAATGAATAGAAGCAGGCGTTACTTTGCGGAAGTCCATGAGGAACCATAAACAGCAAGTATAATTTGCTATATTCCGCCGACAACCGGGAGATTTGTATAATATAACACCACACAAAATCTTCCACTAGAACCTCTACGCACGTTTCGACCCGACACCGGATCATCCCCAGGAGATGTTGACTTCACCAGCGCGAAAAGTAAAGTTACTTTTGGTTATGGTTAAACCTTGCCCTTTACATTTTTTTTTTTTTTTATCCACTACAAATTAGCCCTTGACAGCAATCCCACCTGATGGTAAGTGATGATGCAGTCTAAGATGGTAGCGGGCTAACCTGTTAGGGGTATGGTAAACCCACACTCCTAATTGGTTTGTACGCGACATCGTGCCGGAACGCTAAATCGCTTGGCGACACGTCTTTGTCGGTAGGGTGGTAACTAGCCACGGCCGAAGCCTCCCACCAGACAAAGACATCTTCTTACTTGAACGTATAGTTTAGAAAATAAACAAAATATTAAAATGAAAATACGTAAGGAAGGGGAGTCCACGGCTCAAGTTATCCTTAGCAGACCATTAGACCGAGATCTATAAAACAAGCTTAGCTTTACCTCTGTCATAGAAACAGTTAAAACGAGATAACATTTTGTTGAACGAAATACGGTCTATAGATATCAGCATTAATCAAAGCTGGTGAAATCGTATGAACAACCAACAACCATTATTAAATAAAATAACTTGAAATATTTAAAAAAATATAGTATTCGTATAAAATAACTTGAAATATAAAAAAATATCTAGTAGTATCGTTGACATTTCTTTTTGTCATACTAAATACCTGGGAACCTATTCATTTATCTATTTACAGCTTTATCTCGGTAATATCTTCGGTGGCTTATACGACAAAGTGCCTTCACTTCTAGCGCCGACCGCGTCGACTTGATAAATAGTGCAGTACCTAGACTACTTGCACCTTCGTTAATTGATATAGACGAGCTTTATTGGGCTTAAATACTCAATAAAGTTCTCACTTTGTGATTTTAATTCTTTTCTCGAACACTTTTTGAATTCAATTTCTGAAGTTCATAATATTAGTTTTTATAAATTCACTGTGAATTTTAACATAATAATCAAAATCTATGAGGAGTTAGAATATAAATGAAAAATGTTGGTCTTGGCTATTATTATTAAAGAATTTTGGCGTTGGAGCATCTTGGTGACCCAATAAACACTATAAAACAAAATGATTGCGTTGTGTTTTAACGTACATGTTTTATAGGGATTTTGATATTACTCGACTTTACTTTATGACGCCTGTGTCCAGTGGCTTGCTGTGACCCGTTTGATGTTTTTGTCCCACCTACCAGTGCTGCATTCCCGGGACAGTTTCATTCATATACATTGACCAGTACAGCTCCTTGGAATCCTAGCGCCAGTCCATCCATTGAACCACGTGGCTCACATATTTCCACTTTGCAATTAGTTGAGGTATCTGTAACATTGAGTCTCATATGGATTTCCCTATTTTTTATTGATAACGTTGATATATTTCGCATTGCTCTATCGCCCGCAGGGTGACTTGAAAGCATTTGTTACGATAATACCGAGATCTTGCTTTAATAATTCAACATTATAAGTGGATTTTACTCCTTCTCATTCTATTCAGGTATTTTAAACTTCCTAAACCATCAGTTCATTGTCCTTAAGCTCTCAGACTTGACAGCCCGCAATTTACACTAATACGTACATGTTGTCTTAATATTATCATGATTATAGGGGATTATAGGGGTAAAATAGATATTAAAATATAATTTAGATACTGAAACAAGTTATATATTTTTTAAGTGCTATCAGTAATTCCTTGTTTAATTTTGATCGATCTTTAAATTGGTTATTTACAACGGGCTATTGAAGATTAGATTAAAAAAAAAACCATTTCAAGAAATGGCTTCATGGAATAATATTCAGTATCTCAATTTATTTTAGTTTTATGAGAAGGATTTGGCCACTCTGGCCATGTGCGGATTGGCAGACTTCACAGGTCTAGTAGAACATTATGAAGAAATCACAGTTGTGTAGGTTTCCTCACTATGTTTTCCTTCACCGTTGAAACAAATGATAATTTAATTGCTTTGAAACGAACATAACTCCGAAATGTTAGAAGTGCGTGCCCGGTATTGAACTCCCGATCTCTGATTAGGAAGCGAACGTCCTAACCACTAGGCTATCACAGCTTAAAATAAAATATACATAACGTATTTTAATTAAATATTTGAGAAGGATTGCAGTTAAATTTTGAACTTCAGCACCAATTTCAGATTCATTGTCTTATTTTATTATAACTAAATATAAAATTGACCAGTCATTAGTCACTATAGTCCTAACGTACTTCTGAAATATACCTCTCCAAAATATTCGCGACAATACCTTTTCACCAATTAATTGGTGAACGAGCGAACTAGTTTCAGTGCAAATTTACTCTTTTGAAATTATGGCGTACGGCTAGCTTTAGAGCAATATATGGTACAAAAGAATTCCCGGGGGCGTTGCATTATTGGTCAGATATTCGAAGCAATGAACAAAGTAACGAATAAAGCAGTAGATTTTATAAACAGGTCGAAGCTTTTGGGTACACCTACTCTAAATAGTTGGACGAGGAACAAAGGCTACCGTCAGTATTATATTTTTTTTATTATATACACTACAAGTTAGCCCTTGACGGCTATCTCACCTGGTGGTAAGTGATGATGCAGTCTAGGATGGTAGCGGGCTAACCTGTTAGGAGTATGGTAATCCCACGCTCCTAATTGGTTTCTACGCGCCATCGTGCCGGAACGCTAAAATCGCTTGGCGACACGTTTTTGTCGGTAAGGTGGTAACTATCCACGGCCTAAGCCTCCCACCAGACCAGACTCGAGCCGGGAATCGAACCCAGGACCTGCAACTTTATAATGCGACAGCGCACGCACTGCGCCACGGAGGTCGTCAAAAATTTTGTGTGTAAGGTGAGCGAACATTACTATGTAATAAATAATGTGTTTACAAGCATATACAAGCGTGTTACATATAATTAGCGGTTCTCCATGACTTTGAACAACATACACCGTAATTTAAACGTAAGTTCATATCATTTATAATGGAAGGTTTCAAAAGACAAGGCATTTGTAAAATAATGATAGATCTTTTGATGGTTTATCAGATATTTTTGTCTTTTTTTCCCTTCAGCAATCAAAAATGACACACCCACAGTTGATTGAATGAAATAGATGGTGAAGTGGAAAATTTAAGTATGTATAAAGTGCCAGATAATGGTTGTATAGTTAGTTGGCAGCTATCCAAGACGTACCACCGATATGTTCTTTATATTTTGTCAGAAATTCGTATAACGAAAGTGTTTCTTTGCATTATTAGTAGTTTAAAAACACGTATTTTCACATCCCAAAGGTCTAAATAGTTATAATTGGTGGTACAAACTTTAAATTAAAACTTGAATCAAAATATAGTCATATTATTCAGTGAGTGAGATTATTATTTACAGTTTAAAATAATCACGCTAAGCTCAGGAACTACTGGTTATTTTTGTGTTGGATATATGGTCCATTTATCGAGAAAGGCTAGAGAACATCGCGCTACGACCAATAGGAGCGGAGAATTACTGAAAAATGTTGCAAAAACGGGAAAAATTATTCCTTTTGAGAGCGTTTGTTGCGTGCGCTGTAAACGGTACAAAAAGTAACGCAAAAACGTGTGTAGAAATTGTTTCCTCTAAAAAAATTAAAAAAGAGCGGAATTCCATATGTAGTTGTATATTTTTAAGTTGATTCACCTTTTTATGATACTCAAATTTGTTCTTAAACAAGGAATTATTTTCGAAGGTGTCTATATAATGATTATATATATCTTTATCCAAATAAATACATTATTGATCGCAAGTATTTAGTTTTGATCCAATTGCTTTGACATCACTTGATTTCAATGAATACCCTAGGCGATTACATAGTTTTATATTTATACATTTACATATTTATAATATATGATCAAACGAACTTGCAAAGTGAAGTTCGATCGATATTATATGAGTACGCTTCATTCGAAGATATAATAAATAAACAACATGGTAGTCCTTTTATCCTGCAGGCAACACTTCGCATTTTTAGAAAAAGAGTAAGTCAATTTATTTTTGTCTCCTGTGGGTAGGCTCTGAGACGGTTTGTCATTTTTTTTAGAGTAACTGAATATTTTTACCAGGGACAAAATTTTCCTGATAGGGTTTTGGGATCGGGAGGGTGTATATATCTTCGAATGAAGCGTACTCATATAATATCGATCGAACTTCACTTTGCAAGTTCGTTTGATCATATATTATATTTCGTCGCTTTATTCTTCAGATATAATAAATAAACAACATGGTAGATGTTTAGAGAGGAAAATTTTGTATAACTAAAAGTGAAAAATACAACTTCTATGTATTTAGTCAAATAAATCATCTTTTATAATAACAAAATAAATCTTACACATGTATTTCATTGGTATATAAAAAAAGGTTTTTAATCAACTGTTTTTTAAATTAACTAATTAAATCCTTAATTAAACGCTATTATAATTATTACCTGCCACTAGAAAACCAAGTTACGTTTCTCTAGGTAATAAAACAAGACTTTGCAAATATCCCATCATCTAATAATACTCTGCGATGGTAAAATTTGGCAAAGGACAGTGACCTGCTTGTCCAACTAGCAGTTTTCCTAATGGTATCCACTGAAATACCGGGGCCCCGCGGATGTGGCAGCGTGGCGCGTGCTTTGCGCGCCGAACCTCGACACATTCACGCCGCATTCACCCAACACTTGTTTAATCCATCTGCTGATGGTTCGAGAGGTCGCAGGCCTAAACGGTCGTTTGAATGTTAATATGAGGTTATTCGAAGTTACTGGTCTAATATTCTTGGTGAGGAATATTTGGTCTTCTATGACGGTAGCGGGACAAATTGCTTTATTCTCGTTAAAATAAGGTAAAGGCAATACCGGCTGCTCGCGTCCAGCTGCGGAAGTTTTAATTACAGTTAGGTGTAAAGAGTTTGTACTCGTTGTGCTGTGCACAGAGCAAGAAGCATCACTAATTTTTTGGGGATCTTTTCTAGCGAAAGATCCCTATTGGGTATCCGATTCGCGATAAAATTGATTACTAACTGTGGATTGAATATTTCGGTGTAGCAGGTCTTAGTTTATAGGCACCTTTGAGTAATCGTTTTACCTAGTCGTTCGCAGTTAAATCACTACCTAAAAGTAGAGACAGTGCGGAACGGTGGCTGTTCAGGGAGCCGTATGCGGCACCTTTATTAAATTGTTCTGTTAAAAATATCAAGATAGGCGAAAGTGAGCACTTGTAGGGATCAAGTTTATTACCGAGACAGAACTGCCACCATAATCTATAAGTCCCGCTGTAAAGTATTTTTAGATAAGGATGCCATGATTAAGTCAAGCACCTGGCTTGGAGTTCCCCTTGTTGCGAACGCCGACCTGAGCACACTGCTGCACCCAGGTTAAACGATTTTAGGTGGTGGTGTTGGGTCCTGGAAGATAACGAAGGGAAATTCAAATTTGGTATGAAGTATATAACATCGGTTTGAATAATGTTTAATAACATTTGGAACCAAGGTTGAGATGGCCAGTAGGGGAAGATTAAGATACCTTCCGCTTTATCATTTACGATTTTTTGTAAGCATCTCAAAATCATTATAAATGGTGGGAATGCGTGGAAAAAAAAACGATCTCCAACCTATAATAAACGCATCGAATATAAAGCTCGCACCATTGCCAAATGGATCTGGGCAAATCAGTAAGATGAGGGAACTGAATTCCTCCTATCCGATTAATATTGCTGATAGCGGTCGTGTTATCAACATGTAACAGTATATTAATATTAGTTTTCTCGCGAGCAAACTTTTTAGCCCGAGAAAAACTGCTACTAATTCTAAATAATTTATGTGTAAATTACGCTTATTATCTGTCCACCCACCATTTGCGCGCTTGTTGTCGCAATAGGCTCCCCAGCCTGTCCTGGATGAGTCTGTAAATTTTCACAGACGCATCAAAGTTAGGAATCATAAGTGTATTTGATGTGGTACAAATGTTATTCGACCACCACATTTAATCTGATAAGATATCAACGTTGGGTTTAAATATTACATCGTAACTTTTGTGCTTAGTAAGAACCAGGTATTTCTGTCTTGCTAACTTCTTTGTATATAGCCAACCATATCTTGCAGCCGGACAGGCTGAAGTAAGAACACCAATTAGGTGAGCGAAATCCCTAATAGTACTATTCGGTAGGTTAGAAAATTTGTTCACTAGACTCAAAATATTGTTTCGCTTATCTGATGGAAGCGATATTGTCGTATCTACTGAGTTGTACATAAACCCTAAAAACCTGCAACTCTGTTGAGGGTGTAAATTACTTTTATCGTAACTAATTATAAAACCTAAACAATTTAGTAACCTTACAGTTTCGATTACGTTTGTATGACACTCAAAGCTATTCCCGATACACAATATGTCTTTTAAGTAAACGACACATTGAAATTCGCAAAATCTTAGATAACTAACTACTTCCTTCATTAGTTTCGTAAACGTCCGTGGGGAACATAAACCATAAGGCATCGTATTAAACTCGTAAGTAGTTATTTGCGCATTTTCGTTTTGGAATTGAAATGATAAATATTTACGTTGGGAATACGTTACTGGGACCCATCGCCATAAAGCCCTTTCTTAGTATAATTTTTGATGCAGTTCTATGATCTTCCATCTTAAAATTAGAATTGAGAACGTATTTATTTATCTGTTTAAGATTAAGAATAACCCTATGCCCACCGTTAGATTTTGGGGCTAAAAAGATGGTAGAAATAAATTCAGTAACCGTTGTGTACCCAACCTATTTTTTTTTTTTTTTTTTTTTAAATATTTTTAGTAATATTAAGCCAACAGTTCAGTGGCAGTACTGGGTTCGATATGATCCTGCCCCCCCCCCCCCCTCTGCTGAACAACTGGTAGCGGGGGTGGCCGGACCAGTTTCACCGAGGAGGAGAAGTTGCTGTCGAAGTTTTCAGATTCGGACCTCTTTTGATCTGGAGTCCTTGTCTCTCAATGGCCTTTGAGGCTTTTATTCTCTCCGATAATGAACATCCGAAAAGAGTTTCGTCAGTTTCGATCTCACTTGTGTCTTACAATCTCACTTGTGTGTCACAGTAAAGTGGATATCGGTAAGTATTCGGCAGTTATCCGATAAAAAATTTACAGCTTGTATCTTGTCATCACCGGTCAATAACAAGGTCATCACCGTTACACCCAGGCCCAGCTGGTCCTGCCTCGACTGAAGCTTTTTGTCTCGGGCCCTTACAATATCTGCGGCCGCGGCAGATATTTCTTGATTTAAATTTGGAACTTTTAACAGCTTACAATTTTTATGTTACCTCCGCTTGGAGGCCTTTTTTTAAAATTGGGAGCCATCGCTGCGCCCATTTACAATGAATGTCGGGACCATAAGTCGGTACATCGTCCGCTGCGTCCCCCAAAGCTTGAAATAATTTGGTCTCGAGTTCAGGCAGCGGCTCGCCGCATGCGTCTTGTGACGACGACGAAACAATTTCATTCACGGTTACGTAGGCCGACATAAGCGGAGCCTCCGGCTGTTGTGGTGACAGCGGCGATGGCGTTGGTGAACGAGATAACGGGGCCGGTGCGCCAATGTTCTCATTTAATCTTTGTGTTCCGTTTTGTAGGAAAATAAAACGATGATAAAACTCAAAAGTTACAATTTTTGAAGGTAGGTAAATAATATTTTAATAATCTACAGAAAGATTCGGAACAAAGAGTGTTATTATGGTACCCGCTGAACCATCGTGTTAACCCGCAGTTAACCGCCAGGTCAGCTTACAGATACCTTCACAAGTCAAGTCAGGTTGACCCACACTCAACCATTGGGTTGATTTTTAGTGTCATACTTGTCCTTCGTGTTAACCCGCAGTTAACCGCCAGGCAAGCCTACCAGACACCTTACGAAAGACCGAGAATCACACATTGTAACGTTTTGTTAAAGTAGGTACTTACTTATATTGTTTTCGGAATCCAACGACGAGTACACAATTAAATGTCGATGTTTATTTTGTTTATTTTTAGCTTTAGTCTCTTAATTTTTTCACTATAGTATTTTATTTTATCTTCAGCACTACGTTTAGACATTTTTAGAAGCGTGTGCTTGTTGCCTCGCACGAAAAAAGAATGACAAACCGTCTCGGAGCCTACCCACAGGAGACAAAAATAAATTGACTTACTCTTTTTCTAAAAATGCGAAGTGTTGCCTGCAGGATAAAAGGACTACCATGTTGTTTATTTATTATATCTGAAGAATGAAGCGACGAAATATAATAAATTAGATATTTTTAAAATAATTCCACTCATCCTGACATACATCATGCAGGCGTGATACACCTAAACTAGCTCTTAGAATTATGGGCTTAGTAGTAGTAAATAAATAAATAAAAAATAATAAAACCAACGTGTGCGAAATCGCAGATAAAGTTTAATATATATAGGTTTTAAGCGCATCTTTTTAAGTAAACTACACCTAGAACGTGCAAACGATCGTAGAACATAGAACGATCTTAACATTGGCAGCTTTAAGGAAGTCCGCAGGTAAAACACATTTACGTTTGGAGTGCCTTCTTATGTTTCTTGAAACGTTTTCATCGTATACTCCGATAGTCGGACGCATCAGTTCGAATGCTATATAAATAACTCAGGTCGGTAAGTAGCTTCTTAAGACTTTATAAGTTTATGTTCGAGAGTTCTACCCTGGAGTATATATAGCAGTTCTTTTTAAGCACTTATCTGTAGAACAGAAGTAATATTTACTAGGTAGTAAATGGGCATTTTCCAACCCGAAGCACATTACCCCAGGTTATCATCCCTAACCTGTATTTTGACATGGTGAGCTAAAATAATCTATCCTATAAGAAGCCTATGCCATTTTTTTGTTAGTAAGTTTTACAAGAAATTTTTCTGGGTATTCCAAGTTGTAAAATACTTAACAAATCATATCTTTCTTGCTTTCATACTTTGACACAAAACGTGATTCGTTCGACCATTTTGTTATATGGATAGTTAAAACAAGTTCGACGTTTTAGATCAATCTAGGAACAATGTATTTTTCCGGGTCTTTTCTACTCAATAATAATCTCAATTAAAAAAATCCGATGCCTTGCTTTTTGGTTAAAGGGTTTCTTGTTCTTTTCCGTTTTTCTGTATTTTATTTCATTTTGATCGTTCGTGAAACTGTGACATTTATTATATAAGTCAGGTTTGTGCCTACGAAGTTTATGTCTGCAATTTTTTTCTTCGCCGCTATAATATGGTCTCCAGAATGGATAAGTTATTTGCCTGCTTATGCTTGACATATAAGTAAGTAGTACAGCTAGTCTTAGTGGTTTCTAGAACAAAGTGCCTTCACTTCTTGCGGCGACCGCGATGTCTTGCTCCTTGACAAATAGGTCAGGACATAAATTTATCTAACCTAGTGTTGCTAGCTTAAGATATTAGGTGGAGTTTATATTCAGGTGAAAAGTAAATAAACTATTGCTAGTTTATTTTTAATGTATAATATAAATTAGTCATCATCATTGTTATCTACCCATTACCAGCACAGGGCGCAGGTCTCCGTGCTAGATGTGCTGACCCAGCCATCACGCGACCCAAATAAGCATAGCTGGGTTTTAGTGGGTATTCTGGTCGCCAATTTGGCCACTGGTAAGTCCCACATACCTCGAGATAAATTTCCCAGCGTAAAAAAGAGCCATTCATTGATAGAATTAAAAACACCTTTGAACATATTATTTCTTACGGAATAGTTGTTTAGTGTTGTAGTTTTCTCACTTGTAGTTTTCTCACTATGTTGTCTTCAGTTACTTAGCAGGTTATTCAAATGTTTAAAATTCTGATAACTCCGCAAAGTTAGAGACGATCAAACCGGTGATCATACTTGGTCCCCAGTAAGGCAATCCGAAGTCCTAACCACTGTGTAGTTTTTCTACGAATTTTAGACAACCATAAAACTCCGAACCCTTATTCGGAGCTGACGAGATACTTTACCCAAAAGGCTCTACTTGAATGCGTAAATATTTTAATAAATTATCATAGGTGAGACCGCTCTTTTGCCTTAACTATTTCTATCATAATCAACCACGTTTTATACGGCTCACGATTTTCGATCTATATATAGCCAGAGTTACATAAGTCGCTTGAGTAATTTTACGAAAATAACATTTCCTTATAAACCTGTAACCGGCATACATAACGTTTATCTGTTTAAATTAAAGAAAAGTACTTACTTAATTACTAACTGATCTATCGAAGCACATTCAAATGCATACAATACAGATTTAATATTTGATAAGTCCAGTAGGATGGCCGAACTACAGTAATGCATAGATTCTTGGTACCTATCATACCCTAAGACGTTTCGAGCTTCCCCTATCCGCTAACTGATTTCTAACTCTAAAAAGGCATATACTACGAGAATTATCTCGTAGTATAAAGAATCTCTTCTATTAAGAAGATCTTGAATTCGATACACTTCATTTAATTACCTATCGTATATCAAGACGAAGGTTGGTAGATGATGGGCCAAATTAGACCTAGGGCTTGTTTATTCCTCCATATTTTAAAGATAATTTAGCTGATATCTAATGAGTGATGCTTAACTTAACTCGACATCTAAAGTATTCAATTGATCTTTATAAAATTTAGCCGCTCCGTCTGTTTGTATTTTGTTATAGGATACTTTTTTTTTTTCACAAAAATGTTGCACCTTAAATCACTGGGGCAAAATCGGGGGCTTTGTAAATAATAAGTACCCGTAAAAATCAACGGCGTATTCGCAAGTAGGTTTTTTGTTATTTCTACGAAAGGCACGGGTTTTCGCTAGTTTTAATTAATAGAAGTCAGTCGCATGGCTTCCATTCGCCGACAAGGCGTTGTATAAAAGTTATTGTTCTCGCGCCACGAGCAAGATTTATTATTTCGCCCAAGGGATAGAATCGTTGAACTTCGATCGCAAACTTATTGTCTGCTAGTGTTTTGGCCACGTGATGTTGGCGCTGAAAATATTAGAAAAGCTTTAACTTACAGACGCCGGGTGAATATTGTTGTTGCTTTTAATTTCGCGAGATGGTTATCTATCATTCGCTATATATTTCGATATTAGTGAGCTCGTTTTAATGTTTTTGACTTATTTATTGTTAGATAATCCTGTGTTCGGCAAAACTGTTTTGATTTTGGGTAGAACGATTTTGGTTCTTTTTTATTCCGGAAAAAATGTCACGACATAAAAGATAAATCGACTTTGATGAAATTTTTAATAGAGATAGCTTGAACTCTGGAGCTCGACACAGTTACTTTTCAAAGCGAGAAAGAGAATGGTTCCCGCAATAAAATAGCCCAGTAATAATGGTGATAATATAGTTCTAATTGGGTAGGTACCAACTTTTAAATAACACTTAGCGAATGAAAAATTCTTCTGTTATACTTCCGTTTTATTTTTAATAAATGTTTCTCACCAACAAAACACTTTTCCGCATAGTGTGAAGGAATATTATATATAAACGCTCCATAAGAATTCTCCATAATTTCTGTGAATTATAAAAATAAATTTAGCATAAGTAATCAAACCTAGTACTTAATACCTACCTAGTACCTATGGTGTACCGTAGGTAATAATAACGATATATCGTTATTATTACCTACGGATACTAAGCGAAAAGGCCGCCTGTTGTATTCTACTCCTATATTTTTATTTCTATTTTTTTATCTCCTTGCCTATGTGGTACAAATAAATAGTAATGAATAGAAGCAGGCGTTACTTTGCGGAAGTCCATGATAAACAATAAACAGCAAGTATAACTTATACTTTACTTTTCTCACTTGTGAAGTCAACATCTCCTGAGGATGATGCGGTGTCGGGCCGAAACGTGCGTAGAGGTTCTAGTGGAAGATTTTGTGTGGTGTTATATTATACAAATCTCCCAGTTATCGGCGGAATATAGCAAATTATACTTGCTGTTTATTGTTTAAATAAATAGTATTAATAAATAATTACAAGTTGCCCACTGCTTTTGGCAGTGACAAAGTTTCATTAAAACATTAATAATACCCGTAACTTAGCAGTAAATTATAGAACAAGGGAATTACTCTCGTTTAGAGCTAAATCGTTTCGTATACCGAACGAGTTTGTAGTAAAATTTTTATTGTTCACAGCCAGTTCGCGTCTGTACGAATAACCGCTTCGTAAATTTTACGAACTTTCGGGTAATATTGTTAGCTCATTACGATGCGTCGTTCTGACGAAAACACTTAATTTAACCGCTTAGATGATGCTGACGCTCGCTTTTCTCCTAAAAGAGATCATAAAAACAGCCAAGTATTGATAAATTCATCAAAATTCATTTACGAACAGACATTTCTCGCATTACACCAAAACGCTAATGCGTGGTTTGACCGGTCAACCTTACTGTGTTATAAAACGACTTACCCATTTCTCTAGTTTGTGGCAAAAATATTTTTTTCTTGCAATTTTACTAATTTTTTTCAAAACAATTTTCGTGTTTTTCAATTTTCAAATTTCTATATACTTAGTTCTTAAATATGCAATTTACTGTAAAGATTTATTTATCAAAAGAGATGTTCTTATCGCATCAGATATTATCAAATGTATATCGTATTGTAAAAAAGTGCGTTCTTATTCCTAAAAAAAAAGAAAAAAGTTTACTTCGGAAATTATAATAAAGAGTTTGTATGTTTTTAGAGACAATTAGTTTACCTTTTTTCATTTATAGCTTGTTTAACAACGAACCGATAAGGCGCGGTTTGCTTCTTAAACTTGCTGCGGGTTAAACTTTTTGGATTTTGGATTGACTGAGCCAGATTTTAAACATAGTGTTATTTATACTACTGGAAATAGCATTCAAAGATAGGAAATTTCTATAAACGAGAATGAACTTCTTTCGCATCCGTCGTTTTTATCTACTACGCATCTGCCTTATAGGTGGGAGAGTGTAAACTGTATTCACGAAGTTTCCAGATAACGCCCTCTTTGATTGGCTCCTTGCCAAAAAGTACGCCACACCATTGGTCACAGCGCGTAAAATTCTTTCACGTGCCCGTTGTCTCGATGATACTCATCGTTAATAATTACAGTGCAGTTTTGTCGTAATCTTACTATAGTTAATAGTGGCACTTAAATAGAATGCTTTTTTTAACTCTAATTAATACAGTCTATAATTAATAATAATATTAATATCTAGTGATAATCTTATTTGTTTCTATTTTGTCTGAAATTTTATTATATTAAGTTAGTTATTAGAAACAAATTATTTTCTAAGAAGTGAGAATTTCACTTGTTTCAGATTTTTTGAGAACAACTAATAACTTGAGGATAGAAATATCAATCAATTAACTGAAACTAATTTTAGGTTATAATAATCACATTTTGATTAAACACAGTAACTTAAAACACTATTGAAATGATTCGGTAGTCCTTTAAATAATGGTAACAAAATTTAAGAAGTTAAACTCAAACAAATAAATTGAGTTAGCTTGCTTTTGCGTCTGTATATATATATAACTAAATTTACACGCTAGTTTGTGATACATCGCTTTACAAGTAATATAAATATCAAAAACAAAGATTACTGTAAAGTAATAAGACTCTTAGTAAAAAGTAGATAGGAATTGTTTACGAATGTAGTTATCACCATCAGTTCACTACTAGGTAAATTATTGACGCGTGAACAGTGTCTTTTAAAGGATTATCTTAACAAAGATTGTGATTGATTGATTGATTGATACTATACGATAACATGATATACCTCGAATTCGTGCTAGCATTTGCTTATTGAACATTTTTCTTACAATGCTTTAGCATCTCCGCTCCCAAAACTGCCACCAGAAGCTTGTTTACGCCAACACAAAAATAAGTCGAGTGAAAGAGAACGAGTAAAACACTTATCCCGTTTTCGCTATGTGTAACGATAGTGACATAGGTCGACAGATAATTTCCCGTCTATGGCCGACCGCTGCTCTTTCCCACGAGATTTAGCGCTGTCTCACAACCTGGAAGTTTCCGGATATAGGGTGTCAAGGCGGCCAACCTTCGGTGTCGCACCATTGAAATTGTTTCCGGCATAATTTAACCAGATAGTGGTCTTGCAACACCTACCAACTTTACTACCTACCAACGTGAATTCATTAGAAGTAAAAAACAAGTTTACTATTTAATCGTAGACATTAAACTATTTAAAACAAATCATCTTCCGCCTATTCCCACAGCTGTTTTATAACGTAAATAAGAGATGAGGCGAGATTTTTGGAAATTCCAACCTTAAGGGTAAAATAGACAATGAACATTTGTATGGAAATCCGTAGTTTTTAAAGAGATCATAAAAATATGGTCCTTTAGTGAAAAATTAAGATTGCGAGAGTATTTCAGGATTTTGCCCATTTACTTTAAAGATGTAAAATAGGGAATGAAATTTTGTATAAAAATAATTTTGTCATTTTGATACACTTAAATCTACAACAATTGGAGAAAACGTCAAACGTCCATAGACGTTTGGCTAAAAGAATAAATAAATTCTTGAGGAAGCAATAACTTGGACGGGTTTTGCGCCGCGTTTTGTTGGAGGACATTGTGTGGAATTACGAATGAAATTTTATGTACGGGAAAAACGGTACGGGAAAAAAGCTGTACACGGGCGAAGTCGCGGGGAATCACTAGTCAACTATATCTCTCAAGTTACTAAACTATTATCAACATCACAAATGAAACTCTCTCAAAAGCTTAGATAAAGTGGGCATTTTATATAATAAAGATTATTGGGTATATAAAAAAAGATATAACTAAAAATAGGTAATAACCTAACTCCAGCGTTCCGAACGAAAACGGTTAACCAAAATGGTCAGCAAAGATAATTAAAGCGAAAATGCGATTAAATCGATTTGCAGGCACGCCAATCATCATATAATTAGCACACAGCGTTGATAGGCGTTTGAACAACCCAAATAATCTCTGGGACACTAATATAATTAACTAATCGGTTGATAACAAATTGCTCTTTTGGTAACCTAATTTGGGAATAATACAATGGTTGGTGTGCCAACGGTCTATGGCCGTTTCACAAACTCTTTATCTGTAATCAAAACAAGAAATTTTGGATATGGTTTCTATTATCCACGAATCTCTAGACAAAATTGAATTGGACGGACTGACGGACTAAAAGTTATGCCGTTCTTTTCATGACTTGTTAGTAAAGGATTACAAAATTACTAGGTCTGACTTCTTCTTGTTCAACCCATTACCGGCTCACTACAGAGCACGGGTCTCCTCTCAATATGGGTTTGGCCATAGTCGACCACTCTGGCCATGTGCGGATTGGCAGACTTCACACGCCTTTGAGAACATTATGGAGAACTCTCAGGCGTGCAGGTTTCCTGACGATGTTTTGCTTCACCGTTGAAGCAAGTGATATTTTAACTTGTAAAAATGCACATAACTCCGAAAAGTTAGTGGTGCGTGCCCGGATTCGAATCGCCGACCTCTGATTAGGAGGATGACGCCCTAACCACTAGGCTATCACCGCTAGGTCTGTCAATTAAGTTTAATTAACACTTATGACAGATTTGTTACCATTTTGAGTAGCTACGAGTGAGTATACTTAGGCAAGTTTTAGGCCTTTTGCAGGGTCAAATATTGTGCACAAAAATAGTTAAAAAAGAAAGAAGTAACAGTTCAACGCCATCCTTGATGCATTTTAGATGCGGTCGCAGCTGTGGAATAAAGGAGTGAATCTGCAATTCTTTAAAATGTTTTCCTATGAATGTCTCCGGGGTAAGAAAAACATGCAAATACTACTAACATTTTGCTTTAACATCTGTTGTTGAAACAACTTTAAATATTCATAATGGGGAATAAATGAAATCCAGCTTTAATGTAAGTACGGGCCGCCTTTTGTTTCTTGGAAACATCAGACTAGAAATGCTCGGCTTTTTCTAAGAAATTCAGAGTGCATAAGGAATAAAACTCACACAAATATTATAAATGCAGAAGTTTGTGTATATAATAAGTGCGTTTATTAATCCTTCGTGTTTTTGGAACTACTAAAATTTTTGATGGAGATAGATTAACACATAGTCTAGCAATGCTCCCGTGGGATTTACGAATAACTGTATATTGCCATGGGAAAATTGTATAGAATGTTTTATTATTACTTTTAGATACTATTTTATTTTTTAATATTTTAAAAAGTAGTACGCAGTACGCTTCAAATACCGAATTTCAAATTATATTCAATAATCTTCATCTTAAATAATAATATGCGCAGAGGTTACTGCTTCTTAAGACATCTCCAAACTGCTGTCCTCCAGTAAATTCAAACTCGTAATTAAGGTTTGTATCCTCCTTTTATTACTGCTTTTCTATAAGCAATGAGGATACAAATATGAAATAATGTGTTACGCCGTGTGGTCGCAAATTACGTTATAAATAAAATTCTAATATATGCTCTGTGGCAACACGAGTGCCGAAATGTAGCCGATCGGTAACGAAACGGAGCAATCGTGTAATAATCGGAACCCAGCGCTCTCGATCTGTCTCGCTGGCGCTTATGGGTTTAATCCTGGCTTCTAAGAAAACACTCACGGAAAATAATTATTTTATAAACAGATTTACTAAATTTATTTAATATTTTAGGCATAAAAAGCTTGCTTTTATTGTCTGAACATTGTATAGGTGACTTAAGTGAGCAAAACAACGGCAGTAGTCGTGATTCGAAACTATGCAACTTTTTAGTTCTGAGCTAAAACCCATATATTATAATAATTTAGAATGTCTGCTCCAGTTTGAAAAAGTGTTTTTTTTTTTTGGTTTATTAAAATAAGTTCAGATAATGTGAAAATTGTGTTTTTTGTGTTTGTTCGGGCGCTCTTAGATGTTTGCAGTTATTAATTAGCGGACGAAAGGTAAACTACTAATCTTATTTTAGATAAATATTAGCTTGTAATTTCAATAAAAACTAACCTCGACTTGTGTATCTTTCAAACTAAAACAATCCTTAAGATTATTTAATCGCATCGGAACAGCAATCTCGTTGGGTTGTTGGGTATTCCCATTTTATTAAACTGTATTATTGGTGTAGCATGATTTTAATTTTATAAACGGAATAATGCAGTGTCCGTGCTCATGCCGCAATTTCTTAGTTAAGTAGTTTTTTCATTTGTATTTATTTTTAAATAGAAAGAAAATATATATATACATTCCAAAGGTTCTGAGAAGTCAATAAATTAAGGTGTTTACTTAGAATTGAAATCGTTAGTTTTAAAATACGATTTCGTTATGGAATCAATACGAAAACTTATTATGTAAGTATGTATGTTTGCTACTCGTTAATGCCATAAATAGCAAACTTATTTGGCTGAAATTTTGAATGGACATGGACACAGATTGTACCCTTCATTAACACAAAGGATAAGGTTCCTGGGGTATTTAAATCAAAAGAGTTATTTTCTATATATTTGTATGTTTATTAAAGCACTTCAGCATTTTTCAATATCACACTCATCCAATAAGATTTTTTTCAAAACCACAAACAGTAGGTAGTATAAGTAGGTATACTTTCTGGGTGCTTTGTAGGGCTCGCTAATACAGCATGTAAAAAAAATAGAAGAACCGTCAAGATTTAGATCTTAAAATTCTTGTATTAGCAAAGGACTTACCTAGTGTCTAGACTCTAGGACGGCCACTATATGTATTCAGAAAAGCCACCTACCGAAACTGGACGGATAGCCTCGTTTTGCCATTGAAATCAATAGTAGGTAGCTAAGTGAGTCCATTTGTGGTACGCGTAACGCGATGCACTCATCCCAATGATACAATCGTCGTCTGTTCTCGTGAGTTAAACGTAATCGTTTTACGGCTCCGCCATGTTTAGCGTAATGTAACGTCCATGTAAGCGGAATGACCCATATGATTTTAGTATTTTCTTAAACTGAGTAACAAATACATGCATGAACACTAAAACGTTTACAGAGCAGAGTTTTTACCAATCAAGCAACGGTCCACATACCACCGACCCCGAATTTAAAACATGCCGTTCATCAGTCTTATAGCGACTGTTGGAATTTTTGTGTGCAAGTGTAGGTAAAAACATATAAATAAAATATAGAATCCGGTATGAATAGCAAAAATAAGCTAACATAATAATATTATTAACTCGACAATACGTGGGCAGAATTATCGCAATATACTTTTTGCCAATATGTCGTCTAAGGGAAGATTTATTCATCATCATGATCAACCCAGTGCCGGCTCACTACAGAGCACGGGTCTCCTCTCAATATAAGAAGGATTTGGCCATAGTCCACCACGCTGGCCATGTGCGGATTGGCAGACTTCACACGCCTTTAAGAACATTATGGAGAACTCTCAGGTTTCCTCACGATGTTTTCCTTCACCGTTGAAGCAAGTGATATTTTAATTTTTTTTAAACGCACATAACTCCGAAAAGTTAATGGTGCGTGCCCGGATTCGAACCGCCGACCTCTGATTAGGAGGCTGACGCCCTAACCACTAGGCTATTACCGCTTCACGCTGTTACGAGTATGTCCTTTATAAGTATTGCAATGAAGTTGTATAAAAAAAATAAGATGATTAATTACAACATATATAATATGACGATAAAGTCGCCTTCTTTTTTAATATATCCGCTCAATATAATATATATAACAGATGAAGATAATATTAGATAAAGTCATTACGACTTTAGTATGAATTATTGTTATCAGTACAAATTGGTTTGCTAGTACACCCACTAAATATTTATTCTGTGCCATTAAGGCGTTTATAGCATCATTCGCATACAGCGATACAATCTGCGTCAGCTGTGAAATCAATTTGTTTATTCAATCCTACAACTGAGTGCACGATACATACCGTTTCGATGGGAGTTTTACGTTAATTATGTAATTTACTATTGAGCAAATATTTATAGTCAGTATTTGAACATATGATATCAGGCTTCTTGATCAACCCATTGTCAAGGGGTCATATGAGAGGGGTTTGGCCATAGTCCACCACGCTGGCCATGTGCGGATTGGCACGCCTATCAGAACATTATGGAGCACTCTCAGGCATGCAGGTTGACTCACGATGTCTTCCTTCACCGTTGAAGCAAGTGCTATTGCTTAAAAACGTACATAACTGCGAAAACTCAGAGGTGGTGTGCCCGGGATCGCACCCCCGACCTCTGATTAGAAGGCGGACGTAAAAACCCCTAGGCTATCACAGCTTATATCGTGATTTTATATACAAAACTTGGTATGAGTCATGATTCCGACTATTACTGGTAATTATTGGCCAACGAGATCGCTGGTATAAGTGATATCTTCCAGTATTATTAATATTACCAAAACGGTAGACCACGATTGAAATTCCTTTAAAAATATGAATTCTGCACATTTTCTTCAAGAAGTTCTTTATTTCAAATGTTTTTTGTTTCTCAGTAAGTAAGTCATCTCAGTACAATGCAGTCTAAGATGGTAGCGGGCGTACCTGTTAGGGGTAAACCCACACACCTAATTGTTTACTACGCGACTTATCTAATCTAATATGTATAGGTATCTAATACTTGTAACTGCTGTTTGATAAATGTAAAATAAGGTGATAAACTGTTAACTCTGAAAACTGTTAGAGATGGTAATTCATCTGTTAATTTTATTGAATTCAAGTGTAAATATTATACTGGAAAGTATTTCAGTATTAACGGCGTTCTTATAATACCACTGCACTGAGAAATTTAACTTTAGTCACCTAAAGGAAACAAAATACTATGACTATACTGAGGGATAAGTAAAACTCTTTTTGTTTCGAGTTTTGTGTTAATATTTTTTCTTACTGAATTCTTGAAATGTTGCTTCTATTAAAATAGCAATTATTATTCCATAATAATATATATTTCGATTCATATTTAAATGCTCAATACAGCAAGTTCACAAAACATTGATTAAAACAAAAAACCTTTCATCCTTCGACGTATTGATGTATGAGAGAAATATTTATTTCGAATGAGTTATTATTTCATCCAACAGTTTTAATCAAATAACTGGAATAAATCAAACATATTATACGCAAACCGTAAACATCAAGTTTAAACTGATATTTGTACGGCCTCCAATTGCCACAATCTCACATACGAATACACCTGATGGATATCCTACGGTTTATTATTTTTGTTATGGTTTTAATACCTTATTTTTTTTGTTTACGGGGGGAAATCTCCTAGTGAGATACCCGACTATTGCTTTGGGGAAAAGCTCGGGTTATGTGGGATTTTTACCCACTAAAACCCCCTCGGTGGCCACCATCAGTATAAAACAGTAGGAGGCTCCGGGATCTCCTAAGAACGCACCGGTGCCTCCCTTGTGCTCCTATTTGCCTCCTTGCGGATGTAGGTCCGCAAAAATGGTTTTAATACCTACAGATTTTTTACAAATTGTACATACCTCTCTACTACTACTAATTTGTTAGTATTCCATAGATTTAACATGTGGGTGCCGTGTCCATCATGTGGCAGGTGGAGAAGCGCCGAGCGGCTCCCAAGATTTTTATTTTTATCATTTCGGACTGTCTATTAGCTGTACAAACCCTATTGGTTGCCACAGCGTAACCGGGCTGTTTGGTGAGCTTCGGAAAGAAGCTCTGCCAGAAGAAATTTTGAGCCCTAGGGCTCGAAGAAACTAAGGGAACGACTGCCTAAGGGCGCCTCCTTTGAGGCCGAACCTCGGCTTAGGCAACGTTTGGAATAACTGGGGGGTCGGACGGTGGCTCCCAAGAACCTTAAAGCGCAGCTATGATAACTCCTGCTAAAATATAATTAACAGCTGTTCTTTATTTTATTTTATTCCACAACAAGTTAGCTCTTAACGAGAATCTCACGTGGCGGTAAGTGATAGTGATGATGCAGTCTAAGATGATAGCGGACTAACCTGTATGGTAAACTCATATTCGGAATTGTTTTCTACGCGACATCGTGCAGGAGCGGTGTAGGAAACCTACCACCAGACCAGATTCGCGCCGGGAATCGAAACCAGGATCTCCAACAATCATCAAGGCCAACAAGATGTTTCAGTTGGTTATAAAAAGATTTCGCTGGTAAATCACTTGTACTTTGTAGTATAATCTAACTACTAAGTTCCTTTTCGTTAGCTGGTTAGAAGGATCCTGCTATATTTTAATATTATAATATGGTTTTTAATGTTCGTTTCTCCCGGTACAGTAAGCTGGTTGAGCTATACGTTTGATCAGCTTGGAGAAAAGATATAAGTCCAGTCTGGATAACGAAACAACTAGATCTTCTGGCAATTTATAGTATGGCTTATCTATTAAAATAGTCAACTGCTTGCTTTTAGTATAAACCTCTAAGCTTTCCTTTATGGAGTTTGTCTTTGGTTTGTCGTTTATCCTTGTTGAGCTCTAGCTACTAATAGACTTACTGCTTCACTTCGATTTGCAGGGATAGGGATCCTTTTCCAGGTGCACCTTGTAACCAACCAATACGTGCCTTGCTGTATCTGATGCCAATATATTAATATCAAAACTACACTAAACTACTAGTTGTATGATCTATATTTGTAACATATTAATGTTCTATGAATATAAATTGTTATATATAAATATATTAGTTATTTTCTGTCTTTTTTCTTTTTTTTTTTCTTTTTTGTGGTGTGCAATAAAAGTGTGTTCATTCATTGTTAAGCGATGATTCTCTAGATTCATGTCAAATCTTAACTGATTGAAAAACCACCAATTTCGATAATTCTCAATTTATTTGTAAATCTGTACCTTCTCAACCGGTCTCATTAAAATTTTGTGATTAAATTCTTCAGAGATATAGAACGGATTTCCTTGATTAAGTGTTATAATTTAACAGATTAATTTAAATCCTTTTTAACTCACTAATATTATAAGCTGAATATCCGATATGAGCAATCTATTCCGTGATTGAGCCCGTTCATTGGGGAAGTATGCCGGTATACAAAAAAGGAAAAGGTGATTGATCTGGCAACGCACAACATAAAACACTTTACAGATCGGGCTAAAAATTAACATAGAAATAGCGAGATTCCTAAGTTTCCGCTAGGGATTTCATAAATTCTTTTCAACCTAACTCAATTAAAATCTGTTTAAGTCTGTCAGTTTTGAATACAGAAATATCAGAAAGTCGCGACTAAAAGCATGTAGGATAGATTAAATAACTTACGGCTTTTATTTACTGCGGTTGAGAATAG
The DNA here is from genome assembly GCA_928268935.1 of Lasiommata megera. Lineage (NCBI taxonomy): Eukaryota > Metazoa > Arthropoda > Insecta > Lepidoptera > Nymphalidae > Lasiommata > Lasiommata megera. The sequence continues at coordinate 7,519,397 of OV743308.1, read as the reverse complement.
AAAATAATGCAAACATCATTTTTTTTATACACCACAAGTTAGCCCTTGACAGCATCTCATCTGTTACACGTATGGTAAACCAATACTCCTAATTGGTTTCTACATGACATCGTGCTAAATCGCTTAGCGACACGTCTTTGTCGGCAAGGTAGTAACTAGCCACGGCCGAAGCCTCCCAATAGACCCGACTCGAGCCGGGAATCGAACCCAGAACCTCGCAACTTTATAATGCTACAACGCGCACACTGCGCCACTGAGGTCGTCAAATGACCTAAATTCATCCGATTTTGCCAACATTAACAGCTCATATGAACCAGAACGTGTCACATTTAGGAAATAAAGTAACTTGTCACGGATTTGGTGTGTCCTCTATTAATCCCCGCGGTTTTGGGCGCAATCCAATCAATACACGCCGACGCTAAATTGGAAAATGGAATTCTGGCTCATCAGTTTTTCTGCTGCGATGTTAATTCAAACGCTTTGTCGAAAAACCTATTACTATCTCGAGCTATAGTTGTACCTAAGTTGTAGTTCTGCACTTTGCGGAAATCTATGATGAGCAATGAATAAATTTATTTCATGCATTATTTTACGTAGGTGTATTGGAATATTATAACTCTTTTGCAAAAGTCCGCTGTAAATTCGACATCTTGATACTTCGGAGCGAAACGAGTGTAGAGGACGTATTTGAACTGGACGTGTGGTTGTATCATGTACAAAATACATAAATAGATACATACCGGAACGCTTAATCGCTTGGCGATATATCTTTTCCAGTAAGCTGGTAAATACCCGCGGACTCCTAGCACCAGATCTGGGAATCAAACCCATCTGCCCCCACTTTTTAAATACATCGGTGTCTTGAAATGACGGGATGTTAAATTCGGTTGCTTGAAGGTAAAGTAAACAAGAAGCTTATAAGATAAAGTAACCAAGTTAAAATAAATTTATATAAATAATATTAATATTTATTAAATATATTAATAATATTAAAAAAATCGGCTTGAAATATTCCCCGACCAACGGGCATTATTATGCTCTACGAATGTAAATATGAAATGTACATAAAAGCACTAAAATAAATGAATGAATGAATAAAATATATGTTCGTGAGTTAGTACACAACTCACGCACACTTGCACATCAGAAACTAAATTAACATAACCCTTTCCATGGGGCTGAAGGGAAAACACAACACGTACCTGTTACTAATTCAGAGTTAGGTATACATCGGGGGTTTGATGTAAGGTGGACGTTTCTACAGTTAGACCTAAGCTCCTTCGCTGTTGCAGGCACTTAAAGTCCCATAAATTAGCGAAAGCTACCCGCAAACGTTGAGGTGGGTGTTTGCCACGTGAGTAATGGCCTCCAAGAGACCCCGTTGAAGCTCGTTATGTTAAAAATTTCTGTATATGTAGAACTGTATGTGTATTGCGGGTCTGCGGTTACGGACTAACCGGCCGCACAACTATTACGCCATTGAAATTCAGCAAATTGACCCGTTAATTCATTAACGCTTGTAATTTATTTCATTTGCATTGTTTTGTTACAGGTAAATTGATCGCACGTTGAAAATAGGAGTTTTAAAGTTTGTACCTACTGCCCTGTCGCTGCTATCAGGTAGGTGTTCTTTAATCTAAAATGGAGGCACTTAAGAATACTATGACCTTGTATGGATAGGAAACAGTGACCTATTTAATGCAGGGAAATATAGACCAAAACGACCACAATGGCTGACGAAGAATCAAAATCATCATCATCATCATCATTTCAACCCATAGACGTCCACTGCTGGACTCTTGTACTCGTTGACTCTTGTTGTTGGGTCTTTTGTAGGGAGTTCCAATGGCCACGGTCTTGGGCCACTTGAATCCAGCGGCTCCCTGCGACTCGTTTGATGTCGTCTGTCCACCTTGTTGGGGGTCGTCCAACGCTAAGTTTACGAACGTTTAGAATCAAAATATATCTTGGTTAAAAAAGTTATGCCAATGATACGAAAAGTAAAAGTTTAAAGTGCGGTAGAATGGTTACCAACCTCCTATAGGATATGACTCTGCTAGAAAAAGGTTTGAAAATTAAACAGTACATAAAAAATCTACAACCAACACTTTCTCGCATATCTCACAAGATAGCAAAATGTTGATGTTAGAAAAGTTACTTAATTGTTCACCGACTTCGAATTACGAATCTAACTTCCGTTGCGCTGATAATCACTATAAACAGACGGAAAAAACGTTTCAAAAGTATTCAAAAAATGTCAAATCATCTTGAAAAAACAAAACTGCTATTTTAACTAATATCGACTAAGAAAACAGAACTAGAGTAAAATACTCTGGTTACGTTACTAAAATAAAGCAAGCAAGATTAGTAAAAGTGTCAAGGTTGTACATTGTAACATAGTTTACTTTCGGCGCGAGATAGTCAAAACGCATTGCGTAGAAGATGATAACTAATTAGGTCAGATGGGGGTCGTCTGGTCACTGTATTAAATGATACCCCTAGGCACGCGTCGTGACGTCACATCGAGATAACGTGTAGTAGACGAACGAACATTATCTTTATATATTTATGAGCTCGTTTTCTAAACGTATTCTTATATATTTGATATGTTCACTTGTACTACACCCAATGGCTTAGTAGTGCGGTGAGTATAAGCTCTTAAACTTTCTTATACAAAAAGAGGCCTGGTCCCAGTATTGGGTTGTTTATAGGCGGGTGATAATGATGACATCTTTAGCCTAATTAATAGGAGACCGGTACGGTGAGGAGACCCTCACACAAACATGAGTGGGATGTACGAAGCCCAGGAGCCGCTCCAGTGTGGGTTTGTGAAATTATGTTAGAGCTATCCATTATATTATTGTTACTAACTATCACCAACAATATTAATCGTTTTTTTCGCATAAAAAATCCTAAAGGAACCGTGTCTTATTTCGGGTCAAAGTGCTCTCTCAAGGATGTTAAGTGTATGTATTCTAATTTCATCAATATCGGCGCAGAAGTGGACATAATTAATAGATATGGCCACTTTGGCATTTATAATATTGTTATGGTTTCATTTACTTCTAAACTACCCGCAGCTCTGCTTGTTTGTTACGTTTCCAAATTTGAAACCACAGAATAGCTATCGATTAACGACAAGAGAATAGATTATATCCTGGAGCATCACAAAGGATCCTTTTTATACCCGTAAAAGATTCTCACGGTATTTAAAAAAAATACCCTGTCGACCACGTTCCATTCTACGTTTAAATAGTTTATTGCACACAGATTATTATGCAAAACTAATAAACAATAAACAGCAAGTATAATTTGCTATATTCCGCCGACAACCGGGAGATTAGTATAGTATAACACCACACAAAATCCTCCACTAGAACCTCTAAGCACGTTTCGACCCGACACCGGATCATCCTCAGGCGATGTTGACTTCACAAGTGCGAAAAGTACTTTACTTTTCGCAAATTATACTTGCTGTTTATTGTTTATCATGGACTTCCGCAAAGTAACGCCTGCTTCTATTCATTATGCAAAACTAATAATCACGTGCTATATACTGGTATAGCGACTGAAACCACGTCCTTTCCAGCTTTCTGAAGCCCGGTGAAAGATTAAGTCTAAATGCGGTCAATGTAAGTCACGGACTTGAATAAACGTCCCAGTTTCATTATACCCTTGCATAGAGTACGCGACCCCAACGTTTCCCTTTTCGTTGATTTCTGACTTTCATTTCGCTTTTTTCACTCGAAGAACAAAAAATTAATCAAAAATGTAATTAAACGTACAGTGATAGAAACTAAATTTCACTCGAAATGCACCTAATCTAATCTTGTATGTTATCAGAACCGTTTCAAATATAATACAGGGAAGTCCACTATGTTTTTTTATGCTCAAAAAACATTAAAAGTATAATTTCATTTAATAGGTATTCATAAAAGTTTCAAGTATTGAAATATTGTAATATTTAGGTTATTGCGCAGATTTAATATTATAGTAATTTTAGGTCGTGCAATAATGATTGGGAAAAAAATATATATGAACGCTATTAACCTATCGAAAGAGGAAGCCGCGCGAGATAGATAACTATGGAACACAATTAAACGTGTAACAATTATTTTTCTCATTCTTCCTGTTGGTTATTAGTGGATAATGCACGTATAAATACAATTCTGTATTTACAACACACATCATGTGTAATTTTAAAATTCTAAATTCCAAAATCATTTATTTCAAGTATTAGTAATACACCTGAAAAGAAACCGGCAAGAAACAGAGCAGTTTTACTTTTTCAACATTTAATGTTATAAATTAATGTTTTTTTTATTAAAGTTGTAAATTAAAATGTTAAATTATCATATAATAGATTTTGTGACGGATGCAAACGGAGCTACCCTCTAAATAATTCACCAATTATTACTATACCCATGGGTACAATGTAACAAAGGTGTTCAATTTGTTCAACGTCCATATTAATACAAAATTTAAGAGTCATTTAAATATCTCGTAGCGAACGTGCGTTACAGAAACTACACAGTATTAATGTCAATGGCATTGGTTGGACGATTATTTCTGTCAGAATATAATAGGAGAGAGATTCAGAGCTTGGGTCCTCCACGCTGCCCTAATGCGGTCTATAACTGTCATATTTTAATTAATAATTTTGGTATAACGTGGCTCCCCGAGAAACGGGGTGAAAACAAATACAAACATTCATAGCAAGAACATCGAGGTTATAATATAGGAATAAGTCCCTTAAAATGTATAGATTATTGCAGCGTTTGTAAATAATTCATTCCAAATGTTGTACTCTTATGTAGAACTTGGAGGATTTATTTTGTATATATATTTTTAAATACACGTTATTATAACTGTATAAAAAGAGCAGTTCTTACGGTCAAAGCGCTTTGACCATTTTAGTTATGAGAGTGTATAAGCTTCCGCTCGCGTAAGCCCTGTGAAATGTAAGCTTTAGCCCTTGCTAAAAGGGCGCGTTTGGAAACCTCATAGCGTTAGTTTTCAGTTAACAAAAAAAGTTTCATCTCTCTGCAACGGAAAAATGTGTATGCATGCATAAACAGTAACTTCAGCTTAAATAAAGAAAGATTTGTTCTTTTTTAAGATTTTAAACTTAAATCTCCATTTTTTGGTTATTATAAATGTAATGTGAATTGCTTACTCTTAACATATTTCAAAAATGAATGAACACGGGTTATTCGTTTTTATTAGTCTTTCGCGTCTTGTTCATTCATTCATTTATTCGTTTTTAAAATAATTATGTTTATTAACCACGAAAATTTGCATAAAAATCATTAGTTACTCTTTATTTTTTATTTTATTTTATTAAAATGAATCTCAAATTTCTATTTGAATTGCTATTGACATTATTTCTGTATTTATATGCGTGTCAAGTCAATTGTTTACTTGAATTAAAAGAAATAATTTCAGCTTTTATGGAAAGATAAAATAGCTAAACGGGCTGGTGTTGAAGTTTTATTTTTCATATATTAAACTAAAGTATCCACATCGCCCAGAGAGTTTCAACGTAATTAAAAATCTATTAAGTCTTCATAATTTATCACACCAGTTCAATGAGACAAAGAAAGATGATCAACATTTTTGTGTACCGGAAAAAAACTGTGTTGCATTTCACGAAGCCTTGGTTCACAACACAAAGCATTTTCGGGATCCTTTAATGGATTTTTTGCGAACTAAAGCATAAACCGAACACGTGTTTTTATCAATGAACACGTCAAAATAATGACTTGCGTTCACTGCTAAAGAGAGTAAATAAAGGAGCTCATAATAAATTATAATCCCACGAAAATGTCGGTGATGGTGGATTCGTGTTTTTAAAACTCTTTTCATGAAATGTACGAAATTTGCAAACCAACAAAAACAGTTATTGAGGGATTCAATATAAAGGCGAAACACGTAAGAATCTGCCATAAGATAATGTTTTTCAAAAAAGTTTAATTCCGCATATAATCTGTCTGATTTCACCTTGTTTTCCGTTACACGACATGTCGTGTGGCGCAGCCCGTGCGCTGTCGTATTATAAAGTTGTAAGTCCTGGGTTCGAGAAAAATATAACACAAGGTAAAATGATCATAATTAAATTTAATAATATCTGTTGGAGAAGAGCAACTGCTGTGTTTGACTCACTACAAATATTGAGATGTTTTGATATTACTTATAAAGTGAATTGTAAACTTGACTTATAAAATAAACAGATTAAAATTTTGAATTTGATATTTACAGTTTTTACGTCACGCTGAGCTATAACGAGAGCAGATGCGACCGAATGCGATTTGTATATGAAAAATACGGCTTATCTATATGAACATGTACTTAGCAAAACATATGAATAACGGGAGGAAATGATAAAGGACATTTTTAACAAAGAGTTCGACTAAGCAAGCTTTACCGGTGAATAAGCTACTTTCAAAGATTACTTATTTCGTAAAGAGCAGCTTTATCTATTCAAACAAAATTTCTTGCAGTATACCTTTGCAATGTTGAGATGATGTTCATATGGTACTCAAAATGTAAATAGTTAAGTTAATAAATATAATATAATAGTTAATAATGTTGTTTTCTGTCCCAAGAGCTCTGTTGTTGCTATGTTTTTGAGTGAGTTAAAAAAATACATAACAGCAATAAAACACATAATCAATATATCGTCGAAGTAATCATATACTCGTTACACACGGAGCCTAAAAGCGTAATGTAACTCGATATTCCCTTCGGTAAAATATAATGTATCTCAGAGTGTTTTTCCGTAGACAGTATCAATATAGTGCCTGTACAGACTATACGAAAAGCTTTTTAATCTTCGATCAACGAGAGATCAATAAATTTACAATCGTTAGTTTTTAATTTACTATGATAGCTTTATTAATTAGGAATTGTTTTAATGAATAGAAAAAGGCGTTACCTTGCGGAAGTCCATGATAAACAACAAACAGCAAGTATAATTTGCTATATTCCGCCGACAACCGAGAGATTTGTATAATATAACACCACACAAAATCTTCCACTAGAACCTCTACGCACGTTTCACTCACTCAAAAGTACTTAAGTTTTTACTTTTCGCGCTTGTGAAGTCAGCATCTCCTGAGGATGATCCGGTGTCGGGTCGAAACGTGCGTAGAGGTTCTAGTGGAAGATTTTGTGTAGTGTTATATTATACAAATCTCCCTGTTGTCGGCGGAATATAGCAAATTATACTTGCTGTTTGTTGTTTAGGAATTGTTTTCAATAAACCTTTTTCAAAAAATCATCTACGTCAGTTCCTACACGCTCCACTGGACGATGCAAAGGCGATAGCATAGCCCTACCCCGATGTTCTTGGTGGTCTTCAACTACCACTTTTCAGATGCTTTGTAAGTAGACAAGTATCTAATATACCGATTTATTTCCATCATTCACGTAGATTGTCTGCTTATCTAGATAAACCTAGATATCTCCTTGTATAGTTATCTTGCTACATATATAAACTGTTTATTTAAATCATCAGTCAAATGATTTACTAATAAAGTTAAAATCATTCTTGTATTTAATTATTGAATAGCTTGTAATAAATAATAAAAATAATTACATTGGATTTGCTGCGAATGTTCATTACAGATTGCATCGGTGGGTATTTAGATATACGAGCAAATACAGTTTCATTAAGATACACTTCAGTCTAGTGAAAGACTCAGACGGCCGCGAAGATATCTCCCTGGTTTCTTAAAGTCGTTATATTTATTTCCTTCCTTTACATGAATAAAAGTTGCTGAAATCAGTTCACCAGTTTTTTTTTTTATAATAAACATGAGATAGTGAGAAATATTAAAAAACAAATAAATTTATATTTAATTCTTTTCCGTTAATAAAAGTAGCTTCGCTGATAACTAAAAGTCTTTCAAAAATTTTTTAAAGCCTTACTGATAATTATCAGTTCACCAGTTTCTTATGACGTATTAAACAGACTTCAAACATTTTAAACACATTTTTTATGTCTCTAAATTACCTCATGATTTTTAAGGTGATTTTTTTAAAATCTCCATGGACAACTCATCAATTCTATTTATTTCAAAAGATTTTTAATCTCCGCATAATTTTAGCCTTTAAACTATGCATTAATTTTATAGTACAGCTGGTACTCTATTAATAGGAACGTAATGAGTTTTAGTCCCGAACTAATTAATTCGAGATTATCGTGATCATATTATGTGCAGTTCCAAAAAATCAATACATCTATCTCAGTATGACTATTAGTAAGTATAGGTAAAAGTTGGTCTTCCAAAGGGAGGTAGCGTTGATAAGGTACATTCTAATATATTGTTTCCCTATCGTTTCTAGACTGATTGTGGTATTTTTTATTCTTCGGTAGACTACAATTAAGTACAAAATAACATTATTTATATTTTTCTTCGAAGCGGTGATAGCCTAGTGGTTAGGGCGTCGGCCTCCTAATCAGAGGTCGGCGGTTCGAATCCTGGCACGCACATCTAACTTTTCGGAGTTATGTGCGTTTTTAAAAATTAAAAATATCACTTGCTTCAACGGTGAAGGAAAACATCGTGAGGAAACCTGCACGCCTGAGTGTTCTCCATAATGTTCTCTAAGGCGTTTGAAGTCTGCCAATCCGCATATGGCCAGCGTGGTGGACTATGGCCAAACCCATCTCATATTGAGAGGAGACCCGTGCTCTGTAGTGAGCCGGTAATGGGTTGCTCTTGATGATGATGATGATATTTTTCTTTGTAGTGGTTTTGGATTTTTTCAAAAAAACAATATCATTTGTTAATGACGTTGGCTATGATCGAGATACACACCCACACACACACTACGAATTTAAAGTAAAATGATTAAAAACTCTCGTAGGAGCCAGACAATGTTTTTTTATTAATACTGCACTTGCTTGATTGATGGAGTATCTTCTGCTCAAAACATTGAAGACGAGATTTCTAGTTTCTTGAAAAATTCGCACATATTCCGAATACTTATATGAAATCTTTCTAGCTTTTAATTACATACTATTCTCTCATACATTCTTAAATACCTATCAAACATTGTAACAACCTAATTTGATAGCTGCAACTATTGCGCTTAGTAAAATAATATTAAAAAATAAATATTTATACCTTCTAGATGAAGCGGTGATAGCCTAGTGGTTAGGGCGTCAGCCTCCTAATCAGAGGTCAGCGGTTCGAATCCGGGCACTCGGACTCTAACACTCGGAGTTATGTGCGTTTTTAAGCAATTAAAATATCACTCGCTTCAACGGTGAAGGAAAACATCGTGAGGAAACCTGCACGTCTGAGAGTTCTCCATAATGTTCTCAAAGGCGTGTAAAGTCTGCCAATCCGCACACGGCTAGCGTGGTGGACTATGGCCGAACCCTTCTCATATTGAGAGGAGACCCGTGCTCTGTAGTGAGCCGGCAATGGGTTGATCATAATGATGAGATGAATGTATCCAAAGTGGTGAATCTACAAACTTTCAAATGAAAAAAAAAAAACAAAAATCATTACTGTCGCAGTTAATGCAAATACTTATCTAATAATAGACCTCTTTGGAAACTTCTTCTTAAGAGTTGGTTGAAAATCAAAGTATTAAGTCTCAACAACCAGTATGCCGTTCAAATACCGTATTCAAGTTCGGCATAAAATTGACTTAAGCTGAGGCAACTCTATCGCAACACCTGCGTCTCCGAATTTAGATTAGTGCATCAGAAGTTCAGAGCGCTCTGGCAGAAAAGGCAACTCTAAGTTTTCCTACTGAATCGTATAAATGTTAATGAATGCCAGACGACTCTAATGAGATTACCGTTCCCGTGAAATTGGATTCAGTAAGACTTCTTTAATTTTCAGTCAACGCGAAAATTAGGTGGATCTAAGGTATGAGCGCGCACTTCATAATCCGTTTTACTTCGGTACAGTGGAATTCGTATAATATCTGATTAATAGAGAATATTGCAAATATTAATCCTTAAATGTACATAATTAGCTTTTCTAAGTAATGTAATATTAAAAAATATTTTAATATTGACCAAAGTCATACTACTACGTATCAATAAGTCAACTAAAGATGACTTATTGATTTTAAAATGTCTCAGTCAAAGTTATCAAGATAACCGTCAAATCTGAGACTTGGTAATTCAGAAATTTGTAGCCTTTGAACATGCGAATACACACACACACATATATATATATACATATATATATATATATATATATATATATATATATATATAGATTGATAGCCTTTGACGGCAATCTCACTAATGGTAAGTGATGATACTGCTAAACTGTTAGGGGTATAGCCAGCCCATGCTTCTAATTGGTTTCTACGCGACATCGTGCTGGAACGCTAAATCGCTTGGCGATACGGCTTTGGTAGGTTGGTAACTAACAACGGCCGAAGCCTCCCATCAGACCAGACTCGAGCTGGGAATCGAACCCGGGATAAACTTTATAATGCGACAGCGCCCCGCTGTGCCACGGAGGTCATTAAAATATAGTTCATTAGAGAATGATTACCATGCATTGAAAACACCCCAGGTTTAGAAAAAATAGTTGTGTTACATCGCAAGAACAATCATTACTTGGGATGATAAAATTAATATGACGAAGATCATAGTAAACAAATTTATTATATCAGTAGACACTCACACAAACCTCAGTCAGTCAGAAGATATATATAGCACATGTCATGAATTTCACAGTAGGCTAGTGCAGTGCCCCGCCAGTACACAACTCTGCACGGTTAGCTGAAACATACATATTTATGTAGACGGAACGAATTTTATCCGCTTAACATTTTTGCTTCATCCGTTTTTTCCATTCATCATCCACAGAGCTATGAATATTTAATTTACTTTGCATTTCGTACCGTCAACTCTTTCAAAAGATGCTGAAAAACCAGACAAATATACGCGAAGTTGGTTGAAAATGAGTAGGTAACGAAAGTATTCGAGCATCTCGAAAGTTTCACTGATTCTAACCACTCAAAATATTGCTTTTAATGTTTATGAAGTATCGGAAAGCGACGACATAGATAATTATAATAATGAAGAGATATAACGTAAGTAAAAAAATGTTGTCCTCATCAGAACAAATTGTTGTCTGCGAGTTTTTATATTATTGACTATGTGAGAAGGTGATAACAAAAAAAAAATGTTTTTTGTGGGCTTTTTCTAAGACCTGGGCGAGATTTGAACCCTCTTAGATTTAGTATTAACTTGGCGAGTGTAGTTATCACCATAACTTAAACAATATAAATAATAAAAAATGTGATATAATTATATGAACAATTCATAGATGCCTGTAACAGGTTTACCTAAATAAAGCTATTTGGATTTGATTTGATTTTGATTCATGCTTGTAAATCCGATAATATACATTTGTATTTTACATGATTAACAAGTATTGCGTAATCATAACCAGTAATCAAATTTTCGCGATCCAAACATGTACATAAGCATGTGAAATACTTTTAAAGTAACAAACTAGTAAATAGTTTGTTCTTGTAAAAGTGACATACTAAAAAAGTCGTCATAACTGAAATTAGGACGTGAAGCCGACCTATAAGTCTTGAAATCGATTCCGGCGCTTTAAAAAATGTTTTAACCCAACAAAGCCGGTTGACTTTCTATTAGAAGTTCGATCCAGGCGTAGGCATACTCCATCGGCATCAGTATCAAGGATCCACTGACCTAGTGCAAAGGTGTTTTCTTGATATAGCTTCGAGGAGGTCACACATTTTATGTTTTTTACATACTTCCCTTACTGTTTTTTCTTATTAGTTTCCAACCGCGGATTTTAATTTCAAAAATATTCGCTCGTCCTTACAAAAATATATATAAGGAAAGCAAATTGTAAATAGAAGGATTTTGCACGGCAGACCTTATATTATATTTGTAACCAACTGGGATACGGCATCAAGAATCAATCAGTGTAATGGAGGTTTGTACGAATCTGCTGGGATTAGTCGGGGCAAACAGCTTCCACAGGACGAAACTTTTCAATCCCTACCTAACAATCCTTTGTTGTCCTAATCGAATGACTTGCCAATCGCGTGGAATTTGCGTCTTGCTTCTGAATTTGCTTTACGATTCATCTACATACGTATACTAAAACGTAACAAAAGGGGCTCGTAAAACCTTAGGTATTCAATAGCATTTTAGTATAAGTTTTGTGAACGGATTACAAATTTAGCGCTTGCTTAAACTTCTACAATGTCAAAGCCGAATTATTTTAGGGATATTGATAAATTGAAATACATATTATAAATTATACTAATTTACAAATTGAGTGAAATGCTTAGTATAAATGAAATGAAAATACACTTTATTGTACACCACACAAAAGAAGAAATACAGACATTGAAGAAAAACACAGAAAAGAAAACAGGTACAATAGGCGGCCTTATCGCTAAAGAGCGGTGTCTGCCAGGCAACCCAGACCTGGAATTATACCTACTTAAACAATAGAAGCCGCGCCTTTAAGCGCGGTAAAGCATACAAACAAATAAAATCATACAAACTCACCTGCTTTTAATTATTAACAGTAATATTGTATTTAAATTGTGCTATTCACATGTAAACCGATACTATAAAATGGGAGATAGCCGGATTCACGTTTGAGGTAAATATGGCAGCGAAACGGGGTTGCAGAAATCCATAGGTACCTACTTGTTATACGTTGCTCCGTTGGCGTTAAATAATTAACTAACACGTAAAATACCTCTACATCGAAGGTTTCGGAGTGTTTCCGGACACTCTACTTTAACTTAGGTCACACGCCACACATAGAATCACTAGTGTTAAAATTGCGGGCTGAAAAGTATTCTGCGTTTGTATTACAGTTTATTAATTGTTTCTAAAGTGGTTATCGAGAAATGGAGAGTGCAGGATACGAAAGTTAGCTTGCGGGAGTACAGTTACAATGAAGGTTTCGGAGTGTTTTATAGCATATAGCTTGACTTACATTCTGCCTAACATACATTTAGGGCTGTGATTGCGGGCTGGAAAGTATGTGTTTGTAATAGACCATCTTTATTAAAGGGACCCACTAAAACTAGTTAGTAAACTTCCTTTATGATTTCAGAATTTTTCTGATGCCTACTGTTATGGGTTTTCTCTAGATAGCGAAATTTCGACTGCACGACTTTGTTCATTCACAATTATAATTGTGATATGGGTATCTGTCTTTGATATATTAAAACGAATAGACAACAATTTTATTGTTGTTTTTTTTAACTGTAACTATAATTTAACAATATGTAATAAATTCATCACATAATGATTTTATCTTAATGAAGTTAAAATCAAGTGACAAATCAAACGCATCTGCGCCGTTAATTGAATCACTCTTGCTTTGCTACCGTTGCTGCTGAAGGTCACGAAAGCGCTCACGAAGTTGCCTTGCTTTTTAGGTAACACACTGTTAGCGAGTGACTAAACTTGTTTATACTCTTTGGCAAAATATTGGTTTTAGTCAAATTTAAATTTACAATTATTTCCTTTGATGTCGGATGTATAATAATAACGTGATCGCGTTTAAAAGCCGCGAACAAAACCCATTAACAAAGAGCTGGTTCCTAATTTACTATAATATTACTTGTATGTAAGTTAAAAACCCAGTTGTTTAATAACTTTGTATATAGAGATTTTCAATTAACGACAATAATTAATAATAAAGATTTTTTTGCACCTAATAGTTGATGCACGCGATTTCGTTTGCTATGGATAATCCTAAAAAGTATGCTGCTTTTATAATTTAGAACCTGGAGACAACGGCGCCTGGATCTGAACCAATTTTATGAATTTTCGTCAAAAAATGGTTGGGTATGGTATGGGTACAATGGTTGAGGCTAAATTGAATCAATAGAAATTTCGTTTATAGGTTTCCTTTAAGGCGTAGGTTAGAGATAATTTACCCAAATCTGTAAAAAAAATACGGGATGCATCCCGTATGCAATTTTTTTATGGGAGTGGTGTGTTTTTTTAATTGAAAGACTGAAAATCGGCAATTAGGATGTTAACTATAAATTTAAAGAATACGTATGTTAATGCTTGTTTTTTTAATTCACTATTTAAAGGTGTTAAATTGGGCGATGACAGTTTTTGCAGCAGCAGAAATTTATTACTTAGCTTGAAATTTAGTTGGGATTGAGATATGATTTAAATTATTTTTTTATAAGTCTTACTATCTGTATGCCATCTATGAGCCATATATAAGCTGATGAACTGAACTAAGACAATTTTACAATTGAAAATAGCTTACTTTCTGGAGAAGGGCATAGACACCAGAGGAAACCTTCTTAATCTACTGGGAAGTTAGTAATTATAAATAGTCGCGGAAAACACCTATTTCTAACATAACCATAATAACATGATCATAAACTATACGACTAGTGACTATTTCAGGTAGGTAGGGTACACATATTATTTGAAACACAAATGAAAACTGAACTGTTACAAATGTTTCGTAATTAAAGAACACAATTTAAATTTAATTCCAGTATGAAAATGCCAGTAATGAGTTCCGCATTTCCAGAATACCGCTATGTTTTTACGAGAGCAATTTGCACTTCATTTTCCAAGGGTCGAGCGGGCACAGATTGACCGCGCATTTTTGTTCAAAACCGTGGCCGGTCACAATGAGAACAATAGTTCGTGCTGTAACAAACGCAGGACTCCAGCTCCTTGTGTTCCCCATAATGCTGTGTTTCGCAACATTCTACATAACAGTACAAGTGTATGGTAAAACGAATTGTTGTTGAACCGCGTTGTGCTTCACTGTGCTTCATTTAAAAACGTTTCTCGAAAGAGCTTTTAATGCTTACTCCATCACGAAACATTGTACACCATTTCTCAACCGAGTACTCGTTCAAGTGTTGTAATGAGTTTTAATTCAGTGCGACCTCGTTAAACACTCTCTATTTGACCACTACGCAGAGTGAACTATATTTCAACCAGGTGTAATATTGCAGGTTTTTTTTTATTTAACTACAAGCCCTTGACGGCAATCTTACCTGATGTTAAGTCATGATGTAGTCTACGATGGTAGCGGGCTAACATTTTTAGGGGTACGGTGAACCTATACTCCTAATAATTCGTTTCTATTCGACAGCGTATCGAATCGACTAATCATTTGGCGACGTGTTATTGTCGGTAACTAGACACATCTGAAGACTCCCACCAGACCAGACTCAAGCCGGGAATTGAACCCAGGCCTTCATACTATAAAATGCAACAGAGCACGCGCTGTGCTACACAGGTCTTCGAATATGATTGTTACGTACATTCCCGAACGTAGTTCATTTTCCGTACATTTTTTTTTATCAATAAAATTGTCCCAGAAAAGTACTAAATAGACGTCCCGCTGAATTAAAAACATAGTAAAAATTCATCTCTTAACCGATCTCGACCGGCATAGATATCGCATGAACCCAGTACACGGATGAGCTTACGGAGATAGCGTTTCTATCACGGAAAAACCAACTATTCTCGCGGGGAATACAAACAATGAAAACGTCGCGGCCAACGGCTTTAAAAAATGCATACAAAGGAATTTAAATTTTGATTTGATTTCAATACTAATCTATATATAAAAGTTAGAGGTGCGTGACCGGGATCAAATCGACGTCTGATCGGAGGCGGACGTTCTAACCACTAGGCTATTACAGCTTACTACTTAGTACTTACTTATATTGGAACACTAGCTGTTGCCCGCGACTTCGTCTGCGTTGAATTGCTGATTTCCCTTGAGATTGAGGTTACCCGTGCGTAAAGTACAGGCAAATGTCAAATTGCCGATTTTCGTGTTTATAAATTAAAAAACATAGGACTTTCATACAAACTTCCCCTATTTTACCCCCTTCGGGGTAGATTTGGATGAAAATTAATTCTAACCTTATACTTACGCCCTAAAAGAAACCTAGTTTCAAAATTTCAAGCTTGTAGACTTCATAATAAAAAAATAAGCAAAAACTATCGTCCCCTATTTTACCACCCTTAAAAGGTAAAATTTAAAAAATGTGTTTTTTATTTATTATTATTAATCTTAATGCAAATTTTTGTGTCTCTAACACTAAAAACAAAGAAAATTCATACAAACTTCCAACCCCCCTTTTACCCTCTTAGCGGTGGAATTTCCAAATATCCTTTCTTAGCTGACATCTCTTAACTATCAAGTACCTACTTGCTAAATTATAGCTTTATGCGTACAATCGTTTTTGAGATCTCGTGTTTAATCAGTATGTAAGTATGTAAGTGACCTTTCGCTTTTATATAGATATATAGATTCGAGTTGTACTGCTGTTATCACTCACATTATTAGTAGCGCCCTCTGCAGTGGTCTGCGACTAACTTCAGTTTTCAGCGTTTACGGAAAGTGACTGAATCCCTTGTCTTGATTGAATGCCTTCATCAATCGCATCGCTGCTTCTCGCTTTACGATTATAGCGCTCGAAGATTGCCTATATAAAACTTTAAGCTTTTGAATTCGTGCAATGGAAGGAAAATACGTCTTCATTCGGAAATAATATTTGCCTCTTAACTTCGGTCCCGAAAGCCATTCACCCATTTTTTGGTGTTAACTCTACAATACACACACTTTCTATCTTTAATTACGTATACAAATTGGACTAATTAGTAATTGCATTTTTGTAAGGCTTGTGTTTTAATCTTAGAATGTTAACTTAAGTTCTGAGTACTATAATTTGGAAGCCTAGATGTACATGATGCTATAAACTATACAATCACGTATCACAGGTATATACAGTATGTGTGCTCAAGTGTTGCTATAAACTCAGAATGTAAACGAATCCATAGTCAGAGTACTTCTTTTTATGAACTTGGACGTTCATCATCATCATGAATAGCATCAGGCAAACTGTGACAATTTTTTGTTAGATACAATGTGGGTTTTGTCGTGGGGTACATGTTAAAAGTTTAACTATAAACTCAGAAAGCGGTGATAGCCTAGTGATTAGGGCGTCAGCCTCCTAATCAGAGGTCGGCGGTTCGAATCCGGGCGCGCACCTCTTACTTTTCGGAGTTATGTGCGTTTTCAAAAAAATACAAAATATCACTTGCTTCAACGGTGAAGGAAAACATCGTGAGGAAACCTGCACACCCGAGAGTTCTCCATAATGTTCTCAAAGGCGTGTGAAGTCTGCCAATCCGCACATGGCCAGCGTGGTGGACTATGGCCAAACCCTTCTCATAATGAGAGGAGACCTGTGCTCTGTAGTGAGCCGGTAATGGGTTGATCATCATGATGATGATGATGATAAACTCAGAGTGTAAACGAAACCGTAATCAGCGTTAGTTTCTTTGTATGAACATGCCTATATCGACAGGTTGCCAATAGTAATTTTTTATTACTCTTTTATACAATATGGATGAAGTAGTTCAGCAAGAGCTTTCCACCTTATACCGCGCCATCAACTATAATAAAATATAGCGAAAGTAAGAAATTTGCTGTAAAAATAAAAATCCATGTACATTTTATCCCGCATTTATAAAACGAGCTTTTTTATATCAATCTGCGGTAATGAAATATTTTTGAACTGAGTAAACTCCGCCCCGAGATATGATATTGAATTGCAATCACAATAAGCTTTTGATGCTTTAATTTTGCGACTGCTTTTTTAACGCAACTATTATAACGTAAGCTTTTTTTTTGTAAATTTATCCCTGGGATGGTAAAAAAAGGATTCGAAATTTTAGTAAATTTAATTCGAAAAACGATCTTAACGCGTGAATTTGTAATTAAAATAACAAAATGCATCTGATTTGTATTCCAAAGTAATATGTGTAGAAAGTTATTCGACTTGGTCAGGAGTTTTCATTCTGAAAGAACATTCGTGCAACCACCTTTTCCACACTTCTAACAGGTTAGTCCACTACCCTCTTAGACTCATCTAAGCTAACTTGAGAGTAGCATATGTTTTATAGCAACATCATATGACATCTAGTTCAGCCTTATATATGTCGTATGATGTCATCACATCATATTTTGATAGCTCCCCCAATTTAACAAAATGTACCTAACTCGTAGATATTTATTACAAAATGGTGTTTTTTTGTATAAGCTTTGCTTTTCAACTTGCCTAATACAACTGCTATTTTATTAAATTTCATTAATTTTAATTAACAGAACTTGTAGGGAAAAGTTACTCAAGTAAATTTTTATATCAATCTACTCAGCAAATTTGTTTTAAAATCGGCGACACGACGATCGTGAGCGCCCGGGTCCTACCCCAATGTTAGAACGCTTCGCTAGCCGCAAATTGAGGAGTGGTTCAGCGCAAATTGAACGCTCTCCCAAATCGCTACAGAGCTTTGTATATGTAACCAGGGCTATAGTGCCGAGAATCAATCAAGGTAATGGAGGTTAGTCCGATTTACTGGGATTAGAGGCGGTAAACTGCTTGCGCGGTAAGAATTTACAATCTCAATGAAGCGTATCTTTCTCCGGTCTAATTAACTTCCAAATGAATAGCATTAGGTGCACTAAATCCCTGTCAAGCTTTTAAAGTATTTAACACTTTTGACTATACTTTGATTAACAGGATTTAAAAAAAAACGGTCTCAGAACGGCTTCACTGAGTCGTGTATAATGTCTGTTCCAATAAGGCCACCGCAAAGTTTATTTTCAATAAAATTCTTTCATTGGATACAATTCAATGTTCTCTATAGTAGCTTACGTAGTCACGGGTTTAAAATATCTACGAAATGATTTTATGGTTTTATCAATTTTTGTGCATATTTGCTTACCTACTCTTGACACGGGAAAACAATAAATAAAATACGTTTTATGTTATATTCAAAGGGAATTTTCTATGTCAACAATTATGTTTTAAAATCAAAGATATTTTTTTATAAGTTTTTATCCTATTTGCAGTAGTAGGAACTCCATATTTGTAGTGTTGTAGATTTGTAGTTCAATTAATATAGATTTATATCATCAGAATGTCTTAGATCCCATTTTTGTTTCGATATGGATATTATGAAATATATATAGATTGTTCTATAAGCACACGTCTGTATATAACTATCATTCATATGTAATTTTTCTATGGAGTACGGTTTTATTCAATAATGCTGTTCGCAAATATTCAGTGCTATTCTGGACGTATGGCGCTCTTACGTGGCCGTACGTGTCGTTTACGTTGATTCATTCGTATGCTGAAGCTTAAAACGTTCGTCTGGACACATCGCGAAAACAACTGCTACCTTGTTAAAATTCTAGGTACAGAGTAAACGTAGCATTTTACATCCATAGTTCCATTGTTCTTTATAGTAATGACTTGTGACTCGTTGGTATTTTTCATAGGGTGTTTTACAAAGAATGTGACATCCTGAGTTTGATTCCCGGATCTGAACATAAAATGTAAAATATTTGTAAATAAAAAAAAAAATTACGTTGTAAGATCAGTTTACATTATAGTCAGTTTGATACTATTTCCTTATATATATAAAGCATTATAATATGTTAATTCAATTCGTGAGTGGATTTTTCAAATCAAAATCAAATCAATATAGCTTTAATCAGGCATCTACGAATCGTTCATATTATATAACACATTTCCCATTACTTTTATTCGTGAAGTGATGGTGATAACTGCACTCGCCAACTTAAAACTAAAGCCAAGCGGATTCCAATCGCCTCCAGGTCTGAGAAAAAGACCACAGCAAACTTAGCCGGGGTTTCTTTGTTATCCATCTTACATAATCAATAATAAATAACAATTAGCTATAGAGTTAGACAATTCACAACTAGTGTCTAGTCTGCGTGAACAATATTTTAACTGTATACGTTCGGTTAAGCTCAGCATCGCTCCGCCAGCTACAAATTAAACAGCGAGTGGCTTAGTACAAATAGGAAGCTCTATGAAATGGCTGCAGATTTTTCTATTTGTAAACTTGTGGCCCACAATACCAAAAATCAATCAGCGTAATAGGGTTGATCCAAATCTACGGGGATTAGTGGCGGCTGCCCGGCTCCATGACTAACGCACTTTCCGATCACTGACATGTAATCCTTTGTTGTACCTACTGATTTAATATTTTGCCTCTTGCTTCATGCTAATGGCCCTCTGTCAACAGATTTAACAGATCCTCTGATAAGTTACTCATCGTATTAATATAATGTTTTGAAATTAATAATATTTCATTAATGAGGATTATATTTCACGCACTTTTCGATCACTACATCTATATGGTATGAAATTTAATGTACCTGATGATCTAATTAAAACAAACATGAAGGTACTTAGTGTCTTGCTTTAGGAATAACCGATTCACAAGTAACTCATCGTAATGATATTTTTTTTGAAATTGTATCGGTCTTTAAAACAATAATTACGAAAATACGTCATTATTGTTTTAAAGACCGTACTTTTACTTTATTTCAGCCAAAGTTAGTGTTAAAACGAGACATTAATGTCAAACACATATCTTTGTCTCGTTTTAACTGTTTCTTAAAGTTCTGTTCAGTTCAAGACTCAGCCACCCGGCCATCCGTATATCAGGCCCGTATCTCGTATTGTACGGTTCATGAACCGTAAAAGATACAAAATTGAAATTTACACCGTATTTGTATTTCCATCGCAGCTATACACACATATACAAGTACTTAAACTAAAATAAATCTGTAAATAAAAGGCGGCCCTCAAACAACAAACATGTCATATGATATTATTTGCTACAACTGAAGGATTTCAATACTATGTAGTGTTTCTCATGGCATATGGTACAAAACCCTATGTATGTGTGTTCTACTCGAACTTAGTCGATTCTTTCTGTTTTAATTCAATCAATCAATCATAAATTTTATGCAAATAACCTTTAAAAGGTACTTTTGATGCGTCAATAAAATGTTAAAAGTAAAGCTACGTGGATTCCGTACGTGCACTGATCTAAAAAAGCCCACAATAAACTAAGGTGAGTAAATATTCAGTTTTCAAAGATTACAATGGTTTTTATCTTACCTGGTGGTGAGACGATTAAAGCGAACTACCCTGAAAGGGTTAAGTTCGAGATCTCTAAAGCGAAGTTAGCCTTATCTTGAGGCACAGTTGAAAGTGTCTTATGTAAGCGTGTCTCGTTCTAACTGTATCTTTAGTCAGATGTAAGGCTAAGGCTCACTTTATAGATCTCGGTCTAATAAACTAAAACTCAATTTTACTTTACAGTTTATGCTTTTGAAGGATCATCGTTTTCATGTGTTTAAGCTTCTTGTATTATTGTTCCTAATGAAAATCTTTTATCTTTATCTAGTTATGTGTACCGATTCCGATGTTCCAAGCCAGCCTTGCGTAACATTCGTAAAGTAAGTGTTGCAATCGTTTCCACCTAAAAAGACCACCGGCGAGACCACCGGCGATGGTAAGCAGCATGGGAAACGGTCACAAAGACAATGAGTAGTCCCTAACTCGACTCGATAGGTTTAAGACGTTTTAGTATTTATAATTAAAGTTAAAATTAAAGTAATTAAATTTTAAGTATAATTTCAATTTCTTTTCCTTTTTAAAAAAGGATAATTACGCTCTCAAAATTTCACTGGCGCAGCCGGTAGGATTTCGCGTTATAGGCTGTCCTAGGGGTACCAAAATAGATCCCAGGTGCGGCTCGCGAAATTTACGAACCAAATAAATAAGTGAACGAGTAGCGGTGTTCCTGGAAGAAGAAGACTACCTTGAGCGGGAGAATGCAGGCGCACAGAGGGTGAGTAGAACTTTTCACTATCCTGTGTGTCCCATCCTATACCTGTTGGTAGCTATTATTTTTCCGGATAGAAAAAGGGGAGATTGAAATTAATAACTTCAGATAGTTCGGTCCAAAATCACTGATAATCTGATTTTTTATTAATTATTCCTGTAATGCACTAAATCGGCATTATTTAGGTATTAGCATTAAGAGACAAAGTTGAAATTTTTATTGCAAATATATTAAAAGAAAAAGAAAATAACTTTCCTACGTAAAGTTTTAGTTATATTATAATTATATTATATAAGTTTTAATACGCACACTTAGCGTATTGTGTTAGTCCTTTTGTGTTATTAAATCCAATGGAAATGGAAAAAATAACGATAGTTCCCCGCGAGATTGCAGAATTAATTCCGAAATTCGATGGAGAAGCTAATTTATTAAACATTTATATCAGGAAATGCGAATATGTAATTCACAACTTTAGGCAGTCTGATAGTTCAGCCCAGGAGTTGTATCTATTTCACGTTATAACGAGTAGGTTAACAGGGAAAGCCGCTTTCCTGATAAGTGAACGAGAGGACATTTGTTCATGGCAGTTATTAAAGGACACGCTAATTCAGCATTTCGGCGACCCTCGCTCGGAAGAATGCGTCGCAATTGAAATGGAATCGCTTAAAATTAAAACTGGCGAATCATATACCGATTTTTGTAAACGCATTCAACACATACGTAGTATTTTAATTTCAAAGGTTAATAGACTAGACGATATGTTGCTGAAAGAATCTAAAATTATAATCTACAACAACTTATCACTCAATGTATTCCTATATAACTTACCTGAACATTTAATCCGTATAGTAAGGTTAAAAAATCCTAGAACATTAGAAGCAGCTTTAGAGTACGTAACCGAGGAAGTTAATTTTCAGTTCCAGTACGACTCTAAAAATAATATAAAAAGATCTCATCAAAATCAGTTGAATCCAAGTTATAATAATAAGCTTACCACCCCACAAACAGCTTTTAGAACCGCAGTAAACCCGTTCCAAAACAGATTTACTATGCCAGGTCAAATTAACCAAGGTTTTAGACCCTCAAATAATTTTCAAAATCAACTGAGGTCCAATAATAATTTTAAATTCGGAGCCTCTGCGCAACCTAACAATTTTAGATTCGGTATTCCGAACCAACAGCAGAATTTTAAATTCGGCATACCTCAACAAAGTCAAGTCAGAAACTTGCAACATAATAATAATTATCAGAACTTTAATAGACAAGCGAATCAGAGTGGTCACCCTACAAATCAAAATCAATTTAAGTTTGGCATACCAAGACAGTTAAACAACAATATGCCGACCGACGTATCTATGCGCACCGCCCCACAGATAAGACAGAATATGACGGAAATTCCGGAAAATGCTTTTTACACTAACGATCTTGAAGTAGACGAAAATTATCACTACGATAATTATTGCGAGACCTACCCAAATTTTAATTATGATGAGCCAAGTCAAATGCCACCGGAACCCTATTTCGTGGAAAACTCAGGCATCGAACCCGAGACCTTTTGTGAAAATCCAGATTTAAATCACGACGAAAATTTTTGCGTAACAGCCTCGAAGGTACCAAATCCGAAATAATACATCTTAACTGCGATAGTATATTAAAATTACCGCACATAGAACTCCCTGAAATTCAGGCTAAGTTCATGATCGATACCGGTAGTACGCGATCTTTTATAAGTCCTAAAAAGGCAGATCAATATTTTTCTAGATTTAAATATGCAGAACCTTTCGAAGTCATAAGTACCCATGCCCGCAGTAGGCATAGTGAGGTGCTACTCATACCTCTTTTGAAAACCTTTAAAAGCAATTCAATCCATAAATTTTATATATACGACGTAGACAGTCGCTACGACGGACTTATAGGGTCAGACTTACTGAAACAACTTGACGCTACAGTGGACATGAAAAATCAAATTTTACACACGCGCGACACTGACATACCAATTGTATATAAATCTCCATATGAGTTAACTTTGCAACCACGAACTGAAACCCGTGTAAAGATACCAACTACCTTAGAAAACGGTGAAGCTATACTAAATTTCGTAGACTTCGGACAGGGAGCACGCATGCCTAGCGCTTTAGTGAACTGCGTAAACTCATTCGCGACAACGGTAATTCAAAATGCTTCTGAAAATATTATTACAATAAAATTTAACAAACCCTTTAGTGTCACTAAATCTGAAAATAATACATGTAGAGTGAATTCAATCCGTGAAAACTATGAAATCGATTCCTTACTGAAACAAAATATATCGAAACTTCGCTTAGATCATATGAACGCAGAAGAACGTAATTTAATTTCCGATCTTTGTTACGAATACCGTGATGTATTTTACTGTGAAGACATACCACTATCTTTCACGAACCAGGTAAAACATTCCATCCGTACGAAACATGAAGACCCTATCTACATAAAACCCTATCGGCACCCCCCTGGTCAAAATATCGAAATTCAGCACCAGGTCGATAAATTATTACGAGATAATGTAATTAGGGAATCATATTCTCCTTGGAGTGCCCCGGTTCATTTAGTCCCGAAGAAAATGGATGCATCGGGCCAAGCTAAATACAGAATGGTAATAGATTACAGACGTTTGAACGAAATTACTATTGACGACAAATACCCACTTCCTAATATTACCGACCTTTTTGACAAATTAGGTAAATCCATGTATTTTAGTACCATCGATCTTGCTAGTGGCTTTCATCAAATTGAGGTTAAAGAAGAAGATAGGCAAAAAACAGCATTTACCACCCAATCAGGTCACTATGAATTTACTCGAATGCCTTTTGGATTGAAAACGGCACCAGCCACCTTCCAGAGGGCTATGGACAACGTTTTACGCGGATTACAGGGTATTCATTGCCTAGTTTACCTGGACGACATAATAATCTATTCGTCCAGCTTACAAGAGCATCTTGTTAAATTACGAAAAGTTTTCGATCGGTTAAGGGAAACTAACTTAAAAGCTACTTTGGATAAATGCGAGTTCTTAAAGAAAGAAGTTCTATATTTAGGTCATACAATCACAAAGGATGGCCTTAAGCCAAATGACGACAAAATAAAGGCAGTGTTAGATATACCAATTCCCAAAACACCAACGGAAATTAAAAGCTTCCTAGGTCTCATAGGATATTACCGTAAATTCATCAAAGATTTTTCAAGAGTTACTTACCCTCTCACCTCTTGCCTTAAGAAAGGAAGAAAGGTAGTACTCACTGAAGAATATATTGCAGCTTTTAACAAGTGTAAAGAACTCCTAGTTAATGCCCCGTTATTACAATTCCCTGATTTCAACAAGCCATTTATTTTAACGACAGACTCATCAAACTTCGCCCTTGGAGCTGTCCTTTCTCAAGGAAATATAGGTAGCGATTTGCCTATTGCTTATGCAAGTCGCACCCTTAACGATGCTGAAAGTAGATATAGTACAATCGAGCGTGAGTTACTCGCTATTGTATGGGCCGTAAAAGTTTTTCGTCCATACCTGTATGGTAGAAAATTCCGTATATACACAGATCATAGACCACTGGCTTGGTTAAATTCTATTAAAGAACCTAATAGTAAACTTACACGATGGAAATTACGACTTTCAGAGTTTGACTACGATATAGTATATAAGGCGGGATCACAAAATACTAACGCAGATGCACTCTCAAGAATAAAACTAAATGCTCTAGAAGATGATAGTTCTCTCCAAGTAAATATCGACTCCATATCTCTTAGTAGTAACGACGAAAGAGACGAAAATGACAGTATTATATGTATTCCTGACTCTGACGGTTCAAATATGACTTTTCCTATTCGTACTCCATCTGAAAGCACGATAAGTTGTAGCTCTAGAACCGACACTGCTCTATCTGCTCTAGACATGGACGGAGAAGTCATCCCCATACTTAACGAAGCTATTGACACTAAACCATACCAATTCCTTATATTTACCTGGAATAGAAATCATACTACAGTTCAGGATTTCTCTCGAGATAAGCAAAAAGTTTTTGAGGCACATATGCCTAAAGGTAATCTGGAATTAATTAAAAATTTCTTGAAACAATATATAAACCCCAAAATTAGACACTTTATCTATTTCGAAAGCGATACTCATCGTAAAGATTTCCAAAGATGCGTTTTAGAGTTATTTAAAAAAGACTCAGTAAAAATTTACGAATGCACTAAAAGAGTAATTTACGTCTCAGATGAAAATCGAACATATAACCCAGGCATCTTACCTGTAAAAGAAGGCCAAGCATTCATGATAATGGGTCTTATGTTAAGGTTTTAGATTTAAGTCCATTAATGGAAGATTTAGATTATAATGTTAAAATGTACGAGCACCTAAATATAAATTTATTAAGATTCTTTAGTAATAATACGCACTATAGCGATATAATTAATATTAAGACCCAAACGGATCATTTCCTTTATATAACTTTAGATAAACGTAGGCAGCTTATTCCGATTCGTAGAGTTAAACGCGGTATATTAAATCCTTTAGGTTCACTCATAAAAATTATTACGGGAAATTTAGACAATAGTGACGCTTTAAGGTATGACGAATTAATCACGAATTTAAAGACACGACAGGAAAGAATAACAAGAAAAATAACCATAGTTTCGGAAATGGTGCAATCTTTCGTTAACATCACTGGTTTCTCGAAAAACAATTTAATTCACCTAGATAAAGACATTTCTGATATTAAGACATGGATTAATAGCACAGAACGAGTAATAAGCAATACCATATTAATAAGCACTTTTCAAATATTCCTGCATAACTTTCAAATGATTTATGTTAAAATAGACGAAATTGAAACGGCTATAGCTTTTAGTAAGTTAAAAACTTTACACCAATCCGTAATTGATACTGACGAATTGTATAGTTTGCTAACCGATATCGAGAAGACTGATAAACTCGTATATCCTGTCAATTTAGATAATCTTTTGCTAATAGAGCAATCTATTGAACTTAAAGCTTATTCTAAGAAAAATCAGATAATCTTTATTCTGGACATCCCCCTAGTTAAGAACGATCTATATAGCTACTTTCGTATGATACCTCTTCCCGTTACAAATTCGTTTAACCAAACATCCCTTATAATTCCTAGAACTCCTTACCTATTAGTGAAAGGTTCGAAAACCATACCGCTCGCTCAACCCTGCAAGGGAATGGATAAATTCATGTTTTTATGCTACGAAATTGAAGTTGAACCCATAATGAAAGATAGCTGCTTAGAGGCGCTTATGTTACTATCACAAAACACTAGCGCTTGTAACCCAGTCCTGGTAGAGACATCTGGAATGAAAATAGAACCAATCCAACCTAACCAATGGATTGTATACAGCAAATTTGAAACACTCCTCCTAAAAGTATGTAATACAGAAGAAACTCGTGAATACATAAAAGGAACCTACATACTTACCATAGATGATACCTGCAGCTTTAAAGTAAAGGGATTGACACTAAGAAGACATCAAGCAGTTGGTAGACCTATAAACTACTCCAGAATACCAACTATCCACTTGCCCGAGATACCTACCTCGAGCCCGTTACCTGAAAGGAAGCTTCTAAACCTAGATGGCGTTAACCTTCAGCACCTTCAGCAGTTAGCATACAGTTTAAAGGAAAGTGATAGTGAAAATGTGTTCGATCAAAGTGAAAGCTCTATAAATGTGAAAAGTGTTAGCGTCGGAACCTTAATTTTATACGTTATATTAGCATTAACCATTTGTATCTTTTTCATGTATAAATTCATCCCTTTACAGTTTTTCCGTCAAATTCAGCAGACGGAAAATCATCCCTCTGCTGACTTTGAACTTAAGGAGGGAGGAGTTATGTGTACCGATTCCGATGTTCCAAGCCAGCCTTGCGTAACATTCGTAAAGTAAGTGTTGCAATCGTTTCCACCTAAAAAGACCACCGGCGAGACCACCGGCGATGGTAAGCAGCATGGGAAACGGTCACAAAGACAATGAGTAGTCCCTAACTCGACTCGATAGGTTTAAGACGTTTTAGTATTTATAATTAAAGTTAAAATTAAAGTAATTAAATTTTAAGTATAATTTCAATTTCTTTTCCTTTTTAAAAAAGGATAATTACGCTCTCAAAATTTCACTATCTTTTAAAATTATTTGCAAGTAAAGCTAGTAAATATTTAGTGGAAATTACTTTTGTCAATTATAATATTTTGCACTAGAAAATCTGTTTCTATTGTCATTGAAAAGTTGCTCTGGCAGGTAGAGAGTCGAAATGAATAGACGAAAAGTACAAGCCGCCACAATATCTACAATAGAACACGGAGTACGAAACTAGGTACGGTGTATTAATTATTCCTGAACAATAACATACTTCAGCTTTATAAGAATGGAGCTACAGTTTCGACCGGTCGAAGCTTGCTAAAACTCCCGAACAAAGGAAAATAGTTCACGACTGTATGCAATTATCTGCGGGACTTCGTTATGAGTCTCGTTTCGACCTCAATGCGAGTGAGCGTAGGCAATACTGCAATTACAATTTGTGCTGTAATTTGTCTCGCGAATTATTTATGACGGTCTCACCACCAATCACCGCGTATGATCGAGTCGGCGAGTGTTGATTCTAAGGCGGAAGGAGTCAATATCTTTCGCGCCCGGCAAATTTCGTTCCGCCTTAGGATCAATTTATATTGTGTTGCCTTATTAGTATTTATTTATATTATATAGAATTATTTATTTATTTTTAATGTAAACGTCTTTATTGCACATAAAGTTAGCAGTTAGCAGAAATGTAATTATATGTCTCATTTGTCATATCATGTATTCCGTACCAATTGCTATTAGCTAGTTTGAGTGAAACACAAAAATAACCTTGAAAACCTTTTAAAACTGAGCAATAAATAAAGTTGAATAATATTCCGCCCTAGTATTCGTTCGTAATTGTTTTTTTTCTACCCTATCTCATATTGAAATACCCAACCTTTTTTATCTATATCTTATATTATGTGGTTTTGGGTAGCTCTGTTGATGTTAGATTAATCAGTAT
Source organism: Lasiommata megera (assembly GCA_928268935.1). NCBI lineage: Eukaryota > Metazoa > Arthropoda > Insecta > Lepidoptera > Nymphalidae > Lasiommata > Lasiommata megera. The sequence goes on along the minus strand of OV743308.1, from coordinate 7,490,598 downwards.
TAAAATTCCATACAAAAGATATTACTAGTGACAACCTGATAAATTATTATGCTAGATTAATCTTATATATAATCTTAGAAAAATCAGGATAACATGTTATAGGTAGGTGACAGCTACGTAACAACTTAGCATCTCAAATCGGTTTTTACTCAATATCGTACCGGAACGCTAAATCCCTTGTCCGCACGTCCGTTCGTCGTCGAGTAGGTATCCAATTATTTCAAATTACTCTTTGTTCAATCTATTGTTACGCCTAAATTTTGCTTAGCTTTCAGTCAAAACTGGACATTTTTTCTTATCTATCTATATTCGAACACGATTATTAACAAACTGTTGGGAATATATAGTTCAGCTCACTTTATTGTGATTACTTTCTATGGTACGTGCTGATACGAAAGTTTATTTTGCGCAGAAACATTTTGAAACAGCTGTGAAAATATTTCGTTTTTCTTTTTGATATAAGATAAAATATTAATTAAAATTTTGTGTTTAGGATCATGTTATCATATTACCTTTTTCATGTGGATGCTTAATTTCTTTGTCTATCAAGTGTGTCTATTATTATAAATAAGTGTACATACTTATTAATTTAAAACTTATGAATATATAAAAAGATACAGAAATATGAACAAGATTTTTCGACGTAATAATTAAAATGAATCTATATCATCACTACTAATTATGCAACGAACCTATTATGTTTCTTTACTATTAATATGAGCTCATTTAGAATCAAGAACATTCGTGCTCTCTGTTTTATTTTCTCTTCGCCAGGTATTAAGCACACAGGTAATCCAAAAATTCAAAAGAAATGTTTACTGAACTGTTGGAAAATTCACAAAATCTACTAATGCGAGTAAATGAAATAAAATGAAAATATACTTTATTGCACACCAATACAGAAGAAAAAAAAAGATAAGAAATAAACACACACAGAAAATAAATAGGTGCAATAGGCGGCCTTATCGCTAATGAGCGATCTCTACCAGGCAACCTAGCACAAATCAGGAATAAAATATAAAGTTAGGCGAGGTTGGGTGTACAGTCATAAATAGAAAATATAAGGTTAAACAAATGTACAACTAAAAATATAAATAAGATAATAAACGAGAACGTGCCTTTACCATAAAACACTTGCAAATACCTACAACTGATGGTATAATCATATGTTTTGTATATACTCGTATACAGAATCAGTTATGATGGTATAATCAGATGATTATAACTGATGGTATAATTCTACATTAGGAATAAAAAGATTTCCGTTTAGGTCACAAGGTGCTTGAATGGTGACCCAAAGCTGTACTGATCAAAGCAGCGTTTGTAGCCCCACACTAGGTGGACTGACAACGTTGGACACTTGTGTCAAGATCATGATCTTGTAATCCTGAATACCCTTCACAACACTATGTGGACATGGTGGCATTCGTCTTGGTTGATAAGATGATCTTACTATGAAACGTTATTTATCATCAATATAAAATAGTTAAGTCGTTAAATAATACAACCTACGAGTAGTTTAGCAAAAAAAGTAAAAAGAATGAAGGCAAAAGATTCATTTAATGCCCTTTTTAGACTTTTCGTAGTCGCTAATGAAGGTCTATCAAATAACAAAGCGAACAAAGCAATTTGAACAATATGTACTTGTTGTTTATACAAAAAACAGAGAGGTATTTTCTTTTTCAGCCAGAGTAATGACTTTCTCGTTTTGAAATACAATTATATTTATATTCTGTCTTTTAATTCTCGTGTCTCCGAAAGCAAATTGCATTTTCAAAACGGACTTTATTTCCCAAGGGATGGAACGGCAATCGTACGCATTTTTGATCTGGACCGCAATCTCGCTGAGAACAATGGACCTACGTAAAACCATTCGATCTATGATAACACACATTACTATGTGACTTAAAATAGGACTTTTGTTAAACTGAATAGAACGTAGGTACAAAATTCATCTTCATGCGGGATAGCGGGCATGAGCAATTATTTTCACTCACACAATCACGTAATTATAGTTGTTTGTTTGATAAAATTACCCACCCCGGTAACTAATGAACAATTTGTGACGTCCATGAAAAGACCTCCTACTGTGCTGACTGAGTAGCGGACGACCATTTTTATTCTCGTTATAAAACATAAAACCACAATAACATATTATGAGACTAAGGGCAATCTTCAACAGAAGCAAACTAGACATCTAATAATTTAACACACCATATTAAACCTGAATTTGCTGAATATAATATAGTTACTTTAATGAGTGACTAACCGGTTTTTAAGTAACCATCATTTATAAAACCGTTAAAAATTAACAATTTGGTTAAAAACTATTTACTTTGGCAATGATATATTATAAAACTCAAACAAATATTTTGCACGTGAGTATGGGTTTGGAAAATCCGTAAGTGGTACCGACGGTAAGCGGTCAATGAACCCAGTCGACGTTCATGGAAATGGCTCATAACCTGGGAGTCGTTTTCAGATCTTTTTCGATATTTTAAACAATAAGGGATATTCTGTAGGCGCTATTTTTCGCTACGATTTTTTTTCTGTTTTGAGTTCTTCAAACGGTTAATACTCGTAACAAAGGTTGGCTTGTTGGAACTATGATATAATTACAGGTCTCTGCTAAAAATCAAAATCTTGGCCATAAATTATAAATGAACAATGTTTTAAGGCTGCTTGAATTCCTTCTTAGATCATTAAGTAAAAAAATAACAGGATCATAACTTTATAATTACGAACATAACTCTTTGATGGAACTTTAACGCCAACAAAGTCAAAATACGATAGGATAATTGTAGGCGCCGTAGTGGGTAATTAGTACGATTTTGAAACAAAAATTTGCTTTGTAGACTCTGTTGTAATTAGTCAGGATAATGTTATGAAATTTTCTCTACTATTATATTCTGATAAATTCATCTGAAATAAATCTTAAGTTCTATTTTTTCATATTTTGGAGAATAATAATTATGGATTAAATTTGATATTGATGATTTCTAATAATTTCCAGCATTATGAAGTATTTGTATACTATTATATACTATTTGTATATATCATCATACGTACCTGTTCCATTAGTTTTATCGTGAATCCTTAGTAACTGCGGCAGCAGATTATAAGTAGTTTAAGAGTATTTTAACATGAATGTGACGATTGTTTTGTTTTAATAATTTAGTAATACTTATTTAAATATTTAGACAACTAATTGGTCAGTTTCTGTTAGATAAAGAAAAGTAGGGACTTTTAAAATCAAACCTTAAGTTATAGGCCTGATTAAGTTGTAATGGCCACAGAATCGCCGCACTTTGAAATGAATGGCCAGTAACAGCGCATTTCACGTGGTGCTGGCCAATTTATTTGCGGTTAAGTGCGCACAATAAATTTCTCAAATGGTCCGTGCACAGCGAAGGTTGTGTGCTATTTATTTTCTAAGTCCCGGGTTTATCGTACAACCTGACGACCTCCTGCAGACAACAGAAATTACATCTGTCCCTAGTAATAAAAATAAGAAATACGTTCGCTCCGCAAACTTAGATTCGTTGACTAGAAGCATGCGTTTCTGTGGAAGACCATGATATGCAATGAGCATTGCTTAAAACTTTTGATTTTAAGGTCAAATTTAACGTCTTCTTAAAATGCTCCGGTATAGGAGAAAACGAGCGTTGAAAGCATCGCTCTAAAAGATCTGTGTGGTGCTGAATTTGTCCAGCTATCGCGGATTTTAGCCAATTCAGCTTCTAATAAATGAATACAATTCTTGTGTTCCGTTAAACATACCACACCCAAAACATACGACATGCTTGATATGTCAGTAAATACACCAATGGTTCAGGTACTGACAGTCGAACCCTTCTGCAAAGTCCCTCAGGATGCAACTGTCACTAGCTCGAACACGCACCAGGGATGGGCACTATTAGCGAATGATTGTGTAGAAGCAATTTACATATGTATCTACGAACATTAAATATTCATGATAATTTTAATCCAATTGGTGTCTGATAGAGACATTAGACCATCTTTATAGATTTTAACATAACATCGTCTTGAACCGCTTATGCTGCTTTTTTGTGTGATGAGATCTACTAACCCTACGTTTTACGGCGCAGTGGTGCTTTATCACACCATGCAACCATCATACAATCGCAACCATCGGTTTTGCGAGCACTGAGCTCCACCTATTGCTAATATAACTTCATAACTCGTTAACAGATTTAAATCGACTACATTTTACATTTTTTCTACGAATACCTTTTTTCTGATTGATTACTTAGAGGACATAGCATTATTCCTAATGAAACTTATATATTCGCAAAAACGTCCTTAATTAGCTATCACCTTTCCAAGAAAATTCAATTATCGAACACAATAATTGTAGAATTGAAGTTAAGCAGAGAAGAAAATAATATAGAATCATTATGTTGACGCAAAATGGACTACTTCTTCGCTAACAATTATGTGGGCCCAATGGAATCGAAGGTAATAAGCGTGCTGCGAACGCTGAAACTCGTTAGTAGCCATTGAATGTTTCTTGAAAGTAAAGTGGAAGGCCCAATCAAGCGATCAGTGGGCAAACAACGTTCCCCTTTCTTCTTGAACATTTAATTATTTGCGAGTATTTTATTTGCCGTTTCTGTTATATTGTAATTTACCAAAAATTGTTTTGCGTTAAAAGATCACTGTGTACATAATATTCTGGTTTAGTATGTAATGTATTGCTCAAACTCATTGTATTTTAAGAGAAATTGTGATTTTAGATTTATCTTAATTTAATTGCAGCGCCAGTGAAAACCACTCCACGTCCAATCTGCGACCAAAGCGGCTTTCAATGTCTGTCCTGCTTTGGGCGAATCACAAGACTCGCCCTTACTTACTCAAACGAGCACGTCTTGTTATTAGTCGCCCTCTATACTCCAGCTCGAAAATGCAGTCCGGTCTTAGACTCAAGTTGAGCGCCGCGGGTTAGACCCCGATAATTATGACCTGAAAATCGTATTGGATTACGAATGGTGGTTATATTTTTTTTTTTCGTGAAACTATGTGATGATAAATTACTTGTTACTCGCATTGTTATGTTCCAGAAATAATATTTCTGATATTTTTCTGGAAAATTTAGGATCTTGGAGTTGCAAAAAAGGTACGAGTTCAAACCAAGCAATATGTGTAGCCAAAATGTAATGGGCGGTGAACTGCATAACACATTTTATGCATAACCACGCCGACGCTATGATATTGCAGGCAAAGTTTTCGTGTGGAACTTTATAATTAACGTCCACTTTTGTGATTCACTGCAGGTCTAATATCTATGAATATGGGATGGGAAGAAAAAATTGCTTATCTACAGAGATACTATTACTGAAGCTAGGTAATATTACAGTATCACAGAGCAGGGCAAGGGGTGAAAGAATGGCGCCTGAAATGGTAGGCCGAGTACAACCGGGGGCAGGGGGGGGGGGGCGATCAAGCTGTCCTGATCCTTCCCCTTGTAGTGCGGGAGAGGCCCGGCGGTAGGCTGGGGTGACTGGTATGCTTCCGGGAAGTACACAACGGGTCCCCCGGGCGTCCAGTAAAACCAGCGAGAGTCGTGTCGTGGTGGCTTTTAGTTTGGGTAGACCACCCATGGGGGAGAGTCCCACATAACCTCCACCATGACAAAACAAAAAGGTAATATTCCAGTAAGCATTTTTTTACGGATCCCTTAACTGCGTGTCTGCTGTCCATCTCTCCACCGTCTGTAGATCTGTCAGCGGGCTGATCCGCATAGGAAGAGAGTGTTTTTTTTCCATTATAACAACAAAACAACAAGTTTGTTTTAGCTGATTTCTTCTACATCTTATAACTATGATGAGCAGAAATTACTATCAGCACTATGTAGTGTTTCATATTGCAATCAGACGGTTGTTTGGAACCTTGTAAATTTCGTATCCTTGTAACTGTTATGCTAACCGACACACTAACTATGCTGACAGCGTTAAATAACCAACACGAATGTCACACTACCCAACTCTTACTTAACTAAAATATCGCAGTTTCACTATTTTATCCTTTTAGAGGTCGATTTTTGAAAAATGTTTTTCTAGCGTATATCGGTGTTCTAAACTTGAGTCATATCCAGTTGTTTAAGCAATGCTTTGATAGATCAACCCCTTTTCCTTTTATGAATATTTTTTAATACTGTACTATTCATAATTTCCAAAATAAATGCATTGATAAACTTAATCCTTTTCGAGGTTGATTTTTCAAAAATGTTTTCCTAGCGGATATCCGTGTTCAAAACTTCAGTCAGATCACTGGTCACTGGGATTGAGCAGTGCTTGAATAGATCAACCCCTTTTCCTTTTATAATATTTTTTAAATATTGTACTACTGATAATTTCCAAAACAAATGCTTTGATAAACTTTATTTATTCAGATGATACTGCGCGTTGATATATAAGTCAGTCAGTCAGTTCAAGATTTCGAATTATATACGTAACACTGTTGACATGAGATGTAGTTGAAATTTGCATTTTTATCATGCAAATCCCACCAATAAATCCCACAAATTGATAGCAATCTATTTAAAAGTCAAGGATAATATGACATGAAAACTTGCTTTAGTCTAATCTATAACTCCATTTTTACAACCATATATGTAGTTGAAAAGTAAATCTTACCAATAATATCTTTCCAATGTTATTTATAAGTAAGCTGCTATTTTCTACAAGCTCTTATAAATATGAAACTTCAACAACTAGGTATTTATTTTTACAATTTTCAAACACTAAGAAACACTAGAGCAACGTATATTGGATAGGTTTCATGAAATAAAGGAAAATAGTTTACACTCGAGTGGCACATTTTAGTTCTCTGAGCTTTATCGACAGTTTTCTATACAATACCCACGGGTGTCTTTAGGGACCAAATTGCTGTAGAATGACTGTTCAATGTGGCTTCCAAACTGTCCAGCCGGAGCTCACATAAAGTCTGGACTTCATGGAACTTCAACAAGTAACTCCTAAAGTTTAATACGTGACGTGTTGCATCGTGACGAAGTATATTCGTGTAGGAAGCTTTACTGTTCCAAGGAGATGTTTCAAAGACTTCGCCCATTGTAAGACTTCAAAGTGGGACGATGTGTTAGAGGATTAATTTTGTGAGCTCAAAGTTATTATTTGCACATGTGTTAATTTATTTGAGTTACAAACAGCATGGATTATTTTGTACTGCGTGTCTTCGTACAATATAATTTATTATTTCCACAAAAACTAATTTCATTGCCCTATCAGTGTGTAGTGTAGTGATAGTGATAGGCATTTTTGAATATGGATCACAGCGAAGTTGTCTGTAAAGTTTTTTTTTTACCATCTCCTGGCACTATGTTGAACGCTGTGATGTTATAAGTGGTCGGTACCCAGTTGTTCGATTGAACGGCGATTGCCGTAAGGGGGAAATTTGGGAATTTATTTGCTGCATTGCTGCGTCATTAATTCATAAAACTTGAAGAGATCATTATAATGAGTTTCATCTCTCAGTAGGTAAGATTGCAATAAAAGGCTTAATACAACTGGTTATTGCAATTCCAAAAGATATTTCCTGTAGGTACCAGTCCTAAGTTGAGAATTTGGCATTTTCCGCCCTTATGCCTCTGAGAACGTCAATAATCACGCCACATCATCTACGATATTGAACGGTGTTCAACTTCGGTTAAGCATAGTTAGTTTGGCTGATACCCAGTATCGAATTAACCTCGATGCCAGTACATAAATTCGGGGCCCAAACACTTACTCTGGTTCAAGAATGCAAAAAAAAAAAAATTGCTGCATTTTACCCACTTCACCCACCCGTTTCCTCTTGAGGTTTATCTTAAATCAGGTCATATTTTATTAACAAAAAAAACCCCTCTCTCGGAAGGCGAGCTTTCGTACAGTAAGTTTTCGTTTTAAAATGAAATCAGATCTACTCGTGGTTACTCGTTCGCGGGAGAGAAGAAAACTTTGATTTATTTTTACCGCTACCACAAATTTGCCGAAGCACACTTCTTTATTGAGTTAAATATGAAATCGGAAAATAATAGTAATTTACCGTTGCAAATTATTATACAATTGGGCAAAGTTGTGACCCTTTACTGGAATTATGTTTGAAAATAGGGCTTGTATGAAATACCGAGCAAAATTTTGTTTACTAATTGCAAATTAACTATGTGGAGCGACAGTTTACTAATTTAAAGGGTATAGTTAGTTAGTTATTGTTTATGTAATAATTTGGAAGGCAATTATACATATTGTCACTAATTTAGATTGGACATAACAAAATTCTAATTAAATTGGCTGGACATAATATGATCGACGGGAACACAGGCTCAAAAACGTTTATTTTAACTAGAGAATAACTATCGACGCATCTGTGCCAGTAATCATTAAACAGGTGTCTGTCTTTCTGTATGATCATAATGTATTAAATAAACACGATTGCTAGATTATTTAACATTTACAAATTATTATGGTTGTCATTTGCTTTTTTTTTTTTATCAACTACAAGTTAGCCCTTGACGGCAACCTCACCTGATGGTAAGTGATGATGCATTTGAAGATGGTAGCAGGCTAACCTGTTAGGGGTACGGTAAAACCATACTCCTAATTGATTTCTACGAGACATCGTGCCGAAACGCTAAATCGCTTTGCGACACGTCTTTGTCGGTAGGGTGGTAACTAGCCACGGCCGAAGCCTCCCACCAGACCAGACTGGAGCCTGGAATGTAACCCAGGACCTCCAACTTTATAATATGACAGCGCGCGCTGCGCCACGGGCGTCGTCAATTCTAAGGTGTAAATACATTGTCACTTGAGATGATTCTTACTAACCCTATATATCCTTTGAAACTATTTTTAAACGTTGTGTGTGTGAAAACCTGTAAAAAGCTAAACAATCACACTAGCTCACATCGTTAAATAATGGTCATGAAAAAATGTATGAGCTATATGTTTTCCGTAATAAATAAATCCCCATTTGTCAGTAAAATTTTTGTTGTTGTCATTTGTTAGTTTACTTATTATAGCAAGAATAAGATAATTAAGAGTCAAGTATCTTCATAGCGAAATATAGACCAGCGCAATATGAAAACCGCAGCGTTAAATTTTAAACGTTAAATCTGTGATGTTGAACGAAAGGGACAAATGGGGCGAAAGCCCCGACACGACGCTCTCGCAGCAAGATCTGCTGATAAAATTACACAAATGCTAATGAAAGTGGAGCTGCTTGGGCAAGATTAGCGTGCTCTGTGCAATTGCCTCTATTTACGGTCTAATTTAACCCGAGCGACGGGGAGTTTTCAACATAGGTAGGTATAGGTCACGCAAAAAGAACGCTTACCTGCGCGGTAGGCAATTTGTGCAGCAACGTACGAATGAGTGCAATTGATTGCGCTGCAACGTGCATCGGAGTAGTTTGGAGGATTATAGATCTTATTTCTGTCTTTCTCACGATGATGACGGCATTTAAAATCTTATTAAGTGTACATCAATAGACACAAATCTTGTACATCAACACTATATAATATGTAGTTGGAATTCAGTGAATATAAAATATAAAAATATTCGGTATATAATATATCGGATTAACCTTGGCACATAGTTAACTTGGACCCTGTAAATAGGAAGCATCTAGATATATTTTAGAAAAATAAATGAAAATATGTGTAAAAAATAAGATTTCACATAGATATCGCCATTCAGTAAAAATATTAATTGTAGGTCGTGTTCTAGAGATGGTGACCGCCAAAATTGCTTGCCTAACTACACGAGAATCAGTAATTATATGCAGACGAAATCGCAGGCACGGATTGACTGGTCAGCGCTCATTTTTCGTTATACGAGTTTTATTCTTAAATTGTTTTGAGGGTGTGATAATAGCGATAGATTCATTCATCATTGTTAAACTGAGTAAAAAAGTATTTTTATCTAACGTCTATATGGCTACCTGGCTAAGTTGATTGTGGGCTTTTTCTTAGACCAGGGCGCTTTTGTAACCGTCATAGCTTTGGTTTTAAGTTTACGAATGTAGTTATCACCATAAACTCACTACTACGTAAATTATTGACGCGTCAAAAGTGTCTTTTAAAGGATTATTTGAATAAAGTTTATGATATCTACACATTTACATGATATTATTTATTAAAATAGAAATGGTTAAAGAAGTAAAGTTAGGTAGATGCTAAAATATACCTAACCTTTTGTAATTATGAATACAATATGAAATGTGTAAATGGAAATAAAACATGGCACTTCGGAATAATAATACCGTATTAATTCGTGGGTTCGCCATATTTTTCACGTTAATACGAGTATAATTTACACGTGAAAATAAATTTCGCTCAACGAAAATAACTTCGCATTCGAGAATTGTAGATAACGGCTAAGGTATACAAAGATCTGCAGGTTTGCGGCGAAGCGGCATCCCGGATTTGTAATAAACAGGACACCCCATAATATATCATCAAGCTTTTTAGGGTTGCGATAAAGAGTAAGAAGATATTTCTTATTCTTTTGATTTTAAGATAATTTTCATAATATTCAGAATCATGGTCATCATCATCATGATCAACCCACTCCCGGCTCACTACAGAGCACGGGTCTCCTCTCAATCTGAGAAGGGTTTGGCCATAGTCCACCACGCTGGCCATGTGCGGATTGGCAGACTTCACACGCCTTTGAGAACATTATGGAGAACTCTAAGGCGTGCAGGTTTCCTCACGTTGTTTTCCTTCACCGTTGAAGCAAGTGATATTTTAATGGCTTATAAACGCATATAACTCCGAAGGATCACGGAATTAACTCGAGAATAGTTTAAGTTACATAGCCAGAGTGAATATTTTTGGATACTAAAGGCTGGCTACATCTGGCCTATAGCGTTTAAAATCGTCATCGGGCTTCAGCTAGTTTTCTGTAAAAACTTTGCTGATAACTAGGTGATGCCCGCATCGTTCAGATTTAGGTGTTTTTAAAAAATCCTGTGGAATAATTAACGTTAGTAATAGAAGAACCCATGTCTGAAGTTTGTTCCCGCTAATGAACGCTTCATATATGTAAAAGGTTAACATGAATATCACCAATTTTGTAACATACATACATAAGTTAGTAAATACAATATTTTTCTTTTTTATACAGGATCTTATCAATGCAGTAAAATGTTTGTGTGTATATCTAAAAATAGTCGCAGAATAAAAAACCTAAAGGTTATTTATACTCATTATAAAGTAGGTAATATCCTAATTTGACAGAAGTTCTACGAAGTAGATACAATGTTATGTTTCAGAGACGAGGAATGGGTTACCGTTGGTAGGTATAATATGTAAATAGATGGTTTATTTAGGTAAGTAAATAGCAATTATTATAATGAGAAAAGTTACAATCACGATGTTACGGCAGCCCTGTGTAATCTTCAGTTAGGGAGGCAGCATAATCCTGTCCTATGAGTGTTTATTTGATATTTATTCCGGTTGCTGTCCCCGCTAATGAAACTCTTCTCCCTTTGTTATCTTTGTACACATTATGTATACACATAATAAATGATGGTCTCTATTAATTATAAAGTCTACGATGCTGGGAAATGTACAAATTATCTTGTTTAAAAAAATTAAAACGTGCACATGTTGGTCCACATATTTTGAAAATTCTCTCTTTATAGTTAATATCTTCTCTTTTTATAGTTAATATGCCACTACAAGTTAGCCCTTGACAGCAATCTCATCTGGTGGTAAGTGATGATGCAGTCTAAACCCATACGCCTAATTGGTGAGTAAGTGACCTCGTGCCCGAACGCTATATCTTTGGGAGACACTTCCTTATTTTGCCTTCTCAGACAAAAAAACACAATATTGAAATACATAATAATAAATTATATTTTCTTTTAATTATAAAGTCTACGATGGCGGAAAACCGCATACCGCTACATGATGGTATACTGATGAGATGAATTTATAATAGCTTTGTTCTAAAATAAACAATTACTTTTATGGTGGAATAAAAGTGAGATTTTATGCTAAGTACAGAAAAATAAAAGTACCAAGCACTTCTGTAATAGCTTTTGTGTGCAAATTTAGTTGTTTTCCAAATTTTGGACAAATAATTCATATTTTATAGTATGCAAATATAACAGTTCCTAAGAGCTAAATTGTTATTATTCTTCTACAATAATATATAATATGTAATGAATGTGATAGCCTAGTGGTTAGGGCGTCAGCCTCCTAACCAGAGGTCGGCGGTTCGAATCTGGGCACGCACCTCTAACTTTTCGCAGTTAAGTGCGTTTGTGCGTTGCGTGCGCACTTGCTTAAAACGGTGAAATAAAACATCGTGAGGAAACCTGCACGCATAAGAGTTCTCCATAATGTTCTCAAAGTCGTGTGAAGTCTGCCAAACCACACCTAGCGTGGTGGACTATGGCCAAACCCTTCTCATATTGAGAGGAGAGCCGTGCTCTGTAGTGAGCCGGTAATGGTTTCATCATGATGATGATGATGATGTAATGAATAGCATATATTTACGCCAATAGGACCAACCTTTGCAAAATCTAGAATTATTGTCGATGCCAATAAACCACTGTTCGTAGGTCCTTTTTGTTAACAAAGCTTTTATAATTGAGCCGACAAGTTGGGTTCTTCACAGTTGTTATGATAAACGAATCACAAACCACAGTAATAATTTATAAGTAAAAATGATTCGTGATTATTGATTCATAAAGAAAACTATTTAATTAAAATCGCAATATTGAATTTTCTTGTATTGAGAAACATATTATTTTCTACAATTCCAGATTGTCATTTATTTTGTATCCCGCAGAACTGTCATAAAATGGGTCCATACTTTGAGTTCCATTTACGAGCGTATTCTCTCATTATGGCTCGTAACTTCAGCGCGTAAAGTTAATGTTACGATTTCCATACATAAAACCTTGATTCCCGTTTATTAAAGTCTTTTAATATTCAACATTTTAGACCCAGAGCTTTACCTAGCTTACGTTGGCGTCAACATTGGTGTACAAATTTTTTTTTGAGAAATTGACGATTCCTATCAGAAAATTTTATTGTATTTTATTTAATAGGTTTACTAGTGATTTTTACATTCACTTACACTATAGTTACATAATAATTTACATGCTTATTGTATATAAAATCGTCTTGAAGTAAACACAACATGCAGTTTAAGTTACATTGCAATATAGCGATAGTTAGAACAAAATGAAGTTAATATTGTACACAATTTTAAACATTATAAAGAAGTATATACTTAACAAAATGCAGGTTAAAAACAAACATCTGGTAACAGTAATGTTAACTTAATTTTATCCATTTTGTAAAAGAAATATTATTACTGCAGTTCACTATAGAAGGCTTTCTGCACTGCCTAAGTTCCAAGTACAAATAATATTCGATGTACAAAAAAGATTTTAACTTAATTGTCTACTGCAATATTTTTTTATGTATTGACATTTATACGTATTGTTGGGGCGGTGTGTGTGCGAGTCCTTGTATTAATATTAACTAGGAGCTTAATCTTTATCTATTGTTGAAGTAATATGTGACCCCATATGAGCTTAAATGATGACAATGCTGATGTTAAGGTTGTCACGGCGTAATTAACTTTCCTATGTAAACTTTGTACGGTAACATCTTCTCTTCAAGTATTGACCACTGGAAAATGTTGTGGAACAAAAGCTTTTCTCTATCGTGAATTCTGTCAAATTCTATCGGCATTCAGCATAGAACCTCATTTACAACTACAACTATTTAAAATATAACAAATACGATTACGAGTCAAGTATAAGCTTAATAATTTAACCTTCTCAGATCATCAAAATACGAGTACGTGTACAAATTCAAATAATCTTTATTCAAATAGTCCTTTAAAAGGCACTTTTGACGGGTGAATAATTTACATAGTAGTGATTTAATGGTGATAACTATAATACAATCGTAATCTTAAAACTAAAGCTATGAGGATTCCAAACGCGCACCGGTCTAAGAAGAAGCCCACAACAAACTTAGGCAGGTAAATTTTCTTTTTGTTATCACCATCTCACATGTCATTTAAAATTATATTAAGAGCTATCTTATTAGAGCAATATTTCGTACCCATGCTTGTTTATCATTTACATAATCCTTTACACTATAGTAGGACTTTTCTACAAGCAACTGTACTTAATATTAACTTGTTTCAATAGTATTAGATTGGGCTTAGCTATCTCTTTGTACATATGAGATCATACGAAGTTATAAAAAAATATTTCTCCGCTGGTTTATATTATTCCCGTGAGACCTTTCCCTTTCGATAAATTAAATGAAAGCAGGTTTAAGACGGATCATAATGTTTTGGAGTATCTGTAGCTCATTTATTTTCTTTTCCACAGAAACTTCGGCTTTATCCGCCTTGTTTATAAAGTTAGCCAGGATTTCGTTTGCGTGAATAAGGAAAGGCAATATAATATTAAATCTCTGTTTAAATATATTCTGAACTAGATATTAAATTTTTAACAGCCGTTTGTTTTAATCCATTTCATAATACGAATCGTAAGAAAAGTACGGCGGTAGTTTTAGCAGATAGCATCCTCCTTTTATATACAAATTGTTTCCAAGTGCACAAAGGAAGACCTTTCCAGACATTGTTATAGAAAACGGACCAAGTTTCTAGGTCCAAAAGCAGTGCTTTAAAGCTTAGTCGCATTCCTTTGCAATTTTGTTCAAGTTGATGCAACGGCAACATTTTTTCTTTTACTGTTCTCATACTATGTAGGGTAATATTAAAATATGTAGTCATATATCGTTTTTTTATTCCTCATGGATATATCTGCGCCACGGGGAAGCACAGAGGTTAAGTCAAACTCCTACTGACTAAAACCCCCGCTGTTCCTACTCACCGCTGTATGGTGGAGCCACGGGAAAGCTATAACATACAACCGCAACTCCAACGGGTGTCCGCCACAGCAGACCCTCCTCGGGCCCATGGTGCCTAGTTTCGCTGTTTAAAAGTGTGCCGGAACAGTGGCACATGGTGACGAACGGTATATATTAGTATAATGATTAGAAGCAGCCGTTACTTTGCGGAAGTCCATGAGAAACAATAAACAGCAAGTTTAATTTGCTATATTCCGCAAATATATATAAAAATAGCAAATACAAATAGTTACTACCCTCCCGACAAAGTCGTGTAGTCAAGCGATTAAGCCTTCCGGCACGATGTCGCGTAGATGCCATTTAGGAGTAATGGGTATACCATACCCCTAACAGGTTAGCAAACTACCATCTTAGACTGCATCATCACTTATTATCAGGTGAGCCGTCAAGGGCTATCTTGTATTGTATAAAAAAATATTACAATATAACGACACTATTTTAATGTTTTTAAAACGCACAACTCCGAAAATTTAGGGGTGCCCGGATTCGAACCGCCGACCTCTGATTAGGAGGCTGACGGACTAATCACTAGGCTATCACAGCTTCGATTTTATAAACAATGTTTTTTTTTAGAATCCAAAGAGAGCAAAAAAGAGGTGCGTGGCCGGAAAACATCGTGAGGAAACCTGCACGCCTGAGAGTTCTCCATACAGTTCTCAAAGGCGTGTGAAGTCTGCCAATCCGCACATGGCCAGCGTGGTAGACTATGGCCAAGCCCTTCTCATATTGAGAGGAGACCCGTGCTCTGTAGTGAGCCGGTAATAGGTTGATCATGGTGATGATGATGATAACTACACTACTACAAATTGTAATGAAGTATTAGAAGCAGCATTACTTTAAAATGGTGTTGCATTTATTCGCTTGTTTGATTTTTCATCGAAATTAAAACACGTTGTGCACACACATATTATTTTTATAAAAAGGACAGTGTCCAAAGCAAATGTTTGGGCGAGTTATAATCGATTTCGACAAGCTGGGAAAGTTTTCAGCGAATATGGCGCCGTGTACAAAGTTGATTTCGTGACTACACTGCATATTACGCTGCTGACACACACATATGAGATATAACATATTCGCTTTAAGCGGCGTAACGAAATATTGCGTTTGTTGCGTTAGAAATTATTATTTAATTTTTATTTATAATTATATTTACCTCAGCAACTGCACCGACTTTGTAGTAGGCTAGTATTTTTTTTTTTCACGTTGTGAAATGCTTTTACGCATCCCCTCCGGAGGCGACACAGGTAAGACTGCGCCGCTTCCGACGGGGTATGTGGTACTCCCCGGCGGCCAGGCTGGCGACCAGAATACCCACTAAAACCCAGCGATGCTCCTTCGCGTCGCCTGGTGGCTGGGTCACGGGAACAATTATGCACTCGACCGCGGCCCAGCCATGTAGTAAGCTAGTATACCTTGCATGCTTGAGACATACTTAAGATACTTCTTATTCTAAGACCACGATGCGTCCATTCAGGTAGGATTTAAATATATATTTTTTTAGTTATGGCTTTACCGCAAAACAGATCTTGACAAAATGATGCCAAGTCATACCTTGCATTATGGAAATAGACATGTGATAGTTTTAGGTCAGGGAAAATAAATTGTCGCTCTGGAATTGTTTGTTATATTTTTTTTTTACAAGGAAAACTTACAGCTACTAGAAAAAGTAAATAGATAAGAACAGAACAAAATTAAATCTAATTACAAGTTTTCACAAATAGAAATAATAATAATAAAATTGTTTGTACCAAATAGTGTTATAAAATAGCAAAATAGCTAATTATTTCTGAACAATACCAATTAAGTGAGTAATAATTTACTTAAAAGTCTAATTTAGGAAAACATTTTGGTTAGTAACAATTTCTTAATCTATGTTAGTCCTTATTATCTATTTCATGGTCCGAGCGTCCCGTCCAAGCGATATGCCCTGGTGGTGCACATTCTTCAATTGTGCTAATAAGGTTCTTGGAACTTTGCCTGCTTAACATGGACGTCGCACACGCGCATGATTGCAGGAAAGTTATCTACACATAACTGTAAAGATGAATTAAAATTTAGTGGTCTGATTTTACCACTTAAATCACAATTCACTCTTTTTGGAGTTATTATTTTCTTCAATTTCATACTTATAAAAACGAGTATTTCTACGTAATTTTGAAGAGCTTATTTGAGAGATGGTTTATATGAAAATAATTCACACTTTTATTATGAATGTTAGTATATATAGTTTACCTATATTCGCGGTTGTTAGATGATGTAACGTATGAACCATTGAGCCGATTTTGAGGTTTGGTACTTCCCGGCAGCTTTATATCTGGAGAGGCATTTGGAACTTTATAACTACTGGCATTATTGTTAACGCAATTTTACGCGGAAGAAGTAGCGGGATAACGTGTTAACCTATACTAGTTATAAATGAGAAAATAATTGTCTAATTAGATATGTATATAATGAAGATATTTTTGGATTAATTTGTTAATAAATTTGCTGTGGTAAATTCCAAATTATATGGATGGGACTACTGCTAGGTATAGGCGTATATCATAAAGATTTTTGAAAACTCATCCCATAAGGTTGCCCAACTGGGGTTGTAACTTTTATGAATAGATCTTTTAAAGCTTGGAATGACAATGTTATGGTAAATGATTTGAGTTGACATAAACAACTTAATACAAAGAAAAAGGTGACTGGTCGACTGGCTGACTGATGTTTTTATTTATTTTTATTTTGAGACAAAATAACTACCCCAACTGACTAATACAAAGAGCTACCGTCTTACCCTGGACCTATACCGTATTACTTTGTGCTGCACTAGACATCTATAATAGATGTCTATTGCAGAGCAAAGTAATACGTTTTAAAATCCTATCTCGTACGTATCACAAATGCAGTCCAATAAAGGTAGCTTTCAGCGTACTTGGAACGATATTCTGCCGTTGTTTTAGCACTTACTACCTTTTCTTGCCTTCGAGTTAATATAAAATTTAATTCGTTAGATATATAGCTCCGTTGTTAGTCTTAGTTAGTTAGTGGTAACGGATCACGAAGGTACTAGGTTCAATTGCCTGGTCGGATTTTATTGTATAATTCTCAGCACCAGCTCGGAGTTAGAATTTACGAGAAGTTTACCAATCACTTGGACATTGTCTACGGCTGAAAACTATCTCACGATAAGAGGAGACACATGCTTTATAGTGGGTCGGTAATAGTTTGATAATTATGATGGTGATGATGATTATGAGATTAGTAAAGTATCTAAACTTAAATTGCCAAGGGCATTTCATGGTGGGATGTGCATTGTATTGCAAAGAAATGTTATTTCTAATGTATCATATTTGCGACCAGCTATCGAATTAAAATGCGCCGCACGCCTTTACTTCAGTGCTATGTGTTTGTCTCATTACTTCAATCATTCACACATATGCACACATATGCAAAAAATAATGAGGTTTTTTTTTTGTATTTCCTATGAGTAGAAACACCAACAACCGATGTACAGTAATAACACGTTTTGCGATCTAAACTATACAAATCGCTGTGTTGTGGGCTTCTTCTTAGACCGGGGCGCGTTTGGAACCCTCATAGCTTTAGTTTTAAGTTTACGAATATAGTTATCACCATGAAATAACTACTATGTAAATTATTGACGCGTCAAAAGTGCCTTTTAAAGGACTATTTGAATAAAGATTAGTTTGAACTTGAATTAAACCCGACGCATGTCGTGGACTATATATAATTAAAACATATAGTTTTGTCATTACTAAAATAAAAGCTATTAAATTAAAGACTGATTATAACACGGTCTATGTGATAGTCTCGTATTTGGTTCGTATCTCGTATTTTGGTAACCCATACTCGTAATTGGTTTCTACACGACATCGTGCCGGAACGCTAAATCGCTAGGCGACACGTCTTTGTCGGCAGGGTGGTAACTAGCCATGGCCGAAGCCACCAGACCAGTCTCGAGCCGGGAATCGAACCCAGGACCTCCCAACTTTATAATGCGACAGCGAGCTGCGCCACGGAGGTCTTCTATACGCGATAAGTCTGATCTCAATAACATGGTTAGAAGATCATATTTGTTGCCTACCACCAGTAGTCTATCTATTTTGTCGTATTATTTCATAGAAAAGGATAGACATAATTATGTCGTGGCACACACTCTAGCACTACAGGAAACGTGGGCAGCGAGTTAAACGCACTCATTTCATGTGAAGATAATTCCCAAACGATAAAGACAGAGTCAATAGTTACAATGATTAATTGCAACTGATGTTTATTTCCTCTTGTTTGTGATAAAAGAATTAATAGTTTTTTTGCCCGCCATCCGCAATAATTCACTTTTAATATCTGCTCTGTAATAATTAATAGTTTTTTTTATATCTCTACTATTATAAAACTGTGATAATTTATTTGTTTGTACCCACACTGTGTAAATACGAATGAACAGTTAAATAGTTTAGTTACCTTTTGTTCTAACTATATAAAATTTTTCAAATTACAAATTTCAAATTCAAATAATCTTTATTCAAATAGTCCTTTAAAAGGCACTTTTGACGCGTCAATAATTTACATAGTATTGATTTCATGGTGATAACTACATTCGTAAACTTAAAACTAAAACTATGAGGGTTCCAAACGCGCCCCGGTCTAAGGAGAAACCCACAACAAACTTAGCCAGGTAAATTTTCTTTCTGTTATCATCTCATATGCTAAGTGGCATATGAGATTATGTTAAGTTCTTTTTGTTATCACCATCTCACATGCCACTTAAAATTATTTTAAGAGCTATCTTATTAGAGCAATATTTCATACCCATGCTTGTTTATCATTTACATAATAATTCTTTACACTCTAGTAGGACTTCTCCACAAGCTTACGTTTTATATAAACTTTGAACTTATTGAGAGACATCCCAGAAATCAGCCATACGTATAGTTACAGTATATATGAAGGTATACTCGTAAGTACTGTCTTTGTCCATATCTTATTAGATTTTGAGGTTAAGCAAACAAATCTATTTTTTGGCTGATTTATATATAATATTTTCTCAATGCAATCCTGCCATGTAACTTTTGCAATTAATAGCTTCCCTTAGAGGTTGTTCATGTAATATAAAGATTAGAATATATATTAAACTTGTAATTGTGTTTAGTGAACCTCTGACATTTGATAGGTTCATTCGGTTGAAGTGGTTGGCTACACTACTTGATGATTATTCATACGCAGTGCGATTTTATTTGGTTAATTGATTTTATTAGCAAGGTTTTTGTCACCCTCTGTGTGTGTTATTGCTAATAAGGCAAAGATAATTTGGAAGTAATGATTATATTTGCCTTGTCTAACAAGATCTACTTTAATTATTATGAAAGTCTCGCATTTGAATTGAAATTTACATAGTCTATCAGCTCGTGGAATATTTGTTTTCTATTAAACTTTTGTAGGTACTAGAACAATTTGATGTTTAGCGTACAAATAACGGTGAAATATAGGTTGTTTGCGTTTATGACTGTTAGTAGTTTGAGTGATCTGAATAAACTGGTAGATTGTAGTTTTTAGATGTAGTTTGTTAGTGGTGCTTTTTGATTTTTTATTCTCATAAATGAAAACTACCTAATTCTTTTCGTTGCATTTATTGGAATTCTAAAAAAAAAATATGACTTAGATATAATAGTAATAATATGTATTAATATATAGTAATAGTATAAGTCAATGGACCAGCGTTTTCGGTGGTATTCTAAGATCCTCTGTCCTGTGTGAGAGAAAGCTAGTGCCCTGCAGTGGGACTTTACCAACCATTTTATTTTCTAAAAAAAGTGTAATGTTCAGAATTGGGATAAGCTTTTACTTTTTAATTTTTATTCGTACGTTAGAGAGTCATAATATGTGAAGCGCAGTAAAATTCCTCCACATGGAATATTTAGATAAACAAGCTCAATTATGATTATATACACAATTAAGTAAATAATATGATTAACTAAATTGTTGTTATCTGAACAATTATAAAATTAATAATTGTTTAGATTGCAACATTGTTTGGTATATGTTTATAAAACATTGCTAAGTGAATGCGTTACTTTCTATTTTATGCTATGTTATGTTGTTTTTATTAGTGTTCGATAGTATAGTTACAATAATAATCGTCATGACACCTATCATTATAAAGAAGGGTTCATCAAGTGTTAACCTAGTTCACTTAACTTGCTTTACACTAATCAATAGTGTTAAGTAAAAGGCGAATGCTCGATATACACCGACCTGGCCATTCAGGATTCAAATATAATTTCTTCATTTTAATTTTAGGTAATTAAGTTGAGTTTTATCTATTAACAGTAATTTTAATTTAAACGAGTACTTTTTTTCACCACTTAGGTAATGAAGTGTGCTTACTTATTTTATTATCAGCAGACTTTAGTTGCTTGATTAATATTTAAATTTAAGGATTTTATGATGAAACACGACACATAGTATTTCACAATAGTGTTGACAAATGAACATAGATATTTCCGAATGTACCAGAAGCTCTAAACTTTTATTATATTCTTTATAAAACTGTCGAACAAAATTAGATTGCCGTGTCGAGAAAAAAGCTTTCAAAATCCAATACTTTATTGACAATTTGATATTGGAACTTGAAATCTCACAATAAGCTGGCGTTTCGGGTATTTAGTAATTCATCAAAATTACCTGAGCTGGGAATTGAATCTGAGAATTTCAATTTAAAGACCAGCTCCGGGAAGGTCGCAAGAAAGACCGAGTAAATACGCGCATTCCTAAGTAATTTGCAAGCACCAAATTTCGTTATTAAAGTAATAAGTATACGGGAAACATAAATTCATTAGAGCCAACAAAGGCTTCTAAAGGCGGTTAATGAAGAAAGACATCTAGTTAATTGCCTTTCGTAATTTTTTTGATTAACGGTTAAACGTATAAATTAATACTGTTACAGTGGCTCGTCCACAGGAACCATTACTACCTAGTCACTTACAGTACCTCTTCGCAAGGATATAATACTTTACAGCAATAATTTTGCATTTTGAAGTCCTTGCCCAGTATTTTAGCGGTTTTTGCAGATTGACATAAGATATAGGTCGAGCATAAGATATTACTATCTCCTTCCAAAAACTTATTTATCAATACAAAAGTCAGACTACAACAACTATCTGTTTTAAAATTCACGTCGAAATAGAATTGTTGTTTAGCTATTTTTCAAATCAAATCAAATCAATATAGCTTTATTCATGTAAACAGGCATCTATGAATCGTTCATATATAACACATTTTCCACTGTTTTTAGTCGTGAAGTGATGGTTATAACTACACTCGCAAACTTAAAACCAAAGTTAAGATGGTTCCAAGCGCGCACAGGTCTAAAAAGAAGCTCACAACAAACTTAACCGGATTTTTTTTGTGATCACCATCTCACATAATCAATAATAAATTATAATTAGATATGGAGTTAAAGCAATTCACACCTAAGCTTTTTTATCGTTTATATAATCCTTATATATACATAACTTTCGTTTTATGAAAACTTTGAACTTATTGATAGACATCTCAAACCAAAGACACCCAAGTTATCAATAGGTAATTTAGTATAAAATAAAATACGATTTCCCTTGAATGAGTTACTAATTTTATGCAGCCTACTAAACGGTACTACAAGTTTGGTATTTGGTTACGTCTTATGTCGTATTAGCTAAGACTGTCCAATAGTTCTCGATAAACCTGATGTAAGTCAGAACTTGTTCAATTTCATCTTAAGCTTGCGGCTTTGTTATCACTGATTAAGTATGAAATCCGCATAGGTAGTTAACAGTGTCGTCCATTTTGAGTAACTAAGATAGCATATTGGAATAAACCAATGTAGTACACACCATTACTTGTTATTAATAATTACTTGCGTATTATTACTTTAGCACGGAGTTTACAACTAGGGTGAATCGCCGTGTGTTATAGACACGTGTGTAGTTTACTAGTTCCACAGAACCCCGGATCTAAGCGAGGTATACCGAGCCACTCGCTCCAGGCGATATTTGAAAATGGTGCAGAAATTCATGTAGGTATTTTAAAAATATAATCCTTTTACACGCCTCGCAGTACCGCTCGTACTATCGAGTGTTTATTTGATTTTGGAACGCATGCTAAACTGTCCCTACCGGGGGAAATCCCGTAACGTACATTTGTTTTGTGAATTTTTAAATGGAGGAGAGCACTGGTGGTAAGCTTTGAGCCAGCTTCAGATATATAGACCGTAGATCCAACGCTACTTTATCACTATCATTATATATATATATATATATTAGCACGTCCGAAATCCGCAAGATGAAAGTGCGTAAATGTGGATACACCTCAACACCACCTCATATCATTTTCAACAAATAAGCCGGCGTCTACTGATGGATTTGGGTATTTCTTAATGGTATTATCAAATTCTATAGTTCATATGCTCATCTGTCTTAGCGGACGCCGCTGGCTGGGTTGCGGTTGAGTGCACAAGTGTTCCCGCGAAGGAGCATCGCTGGGTTTTAGTGGGTATTCTGGTCGCCAGTTTGGCCGCCGGGTAGTCCCACATACCCCGTCGGAAGCGGCGCAGTCTTGCCTGCGTCGCTTCCGGAGGGGATGCGTAAACGCATTTACCAGCGGGAAAAAAAAACAAGGGGCTGTCTACGCCTCACTCAATGTTGTCTGCCCATCTAAAACTTTACACTCTACGGTATTCGGTATGAGTTTGCCATTAAAGCGCTTAGAAACCCTTAAAGTCCAGCTCTCCTAGCTATGCGCCCACGCATATCATGTCGCAAAAACATCGCGCAATGATTGTTTTTGCGACGCACTGAGCAACGGAACTCATTAAGTAGATACCCACTGTAATTTAACCTAAATACATACAAATGTCAAAGCAATTTTATCTAAATGGACTTTGAACAAAACCAGTTAAATCTAGACCCGATCGCAAATAACCGAACGCATTCTAGTTTTTTTTTTTTTGTTTTTAGAAAAGATCAACCAACTCGTCAAAGTTTTCACACGGTGAATGCTACGTCGACGTTTTATAGTCCAGCTAATTTAGAACGAAAGCTGACTGACTTTGTTGAAAGAAGCTCTTTTTCTCAGACCAATGCTGTTTCGGAATCTTGTTAGGTACAAGGTAAGCTGTAATTGTTGGAAAGATAAAAAACAATACTATGAATGAATATTATGAATAGGTATCGAATTGCAGTTTAATGGAAACGTTATATTAAAAATCAAATTGATATTGAAAGTTACCTATATATTCATTTAATCATAAAAGTAAATGAAGAATGTTTTCTTCATTTACTTTTATGATTATTAATAATTCATTATATTGGTCCTTCGTATTGTTGACTCCACCTAAATGTCATGGCTATATCACAGACATAACTCATCTACGAAGTAAGAAAACCTTAAATTAACCTTTTATTTCCTATTTTTACGGTATGTACTAGTGTAACGTTATAAATGGAAGTCGTGATTAAACTTCTTTCTATATACCATAAACGAAAAGGTTGACTAACTGACTCAGTAATCTATCAACTAAAAGGTCCAACCATTGGATGGATCGAGCAAAAATTGGGCATAATGATAAATATTATACTCGCGCCTCCTCCTCGAGATTAGTAATGTAAGATATTATTTACACATGTAGTTACGCATAGGTGTCACCACTCTGCACTTAGTTGAGAAAAAAAAGTATTAATTTTTAATATTATTTTGTTGCGGGTAGGCATCGTCCACTTGCGTTCTCAGAGGATCGTCGCCATTCATTCGCATTCAAGTGCTCAACCACTCAATACATTTAAGCTGTTTCGCACTGTTCGGTGTAAAAATGCCGAAACGTAAAGATTCTAGGTCAGGTGAAGACGTTATAAACTATATTATAAGAATAAAATACGAAAGTTAGAACGTAAAATTCGCAAACGAAAAATTAGTGTTTCGAAAAGTGTAATCGGACTTGGAAGAAGGTTTTGATGCAGTTAATGACAAAATTGAAGCAGGTATTTAAACATTTATTTTTTGTTTGAAATTATATACTCTCTGTTAGCTGTACGTGTAAACGTTCTGAATATAATTATATTTAAATGCAACCTGAACAGTCATTGGGGCTGCTTCGACGCATTAAAATATGGTTGGCGTTCTTTCCGTTGGGGACTGCAACCTAACCTAATAGAACTATGACAAATTTACAAACTAACCTAACTTATTAAGTACGTGTACACGTTCTGAATATAATTATATTTAAATGCAACCTGAACAGTCATTGGGGCTGCTTCGACGCATTAAAATACGGTTGGCGTTCTTTCCATTGGGGACTGCACCTAACCTAATAGAACTATGACAAATTTATACCATAAACGTAAATTCTTTGTTTAGAGAATAATAAATTACGAAAATTTGTCAGGGCTTCTCAAAGCCCACCCTTTTAGTAAGTTATTTAGCTTACAAATTTTGAAATTATCATATCTATGATAAATTTCATATAAGTCTGCGCTACGACCAGATGATTGGTTACTAGAATGGCAAGCTGAAGACAACCAAGGTACCACTACGCAACGAACTTGCAAATCGTTAATTACATATTGTTAAAGAGAGCCTTAATAAGGAAGACTGTAAAAACTTAACCACAAAATATCTGTTACCAAAAAAGCTGTTTAGCTGACGTCATAAATTGGAAACTGAATTCTAAATCAATAAACAATGACATGTTGCAAAAACTTATATATCGCAATAAGTAAGCAGAAATGTAATGTAAGCAGAATCTTATGAAATTTCACACACGTAGAAATTTCATTATATTTGCCCTCAAGAATGACATAAAAGAGAATCTTAAAAACACGAAAATAGATACTTTTCTGCTTGGCGATAATTTATCCGCTACCTTAAAATCGGCTAAGGCTGTAAATAAGTCAGAAATTGAACTGAAAGCTGAATCCAGCAACAGGACTGAACACTCATTATAGAGGACCAATAGCGAGAAATATAAACCGCGAGGCTCCCTCCCAGACGCGCAGGCCGCCAAGCCTCGAGCCTGCTGCGCCGCGGTCCGTACTAACCCCCACCGGCCGATGGCACACTACCCGCCACCGCCGCACACTCATCGAAGACGTCATCACGGGGCCACCAGGCAACTTATCTCCGTCGCCGCAATGATATACAGTTAAGTACGCAGGCCGTTTAGCTAAATTTTATCAACAGTGGACTGCGGTTATAAATAATAACACTATACTACCCTGGATAGAAGGTTGTAAAATACCATTTATATCTCCAGTTGTACAACAAATACTTCCTGCTAGCCAAACTTCCTCTGCTAGTGAAAGGTCTCTTTATTTAGTCGCTATTTAATAACCTAATCAATAGAGGAGCCATATCAGAATGTTTTCCTTTATTTTCCTAGTACCAAAACCTTGCGGCAAGATGCGCTTAATTTTGAACTTACAAAATCTTAATAAATTTGTTAAAACTGCAATAAAATTTGTAACAGGATTGTTGACAAAGGCGTCAATTGACCAAAAAGACGCTTATTTATTCAATTAAAATACATAAAGAATCACGAAAATATTTAAGATTCCTTTTTGAGGATAAATTATTCGAATTTAAGGTCTTGCCATTTGGGCTGAGCACGGCCCCATATGTTTTCACAAAACTGCTAAACCTATTGTATAATTATTGCGCTCCGCGGGTTTTTCTGTCCACCGTCTATTTAGACGATTGGCTACTGTTTGTTGTTCCCGTTCGAAATTTTTAAGTAATATCGATCTAACTAAGAGACTATTAGTGTCACTTGGCTTCATTATTAATGATTCCAAAAGTGTACCCTTTGACTAAATGTAAATTCTTAGGTATGATCATAGATTCACACAAGTTTCAAATAAGCCTACCAACAGATAAAAGACTACGAATAAAAGCGCAACCGAAAATGTTCTCAAAATTAAAGCGATGCAAAATCAGGAGTTTTGCTCGACTATTAGTTTCATCTTGTCCAGCCATCGAATACGGATGGTTGCACACTAAGGAAATGGTAAGGTAAGATGTAAATTTCTCAACTTGGAAGGTCATAATAATTATAATAATTTTATGCATCTACCTGAATCACTTAAACCTGATTTCGACTGGTGGATAAATAAAATAGACAGTTCGGTCCATCGATTAAAAATTGGTGTATACCAAGTTGAGATATTTTCTGACGCCTCAACGACGGGATGGGGGGCCGCATGTGAAGGTAAGTCTGCAGGTGGAACGTAGTCAAATAATTTTACAGAAATACCGCCTTTTCTTCAGGTAAACATCGTATTGTTTGACGGAGTTATGTGCTAATGATGCCAACATTATTTCAAGAGATGAGTTTGGTATGTTTTTTATTGAAAATGCACCCTGGATAATCCCGGAAAAAAAAGTCCGATAAACCCCGGATAAATAAAAAAGGAGGGACCTAAACAAGGGGTACCATGGCTGTGTAGGCCAAAAGGGTACAAGCAAAACACCTCGTGCTTTGTCTGTAATTATTTTTCTGAGTGATAAGTATACAGGCGGGAATACGTAGAAATTATAATCTGACCATGAGACTGTAAATGAATCTATAGCGAATGCATCTGGATCTCGGTGCCAAATTATTATGTATGCACATTTGTTGTTGATGCAACCAACAAATCAATATTTGGATAACCGAATGTATGAGTGAGACTGTTAAAAGCCTAATAATCAGACAGCTCCCATACTATGTCTGGGTGCGCTCTTTCTGATTCAAAGTCTGCAATTTAATTGTCACTGGATTTAATGCAAGATGCGAAAAACGAAAAGATGTTTATTTTAGCACCACTCCGATATATCACGAGTAATTCTTGTGAGATGAGGGTACTGTATACCACCCATTTTATTTCTGTATGTTACTGCCGTTTAATTGCCAACGCGTAGACATATTTGGCAGTTAGTTTTTTGCAAAAATCTTTAAAGCAATTATTGCAGCAAGCAGCTCTAAATAATTTAAATGTCGTTCTCATTAACTATTTGACTACGTTCCACCTGCAGACTTACCTTCACATGCGGCCCCCCATCCCGTCGTTGAGGCGTCAGAAAATATCTCAACTTGGTATACACCAATTTTTAATCGATGGACCGAACTGTCTATTTTATTTATCCACCAGTCGAAATCAGGTTTAAGTGATTCAGGTAGATGCATAAAATTATTATAATTATTATGACCTTCCAAGTTGAGAAATTTACATCTTACCTTACCATTTCCTTAGTGTGCAACCATCCGTATTCGATGGCTGGACAAGATGAAACTAATAGTCGAGCAAAACTCCTGATTTTGCATCGCTTTAATTTTGAGAACATTTTCGGTTGCGCTTTTATTCGTAGTCTTTTATCTGTTGGTAGGCTTATTTGAAACTTGTGTGAATCTATGATCATACCTAAGAATTTACATTTAGTCAAAGGGTACACTTTTGGAATCATTAATAATGAAGCCAAGTGACACTAATAGTCTCTTAGTTAGATCGATATTACTTAAAAATTTCGAACGGGAACAACAAACAGTAGCCAATCGTCTAAATAGACGGTGGACAGAAAAACCCGCGGAGCGCAATAATTATACAATAGGTTTAGCAGTTTTGTGAAAACATATGGGGCCGTGCTCAGCCCAAATGGCAAGACCTTAAATTCGAATAATTTATCCTCAAAAAGGAATCTTAAATATTTTCGTGATTCTTTATGTATTTTAATTGAATAAATAAGCGTCTTTTTGGTCAATTGACGCCTTTGTCAACAATCCTGTTACAAATTTTATTGCAGTTTTAACAAATTTATTAAGATTTTGTAAGTTCAAAATTAAGCGCATCTTGCCGCAAGGTTTTGGTACTAGGAAAATAAAGGAAAACATTCTGATATGGCTCCTCTATTGATTAGGTTATTAAATAGCGACTAAATAAAGAGACCTTTCACTAGCAGAGGAAGTTTGGCTAGCAGGAAGTATTTGTTGTACAACTGGAGATATAAATGGTATTTTACAACCTTCTATCCAGGGTAGTATAGTGTTATTATTTATAACCGCAGTCCACTGTTGATAAAATTTAGCTAAACGGCCTGCGTACTTAACTGTATATCATTGCGGCGACGGAGATAAGTTGCCTGGTGGCCCCGTGATGACGTCTTCGATGAGTGTGCGGCGGTGGCGGGTAGTGTGCCATCGGCCGGTGGGGGTTAGTACGGACCGCGGCGCAGCAGGCTCGAGGCTTGGCGGCCTGCGCGTCTGGGAGGGAGCCTCGCGGTTTATATTTCTCGCTATTGGTCCTCTATAATGAGTGTTCAGTCCTGTTGCTGGATTCAGCTTTCAGTTCAATTTCTGACTTATTTACAGCCTTAGCCGATTTTAAGGTAGCGGATAAATTATCGCCAAGCAGAAAAGTATCTATTTTCGTGTTTTTAAGATTCTCTTTTATGTCATTCTTGAGGGCAAATATAATGAAATTTCTACGTGTGTGAAATTTCATAAGATTCTGCTTACATTACATTTCTGCTTACTTATTGCGATATATAAGTTTTTGCAACATGTCATTGTTTATTGATTTAGAATTCAGTTTCCAATTTATGACGTCAGCTAAACAGCTTTTTTGGTAACAGATATTTTGTGGTTAAGTTTTTACAGTCTTCCTTATTAAGGCTCTCTTTAACAATATGTAATTAACGATTTGCAAGTTCGTTGCGTAGTGGTACCTTGGTTGTCTTCAGCTTGCCATTCTAGTAACCAATCATCTGGTCGTAGCGCAGACTTATATGAAATTTATCATAGATATGATAATTTCAAAATTTGTAAGCTAAATAACTTACTAAAAGGGTGGGCTTTGAGAAGCCCTGACAAATTTTCGTAATTTATTATTCTCTAAACAAAGAATTTACGTTTATGGTATAAATTTGTCATAGTTCTATTAGGTTAGGTGCAGTCCCCAATGGAAAGAACGCCAACCGTATTTTAATGCGTCGAAGCAGCCCCAATGACTGTTCAGGTTGCATTTAAATATAATTATATTCAGAACGTGTACACGTACTTAATAAGTTAGGTTAGTTTGTAAATTTGTCATAGTTCTATTAGGTTAGGTTGCAGTCCCCAACGGAAAGAACGCCAACCATATTTTAATGCGTCGAAGCAGCCCCAATGACTGTTCAGGTTGCATTTAAATATAATTATATTCAGAACGTTTACACGTACAGCTAACAGAGAGTATATAATTTCAAACAAAAAATAAATGTTTAAATACCTGCTTCAATTTTGTCATTAACTGCATCAAAACCTTCTTCCAAGTCCGATTACACTTTTCGAAACACTAATTTTTCGTTTGCGAATTTTACGTTCTAACTTTCGTATTTTATTCTTATAATATAGTTTATAACGTCTTCACCTGACCTAGAATCTTTACGTTTCGGCATTTTTACACCGAACAGTGCGAAACAGCTTAAATGTATTGAGTGGTTGAGCACTTGAATGCGAATGAATGGCGACGATCCTCTGAGAACGCAAGTGGACGATGCCTACCCGCAACAAAATAATATTAAAAATTAATACTTTTTTTTCTCAACTAAGTGCAGAGTGGTGACACCTATGCGTAACTACATGTGTAAATAATATCTTACATTACTAATCTCTTCGGACTCGGCGCGAGTATAATTATGATAGAACTTCACGTACAGGTAAGTTCGTTTAATCATTAATTATAATGTGGGCAAACCGCTAACAAAAGATTTTCGGAAATTCACTCCCTAATAAAAACTAGTTTCGAAATTTATTTTATTTATTTAAACAACTTTATTGCATATTGAACAAAAGAAACGAAAAGAAAAAATAACAATATAAAAGCTAAAGGCGACCTTATCACTAAAAGCGATCTCTTTCAGGCCACCTTTTTGAAAGAAGCCGACAGAAATAAAAGGCCGACAAAAAATAAATCGCAAAACTTATCCATTTAAAATTAAATTTAGTACGAAACGTGTTAAAAATCGAAATAAAAGTGACCGAAATCGCGGAAAAAATCTAGTGTATACTATGTGGAACAAAGAAATTAGAATCAGTAAAGTTATACTGAGTTCCAAATGATTTGCTAACATTTACTATGCAAAGTTCGTGTTCTTTTAAAGAATATCCGTCGGAAACAGCGCAGTTTGTCGCAGTGAACTATGACACAGTAGATAATGTTATCATTGCAGGAAATTCGGTCATTCATACAATATTTACAAATATAGCGATCGCGACATCGCCTTCGAAGAATAAATAAATAATCGCTCTTCAACATTACGTACACTATAGAAGTACGAGTATATATACAAGGATACAAGGTCATTTGGTAAGGCTGTATAAAAACATTACTTCTGTAAAATAACACTAGTATTTTATTTAGACTAGTTGCTGTGATAGCCTAGTGGTTAGGACGTCAGCCTCCTAATCAGAGGGCGGGGGTTCGAACCCGGGCACGCACCTGTAACTTTTCGGAGTTACGAGTATGTACGTTTTTAAGCAATTAAAATATCACTTGCTTCAACGATTAAGGAAAACATCGTGAGGAAACCTGCACGCCTGAGAGTTCTCCATAATGTTCTCAAAGGCGTGTGAAGTCTGCCAATCCGCACATGGCCAGCGTGGTGGACTATGGCCAAACCCTTCTCATATTGAGATGAAAAGTAGGTATATTGATTTTTTTAAATTTAAAAGCTAACCTACCTAATTGTTATTACTGAAGCTCTCACACAAATAACTTGAATGAGGGTGGCTGTGAACCTGTGCTTATTATTATCTAGGATCCTAATCTCTTCGAGTTCGTCATTTGTTTTCCGAGGTACAAACGTTGCATACTAAGCCCGTGTTTCCAGAATGAATGCCGTCGCTGTGACAAATTCTGGCAAAATGTTTCCAGCTGATAAAACGGTAGCAAATGTTTACATCTACATTAAAATTGAATGGCTCTTAACTCTTACATATGATGAAACAGAAGAACTTTTAAAGTCTTATAAATAACATTAGCACACATAAGATTTGCATAAACACACATATATATACATTCATACTCACACACACACATTATTATATTACATACACTTTGGCAAACACATATACACAAACATTCTCCGCATTCAATTACACACATTCATCAATTTTCATGTAATCACTATATAATGCCATAATTTCTCTAAATAGATTTTGTTTAAATTGTCAAATGGCCTATGTATTTTGTTTTGTTTAGCCTTTATTTCTTGGAGGGCGATGATTACTGCCACACAGTTTATACTTCGGCAGGATCATCGTTTTCATGTGTTTAAGATTCCTGTATTGTTTGTTACCAAATGAAAATGTTTCTTTTTATGTATATATTTTTTATATATTCTACAAGTCGGCCCTAGACAGCTATCTCACCTGGTGGTAAGTGGTGATGCAGTCTAGGATGGTAGCGAGCTAACCTGTTAGGGGTATGGTAAAACCACACTCCTAATTTATTTCTACGCGACATCGTGCCGGAACGCTAAATCGCTTAGCGACACGTCTTTGGCGGTAGGGTGGTAACTAGCCACGGCCGAAGCCAGACCAGACTCGAGCCGGGAATCGAACCCAGGACCTACGACTTTATAATAAGACTGCGCACGCACTGCGCCATGGAGGTCGTCAAATTCGTCTTTTATCTTTAAACAAAAAATCTACATTAAAAGTATTTTACTTAAGTCCCCCAGTATGCACATACTGCTGTCATCATATTACAAGGGCAGTTTAAGTTAAACACTGCGTTGTAAAATACTTGTTGATCAATAGGTCAATGTTGAATTTATTTTGACTAAAATTGACGTCGATCGCCATTATATTTTTTACCGCATACGATAACCTCACATATTACTAAATGTTTTCAAGTAATTATATGATTATAATAAGAACGTAGCGTAGTTACATCATTGCCACATATTATTAATATCAAAGTGTGTTTGTTTGTTGCCCTTGCTAGGCTCAACAGCTGCACCGATGTTGATGAAATTGAAAACAGAGATAGAGGATATTCTGAAGACGGATGTAATATACTTTTTTACTCAGAAACCTCACTAAGAAATCCTGTGAGAGATGTACTAAAATATCTATATCTTGCATCCTGGTGATAAAGATATAATAACTTCTAATTAGCCCAAATAAAAGGCAAAAAAAAACGAAACGAATTTAGATGGATGTATTTTTTAATATTATAAAGGCATTTACCTCCACTATTAAAATAAATGTAACGAGTTGGTTGGTTCTTCTTTCACGCAGAAACTTACATAGAGTACACTTAACCGAAGCTGTGAGCGGAGCTAGTGCATTATATTCTTACAATGAACATTAATTTTAATTTGCAATAAGCGAAAACAAATTAATTTCTTCTTCGTAACTAAATATGACTTAAAAATATCATATACAAATATGATAATTTCAATTCCGGAAAGAACTTGGGTACGTTCCCGCGAGATGAAAAAAAAATGCCTTTACTACATATACATGGCTTGACAGCTAAATTGAATTTGGCCTACCAGCATATTGGATTCTGGATAGGTACTTATCTCTTAATACCGGTAAAACAAAAGGTCGTCGCGAGGTTCTTTAAGAACGTAAATAGACGCGGACTAGTTCTACATATTATTATTTGTTGAATCAATGCATTGACCTAGCGGCAATGTTCGATCAACTTTATGTATATTTACCACAAGCGACGCTACACACCGTTTCCAATTCGCGAGTAAATTAAAGGGCTTCCTTCTAAAACTTTTCCAATATTTTTTCATCACGTATGTCAACTTTCACATGGAGGCGTATTACGTCTACAAATAAGCAATATTCGGTTTGACGCGAGTTATTCTGTATTTCATTCCCAATCAAAACTTATTTACCCATTTTGTATAGGTTCCTTCTTTTACATACAGATATAAGATTTCACGATAGTCCTCTCCCACGATCGAAGTATACACTTTCAGATGCTACCTGCCTTTTATTTAAATTAATCTGTATCATGTAGAAATCTTTCTATTTCTCTATTTAAGAGCTTAAATTAATTGCGCGTATGAGGTGTGTAAGACTTGGCATAATACAAAGTTTGTAAGGGAGGAAACGCAGAAAGCTTCAATTAATACTGACTTAGCGGGATGTGCTAGGTTAGTCTTTCTCAAAGTGAGCGATATGGCCCCCTTGTGGGCGTTGGACACCTAGTGGAGCTTTAAGGGGCCCAGAAACAAATGGGGTGCATTGGCAGGGTTTAGGGGGGCGATGGTTGATTTGTAATTTCATTTAGATACTTTATATTTTAAAAATTACAAAAAAGTTTAATGTGGGTTTCTTCTTAGGCGCGATTTGAACCCTCTTAGCTTTAGTTTTTAGTTGTCAAGCGTAGTTATCACCATAACTTCACGAATAGAAATAATGAAATGATTATTCATAGATGCCTGTAATAGGTTTATGTGAATAAAGCTATTTCTGATTTGATTTGAATAAAAATGTACAAGTCAAGTACCTATTCGAAACGTTACATAAACATTATAATATACAATAATTATTACACCTTTGTTGAAATGATCGAGAGCAAAATTGTTTTATTCTTTATTACTAAACCTACATAGCACGCTTTATCAACGTAATTGGCACTAGAGCCGATTGAGGGTCCGGAGCATGCTCTAGTCGATTTCTCCACTTATCTCTGTCCATGCCCTCTAGTCTCGTATTTCAATGGATTTTGCATCTCGATAAACTGCAAACTATGTGGTGCATTTTACCAATAGGTATATTGGTAGCTATATTATTTTCATTCGTTACGCTGTGACTTCGTTTTATCTTCAATGGTGATTCATAATCGAAATATGCAATTATTAATTGATAATAATATTAATATGATCACCTTTATTTGGCTCTCTTTGAACGAAATACATAAGTTATATGAACACTGCAAGCCATACAATCCTACCGTATCATAATAATTAAAAAAAAGGAAGAATGACTACCTTAATGGTGTCTTCCTTTTGTTCTACTTATAAATACTAGTAGAGGATTTATAAAATAAATGTAAGGAAACGTGAAATTAGTTTTTTCAGTGTGAAACATAAAACTAGTGCAATACAGAGATCCTCGTTCCAGAACTGAAAGACATTAGGATCAAATATTTTATATCCAGTAATTCTTAACTAAAAGGCAAAAAAAGAATACTGAGGAAAAGCCAATAAAGTAGTGAGCTTTTAAACGCTTTCTGAATTTTTAGGAGGGGGGAAGTCAAATGCAGTAAGATCACAAAAGGTGATCTTAAAGCGATTGCAAAATTGTTCTTGTAGGTCCGTAGATGCCAAAGGCCAAAAAGAGAAATGATTTTTTTTCATGTTTATGTAATCTTGTCTCGCTTTGTAACCGACATTTATTACTTTTTTTCTTTGGAGTGAGTATTATGTAAGCCCCGCATTCTGTCTTCGTTAGAAGCGCATCACTTTTCATTAAACGTTTCTCGGACTAACTTTTACCGAAACACCTTGCGGCTACGACCGTAGACGACCGCGCTGGGAGACTTCTTTAAGGAAACTTCTGGGGGAACTTTAAATTTACTTAGATGTGAGAAAAGACTTTATTGCGGTGTCGACGTAACGAAATTAAATTTTTATACAAGTTGTTGGTGCAAAAATATGGGACACAGTAATTCGGAATAGGCATTTACAAATTGTTCATACAGACATTTTTCTTAAATTTCGCCGATTTAAACTGAAATATACATTTAGCTTTACTCTCTAAATAGTTAAAATCTTAAGATTGTGATATGAATATATTTTACGTTCAAATTAACCCTATAAATATGCTTCATCTTGAGCTGATAAGACATTCACTTAGATATAGATCCAACTTTCTTAAGTGGTGTAGATTCCCATGGGAAGCCGAAAAACGATTGGTGACTAAACTTTGATTGTTGGTTATACACTCGTAACATGGTCCCACACTTTCCAAAACAAACTTGACATCGGTAACATGCGTCATACTGCCATCTTCACACCGATCACCGATGTCGATAACATCATCAATAACTGTATACTACTTATATTAGAAGGCCTAATTGATAGTTATCACGAGTGTAGGACAAGATTACACTTTCCTATTAATACCCTACATACACTGCGGCAAAGTAGGTCGTGCGTATCCGGACCCCGTAGCACAGTAATTATTATCAGTGCTGCCATTAATGAGTATAAAACAGTTTATATTAACTACATCACACTTTCACTATTTGTAACTTTTCCCGCTAATATCTCACCATTAACGACAATCAATAGATAAACCGAGAAATTGAGAAACGGTGATAGCCTAGTGGTTAGGGCGTCAGCCTCCTAATCAGAGGTCGGCGGTTCGAATCCGGGCACGCACCTCTAACTTTTCGGAGTTATGTGGGTTTTTTTATAAAATTAAAATATCACTTGCTTCAACGGTGAAGGAAAATATCGTGTGGAAAACTGCAGAGTTCTCTATAATGTTCTCAAAGGTATGTGAAGTCTGCCAATCCGCACATGGCCAGCGTGGTGGACTATGGCAAAATCCTTCTCATATCGAGAGGAGACCCGTGCTCTGTAGTGAGTCGGTAATGGGTTGATCATGATTGATGATTTATTATTTGTTTTTATTTTATTAACTCTTTAAGTTGCAACATTAATATAATTCGGGAGCAGCTTTCTAAAACTCGGGGTTAATTAACAAACTTTCCACTAAATATAATACAAGCGGACAGAATACATGATATGTTGCAAAAAAATGCGGGTTAGTTAGGAACTTTGAAAGCGACAATGTTTTCCGGCTGCGATGTCCGCTCTCAGTATATTAATAGGCCACTGCAAGCAAAGGCTCGTCTCTTGTAAAAGAGAG
This sequence comes from Lasiommata megera, assembly GCA_928268935.1. NCBI lineage: Eukaryota > Metazoa > Arthropoda > Insecta > Lepidoptera > Nymphalidae > Lasiommata > Lasiommata megera. The sequence continues at coordinate 7,453,774 of OV743308.1, read as the reverse complement.
AGGGATTTGGTCTGTTCTACCATCCGTTTCCGCTCGTTCTCCGCTCATCTCCGCTTCAGTAGAACCCGCAATTTGCAATTTATTATGTTGTTTGATTCACATCACATAGTTATGTAGTTTAATCACACTTATAAACGCACTGCCGATCAAAGGCTGCCATAGTTAGCTATTGCATGCTTTCCGTTCCTCGACCATTTCAACCGTTTGTTATCTGCAGTCGCAGCTGAATAGTAATTAGTAGAGTTTCGCACACTCTCATACGTCATTTAGACTTCAAACTAAGCACGCATTTACTTGTAAATTTTAATACCAATAGTGTAGCATTCGATAAAGATATTAAAAACAAGAATGCGAAAGCTGAATAAAACTTATAAGTAGCCATTTTATATTATATAAACGAGCCGTTTTATATATATTATATAGCAGGTATAATTATATAGTAGGTATAGCATTGTGAAGCGGTGATAGCCTAGTGGTGAGGGCGTCAGCCTCCTAATCAGAGGTCGGCGGTTCGAATCCGGGCACGCACCTCTAACTTTTCGGAGTTATGTGTGTTTTAAAAAAATTAAAATATCACTTGCTTCAACGGTGAAGGAAAACATCGTGAGGAAACCTGCACGCCTGAGAGTTCTCCATAATGTTCTCAAAGGCGTGTGAAGTCTGCCGATCCGCATATGGCCAGCGTGGTGGACTATGGCCAAACCCTTCTCATATTGAGAGGAGACCCGTGCTCTGTAGTGAGCCGTTAATGGGTTGTTCATGATGATGATGATAGCATTGTATATCGAAAACGCAAAGGGCAGGTAGGCAAAGAAGAAATCATTTCACGCTTATCAATTTCTAGTATTGTACGTAAATCTCTTAAGTTAACTATAACTATGCAAATTAAGATAGTTTCCGTTTAAAAGCCGTGCCAAATCGTTAAGTTAAAAAGGATAGATTTGCGTATTATAATTGTTTGCTCAAAAACCAGATAGACTAGACCAAATTTTCGAATTGTCACTGCTAGGTATTGAATCTTTTAGAAATAAATTTTAAATGCTTTTAGAAAACCCAGCGGTTACACTATCGTATACAATTTAATATAAATATCTACATCTAAACTAGGTCGTGCGTATCCGGAGGGCTATCAGGATCGCCATTAAGGCATGAACTGCTGTTAATATTAATTTGCTTATGTTCGATGCTTGAAGCTATATTTAACCAGTAAGATTGCACAAGGGAAGCATGTAATTAGATAATAAGTAATCAATAATCATTGAAGAAATTCTGCGCACGGAATAAATTCAGAATATTGATGAGTGAAAGAAGACCTTTTTGCATTTAAGATAACTTTACGGGTCAGGTTACTTGGTTATGCCGTATATAAGCTCTATAAGATCGTCTATGAGCCAAACGTTATCTAACAAAGCCTAGCAAGATTACAATGTGCAAGATATAAGCAAGTAACGCCAAAGCATGTAATGTAATTGCACCTAGCCAGGTGCCAGATTTAAAAAAGGGTTTATAAATTTGAAGATAAACAGTCTAATGTCTTGTATTTCTTAATTTAGTAACTTGTAGTTTTACTCGCGAAACAAGTTTCACTCTTAAATCTGACACCAGATTAAAGTTTTATTCAAATTGGCTGCTATCTACCCTAAACGAGAATTTTTTATTTAAGATAATGATAGGAGTTAACCCCTATCATTGCCTTAAATAAAAAATTACTAGGTAATTATGTTTTAATTGAACTGTGGATATGAAATATTAGGAACACGTTCAAATACGACTCTTCTCCTAACTTAATAATTATATTGTAACTAGTAACATAAACTTCTAACTATATCAGAGTAAACAAGCAAATTTAATAATCTTGTTTACTTCATTATAAGGACAAAAGTGACCTTGTTAACGCCCCGCATATTCAATTATTCATCACGCATATATGTGACGGATAAACTATCTACAAAATGGGCAATATAATGAAACTAACTGATACGGTAAAGACGGCTAAAGGGACGGCTTACACAGTGTAAATCTATGGGTAATTCGATAGCTTTGATTTAACCAGGGATACAAATCGTTGGAATAAGAAACTATGTCAATTACATATCTGAAGTCGCTTCAGTAATATTTTTGAAAGGATGGTTCTGTCCTTGTTTTAGTCGAAGAGTATTCGATTTGGGTTCTTAAAGTTTTTTACCAATAGACTACCTAATTCCAAAAAACCTTAATTTGAACTAATGTTAGCGATATAATATACCCACCGTCAAAAAACGCTCTTTCGGAATCTTTGTTTCTTGCCACTTACAGTTTGAGGTACTCAAGCCCTCCTCCGAGGTACCTTCAAGGCGGGTGTAAATAGGCATTTTGTGCACAAGCGTCCTAATTTAAACCTATCATTTGATTTTCAAGTATGATAACCGTCTAGCACAAGACCTACAGATATTGAGGTTGGTCTTGAAATTTATATAGATATGTTTAAGTTGAAGTGATGAGACGTTCTCATGTTTTTTCTTGAAGTATTATGAAGTGCCTAAAGTGACAAACGATCCGTTATTCTTCAAGGGCGTTGCTACCGCGCTAATAGTTCTCGACATTATCGAGCGTCGAGCAAATCTGTAGGGACCTTCGTGTTGATATTCTGGGATGACTTTCTAGAAAAGGCATATTTTGCTTCATTCCAAAATTTGAGCTCCGTTGTATGTATGTCTAAGACATACGCCACCAGTTACGACTAAGCGAGGCGCTTTGAACGATTAAGCTAAGCTAATAATTACTGATACATCCTATACTAACTAACGTTATTATTGGTAAATATCCGATTTCATAGATTGACATCTTATTTAATTTAGTGCTTGCTCGCAACTTCACGTCTAATACGTACGACGTCCACGTGCAATTTCTGCCAACTATTTCACTTACTAACTTTCATTTAAGGTTAATCTTTTAATTATTTCTCCAAATTCTTAATTTTTAACAGAAAGAGTCAAACCTAAAAGACTAGACTGATAAATTTAAAAATCTCGGAGTGTACTGTGTTTATTGCTATAAAAATCACATGAGCTCAATATGAAGTAGTTTCATTTTATTCTATCCAAGATTTGTTAAAAGGGGGAAGCTATGTCGATGGGATGTTACAGTAAACATGACAATAAAGAACTATTGTTACACAACTTTTTCTTAGGGAGTATACTTTTGGAAGCTTTGATAGCCTAGTGGTTAGGGCGTCAGCCTCTTAATCAGAGGTTGGCGATTCGAATCCGGGCACGCACCTCTAACTTTTCGGAGTTATGTGCGTTTTTAAAACAATTAAAATATCACTTGCTTCAATGGTGAAGGAAAACATCGTGAGGAAACCTGCACGCCTGAAAGTTCTCCAAAATGTTCTCAAAGGCGTGTGAAGTCTGCTAATCCGCACATCGCCAGCGTGGTGGACTATGGCCAAAACCCTTCTCATATTGGGAGAAGACCCGTGCTCTGTAGTGAGCCAGTAATGGGTCATGATGGATCATGATGATGATGTACTTTTTGAGAAGTAACTTGTTAAAAGTTTTTATAAAACAACCAAAACATAAGCAACAATTAGTAAACACAACAACACAGGGTCACGGATTATGATGAAAAAAAAACAGATTAAGGTCCTAGATAATATTAAAAAATAACTCTTGTGTAAAAACTGAAATTATAACAATAATACATATAAACATATATAATAATAATACTCAATATGAGTGGTATCCTATTAGCTTCTTCTAAAGTAACTTTGTAGATTAGATTAGTTTAACCTTCTAATTTTCGTCTTATTCTGAGATTTAGATCTTCTTTAATATTTGCTTGTCGTTCTTAATCCCGAATCTCTAACAAATTAACGAGGCAGTCAGTCAAGTGTCAGCTGAAGGGAGCCTCATTGCTACAGAGAGTGGCGTCGCATGTATGCGGTTGACACCGTCGCAATACTCCCGTTTGATAAGTACAAACACCGTTCTACGATTCATGTCACAGAGGCACGCAATTTCAGTCTAACACATGCCTTCATTGTCACGAATTAAGATTTCATTACAAGTACAATCTACTTGTACTGTACATTTTTCAAATTATATATCTACTTCTATGAAAGGAGTGTTGGGCAAACAAGACAGAATACAAAGTTAAACCTAATTTGCTATAGTCCACGTAAAACAGGTAAATCTGGAGGGTAGAATTTATAATTCCTTTAATCCTTCATCATCTGAAATTCTTATTACTTCTCTTTACTAAAATAAAATAGGAAAAATCTCTAGTTTATAATTCCTTTCATCCTCTTACACCATGCGGGTCATCTCAAAATCTGTTTACTTCTCCTTACAAAAATAAAATAGATAAATTATAAATCAATGAAATTATAAATATTTCTTGCAGATTTATAAATTTAAAATGATTACATAAAGATACAGAAAGTTTCAGAATTTGCGGAATTTCGGAACCCAAATTCAATTCACAAATTCCGCAAATCTAGCAGATCTTCTTGAGTTGATGCCGATGCATATAGCGCATAGTAGACTTAAAATAACTGGGTAGCTATAGTTAGTAGGGCAGCACAGATCGGAGAATAATGTGCTTTTTGGGTCTAAAGTAGCTAGCAACAATTACGAAGACTACACACTTTGATTTACAACAAGCGAAATTCTAACGTGCGGCAAACGGTTAAGACAGAATAAGAGAAGAGGGTGTAATATAGCAACCTTGCTGGTTTCGGGATAAATCTGTTTGAAGATGAATCTGAAATTCCAGAGAGGTTGATTCACTGGCTAAGAATGAAAATGACTACTATTGGTTTTACTTATAAATTGCTCAGTACGGAAATAATCCAATACTTTCTAGAGAATTTAGCCCCGTTCTCCTGCGAGCACGCTAAGCCATCAATCCTAGATATTATCACTGAGATATGGTAATAGGACAGTTATAAGATGTGGAAGTGAATAAAGCCCGCCAATCGGAATGGAGCAGCTCTCTATCCCAGAAGACAGACCCTGTCCACACTAGTGGGACATGAAAAGGTAGTGGATGGGCACGATTTTGATTATCACTAGGACAGTGTTACGGCCTCCACAGTGCAAACCATTAATGTCTCTTTAGGGTGTAATACTAATTTACTTACTTTATTGCTTCATTAGTCTACATTTTCTGTTTGCTTCTAAATTAAGATCATTTATACTCATTTTTAACGTTAAGGAATTACGGAAGGTCTCAATGTGTACGTACAAACCGTTATTTCATCGGTAATGTGCGTCATTTTTAGCATCGAGACTCTGGTTTAAATCTCGTTCCCAGTCTCCGCGATCATAATTATATGCACCTGATGCAATTTCGCGTCGGCACCAGTAAGAGACCAGTTATAATGAACGCAGTCAATTTCCTCACGTACCTACCAAACCTACCTGCTTGGCATGTTATATTATTTTTTGATTGTTTCACGAAAAGCCTTTTTTAATAATCGAAATTGTGTTCATATTGGTTTGTCCTTCTTTCATCCAGCAACCTAGTAGCGGATTTACGTTTGCACATAGATTGTTTATGACCTACAATGCCGCATATATATAGCGGCCATAAGAATATCGTTCTAAGATTTTCTAAGGAATGGATTTAAAATGCAATTCTACTATAAATAGCGGTAAAATAGCTGCACGAAATTTAATAATATATGGTATGAAATCACACATATTTAGGAACGCTATAAAACTGCTATAAAATACTGCACTTTTAGTCCCAAAAATTACTATTGCTTTAAATTGCGATTGAGTTTAGTGGTTTTTAGTTTTATACAGTCACTTTCGAATTTATAATATGAGAAAGTAAATTTATAAGAAAGCAAGACTTATTTATCGACTAAGACTTCGGATTTAAATAAACCATATCTAGTGGCCGCGAATAACGCAGTTTTTGTTTGTTATTCGTAGTTGCCTGCTATTTTTTTTATACGTTCAGTCCACACAACTCGACGCTTTTCTGTATCAGTATGAAGTATCAGCTATCACACTGAAAATATCGATAAAGATCTTGCTTAATTCTTAGATGAGCTTTTAACACTATTTATAGTATTTACGAGGTTTAATGACCATTTTATCACATGCCAAATAATTAATGTTTGAGGAATAAATGTGGTTTGTTTGTTTCATTTTATGGGAAAATTGTTAGTTTTATTTTTGGCTAGTTAGGCCAGATTATCTAAAAATTTGACAATTATCCCTAACAAAATATGTAATCGGTGGTTATAAACTGGTGTTTTATTTATTTTCTGTTTCGTTATAGTGTTATCGAACGTCTACTTATAGTGTTATCGAACATTCACCCTTGCCAGTATTTAGGTAGTTTACAGGTATCTAAATATTTATCGAGTAGATTTTCACCAACTCTCTAGACGCATTCTTTGTCTTGTATTTTTAAGAATTCTAAATTCTTAGTAATTTGCAAATACCTACTTTCTCGTAAAATTTTCTGTGTTTTCGATAGAAACAAGAATTACAATGCGGAAAGTAACTAACTAACCTAAGATTTTTATTTAAGCTTTTTTTTGCTTTAATTGGTTATACATACAATATTCAATTTAGATACTCGTAACGTGCTCAAGTTTATCATTCCGGCTCTTATAACCATTCACTGAGATCCGCGATAAAAATTTCATTATCGCCATCATTTCAACCGATTGGCGTCCACTGCTGGACTTTTGTAGGGAGTTTCATAGTCAACAGTCTTGGGACGCTTATTTCCAGCGGATGCCGCGACTCGTTTTTATTTCGTTTGTCCATCTAGTTGGGGGTCGACCAACGCTACGTTTACCGGTGCGGGATCGCCATTCCAGCACCTTGGGACCCCAATGTACATCGGTTCTTCGAGCAATATGATTGATACTTTGCGTTTTATTATATTTTGCGTACGCATCACTTTACGAAATTTTGTACAATGTATATACGCACGTTTCGGTACCATAACCGGCAGGAGACGTTCACTTTTGACAATGCACAACTGCCAAGTGGTCAGTACAAGTCAAACAGCATATTTATTACCAAATATAGCGCAAATGTAAATTGTAAATCCATTACTTTGTTTAGGATACAATGTATGGCGAATCATTTAAAAAAAATACTATCAAATAAAGATATCTACTAAAACTATGTCACCAATATGCAATCCAATCTTGTTAAGCGAAATATAATAAAACAGCATAGCAAATCGGTAAATACTGGTACGTAAATGGTACGTAAGCCTATCAATAATAACTATGTAATTTTCTTGTACCCGGCTGCCGCGTAATGCTCAGCCTGACGCAATGTGGTAGCCAGCGCGGTAAGAAACGGGAGCTTGGAGCTTCGATTATACTTCGCAAATTACACAGTTTAAATTCAACGACACTGCTGTCGCAATAAGCATAAATTTTTAACAAATTCACAATAATACACTCTTCTTCTCTTTCTTGCTCTAATCCCATGCACATGTAATTTCATAATACGCTATTTGAATTTGACGAAAGTATGTTGTTGTGATTTTTGCTACCTTATGTAAAGTTAACACTAAAAGTTACCAAAAATGTTGACATAATAAGCCGAATAAAAAAATGGAGTATATAATATTGGAGATTTACATAAGAATCTTTGTTCTGTAAAATCACCGAGAAATCAAGTGCATAATGAGAATTGAAAACATATTCGTGATAAGTATGTGTCCAATTTGTGTTGTTGGAATACATACTTAAATTACATTCGCGTGCACTTTCCTTTCGTCAAGCCAAGATTTCAGGGAAGAATTCTTCCATGTCGTTTTACTACTCTTTACTCAATTATTTTCTGACGACCTCCGTGGCGCATTATAAAGTTGGAGGTCCTGGGTTCGATTCCCGGCTCGAGTCTGGTCTGGTGGGAGGCCTTGGCCGTGGTTACCAACCTACCGACAAAGACGTGTCGCCAAGCGATTAAGCGTTCCGGCACGATGTCGCTTAGAAACCAATTAGGAGTGTGGGTTTACAATACCTCTAACAGGTTAGCCCGCTAACCTGTTAGAGGTATGGTAAAGACTGCATCTTCACTTACCATCAGTTGACATTGCCGTCAAAGGGCTAACTTGTAGTAGATCAAAATATATATATATTCATATAATATATCTGACTATATATCTGACTGCATACACCGGTCAAAAACTCTGTGCACTTCACTGAATTAGTAACCTGTAACCCCGTATATTCTTAACACTTTTCTCCATACCGAATGAATGTGGTCCGTTAAAAAGCTGTTCTCTGCAAACATAATATGTAAGTGCGTCTAATTTTTGGATTTTGTGTGAGCTTCTGTTTGTGTTAATTTAAGAAAAAGATAGGAAATTAAAATGTATACTTACTTTAATATCAAGAGTACCTTACGTGCAGCTTTCAGTCCGAAGAAAATTCTCTAGTTAATTTCAACCGTGCATGGCTCGCTTCCTTTGCTTCTTATTTGTACTAACTTTAACCTTGTTAATGGCGGCTCAGCGAGCTTGGAAATGTTAATAAATAATTTCTAAGTATATACCATGTAAGAAGTTCTTACGTTATTTATAAAGGAAGCTTCCGCCCGTAGCTTTGTTCACATTGAGTTCGTCGTCTCGTATTGCAGACTGCAAAATTGCCAGAGCATATAACACACAAATTTTATACATGTTTAGAAGATATATTTTATTATATATTTTTAAGCAAACATCATTATAATAGCTAACTGCATACAAAACAGATCATTATATGGTTTGAGCCATGCGTTGGTAGCCAGCCAGTCATCTTTTCGCTTATACATGTCTATATCTGTACAAACAAATATGCTGTCTCCTCTCAATATGAGAAGGGTTTGGCCATAGTCCACCACGCTGGCCATGTGCGGATTGGCAGACTTCATACGCCTTTGAGAACATTATGAAGAACTCTCAGGCGTGCAAGTTTCCTCGCGATGTTTTCCTTTACCGTTGAAGCAAGTGATATTTTATTTTTTTTAAAACGCACATAACTCCGAAAAGTTAGAGGTGCGTGCCCGGATTCGAACCGCCGACCGCCGTAGGTTGACGCCCTAACCACAAGGCTATCACCGCTTTTACTTAATATAGTAAGGTGTATATTTATTAGGTATCGAATTCCCTATCGGAGCCAGTAATTCAATCGGTATCATTCTAGGAGAACTCCGTCTACTTATAGCACTATCCCTCAAGTGATACTCGTAAATTCGCCGCGCGACGCGAGCCGATTTCGTAACATCTAATAAGTAAACGATAAACCATCGATTTTCATACAAAGCGAAGTTGGCGTTACTTCGACCCCTTTCCAATAAAAATCGCATTTTCCGTCACGAGCCAGTTGTTGGTGCCTGGGTGACATTCATGGCGGAGTTTAGTGACTTCCGAAGTAGCAGGTTATCAGACGTGGCACTGGCGGGGATCGGGGGGGATCGGAGGGATGGGTGGTGGAGGGAAACTGGGTACTCGGTGGTAGATCGCCCCCGCATTCGCGTCCTGACTCGCGGCGCGCCCGACCGCGTCTTGCTCGCGTCCCTGATTACCGATTTATTTACGAGTTCACTGTATTTACTAACTTAACGTTGCCGAACGTTTTCGATTAACTCGCGCTGGAGGTTTGTTGTGGCTAATAGAAGTGATTCTGTGATTCTGCGCTATTATTTTACACCTACATTTTATTGGTTCACACTAAACACTTAGTAGGAATCTGTAATTTTAGTGCTTATGATTTGCGTACTATTTAATAACTACCCATCAAAAGTGTCTGGACAGTGTTTCCACATTTCTCTCATCAAATTAAATATGGCCTATTTTCCTGTTTACATCAAATAAATAATTATTCATCGTCAAACCAAATCTGTCACAAAGAAATAAAATTACCTAACCGATATTTTATTTCTATTCATATCGTTCTTCGTGAAAACGAAAAGGTAAATGAAATTTGATTTACTGACTCATTGAAATATGTACGCCCTCATTAATTATTGACTAACATCCGTTAACAAAAAGTCAAGTATGTACCTAATTGTTCTGGCCTATATTGTTTGTTTGTCATTCATTATTTGGACAAGTTGCCAAAAACATCCATTAAAAAGTGAGGACTCCCATGACTTTAAAGTTGCTTTATTGAAATCATCTATATATTTAAAAAGTAAACGTAACTTACTGACTCATTTATCAACGCAGGCTTGATGGATCGGGTTGAAAACTGGCAATATATTAATTATAACTGAGACGCCCGTCGGAAAGGATTTTTGAAAATGCTAGGAGAGATAGAGATTTGAAATTTTATGTGAATGCCTAGCAAGTTATGAAGTTAGAAACGCAGGAACTGAACGTGAGCGAAGCCGCATACAAAAGCTACTCGTTCAATATTTCGATCGGTCGACCTGTGCGTTCAAATACATTATGCTGCACAATAGAATTCGTGAACGTGGTGATATAGTAGATATATGTATTTGTATGTTAATGATCCATTATTACGCGTTATCTAATGGAATTCTGTTTCGAGTTAAAGCATTTAATCGATCGCTTCTATTCATAAAACGTCATCTAACGTTCATTTCTCAACATCAAGCCAGCTTCCAATCGGACACCATCTGTAATTTTTCACGCGTCATTCGGACGGTTTATCTTTTCCTCGCTAAATCCAAGCTAATTCTTTGTGATATAACGCTACCGTTAATTAATTTTGTCGCTATAACAATACAGTTTAATACTCTTTGAACCTATCAATATGCTTAAATAGTAAGAATAATTGATATTTTGTAGTGAAACATATTTAATAGTTCATAAATGAATAGAAATATTAATGAAAGTGTCTAACAGTAACAGTGGGTAAATATAAAACCGGGTTTATTTTTACAAACTACTGATTACTACGGCAAAGTAATAATAAATCTTTGTTTATCAAAAGCATCATTTAAATATCATTAGTACGAAATCCTGTCTCCTACGATAGTTTAAACTATGTTAAAGGAGAAAGTGACTTCTTTATATCTATGGGACAATAACTTGCGAATTACAAATAACAATTTACAGTACCAAAATTAATAAAAAAAAAGGAAATAAAATAAAACAATACATAATAAAATAACTTAAAAATATTAGAAATTCTATCGGTTTCTTTGTTAGTAGCGTATTTATTTAGCCTAACTAGGTACTTATAAAGAATTAGAACTTAAATATTATCACAATCGGATCAGCAAATCAAGTGTTATCGTTTCATTTGGCTTTTGAGTCTGCAGATTCCTTTAGACGAAGTTGTGCTACCAGATACTACAAATTTCTGAACAAAGAAAAGCATGGTTTGTAAACGTTTTGACTTTGCTTGTAAAAAGAACCCTTTTTTGCTAGTTGTAGCTTTATATACCAGCTCACATATTGGCAGATAGAATGTCTTTTATCTATATCGAAAACAAAAGCTTCCATTATTATACCTATTTAAAATTAAATTCGTCATAACAATATAAATTATAATGGACATGCGTCCAAATTTGTGGGCACCGTTTAGGAGCAATTTTGTCGTATGCGTATCATGCCTCCAATGCAATCGCCCCAAAACTAGCTAGAATTTTATATATATATATATATATATATATATATACTACAATTTAGCTCTTAACCTGGTGTAATCATTTACACATGATGCAGACTATGATGGTAGCGGACTATCCTGTAAGGGGGGTAAGGTAAACAAATACTCCTAATTTATTTCTACGCGACATCGCTTGACGACACGTCTTCGTTGGTAGGGTGGTAGCTAGCCACGGCTGAAGCCTCCCACCAGACCAGACTCGAGCCCAGGACCTCCAACTTTATAATGCTATAGCGCACGCGCTGCGCCACGGAGGTCGTCATGTTATTTTCGCGCAACCATGTTATTATTTCGTCAGTACAAACTAAACATACCAGACACGCTATATATGTCCCTATACGACTTGTTCGACTGGTAAGGTACGCTCTACTCCACTTTTTAGGCATGCGGCCTTATGCGCTGCAAAAACCATAGCACCGCGCTTTCGATCCGGACCCTCGGGCAAGTTTCTATCTCTGATGATAGCCTAATAGGTACGCTTGCGTACTGAATTGCGGAATAAAGTGAGGCCGTTTAAAGTAATATCTTATTAAAGACTAAACGTCAGAAATAATAAGATAATCTTGCCAACTCTATTGCGAACAATTTTAGATAAATGTAAACCAAAGTGGACAACTTATGTGTAGATATTATAAAAGAAAGGTGCCAGACCTTTCTTTAATTCAATCAACAAAAAAAAATAGCGAATTCATATTAAGTATCTTATATAAAATATGATTTCGCTCACTGGCTTGTGAAAGTAAATTGATGTACAGGACTTAAAAAATCGGTATTTTTTTAAGCGCGCGATAGGCTGAATGACAGACAACCAAATTGGCGCGAATAAAAATTTGTTAGTTTTGCCGTTTTTATTAGGAAATAACGTCCTAAAATAGGAATTAGTTTTGACCGTACTGGTAATCAAATTACTCGTTTAGTTAATCGTAAAAATACGACTCTGTCATCAATTGTGTTATTTCAGGCTTCGGCAGTAATTTCCTATTGTTACGATGTCACAATTTACGCCTATATTTTATTACAAAAGAAGATGACGTGAAGATGGACAGTAAATTATATTAAATTATATTTACTGAATTACGGGCGAAGCAAAGCTTAAGAAACCTCCAGAATGGAAATATTAAAATTGGTTTTCTGAATTTCCTCATTTAAACTGTTAAGCTTTTATATCAACCCTTAAGGGATAAAATCGGGAGTGACTTATAGTGAGTGTGTGATTTATATGTGAGAACCATATTATACACTGTAAAGTATAAGTTAATATTTAGATGAGAATATATATAATTAAATCTAAGGATATTCCTAAGCTTTGCATTTATGATAGCCCGCCGCTTTCAACTAAATAATATTTTCAGTAATGAACGTTTTCAATATACATTATATATTTTACAGAACATCGACATTTTAATATATGAAAAGTCGTGAGAATATTATTCAAAAATAAATTTCACGTAACAAATATATCGCTCCACATTAAATCGTCTATGATAAATTTTCCGGATAATGTAATACTTTCAACTTCGCACAATATTAAATTTGCCGAAATGAGAATACCAAATTGGGTTTTACCCTCGAGTGTACCGATCTATCACAAGAGTAAAGGCGCATATATTTTATCTGCGAGAAAAGTACTTCGATGAAATATGCTACCAGGCTTCGAACACGGCGTGCAACTTTCTTGATACGTACGTCTACGGCAACCTTATTTAGCCACATGACTTGAAAATCAATTGCCCCAAGAATCTGTGCTAAGTGCTTTTAGAGATATCTCAATTACTTGCACGCATTGTTAAGTAACTTAAAAGTTTAGTAGAACTTGTCGACTTGACGTGTTTTTCTATAAACTTTTTATCGTTGTGTTGATCTCACAAGCTCTTACGTTTTATGTATGAAGACGAAGATATTAAAACAGTTATGATTGCTGCTATATTTATAATCAGAATGATGATATAGATATCAACAGTCTGATTATAATTATAGTCAGGTAGTCCTTAATGAGAATAGTAGGTAGCTTCATTACAAAAGTTATGTGGACAGGTAAACGTGGACGGACTAGGACCTACTCGAAAATTCCAGCCAGCTGAATAACGAATTGGTGGCGCACATTGCTATATTTCATTGAGTCTACGCCATTTCTAGTTTTCGATGGCATAGCAGTTAGATCGCTACGAATAAATAGTATAACTGTAATTACAGACTTGGTACACAAAGCTTGAAAATCCGTTGATAAATTGTTCATTCCAAAGCGTTTGCTAAAACCGCAACAATCACAGGGATAGTAGATATCTCATTGTCCAAAAGCAGACAGACAGTGCTTTACAAAACATTGGTCTTTCTCTCACAATTCTAAATAACCAGCTTGCACTGCCATTGTAGTTTTTAGTTTTGTTCGTCTCCACAAGAGACTATCATTAGCACTATTTAGTTCATTTGGGCGTTCGAGCTCTAAGAATTAATCTAGCAATTAAGTTTATCTTCTAAACAATCAGGTCGCAGTTTAGTTAACTACGTTAAGAGTTACTAAAGTTTATTGCGTTGTCTATTTCATTATGGGCTTTATTTTTAAACCAAAACATAGATTACGTAATACTGCAAGGCTTTTTTTATATTTAGTTCTACTACAAGTTAGCCCTTGCCTGCAATCACATCTTGTGGGAAGTGATGCTGTCGAAGACAGCGGTCCAACCTGTTAGGGAATGGCAGTTATATAAAACTCCTAATCGGTTTCTACGGGACATACATTAAAAAAAATAAAGTTTCTGAGTTTTGATTGTGTATATCGTATTGGAAGCGATGATAGCCTAGTGGTTACGGCGTCAGCCTCCTAATCAGAGGTCGGCGGTTCGAATCCGGGCACGCACCTCTAACTTTTCGGAGTAATGTGCGTTTTTTAAAAATTAGAGAGTGAGAGTTCTCCATAAGGTTCTCAAAGGCGTGTGAAGTCTGCCAATCCGCACATGGCCAGCGTGGTGGACTATGGCCAAACCCTTCTCATATTGAGAGGAGACCCGTGCTCTGTAGTGAGCCGGTAATGGGTTGATCATGATGATGATGATATCGTATTGATAGATATTTTTAAATCGCCTTGATTTCCACATACTTTTATGTATATATTTATACTTTTATGTATTAACAAACCTACTGCATAGAAATGGTTGTATTTAGCGATACGTTTATGTCTTGTTATATGGTTGGCTCAGATATATTATCTGACTCGGCCTACGGAGGTCAATAAATAACCGGGTGAAATGAAATACAATGGAAATTAGCATATCTTAAGTATAAAGCAACAACGCAAGAGTTACCCAACTCTTGCGTGCTGGGTACAAATAAATTAACATTTAAGGAATACTCGTACGAATTCCCATATGTACAAATCTCCTTCCTCACTTGTTAAAGAAAAGCCGTAGTAAAATGTCAAACACAACATTTTACCGTAGTAAAACAAACCGTCCCGGACGAAGATGCGGATAAAAGCTAAGCTAGCCGAATAAATGCGATAGTGTTTTCGTTATGCTGTGATAGCCTAGTGGTTAGGACGTCAGCCTCCTCATCAGGGGTCGGGGGTTCGAACCCGCGCACGCACCTATAACTTTTCGGAATTATGTGCGTTTTTAAGCAGTTAAAACTTGCTTCAACGGTGAAGGAAATCATCGTAAGGAAACCTTCACGCCTGAGAGTTCTCCATAATATTCTCAAAGGCGTGTGAAGTCTGCCAATCCGCACATGGCCAGCGTGGTGGACTACGGTCAAACCCTTCTCATATTGAGAGGAGACTCGTGCTCTGTAGTGAGCTGAGAATGGGTTGATCACGATGATGATTCGTTAGTTTGACTTCTTTCATGCCGCAACAGTAAAGGTAAACATACATGAGTGTGGCATAGGCTTAGGAGAAAATCGTTATCCCGGAAACACAAGGGATTCCTCGGGGATTAAACATAATCTCAAGCGGTCGGCGGCGAGTAGTTCATAATGGAAAGTCAAACCGTAATTTGTGATGAAGCAAGTCATGATTTCATTAAAATCTTGCTTTAATTATTATATTTTTAATAACAAGTTACTATTTATGAAAATTTGTATCATGAAATGTTTACAAACTATATAATTAACGCGTGTATTTCAGAATTAATACAACAATGTTGTATTAAATTACGCTCATTAACATGAACTGAAAACGCAATGAAAGATTATTATATAATTAAATGCCTGAGGTGAAGTAACAAATTTATGAAATATCTGACACACTAACCTTTGTCTCTAATAAATATCAATTTAGCAAACATAACTTTTCATAGAGGCGTGGACGTTTCATCACGTTATTACTGGATTTATGTTATACGAAAATATCAAACGAGTACATAATTTTATACAAGTTTTTTTTTTTTACAGCTAGCTCCGGTTTTTCTCGCGTTTGTTCTATAAAGAAATAGCTTATCAGCAATACTGTAATTTTAATATAAGTTGTTAGATAGGTAAATAGATTTCACTGGGATTTTCCTTTTTTTAATTTTCTTGATGTTCAATATGTCATAGCCCACATTACAAAAATAAATGTAGATGCATAATGATCTATAGCTTTTTGGTAAATCATCAGGCCGTTCGCAACATGTACTCGTATCTATGTATACATCCCTTCCTTCATAATAGCGGAATATTAAATGTTCATAGAATTGTTACTACATTTAAAAATGTACGTAAGAGCGAGATGATCTTAAGAGCAGGTGAATTATGAGTTTTTATTTATCAACGCCATATAACCAAAAAACCATAACAATGAATTCGCATATAAATAAAATAGAGGCCAAACCAACAGCAATAATTACCTTCTTTCTACTGTTTAGGATTTTACATTACATCGGGTAGTATTGGGGTATTGAGCCCAACTTTTATACGAAATAAATGACTTACGGGGTTCGAACCATAATATGGGCGAGCCTTTTTCGGCGAAAAATTTTAGTGCGGTTCACTCAACTTCAAAATTATACGGTACGCTTTGGAGAATTATTCAAGATATTGCGGTTTTCAAGCTCCCGTTTTGATTCTATTCAATCGGAAATTTACAGCAAAGTGGGCGTGGCCGGGGAGAGTGATGGGTGTGAAATTGACAGAGGGTATTAATTATAGCCCAATGTTACCATCAAGAATAGGAGAACAGGCAGAACCTTATTTATTAAGCAACTATATTTTGTCGTTGTTTCTACTTTCGAATTCGTCTACATTTTATTTCGGTAAAAAAAAGGAAATGTTGAATTTCCTTCGGCTAAAAAGTATCCTGTCTGGAATCCTTCACGATTCAAGTTGTACGTATATAAAATTTTATCGTGAGCGATTAAGCTGCCAAGCCTTGCCAAGGTAACAAAGGCTATTTTATAAAGCCCACGGGAACGGTCCTCGGGTGCTTTTCTAGCAGTTTTCTATATATACAGAATATAAATTATGTACTCTATTCTATTGTCTCACTTTCGCATTTGTTCATTTGGCATAGTCTTTATTTGATAAAAAAAAAACCTTCAGGTTGTATTAAATGTTGCCCTATATCATCATACGCAGGAAAATTTCACATCGTTTTTAATTTACCTGCCGTGTTATTATGACGCTATGATTAAAGAAGAAGAAATGAGAAAATATTAGACGCCGACTGTACTCCTAAATAAAAATCAACGACCAACCTCCAAAATTTACAAAGAGAAAGATAAAATTTCCAGTTTCTGCGACATGCGAACGGGCTTATACATGGTATATTCACGGCAAAATTATGTCATACAAAGGATACGAGAGAATCTTTTCAAGTTTCCTTTTAGTAATATTATGTCAAAAAGAATACACGGATGAATCTGTTGTTAGAGTTCTGCTTAGGCTAGGGTCCGTTTGGAATTCTCGATTGAAGAGTCAGTAGATATATAATATGATCATCATATCTCAACAGCGGAAAAGATATGTAAGAACGTTGTAAAATTGTCTGTGGAAAGGCTTTTGGGTCTTCGACTCCAAATTCTTAAACCACGCTGCTCGGTGATAGTCATATGGATGTTCGGTAATTTTTATAACAATTAAAGCCATGCTAAATCAGGCTATCCATCTCGCGCCCATGTTATCAACAACGCAGTTAACGTATTGTTATATATAAATTAGTTGTTTCTATAATTATTTAACTTGGTTTATAAGTAGTTAGCCTACACAGTTCAAAATTATATTAATATTGAAAAAAACCCGGTAATCGGGAGATCAGTATTTAAGTAATATAAATTTTTTCGTCCCTTCGACGAAATAATCAAAAAAATGATCTACATTTATCTTTGATCTTTTTTTTAAATGTGGGAGCTGGGGGAGCTGAGTATGGGAGCTCCCCTTTTAGGGGGGAGTCCCACTTTAAAAAAAACCCGAACTAAAAACTACCATGGCATATTATCTGTCTCGCTGGTTTTGCTGGACGCCCGGGGAACCCTATGTATACTTCCCGGAATTTATCCTTGAACTTCCTATTTTTTTGTATTTTTTAAAGTTCCTTATACAAAATTTGTATATGTAACTTTTAATATGCAAATGAAATTAAGCGGGACGATTTATTGATTATTCGCTTGTTGGTACCAGAGAATAGCTGAAAGGTAATGAAATATAATCTACTGAATATCAGAGCCTTCCGTAGATAGAGCTAGTTTTCTATTATAACTGCATAACGAGGTACCCCTTGTTATAGTTGCCTCTATACAAACGTAATGACTTCAAGTAACTACGGTAAGTTTTATATGAAACTTTGTTGAGAATTTACTTTGCCTTGTGCTAAAATTTCTACAGTTGTTTGACATACCTACATATCAAAATACGACATAGGAATACAATGCGGTAGTAAACAGGTATTGGAATTCGTTCTGCACCGGCCAAAGGTTACGAGATGAATCTAGCCAAGGTTCACGAATTTTCTCGTAGGTATCTAATTATTTCAGTGCTATCGACTGCGGTGACATCTATATGCGAACGTTGTAGTTAGTATCTTTTGAAGAAAATTGGTATTCATGTACATCAACATTTATTTTATCGGCGACCAGATCAATATCAGCTTCGGTTGAAACTTCACTAATTAGATCGGGAAGTTTTTCTGCTTAACTCGCGAGAACTTTTTGTTCAGAACCGTTTAACTCAAAATTAGAATACAGTCGGCGTAAACATGAAAACAATTTGAATTGAACGTTGTGTCTTTCTTTTGTCCATAATATCACAATTTCTTGTTTTGAGAGTTACTGAATCGTTCTGATCTGTTCAATGAATCGTAATTACACTTTCGTTGTAGAATTCTTTTGAAGCGGAAAAAAATAAGTCATACGTTTTCTTTTTATTTTCTGTTAGATTTAATTATGTATTTTTTATTCAATAGAGTGTATGGAATATTACCTTTAGGGTGGACCCGTTCATTTATTTTTTGATACGGTGATGCAATGGTTTTTATTTATTTATATTAATACTTTACATACTAAACGTAAAATAGTACATTTCAAATAATAGGCAAAGCTTAATTCCTTCTTGGTATTTCATACCAGGGCACTGTCTAACCTTTTATTGAAATTTATTTTACTATGGTGTCCAACATGGTAATCGACTAAGATAGCTCGAGTTGATTAAAACGTTGGAAACTATATATCCTTTGTTCTATTTCTATATTTGGATACTACTAACTTACATTTAATGAAACCTATGCGTGGGTGTCAAAATATGAGTTTGATTTACGAAATTCTTGAAAAAAAAAAAACATCCTAATTGCACCAAATATTTAAAAAATCAGTTTATCTGCATAAATAATCAACACCGTATTGAGAACTTAGGCCTTATAAATTGCAAAAGTAATCTGTAAAGCACCTATTTATGAAAGTGAAAGGCGATATTGATTTACTATCGCACAGTTCACCACTGGACTGTACGCAGCATCGAGCTAAAAAAAAATCGGCATCGAGATATCCTCTAAAATAGGTTTTAGTTTCATATGGAAGTTCAAAACTTTTTCATGTTAGTAACACGGGACGAAGTACTTAACGCGAGCGAAGCATCGGGTAAAACCTATGCTGTTATATTATGTGAAACGCGCACAGAATTCCCATTCATTATCTCCCTACGCACATTATCTCAAATCTACAAAGGCCAAAAGGCAACGGATTATCCCGTTTGGATACCTTTTAATTTGGGATGTCCCCGGTTCATAATTCAGCGTGTGCGAGCACGGTTCATTTACAATGTTCACTCGCATGATCTTCGTTCGATTACTGACGCTGACATTACTTTAGATTACATTACAACTCAATAGTACACTGAGGAAATAATGTATTGTATTTTATTTTACGAAAAATTACTTACTCTGCTACATGAAATCTTGGATACATATGAGACATCTCAAGAAGCTCAAAGTTTATATAAACGAAATAGGATAATCCTATTACGATATTAAGGATTATACAAAAGATAAAAAAGCTTAAATGTGAATTGCTTTAACTCTATATTATGTACTAACTATTATTATTGATTATGTGAGATGATGATAACGAAAAAAACGACCTAAGTTTGTGGTGAGCTTCTCCTTAGACCTGGGCGTAGTTATCACCATCAGCTCGCGATGATGGATACTTTTAAAGGGTTTACATGAATATAGCTATCTTAAATTTTCAACTTGATGAGACTTAATCAAAACAACTGTAAACACAAAATATTCCCTAAAATATGTCTTATGTGCTATATTCATTAGCGAACCAAGAACTCCACAAACTTAATCACCAAACCTAAAAATAACGTTATTTTACTATCATAAGCACCAAAGCTGTGTTTGATGTTTCGTGAACAAAATAAACACAAAAATTAAAAAGTATTGGAATTCAATAGGATAAAACCCATCGTGATATACAACTGATTAATCACGTTACCGGCCTTTCAAAAAACATCCGTTAAAAAATCCTTTCTGGGCTAATTGAAAAAAATACACTTTTATGTTTTTGCATTCGATCGTTTTAAGTCTTTAATGATACAAAATATTAAGCTATCAATACGTATCAACATATGTATGAAGTGCTAATATATATGTATATTTGCACTAAAGTCACAAGAGACTCCTTTTTATATAAAAGATAAAACAAATAACATTAGGAATTCTCTGAGTGTCTTCGCAAAAACAGCGCGCGATATCGAACTGGCTCAAATATTTACGTCACGCATCCATCCACGCATTTTTCCTCATTATCACAGTATTATGGTATCAATAATATATATAAATTATAATTAGCAAACGAAAGCCGTGACCAATTACTAATACAAACACTTACAATTATATGACACTTCACTATTGATAGTAATAGAGGATAGTGTAGCTTAGATAAATCAAACTGTTGGGTTGAAATTTAATCTTTATCAGACAGTAAGAATAACTCGAGTCATGATAAACCCATTACCAGCTCACTACAGAGCAATATGAGAAGGGTTTGGCCATAGTCCACCACGATGGCCATGTGCGGATTGACAGACTTCACACGCCTTTGAGAACATTATGGAGAACTCTCAGACGTGCAGGTTTCCTCGCGATGTTTTCCTTTACCGTTGAAGCAAGTGATATTTTAATTGCTTAAAAACGCACATAACTTACAAAAGTAATAGATGCGTGCACGGATTCGAACCGTTGACCTCTAATTAGGGGGCTGACGCCCTAACCACTAGGCTATCACAGCTTTACTAGGCTATCACAGCTTTTGACTTTTGAGTTGACAGTACCGTTGATTAATTGTTCATTGAGTTATTCTCGTGGGAGGCTTCGGTCGTTTTTAGCATTCCGGTACTTTGCCACATACAAGCAAAAACACCCCTAAAAGCTTATTCCGGCTGTGGTTAGCCTGCAACACCACTTACTACCATGTGTGATTGTAATTTGTTGTTAGAAACAAAACAATAAACGAATAATGCGTTATTCGACCAGTTTTTTTATTTATTTAGCAGGGCGTACTTAAATATCAGCTACCGTTTTTGCTAGCATACAATTTTTATAACCCAGTATCTCGATAAGTCCAACTGTATGGTATAGAAAGCCAAAAGTTTCAAGCGCAATCAATCAACATCATATTAGGTACAAACATTACAATTTTCTATTAAGTAGCGCAAGAGAGAAAAGATTTATAGTGAAGTTCACCTTCAGTAGAGAACTTTCGCATCTTGCCGTGTGTATGTTTGGAATTCATAACTTCTATTAGCCGCAAACTAATCCTCATTAACAATACTCCAGCTCGACATTCTCATGAAGAGAGAAAAAGTGATTAATTATTAAGTGTTCGAACATTAGTGAAGGACTGGCCTGGCAATGTGGTGGGTGTTTTGGCTAACGTCTTGTAGCCTCTTGCTGAGCGCCGAGGCGTCAATTTACGACGACGATTACGACACGTACACGAGGACGAACCAGTACGCTTCATCGGGTAAGACGTTTAAGCTTTATCACACTTACTTATAACTTATAACTTATCTAACTATTAATTAAAGTCCCTGAAATCCATACCTAACCAGACACATCTGTACATTATACACCGTCCGACCCCCCCGTTATCCCAAACGTCGCCTTAGCCGAGGTTCGGCCTCAAAGGAGGCGCCCTTAGGCAGTCGTTCCCATAGTTTCTTCGAGCCCTAGGGCTCAAAATTTCTTCTGGCAGAGCTTCTTTCCAAAGCTCGCCAAACAGCCCGGTTACGCTGTGGCAACCAATAGGGTTTGTACAGCTAATAGACAGTCCGAAAAAAAAAATGTACATTATAAATACTTTAACATATTGAAGAGAATTTAATCAGTTGGATTTTCTACATGAAAATAGGGTCGAACAAATATCACATCCAATTGATTGGAAATTTGGGTAAGGTGATTTTACTTGGATGGAATTGCCAAGTCATGGCAGCCTTGAGCTGATGCTGCAACGTAAAAAAACCCAACCCGTCATCAAATTACAACAAATATATTTGGTGTCATTAGAATGGTCTCAGAGAAGATAGATGGCGATTTAGACCCCATTTTTTTGTTTCATTTCAAAATTTTTTAAGAGCGATGGTTTTTATTTGCCATATATACGCCTCATTGTATGGATATATTAGACGATGCAGCTTATGTTTACGAGTAGCCATATTACTTTTCTCTTTTTAATAATCGGAAAACGAATTCGATTACATTGACGCTGTTACGTTTTATGTACCTATATACTCAACCTAATACTTGATCAGACCAACGAATATATCCACGCTTGTTGATTGAAGCGACAGCTGCTCTCTGGGATACATTTTGTTACGTAATCAAACTGCCGACGCTAGAGATAGCATTGTAACATCGCATACCAAACCGGAATCGGAAAAGAATGATAAGCTAAAAGAGGTTTCCTTGGCAGATAAAAGTATTGTTACTTACTATAATAATAGAACGTTAATCCCTCTTCAGGTTAATGAGGAGTTGGAAGGAGACATCTGTTCGTTCTGTCGTCTTTAGTCTTTAGTTTAGTTTAAAATTTTGAAGCGCAGTGAAATTTATCTTCAGATCTTCTATCAATTCAAATTAAACAATGCTAGGCACAATTTTTTTTTAAATTTTATAATGTAATTAAAACTAAACTAACTAAAGTCTTCAGCCGTCATGTGTATTGAAAAGTGTCGAGGATACATACATAGGATATTAAATGAATATAAACTCGATTAGTAACTAGGTAATATCATTGGAGAGTACAACGTGAAAACGTTTTACAACAATTAAGCAAGAAAAATTTAAGCACACGTCACAGTCTAAACATGGGACATATGTTGCTAGGTCATAGGTGCATAGATCTTTGCTATTATTTCCACACAACAGTTCTTGTACCACTTGTGCACAGCGGCTCTTTGTAATTACTTGATTTCGTCTGTCCACCTATTGCAGGGTCTACAAACGCTATACTGCGATATGGGACCTTTACTTCTTGGTCCTCCGCACTATATTACTTATATGTAGTACGATACGATACGATATGTCTTATATGTAGTAGTTATTCATCGTCCCATGTGACTCCACACTTTTCTTATAGATAAAGACATTTTGATTATGTTTTAGTGCCGAGTCAACTCGCGTTGTTTTGTAACGAATCAACGTATTATTTTTTTAGAAACTTGTTATTCTTAGATTTGTTTACGCAAACTTGAGTTCTAGGGAGAAAATCGTTAATTATAAAGTATCAAATCTTCAACTAACTAAGCTGTGTTAAGTTTTGTTCGACACATGTAATCTAGTCGCAGAATTCTATTTTACTTTATAATTAGTAAATATTTAATTACGAAACAAAATTCCTCACTCGAAACCCTTTGGTAATGGAAACTCTATTACCTCTTCACTGTATTGAATGGACAAATTGAAAAAGCTCGCACGAAATAAGGTACCACGACTTGAAACAATGTAGCTTTTACAATGTTTAGCTTAAAAGTATTTAACGGTTTCGAATTCTACACATTTTTTTAATTTGGATAACTAAATTATTTTATAATAGCCGTCGAATCGAGCTCAGGTGAGCAGCGTTGGGAATACTTCGAGATTCCCCTAAACTTTTCGTCCAAGACCTAACTCTATGAGGTGCTAGAACAAGACAGTGCATGTTGCCTGGGATTACTGACGGTGTAATTATGTACTTACTGTGGGACACATAAGGAGGCCTAATCTCCCAGCGGTGATGGAGAAAGCCAAAGCGGAGTGTATCTACGTGATCAAATGATGACGCCCGTAGAACAACACTGACAACTTACCGCCATGGCTCAACAAGTTACAAAACTATCAATGGGCAGGTTACATTGCTGGTAGAACCAGTGAGCTTAGGTTCTAAGGAGATGGAATAAAACAAGCCTTCGCACTTTATATTTACAGAGAGGTTTAAAGAACGTGACGAATACAAAACATACTGGAGGCTTAAGTACATCCGTTAATGCTGCAATATGTTGAACTAGAGGGTGTCTCCAGAAACACATAGAGAATTGAAGCTACTAATTAAAGTAATTTTTGGCCACCCATTTATCTGCTTAATTTCTACCTAAAGTTTTTTCTAGGAATCCTTAAATTCTGAAACAGACGACAAAAAGACCAGTCTAAGAAATATATTTTCTATAAATATTTGATCATCATCATCATCATCATCATCATGATCAACCCATTACTGGCTCACTGCAGAGCACGGGTCTCCTCTCAATATGAGAAGGGTTTTGCCATAGTCCACCACGCTGGCAATGTACGGATTGGCAGATTTCACACGCCTTTGAGAACTTTATGGAGAACTTTCAGGCGTGCCGGTTTCCTCGCGATGTTTCCTTCACCGTTGAAGTAAGTGATATTTTAATTTTTTTTAAAACGCACTTAACTCCGAAAAGTTACAGGTGCCGATTAGAGGTTAGTGCCCGGATTCGAACCGCCGACCTCTGATTAGGAGGCTGACTGCCTAACCTAACTAGGCTATCACCGCTTTTAATTATTTAATATTTGATTCCAAAATATATATTTACTATGATTAAAAAATACCGACATCCATTCTACATCATAACAAAACCCAGTGTATGCATTTGGGGAACAACAACTCAAGTGTGCTTTTGACATTCGGCGAAGCCAAGCCATAGTTTTAATTGCAACTGTAATGACTTAACACTGAAACACTTGTAAACACAATGCAGTCGAAAGTTTCACAGTGCAAATCATTAATAGTTATGAGACACAGTTCCGACTTCGCTTGGGTACACGTACTCGTAACATTCTCATATCCAAACGTTATAGAGAACATATGTCAAATTGCTCTTCAAAGCTTCCCGTTATGCCAGCAACGAAAGCACTCATCCCCGTTGCCTTGCGAGGGTGCCACGGTAATACAATTTCTCGGCACTTCGACGCTACTGTCATCTTGGGGACAATTTCGTCTAATGCATGCATCGAGCGTACAAAATAGAATGCACAACAAACATGTGCAATTTTGTTGCAGGTTCATTTAGTTATGTGATTAAATTCCACTCCTATGTTTTCTATGCTGTTGTTGTTTATTAATTTTACTACAACTATTATCTATAGATTCTACTATAGATTGGGGAGAGATCTTTGCAATTTATGTAGTACCAACCTTTCGGCATTCATGATGAACCCATTTTCGGCGCACTACAGAGCACGGGTCTGCTCTCAATATGAGAAGGGTTTGGCCATAGTCCACCACGCTGGCCTTGTGCGGATTGGCAGACTTCACACGCCGTTGAGAACATTATGAAGAGCTCTCAGGCATGCAGGTTTCCTCACGATGTTTTCCTTCACCGTTGAAGCAAGTGATATTTTAATTGCTTAAAAACGCACATAACTCCAAAATGTTATAGGTGCGTGCCCGGATTCGAACCCCCCGACCTCTGATTAGAAGGCTGATGTCCTAACCACTAGGCTATCGCAGCTTCGTTTCTTTCGGCATTAGATACTAGATATAAATAATTATTAAAACGGATTAACCCCCAATATTACATTCGACCTAAGTATATATTTTATACATAGTAAATCCACTATGCGTTGGGAAAAAATATTTATCTACAAATGACTGTTGAAGTTGATTTAAAATTATACGAACGTGAAATATGAAAGACATTCCAAGTTCGCTTAGTTTGATCATGCATAGTTCTTTACATAATCCTTTTGCAAACACCTTTACCGATGCACCAAACGCAGAAAGTCCACTTGCTTTGACGTTCGGAAATCCCAAAGCTTTGGGAGTTTCGAAGCAAATATTTACATAGAACCTTCTCCACGTCCATATTAAAGGTGAAAGGTTTCAATTCGCGTGATTGACTGTGACATGTTTTCATGAAATAAGTATCCAACGGCAGTTCACGAGATATATATGAACGAAATTATATTCATGTATTTTTGCAAATACATAAATATAATGTGTATAAATAGTATAAGATGCTTCTGAAAAGATTTTTATTTTTGAATTTATAAATGTCTTTATTTGTACATATTCAGAAAAAAATCGTAGAATGACGGACGGTAAAAATTAGATTATGTCCCTCCAACCACATGCCTAAAGGCGTTTTATTATTCCAAAAAGAACGTTTCTCGATTACTTTTTGTACAGGATGTAAAAAATATAAATACAAAATTTTATCAGGATCGGTATAAATAAACAGGCACACTTTCACATTTATATACAGACCAGCCGTTGCCCGCGACTTCGTCTGCGTAGAATTCCTGATTTACCTTGAGATTGAGGTTACCCGTGCGGCCAATGCCCTGCTTCAGAAAGTTAACTACAGGCAAATGTCAAATTGTCGATTTTCGTGTTTCTAAATTTAAAACAATAGGACTTTCATACAAACTTCAAACCCCTATTTTACCCACTTGGGGGTAGATTTGGATGAAAAAAAAATTATATCCGTATACTAACGCCCTAAAAGAAACCTAATTTCAAAAATTTAAGCTTGTAGAATTCATAATAAAAAAAAAGCAAAACTATCATACTCTATTTTACCACCCTTAACAGGTAATATTTAAAAAAATATATATGTGCATGTTTTTTATTTATTATTATTAACCTTAATGCAAATTTTTGTGTCTCTAACTCTAAAAACAAAGAAATTTCATACAAACTTCCAACCCCTATTTTACCCCCTTAGGGGTGGAATTTCCAAATATCCTTTCTTAGCTGACATCTGCTAACTATCAACTATCTACTTGCTAAATTATAGCTTTATAATTACAATAGTTTTTTAGATCTCGTGTTTAATCAGTAAGTATGTAAGTAAGTGACCTTTCGCTTTTATATATATAAATGGATAGATGGATGTAGCTTAATTATGACATGAAACATGACATGAATGACAGAAATGTTGTAAAGACGTTAGTTTTTGAGATAATTCTTCTTCTTCGTCGTTACACTCTTTGCAGAGCGGTCGTGGTCATCACGAATCAATGTCTTTAAGGCCAGATGTTATGCGCCTCACAAGCATTCGCCACTTCCCTCTTCCGGCCGCAAGTCTGGTGCACTCATGCAAAGGACCACCCACAGCAGACTTTATCTGATCGGTCCATCGCATGGGTGACCTTCCTCGCCCTCTGGTGCCCTCCACCTTGCCCTGCACGACAAGACGCTCGATGGAGTCACTCTCACGCCGGGAGACGTGTCCAAAAAATTTTAAAATGCGACTCTGTACTAACGACGAGAGTCGTTGTTTAATGCCGAGTTCTTGGAGGATAGAGACGTTGGTGCGAAATTCGGTCCATGAGACGCCTAGCATTCGTCTCCAGCACCACATCTCCAGAGCATCAATCTTCTTCTTCTCGACTAGTCGCAAAGTCCACGTCTCCGCAGCGTATAAAAATATGGGAAAAACAAGTGTTTGAACTAGTCGGATCTTGGTAGTTTTTGTTATGTTCCTGTTCTTCCATATTTTCTTCATCTTGTCCATCGCAGTTCTTGCTATCGCCATACGTCGCTTAACTTCTTCTACGCAACCTCCATTGTTCGAAATTAAAGCACCAAGATATACGTATGATTGGACGACCTCGCAGTTCGCAATCTGGGTGACTTCTGGCGAGTTATTGTTGGTTCGGTCTACAATTGAGATTGAGATAATTAGACCTTTGATTATTGTTTAATCGAACACACCGATAATGATCTCGTTAAATTATTATTATTGGCATTTGAATCAATATGTTGTACTTTCGATACACATTAAAGCCAGTAGACACAATTGCGACACATTCCCTACTCAAGAGGACGAGGCTACGCTTTGCCTATAAATAAAAATATATTTTCCGTAACAGCGGTTTCGGCTTTCGGCTTCCCTGGTGTTCAATTTTGATAGATAAACCCTAAAGAACCCGGTTACCTCCCCAATAACACCGGCCGTTATTTCGTACTTGTTGGAACTTTTATTTGATAACGGCTACCAGGTAATCCATAAATAACACAAAATGTTAATCTACCGTCCATTGGATGCGAAAGTCAATGGTGGGACACTGCAATGTAATCTGTTTTAGCAATTTGTCAATTATCTCTATTCTCTACCTCGCTTTGGTGTAAAGAGAAAAAAGAGAAATAAAATGAAAGTGTACATTGGCACTAGGTTATAAAGAGTGTCGCTGTGACCAATAGTATTTCAGGAGCTAAGTGGATAATAGCGTCAATGGCTATCGGCGACTGTCGCCTCAAGCAATTTTATCAGACCAATTTTTGTTGCCATTCGATGTCAAAGTGATTTCACTCGGCGAAAAGACATCCACGAAACGAGTGGCTAGCTAAGAGGCGTGATCTTATCATTTGAAACGAAATTGTGTTTGTCTAAGTGTTGGAATTTATTTCCTCAGCGCTTTTGTCTTTAATGGTTGTAGATTTTGACGAACTCCGTGGCGCAGTGCGTGCGCTGTCGCATTATAAAGTCGAACCCAGGACGGTTCGATTCCCTGCTCGAGTCTGGTCCGGTGGGAGACTTCGGCCGTGGCTAGTTACCACCCTACCGATAAAGACGTGTCGTCAAGCGATTTAGCGTTCCGGCACGATGTCGCGTAGAAACCAATTAGGAGCGTGGGTTACTACGTGGGTGGCTACCATCGTAGACAGCATCATCACGTACCCCCAGATGAGATAGCCGTAGGACTTACTTGTAGTGTAAAAAAAAAGATTGATATAGAATTAAAGAGATTACTAAGGTTTAGATAATTTCTGGAATTAGTTACGCCAGTAGTTAAAAAGACGTAACGAAATAGAAGAGAAGAAATAACTGAAGAATTGACAAAGAATAATGGTGGGAATGTAAGAGACTACGTGTTCCGGAGTTCTTTATTATACTATTAAAGGTAAAAGTTTCAAACTCGCGTATTATTAGGTATTCTAACCAAGAACCCTAGCTTGTTGCAACAAGCTAGGGTTCTTGGTTAGAATACCTAATAATACGCGAGTTTGAAACTTTTACCTTTAATAGTATAATAAAGAACTCCGGAACACGTAGTCTTCCTTTATACATAACAAAAATAATACGTTTATATTGGTATATAAACGTATTATTTTTGTTATGTATAAAGGAACGCGAAAGTGCGTATATTTGTTTTTTGCACTACTTATCGGTTTAAAATCTGCATCGATATTAATGAAATTTGGCACCTTGATAAAATTGCTTTATACTGAAATGATCGGTAAAGATATGTGAAAAACTGAATTTTCAGGTCTATCAGCTATAAGCTATATATTTAGTTTGCTTCCAAACCTCCTCGAAATTATAATAATGTTGGGAAAGGGAGCGAAAATGGGAACAGGAATGAGGCATGAGATAAATTACAAACTTGTTTACGTATTCCATATTTGAGAACCCTTAATCTGATCAGCTAGTTAAAAATATATTAGACAGGTTTCGACAGAGTCTTTGTCTTTCCCTTGTAACTTATTTTCGTTAAAACCCTATATACATACGAACTCATTGATTACAGTTGGCTGAGTTGTTAAAGACGGTACTTAATAAATAATTAATCTGTAGTCTTAGCTTAGGCCGATTAGTGATTCAGTCGCCGTCAGCTTAAACAAACTGCGTCCCTGCATTGCGACCAATGGATGTATTACCATTCCGATAATGGAACCCTATATCCGACGGATTAATTAACAGTTCACTATCTCTGATCTCCTTGTTCTATTGGACAGGCTTTAATGAATAAGTAAAGCTTCACTATTTCACGTGATTGTAACTCCTTTTTGTGTATACTATAAATGAAGCTAGATGCTTAACGCATCATTAGTACGGTATGAATAATTCTGTTAAAAGTTGTTATCTAATGTGCATGATTCACTTGTCTTCAGGAAGAAATACATAAAAAATATTTATAACTAGAAAATACAAGGTACCTACTGGTATATCTGACTTTCCAATCAATAGTAAGTTCAGGCGATACTGAATCATGAATGGTAATGTCACATTCCTTTTTATAAACAGGGCTCTGCCAATATATTTTACAGATTATCCTCCCTGGGATAGATAGCTTTTTAATAAATAATAAAAAATATTTTCATAGTTCCCACAAACATTTAATGTACCAAACAAAATTACGTAAACGAATAGAATGTTAGCCTGAAAAAGTACTCTAAAACGCATAGCCAAAATACAAGAAACTTCTTAATATATATTCTTATATATAGGGAAAAGGCGAGTGACTGTCCGACTAATCTATCAACGAGCAGCTCAAATCAACTCGATAGATAGGCGTCCGCTAGGACGAACAATGGAACAATATAAGGGTTTAAATTTGAATAGAAGTGTCAATTTTGAAGTAAAACCATAGGAGGACAACCTTGACAATAAGCAGAGAAAGATTACGCAAAAATATTTTTTTTATCTACTATTTTAAGTGTGTAGGTAAAAGTATTTTGTCTTTAGAGATGCAATGGGCTAATACATATATAAAATATATATACCGTGGCCCCACCACCTGGGACACGCAATGCATTAAACGTTAGGTTCATTTGCATTCATTATAAAGATGATAAGCGCGGCTTAACATTGGGTCCGTATCGCGCATTGTGTGAATTCCGCCTACGGCAGGCACTCTATATAAACTCGGTTATTACCCACAGTACGAACGTTTCTCTGGCAAAATAACTTGTAAAATTCTAAGATGTGCCGTAACAACTCCCGTGGGATTACCGGCACGTTATTTTCTCAAAAGGAAGCTCTACAGACTCGGTGGATGTGTTCGGTGTATTTTTTCTGAATTGATGATTGAGAAAATGTTTTCACGGCGGTACATACGCTCTTAGACGCGGTTTTTAGACTGTCTAGTTTTTAGGGATACCCATTGAACTCCGTCATACTATAGTGATGATCGTCCGTAATTAGTTATTTTTTGACGTCTTCATACTTAGCTATTTCTACGAGCTTGTCCTACTTGCTTCGAGAATGCAATCTCGCATTGCATTATCTGTACACAAAGTACTTACGCGTGGGGGGGGGGGGGTTAATGTATACTTAAGAAGTGAACAGTGAGTGGACCCATTGTTACTTCAGCTCGGATGCTATTTGATGCTATGAGCATAGCTTTCTTATGATCGGTTCTACATGTGCTTTGCAAATCTTTTACCTCCTTTACATATTTTATTTCTGTTTGGTGCTCCAAATATCTAAGCTTTACAATTCGATACAAATTGGATTGAAATAAAAAGACATGAGTCAAATCAAAGAAACGACTGCCAACATACATTCCATTTGTATTATCTTTAGGAATAAATATTTTTTACCTACGTAGCTTTATTAAAACCGTCAAGTACAAGAAGGGTTGCGTATAAAGTTGCAATATGAACGATACATAATATTGGCATTATTGGCTCGAGCAAAAATACCAAAAAACAAGTGGATCGTCAAAAATATACTCTATCCCGATTCCCCAGGGGATCTGAAGTCATCTGTTTATAAGAATCCCCTTTGAATAAAAGTATTGGCCAAGATCAAAAGCTAGTTCTATGGTTGAAATTTAATAATAATTTCAATTATTTGTTTTTATATAAAGCGAATTCTGATGAACAGATTGTGTCTTGTGACAGAATTCCATTTACTTTCGGGATACCCTTTTATTTTTGACTATATCTTACTGTCATTATATGCTGTAATAGTCATAGAAAAATAAATCTAAAACAATCAAACTTTCGACATCTTTTGGTCACGCGAATAAACAGCCCGCTGACAGAGGACAGACGGACTTCGGATACGTAGTACCAGGGTCTCGTTGGCACCCTTCAGGAACAGAGCCCTTGTAAAAAGTAACAACCCTGAAGAAAGGTAGATAGACGAAAGGCGAGAATTCTTACCGAGCTCGTTTTGTAAGAACGACGCGTTATACGATATAGCAATCTCTGGCGGTATACTCAAATTTATTACACGGGTTACTGTAAAAGGGCTACGCACCCGGCATTCGGGTGATATTATTCGGGGAGTGTGCGTTTTGCTTACAAATTGGTCGTCGGCGCGTGCGAATCACTTCAAGATAAGCCAGCTAATATACTTCAACGTTGGGACAGCGTTGAAGTATGGGCAAAGGTTGTAAAAAAATAAACTTTACACATTTATTTCTTGACGTTCCAAGCATCTGTGACTGAATTTTAGTTGTATAAATACTAGCTAGCCTAGCTACGTCAGGAATTCATTGTCTCTTTACGGTAAAATTTAAGAGGACTATGTTGCTTATGAGAATTTCTCGCTTGTCCTATAGGAATCGAAAGGGAAAACGCTTTTTATACATTACAAATTAGACCTAGACTGCTATTTAGCCTGGTAGCAGACTAACTGCACTGATCGGATTCGTGCCAAAACGCTAAATCGCTTGGCATCACGCTTTTTCTTCGGAAAGGTTGTAACTAGCTAGGGATTGCCCCTAGCTAGTTACAACCTTTAAAGCCTCCCACAAGTCCAGACAAGTGCCAGAAATCGAACCCCAGACATCCCACTTATAAGACCACAGTGCTACCAACTGCGGCAGAGAGGACGTCAAAATCATAATTCTTACAGTAATAATAAATATTGCGATTTTTTCCAAATATTGCACTGATCTTCAATAACAAATATTATATACTCGTAATAATAACACATTAATATACAAGGTCATTTGGAAAGAGCGAAATAGAACTTTACCAATTAGAGCTTATTCCTCTAATTTTTTAATTTAAAGTAACTTATATTTCTTTATAACAATTTTTTGCAATGTTCAAAAACCAGTAAGTCGTACAAGTGGACCAGGTTTCTCCAAAAGTACCTTCTAATCCTAGATGTAAGATATCTTTTAACACAGGAAAAGGAACTGTAAATGCGTGATTTTTGAAAAATAAAACAAACATGGGCAAATCTCGTGGTAATTCTTAAATAAATTTAAATATTGACTTTGTCTTTGTTCGCAGAGAGTCGCACGTGCACCTCGTCTGAATTTCGATGCAAAACCGGACGTTGCATACCGACATTATGGCGTTGCGACAACGAAAAGGACTGCTCCGACGGATCCGATGAAGATCCCAGCACTTGCAGTAAGTTTCCCAAGTTCCAATTCGACCCGTCAAGAGCCCAATAAAACTTCGTCCTCTATTAATCTCTCTTTCAAACTATAAAATAGTATTCGACTTTAAAAATCCTGATGGGCTGAATTTTTCGCATAGCCCTCTATTTCTAAGCATTACCTAGCTCTTACGTAAGGGTATTTTATATAGGTGAGATATGCTCTTACGATATTTCTTATTTGTTTGATAAAACGACTAAATTTCCTATTTATTTCATTTGTAAATAGTACTCGTACGTATACAAGGAATACAGCCTCTCAAGAATTTTTAAAAACGTTTTATCTGTTACAATATTTTATAAAACCTTGTAATGTTTAAATATTGTTCACTCGGGTTTCAGAATTATGTTTATTTAAGGTGTTTATGATAGCGCTAGTAGGATGCCCACTGAACATTAGACGTGTTATAACAAATACGAAGACGGAAAATGGTATTTTGGGCGTCCGACAGAAGTTTGACGTGTCAATAGAAATACTGAAACCTAGTTACTGCATCAAACGAATCCGTATATTAGTTTGAAACAATTTTCTTTAGACACTTATTATTCCCCAAAAAACAATTAACTGACGATTTATGTAGAAAGTTTTAAGGTAGCACGTTGTCCTTAGCGGGGCATCCGACGTGGATTAAAATCTTAATTACGGTTCGGAAGTTTCCCGGATTAATATTATACTCTTTGCCCTTTCGTCTACCTTCTTTCAGTTATGAATTGTGCAGTAGATAGAATTAGGATTAATTCAATATCTACAATTGTACAAAACTAATTTGATAAGTATTAAAAAATGTTCTCTTTCCAATGAAAGGGATGTGCGGATTCTTTTAAATTTTCAAACTAGGTATCTAACCTAGTTTAACCTAGAGATTCGTGTACAACAGAACTAGGAGCATTGACAAAATTAAATCTATAAACGAATGGTTAATATAGATAAGAGCAAGTCCTATTCCGGTTTTATTCATTTAAAAAATCCCTAGAATATTATATCTTATATTTTAATAATTTAATAATAAAAATTGCTCATCTCGTGTTTTATTAATGTTTGTTATTTTACAGTAGTGAATTTCGTAAGTGTCCTGTCAATGTACATAAAGAGTATCAAATAATACAAAAATAATTGTATTTGTAGTGATTCAACTGATATGTAAAATATGTTTGAAATTCTTGACAAACCAAAATATGTAGATAGAATATTAAAATACTCCGGTCCGCACAACTACGTAATTATTGACTAGGTACAGTTCAGAAATGATCGGTCAATCTCACTTTCAAACGAGATTCTCTTTTCAACCAATAACAATACATATAAAAGGCCTGTGGGATTTAAGGTTTTATTTCGGTGGGAGGGTCGTTTCGACCGACGGCCGCAACTTTGTACACTTAACTCCAATGTAAGTCGACCCAACATAATGGAAAATCCTTTTATATGTGCCCGGACACGCAATGTTTTGTACTAGCGTTATAAAATAAATATAAATCGCCCGGGCAATTGACACTCGCTTAACTGTAGCTATCAAAAGATATTACTGACGCTAAAATAGATATAATATGTAAGGACTAGACTGAAAACAAGGATTTGTATTGTTAAGTCACTGTATCATTATCAATCAATCAATTAATCGATTATTTTTTGGGATACAGACAGTAATAGATTAGTTTGGACACATCGTAGTCATCCAGATGTCCAATTAATTAATAAAAATGGTACAATGATAATATATGACTCATAAGTTAGTATCAAAAACTAACGGAATAAAATCAAAATGGCAAAATTCGGTAAAAATTACATTACACAATACGTGTCAATCAGGTACCACTGAAAAGACTTATTTACTAGTTAGTTTGAGGTTATAGGTTTAATATAACCACTATACCCTCGAAAGGTGAGCCCGCTAACATTTTAGAAGTCTAAATCTAAAGTCTAAGTCTAAATTGGTAAGTAATTATTCAGCACCATGTGAGATTGCAGTCAAGGGCTACCTTGTAGTGCATTTAAAAATATATGTAGATATATAATAGACACGGTTAATATAGCGATATAAGCTGTAGCAACGATAAATTTATTTATAGAGAAGATTTACTTTCACGGTGTAATGATGTTAAACCCCTTCAGTTTACTTAATTTATTAGAAGCAACGCGACGTGTAGCAGCATCGTGCTGGCAATAAGGACCATTTAGTACCTACCCTTAATTACGTTACTCTCCTTACTTAGCATAAGCAGTTATTAATTTATATTAGAAACTTAAATATCTTGTGCACATAATATACAAGTTACTTTAAGTATTATTATTATTAGATAGTTTTGGATAGTTGTGTGTGTAGTTTTTCAGCTGTGATAGCCTAGTGGTGAGGACGGCAGCCTCCTAATCAGAGGTCGGCGGTTCGAACCCGGGCACGCACCTATAACTTTTCGGAGTTATGTGCGTTTTTAAGCAATTAAAATATCACTCGCTTTAACGGTGAAGGAAAACATCGTGAGGAAACCTGCATGCCTGAGAGTTCTCCATAATGTTCTCAAAGGCGTGTGAAGTCTGCCAATCCGCACATGGCCAGCGTGGTGGACTATGGCCAAACCCTTCTCATATTGAGATTTACCCGTGCTCTGTAGTGAGCCGGCAATGGGTTGATCATGATGATGTGTGTGTAGTTTTTAGGTACGGTTGAAATGCACTTGAAGATTTGGTTTAGTAAGTGGGGGTTTCTGACTCTAGTGTGACTAATAAACAAACGTCTATATGGAGTTAGTTATAACTCTAAAGATATGTAATTTTGATTTTGTAAGTCCTCCATATAAAATGTACGTTTAACGGCACTTTAATATAACGTTAGTCTACAGGAAAACTTACCCACACTTACTTGTCCACATATCGTGCAGTTACCTAACCTTTGTTACAGTCTCCGGTGGTTGTAGAGCGTGGAAAGATGTACAGTTATAGTTTTAAGATGATAGCATACTAGAATATTATGGTATCCATGTGCTGATTCGATGCTGAGTTTGAAGGTCATTTCGGAATGCAGCATATTGAAAACTCATTATAGTTCTGAACGCCTCAGACAGTGATCCTATGATTACCTAATCATAGGATAAACTGAAAACGTATTTTTTATGATACCATTTGACGACCTCCGTGGTGCTGTCGCATTATAAATTTGGAGGTCCTGGGTTCGATTCCCGGCTCGAGTCTGGTCTGGTGGGAGGCTTCGGCCGTGGCTAGTTACCACCCTACCGACAAAGACGTGTCGCCAAGCTATTAAGCGTTCTGGCACGACGTCGCGTAGAAACCAAATACGGAGTGTGGGCTTATCATACCCCTAACAGGTTAGCCCGTTTCCATCGTAGACTGTATCATCACTTACCAGCAGGTGAGATAGCCGTCAAGGGCTAACTTGTAGTGTAAAAAAAAACATAAATTTCCACCTGCTAGTTCAGTATTTTATTGCATAGAAACAAAACGCACATGTCCCGAGCACAGTTTTGTGTGTGCGGACGGGCAATGCATACCCGGCTCGTGGCATTGTGACGATACCCCGGACTGCACCGACGGCTCCGATGAGCACGACTGTGGTAAGAAAATGATTTAGCTGCCTCCGCATGTGCAGCATGGGCTAACATTGGCTTTGGGAATTCAAAAAATGGGATACTTGTCATAATGCTTCCAGGTGCAAGGCGCTTCAAATTCTCATTTGGATCAAACACAAACAACAGTCGCTCCACGTTGACGTCTTAACGTCGAATCGCTAAGCGTTGGAAAGATTTTCAAGTAGTGAAAAATCAGCATCTTTTTTAGAGAGCTCTCGCTCCGAGCCCATTTTCGCAGTAAAAAAGTTCCAGAAAAGAATAATGCAATTAAAATTTAGGAGGCCGCCACAAACAGAGTAAAACGGAAGTCAAATTAAAAATTGAGGGGTCGTAAAATTTACTTTAAGAGACCGAGAGCATTTACTTCGTTCACTAGAAAGTTTTTTTTTCGGAAAATATTTTTTTTATCCTGAAACGTAGAGAGGAGTGAGTCGTGAAATTTAATTAACGCAAGGGTAATTTATACTCGTCTTTGTTCTCATAAAAGATATTTTCGTAACTTAATTAATATTTAACTATAGCGGAATGTTTAACATTCGTTATTAAAATCATTCTATGATTTTAATCAACGAAATAAATACTCATATAATATATATTTTTTAATGCGTTTCAGTTTCGATTCGTTTTTAATTAGCGATCGAAGCTGACTTCGAAGAATGTATTCGAAGCATATCTATTTAGAAGAATTAGTATTGGTTAACAGACTTGCTTGTCTGAATATAAATGTTTGCTATTCACAATACGCAATCAAGTTGTGGTTACACACATTACTATGGTTGGAATAGTTGTAACACATTTATGTTGTGCAAATATACGTAGACGCCTACTCGAAAATATACACGTACATGATTAAAACATAGTGAATTTAATGATCAATCCAGAAATGATAGTGTTACTATCATTAAACAGTGTACTGAAGAAAGTCATAGTCATTACCGCTTTACTAAAAATCATGCATGGCTTAAATCTACAGAAGTGGAGGCTTGCGGTCCAGAAGAGTTCACATGCAGAGGGAAAAGGGGTGAATGCGTGCCTCTCACATGGATGTGTGATGACAACGTGGATTGTTCGGATGGGTCCGATGAAAAAGCATGCAGTAAGGGTATACTCATTTCATACAATACTAACATTTTCCTACGCTTAATAATATACTAGATATGCGGTTATAAGTCGTCAAAAAATGTCTGTGTAAATAAGTTTCCACTCAAGGCCATTTCTGGGCCACCTTTCGTTTATAACGCACGTGCAAAAAATTTGTTCTCGAAATATCGAAGAATCTTATTTTGGGAAGGACATATATACTGTTATTATATGTAATATTCAATTAAGGATTACATATACGATAAAAACCCTTGGGAGTGAATTTCTCCAAAATTATAATTGTTCATAACAAAAAAACTCGGCTAAGTTGGTTGTGGATTTTTTTCTTAGACCTGTGCGCTTTTGGAACTCTCCTAGCTTTAGTTTTAAATTAGCGAGTGTAGTTAACACCTATTGACCTCACGAAATAAAATGGTAGAAAAATAATTATGTTGTATATGAACGCTTCATAGACGCCTGTAATAGGCGATAAAGCTATTTTGATATGAAAATAGGCGCGTCTTGACATTGGTTGCACGCAGGACGCCATCTTAAACGACGGTTGGACACGGCCTTAGGCCTTAAGTAGAAACTTAAATTTGACACTGTTGGTGCAACCCATTATAGGGATATATCTAGTATTTTATTAATTGATTTCATTTTCAAATTATCAAGGCACGTTAACGTATGATATATGCGTGCACGCTATGCGTTATGATATCGGCTAACTACCAGCACATTTCACTAATCGTGCCTACGTACATGTTTGATATTGTACCGGATAGTGTGAACCCTCGTATCAAAAGGTATGTGTTTCATTTTGCACCATCAACGATTCATATTGTGCTAACTCATGTGTATGGTTTCGTTTTTGTGAACGATTTAATTAATTTTCTTCCTATGTTTTCATTATGTGTTTCTTTTATTGTTTTTTTATTTTGTACATAATTGAATTTACTTGTCTTCCTTCTTTTCTAATCTTCCTTGTTTTTACTGCAAAGATCTCTTTCGGTATTTCTGTTGTATCGAAATATCCATCCAGCAAGGAATAGCCGTCTTCTTATTTTAAGTCTCTCGATAAAACCGTACGGCTGAACTTAGTGAACCGATTCGATGTTCTGTAAATATCTCGCTTGAAATAGGCTTAGACTTGGTAACAAAATAGTAAATTGCACAATAAGAAGGAACAGTCTTACGAACGTCTTATATACAGAATTATTAATAGTATATATTGCTGTATTATTAAATATAGTTTCATAGTAAAAATTATTAAAATTTAGTAATTATTTATAGACTATGACTACTTATATGGAATTAGGGAATTTTAAAGCCATTAACAATCTGGCGATGTGCTAGTTATACCTAACGTATATTTTACTATAATTCGTGGTATACAACAATAAATAACATCATACCACTACACTTAAATTGAGGCGTGAGGTAAATATTCTTTTCTTTTCCTCTAGTCATAAAAGATTTAGATTATCATATACAGTGATTTTTTTCTACGCCTCTATGTAAAAATATTTCATAGCCCTTAAATAAAATAATTCAAACATATATTTTGTCCCTATATTTTGGGTACGAAATTCATATAATAACATTTAACTCTTGTTAAGAACGGGCTATAAATCAGTATTATCAAGATATGTCAAGTATAAATTTTATTTCACCGAAGGCAAGATTAATAAAGGGAAAATGTAAACGGGAAACTGTAGATAGTATGACGTGGGTGTCCCCGAGACTGTGGGGTGTTAAACCAGCTCCCGCCGTCATATTACATCCGTTCGATCAAAATTGTTTACTTTCTCGACCACGATAAAACTTTCTCCAGTAAGGTGAAACTGCACCTACCTACCTACTTAAAGTAATGACACTTGGTTTCTGTGTTCACACCTGAAGCGAAGAGATATCGAGAATAGATCTCTCCTTATAAGCTATCTATTATCTATTTATTTTAATTTAAACATCTTTTAACTATAGAAAGGACAGATGATTAAATATAGAGACTGTTTTGTTACTATTTATTACTATATCCATATTGAGACTTTCCCTTTAAAATTTTCATTTGCAGCCAGAGTAGAAAAATATATTCATAGATTATTCTACTCTGATATTATTACTGCTACGTAAATTATTTCAAATAATAAGATTCCTGTCGACGTTATGTGGTTTAAAAAAAACTACGTAACATTAAAAACGTCGTGCAATCCATTTTAATTCTCTTATATGAAGCCGAACATCTGTGACAGTGTTGTCACGTAAGGAATAAATTCCGCTAGAGAAAATATTTTAGAGAAATTTTTGAACACGAAGCATTTTTAAAATAAATTTTCTAGGTGAAAATTCAAATATTTTTAAGTAGATACGTAAGTACGTAGGTAGCTAGCGTCAATTTTAATTTACATGCACGTCTACTTGCATTATGATTCTTTTTCCGTTTATTTTTGAGCTCCATTTTATATATTATACTTATTTATCTAAAACAACTTGAGTAGTAAGTTGGAGTATGCACAAAGAAATTTAATTAAATTTAGAAAAGCAATAGACAGGTTGGACAAATTAAAATAAAGGAATTTGTTTAAGGAAAACACTTGGATTTATTGAGTAGCTTTTAATTAAAAACACTATGGTCATTCATAAAGGTCACAAGTTCCGAAGCGGTATTGTTCGACCAAATGATTGCAACGATTTTTTGTATTTTCTCATTACGCTGTTCTTGGATACTTATTTTTCTACTTCATTACTTCGGCCACTTATATAGCTTGCCTGAGGAATGCTTTAATAATGCCTGCACCCTTTTTAGCTTGTACTTGTGTTTTCATGAATAACTACGTAGTTGCTCTCTTAGATATAATTTCTTTTGCCGGGTTTTCATTCCAGTCTCATAATTAGCGCTCGTAATATTACCAGTGGTTTGTAAAGCTTACACTTTAATGTGTCTACAAAAAGGTATGTTATATGTTTCCTAGCCAAACCTAGGCTAATTTATAAACGTCTAGGTATAATGCAACATTTCGAATTTTGTCAAATATAAAAAATATATAATAACCTTCTCTTTTAATAACAATTTGGTACTTTTATAAGTTAATAAAATTACAAAATTTTGATGACATTTTAATGAAATGAAATTTTGCCCCTCGTTCAGAAAAGTCGACAGTTGCATTTAACTGGTGAATGCTTTAGCCGTGGCTAATTACCGGCATAGACATATCCACAAGCCATTTAGTATTTCGGTAAGATACCGTGTAGAAATTTAATGTCAGCACGCTTCTATTTTAGCCCCTTATAAATAAACCGATGTCAAGGTAAGAACAGGATCTCGAGTCCGATCGCATTGAACGTTGAAAATACGTACCTAAGACTATAATCCTAAGAACCTATAATCGAACTAGATATTATATATTGATAAGTGGACAAATATCAAAGGAGTGGTATCAAGGGAGCCGCTGGAATGATCTATGTGTATGAGTGTATTTGAATCAGTTGACGTGTTGATGATGAAGACTTCATCATCACTTTACTGTTAACTCGCTAACGTTTGCAACTGCCCTAACATTTTAATGCACGTGTAAATCACACTGGCGGACGCTATTATTTGACGCGTCGTGTTTTCCTGCGTTGATCCTTAACATGATTAAAGGCTATATTTCGCAACCATGCTAACGCCCTCGCGAGTTCTACGTGAACTCGCATTAATGGTGCCTAGGAATTAGGTACAATACTCTATCCGACTCATTATCAGTGCGCATTGGTGTGGAACTGTTCGACTAGTGTAGGAATTAAGCCGGCATGGTTTCGGATATTCGAGTAGGTGTAGCATGGAAAATACATACCGTATGCTTTAATGCATTCCTCTAGTGCACGCCAGTGAGTTGGTAATGAATATTCCGTTTTATGTTGGTGTAGTTATAAATTATTCCTAGTGGAACGCGGGTCTAGTAGTTGGCATGTTTAATTAGAGATCACACTTCTGAGCTCGATTCCCTAATGACAAAAAATATTTTGAGCATGTATTTTACAATTTTTGGAGAGCATGCTTAGCCGACGACCCACGTTGTTTATACGAAAATGTGTTGG
This sequence comes from Lasiommata megera, assembly GCA_928268935.1. NCBI lineage: Eukaryota > Metazoa > Arthropoda > Insecta > Lepidoptera > Nymphalidae > Lasiommata > Lasiommata megera. Next base: position 7,411,410 of record OV743308.1, on the reverse strand, counting down.
TAAGTAATAAAAAGTTTAATAGACAACAGGTTAGAGAACCTCAGTTCTAAATCTCTCCTATGAATGCCTGTGGCTAGCTAGCTCTTAATCCTTCTGAGTCGGTGCATAAGCGCTAATGGTCCGAGCGTGACAGATTAAAAAAAACGATAACAACAAAAAAAATATTGATTGATGAAAATATTTACTTAATATATAATACGGTGTCAGATGAAACCGGAGGAAACCGTGGCCATCGATTAGTTTTACCCGGTACCATCTTACGGCCAAAATTAATAATTAATCTATCCCAAATATTTATATTACTGATTTCATTTAGTAGCGTTATCCTTTCCCAACGCCTCCCTGTCGCTACTAAATTTATTATTTAATCACCAACCCAGGCTATTAGATAGCATCATCTCCTTCCTCGAGAGTCAAGCGCTAATTGGTAGTGAATAAAACTAACTCAGAAGATGTTAATTTAATATCTTACCTTAACTTTGTGATTAGATGAGACATGTCGATCTGACGAGTTCACGTGCGGGAACAGCAAGTGTATACAACAGCGATGGGTGTGCGACGGCGACGACGATTGCGGCGACGGCACCGACGAGGTCAAGTGTCCAGCGCCCACGTGCCAGCCGCACAGCCACTTCACGTGCGCGGACGGCCACTGCGTGACTGCACGGTGGAGGTGCGACGGAGATATTGACTGCCCCGATGGTAGTGATGAAGCGGTAAGATTAATACAGATACCTGCTTTTATCATTACAATTTTTACGACCTCCGTGGCGCAGCGCTTGCGTTTTCCTATCATAAAGTTAGAGGTCCTGGATACGTTCCTCAGTTCGAGTCTGGTCTGGTGGGAGGCTTGGTCTGTGGCTAGTTACCACCGTACCAATACAGACGTGTCACCAAGTGATTTGGCGTTCCGGCGCAATGTCGCTTAAAACCAATTATGGGATTACCACACCTCTAGCAGACACGTTAAACGCGAGCTATAAAATTTTAAAAATAGTTGGCTTCTGACTTTATTTTAAACTGTCAGTACGTAAAAATTTCATGATCCAAAACTTAGTGTTAAAAAACGATTAGCTAGATACTTAAACTTTTAAATTAAAAAAAAGGAGGAGGTCAGAGATTCTACAAGAGTAGTCTCTAGTTTAAAAAAACACTGCTGTTATATTGTACAAATCTTGACTAAACAATGTTATTATTTCACCTTAAGTCAATAACCTTTTAATTTATAATAACTTGAGTAAATTTCTACTCGAACAAACAATCAACAACTTACAAATAAATTCAGCTAGCGAAGTAAAAGTTGCGAACTATACTTACCTACTAAATGATTTTCAAGCGTAGAGGCACAGATGCTTTCAAGTGCTTTTAAGAGAAGTAGGCACCTAATGTCAATATGAAGCTATATTAAAAGGCAATTTTTTCATACAATTCGTTTTTAATGGTAAAATATCATCGAAGTTGTTCGTACATTTAAATGTCAATAGATCTTCCTTTGAAACTATTGTTATAGTTTCACGCTAAAACAGTTGAACGGATTTAATACTAAGTTGGACCATATCTTGGATTACCTATATGAGTTAATCGCTTTGTTGTCTCATCAAATATCGAGAATTCAATAACACTACTTACTACTAAACTAAATACACTACTTGTATTTGATAAAAAAAAATATCTTTGACTCTATATTTTAGACAAGTATAGAGTTATATAATTAAAGATATTTTCCACATTTTGTAAAGTAGCTTGATTGATAAATCGGAAATTAGTAAGGACGTTACGCCTGTCACTTGATCACACTGAAACGCCTTACCTAATTGATTTAAATATTTAGCACCAAAGATACCAAGATAGACCATCGGAAATTTCTTGGGGAAGTCCTGATGGATATATGCTTGTATATCATGAAACCACGGAGATCATCAGATTCTTAACAACTGAATCCCACTGTGGTAAAATTTTTCGCCTGGTTTCTGCGAGATGAAAACGCTTTCGGACATATCCTTTACAGAAAGACCTTGATGTCTCACCTACCTATCTGCCAGAATACTTGTGTAATTAGTATTTAAATGTACTTATTTTTAATTTCAGAAATGCTCAACTCCACCGAAAGTGATATCACCATGCATTGCCACAGAATTCGAGTGTAAAGATCGCATGACATGCGTTCATAGGGCTTGGGTATGTGATGGTGATCGCGACTGTCCAGACGGTGGAGACGAAGCTCCAGAAATATGCCACGGAAACCATACGTGCAGACTAGACCAGTTTCAGTGCAAGGATCACAGCTGTATCCCAGGAGCATTCTATTGCAATGGAGACAAAGAATGTCCGGATGGCAGCGATGAAGTGAACTGCAGTAAGTATTCATTATAAAGATTTATCATAATCAGTGCGTCCAATTGGAGTAAACAAACAAATATCTAGTGCGAAAAATTAAAACTCTCAGCAGACTTACAATTCCTAATATTATTTATTATACATATAACTTGCGCAACTTGTAAAAAAACTGTATATAGGTTGGCACCTTGAGGATTTATAAGCACTCTACAAAAAAAAAAACTGTAGGTTCGGATAGAACCTCAACAGTGTAGCATTAAATTCTTAAACATTTACCGGATTTTTCTGAATTTTCAGCTCGACCGAAACCTGTTTGCGACAAAAGGACAGAATTCGATTGCGGTGGCGGAATGTGCATACCATTGTCTAAGGTGTGCGATAAACATCCAGACTGTCCCAACTTTGAAGACGAGCCTCCCAACCGTTGCGGTGAAGACGAATGTGCCAAAAGCAACGGTGGATGTACACAGCGATGCGTTGATACACCTGTCGGTTACTACTGTGATTGTGAGAAGGGATACAAGCTCACTGATAACAGAACGTGTGAAGGTAAGTTAATCGACGAAGTCATTTTAAACTCATTACACATTCCGTTGGGAGTTTTAGATTCGTCACTTTGTTTTTTAGTGACCAATGCTTACCAATAGTTTGGTAAACTGTTATAGTAAGTATTTGCACTTTATCTCATTTTAACGAAATCGAATAAAAGGATTCCTAAAAAAAAGGACATTTCAATGGTTTACTTCACAAACTCTCATATAATGTTCTGATACATACTTTTTTGATCTTTCTTTTATAGTTCTCTATCTGCATGTAAAAGTCCCGGTAAACAATTTACAAACTTGAGTTTGGTTAATCATTTAAACTATACTATGAATATAGCTCAATAAGAAGTGGGTAGTTAAATGGAAATCACAGATGGATACTTCTAATTTATTCATTGTTATTTGTGTGCAGATATCTTAGTTGAAGTTCGAATCATTCCCAGTTTATCTTTAATTTATGCAATGTAATTAACCTCACAAATCCCGGGCCTATGTTCCCGTTAAACAACGCACCAAATTATTCGCTCTGTTCTGTTTTAGCAGAAATTAACATTATTGGATGCTAAAGCTGATAAGATTCCGTTTCGTTAGTATTTAACATAAGTGGACTCTAATCTGTGTGGATAACGAACAAGATACTTTAGATCATGATTAGTAGTATACAATAGAACGGAAAGATTCTAGGATGTCTTAATTAGTACAGATATTTGGTAATCAGATTTCATTGATAAGTTTGAAAAGTAATAAAAATCAATGCTTAATAGTGTTACGCGGTCATAGCATAGTCGTTTACACTTCGATTTGACACACATTGAGATATCATTTGCTTTATTGGTAAGGTAAGTAAAACATCATAAACAAGAGTGACATCATGAATGATGTTACCGGATTTAAAATTAGGCAAATTATATATATATATATATATATATATATATATATATATATATATATATATATATATATATAATAAAATAAAATCATGCGAAAAACTTAATGTCTGATTGTTTATCCGTAACGTTATCAAAGGCGTGTCAAGTTTTGCGTGGGTAATTACTTTTACAGTAAAATTAAGGTCCGATTATATGTAATTATTATTCGAAAGTACGTTAGTAATCTTCTTCAATATATAACACAATATTATGTGTAACCAGTAGATCACTAGGTACTTTGAATTTGGTCAAACTAATTGAACTAACATATTCTATTCCAGATATAGACGAATGCTTGGATCCGGGAGCCTGTTCTCAGATATGCATAAACGAAAAGGGCACTTTCAAATGCGAGTGTCATTCTGGATACGCAAGGGACCCAAGGGATAGAACCCGATGCAAGGCAACCGAAGGTCATCCCTCACTACTATTCGCCAGACGGTTTGATATAAGAAAGATCAGTCTCGACCATCACGAAATGGTGGCTATCGTAAATGATACTAAATCAGCCACTGCGCTTGATTACGTCTTCAGAACTGGCATGATCTTTTGGAGTGATGTCATAGAAGAAAAAATTTACAAGTAAGTTCATTTATTCATTAAATCTAATACAAAATTACGCCTGGCTCTTTGCCAGACAGTTAACGTAAAAATGACTTTGAAAATGGCTCTATAATAGATTGACATATTACATTTCGTTCCGCCAACACTACATATCAGCTTACCAGTTTTTACATATACTTTTCTTAGGAATCAAATGAAATAAGTATTCTTTAGAAATATTTGATATATTTGTCTTTAGGATATAAAATTAAATGTAAACATAAATCAGCTTTTTGCATAAACAAATGGAATAATAATTCTAGTACTGTTTATAATACATAATTCATAATGATTACAGGGCCCCAATAGATGAAGGCAGTCAACGGACAGTCGTGATAGGCGATCAGCTTATCACATCGGACGGTCTTGCAGTGGACTGGGTCTATAACCATCTCTACTGGACGGACACTGGCAAAAACCATATTGAGCTATCAGACCTCCAGGGTAACATGAGGAAGATACTAATAAAGGACAAGCTTGAAGAGCCACGTGCAATTGCATTGAATCCTCTTGACGGGTAATAATCGTATATATCACTATGAAGAAACCATGTCACACTTTTTTATTTATTTATCTGCGAACAAATAGTTTTAGTTGAGTTCGCATTCAAAGCAAATTTGTCCTATAAACTAAGGTCATACAGTACACGGATAATCGAAACTAGCATAATCCTAAAAGGAGAAATTTATTCGACTAAAACAATCTCACATCTCTGCTTTGCCAGATAACGACGACCTCCGTGGCGCAGCGCGCGCGCTGTTGCATTATAAAGTTGGAGGTCCTGGGTTCGATTCCCGGCTCGAGTCTGGTCTGGTGGGAGGCTGCGGCCGTGGCTAGTTACCACCCTACCGACAAAGGCGTGTCGCCAAGCGATTTAGCGTTCCGGCACGATGTCGTGTAGAAACCAATTAGGAGTATGGCTTTACCATACCCCTAACAGGTTAGCCCGCTACCATCTTAGACTGCATCATCACTTACCATCAGGTGAGATTGCCGTCAAGGGCTAACTTGTAGTGGATAAAAAAAAAAAAAAAAGATAAGAAACAGTAGTTAAGAGAAAATAATAAGCCGCACTTTATTTCTCAATGCAAAGAGATTTTAGACAATTCCTAACGTACGCTTGCGTAATGATGAGCGAGATATATCTCGGATTCGATCCCCGCCAGGGGCATATAGTAATTTTATTTTCTGTAGGCTCGTATAACACGTTGCCTCAAAGTAAAGACGTGCTGTCAAGTTTTTTTGCGTTACGGTTAATGCTTAATATCTTAGACTACATTATCATTTACGACCACATAAGATTGCAAAGAAGATTTTCGTTTATAGTTCAGCACCACAATTAACGAAGACGAGAAAAGCGCAGCTGTAATTTCCAAGAATAGCAAATGTGCTAATATTATTACAAAAACAGCTCGAAGATATGTCCATCAAATTTTTATGAATAGTTCATAGTTCCCATTATGGATTTCCCTAGTGAAATTATTTTATGATTTACAGATGGATGTACTGGACTGACTGGGGACAAGTTCCGAAGATCGAGCGCGCTGGCATGGACGGCTCCCATAGGCAAACTATAGTATCCTACGACGTGAAGTGGCCTAACGGTCTCACCTTGGACCTAGTTCGCAAACGAGTTTACTGGGTAAGAAGCCTGATTTTCTATAATTCTCTGCCAGCTTTCTAACTTAAATCTCTAGTTTTATTCAACATAGTGTCACATTGTTTAATCTCTGTCCACTTACTACAAGTAGGTACCAAAATGACAAATCCGTGCGTATATTGTTATGCAATTTAAATAGATGCTCTACATTACCTAATTTCAGAGTAAATTCTAGTAGTTACCTTTACAATCTCTGAGCTGTGGATTAAAATATACCTACAAAATTCCACAAAACAAGCAGTCTATTTATTCATAGCAATTTTATATATCTTCCCTATATTTCTCTGTTAGAAACTTATACTGACTTGTGTTGGAATTATTGCTAATTATTTTTTGCCAGGTGGATGCTAAATTGAACACGATCTCATCGTGCAATTACGACGGTACAGCTCGTCGCGTCGTTCTCTACTCCACCGACTTCCTGCGTCACCCGTTCTCCATTACAACCTTCGAAGACTCTGTGTATTGGACGGACTGGGACAAGACTGCTGTTTACCGCGCCAACAAGTTCAATGGGAAGGAGGTCGAGGCCATTACATCTACACATACGGTATTTTCTTTTTAAATAAACTTATGTGCGACATCTGTCTGATCTGGTAGGAGGTTTTGGTTGACACCACCCTACCCATAATGACTTGTCACCGAACGGTCTACTGTTCGTGCACGATGTTAGGTTTGTTGGAAAACAATTAGGAGTATGGCTTTACCGTACCCTAAGTCCCCCCTAACCCCTGATAACCCCTAGTCCGATACCATCTTAGACTGTATCACTTATCACCAAGTGAGATTGCCGCCAAGGGCTAACTTATAGTTTAATAAGAAAAAAAGACATAATCAACAAACACGTTGAATTGTCATAAATAAAATATCAAAAATATTTTTCTTGTACTAGGACTGTATAAAAAACAATAAGCTATGTTAATCCGTAGTAAAGTTATGATGATTAGTATTTGTTATCTTTTGTGCGGTTGCTTTCAATGCCTTCATCTCATTGGCTCGGTAGCCTTGATATAAGTTAAATAAATAACGGAAATACATTATGTTCAAGTCGGTTACCAATGACTTTAAAGTATTAAATACTCCCCCAGGTCCTACAACACGAGCAATATTTGTCTAAACTGGAGTTAGTATGCTAGTATAGTGTAATCCTAATGAGTACTGTTTTTGTATCTGATATTCAACCATGCATATTAATTACTAGTGTTCTTTATTCTTTTCACTGTTTGAAAATATGAAGAAATAATGTACATTGCAAGTTTCATGATTATCCCATTGCCGGTTCGCTGCAGAGCGCGGGTCTCCTCTCTATATGAGAAGGGGGTTTGGCCATAGTCCACGACGCTGGCCATGTACGGATTGGTAGCCTCACACGCCTTTGAGAACATTATAAAGAACACTCACGCATGCAGGTTTCCTCACGATGTTTTCCTTCACGGTAGAAGCAAGTGATATTTTAATTGCTTAAAAAAACACGTGCCCGGGTTCGAACACCCGATCGATTAGGAGGCGGACATCCTAACCACTAGGCTATCACATTACAAGTTTAAACAATGTTCATATTTAAGGCACTTGTTTATGATCTGAATATTTTTTGCTTGTGTGTGAATTTCAAAAAAAACATTTAAGATCATCTACATGATAATACATATATTATTTCATTGTTTATGTTTTTGCACCCACTTAATTAAAACCATTAAAACTGTATGTCAGTATTTCCTTAATTTAAAAAAATACTTACCTTGAACGACTTTTTACTCAATATACTCATTACTCGTAAATTAAGAATATTTCAAAAAATATACTTAAATATATATATAAAGCTATGTTTTTGCAAATCTTTATTTGATAAGTTTGTTGTTTAAAAATTTTCGTGTAACAATATTTTAAGTTATAAGTTGATATAAGCAGATCGATGTTTACAATTGTCGTGTGATAAGTACGTATATTACACACGTCTTATCATTTATGAATTATATCTCGAAATGTAACATTTATCGAATCTAACAATCTTATATGAAAGGTAAAAATAAACTTGCTCATGTCCAATAATTTGTAATTATCTTATATATTATGTGTCTTATGTGCTAGTTATTATTAGATAGATTGAGTATATGTATTTAGATATCTAACTAAAATTTTACATGCATACATATCTAAGTGTAGGCGCATTCGTTATATCTGATTCCTGAGCTTAATCGTCCAACCAACTGTGTTCCCAGCACGCTGACAGCACCATCAGATCCTTTTAATGTTGATTGATACACCACCACCATCTATCTGAAATCGGTTTCAGATTGGTTATTGCCGGATTAGATTCTATAACATCATTATCATGAGTGAACTCACAAGAGTGACATCATGGATGTTATGTTACCGGAATATTTAAATTTAAATTTTTATATATATACTTTTATATTAGGCTAGTTAGGTTTTTATGCTGTTAAGCTAGAATAAGAGGAGATAAATAAATAATAAATAAATAAATAAAATTCGTATTAGCATGATCTTACAACTTCACAAATAAACCAACAGTTGATGCTATTTACACTTGTCTAAAACAAAAACTACAGAAAATATTTTGTTTCCGGCACGAGCCATCATCGGATTAAATCGATTATCTTTACCTACTGTGAAATAATTTAAGTGGGTATTCAAGAGCCACTTGAGATGAAATATCTTTCAACAGGAAAAGATAATCTTCCTAATTTATGTTGTTTTTTTATTCTATAGCATTTATTATTTCTCAGGCAGCCTTTAATGTATAGACATCACTCAAATCATATTTTGACCACCTCCGTGGCGCAGCGCGCGAGCTGTCGCATTATAAGGTTGGAGGTCCTGGGTTCGATTCCCGGCTCGAGTCTGGTCTGGTGGGAGGCTTCGGCCGTGGCTAGTTACCACCCTACCGACAAAGACGTGTCGCCAAGCGATTCAGTGTTCCGGCACGATGTCGCGTAGAAACCAATTAGGAGTGTGGGTTTACTATACCCCTAACAGGTTAGCCCGCTACCATCTTGGACTGCATTATCACTTACCATCAGGTGAGATTGCTGTCAAGGGGTAACTTGTAGTTGATAATAATAAAAATCATATTTTCTTTATGCAATCTTGTAAATGATTATGGTTTTTCGAACAGCTTCAAAATCCGATGGTGATCCACGTGTACCATCCGTACCGACAACCCGACGGTGTGAACCACTGCGCAGCAGTCAACGGCCACTGCTCGCATCTGTGCTTGCCCGCGCCCCGGATAGGCCCCTACTCGCCAAAGGTTTCCTGCTCCTGCCCCAACGGATTACGACTTCTGCCTGACAACCAAATGTGCGTCGAAGACAGTAAGTACCATTGCATTTCGTCCGGTTCGAAGGACCAAAATACTGTGAATATTTTTTGTAACTCTTTATTTACGAAATACTTATTTTGTAAGCACAAACCTGTGCTAATCATCTCTGTCTGGCAAGGCTTCTGAAGCAAAAGGGGGTAAACACTGAAAATACAAATATTTTTGCTTTTAATATAGACTGTGGGGTAGTATTTTTATTGCACAGGTTTACGTACTAGTTCTATCTTTAAGTTATTAGTAAAATGAGCAATCACTTTAAAAAGAACTTGTTGAAATATTTGTGAACAACAAAAGGGACGAACATTTAGGTTCCTGGAAACCCCAAATTTTTATACTATGCGTGTAGTCATTTTAATTGAGAATGTACTAAGAAGGTACAATTTGATATTGAAACATTAACCGTCAAAAAACCGTCGAGGTCGGATATTGACATCCAACCTGTACCCACGTTGGCGTGAAGTTTGCATCCAGCGCGTAACCAATCACAAGGCGTGCATTTAAGCAAAAGGCTTGCGATTGGTCTGAAGTTGTCCACATTTAACAAATTTTATATTATAATCATTATTTTTCAATTTTAAAAGAAGCCACTTACATTTGGACTACGAGTTACTATTTACGATACATATTATCGCCATAGTTATCCATTACCAATAAACATAAACAAAGGTATCCATAAATAACATTTTATGGAAGTTGCATACTAAAGTCATTATAATAAATTTATGTTGTACGTAATAATAAATGCAAATAACAAAAAATCACATATTTTGTTATTAGTGATTTTTTGTTATTTTCAAGCACACCTTATGATTAATTATGTTTGTCTTAGTTACTTGAGTTAAATTTGAAATACCTACTTAATTATTTCTTGTTTGGTTTTTAGGTAATATTTTTATTTAAATTAGGTACATTTAAAGTTATCGTTGGTTCTGCCTCGAAGGATAAAACGACAACATTTTATAATAGGATGTTATTAATTTAATTTTATGCTATAAGCTAACTTGTCTTCGTGTTAAAACACAAAAAAGATAATCCGTATACATCTGTACATTACATTTAAATTAACTGCACAAACTCTCTGCCAGTGGGCAAGTAGGTAATTTTGTTTAAATAATTATCGTTTTCAACAGTAAGGGCAGGGTAATTTTATAATGCTTACTGTGGTAAGGGTTTCAACACAGCTTCAACGCAGATTAGCGAGCGTTGCAAATATTTAATGATTAGTGGTAATACCCTCAACTAATGACAATTTAACTCCCGAGCTTGCCTCACTGAGTATTTTTCCATATTTTCTATCCATACAATTCCATACAGATACACTGTAAGAAGAAGCCTTGATAGCCTAGGGCGTTAGCCTCCTAATCAGAGGTCGGCGGTTCGAATCCGGGGACGCAGCTCTAACTTTTCGAAGCTATGCGTATTTAAATAATTAAAATGTCACTTACTTCAACGGTGAAGGAAAATATCGTGAGGAAACCTGCACGCCTGAGAGTTCTCCATAATGTTCTCAAAGGCGTGTGAAGTGCCAATCCGCACATGTCCAGCGTAGTGGACTATGGCCAAACCCTTCTCATATTGAGAGGAGATTCGTGCTCTGTAGTGAGCCGGTAACGGGTTGATCATGATGATTACAATTTAACTCCCAAGCTTGCTTGACTGAGTATTTTTCCATATTTTCTATCCATACAATTCCATAAACACAGATAAACTGTAAGACTTCATAGTAATGTTTGTGAATGTACACTCCTGCAAACTGCACTTTATAAACAGATATAATAAACACTTACTAAACTAGCACATTCTGTGCTATATAAAAAATAAGTTTTTTTATTACAGTACTTAAATATTCCTGAAACAGTAGCTAGTTAAGTTAATTTGAAATTCAAATCATTTTGAAACTTATGACCGATTAGGTAGGTACTGATATTTGCCAGAACTACTCGTATAATGTACGGTTTTGTAACTTTCGAAATTAATAGACACTTTTTATTTCAATTGGTTTTATGTCCCTTTTGGGCGCAAGCACTGGTCTTCGGACGGGAGGTTGCGGTTTCAACTTCCGCCTTGATTAAATTCGGTTTATTTTTATTTCCAATTTCCTGCAGCTCTAATTTAAACTTAGTGTTGATGGCTAGCAGCAAAGACGAATCTATTACCTCCAAGTTATTTAGCGTTTGTTTTTGACACCATATTCTGTCTTCTTTGCTTAGGGATATTGGCATGGATCAATGGTTAACCTAAGAAAATTAAGATAACTTTTAAGTTTTTACCTTTTTTACTTAGCGGTGTGCATTAAAGTGTTTAAATAAATACTACATTCATTCCATCATCTTCAAGTCCATTCGTAGACACAGTATTTCCTTAGTAACAGTCCGCAGCTAGAGCTAGTCAAAATAAATTAAAGATGCTCGCTCTGGTTAGTCATGTTGATTGCTCCATCTGCCGTCAATTGAATGGGGTCAAATAAAAAAGGCATTAATTGTCATTGGCATTCTTCATGATTGATTCTTAAAGAACGCAATGATTCCGAATTCAAGCCACAAGAGGAATGCGACCAGTTAAAGTGGCATGTTTTTTTTTATACACTACAAGTTACGGCTATCTCACATGGTGATAAGTGATAATGCAATCTAGGATGACAGCGGGCTAACCTGTTAGGGATATGGTAAGGTAAACCCACACTCCTAATTGGTTTCTACGCGACATCGTGCCGGAACGCTAAATCGCTTGACGACACGTCTTTGTCGGTAGGGTGGTAACTAGCCACGGCCGAAGCCTCCCACCAGACCAGACTCGAGCCGGGAATCGAACCTAGGACCTCCAACTTTATGCGACAGCGCAGGCACTGCGCCATGCAGGTCGTCAAAAAATGAAATGAAATTGTTACAGAAACATCTGTAAACTTATAATTCCTGCAAAACTGTAAACTTAAAACGATTCGAGAATAACGACTCTAATGTTTGTGAACGAAGACATTGAAGCAAATTTACGAGACATTTATTTTAAATTATTCTGTTTACTGTTATCTGTAACAGTTAATAAGCAACATAAATCATATTGATCGTATGGTATTGGCATTAGACTGTTCATCTCATTATTGATTGCGATTAAACAGTGGTCCACACAGAGATTCCTTGTATCGTATTATCGTGGTCACGCAAATCCTCGTCCAAATAACGATGTTCATTGTATACGTGCTTCTTAATCGATTAAATTGCTATGCTGAGATCACCGTTCGAGTTAGCGAGTTAAAAATTATAACGCATTTAGCATCTCGGTTGTTTCTAAGCACTGTTGTTCTATTGTGTCCAAACGTATAGGTACGACATTTGAAAGCTGTTTCTGCAGTTCAAAACATATTGTTGCATCTGTCAAACAGCTTAGTCGAAATGGTTCATAGAGGCTTTATGATTTTCGTTAAACAAGTTTTTTTTAACACTGGGAAATGCGTTTATGCATCCCCTCCGGAAGCGACACAGGCATATCTGCGCCGCTACGGGTGGGACTCCTCGTCGGCCAGAGTGGCGACCAAAATACCCACTAAAACCCAGCGATGCTCCTTTGCGTCCCTGGCGGCTGGATGAATGAAGGTGAAGCCTATTATTAATTGCATACAGATTATTGAATCTAAAAATAGAATTTAATCCATAAATGAAATTGAATTCCTTTGACCTTATTTTCTATATTTATCTTTTCTGGTCAGTTTAATTTAGGTATATGGTTAAAAGCGCTACTATGTATAAATATTATCTCTTTTTATGGGGCTTTTTAAAATCAATGCTTCAACATCCCGCTTCACCGGGTAAATAATTTGAATAAGATATACATATGTAAATCTAAACAAACAAAACTATTGCAAAGTACCGTATAACTGGCAACTAAGAAAGGTCGGCGCATTCTTTATTAAAATTCCATCCTTTCGAAAAGCTGTCTAAATTTCCTATACCTAATCCGGTTTTGTATACTTTATCGGTACGCACAGTACCTGATAATAAGGAATTTACGATTTCAATTAAACCTCTTGTTAGTTACTTCAAGTTTTACCTTAAATTAACGACATTGAAATGTACCTAAAATAACGTCTCAAAACCCAAGGTAATTCGATCGTAGTTTTTTTTTGTAAACATTTTCCTACAAATTGTTTATTTTAACTCGTCGGTTAATAAGGAACTTTAGGTTTTTATTTAAACAAATATTTCGCAGATTACTCCAGACGTGTTTCGAGTACTAGAAAATGTCAAGGCCTATTTATCTTTTTCTTACTATAATTAAATTGCTACTACAATTTCCAAAGTAGTTCTGGTGCAACAATGTACGTATAGTCAAGAGATTTACTGTGTTAACTGTAATAGTCTAGTGGTTAATACGTCAGCCTCCTAATCAGAGGTCGGGGGTTCGAACTCGGGCACACACCTAAAACTTTTCGGAGTTATGTGCCTTTTTAAGCAATTAAAATATCACAGCACGCCTGAGAGTTCTCCAATGTTCTCAAAGGAGTGTGAAGTCTGCCAATCCGCACATGGCCAGCGTGGTGGACTATGGGCCAAACCCTTCTCATATTGAGAGGAGACCCGTGCTCTGTAGTGAGCCGAGAATGGGTTTGATCATGAGACAAATTTGATGATGAACGTTTACCTGATAAAAGTGAATCGGTACCCCTAATATAACCCCCGCCGCCTAATTCCCTATAGATAACAACGTACCAACGTATCCGACAGTTATATCCTTCCACCCAATCGGCCGGGACAGTAAGTTCCAGAATATTAAAGACTTATCGAAATAGTCAGTTACCACTAAGGCTAACTCCTACGATTTTTGATATATTAGGAATATCCACTGACACCCATTTAGGTTTGATCTAAACTACATTTGCATATCTTCAATGACTTAGCGGGGGCAAATGTTTGTGGCGCTTAAAAATTAGAATTCTGTGTAATATGTCAGAGAAAATTATTTAAGCCAGAAAATAATTATTGCTTAATAAATCGTTCTTAGAGATCACTTTCGCATTACGTCTGTCTGTCTAGTAGAGCATTACCCCACCTGCACCTTCTGGAATTTAAGGAATGTGGAACTACAAATTAAAAAAAACTGGCTCTCATACTATATTTTTTAACTGCATTTACTTTTAAAACAATTACTTTAAATGCATTAATGTGGCTTATTCATAGGAGACAGGCTACTTTTACGTTTTTTTGACGTGTTTATGACTAGTTGTTGTGTCGTACATAATATGTATGTACAACTTGACATTTAACCAGAGCACGCGTATAAAGCAACTTCGTATATTTTTTCTACTATTAATAGATTATTCTAAAATACTTTGAGCTAAAATCTTATTATCAATTCGATTTAATTCAATATCTTTATTTTACGAGTTCGGCTTGAGTTAGCTCTTAGGAAAGTCAATAAAACTTATACAAGATTATTATTACACGATTTATTACACGATTTTGAGATTTATCACAAATTTGCAAAGAATGATTATTATTTGCAAATTTATAATTTTTAAAAATAAACTTCAAACTAAAAGTTAATATGAAATAGTCAGAAATATACTCGAAGACATAATCGTGAAATAATTCATTTGTCAATCTGTTAGTAACCACATAATTTGTGTAATCATCTCCTGAAATAAAGTATATTCGGTATAAAATAACTTTCTAATGGTGATTTTTTTTAATCGCTCCAGTAGTTTAAAATTGTATCGATCATAAACAATATAAGCAAAGATCTTGGAAATCTGTGGGTGTTTAAAAAATATTAATATTTTTTGAGACTTCCAAATTAATTAATAATAACTGAAACTAAGGTTTCTACGTCAGAAGAAACAGTACAGTAGTAGTATAAGTAAACACAACTCACAGAATACCTGGTTAGTGTTGATAGCTCATTAATTAGATTGTCTACCGAATGTTTGTATCAATGAATATTTAACCTGTACGGGAATACAAATTAGATTCTATTTGTTTGCAAAGTGTTTACTTAATGAATGCCATTTTCAGTAGTATTCTAGCCGGTACCGACATTCCAAATACTGCATACCTGCTACTTTTATATAGCATTTTTGCAATCTTTTTTTTTATACACTACAAGTTGGCCCTTGACGGCTAACTCATCTGGTGGTAAGTGATGATGCAGTCTAGGATGGTAGCGGGCTAACCGGTTTGTTAGGGGTATGGTAAACCCACACTCCTGATTGGTTCCTACGCGACATCGTGCCGGAACGCTAAATCGCTTAGCGACACGTCTTTGTCGGTAGGTTGGTAACTAGCCACGGCCGAAGCCTCCTACCAGATCAGACTCGAGCCGGGAATCGAACCCAGGACCTCCGACTTTATAATACGACAGCGCACGGCACGGATGTCGTCAGACCAATCATCATGCATATTTGTTCTCTAATTTTGAAATGGGGTGATAATTATGAAGCAACTGATAATTAATTAAAAATTGCTCTAAATCATAACGAACATAACTCTGAAAAGTTAAAGAGATGCTTGCTGGGGATCGAACTCGGCCCCCCAAAAGTGAGGTAAAAGCTTTAAGCACTAGGCTATTAGCGATTCACCTAAGACATGAATAATTATAATTGATCTTCATCATCATCAACCCATTAACGTCCCACTTCATAGAGCACAGGCGCAGACACACCTACACTCTCTCCTAAAAGAGAGGGATTTAACAACCCTCTGTCCTAAAAGAGAGGGCTTTAAATAGACCTACCTAATACGCTGCTCCAATGCGAAATTTTATGCATGTCGTGCTCTCCGTGGTATGAATTGAAGTTCTGTTGGTTCCGTTCTATTCCCAACTCTGGATAAATCCCCAAATTTTTAGTTAACCCGGGAATAGAATCCAGGACCTCGCGATACACAGTTGCACATTCCAACACTAGGCCGAAGGAGCAATTTGTTAACTAATATGATAAGATAACTATAATAGGTTTCGATATAAATATCAAAAGACTGCTAATCACTAAAAATTGCTGGATAATGACATAACAGATAAAATTACTCGATATGAGTCAGATTGGCATTCTGTGTTATCTGTAGTCTAATGGATGAATCGTTCTCAGTATTCGATTTAAAAAGTGTTTTTTTTTTTTTAATACTTTAGTCGTGAATGGTAGGTGTAGTACCATCTGTACCCTCTTATATTTACCTCATACTGACAAACGCTCTATTATATTTGTGAGTCATCATCATCATGATCAACCCATTACGGGCTCACTACAGAGCACGGGTCTCCTCTCAATGTGAGAAGGTTTTGGCCGTAGTCCTCCACGCTGGCCATGTGCGGATTGGCTTCACACGCTTCTGAGATCATAATGGCGAACTCTCAGGCATTCAGGTTTCTTCACGATGTTTTCCTTCACCGTTGAAGCAAGTGATATTTTAATCTAAATATAACTGTGATATTTGTGAATAAAGTTACCCAATGTTTTGTTTTCTTCGTTCAAAAAAATGGTGTAATTTACACGCTATATTATATTTAAAATGGATATGAAAGTGAGTTGGTTGGGTTGACCTTTTCGAACGTAATAACAGGAAAGACTTTTTTTTAGACGTTTTGCAGACGTGTTTTCTAGAAATCGAGCATGGACCGAATCAACAAAGGTAACTTTTTATCCCCCAGGAGCTATATATTTTTTTTTTTTTTACACTCTACAAGTTAGACCTTGACGGCTATCTCACCTGGTGTTAAATGATGATGCGGTCTAAGATGGTAACGGGCTAACCTGTTAGGAGTATGGTAAACCCACACTCCTAATTGGTTTTTACGCGACATCGTGCCGGAACGCTTAATCGCTTGGCGACACGTCTTTGTCGGTAGGGTGGTAACTAGCCACGGCCGAAGCCTCCCACCAGATCAGACTCGAGCCGGGAATCGAACCCAGGACCTCCAACTTTATAATGCGACAGCGCGCGCACTGCGCCATGGTGGTCGTCAAAAGTGTCGTCGGTCGTCCGAGGTGCATGCTAACTAGTAAGAAACAAACAATAAATAAACAGACACACGCATTTATTATATCAATATGGATAATAATTATAAATGTATCCTTAACACCTGGCGGTGTGTAGGTAGGTATATGTACAATAACGTCACACAATGACGTTTCCATCGTACGACACTTTTTACTCGTAGTAATTTGTTTACCAACCTTGACAACTCATCAACTTCCACCGAATAACTTGTTTTGAATGGAAAATAACGGTGCACAGACAGACAGAAGCACGTATGTCTGTGCACAAGCCATCATCTTCGTCATGAGCTGATTGTTTTAAGTTAATTGAACTCTTCGGCGACCCTTTTACTGCTCGTAATGATCTTTATTGAAGTGAAATATACTTGGCAACATATAACGTACATGCTGTAGCTGTTACTATTTTGTCTTCCCTGTTTAGTTTTTCAAATGCGATGCGAGCTGTACGTAAAAGATGTACCTTTAGGTACATCTTTTACGTACAGCTCGCATCTCGAAATAGCTTTGTTTACAACATACTACCTAATTTCTTTACGCCAGTAACTGTCTCATACACGTCCGCTAATATTCGCTATGCTCATTATACACGGCTGGAATTACGTGAGTTATCGTCGAAGAATGTCCGACTAGTGAGCACAAACCGGGGTTCTTATTCATATGCTTGCACGTCGGCAGACCTCCGTGGCGAAGCGCACGCGCTGTTTCATGATAAAGTTAGAGGTCCTGGGTTCGATTCCCGGCTCTGGTTTGGTGGGAGCTTAGGCCGTGGCTAGTTACCACCCTACCGACAACAGACGTGTCGCCAAGCGACTTAGCGTTCTAGCACGCGTAGAAACCAACTATGGAGTATGAGTTTATCATATCCCTAAAAGGTTAGCCCACTACCATCTTAGACTGCATCATCACTTACCATCAGGTGAGATTGCCGTCAGAGGCTAAATTCAAATCAGGGGATAAAAAAAGTGGAACTGCTAGTGGCTACTTGCTTGCTTTGTAAAAAACGCAAAAGTTTTTATGTGCCACCAACGGATTCCGAGATATCCAACGCTACGCAGCTCATTCTAATACTGACAATCCGAGCTTCTGATCGTCTTGTCATCATTGGTAATCACCCGGAGCTTTGGACACTTGCGTTTGCTAGCACCTGTTACACGAACTTCTGACACACGAATACACCGAATGTTTAGTGGTTGGATTCACGTACCCACAAAACTGTCTCGTATGCTCACAAATGTGCTTTGGTAACCAACTCTCGCTCCGTTCGCAGAGCGAATGTGCCAAGCGAGTAGCGTCCACTTCAAACAGTACGTTCGTAATGGTTCGTACGTGCCTCTTACGTGGCACGGCTCGTGCGCGGCACGGTTTTATATGAATCATCCTCAACTCATGAATGATACATTCAATGTATAATAGACGCACGGGGCACAAAATAATATTCATTATACAATGAATCTTTTCCAAACTATGAAATGACCTCATTTTAAGAGTTAGATCAGAGAATCATTGAAGGAACAAAATGTGATTCATATGCAAGTAAAAAAAAAGGTTTATCGTAGGAGTTTCGGATAAATGATATTTCACGCGGACAAGGCCGTTACCGTTCGCTTGACGTGTGATATTTTTTTAGTTCGATGTTTAATATCACATTGCAACTGTGATACGTCAATCCGAATCCATTGCTTTTATTACCGTCCGAGCCCCTCGTTATCCCAAACGTCGCCTAAGCCGAGGTTCGGCCTCACAGGAGGCGCCCTTAGGCAGACGTTCTCTTAGTTTCTTCTTTCTGGCAGAGCTTCTTTCCGAAGCTCGCCAAACAGACTGGTTACGCTGTCGCACCAATAAGGTTAGCACAGCTGATGGACAGTATGAAAAAAAAAAATTGTTTCTTTGAGCCCTAGGGCTCAAAATTCCTTCTGGCAGAGAAAAAATATTTTTTTCTTCGATCCCTAGGGCTCAAAATTCCTTCTGGCAGAGAAAAAATAATTTTTTCTTCGATCCCTAGGGCTCAAAATTCCTTCTGGCAAAGCTTCTCTCCGAAACTCGCCACACAGCCCGGTCACGCTGTCGCAACCAATAGTGTTGTGCTAACTATATATTGGTTTCGACTAGCTAATAGTCAGTCCGAAAAAAAAAATTGCACTTATTGTTTTAAATGAAATGTAACGTGTACTAGATTTCAAGGTCGCCTTATTTATAGTTTTAAAAACAGTACGCGCTAAATCATATCAATCTATTTCCTCCTTTTTACTTAGAAAAATATTTTTAATACTTGACTGAAGATTTTATTTATTTATTTATTTCTCATTTAAATCGGACATGGAAGCGTCCATAGATTATTAGTATGTTAGTAACATTTTATCCTTAATTACTATGTAAGTAGTATGTAGTAAGCGGTGATAGCCTAGTGGTTAGGGCGTCAGCCTCATAATCAGAGGTCGGCCCTTATTATATTGAGAGGAGACCCGTGCTCTGTAGTGAGCCTGTAATGGGTTGATCATGATGATTATGACTATGTTAGTATTGTTATTACATCAGAAATACAATTTTTTTTTTTTTTCATTTTATCCGCCCAATAGCTGCCTCCATACAATGGTGCATTTTAGTCATGGTGGTTTAATTATATGACATCATCGCTATGAAGTAAAATCGTACCGAAGCACGATCGTATCATCGATACAGATATTGTGCCTTTTGGTTGGTTACGTCGAGCAATTGATGTCAATTGTTTTACACCACTGTCAATTACCGTTTCCACTATGTTATATATCTACCTAGCCGAAGCGGAAAGTTGGAACTTAATGTATAGGACCATGAAGTTCTTCGTAACGTAGGTAGGTATGTAACGAGATAACATCATAATGAATCATAATATATAGAAGATAATAAATCAGATAATAATGTAGTAGAATAAAAATGTACCATTATATTATAGAAAAGTAGTAAACATTATGTGGATAAGTATCTATTAGGTACATAATAATTACACACGTTTATTCGTACTTGCTGCTCACATAAAAATCATAAATGCCAACTGTCTGGTAATAAATGTCTAAAGGTCTTCATAAACGGGCCATATTTTCACTGCAATATATGGATGCAATATTATTAAACAGTTTTTTAGTGCATAATGTAGCTAGGGTTTAAATAGGTTATATAGCGTTATTTAATTAATATTTTTCGGAAGCTGGAATCACAATATTGCAGGAGGCAGGTACATTATTAATGGCCAAAAACCATCGTTTTTTAACTAAAGGTTTTCGCAATCGGTAATAAGAAACAGCATCATAACAAACATCGGCAGCATAAATGCAAATGTCCATTCATGATAATTAATGACTAAGAGATAAAATTAATAATAAGCTATCTTAAGCCAAAAACATACACAGACGACTAGATTGAGGAAGATTATTTCTAATTGACAATTAATTAAATCTAATAATAAATATGCGGAACAGTACCTAACAATTTAGTTTTACAATAATTGATAGTAAATATAAATAATAAATAGAGCTAATAATAATAGCTCAAGAGAATTGCACAAAGTATATCTAGAAACATTCACAACTTTTTCCTTATGAATTAGGGAACTTTTAACTAATTCGAGATATTTGTGTAAGGCAATAAAAAAAGGGAATTAGGACGATAACAATCTTTTTTTTTATATACACTACAAGTTAGCCCTTGACGGCTATCTCGCCTGGTGGTAAGTGATGATGTAGTCTAGGATGGTAGCGGGCTAACCTAGTCGTATGGTAAACTCCTAATTGGTTTTCTTCGTCTTTAGGATGGTAACTAGTCACGGCCGAAGCCTCCCACCAGACGGGACTCGAGCAGGGAATCAAACCCAGGACCAACGTTATAATGCGACAGCGCACGCACTGCGCAAGAACATATACCTAATAAATTCCAAGACAGATGCCATATTGCATAAGTCTGTCGAGTTGCCAGCTTTTGTCTCCATTGGTAGAAAACGCATGATTTGACATGACAACATCGGAAATTTAGAAGAATTTCAAATATAGAAAATGCCTCTTCAAGCATCTTCTGGCTCAACACTCCCTACTTAAACTCCACCAAATACGGCTTTGACGAGCTGGACGACCATCACCACCAACATACAGATAGGCCATAAAGATGGATACAAGGTCACCATACGCGAATATAACTCTGGGTACCGACAAGAACGTAATAATATATAATAACACTAAAAGATTTATCGTCCCGGTTTGATATCGCGTAGAAACAGTTGACGCTCATAAAATGCGAAAGGGTTTAATAAACTGCAATCATTTGCCAAGGTAAGGAGGTTGGAACGCTTTCATCTTTCCATTAAGTGGCATCAAAGTAACGTATAACGAAAAAAAGATAAACTTAATTTTTGAACTGGAAAAAACTGGAACTTTTTGCCGGTTCTGATGTTGTTAGTTACTTGAAAAAATATTATAATATGTTCGTCAATAGATAAATTTTCTAACTTACTTATTTAATTGAAACAAATCCTACCTGATAAAACCTACCTGATTGTTTTTTCACGCTAATATTTTTAGGCGTAGTTATAAATGTGTTTTTACTTCTTTTTTGAATGTAGTTAGAATACCCTGGATTAATTAAACACAATGGCTACTTTTTATCGCGGAAAAATTCAAATTTTCACAGTACATAAGCTATAATTATGACTTTAGTTTTACATAGCAAGCTTTCTCGTAATTAGATTAAGTCGGGAAAATTAACAAAAACGGGAACAGGGAGTTAAATATGGAATATTCATCAATTACAAACGTTCCACTGGAATTTTTAAAAACCCTCAATAAATTCGGACGAAGTTGTAAGCATCGGCAAATTAAGTTTAGAAAACTTATTTAACTCAAGCTCAATGACATTGGCATAATCAAAGTCCTCTACGAGTTAACATATAAAAAATTGACCCACAGAAGTTTCGTTACCGACTACGTGCAACTTTTTATGAATAGGCAGGCATGTGCCAGTTGATTCGCCTCACGACTCCGCTACATCTAAACAGCTGGTTGGTACACGTAACTACGCGTCATTCATTCCGATGACGCTGTACACATCGTACGATGTTTTTTCGATCGCCGCGCCATAATTTTGTTTTGATAGCGTGATTAGGCAAATTCCACGAAATCCAGAACACTTCCTAGAAGGTTTGATAGGGATATATAATATTGTAAATGCGAAAGTGAGTTCGTTTTTTGAGCTTACAAGCTTTAAACACTGAAAATTATGATGTTTTTGTCTACTACTAGTTAGCCCTTGACGGCAATCTCACCTGGTATAAGTGATGCAGTCTAAGATGGTATCGGGCTAACTTGTTAAGGGTATAGTAGACCCATATTCCTAAATGGTTTGTACGCGACATTGTGCTGGAATGCTAAATCGCTTGACACGTCTTTGTCGGTAACTAGACACGGCCGAAGCGTCCCACCAGACAGAACCGAGCCGGGAATCGAACCCAGGGCCTCAAAGTTTATAATGCGACAGCTAATAAGTTATTCTGGAAATGTCATGGTAAAAGGAATGCATTGATTTTATGAGATATGATGTGTTATTGACAAGTAAGCGCAGATAAATTGATTTAACACATACCTACACTTGATTGCGCCTTGATGGAATCTCAGCATAAAATCTGATTATTCAGTTTTTAAGTTAGAATATATTTGTCAGATTGCCTACGCGTAAAATATGACAATGTCAAAATTCCACGATCATTTGGCAATCGATATACATATCACAAACTTTCTGATTATAAAGTGATCACAAAAAATATGTAAATTATATTTCCTACGTCATCATCAGTATTTAAATTAGACAGTTGTATCTATATTATTGTATGGTTAAATATATTCAAATATTTAGGTATATCATAGGCTAACGAATCGTTAATACGCAATTTTTGTAAGGTGGCCAGACTGTCTAAAGGGGATTATAAAGCACGTATAAAGTTTACTTTGTTTTGTTTGTGTTTGATTTAGCTCAGCTTAAGTTAGGGTTAAAACAAGACAGGCTTATGTCGGACTTAGTTGTTTCTTAAGTCACAGATAAAAAGCTAAACTTGCTTTATAGCTCTCGGCCTAAGGGCCAGAACGTACAAAGTCGTAACCATTTGACGACCTCCGTGGCGCAGTGCGTGCGCTGTCGCATTATAAAGTTGGAGGTCCTGGGTTCGATTCCCGGTGTCTGGTCTGGTGGGCGGCTTAAGCCGTGCCTAGCTACCACCCTACCCACAAATACGTGTCGCCAAGCGATTTAGCGTTCCGGCACGATGTCGCGTAGAAACCAATTAGGAGCGTGGGTTTATAATACTCCTAACAGGTTAGCCCGCTACCAACCTAGACAGCATCATCACTTACCACCAGGTGAGATAGCCGGCAAGGGCTATCATGTGGTATAAAAAAAATATAATGTATGGGTACATATTTAATAGATATATACAATTTATCAAACTCCTCCCATACGTATCTACTACGCACGTGGCAAAAGAAATTCTTATCATCGGAAATACTCTAGACTCTATACAACGTAAACGTTATCTTAATAATAGGTATTTGTAAGTAATACTCGTAATTGTAAATTAATTATAGATTAACGGACTATGTGTCATTATTTGTTTATCATGTCGCAAGTAGTACGCATTACTTTCACACCGTCCGAACCCCACGTTATCGCAAACGTCGCCTAAGCCGAGGTTCGGCCTCAAAGGAGGCGCCCTTAGGCAGTTCCCTTAGTTTCTTTCTAGGGCTCAAAATTTCTTCTGGCAGAGCTTCTTTCCGAAGCTCGCTAAACAGCCCGGTTACGCTGTGGCAACCAATAGGGTTAGCACAGCTAATAGAAAGTCCGAAAATAAAATAAAAAATACTTTCATATTCCTACCTTCGTTTTATTTTTATTTTTAGACGCTTGGTAACACGGTAACTTATCACCATCACTAATAGAAATAATGAAAAATGTGATAATGAACGATTCATAGATGCCTGTAATAGGTATATATGAATAAAGCTATTTTTGATTTGATTACACGTCTTTGTCGGTGGGGTGGTAACAAGCCACGGCCGAAGCCTCCTGTTTTTTTTTTTGTTGTGGTGGAAAAGCTTTATAGCTACCTCCGTCCGTTGACCGAGGACGGAGGTTATGTGGGACTCCCCCCCCCTTATCGTGAGAGTATACCCGAACTAAGAACCACCACAGCGTGCCCCACTCGTTGAATTTGCTGAAGCGGCCGAAGCCTCCTACCAGACCAGAACCGGGAATCGAATCTGGAACTGTAAAATGTGTCAGAGCACGCGCTGCCAAAGAGGTCATCAAAATTTGACATTAACTTGCAAGTTGGGTTATTATGAATTCCATTTTTGACGGCTGTCTAGGGGGGATGGGTATTTAATCATTCGAACACTCCCCGCGGATTTCTCTGAAGAATTCTCGCGTCCAATGCGTTATTAATACGGGGAATCAGAGATAATAAATCGCATACCAACAATATGCAATCTCGCATTACTTTGACATGACACAAATCGAAAAGTACGACCTACCTACTGTTCTCAGATTTATAAATAACTAGCTGGTACCCGCGACTTCGTCTCCGTATTCTTATTTCGAGTAGATTATATTAGCCTGGCGTAGAAAAGAACTAACATTATGACATTAAAGATTAAAGATGGTAGATTTTTTTCCTACTTACTTGACAGTTATCGTTATATTTTGGACAATTCGCATAATATCTTTAAAAATTGTAGCCCATGTGTTATTCTGATGTATAAGCTATATTCTAGTAAAGTTTCATAAAAATCCATTCAGTAGTTTTTCACGTGAGAGACTAACAAACATTAATCCATACATACAAACTTTCGCGTTTATAATATTAGCTGTCAGTCATCTAAAAATGTCCGCGTTTTTTTACGTATATTTTCTAACTCATATTTGATATAATCGTTGATTCTTTACTTTGGAGGCCAACTTGTGTGACCAGCTTAGCAGTCGAAAAATACGTATAATATTACATATATTTGATATTTTTAACTAACACCTATGTAACTATAAGTAAGTAGGTACCTACTTAATTATTAGAAAAAAAAAAAAAATTCTCTGTTGATTGCATCAGATTGCGTATCTAATCTAGAACACGGTTTAGTATATACTGAAACTTTAAAAGAGTTCGTAGTTACTTTGCTTTTCAGTCTGTAGTACTCGACCAATAAGGTTCAATTCAGTAAAAAAGGTGACGTGACGTCACGACATCACGCCACCTTTTGTTAGTCAATCAACGCGCGATCCGGCACAGCGCACGCAGCGCCGGTGGGCTCGACCTCGACAGATAAAATTAGATGGTTTGTCTCCGATATTATGATAGTGAGAATAATGCTGCAGCTTTCTTTGTTGTAGGCTTTGGTTAGATATTATATGGATAGATTTATTATAGGTTGCCTAGCTGACATAGATATACAGATACATTTATAGGAAAAAACTTTTCTTTTAAAAACCTGTGGAAATAACTAATGTTGACGCAAATCAGTAAATAAATTGGTCTTAAACCATCTTCGTAGGAATTAAACTGGTTTGCTGCACATCGGTTGCATGGTTTTTAAAATATTTTTATATAAATTACATAAGTAGAAACAACGTAATTTATAAATCCCGCAACTCAACTGAGTTAACTAATTTTTATACATTTAGAAATATTAATCAATAGATCTCCTTTACACACATAATCACAGATGATCACAAAATGTAGATGTGGCACTTCAGTTGTGTCTAAGACGGAGATCTATAAAGCGTACTTAGCCTTACTTTATTCATTCTGAAATATTTTTATTTGTTAAAGTGCACTAGACATGTAATTCTTGTTATTATTCAATGTTTGGGAAAGCACTGTCCCATAAGATACGGGTTTTCCTAGTTTAGGGGTCAGGATTGCAGTGCATTGTGCTGTACTGTTACAAATAAAGATTATTATTATTATGACCAACTTAAGACACAGTGAAAGCGAGACAAAGTTATGTGTCCGATGTAAATATGTCTCGTTTAACTTTGGCTGAGCAGATTCACAGTATGGTTTATAGATCTCAGCGTAAGATTTGTGAAAACTATTTTCTAGTGAAATTAACAAGTGTACGGTGCGCCGGATCGCGCACAGTTAATACATATAACCGAGTGGTCGGACGGGGGAGCGGGGGACGTCACTTGAATGGCGCGCGGTCGGCGTGGAGTTTTTGGCTTGTCATTTCACTTCGTCTAGTCGCCGCGTGTACACGCACCCAGCCGTCCCAGCGCCGGCATTCAGTGAATTAAACAAGTGTCGTTAACCGTTAATAAAATAAACACCACCTTGCTTAATAAGAGAGGACATTTCATGAGGTTGTTTTTATAATAAAATCTACAGATACACTAAATCCTGATGCGGAGGTGCATAAACCGGCTAATGATTCAAAGAAATCTGTAGTAGTTGAGGATAACCCTAAGCCCAGTGAGTATTTTGTGATCCTATTCCACTTTTCGCGGTATCCTGTCCCAGCTACCCTACATTTTTTGGGTGACGGATCAAATTCGAGGCATTCGAGGTTAATTCGAGATTGCAAAACGGCAGTTACGTGTGGAAATCCGCGAACGTAGCTCGTAATTAATCAATTATTTGTTTGGAAACGGTCGTGTATTAACCTCACGCCTCAAACTTGAGCCCAGGCATGCTTTACTAAACGGGTTGAATCATTTTTTGTTCATTACATCCGATAAGATAAACTGTGGGCATATAATCAGGTGATCGGCGTTTAAAGAAACAGTAACATTTCATCGCTAATAACTAACCATCCGTTGTGAGTGTTCCGATATCTGTGTGTCTTCAACATGGGATTCATTGACTGATTCACAGGGCATGCCAAACTTCTAGTTTACCAAGTGATGAAATAGTATTAGAAGGGATTAATTAAGGAGCAGTTTAACACATATGCAGAAGTTACAAAGAGAAGGGTTGAGCCTTCTCTTCAAGTTGGGACGAGCGATCGCCAATAGTGAGGATTCCACTGAAGACACTGAGGAAGTGACCATCCCTGCGGTAGATAGCAAAGCAGAGCCAATGAAGGCTTATTGGGAGAGCGATAAAGAAGAACTTAGAAAGAAGAACCAACCGTTCATAGACCTGTTCCTCAAAGACGTCGCTTTGGAGAGGATACCGGACACAACTGAGAAAGCAATAAAAGAATCTCATTATAGTTACGACACATTAAGCCGTGTTTATTTGCCTGAAGTTCTAAGAAATTTTAACACTAAGGGTAAAGTATTGTGGTCATTATTAACTTTTAATTTCACAAATATGGGAAGACACACAGAACGCTTTCTAATAGCGCAAGCAGCATTAACATATCTGTCTGTGCAATAATTTTGGGTGTCGAGTTTGTTTTTAACAACTGAATGCATCGCTTTTAATATCACGAAAAAATAAGCATTAAAAAAATAAAGCATTAAAACATACAAAAATACCTTATATAATCATGCAACATGAACTTGGTTTCCTATTGTATTTATTCATATAACATAATAGTTGTATTATTAGCATAATAATAATAGAGAAGTACCAACTAAACGGGATAGCCATCGGAGGTTAGATATTTCACTGTATCTCATTTAAATATAAATGGTAATATCATGGGTATCATTTGAACTAAAAAAATCTTTTCCTGTCTTATCTTATATCATGTATAGGCTATCATGAGAAGTCACTGTAAACTTTCAATTAGGTGTAGATATTTTAGTTAAGTAACAGACAGAGTTGGCACGTTCCAACGGAGCTGTCTCTAAATATAATTTCGCGGTTGCCACACCTATGGATATCCTCATTGCGATTTCTTATCACAGATTTGTGGTTTTGAACTCATATAAACAATGTGTAAGAGTAAATACACTTTTGTATAGATCAGTTTTCTATTGTATCTAATTGCACTGAATCAAGAGAAACTAAGTTAGTCAAACTTGGAATCTACTTGCATTCTCAGTGAAATTCCAAGCTTAACTGTAATTTAACGTCAATTATTTACATAGAATTTGAAAAAAAATGGGTTAAATTTTACTTAATTTTCGTGCGTAGTTATATCGTAAGTAATATGACATAAAATTCGGAAACCACTGAAATCAAAAATACATTCATGAAAGGGTCTTTGCTGTATTTACACAAATGTTTATATAGACTAATCTTAAATGACTGATCCAAAAGTAAACATCCCTTTCTATACGAAAAATTGTGAGAAGAGATAGGTACACTTTTAGATCTTTCGTGTTATTTTAGTAATGAGATTTGGGTATACCACAATTATCATCATTAATATTCTTAATAAATGTAATAGAAGTGCAGTCGAAAGCATTTTTATGCATTAGTCATTATATGAATCATCGTTCACTCTAAAATACTTAAATATATATAATATGACATTGCTTTTCGTTTTAACCACCTCTCGCCACTATTGACCGCTTGCGACGGTGATGGTTTTTCAACATTCTCCTATGTATATATGACGTTTTTTGTTCTGTGTGATTGATATTTTGTGATCCTTTAAGTAATCTTATATTTTGTTACAAAATATTTAACATTGATTAAAAAGAATGCATTAATAGCAAAGAATTGTTAGTTTTTAAGATTTAAAAAATCTCAACGGTCGTGCCTAAGACTGAATTGTAAAGATTGTTTTTTTTTTTTGCATACTAATAATCAAAATGTTTACGTCTACAATATGTAAGCAGAAAGATGTCAGATCACTTTCAAACTGAAATTTTTAACTACAAGTGCGTAATTGCATTGCTAATAAGACATTTATTTTTATTACAGACGTACCCGAGACAACGAATAAGGCTGGATCTGGAATCTCCAGCAGCGGGCGCGATGCTAGCGTCGTTGCGGGAATCGTCGTTGCTGTAATATCAGGAATCATAATACTCGGAGCTTTGGTGAGTCAATCAAGACGAATGAATAATCAAATCGCCTAGTTTCTCAAACGCTAATACAAACGGATGACTAAAATATTGACCAGACATAAATATTCATCGGGTTGCAGAAACGGCACACGTCGCACAACGTTGATAGCTAATCAACATGGACATCCAAGTTGTCCAAGTGAAGAGCTTGTTATAAATTTAATCACGTAATAGATTGTCAACCTAATTTGGTAATGAAGAATGATTAGCATTTCAGTAGGTGAGGGTAGGTTTGCGTTTTAACGTTGCATGTGTAAGCGATATGAGAACATAACAGAATTACCGTCTACATGATGTAAATCTTAAACACTAAGTAATCATTGCTTATATAGTTCCAAAAACTAAAGTTAACGCTCACATAGTTGCTGTGCGAGATTACGTTAAATTTAGGTAAAGCATTTTATAGGTTAGTTGTAGCGGTGATAGCCTAGTGGTTAGGGCGTCAGCCTTCTAATCAGAGGTCGGCGGTTCGAATCCGGAGACGCACCTCTAAATTTTCGGAGTTATGTGCGTTTTTAAAAATTAAAATATCACTTGCTTCAACGGTGAAGGAAAACATCTTGAGGAAACCTGCACGCCTGAGAGTTCTCCATAATGCTCTCAAAGGCGTGTGAAGTCTGCCAATCCGCACATGGCCAGTGTGGTGGACTATGGCCGAACCCTTCTCATATTGAGAGGAGACCCATGCTCTGTAGTGAGCCGGTAATGGGTTGATCATGATGATGATGATTTTAGGTTAATAGAGAATAGTGTACAAATATTTACAAATCTACATCTAAAAATCGAATAATACATTCGCGGAGAATTCAATTCGCACACGAAACCAATTGCGTTTTCAATCAGGCAAACTTTTCCGAAGACACAGTTCGTTACACGTCCTCGTTGTATGCACTTCGTTGGCTTCTGTCTGTGCTTCCAAAGCGTTTCTTTATTTTGCTAATTAACAACGAAATTAAAGTGTGGTGTGAACCGCATAAAGCAATTATACGTTAATTTAAGTTTGAATTTATTTTACGCAAATAAATTCGCGTTTTCCTTCCGCCTATAATATCGAATATCCCGTAGTATTGTAAAATTAATTAATGAGAAACGGTTAAGCTTTGTTTGATCACATTTCCTTTAAACAAATATGAAAATGGGGAAGTACCTGTATGGACATAAATACTGATGTTTTAAAAATTTGTTATTTTTATCTCTAGCTGCTATCAATATATCAGTGTCAATTTGGCAATACACAAATCTAGTACATCAAGTGGCAAGTTTCAAAGTAGGGCTATTTTCTTTATAATGATCATTACCGGCTCACTACAGAGCACGGGTCTCCTCTCAATATGAGAAGTGCTTGGCCATAGACCACGCTGGCCATGTGCGTTCTAAAAAACGCGTATAAATCTGAAAAGTTAGAGGTTCGTACCCACCCGAGTTCGAACCCCCGACCTCTCATCAGGAGGCGGACGTCCTAAAAACTAGTCTATCACAGCTTCTAGACTATCATAGCTTCCTAGGCTATCGCAACTTCATACACAGTTGTAAGCCACATACTAATTAACGGTCCTTGGTTGCAAAGATTAAAAATATTCACGACACGTGTCCAAAAGCGGGGTATGAATTCGCTATCGATGTCGTCCTTGCGATCGTATTTCGAAGCAACACGCCTCGATTACTTTCGTCTCGAGTGTGAGTAGACACCATTCACTAATAAGGCGGTCGATGTGTAATTCATGTGTAGGTTTTAACGGTCTACAAATTATGAGGCATTTTTTTGTCGAAACGCTCATGTTTGTATTTCGTTTGACACACGACTACGACCTTTTATGTGCATGTCAGTTAAAACTTTCTTCAAAGACCACTGGATAATGATTTGTTATTATTTTTTGGTCCTTTTTTAGTAAAGTTAATGTAAACATCATAACATTAATAAACATAGTTTTCAAAACAAATAACAAATTGGTGCCTGTCCAAAAGAACTCTCGAGTCTGTTGTTTATTGTATAAATACTACCAAAAACGAGAAACCGTTTTAGATCTATCCCATGAGAACCGTGAAGTTTTTCGAGATAAATATGAGACTATGTCACTCTCCATTCCATTTATTTCATTAAATCATCCAGCAGATTTTTTCCAGATTTTAAAGACAACTATCTGGTTTATTTATAGTACGTTATTAATATTTTCGATAGATACCTACCATAATTAATTAACTAATCTTGTCACAATATCGCACACCCATTTCATTTCCGTCATATATCCATCAAATTGATATAAGTATAAGTTAAAGAGTTAAGATAATAATCCAATTCACTTGATTGATTATGATTTCCTATCTACCTACGCCGTTTATTTTCAATTGCGCTGTCTACAGTCTAGACAAAACTTATTTTCTTCTATATTTAGGTTCCGACGCATAATGAGTGACTATTATCTAAATTATGAGCAATAACGAATTACACAACCGAACCGACTCAAATGCAGACTGAACTGACTTTTTTTTTCGGACTGACTATTAGCTGTGCTAACCTTGCGGAAGCGTAACCGGGCTGTTAGGCGAGCTTCGGAAAGAAGCTCTGCCAGAAGAAATTTTGAGCCCTAGGGCTCGAAGAAACTAAGGGAACGTCTGCCTATGGGCGCCTCCTGTGAGGCCGAACCTCAGCTTAGGCGACGTTTGGGTCGGACGGTGAATAAAATTATGATTGACCCCGACGTGATTTGAACACGCAACCTTCTGATCTGGAGTCAGATACGCTACCATTGCGCCACGGAGTTGATAAGAAATCTCGTTGAGTCTGCATTTGTGTATGTAGGCACAATCACTACGTCTTCCTACTAAGTATCTACACATTGAAGATTAAGTTTTGCAGCTGATGTGAATTCTAATGCAGTCAGCATGGGTACACGCTTTGGGGTTTAATATTTATAGGGACTTTATATTTATCAACTTTCTTTTTTTTTTTCACAGATCGCGGTTGTCATGTACCGACATTACGTACATCGCAATGTCACCTCCATGAACTTCGACAACCCCGTCTACCGCAAGACTACAGAGAATCAGTTCGCGCTCGAACAAAATGGCTACGCACCGGGCAGCAAGCTATACCCCAGTACAGTGGGAGAAGAGGTGAGAGCCTTAACCGCAATGGAGTGCACACTTAACATTCAAAATAGCCTGAGATAAGTCGTTGATATCGAAACCACTAACCGACATGGAGACAATTAAGTTGAGAACACATTGGTAACACGCCACTCACTGACGACACGCGATTTTGAGTCATGATTAGTACTTGATGTGTATGCACATTAGCTACGTCATGGTTTGATTTAAAACGCGTGGCTAACGTGGCGTATTGCAAATGTGCCCGCGACTTTTAAGTGTTTACTGTAATTGCCTGGCCGTCTTCTGTTCTTATCTTATCTATATGCTCCAAAATATTTTCCAATTCAATATCGTTAATAATTTTACATGCAATTAAACTACAACCCCCACATCTATTAACGGCCAAAAGTATAATGTAAATAGTAAAACAAATATTTAAATAGGTAAACATTAGTAAATGATAAGGTCTGCCTAAGACATTTTAAATTCAATGTATGTATTTAGTCTGATTATAATTATTAGGATTAAATGTATTAAGGAATTTATAGATAATATTTTCGTTAGTGTTTAAGATCGTGGCGATTAATTGTGCCAACGTTTTTACCGCATCAGTATTAAATGAATAGTTGCCAAATTAGTATTTGATGGTAGTTGTAACATTGTAAATAGTACCATCCTAGCGTTTTGTCTTTTGCATAGTCTGTAGGCCATATTTTTATAATTTACTGCTGAGATATTTATTTTTCATGCGTTATCATACGAGGGCTTCTAATTCTGGTAAGTTCTTTGATAGTTAAGCCACGAACACATTTACAACACGCCATTCCGGCCGTTCTGACGCCACGTGTGTTAGAGTCTAATCAAAAACATATATAAGAAAAATATTCACTGTTATATGCCTAAGCTTAATAAAGTATACATTTATTTTGAGTTTGAATGAGTCTTAATATTTAGTATGCCTATAAATTTACGTGACGTATTACGTACCTAATGATAATGTTTTTTTTTTAACCAAATACTCTGATTTCTCTCTACACCCGTGGTATCTGGGATTTGGTGGCGTACTGCGTATTTAATGTAAAGGATACAGTTATTTTGATTTATCCAATTTTAGCACCCTTAAATTGGCATTTAAAAATAACTTCATTATAAATATTCAATAGCAATCTAATGGTTTTTTTTTCTTTTTTCAGAGTCAAGAGCCGCTCAATACACCTGGTACAAATGACTTTGTATAGTGCAAGAGCCGGGAGTAAATATATTATTATGTCTTTAAATGTGAAAAGAAAAAGAAGGACATGTGATACTTTGAGAAAAAAAAAGAATAGTGTAAACCAGTGAATGAGGACGCAGCTAATATGTAGTGAACGTTTATTGTTAGTTTTAGTGCAGTGAATGTCGTGGAGCATTGGAACAAAGTTCTTTTTGCTATCAAGCTATCGTTTACGTGGAACTCGAAATTATTAATAAGTAAATGGGTTTATTACACATCTGTCATCCATGTTTTAAATCTGAGATCTTTGCTTTTGTATTAACGACATGTTTATATCACATATGTTTATGCACTAGAATAGATATTGTGTCGGCTTAACGTTTGGATTACTCGTATATTGAAAAGTTTATGTTTATAACCAATGGGATTACATTTATCTGTGGTGGTACGTACATATATCACGTACTAATGAAACCGTAGGCAATAAAGAACTGATAAGAAATTCGATTTACAAGCCTGTCGAACAAATTTTTCGCCTATAAATTTTCTCAGTTAATATCACATGCAATCTTATTGGCTATAACTAAAGGATTACGCCTGGTGCATTGCAATTATTGATAGTGTTTATAAATTTTTATATTCCATTTTTAGTTAAGGGTTTTAACGCTTTTTGTGAGAAACTTTACAAACCTTATATTAATAAAACGATGATGCTCATATCCAAAAGAGAACACTACTTAAATATAGCATAGAAGAGCTACCTTCTGTGTTGAAAAAATACCGAAGATGAAAGTTACTAATTTAATCATTTTAAATCTGTTTTTTATCTAGATATATTAATATTAATTTATTGGAATTATGAATGTTTTAATGAAATGTCTAATGTAAGTTAGTTACATTAGCTGATGTTAGGCTATTTATTAAATCGCTGTATTTTATGTGCCAATTCGTAGTGAATTCAATTAATCAATCGCCAAATGAATGTACTAAACTATACCTACTCATTTTTATATTTCCATGTATTATAAATTCAAATTTTATAGTTTAATTAAATGTATATTATATCTACTGTTGTACATTAAACAGTTTCAATATTTCTTTATATATTTTATGTAAAGGTTGGGTTGTACGTACTTATATTGATAACATCATAGGCCTGTATTCGGACAATGAAATTTCAAGCAAAATCCTGCCAAACCCTCTAAATCTATATTAGTTTGTAACACACCTATTTGTAATGTAATACAATTACATAACTTGATGCACATTTCATATGATACGCCTAGCTCAATAAGTGTGGTCACTAAATTATATTATGTAAATATCGTCAATAAAATATTATGTAAAATGTGTTAACTTAATTTTATCATTTCATAATCCTTACTCTCAGGCTGAGTTCTATAGACCGTATTTTGCCTTTGCTCAGAAATTGTTAAAACGAGAAAGATAAATGTCGGGAGAGAAAAAAATTGCCTCTTTTCAACTTTACAACTTTAAGTTAGAGGAAATATTAAGCACGCTTTATAGATCTCAGCCTTAGTAGACTTTTAACATAATCGTATAAATTTATTTAAAGGCTACCTATTTATAGGCCTGTTTGGTAGGAATCACTGCAGTTGCTCCTTTCGAACATCATTTTACCATTGAGATAATCACTATTTCATTTTTTTTTCACTACAAGTTAGCCCTTGAGGGCAATCTCACCTAAGTGATGCAGTCTAAGATGGTAGCGGGCTAATTTGTTAAAGGTTATGGTAGATGGAAAAACCTGTACTCCTAATTGGTCTCTCCGCGACATCGCGCCGGAACGCTAAATTGCTTGGCGACACGTCTTTGTCGGAAGGGTGGTGACTATCCACGGCTGAAGCCTTCCACCAGACCAGATGCGAGCCGGGTTTCGAACCCAGGACCTCCAACTTTATAACGCGACAGCGCCAAGGAGGTCTTCATAAAAAATCGCCATTTCATTTGGTTGGTTTGTGATAAAAGCTATGCTGATTCGTCATTAGGAAATGTATCCACATACAATCCAAATAGCCTGATTTAATTTATATGTTTTATTACATATTTTTAACACTCTCACTGCCGTGGGATCCGCTGGCGGGCCCCAAGTTTTCGAGTGCAAAGGGCCGGTCTTATTTTAAAGAAAAATTAACCAGCAGGCCG
This sequence comes from Lasiommata megera, assembly GCA_928268935.1. Taxonomy (NCBI): domain Eukaryota; kingdom Metazoa; phylum Arthropoda; class Insecta; order Lepidoptera; family Nymphalidae; genus Lasiommata; species Lasiommata megera. The sequence goes on along the minus strand of OV743308.1, from coordinate 7,375,570 downwards.
TGGGGGTCGCCGGCCGTCCCCAAAAGATTTTGTCTGTCACGCCGCTTGTAATTTTCTAGAATTTCATTGTGACGCCAGCTAAAGTAATTGTTAGTTGACCGCCGGCCGCCCCCTTGGCTCGCTGTGTGCGTCGTTTTCCCGCGCTTTCACAACTTTCGGGATTAGAGTTAATTTTTTTGTGAAGAATATTGTTTTAGAGTATGTAAAACATGTCGGACGACTCGGACTATGATCCTGATTACGTGCCTTCATCGGAATCTACTTGTAGTACCGATAGTGATGGATACTCCGATAGCGAAAGCACCGATGAAGATGTCACTGCGCAGAGTTTACATCAAACTCAAAGGGACCGCCCCGTACAACAATCGGTAGACAGTAGTGGTCAATGGAGTATACCAACTGGCTCTCGTCAAAAACAATTCCCTTTAGCTTTTACATCTGGTATAAAAAATATTCCCGACACGTGTAAGACCGAACTGGATTATTATAGTTTGTTTGTGGACGACGAAATAATTAACCTGATGGTGACCATGACTAACTGTTATGCGAATAAAACTATGATACTTAAAGTTTTGAGACGATCAAGTAGACTAGTAGATTGGAAGGATTGTGATCAAAATGAAATTAAAAAATTCCTTGGTCTGCTGATATGGATGGGTATAAAAAAACTGCCTAAGATATCTGATTACTGGAGTAAGAATATATTATACAAAAATCCCGTAGCTGGTTCAGTAATGAGCCGAAATCGCTTTGAATTGCTGCTGCGGTGCTGGCACTTTGAGGATACATATTTTTATTTGTCATCTAATGCTGGCAGACTTATCCGAGTAAAACGTCTGGTTGACTTGATAACCAAAAAATTTCAGAACTATAACACACCTGGAGAATATCTAACAGTGGATGAGACAATGGTTGCCTTCCGTGGCAGGATTGTTTTCATGCAATATATCCCTGGGAAGAAGCACAAATATGGGATAAAACTGTTCAAAATATGTGATGAAAATGGTTATGTACATGATCTGATTGTATATGAAGGTAAGAAAACGACGCCTGGCCAAAATTTGTCAAAAGATGTGGTTATGAATCTGAGCGAGAAATACTTAGATGCGGGCCGAAGTATTGTAACCGATAATTTTTATACAAGCGTAGACTTAGCAAAGTCCCTTTTAAACCGGTCTACGCATTTGCTTGGCACAGTTCGAAAAAATCGAAGAGGGTTGCCGAAAGATATTATTTCCACAAAGTTGCATAAAGGTGAGATGATAGCAAAAGAAAATGATGACGGAATTTTGGTTTTAAAGTGGAAAGACAAGAGAGACGTCCTCGCGTTATCAACAAAACATTCAGTTGGATTCGTAACAGTCCGGAGCAAGCGAAATAGGCGAAAAACTGCTTTGAAACCATCAGTAATTGCCGAATACAACAAATACAAAAGTGCAATAGACTTTTCTGATCAGATGGGCAGTTACTGTAATCCTTTAAGAAGAAATGTACGTTGGTTTCAAAAATTGGGAATTGAATTACTGCTAACTACGTCTGTCGTAAATGCCTACTTGATATACAAGTCTCGTAAAAGACTTACAACTAAAACTTATACAATAACGAAATTTCGTGAGAACCTATGTATACAGTTGATGGATTTACAGCAGCGCCGTGCTACCGACCCTGTCGTAACTAAACATGAGTTCGGAAAGAACCCATTGACTGACCATCGCAATCGATTAATACGTCGTAAGTGTATACACTGCTACGAAAGTTTACGTCAAGAAGGCAAATCAAGCGTAGAGGCGAAGAAACTTACAAAAAAAACAAGTACTGTATGCCTCACTTGCCCAACGAAGCCCAGTGTTTGCGCGTCTTGTTTTGCCAATAAGCATAGCAAATAGTATTTTTTTTTTTCAAAATGCATGTTGTTTCCTCTTTTTGTGCTACAACAATAAAGGTTTGTCAATTTAATGTTTTATTTTTTTATTTTTTCCCCGCCACACAGAAATGTAATTATTGCTCCGATTGACTTGATTTTTTTTTCAACATGTAGCTCACTATATGCGCAAGCCAATGTTAGCCATATTTTTTCGTTATTAGCAGGCCAGTAGTACAAATATCTATTTGAATTTAGGGGGTCACAGCGGATCCCACGGCGTGCTAAAAGCATTCTTTACTAGACGCCGGCGGACCCCACGGCCTGCTGCAATATTTTTTCATTTTGAGTGACGGCCTACCGCAGCGGATACGTTGGGACCCGCAGGCGGACTCCGTGGCTTACTGAACTGGAACAATGCTATATATTGCTGGCAGTGAGAGTGTTAAACAGCACGTTACATTTACCTTTGGCATCATAGTACCAATGGATTTCTGACCTATGCCAGACTATGCGGACGTCACTTGTTTTGTCTGTTTGCAGTAAGTGAATTGCTTCTAGTCAATCCGAAGATCACCGTGTTTTTACACCATGTTCCAGCACGCTTCGTTCGATGAACAACTCCATAAGTGTAAAGTAAAAATTTTACAAGAAAATATTTCTCAACGTGTTTTTATAAAGATACCAACAAAAAGATTTTACATTTAATATTACGTTGTTTATACGAGGGTGGCAGCCTATGTTAGTCAACTTTTCTAATTAGGGCTCGCCATGCAGTTCGTGGACCTTAGTGGAAGGCTTACGAAAAAAGGTTGAAGCCTTCTAGATGTGGACTTATAGGTAAGTTGGACGGCTAAGTCCTTGCCCGAATGCAGAAGAACACCGAGTTAGTCAGAACCATCAAACAGCGTAAGATCTCGTACCTGGGTCATACATTACGTAACGATAGGTACCGCCTGCTGCAAACTATTATGATGGGGAACATTGCTGGAAAAAGAGATGTTGGAAGGCGAAAGAAGTCGTGGCTCAGAAACATACGGGAGTCGACTGGCATCAAGTCGGTCGAACAACTATTCCGTTTAGCCATGGGCAAGGAGCGTTTCAAAAATCTGACTGCTGACCTTTAGGCACTTGCCTACACAAAGAAGATGCAGTTCGTAGATGACTTAACTAAGAGACCTCGAAAAAAAAAAAACTTCTTAAACTTTGTCAACAAAGAACGGTTTAAAGGTATTCTGTTTAAATAGTAAATATATATTTTAGAATCTTGATATTTAGGCCTTACGTTGTAGACATTTATCAATCGATCAATATTAACGATTTTTTTAGAATATTACTAACGAGTCGCCAAATTTTCACTTCACTTGGTAAAATTGCTCTAACTGGAGAATTCTTTTTAGAATAGTTTTTCTATTATCGAAATACTAAGAATTTCTGCGGTTATAAAGTTTGCATCGCTTTGGACACGTAGACGTACTTTGCTCTCTAGCTTTAAAGACGCACCATCAAATATTTTGTTTAGGTTGAAAAAATAAAAAAAATGGTAAAAAAATACTTATAAATGTATTTATTTAACTATGGGAAATAAGTGCATACAGAAAAGACTTAAACAATAGTTATCATAATGGAAACTTAGAGGATCTATATACCTTGAAAACGGAGACATTATAAATATAATATATATATACCCAAACATAATAATAGAGAACTTATAAAGCAAGTCAATATAAAAGTTGGATATAATATTTTATATAAAAAGTGCATTACCAAATGCTTCAAAACCACACTCATATTGAATCTAGACAAGCTTTTAAAGTAAAACCAAACAAAAACCTTCACACACAATGTGTTTACAACATACAGAACTAAATGTAAAGTACTTTCTTCACTAATAATTAATATAACAAAATATGTTAATGTAAAAGTCTAGGAAGCCAGCCAGTTCTACTAGCTTACCATCCATTTTAGGATATTAATTGAAGTAAGATCAGCTGTGATAGCCTAGTGGTTAGAACGTCCACTCCTAATCAGAAGTCGTGGATTCTATCCCGGTAACTTTCGGAGTTATGTGCGTTTTAAAGCAATTTAAATATCACTTGCTTCAACGGTGAAGGAAAATATCGTAAGGAAAATTGCATGCCTGAGAGTTCTCCATAATATCAAAGGTGTGTGAAGTCTGCCAATCCGCACATGGCCAGCGTGGTGGACTGTGGCCAAACCTTTCTCATATTGAGCTCTGTAGTAAACCGGCAATGGGTTGGTCAGACTTATCTGTTGGCATGGCTATGCACATTGGGCGTAAAATAGAGCTTTCCTTTGAATCTGATTATTATGTTGTAGATCATACCATATTTAATTCCTTTTACCCACTTTTCACTATCTAGATAGTCTGATATGTAGATATACTAATATTACAAAGAAAAAAGCTTTTCAATTTGTTTATTTGTAATATATTAGCTCTGAAACTACTGGAAATATTTTAATATTAATTTCACCATTAGGAAGCATTTTTAATCCAAAATAGGCCATTTATAAATTTAGTAGTATTCAATATAATTTATCAGACTGAAATAATTGTATTCATAAAGCAAGTGCAAAGAAAAAGTAACATTAAAACACTGAACTTTGGTAGTAGTACCATTTACAATAAAATAAATTAAAACTAAAATAACGTATTTCATTTAAAAACATAAACTAAATACGCATCGGCACTCGTTCCCGAATGTATGGTATTATTGGTATAAATGTACTTATTATCTAGGGCTACTTTGAGTAGGTACGTGTTTACATATATCTTACGACAGCTAACTTGGTACTTGGCTGGATTAAAATTATTGCTTGTGTCAGTATTATCCGAGTTTATTACTTTTAAATGTTATTTCATGTCACAAAAGTATAAAGCAAAGTATATCTTTCCTATAAAACAAAACAAAAGAATTATTTTTCAAGGTCACGTAAAAAACAGGAGATTTAATGGCGTTTTTCATGAAAAATAATATATCTTAAAACCAGATTTTAAAGAGCGACACTGCAGCTTGCAAACTTTTTTTACAATTTTTAATTTAATGTTCGACCTCATTGCAGAAGCGACAAAAAATTCAAAGGAGTGTTTTCGCAGTATTTGTTTATTTTAATTTAATTATTTGTTTTTATTAAACTAGGAAATAGGAGAAAAACTTCATTTATTAACTCGGGTGTTTCAATATGGTCGATCTTTGTAAGCTGAACATATGAAAGACACAAATGGCGTAAAGTATTTTTAAGGGAAACAAAGTTACATTTGCAAACTCGAATTTGAAGGATCTAACTTCTGGCCAAGTAAGATTATGCGAACTCTATTTTATAAGTTCAATGCTTCGTAGCTTACGCAAGTCTAGGTAAACAGGTACTATAATTATCGTTCTTATAAAAATAACAACAAATTAAAACGAATGTAATCGTGTGTCATTTTTAATAACTTATTGTAAATACAGCCTTTTGGTTTGGTTGTTCACAGCACTAATAAAAACATAACCTAACGTAGTTTTAAAAACTTAATATTAAATAAAATATAAACTAATGTTCCAATTCTGACATTTACACACCTGATATACACATCTGATTAATTTGTCCAATATATACAAAAAAATTAGTATCGTTCCGTCTTTCTAATTAGTGTATCTGTGCTGCCATAGACAACTTTTAAAGTAATATAGAGATTAGAGTTAGGCGCTGCTCCAATGTAAGGTATATGTAGGATTTCATAACTGAATTTTCTTAAGCGCATAATATTGTTAATTTGTCTTTAACGATATCAAAACTGTTCTTTTTTTTAAATAAACTTATAAACAGCGACTTTGACTATAACACTAAAAAACAAGTTTAAAGATGTATATTATATACTTAGCCCTGAATAATTACTCTTAGAGGAACGGCTGACCCGATTTTAATGTAATTTTTATGTGTTTTTGAATAGTTATCTGCATAAGGTGCCATTGCAACCTGGTCTTCTAGTATCAGGACAGAACAACGTCGTTCAAACCATCCAGTTTTCTAAATAAATAAAAATTAATGTTTGTATATTCATCCTCTATGTGTTCAGACACAATGAAACTAAATTACCTCTTAAATAAATGCTAGGTCTTTTTTAATCATATGTTTACAACTTTCATCATTGTTATCTACTCATACGCTATGTTGTTTACACATATACTGATATATAGCACTATTCATATTGAAATCTTTAAACCATTTAGGAACAAACACAAATAACTATTTAGCACCAAACAATCAAAAATCAACCTATGCGAGTTAAAAACTACCGTAAAAGCAATATTTTATTAATTGTGTGAGCAAACGATCAACTACTTAATAATTTAAACTATAATTTGTACTTTTGAAAAATACTATCAATACTAAATTTTTTTTTTCGATATATTAATTTTCGTATACGAAATGCTGTCAGGGGATGAATGTGGTGTCATTAAAATGCAAGTTTTACCACCTTCAAGCACCAGTATTCACATAAGAATTGTTAAACAAAACAACCCGTAAAAGAAGTTACAATATCATAAACAGAATTATTTTAATGTATACATTTTATTATGCATTAATTTTGAATCATCATATAGGCAATATGCAGTACGAAAGCAAGTTCCTGTACTCTTATTCCTCCTACTCCGGGTCAATTATCACTACATTATTAATTGCATTATTTAGCTATAGCTAATATTTTACAATGCAAATCTGAATCAAAATTTCAATAAATTTTACTAAATCTTACACTATCTTATTAATAATTGGACGTAGTTATGCAAGAAGGCTAAAATCTATATTTGAATACTATTGTGTCTAATAAATTGATCGCAATTCGGTCAGCAATAAGATCCCAGAGGTATAAAAGATGTATTATTTATAATACTAAAAATCTCTTCTACGGCAGGCATACTTTAAGATATTCAAACAAACGTCACAATCTAAGCTAAATATTTCTAAATATACCTTTTGCATAACTACGTCCCATTGCAAAAAAAAAATATTCTCACACATTAATATGCATACAATAAATAACAAAACTAACTAATACATAATACTCTTATACAAGTATTTATTTAAATACTTTTTATACCATTACTGTCTACGTCACTTACTAATTTCTTCTTTTTATGCTGGGAGCTTGGTTTTTCCGTCTGCATGTTAGTACCGTTTGAGCCCTTATATCGATCCGGTGGGAAATCTTTCACCATTTCACACTGTTTTGTAATGTGTTGCTTGAATAATGCGAACGTGTTTGAGGCAATGTGTTGGCGTGCGTGGTAGAACATTTGATCGAAGTGGTGCAGATTATGTCTGAAAGCAGAAAAGTTCCATTGTTTAATAATTCCATAAAATCTCGGACAAATATATGATAATATTAAATTTATGAATATATGAAGCTGTGATAGCCTAGTGATAGTGTTTAGGATGTCCGCCTCCTAATCAGAGGTCGGCGGTTCGAATCCTGGCACGCACCTCGTAACATTTCGGAGTTTCATGAGTTTTTAAAAATGAAAATATCAATTGCTTCAAAGGTGAAGGAAAACATCGTGAGGAAACCTTCACGCCTGAGAGTTCTCCATAATGTTCTCAAAGGCGTGTGAAGTCTGCGAATCCGCACATGGCCAGCGTGGTGGACTATGGCCAAACCCTTCTCATACTGAGAGGAGACCCGTGCTCTGTAGTGAGCTGGTAATGGGTTGATCATAAAATATCTCTCTCTAGTTTTTCGTAGCAGTACAAATGTCTGATCTAACCTAAAGAGAACAAAGACGGATAAACAAATACGACCTTCCGTCCGTTCTTCCGGCGATCGTCGTCGCGAATAATACTAAACTAAGAATAACGCGTCACGAAATACGATGCTTTGTCTCAATTTAGTTATATAATTCACATATACGCCTCTCGCTTCAACATTCTTAACTATTTAATGGCTTCATCTACTTCCTTACGACCGATATTAATAATCAATCTAATCCAAAATCTGCGGATTGAATTTAGTAGTTATCTTTTTCCTACTCTTCCCTGTTTTTAAAGGTAGTGCTACTAAATTCAATCTGCTCCTTGAAGTTTTTGAGTTATTAATCTCGGGTATTAGTATGAGTCTGAGACTATGCCAGTATTAAAAATACATACATGCTTAACAGCACTGAAGCTAACATCTCTCGAGTGTTTAACAAATGTCTTATATATGCACGCGTATGCTTTCGGCATGCTAGACATTCACATCCCTCCAAAATTGGTGTGAAATCTTCCTTATACCTGAAGATTGTGTAGAAAAATATATAGTTAGTAGTTTACAAAAACAGGAAAATATTTATTTCCAACAAGAAAAAGTCAGTAACTGTATAATAATTTATAAGATATATATATGTAGCTGTACTGTATGTGTTGCAACACCACACACAAAAAATCATTTATGTATAGGTTTTTTTTTCAATACAAACATTGCTTGTGATTTTATATAGATCATTTATTTAGATGATTGGTCAAAGGCTTCCTCTCATTGAATGGAGGACTAAGGTATACTTTACTAAACCACAGTCAAGCTAAAATAAGATTACTAAGTTTTGGTAAATCTTTGCTTAAGACTAATCTCGAATACCAACTCTTGGTTGACGTCTTCAAATATTTATTAACAAAATACGGATCAGAGAAGTGTTTTTAATTTTATGATTATTGTCACTCAATTACATTATACTTAACAGTTAAGGCAATGCTAAGTGATTTGTAGAAACATAGATAAGATATGTTTCTTTTATAGCAGATTATATTTAGTTATTTTTGTAGGTGCTTATTTTGTGGTTTATTGTTGATCATGTGTTGTAGTGATTGACAAGATGTACAAGGAAAAATACCCTCAATAATAATTGCAAGAAATGTTAATTTATTTACTAAATTAGTAAATTTATATTCATAGTAAATTTACAATTAGGCTAAAGTGTTTCCTTAATCATTAACACCAATGATATGTTATTTATTTTTTATTTGCTGGAGCTGAGCAATCTGATTATAAATCGTTAAAGATAACTAAATATTGGAGCTTTTCAACCATATTGGGGACATAATGAAAATAATTTGCCTTGTACAGAATAAAATGGCCTTATTATACACTTACTCCTAATAAGCTACCAAATATAACTCACCTCTCATCGATCATGTCCAGTAGGTACAGTGTATCATTGTCTTTGGTAACATCGAAGTTTAACTTCAGCACAAGACCAGCATTTGTCAGCTTCAACGGATATGATCCGTCAAACAGATCCCATCCATGTTCAACTGCTGACAATATTATACTGGGGTCCCAATTTCCTTCAAATATATAGACTAGGTTTTTTGGTAATGCTTTCTGAAATGATTTAAATCGAAAATTTTAATAGCATATTTCTGCTACATTAACTTATTACTTTATAATTTAAAGTATGTATTACAAATATTAAAAAGATGATAACATATATAAAAGTAAAACTCTTTTTATTTTTTTCTCTTTTCTATATATTAACTTACTTGTTTTTATTTTAGTACTGTATAAAATCAACCTAACACTTAAAAATGAAATGATTGTTTTAAACATATTTCTCTCATTCTTATCTCATACAGGAGTGAAAATAAATGGAGAATTGTATCAGAAATTTTATAAATATACTGGTAAATATATTTATAAAATACTCTAGAGGCTGATATTATAGTAATTTTAGTTCAGCAAAACTTAGTGCACAAATTAAAACTTACTCCAACTTTTTCCAAAAGTCTGTTTAACATTTCATAATCAATATCCTTAGACTCTTCAGTTCCATCTAGGATACCATGGAGTGTAATTCCAGTTAAGCTATCAACATGTTTCAAAATATTCTTTATACTATCTTCACATCTATTTGGGTTTCCAGCACCAACTACAACACCTGGAATATAACATATTATTATGTAATTGTTAGTTATTAAAACATTTACCTTTAAATAGCAGATGGTATTTGATGTTTAGCATCCTCCAAGTGTATGGACCACATATTGCCCCCACTTCATACACTACAAAACCCCACTTAATGTCACATGATATAAAGCTCACATTTCAATACTATTATTTTATACATTGTTAAAACAATATTGTGCACAAAGGTCATAAAGTATTGAATTACCATAATTAGCAGTAAACTACAGAAGGCCACTTAGGCCCATACTAATAAACTAATATGAAGGCACCTATTAAATGAGAGCTTATATTCACTATTTCAATATACAAACCTATAAGAGAACTGTTTTGTAGCTCCTTTGAAGCCTTACATCTGTTAACACACGTTTCAAGCATGCTATTGCTTCTCTGCACTGCCTTACTTATGCGCTTGCTCCCTTCAACCAGAGATGTGCGTCCATCTGCAATCGCCAAAATTATGTCTGGTTTGAATATTTCCATTACATCCATATATCTGGAAATTTTTGGTTTAAAATAATACAATCTTATATACTATGTCTGTAATATCAATATAATAAACCCATATTTCAACTTATCTCTGAGATTTTAGACCTTTAAACTAGTTCATGATAAATTTATCTATGAAGTATTGCATGTCATTAAAATTAGGGCCAATAGATTAAGTAGAAAACATAAATAAAACAATGTAGCTTTTATTAAAATTAGAGATATTAAAAACAACACATCATAATGTTCGAATAATCAAATCTGGCCTGTGGCCTGTTAACTCCAACTCAGTTTTTACTAATGCAGTTAACAAGGTTATTTTTATATACTGTATTTTCATGTATTTTGTTTCCCAATAAATAAATAAAATAAATAAAAAAAATAGTACTCGAGGCTGTTGGATCAATAATTGACCATTTTATTACTGTACTGTTTTGGTACTGTATGATGAACATTTGTATACAGATAAATGTTATCAGTTAATTTTGAATTTTAAGTATTTTCTGTTACATATTAAGAAAGCTAGTAATTACAATGATTTGATGATTAACTAGCATTCACTACAATGTCTATTATGACAAATAGATTTTTTAGTAAATCTTAAATCTAAATGTTGCCACTGTGAACCTACATAGCTCTGTAGTCAAGTGAAAGGTTCAATCCCTAGCTTATTTTATAATTATTACTCTGGAGTTTACTATTTCAGAATTCACTCTAGTCTGGTCTGGTGGGTGATATTGGCAGTGGCTTGATACTACCCTAAAAACAAATAACTTTCAAGTACAATTTTGTGTTGAAAACAATAGGGTATGAGTTTAATATAATGTGACAGGTTAGCCACCATCTCAGGTTGCATCATCACATCTCTACAGGTTGGATTGCATTCAACAGCTTACTTGTAGTAAAGAAAACAAAAATTTATTGAGTGAATACAATGGTTTACCTATTTCAATTTGGTGAAGAGATCAAATAACTCTCATAAATTTTTAAGACTTAAGTTTAAGCCAAAATTTGCAAAAATAATTTAATTCTGCCCCATGATCAACACAATTACAAACAATGATATTTCATTAAGCAATGAAAAATAAGGACCCTAATCATAATAAAACACTTTCCTTAATAACATCCTTAATAAATATTCCCCACGCCTAACATAATTATTAAGTTATGTATGTACTGTATGTGTGTACTAACAACATTTCTTACCTATCAGCTGAAATCATTCTCTTCCCATTCTTCGTCCACAAGGGTGCTCTATCAAGCTCAAAGTGTCCAGTTGGTGTTACTTCAGACAGACTATGCAATGTTGCACATGTCACATGTTCCGGCAAGCCAGCAAACTTTGCCACTCCATCACTTTGTGCCTTCACACCAGTTTCTAAATGTATTGAATTGGAAAGAGGAAGCCATAGTAATTTTGTATTGGAAAATACTTGAGACAAAACTTCAGCTGTTATATGGACAACGCTACCACCCTGAAAGTGAACAAGTTAAAGTTTAGTTTTGATTGATTGCTATATGTAAAGAAACCAAATGTACTTTACAAAGACATATTGGATGGAAAAGGTGCAGGAAAACATTGTGAGGAAACCGGCACGCCTGAGAGTTCTCCATAATGTTCTCAAAGGAGCGTAGTGGACTATGGCCGAACCCTTCTCATATTGAGAGGAGACCCGTGCTCTGCAGTGAGCCGGTAATGGGTTGATCATGATGATGATGATGATTAGATAATTTATAAGTTTTGCTTAAAGACTGAGAATGTAGATAACTCTTTGGATACCTTCTGATATAGTTTCAAAGTTTTACAAATTATGATATGCAAATAAACAATTGCTGTTTCAAGAATTATTCTAAATATATTTTTTTAACTGACCATTTTTACAAGATAAATTGTAACTTATAGAAATTGTGAGTCATTACAGGAAAGATTAAATCTACCTACCGGCCTACCTAAGTTATTAAACTGAATGAAATAAGAAAAGAAAGAAAATATGTTTCATTATAATTTTAAAAATATATATATTTTTAATAAAATATATATATTTTTAATAAGATAAAACTCCAAGGTGATGCATGAATGAATTTGTAGTTTTTCATGGCAACTGCTGAAAGATGTTGACCATATGCGAGAAAAGATTGATAGATGAATATTGTGCTCAATCCGGACTAATTGTATGAAAGACTAGATAAAATAATTGTACTAGGTTCGTTATTACACGTGGTTCAAGCGTTTTGTTTGTATTTAGTTTTCAATGACATATAAGGAACATTATGTATAAAAATGAAGTTTCACTACACTTTACCTGTGTAAACAAGGCAGAAGTTGGTGTTTCGATTATCGCACTAGATTTAATAAAACCACTGAGATTACCAATACGCTCACCACTGCAACCCGTTTGCTTGATTGAGAAACGCATTGCTTTAAGGTTTAATGAAGTAATCTACCCTTAATGAAAGTACTGCTACTAATTCGTAAAATAATATTTTGTATAAAGTAAACAATTGTCAAACGAAAATAAATAAAGAGGCAGAGAAAGTGAAACCGTAGAGCGCCGGTGATCTGGTTATGATCATAACATTGAAAATTGAAATTATCACAATAGTTGTTATTGGATGAAATTTTAACCAATGCTGGTATTATAATAACCAATCAGGAAGCCTTACGAACGTTTGATGGTAGCTATCATTCGTATTTAGATAATCAAAAGTTTTCTTTTCGACCAATCGAATATCGAGTAATATAGTGAAGAAAGATGTCAAATCGACTGACGTATGTGTCATTTGTCAAATCATGTACACATGACGTAGAGTTCTCTCTGTTTATGGCTTTGCAGTGATTAGCCAATGTCAAGTTTATAACAATGTAGAAATTAGGGAGAAATGGCGGGAAACTTCGCACTCCGCGAACGCAGCTCCCTCAAACCTTTCCCAAATCAATACCTGGTAACCATTCAGAAAACCAGCCACTACACAAACGAAACCAAAACTTTCCACGACACAACCAACACCAGTCCTTTTCAAAATTAGCCAACAAACATTAATTCAAGAAAAGCGCGAAAAAACCGCGCCCGCCATATACGAAGTCTCCCGCCTTTCTCCACACATGACGTATGTGTCTCGGAATAAATACATATATTAAAGCCATAGATAATATATACAAGTTAAAGAGGGATTGAAGACTAATATTATGTATAACGTGTTTGTAGACTTGACATTGGCTAGTCTGTGCAAAGCCATAAAAAGAGAGAACTAATAAAATAATAAACTTGACACTGGCTAATCTGTGTAAAGCCATAAAACGAAAGAAAAAAAAAAAAAAACGTGTTTGTTGGCTAAAAAGGACTGGTGTTGGTTGTGTAGTGGCTAGTTTTCTAAATGGTTAACAGGTATTGTTTTGGGAAAGGTTTGAGGGAGCCGCGTCCGCGGAGTGCGAAGTTTCCCGCCATTTCTCCTTAAGTCCCTAACTTCTACATTGCTATAAACTTGACATTGGCTAATCTGTGCAAAGCCATGAAAAGAGAGAACTAAAAAAAAAAAGAACTAAACTTGACAGTGGCTAATCTAAGTAAAGCCATAAAAGAGAAAAAAAAAACGTAGTGATTACGTTATTTTTGGTTGACTTTGCTAATCTGAATTATGTTACTGCCTGGCATTACGAAATTTTCCGGAAGGCACTTTTACCTTTCCCTGTAATCAGTAGTTATTAGTTCTATTGGACTTCGTGTTTATGTTTATACTTTTCACTATTATCGCTAATGCGTATATTTTATGTTACCACCAAGTCCTTATGAAACACGTCTTCATCAAACATATTGCCAATTATTTTTTACCACAGATCATAATTATTCAGTCGGGCAACATTGATTGTTACCTTTCATTACCTACTTACCGACTAAGCCTTGAGTATAAAATTTACGATTTGGCACTACCTTTTTGTGATAAGGATCTTCGTAAGATAAATTCATATGTGTAAAATATTATTAACGGGATCTTTCTGTCCGTTAGTGACCGTCTAAGTGTCGCGACAATTCTGCGTCATTCCACATCATCTTGACTGCCATTCAGTTATATTCGAAAAAAAAAATCTGATAAAATAACCCTTGAAGTTCAGTATCGACTATGTTTATAGAAATTATTTATTTATTTATACTCAATAAAAATATTAAGTATCAATCAATATAATCATCATCAATACAATCCGTTATACGCACCTTTAAGAATTATTGACGGGTCTGGATACTGAATCCTTTTGAAAAATTGATTAGGTCGTTAAACATTCATTTACTTGGCATTTATGACATTTATTTCGTTGGCACGGTATTCTGCAAATAGTCGTCCAACGTGGCTCTGCTTCGCAGAAATTAGCAAATTATTTAATTTGCTAATTTGTTTGTCTTATACAGGTTATTTCGTATATGTCATAACTCATACTATTGTGGTCTGAATTCAAGATTTTAGTTAATGTTTGAAGAAGCCAAAAAACAGTAAGGAATGTGTGAGTTTTATGCACTGCGTATTTTTTTTTATCTAGTTGACTATTTTATTCAAAAATTAAATAATTGTTTATTGCTGTTTCACGTGAGGCCACACGTTGACTTAACCTACTTGTATTGAATGAGTAGGAACTGAACGTTCGGCGCATTTCGTGTTCCATACCAACCGAATATTACCTACGACCGACGAAGATTGAACCGCCGAAGTACCGCCTCACTCTTGGCAAGTGTGTAGTGGCTCTAACATACCCCTGAAATTAATTTTTCCCTCTGATTTTTTTGTTTGCTTTCTAAAAATTTAGTTTAGTCCACGGGAAATTATGAAGTCGGGGGCAAATTTTAGTTGGAATATCTACTAACTAAGGTATAATAAAATTCAGATAGAAAATTAATTAAGTAGAAATGTAAAAATTAATTGCTTTGTTATTTGGTCGAGATTTTCAGAGCATTTATTTTTACTGTTCTCGCAATTAATTTACGTCGATCTACATGTAGGTACGACGTTGCTTAGAATATCATCCACTTCAGTATTATCATCCTTTAAAAATTAATTACTGCAATAGCGACTAACCCTCATTTAAAGCGAAAGGGTTGTTCACCCTCCAAGCATTATTGCTTAAGAGAATATTAGCCGACGTAATAAAGCCGATATTAATTAACTTTATTTATTTAATACCACGGCAACTTGAGCTTGTCATGTATAACTACTTTGAAATATTAATATTTCATAAAGTAGCATTGCAACGTTGTTTTTAATAAAGGCAGCTTCTGTTTGTTTATGTGTGCCTCCATTGTTCTCCGGATTTTCATTATACATTAATTGTAATATAAGAGTTACGTAACTAAGTACCTATTGCGATGAAAGGGTATGAGGGGATGAAAGTTTTTGGTGCCGGGGGGGTCAAAAATTAATGATTCAGAAGGGTGAAAATTTTAATTTTGCATATGCATTCGCGAGGTCACAACCTTTCATTGCTTTTTTAGACGTCGTCGGTTTCATTTACTGTCACTTTACATTAGATAATATTCCTAGAAGCTCATCAATCTACATTCCGCCTTACTTATAGGTGTTTGTTTAGAATAGGCTGATTATGGTGAACCGTACCTAGTCAATTATCTTCTCCAAATACGTCATCACAATAACTATGTTATGCTGTATCTGTTTAGATGTTACTTCTAACACTTTAACATACATATTAGTAATTTAAACGTTTATTTTTTTTCAAACACTACAATTTATTAAGTGATGATGCAGTCTAAGATGGTAGCGGGCTAACCTGTTATGGGATATGGTAAACCCATACTCCTAATTGGTTTCTACATCGTACCGCCACAAAACCACGGTCGATGCCTCCCACTAGATCAGACTTAAGCCGGGAATCGAACCCAGGACGTCCAAGATTATAATGCGACAGCGCACGCACTTCGCCATGGAGGTCGTCAAAAAATGAAATGAAAATACAGTTTATTGTACACGACATAAAAGAAGAAATACAAAAGCAAAGAAACACACACAGAAAAGAATCGACAAGAGAAACAAATTTCAGTCTTTTTATTAATTAGTTTTCCGCCTTTAAAGTAATACATTTTTAGCCATCGGTGATAGCCTATTGGTTAGGGCGTTAGCCTCCTAAACAGAGGTCGGCGGTTCGAATCCGGGCACGCACTTCTAAATTTTCGGAGTTATGTGAGTTTTTAAAAATTTAAAATATCACTTGTTTCAACGGTGAAGGAAAACATGGAGAGGAAACCTGCACGCCGGAGAGTTCTCCATAATGTTCTCAAAGGCGTGTGAAGTCTGCCAATCCGCACATGGCCCGCGTGGTGGACTATGGCCAAACCCTTCTCATATTGAGGAGAGACCCGTGCTCTGTAGTGAGCCGGTAATGGGTTGATCATGATGATGATGATATTTTGCATGCGGTGTTTACCTATAATTAGCTTAGTATTTGGCTTTAATACCTTATTATGTAAAAAATATTGTAGTCCGATTACAATGTCTTAAGCTGATGGTAAAACTAAATAAATAAAAAAAAAAATACTGAAACAATAACTAATCAGGAGTATGGTGATATGAGAAGTACTACTGTGAGAGTAAGTAGAAGTACGGTGACATTACACAAGTATCTAGTTGTCAATGTCAAATTAAGGAAAATAGGCCAAAATGTATGAGGCCTAAGGAGGTAGTTAGGTGGGTACCTATTCTAGGAAGACGAATGTGAAGTCATCACCGGCATGCCAGAGGCTATTTTATCATGAAGCAGGACTTGTGTTGGTTACGATAGATAACATTCTTTTGTTAGCGATTACGATTACGTAACTTCATTTTATTTTCTACGGTCCGATAATTCTAGTTAGAGTTTTCACATAAAGAAAATAAAACTTTCGCGTAAGTAATAAAATTAACTGATAGGTATCGTAATAAAAACGTTCTTTCGCTAAAAAGTTCTAAAAAACCATTAAATTTAACGACATAAACTTTTATGAGAAAACAGAAATAACTAAGGGAATGAGAAAAATATAATTCTTAATCAAGAAATGCTAATATTGCAAATTTTGCAATCTCGATTCAAATGAAAATAATTACTCATTAATAATTTTGATATCAAAATGTTAGTTGATGAGATGCTGTTTCATTTTAATTATCGACTAAGTTTGGAAGAATTGATACTGATAATATCGTCTTAGTAATATAGTAGATAATATTTTTAGTATCAATATGACGTGTTAAGGGCGTCCGAGTTGTTTTTTAAGTAAAGTAACGTCAGCAATGCTGACGTCGCGCTTACTTTCGCTCATTTAATTTATTGCGACAATAACTAAAAGGTTCGAACGGTCCGACGTCTTGAGCGAGAATGCCACGAAAAGATTGATTTTTCGAATTGTCAGTTGCAGATAACCATAATGATTATTACTGCGTCACCGGGGGGTTTGGCGAGCATGAAGCTCAGCCTGAGAGAAGAGCACTTGGGCTCGACGACATCTGGGGAACGTCCCCCTAAAGGTGTCTCCTGTGAGACTCGGACCTCGACTTAGGGTGACGTTGGAAGGCCACGAAAGGCAACAGCCGCCTGTATTTATAGAAAAACATGCTTGTACAAAATTGATTGCTACCTTCTAAATACACTGATTAGCAAAGAAATTATTAATTAGTGATTTAAAAAGTTCAAATGTGACACGCGCCGACAAATATAATATAATTAAAGTTAAAACATACGTTGGAGGTTGACCTAATATCAAAAGACCAAATCGATTCAGTCACCAGACCAGTCGATTGCGTTGGTCAAGCAACTTTTTTTATCCAATAAGACATTTAGGATGGACTTTGGAGTTCTAAACCACAACATAAGAGTTTAAGTCATACTAGAATATGAAAAACTTTTTATGATAATTAGATTTGATTAGAGAGGCGGTCGAATATGTGATTAAATGTTATTTAAAAGTAAACACCACTTGATAATACGACAGGATTGCTTTGGCGTTCAGAACGAAAATTCTATTTTCCACGTAATATAAATACGAAGTATTAATAAAATAAATATCACTTGTTTCAACGGTGAAGGAAAACATCGTGAGGAAACCTGCACGCCTGAGACTTCTCCATAATGTTCTCAAAGGCGTGTGAAGTCTGCCAATCCGCACATGGCCAGCGTGGTGGACTATGGCCAAAACCCTTCTCATATTGAGAGGAGACCCGTGCTCTGTAGTGAGCCGGTAATGGGTTGATCATGATGATGATGATGATTAATAAAAAAAATTCATTGCGTTTTTTTTAAATACCATAATTTAAGTAATTGATCGACGATCGACACAATTCTAATAGGAGACTTGGGGTTTCGATCTGGTTTGGTCTTCAAAGATGAGTACTACAACTATAGTACAACTAACTTAACGTGCTCTTTGAGGCACGGTTGTGGGGCATACCTATATCAATACTGCATTATTAAGACACTGATGTGGTCCGATAATTATACACGTAAGCGGCATTGCTTTTTTTTGCCTTCGTTTTATTGCTTTACACAGATTAGCCAATGTCAAGTTTATAGCAATGTAGAAGTTAGGGAGAAATGGCGGGAAACTCCGCACCCCGCGGACGCGGCTCCTTCAAACCTTTCCCAAATCAATACCTGTTAACCATTCAGAAAACCAGCCACCACACAAACGACACCAAAACTGTCCACCACACAACAAACACCAGTCCTTTTCAAAATTAGCCAGCAAACATTAATTCAAGAAAAGCGTGAAAAAACCGCGCCCGCCATATACGAAGTCTCCCGCCTTTCTCCCGCGGCATTGCTTATGCCAGGCCTAACAAGAAACTATCTAAAAATCACAGCTAATTATAATATTAAAATTAAATTCCTAGTCCTAGTAGTCCTAGTTCCTAGTAGTGTAGTTTTTTAATTAGAAATTAAAAAAATAAATAGCCGGTCGCACGGTATTCGACACTGGAAACGCAAAAACAGAGAACTCCCCGTACCTCTATTCCATGTATCCTCGGGAAATATTATATGTCGCAGTTTTCTTGATTTTTAACGTACCCCGGGGTCGTTGGCTCGCGAAACAATATACAAAGGCATAACAAAGGCGAGATGCCACGTATTCTCATAAAGTCCGGCTTTTTATGCATAAGAACTAATTAGCATACCAGTCGGCGTTGGATTTCATACAGTGTGGCAAATATTTAGTATTCTACGAGCAGCGTTGGATTCTGTAAATAAATATGTTTAATCATACCTACTAGCCGTACCTACAATATTTTCATATATTAATAGGTATGGCAACGAAAATTATATAATTATCACCTTAATAAATTTTCGTTGTGTTATTTATAGCGGATGCTTAATATTTCATCCGCGTAGTTAAGTAAAAAAAAAACAACTTGTGGAAATAAGCTATGTTCACTCAAGTCAAAGAATGTATAGTTAGTTTAGGTTTGGAAGATCGAAGGAGAATTGACCATGTGCGCTACTATGCTATCTTTTTTTTTGTCGTGGTGGAAAAGCTTTATGGCCACTTCCGTCCCTTGGGCAGGACGGAGGTCATGTGGGACTCCCACACATGGGTGGTATATGCGAACTAAAAACCACCACGGCATGTCCCTCTCACTGGTTTTACTGGACGCCCGGGGGACCAGTTGACTGTTATACTATCCTAACGTTAACAATGAAAATGATTATTAAACGAAGGGTCGAAATCGCATAAGTTAACTTGTTCTGCCCAATTCAGTGAAGGTTTTTTTTTTCGGACTGTCTATTAGCTGTACTAACCCGATTGGTTGCCACAGCGTAACCGGGCTGTTTGGCGAGCTTTGAAAAGAAGCTGTGTCAGAAGAAATTTTGAGCCCTAGGGCTCGAAGAAACTAAGGGAACGTCTGCCTAAGGGCGCTTCCTTTGAGGCCGAATCTCGGCTTAGGGTCGGACGGTGCAGTGAATGGTGAATATCATTGAATATATCGGATAAAACTTCGAACAGGCTGCAGCACCACCCGTCACGTAAGACTTACCGAGATTTAATACATGTGAGTACAGATGTCACGCGACTGATGCCGTGAATGTTATCACTCGATACAAATTGTTAAAAGTTTCTAGGCGTAACTTTTTGCGTACGTATCTACAACTTAACAAAAGAACGAATTCAACCCTTTGTGTAATGTTTATTACTATTTGTTGTTACTGATAGGAAATGTCAGTGTCAGTGAAATGTGTTTGGTGTAGCGCAGTGTGTGCGCTGTCTTGGAGATCCTGGGTTCGTTCCCAATTCGAGTCTGGTCTGGTGGGAGACTTCCATGGCTCAAATAGGTGTAGCCAAGCGAATTAGCGTTCCGGCACGATGTCACGTAAACACTAATTAGCAGGGTTTACCATACTTCTTGCAGGTTTGTCTACCGTCCTAGACAGCATCATCACTTTACCACCAGGTGAGATAGCTGTCAAGGGCTAGCTTGTAGTGTATATAAAAAATAATGTAGGCGAGGGATGTGTAAATCCAATGCTGCTTTTAACACAACGAATACATTAACGATTTAAATAACAGTAAATTATTTCCAACGGATTAAAAAAAAAAACAATTTACGCGGATGCCTATCAAGTATCAGCTAATACGTAGGTACTAGCTGAAATAAATACACGACTTTTATGCCTCTTGTATTTATTTCAGTTAGTCATCATCATCATGATCAACTCGCTACAGAGCACGGTTCTCCTCTCAATATGAGAACGGTTTGGCCATGTGAGGATTTGCAGACTTCACATGCCTTTGAGAACATAATGGCGAACTCTCAGGTGTGAAAAGTTGCTCACGATGTTTTCCTCCACCGTTGAAGCCGGTGATATTTTAATTGCTTAAAAACGTACATTTTCCAAAACCTTAGAGGTGCGTGCCAGGGGTCGTACCCACGACCTCTGTTTAGGCGGCGGACGGCTTAACCACTAGGATATCACGTGGCTATAATATATATGGCTAGTATATAGACACGTATAATTTACACGAACAGTTTTAATTTCCAAGTCTTTTTGTGCTTGAGTGCCTAATTCTCAGACTAGCTAGAAGGGTTCAAGGGTTGCGCGCTCGGAATCAGTAGTGTTTATATTCACTTTGCTCGGCATTATAACTTCTTGCTATGAGCAGGCCTGGTCATGCGCCCCTGCGCGTTGGTGCATTAATGCCTTAGAGAACTTTATGCGAGCTTGCATGCAGGCCACTCGTGTCGGTAACGAGCCTCGGCAAAGATTATATTTTAATAATTATACTTCCTAATGAAAATGTTTCCCAGCGAAAATTATAATTGGTTTTTTAACCACGTTCAGAGCTTTTTCTTTAAAGAAATCCAGTACCTAACCGACTAAGTCTGTAAAATCATATAAGAGTTCGCGTTCCATCAGCCAATCGCTCTGTAACTCCGTTTGCTCGGCTTATTAATATATCAGTGCATATACAAAAGTCAGTTTATTAAATCGGGCAGATGGGAGAAAAGATCTTGATCTTTTTTTTCTCCGTACTTCATGAGATGAGCGTTTTCAAATAAATAAACAAATGAACGAATGAACGAACAAAAAAAACTACTTTCAGCTTTAAAATGATAACACTAATTTTAGCTAGGTTAATTATACTTAGTTAAGAACTGAAAAGCAATCTTTTCATTTCGATTTAGAGTTTTAGCCGTTTTAGCTGTTAGATCACGAGGTCTCGGGTTTTGACGATGTTCCGTACTCGTGTCTAGGAGAGCGTAAGAACGCTTACGAACCGTGATAACAATCGTTAAAACATGCAAAGCCGCTTTGGTTTAGAACAGTTTTGAGGGTAAGTTCTAAATCCCTCTATTCTATGGCGAGGGGGGTTGTGAGTGTGTGCTTTGTAATGGGTGACTAATACGCTGAAGATGATTTTGATGCTCACAATACATGCAATCTTAAAGCAATATATCACCTAGGATTCTATTGAACTGAAAGTATTATTTTCGATTATATATGAATATTTTTAATAAGAAATACGATATTATAAAGAAATAAGTAGATACCTCAGTTTTTTATTAATCACAGTGGAGATTGGACTTTAAAGAGTTGTAATTAGTTTGGTATTAATTGGGAAGCAGATGGAAACCGACTATAAAGGCACTGTGACCTTAATTACTCATGTTCAACCCATTATCGGGTCATTACAGAGCACGGGTCTCCTCTCAATATGAGAAGGGTTTGGCCATAGTCCACCACTCTGGCCATATGCGGATTGGCAGATTTCACACGCCTTTGAGAACATTATGGAGAACTCTCAGGCGTGCAGGTTTCCTCACGATGTTTTCCTTCACCGTTGAAGCAAGTGATATTTTAATTTTTTAAAAACGCACATAACTCTGAAAAGTTAGAGGTTTCGGCGTGCTAGAGGCGTGCCCGGATTCGAACCGCCAACCTCTGATTAGGAGGCTACGCTATCACCGCTTCGCAATAATTTAATTTATTTATTACTTAATACTTGTGATTATATATATCATATTATTATAATGTTATATATTCATAATATATATATCATATTATATATTCATATTCACATATATGTTCAAACTGATTGCATTACAAGCTTAAGTATAAGCTATGTAGGCATAAAAACAGGGGAGCGCCGTATTTCCTTAGCACCGTCTAATCTTTGGCAGTACCTATGCTAACTCTTCCAGCAGCCGGTTGCTTTAAGTCTGAAAGCCTTTTGTGCCGGCTTGAAAACTCGGTATCTACCTACTTGCAAACATAGTTACACGTGTACTTACATATTACATCGCGATTTCAAATATTTGTGTGCCTATTCATTCGTAAATATTTAAACTCTTACGTTAGTATAATTAGGTCTGTCTTATAAAAGGAGTGGTCCTGGGTTCGATTTTCGGTTCGAGTCTCGTCTAGTGTACTTCGAAAAGATAACAGATGGGCCACCTGATATTGAGTGATTACCGCCGCTCATGAACATCTGCAGCACTAGAGGAGCTGCTAATGTGTTGCCGGCTAACTCGTTACCAGTTTCTACTCAGCATCATAAAAGAACGCCTAAATCGCTTGGTGGTATGCCTTTAGCAGTAGGTGGTAATAAGGGTGGTAATGACGAAGTTGCAAGCTTCTACTGGACCAGGCTCGAGCCAGGAATCAAATTACTCTAATAATGAGATAACGCACGTGCTGCGACAGAGATCACCATTATAATAAATATTTTGTCCTATGAACAAGCGTGTCATATTGTTGGCGCGTTATATGTCAACGATCTAATGGAAACTTTTTTTTTGCTTCATGCTGGGAATTGCGTTTACGCATCCTCTCCGGAAGTGATGCAGGCAAGACTGTGCCACTTCTGACGGGGTATGTGGGACACCCCGGTGGCCAGAGTACCCACTAAAACCCAGCGATGCTCCTTCGCGTTGCCTGGTGGCTGGGTCACCCGAACACCCGCGCACTCGATCACAACCATCTCGTGGCACCTAATCGACTTGGGTTAACTTTTCATACGGAAACCTTAATTTTTATTACTCGTTTAAGAAGAAAGCATACGATGATAATTGCAACCACTTTTAAACTTAATTATCGTCACTATGATGCCATTGACTCTTTCATCTTATCATATTTGTCGGCGCGAAGGAGTTATTAACTTCATTCGCGGTGCCAAGAACAACAAGAATTCAATAATTACCCACATTTGAACTCTCGATGATTTTGTTAACACAATTTAGACGGTAGCAATCAATTTCATACAGGCATGCTTTGCTATAAATACGGGCGGTCGATGTCTTTCGTGGCATTCTCGCTCGTGACGTCGTACAGTTCGGACCTCTTAATTATGGTCGCAATAAAAGTGTAATTCCTCAAGTTGTGGTTTTAATTACTATGAGCGAAAGTAAACAACGTCGTGACATCAGCAATGCTGACGTCACTCTTACAAAAAAACAACTCGGACGCCAAAACTCGACATATTCTATATCTATAGATATAGAATATAGCTTAATAGGTTAACATAATAATCCATTTGGCCTTTTTACATAATTAGTAACCCTCTCGAAACGATTTAGCCGCTGGGGCAGTGTTACAAAAGTTTCCATCTGCCCGACTGTAGGTACAGCCAAATCCCTAGACAGCGTAATCCAAGTAACGGGATGGTTTGACAATGGACCCAAATTATACAGATGGGAATTAATCAACGGGGTTTGAAACGACTGGTTCGCCGAGTTAAGTCATAGACTAAAGGCTGTACTTCTGTATCCAGGGTGGGGATTTACATTTCAAACAGAATAGAAATGGGGTTAATATCGTATTTAATGTTATGATTGTTTGGATAGTTAAATTACTGTGTTTCAATGATTTTATTTAAAATAATGCCGTTATTCTAACATGATTTAAGTTTGGTACCCGAAACCATTGTTTGTTTGCCGATCTATAAACTTTTCGATAAGTTAAACGGTTCTTTTTGTCTAAATACCAGTAAGTACTCTCAAGTAAAGGTTGTCCTTCTCGTATTTCTATCATCAAAACTGTCAAATTTTGATCCTTAACTTTATTTCATTATCATCATGATCAACCCATTTCCTGCTCACCACAGAGCACGGGGATCAATATGAGAAGGGTTTGGCCATAGTCCACCTTCACAGCCTTTGAGAACATTATGGAGAACTCTCAGGAATGCAGTTTTCCTTCATGTACGATGTTTTCCTTCATCGTTGAAGCAAGTGATATTATTGTAATTGCTTAAAAATGCACATAACTCCAAAAAATTAAGGGTGCGTGGGATCGAACCCCCAACCTTTGATTAGTTGGCGGACGCCCTATCCTACTGGACTATCACGGCTTCATTTACTTTCCCTTATTTTTTATTATTTTATTACGAATATCTTAGTTCTAACTAACCCAATCTGTCCAGTGGTTTGAGGTACGCATTGATAGTTCAGACCTATATTTATTTATTTTTATTCGATGAATGTTGTTCTGTAATACTTTCATCATTAGAAAGCTTTTTATCCCGAACTCACATAGACAATAGATGAAAAAAAAATCAGCCTGAAATAATGGTACATTTTTGTGTAGAGCCAGCCGAGAGAATAATTTGGCTGCGTGCGCTGACTAAATGGTAAGTTATACATACTATCTACCAACTACAAAAATACTGTTCTTTAATAGACCTTCAAAAAAAAAACTCCGGAGAACATACTCGTGGCATCATCATCATTAGCAACCCATTATCGGCCCACTTTAGGTCGGATATCTTCTCAGCATCGAAAGCGTTTTGGTCTAAGTCCACAACGCTGTCCAACTGCGAATTTGTAGACTTTACACGCTTTCGAGAACATTATGTAGAAGTCTAAGAAGGGAAGTTATTCTCGCTATGTTTTCCTTCATCGTTATAGTTAGAGATATTTAATTTAAAAAGGCGCACATTACTTTTTGGAGGTGCGTGCCGGGGATCAAACTCCGTTCCCCTGAAAGGGAACCCGACGTCTTAATCGCCACTAGGCTTTAACCACTCATGCAAGAGCGCATGTTGCTTTCTCTTATTAATAAAACGTGACAAACACACATTTTTAGGTAGAAAATAATTCAAAAATTTGCCAATCGTCATTATTTGCGATTCATTATTATCCTAATCCTTAATCCTTAGAAGACAAAAATAATTTTACTATCAAAACAATCTTATGAAGATAAATTCTCCACTGTATAGGTATCATGTTAATTGATCGTAGGAGATGGTGAACAATTAAAATTTTATTTGGTACAAGTGTAGGTACGCGGCTTATATTATGTTTAATAATAATAACACATTGCTATTCATTCTTATCAGATTTCAAACATCATCATCACTGTCATACTCCGTTATGTCGACAATAACAGACGCGGACCGATTTTAAATTAGAATTATATCGAGTTCTTAATGAAAGCTTTTAATTATATTATATTGCTAAGCTTTAAATTATAATAGAACATAAAAAAATACAGTAAGTAGTCTACTTATTCGTAAAAGTGAACTTTCTTACATTTCAATCCAAAAAGTACGGCTCTTATTTCTTGCGACTAAAACTCTTCCCGAAGTTACTAAAGTATTCCGCAAATCCCCTCTGCTGGGAGAATTTATTTTTTTATGAATATGGGGATTTATAACCTCAGCCAAGTCTGTATTAAGAGGTTAAGCGGGACTTTCTTCGCTTAAATTATAATGCATACATACTTAACAAACATGATCGCAGCTTACGTAAACCTTAAGCATCTCTACCTTAATTGATGTATCCGTTAAGAAGCCTGGTTTATAGAATTAATACGTCTATTATATCCAATGAAACGTGATTAAATGGTTGGTTGGTTATGATGATTATGTTTACACGAATACCAAGCCATGATCTTAGTTATAAAGAGTAGATACTTACAGTGTTTTGTTTACGTAAATCTAAGTTGCCCCCGCTATCTTTCGTCATCCCGACGTGGGCTCCATCCACGGCCTCGGAGACGTATGGACCACTCACCGTCCGACCCCCTCAACGTTATCCCAAACGTCGTCTAAGCCGAGGTTCGGCCTCAAAGGAGGCGCCCTTAGGCAGACGTTCCTTTAGTTTCTTCGAGCCCTAGGGCTCAAAATTTCTTCTGGCAGAGCTTCTTTCCGAAGCTCGCTAAACAGCCCGGTTACGCTGTGGCAACCAATAGGGTTAGCACAGCTAATAGACAGTCCGAAAAAAGAAATCTAAGTTGCATGGAAACGTTGAAGCAAAATGTATATCAAAAGGCAGAATGGTCTATTTGAACAAAACTAATGTAAACTATGAACTATGAAACGTAGTTTTATAGTTCTAGCTAATATAAAAACAAAAATAAAATAATTTCCCAACATAAGGTAAACAATTTGTTTTCGTGAAATGAGAGTAACTTCCGGGATCTACGTGAAATTGCACAGGTAATAAATCTATTTAACACTGAAGGGCCTCTAATTCATCCTGCAAGAGATGCCAGAGTTTATCGTGCAATTCAAACTTTTAACTTGAATGCAACTGCGCGCAAACTAATTAGCAACAATTGCTTCCTTTATTACGTTTACCGAGTGGTATAATTTCTATCTGATCAACCTTATTTACCTACTGCTCATCAAAAATTGCCTTGACGATATTAATTAAACCACATATTAGGGGTAAGTGAAATGAAATAAAAAATGTAATGAAAATATACTTTATTGCACACCATACAAAAAGAAAAGAAATAAAGACACACAGAAAATAAATTGCTGCAATAGGCGGCCTTATCGCTAATGAGGGATCTCTACAATGCAACCTAGCACAAATCAGGAATAAAATATAAAGTAAGGCGAGGTTAGGGTGGACAATTATATATGCTGAAATTATTACTGAAATTTTATGTAGAAGTAAAAAACCAATTTGCTTTCATAATATGTTCGTGTACTAATAATTATACATAGGCGTAGTTCACCGAAGACCATTCCGTAGCGTCTTACCTGCGTCGTTCAAGTTTTAATACTGCGGTCGACCAATCACAAGACTGGTGATCAAACGGTCGCGTCTTGTCTTGTCTTGATTCAAGACGCCATCTAGAACACCGTTAAAGACTCCATTTGGACTCCAGAGACAGAGGTCTTACACGTAGTGGTATCGTAATCATCATGATCAACCCATTCTCGGCTCACTACAGAGCACGGATCTCCTCTCAATATGAGAAGGGTTTGGCCATAGTCCACCACGCTGGCCATGTGCGGATTGGCAGACTTCACAAGCCTTTGAGAACATTATAGAGAACTCTCAGCCTTGCAGGTTTCCTCACGATGTTTTCCTTCACCTTTCAAGCAAGTGATATTTTAATTTTTAAAAACGCACATAACTCCGAAAAGTTAGAGGCGTGCCCGGATTCGAACCGCCGACCTCTGATTAGGAGAGCTACACGTAGTGGTATCGCAATATAATACTCTAAACCACGGGATGGTTGCAATAGACCGTTATCCGACTCGAAAATTTTCTCTTCAACCGTTATTCCGTCTATTAGATACCTTTTTATTCAATCTAACATCTGATTCGGTCTGCCTAGCCTGCTTTCGTTTCGTATACGTCAGTGAACGTTATATTTAATATTTAATTATTCCTACTAGACACCACGTACTCGTATCATAATGTAACATAAAACGCGTTAATTTTGTAATTTCGGTGAGTCTTCTTTCCATTTAGTAATATAAAACAATAAAAGAAACGTTCGTGCCAAAACTTCGCCGGGCCTTGGCACTTACATAATCAGT
The DNA here is from genome assembly GCA_928268935.1 of Lasiommata megera. NCBI lineage: Eukaryota > Metazoa > Arthropoda > Insecta > Lepidoptera > Nymphalidae > Lasiommata > Lasiommata megera. The sequence continues at coordinate 7,347,039 of OV743308.1, read as the reverse complement.
GTTCGCCGTAACATATTAAACTTTTTCCGAGATCCCGGCAAAGGGAAAACAAAGAGAATCTACTTTTTGCGCTTCTGAAAAAGTGGTGTAATTTATTTCCCCTTGGTGCAATATTTACCGCTGTCCATTACTACAGTTCGCGACCGAATATAATTCACGGCCGTCCATCTTTTTTTCTACGACCACAACGCGCATGGAGTCCATATTAACTTTTTTCATTCATAATATTGTATTTCAGAAAGTCTTTTTTTTTTATTCAGATTTATTTTTAATGTAAAATTTGGTTGAAATTAATAATTAACATATTTTCTCGTTATCTTCATTCACCTGGTTTATTTTCTATCGCGGGCACAGGTCCTTATATTAAGAGCTGATTCTCTGCACTGCTTTTTGGGTTAGCGAGTTATTCTAACGTGTATCGTGTATGAAGATATTTAGGCATTTATAGAGGAAGGAATTTATGTTACCAAAGTTTTGCTTCTGTTACAATTAAGTGGGTATATCAAATATTTAAAGTTTACTTATCACATGTGTCGTCATCATCATCATCATGATCACAATCCATTCTCGGCTCATTACAGAGCACGGGTCTCCGCTCAATATGAGAAGGGTTCGGCCATAGTCCACCACGCTGGCCATGTGCAGATTGGCAGACTTCACACGCCTTTGAGAATATTATGAAGAACTCTCAGTCGTGCAGGTTTCCTCACGATGTTTTCTTTCACCGTTGAAGCAAGTGATATTTTAATTACTTAAAAACGAAAAATTAGAGGCGTGCCCGGGTTCGAACCTCCGACCTCTGATTAGGAGCCTGACGTCCTGACCACTAGGCTATCACAGCTTCACATGCGTGAAATAAATTTTAATGTTAAACATTATATTATTCACAAGTGTTATTTTGCATAACTTGGTCCGTATATGCACTAGCAATTTATCCACAGTTGATAAAACGTCGCACACATTTTCGGTTTATTAGTCTAGGTATTAAAGTATAAAGTACACCAAAATGTTTGCGTATTTAAAAGCGTGAAGTGCTGTCACAACCTGAAGGCGGACATCCGCCGGCGCCGCATCACTAATGCGACTTGCACTTAGCTGTACTTGGCTCAATCACCCGAACATACCCAACATGTGACTAGAGTAACTACTTAGTCACTGTGTGTTCAGCGTGTTCTTGCTCGTAAAAACCCTGTCTGCTCGCACTAAACACGCCCGCATCATGATTGTAGTTTTAGGTTGCTATCTGTATTTCTTACCTTCTTATTTTTATATTACTTAGGGTATTTTGTTATTTAAACTATTGTTAAGATTAATTTAATTTTATCTTTATATTATTATTTAGAAATAATATAAAGATAAAATTAAATTAATTAGTGTGTTCAGCATGTTCTTGCTTGTAAAAAACCTGTCTGCTCGTACTAAACACGCCCGCATCATGATTATAGTTTTAGGTTATTATCTGTATTTCATACCTTCTTATTTTTATATAATTTAGGTTATTTTTTTATTAAAACTATTGTTAATATTAAGTTATGGATGGCAACGTTTTTTTTTAAATTGCATTTTGAGTAACTGTTGCATAAAAAAATCATGGTTATTTTCTTTTTGATTTAATTTTGCGTAAAATAATAAAATCAAAATGTTTTAGCTGATTAGTATAGGTAGGTAATAACTGCGTGATATGAATGTATCTAGAAGGAACAATTGAGCCAGATTAATCGATTATCAGTCTTGTAGACCACCAATTTGCTGGCCAGATGACACGGCGGCAAATGATCAAACGAATTGAAAGGAAAAGCAAAAGTGAAAAAATCTTCAGCAGATTACCGTATACAGAAGGCATGGCAGTATGGCTTGACCCACAAAATAATTATATTAACAGTTTCTTATCTTATTTCTATAGAGGAAGAGTGATGGGTAGAAATAATTGTCTCATGGTTAGTGTCTTCACGTCTATAAAGTTGACCTTGTAATATATTTTCTTCGAGCAAGAATTAAAAATATATTACCTTACTTTTACATCCGTAAGTAATCTGCTTAAGGAAGTTTTTTTTGTACGTGTTTTGTACATGTAATAGTACCAATTTTAAGTAGCTGTGCTTTTAAATTATGTGATACATTGATTTCTTTTGCCGTTTCTTGACTGGTCCATGTAATTATTTTATTTTTATCTCTTAACTGCACAATATATCGAATTTGAACAATCCGATCTCTACTGAAGATTTTCTAAGAGAATTTGTTATTTTTAATGTGGTAGTTATAGATATATGGATTTAAATAACGAGCTGACTCCGAAACGTATATACGTTTTACCAAGTCACCTTTCCTCAAAAATCGCCCCTAAAAGATCAACATACATCGGATACCATTATTATTACAAAGTAATTTATTAATAATAATAATTTACTAATAAATTATTAATAAGCTAAGCTCACAAACTAACGAGTTTGTTTCATACAATCACGATTTACCTAGCCAAAAGCTTCAGTCTAGAAAAGCTATCTGAACGCCGGTAGCCGCTCTTTAGTATGCATGAATCAGGGGTGCGGCTACCTGCCGTGATTGAAACTAAATCCCGCAAAACACCGCTTACTGCCAAGCTGATTACTGCCCACAACATCACAGGCTTTATTTCAGTGCCCGCCTACTTAAACCTCACGTGACCCTGTATTAGATTTGACAAGGTCAGTCCTGTACTGGCAAAGACCGCTGGGCGATTAGCTAGCTAGAGATATGAAGAAGCATTTCCCCTATATTATGTAAGATGTCATCATCATAATCAACCCATTACGAGCACGGGTCTCCTCTCAATATGAGAAGGGTTTGGCCATAGTCCACCACGCTGGCCATGTGCGGATTGGCAGACGTCACACGCCTTTGAGAACATTATCGAGAACTGTCAGGCGTGCAGGTTTCCTCACGATGTTTTCCTTCACCGTTGAAGCAAGTGATATTTTAATTGTTTTTAAGAACGCACATAACTCCGAAAAGTTAGAGGTGCTCGGATTTTAACCGCCGACCTCTGATTAGGAGGCTGACGCCCTAACCTCTAGGCTATCACCGTTTTTTGTGTGGAACGATAAATGCATGACGCAGTTTTAGAAAGTGGACTCAGGCACAGTTGATACTATGATGATGTTAAATACCTGTAAATTATGATTGCAATGACAAGCGGATCAGTGGCACACGTAGTAGTACGCCAAATCATAACGTATGTAGTTCCTGAACTACCTGAACTAAAATTTTTCCATCTAGTTTTTTAATTATATACAGCTAATTCCAATAAAAGCGTGGTAAACTAAATCTGTGACAAGTTACAGGCAAAGCACGTTGTATAAAAGCTATAATTATTTATGTCATGCTTAACTAAGTTTGCTTAATGACCGCTTGAAAGTGTTCATACTGAAAGGCTATTTATCCACATTATTAAGAGCTAAAATTAAACCTATTTTTGTTTGAAGCATAAAATTCGGTTGTATCAATTCCGTAGTTGTGATAAATTCTCTCACGAATCTTCTATATGTTGGATCCGTCTCTACGTACAATATTCTAACGCTTTCCTTGACGTGGCTAACTCAAGAAAATATTTTATTAAACTACCAGTTCCAATAAAATTGAAATGTTCAGAAATCTTAAATCTCTGATATTAAGCTGCGATGGAGAAGTGGGTCAGGTATGGTAAATATATTTTGCATAATGTGAGTCGACATTAAAACCGATGATCTGTCTCCGAAAAGATATTGATAGATCTTTTGATAAGCCACGTGTTTCCTTTTTGACTTTGAATAAGATTGAATGCTGCGAAATAGCCTTACTTAGGATAGGATTTAATATGTTTTCGCTAAAAGTGATGCTGAAGTTGTCGTTAAAGGGCTGATGTGAAAATTTCTTGTAAACAATATTGCCAGATCTGTTGTACACAAATCTAAAAGCTAATCTAAGTCTATAATCAATGCTATTATTTTTCATAAAGAAAACACTCATGTCAAATTAAGTTTGGTTTTTTACCTCTTTGGTTTTTTCGGTGCCTTTATTGTATAACTAATTATATTCCTTGTATATTATTAATAAACAAATAAATAATAATAAATAATAAGTAAGTTTATAGATTTGGATAACATAAAAATAAATAAAAAAAATCTTTATTCAAATAGTCCATTTAAAGGCACTTTTGACGCATCAATAATTTATATAGTAGTTATTTCATGGTGATAACTATATTCGTAAACTTAAAACTAAATCTATGAGGGTTCCAAACGCGTCCCGGTCTAAGAAGAAGCCCACAACAAACTTAGCCGGGGGATATAATATAATTATCAGCGATAATAAATATGCTTTAGATCGGATTTGGATAAATAATATAGAAATATTTGTACGGAATAAATGATTTATATTTGACCTATTTGATTTATTTTTCCTCTACCATTGCGGTGCTTATGTTGTCCCTTTTCATATAACTTTTTTTAGCTTTATTGTTAAAGAGAATAGTTATTATAACACATATATAATTGTTTTCTGTGTGAACAGCAATTATTTGATATTTTACTTTTATAAATACTATAATACTAGTAATATACTAGCTCAATAATTATGCCAATTGTTAATTGCTTTATCTACACGTAGCCTCAAGTCACTGTAGTTTCCAGCTCTTTGTAATCGACATCATTCTATTAAAAATAAATGGAGTCGATTACAAAGTTCTGGAATCTTTAAATGGCATTTTATTTCATTGTTTTATTAATATACATGTCTAGTAGATTAATAATAATTAAAAAAAAGCCCTTATAAGTAAATTTTAAAGAACAATTCTTAAATGCGTAAGAGAAAAGATGAAAGTTTGGATTAGAAATTTACCCAGCCAAAGTACCGAACTTTGCTAGTAACAAAGAAAATCGAAAGGCAAAATTAAAGTAAGTATATTTTTAAAAGACTTACCATAACAAAACGAATAAGTCAACATGGGAAATAATGTACGTAGAAGAATAAAAACTCCAATATTATGCAGACCGCACGCGTTGCGGACGTAAACGAAATTGATGTTCAGGAATAATGTTCGGTCACAAAAATCGGGCAATGCTTCAGTGACGTGCAATCCTCGTCTGACCATGTGAATTGCCACACACTCACTCACTCACAGATTATTGATAAAAAAAACGGACCTACGAATGTTAATAATCTTGGAACTTGTAATTTTCACGAGTCATGGATATCTTTAGGATATGCACTGAACGTCCGGGAAGTATACAACGGGTCCCCCGGGTGTCCAGTAAAACCTGCGAGAGGGACATGCCGTGGTGGTTTCTAGTTCGGGTATACCCCCCTTCAGGGGTGGGAGTCCAACATAACCTACTTCCTGCCCAAGGGTACGGAGGTAGCCATAAAGCTTTTCCACCACGACAAAAAAATAAACAAAAAAATCTGCGTTCCATTCAAATTCATCGACATTTTTTTCCCTTTTATTCCACTTGCATAAATTTGTGTTGTGCAGCCGTGGCTAGTTACCACCCTACGGACAAAGACGTGTTGCCAAACGCTTTAGCGTTCCGGCACGATGACGCGTAGAAATAAATTACGAGAATGGATTTGCCATACTCCTGACAGATTAGCCCGTTACCATCTTAGACTGCATCATCACTTATACGCATTCTCACCTGATGGTATGATGATGCAGTGATAGCGAGCTAACCTTTAAAGGGTATTATAAATTTATAGTCTTAATTGGTTTCTAAGTAACATATTGGCGGGATGCTAAATCTCTGCAGTTTTTGTCGGTGGGGTGGTAACTAGCCACGGCCACAAATTACCGCCAGACCAAAAATCAATGAGCTTAACATAGGTAAAAGATAAAATAAAATGTTTATATAAAAAACAAACAGAGGAAATGTACAAACTTTTATATCAAAACTTTATAGTACCTACTAGTGTAGATTATAATTTTTCTTCACATTATGTCGATTCTTCACATCTCTCCTTAGAGCGTGATATTAAATTGGCATAATATGGAACTGGGTCAGGCATGGCAAATAGTTTGAGCGTAATGCGAGTCGACATTACCGCCTTTGATCGATGAAATATATTGCTTAACGCTGCGCTCAGCTCGTATTAACTTTTTTGAATAAACAAGTACGCTATGAATGCGAACTAGCAAGCATAGCCACTTAGGTTGCCGTGTTGCGTCGCTGCAATCAATACATTGAGTATATTATAAATAAATGATGTGTTGCAACAAAGATGTATTACTGTGATTGCATTTTCTTTGTCAATCTGACAAAGAAGATACAATCACACTCAAACCACAATTATAAACTGACATATGAATATTATTAATATGGTACAATATAAAACGTACAAAGCAGGTATGCAGACTTTTGACTTTTATATTTAAATATAAACCTGAAAAATATTGTCACGTTCTAATTTCAACGTGCTGTAAATTAATAATGTCAAGGAATGGTGCTGATTTCTTTGTTCGTGTATCTCTAAATTTAACAAAATCGACATATTAACTAAAAAAAATCCTTCTTCAACGTTTTTTTTATTTAAAGAGGGCATCACTCTTGAACCTGTCAATTTAGTTTAGGAAAGTTAAGAAGCGGCGTATTTTCATTTTTAATCTGACGCGTATTTTCATTTTTAATTTTTCAATGAATTCTTAAGATTTTAAGAATCTGATACCGTGTGAAACTTGAGGCTAAATCTTACACTGGTCACTTACGCTAGTGGCATAAGTTGGAGCTTATACAAACTTGTACATGATGTCCGTAGTACCGACTTGATTTATTAAAAAAAAGCAAGATGACTACTATGGTAAGAAGAAGAAGAAGAAGGTATTCTAGATAGATGTCAAGTAAACACATGATAATACAAATACTAGTGAGATAGTCGTAATGAATACTATCGCGAAAAATAGAAGCTTCAACCCTAAATTCATAGCCCATCAACATCAAAATTATTTTAATCGATCGGCGTTCACTGGTAGATATAGGTCTTTTATAGGGTTCGTTAGATGGGTGTATCCATTTTTTTGGGAGTCACCTATTTTAGGGTCCCAACGTCCATCGGTTTTCCAAGCTGTTTGCCCCACCCATTACCAATTCAGTTTTAAAACTCCTTGAGCTACGTTTTATCCAGCGTGATCATTGTCGCATAGATTTGATGGGAAGGCGAATTAAATCCATAGTTTAGTTAACCAACTTGTATATTAAAATAGTTTTAGTCATTGAATTTACGAGTTTGTTTAAGGATCGTTTCTTTAAGTGCACATGTCTCTATTGATCGAGCCGAGTACAGTTAAGTGCGAGTCGCATTAGCAATGTGGCGCCGGCGGACATCCGCATTCAGTAGCAACAACACTTTGTGCTTCCAACATCCTCGATGCTTTCAACGTCAATAAACTTCCGCAGTATAAGGTAGTTACTAGAAAAGGGGACTGTTCCAAAAAGCTTAAAGCGAACGACCAGACCAGACCAAGGTGTGTGTTAAAAAATACTATCGTATCTTTGAATTATTGCAATTATAAAAAAAATATGTTGTTTCATATAAATAATTATTCATTCATATAAAAGCATGAGATCTAACCTGACGGTAGTTACAGAAAATAATTATTAGGACTCGCATCTTGTGTCTTAGTGGATAGATAATAAGTGTAGAGCTACAACCTGCTTGTCCATGGACGATGATGTCTCTAATACTAGAAATGAATAAAAAGGAAGAAATTTATAAAATAAAAACACTGAATTTAAATTATTAAAGACAGTCATACTTAGTATTTTTTTATAATAACCCTGCACTATTAAATATTTGGCCGAACCTTGAGCCTCTGTAGTTGAACATTCTAATCACTTTAAACAACAAGGCATAAGCTGTATGCTATTTGTGCACTACTTTTCCGTCCCATTTTTTGAGCGTTAATGATCGATCTACGGCTAGTGGTAAATCAATGATATTCAAATATCAATCTATTACTTGTGTAGCTAGGATAAATTGACAACACAACCACACATTTTAATATGTTAAATAACTTTTGGTTTTATTTGAGGGGTGGAAGAGCGATATTTACGTCGGAACGGTATTTAAAATTTTCATATTAAATTGATCGTTACAAAAATTCTCTCTCACGTAAAGTGTTTTGCAAGTAATAGCGTATTTAAATAGCCTAATCCGTGCACCAGCTATGTTGTGGGCAGTAATCAGTCGGTAGCAAGCCGTGTCCCACAGGATTTAGTTTCAATCATGGCGGTAGTCGCTCGCGTGGATTCATGCATACTAAACAGACAGTAGTTATACCTACTTCCTCTTTATAAAATTTTCTAGACAGGACTTTTTCTCATATTTTTAGTTACGTAAAGTTGAGATTCTTTAGAAATATCTTAGTTGGTATATGGAGCTATATATGAAAGTTTGAATTACCACGCTGCTTTGCAAGTTCATTTTTACTGTGAGGTTTTTCTAGAAAATTGTAACAAAGGTGTTCTCTGAAAGGCGAAAGGGGTTTAAATAGATACATAGCTTCATCATCAAATCAAAGTTCTAGGCACATTGTAGTAGTAGTATCTACGTAGACAGATGACATCAAATGACTATGACATCAAATCCCATCAGTAAAAATATAATTAATAAATTAGATTCTGATCACTGTGGTCAATTTATTTGTTTCAAAAATGGGGAAAAAAAATTGTCTAGACATAAAATTACTTATGTGCCAGTAACGGCAGGACGAATAGAGAGAATAAGAACAAGTTTAGTTAGAGACCTTCCATTCTTATCATCTACAATTGGTCCTAATGAAATGTATAATACTTTTTTTAGTAAGTTTAATATGATATTTAATTCTATATTTACTAAAAAGTCTGTCATGGTTGCTGATACATTGGTTTTTAGTGAGTGGGCTACAAGTGAACTACATAAAAATAGGCAAACTTTATATGAAATGTATGCTGAACGAGAATATAATACGAGTGATGAGTTTAAAAATTATGTATAATTATTTTCCAAGAATTTTAAACGCGATTGCATTTTGGCAAAATCGCAATATATACAGAATAAAATAAAAAATAGCAATAATGTAATTAAAACAACCTGGAAAATAATTAATTTGGAAACAGGAAGAATAAAACCCAAAACTAATAACTTTAAACTTGATATAGGTAACAAATCTATCACGTCGGATTTTGAGGTTGCAACTGCTTTTGAAACCCTCTTTACCGACGTTCCTGTCTCCACTACAAGATCATTAAACTCTTCACCAGATACTGCTCTCTGTTTGTTGAAGGATAATGTGCCAGAATGTAATAACGCTCTTAAATTCAGACATGTTAGCAGCTCAGACGTTATTAAGGCCTTCTGATTAATAAATATTAAGAAAACAAATGACTTGTGGGGCATTTCCGTTAATGTTATAAGGTCTTTGATTAATATTGTTGCACCCGACCTAGCTTTTATTTTTAACAATTGTATTGACTGTGGTGTGTTCCCTGACTTAATGAAACATAGCAAGTTAATTCCGTTATTTAAATCTGGTAGTACTACTGACCCCACTAACTTTAGACCGGTATCAGTACTACCTACTTTCAGTAAAATACTTATTTTAACTCAATTAATTAATCATTTTAATATAAACAATTTATTACACGCCAAACAATTTGGTTTTACACGGGGTCGCTCAATAACCGACGCTGGTGTTGAGTTAATACACAATATATTTAAAGCCTGGGAGGAGTCACGTGACGCACTTGGTGTTTTTTGTGATTTGTCCAAGGCTTTCGATTGTGTTGAACATGAAACATTAGTCAGAAAACTACACCATTATGGACTTCGGGGGGTAACTCTAGATTTAATGACCTCGTATTTACGTGACAGAGTTCAACAAGTAGACGTAAACGGGAAACGGTCTAACGGGTCATTTGTGAAAATAGGGGTTCCTCAGGGATCAATATTAGGACCTTTTCTGTTCCTCATTTACATAAATGACCTTCCTTACCTTACTAAGGACAATAGCGGGATAGTATTGTTTGCTGATGATACATCACTCGTTTTTAAAATTAAAAGACGCGAAACAAATGTTGACGATGTAAACAATTCTCTCGCGAAAGTAGTACATTGGTTTGAGGCTAATAACTTAGCACTTAATGGGAAGAAAACAAAGTGTATTAAATTCACGTTGCCCAATGTTAAACAGGTGAAAACCAGTGTACTACTTAATAATGAGGAATTGGATCTGGTAAATACGGCTACATTCCTAGGCATAACGTTAGACGCTAAACTTCAATGGGGCCCACATATAAATAATTTATCGCACAGACTTAGCTCTAAAAGTAAAAAAGATTCGTCATTTGACGGATATTGAGACTGCCAGACTTGTATATTTTAGCTACTTTCACAGCATTATGTCATATGGTATTTTATTATGGGGTAATGCTGCTGATATTGACACTATATTCGTTTTGCAGAAGAGGGCTGTTCGTGCGATATATAAATTAGGTCCCAGAGAGTCATTAAGAGATAAATTTAAAGATTATAAAATAATGACAGTGCATAGCCAATATATACATGAAAATTTAATGTATGTTCATAAAAAGATTGATAAATTCAAGCAAAAAATGGACTGTAACGCACTGAACATCAGAAGTAAAAGTAAACTTGTAGTACCATTTAGTAGGTTGCACAAAATTAGTAACTCATTCAAAGGAAATTGTATTTTATTTTATAATAAATTACCTATTGATATCTTGGAGATGTCTATCAATAAGTTCAAAGTTTTTATAAAACGAAAGCTTGTAGAAAAATCATATTACGATATTAAGGATTATATAAACGATAAAAAAGCTTGGGTGTGAATTGCTCTATCTCCATGGGTACTATAGTTTTTTTATTCATTATGTGAGATGGTGATAACGAAAAAAAGAAAATCCCCGGCTAAGTTTGTTGTGGGCTTCTTCTTAGACCGGGGCGCGTTTGGAACCCTCATAGCTTTAGTTTTAAGTTTACGAATATAGTTATCACCATGAAATAACTACTATGTAAATTATTGACGCGTCAAAAGTGCCTTTTTAAGGACTATTTGAATAAAGATTATTTTGAATTTGAATTTGAATTTGAATTTGACTCTGAGAAAGCCACTGGAAACACACTGAAAAAAAAAATTGTCTTACAAGTGAAAATTTCACTTTTTGATTTTATGTTTTATTCCAATAAGAAAATTAAGATACCAATATACCATACTTTATAATTGTTTAATCATCAAACGTCTAATTTATGTGATTATTTTTGACAACTCACATGTATATTAATATTTTCTACAACTGATGACTAGAAATACCCTTTAAAACGGGTGTTTAAAACTCTTACCTCGTTCCTTAAGTATCCCCACAAAATAAACATTTTCTTAACTTTTAAATCAAAGCGTTTCTATTCAAATACCGTACTGGATGTAGGCAACCACCTAAATGGCTTTATGTAAGAAAATTAAGAAATCAACTTTCCGCGAAAGAAATTCCTTTCCGCATTCAAGCAATGTTTTTATTAAGCACGAACCTTGAACGCTTCGAGACCTAAATCACTTGTTGGTGGTGAGAAATTAATTTTTGCTTACAACAGATTTCATAAACACCACTAGGCAAATAAAGCGTTGTTGAAAACAAGTGACTGACTGCCGGTAATTAACAGGCGAAGGCCCAACAAAGGAGGCTCTTAGTTACACTTAATTAAAAAACAGGAAAGAGGCGTGAACAGTTATTTCTTAAAAAAAATATGGCGAGCGAACGAGCGCAATTGTGAATAATAGTGGAAATGTGGAAACAATAGATTTTTATCCATTGTCATACGAAATAAATAGTGTGTCGGAGTTTTCATTGTACGTTAATAAAGGTTATTGTTACTCAAAACTTCAAAATTAAGAGTACTGGGTTACTTAGCTACTAGACGGCAATATCATTATCATCATGATCAACCCATTACTGGCTCACTACAGAGCACGGGTTTCCTCCCAATATGAGAAGGGTTTTGGCCAAGTCCAAAACGCTGACCATGTGCGGATTGGCAGACTTCTCACGCCTTTTAGAACATTTTGGAGAACTCTCAGGCGAGCAGGTTTCCTCACGATGTTTTCCTTCACCGTTGAAGCAAGTGATATTTTAATTGTTTAAAAACGCACATTACTCCGAAAAGTTAGAGGTGCGTGCCCGGATTCGAATCGCCGACCTCTCATTAAGAGTCTAACGCCCTAACCACTAGGCTATCACACCTTCAAATAAATGATTATATTATATTTATTTATATATATTTATAACAGTGTGTAAAGTGTATAAATTTGTATTATTTTATTATTACTGCAACAATCTAAACAAGCTTATTTTTATTACTACAACAAATTTTCTTAACTATTGCACTATGCCCCTTTCCTTATAAATGGTGGCTTTCACAAAAGGTTGTCTGGAGGAGATAGCTTTAAGCGATAAGACCGCCTTTGCGCGTTAAGTTTCTTATCGACTTTTTTGTTGTTATTTGTTTTAGATTCTAAGTTTTAATGTGCAATAAAATAAAGATCTATCATCCAGAGATGACGATACAGGCTAAATGGAATGGAATGGATGGAATTGAGTTAACTTGTTAGGGGTATGGCAAACCCATATTTCTAGTTAGTTATTACGTGACAGCGGAAGCGATGATAGCCTAGTGGTTACGGCGTCAGCCTCCTAATCAGAGGTCGGCGGTTCGAATCTGGGCACGCACCTCTCACTTTTCGGAGTTATGTGCGTTTTAAAAAATTGACATATCACTTGCTTCAACGGTGAAGGAAAACATCGTGAGGAAACCTGCACGCCTGAGAGTTCTCCATAATGTTCTCAAAGGCGTGTGAAATCTGCCAATCTGCACATGGCCAGCGTGGTGGACTATAGCCAAACCCTTCTCATATTGAGAGGAGACCCGTGCTCTGTAGTGAGCCGGTAATGGGTTGATCATGATGATGATGATTACGCGACATCGTGCCGGAATTCTACATCGCTTGGCGGCAGGTCTTTGTCAGTAGGGCGGTAGCCAGCCACGGCCAAACCTCATACCAGACAAAATAATTCTACATATTGTAAACGTAGTGATCTTAAACCTTACCTCGTATTTGTACTACCGAGCACAAATGCATGAAATAAAAATCCACAGATCTAACAAATTTTTATTATTAAAAAAAAAATGTATAGCCCTCGTCAAGAACGAAGTTCTATATTCTATGATATAAAGAAAACAAGTATGGCGGCCAAGCGCTTGACGATAACATGACAACGCCGGATGGAAAATGTTTTTCCTTTCGTGGCAATTTGACTGTGAAATCATCTCTGATATATTACCTCTGTATTTGGTGCTTATTTTTTTAGCCGTTCTCTTACACGCCCTCCTTTAATATCTACATCTTTGATATCTATACTATTATTATAAATGTTTGTATATTATTTCAGTAATAATAAGATTTCAGGCTTAAATCTTATATTACATCATAAATACTTACTAATTGAAAGTAACATTGTTAATACTTTGTTATTTGTAAAGAATGACATTAGATAAAGCGCTACTGAGCCGTATTATCAGCGAACGCTTTCTAAATGATACGTTGTACCTAAATACTATATATGATAAAAAAATATATATATTTTTTGTCATTTTTAAAACATCGGGGATTCGTATCCCTATCTCTTATGAATATGACGCCATAATATATGTCGAGTCAAGGACGTCCGAGTTGTTTTTGTAAGGGTGACATCAACATTGCTGACGTCACGATTTTGTTTACTTTCGCTCATAGTAATTAAAACCACAACTTGCCGGTTTACACTTTTATTGCGATAATAACTAAGAGGTCCGAACAGTCCGACGTCTTGAGCGAGAGAAAAGCCACGAAGGCATCGACCGCCCGTATTTATAGCACAAAGCATGCTTGTACAAAATTGATTGTTACTGTCTTAATTGTGTTAACAAAATCATCAATAGTTAAAATGTGGGTAATTATTGAATTCTTGAGGTTTTTGGCGCCGCTGAATAAAGTTAATAACTTCTTCGCGCCGACATATATTATGCTGAAAATAATTCAAAAATTAATCGATTTCTATCGTTATTACAAGAAATAAGGTATTAATTCCTTACAAATAGAAATAGTAATTTTTAGTTCTTCAATGAATAGTTAAATTAACAGCAAATTTTATGTATAACAATGTACGAGGACTTTACGTCAAATACACATTTTAATAAATAGCATCACTTACGTCACTACTCAAGATATCGCTCCTAACGCTGAAACCACTCGGAACTGGGTATAGAATGATTTTCAACTATCATATACGAGTACATAACAAAAGCCTTTTCATCCCTAATGGGAGAATACAACTTGTGTGGGTGCATACACATATTTCCCTAGTTAACACAAAGTATATGAGAATACATGAGCAACACAACAGCTGTGCCTATGCTAAAAACTCCTCTAAGTTTAGTTGCTTTAATTTTCCGGGTGCGGTGTTGGCACAATGAGAAGGCCTGCAGCCATCATTACCGTGGGTTTGCGACTGAATCGCGTCTTTCATCCATGACTCTACTATGCCAACTTCGTTGTGCGATGCGTGAATGCTTTTCGGGATATTAAAAGTCCCATTTCTATTATGTAGATATCTAGTTTGAAGACCTCCGTGGCGCAGCGAGCGCGCTGTCACATGATAAAGTTCTAAAGGAGATCCTGGATTCGATTCCCGGCTCGAGTCTGGTCTGGTGGGAGGTTTTGGCTGTGGCTAAGTTACATACCCACCGGCACAGACGTGTCGCCAAGCGATCTAGCATTCTGGCTCGATGTCGCGTACAAACCAATTAGGAGTACGAGTTTACCATACCCCTAACAGGTTAGCCCGCTACCATCTTAGACTGCATCATCACGTACCATCAGGTGAGATAGCCGTCAAGGCCTAACTTGTAGTGGATAAAAAAAAGTCATTCCCGTAGCTGTGCTCTATGTAGTATAAATTTTTCTTTTTAGGGTTCCAAAACTCTAAGAAGACAAACGGAATGAATTATAGCCAAGTTACTTTACTATTGGATTTCCATAATGTATGAAAAAGCCTTTTTACTCGGTTGCGAGTTTAATAAGAATTTTTATTTTATAGTTTCACATTGCTGAACAAAATTAGAGTTTCTAGTTATGTTTCTCTGATATGTAAGTTTACTTTTTTAAAGCGTAGCTGGGTCTGTTTCACAATCACCCGATGAGATTTGACAAGGAATTAAAAAATAAAATGTATATAAGAATAATAAAGTCTAGGCTCTGAATATGATTTTGTCCCATTCGAAGTTTAGTTGTCATAAATAAAGTTTACTAATTTTATTAATGCTTTAAAGCCTTACTTACGAAATTATTTTCAACCATAACAGAGTAAATAATATTAAACAAAAAAAAAATATATATATTAGAAGAATATTTGACCTATGTATTTGGAACACTATGAACCTAAACTAGAATTAGTAAGGCGGAAAGTCGTATGTAATAAAAATATAGTGTACCTGCTTAGGTAATATTTATTTACCCGAAGTACTAATTTGTGAAATGACATAATTGCCTCTACTAAGTGCTTAATTTTACAAGCATAGCGCTAATATCGTGTGATTCTCCAATTAAAACTTTCGTAATCACATGTCTCAGTTAAAAACTTAATGACATTTCAATTATTATTTATTACGCAAAACGGGTTAAGCTCCGTATGAAATATGAGTTAGTATTCCATCGTTAAGGTATCTACAATAGCGAAACATGGTCGCGTTAAAACTGTCTGACTGCTTTAAACTAAACTTTTTACATCTCTCCATTTTAGGAATATGGCCGGGAGAGATATCGCGTAGTTTCTATAAATACTATTCGTGTGTTTTCCTCTGTATTAACCTTTTCATTTACAATTCTCTTCTGGTACTCAATTTGGCTTATACACCACTAAAAATTGAACTCATGATCCGTGAAGTAATCTTCTTATTCACCGAAGTCACCGTAATGGCCAAAGTTTTCATGGTTCTTCTTATGCAGAATAAACTTTTGACTGTCCTCGATATATTAAATTGTGAAGCTTTCAAGGACACTAATAAAAATAGCAAGGAAATTATCGAAAAACACGTCTCTAAATATAAAATGAGTTGGAAATTCTACGTGCTTTTAGGGAACCTATCGTTTGCTTCGCTAGTGTTTGCACAGGTCATCAAGCATGTGCTTTTCAAAACAAATGTGGAATTGCCAGTATGCAAATATCAATTCTTAGACGGTGGGGTAGTTAAACATTATTTTGTTTTTTTATTTATCTACCAATCAGTTGGACTGTACATTAATATGCAGTACAATATTAATATCGACACGTTGATCGCCGGATTGTTGTATTTGGCAATAGCCCAGGTTCGAGTGTTGAACTATGAACTGAAAAATATAAGAGTCATCGAAATCAAAAAAAGATGTCCCATGGAAGAAGACGCATTACAAATTATTGCCCTTCATAAACGTTTGAAGCATTATGAAGTATTACTCAAGTAAGAATTTGACGGCAACAAGTATTACAACTTATTATGTTATTTTTTTAATGCAATGGTTTCCGCATATTACCAGGTCCTTAGACTTGAATGTTGATTCGGCCAAAATCAAAATGAAATGTGAGAGTGAGAAAGTGATAGAAAGTGAACTATCCAATATTTTTATGTCTGAATTATACCAACAAAAGGGTCACTCATCTCTCATGCATCCAACTCATCATCATCATCATGATCAACCCATTCTCGGCTCACTACAGAGCACGGGTCTCCTCTCAATATGAGAAGGGTTTGGCCATAGTCCACCACGCTAACCATGTGTGGATTGGCAGACTTCGCACGCCTTTAAGAACATTATGGAGAACTCTCAGGCGCGCAGGTTTTCACACCTTTCCTTCACCGTTGAAGCAAGTGATATTTCAATTGCATAAAAACGCACATTACTCCGAAAAGTTATAGATGCGTGCCCGGGTTGAAACCTCCGACCTCTGATTTGGAGGGTGACATCCTCACCACTAGGCTATCATAGCTGTAGCCAACTCATCAAAAAATACTTAAATTAAATGGCAAATAAAATCTGATATTTCAATGCTTTAACTTGAATTGTTTTGGTGTAGAGTTGACATTGAATGTCTATAATGTTACGATATTTGATATACGTGTTTGATTCCTTTACAGTTATTGTACCCTAGTACAAGATTTAATAGGGGTGACAATGTTCGTTCAATTTGGCATGGCGTCTATTATAATTTGTATTGTATTAAATGCATTACTTTTGGTAAGAAAACGCACAATATTATTTAGTATAAAAAGTATTTACATTGTATTGACATTGGATTTAGATTATATAGGTAATTGCAGCATTTAAGGAACATCCGCGGATAAAAACCTGTAGTTAGCGTGTCCTCTTAATCATTTTGTGTTTTTACAGCCAATAACAATAGAAATAATGATGTTTATGGTAACTTATCTGGGTGCAATAATTTTAGAAATCTTTGTACCGGCCTGGCTTGGAACAGAATTGACTTATGAAGTAAGTTCTGTTTATTAATACTAAACATACAATTTTGAATATTTTTTTACAACTTACTGCAGATATAATCCTAATCGACTACCGATATATCCAAGTTTTTTTATACACCACAAGTTAGCCCTTGACTCGAATAACGAATTCGTAAAACTATTCGAGTTCTTTGGTTACTTGCGAATCCATATTATAGTTTAAGTAATAATTATAGCCATGCAAATAGTTTTTCAATTCTGAAGCATATTATTAAATAAGTGCAAAAAAGCCCTTGACGGCTATGTCACCAGATGGTAAGTGATGATGCGGTCTAAGACGGTAGCAGGCTAACCTGTATTGGTAAACCATACTCCTAATTGGTTTCTACACGACATTGTGCCGGAACGCGTAATCGTTTGCCGACACGTCTTTGTCGGTAGGGTGGGTAGGGTGGTAACCACGGCCGAAGTCTCCCACCAGACCAGACTCGACCTGGGAATCGAATCCAGGACCTCCAACTTTAAAATGATACATCGCACGCGGTGTCCCACGGAGGTCATCAAAAAAGTAAAGTGGTTATGTGTGTTTGTTTATTTATAAAAAAGCACAATCTTCCTCGTTTATGTTACCAGAGTGGTGAGCTAATCACTGCGGCATACTGTAGTGACTGGATTCCAAGGTCGGAGAGATTCAAACGAAGTCTTAAGCTGTTCGTGGTGCGGGCGAGCACTAGTATCGTGATGACCGGCTGGCGGATATTCCCGCTATCCCTCGATACGTTTATTTCGGTAAGGAAAACTGAGTTGACACATTTATAAAATACCTAATGAATACATACGCTAGAATGAATTCAGGAAAATTGAGTTGACACTGTTATAAACTACCTAATGAATACATATTATGCTAGAATCAGTTGTGGCAGCCGTGATTGCCTAGTGGCTAGGGCAACCGCCTCCTAATCAGAGGTTGGGGGTTCGAACCCTGGAAAACACGCATCGCTAATTTTTCGGAGTTATGTGCGTTAAAATATCACTATCTTCAACGGTGAAGGAAAACATCGTGAGGAAACCTGCACGCCTGAGAGTTCTCCAAAAAATATTCTCAAAGGCGTGTGAAGTCTGCCAATAGCTAGCGTGGTGGACTATGGCCAAAACCTACTTATATTTAGAGGAGACCCGTGCTCTGTAGTGGCAATGGGTTGATTATGATGATGAAGATGATGACTCTAAAATGAGTTCAGAAAAACTGTATTGACACTGTTATAAAATACCTAATGAATACATACGCTAGAATGAGTTATGTAAAACTGAGTTGACACTAGTATAAAATACCAAATGAATAAATATAACCAAAACCGTCAAACCGTCAAATATAACCTTTCTGTTGCAGATTGTGAAAACAGCTTATTCCTTTTTCACGCTCATCAGGAATGTTCAAGATCAGTCCTAAAAGTAAACTATAATGTAACAAGAAAAATTATCTTGCATAAATAATTCACGTTGTTTTCAATTTTGTTTCAACATAAATTTACACATAAGATTGCACGCAACGATATTTTTATCAGGAATATGTTGATATTACTGGAAAATGGACTTTTTCTATTATATCGCGGGCAAAGGAGCATCCGCGTCGCCTGGTATGAAGTGGTTACCATCATCCATGACACCTGGAGCACCAGAGGAGCCACCGATGCGTTGCCAGCTGAACCCATCCTCTAAGTTTATAACCAGCATAATAAAGGAACGTTAAATTGCTTGGTGGTATAGAAGCCTTCCTGGTGGGAGATTCCGATAGCCGGGAATCGAACCCAGGACCAGAAGCGCACACACTTCACCACGGACATCGTCAAGTGTGTAGTTACCACCCTGGATGTCATGGAGAAAGTAATTAGTAGTAGTAATACCCGTTACAGGTTAGCACATTACCATCTTAAACTGCATCATCACTTACCATCAGGTGAGATTGTCGACAAGAGCTCACTTGAACTGTATAAAAAAACACTTATCGTTCGAGCCTATTGCACATTTGTTATGTACACAACACTGGTAACAGATATAAAGTGTTATAGGATTAATATATAATAAAAAATAAAGGATTTGACGTCTCTATTTTATGAAGAAATCTTGTCGAGAACGTAATAAATATCTTGCACATACGGGTATAAACCGAATGTGCAAAGTCAAAGTCGTTAAAACGAAGGGGACGTTACTGCTTATCTAGCAGTAAGTCGACATATTTTCTTTCTAATAATGCTCGTTCTATTGTTGAATTTCAACTACAAGAATTCAACAAAATTCTTTTAAAGCAATGCTTAACTAGTAAAATCGTGAATAAGATAGGTTCTTTCAAAGAACTTGAAAACTTTTTTACAGTCCATAATTACCTTAACTACATTTTGTAATTATATTATACAGAGGTTAATTTTTTTTAAGATAAGAGGTAATATTTGGACCTGTTTAGCCAGCATGCTTGTTGTGGCGTTACAAATGAGTAGGTAAGCTGGCTTAAATCGTCACGTAACAAAAAAGTGTTATGCCCCGCAAGTCATTCGGTTCGTCCGTTAGTTCGGATATTAAAGTCATGCGGTAATCGCTTGTTTTTGTCAAGTTTATTTAATTGATACTTTATAATGTTCAGAGTTTGACTTTTATCTGAAAAAGCTTTCGTTTTTATTTCCGATATTTAATCTCATTTATTATGAATATCCACTGAACGAGTTAACAACCATAGTGTCGAATAAAGACGAAGAATTTTCTTCTGAACATTCTCCAACTCGCCCCCTTCACTTATAACGCACCCGAAGGGTTGCACCGCTATCGAAATTGCAAACACGTCCATTGTATTAATCTACTCTGCAATCCACAAGAACATTATACAGAATGATAATGTTTTCTACTTTAGCTTGAACCACCTCGCCTTTATAAGTCTGGAGGAGTAGCTCAAGGGATAAAGGTCAACTGTCTTTGGTCGTTGTCAGTCTTGCATCGTAACAATATACTACTTGATTGAAATAATAATTTTTCACCCAGTAACGACAGTTTTGAATAAATTTTCTTGCTCATTTAGCTTAGTTGCAAAAGCTTTAATGTTCTCTTATTTATCTTTTATGGATCACATACTTGTTTTTCGTTTTAAAAAATCCCGACCTCTTTACTGAATCTATTCAAGAATAAAGTACTTATAACTTTCCACCTTCAGAATGCAATGCTTATTGGTTTGACGTGAAAGGGTGACAGATCAACAAAGTTACTTCGAATAACGAATTCGAAAACTATTTTACTATAATTATAGCCATACAATGCGTTTTGAAATTCTGAAGGATGTAAGTCAATAAATGCCTACCTATAAAAGTAAACTCATGAACTATTTATTTTGTGAGTAGATCGTCATCTTTAATTAATAAGTAAATTCTCATAAAAAAGGACTAGAAATTTACCAAGATAAGATACTATACATATATATGTATTATATATATGTATTTTTACATATATATGTATTATATATATGTATTCTTGAAATTTAATTTATAAAGGGTGCAACAATATTCCAAAATTTGCTACAGAATATTATTAACTTATATTATGACGTCTTATGATACGAAAATAGTCGCTGTAAATACTTTCCACAACGTTACTAAGATTCATTTGATTATTATAAACTTGGTTCATCAATTTTTTTTGTAAGTTAATATATTTAACTTACCCTTTTATTGTCAAGTGGTTCATGCTTGATAAAGGTTATTCAGCATCATAAAATACATTATCTTTTGTTCAGGTACCCTTAGTATAAGATTCGAATCGTAGAGTCGTTGTCAATTTCGATAAACATGACAGTGATACCACTATTTGGATTCAAAGTTTTAACTCGTCCATACTTTTAAAGCCAGCGCAAGTTTGTAAAATAACATTTTCATAAAACGCTGATTTATATTGATATTCGGTTGATTTTGCTTTGACTTTATGGTGTTTCGGTACTCGAAATCGACCCCACGATTGCGAGCATGCAACTCTTACACTAGGGAAACTGTTTTCAATTATAGGGGAAAGAAGGTATTTTTTTTATGTAAAAGATTTATTTTCTACAGTAAAATAATCCCAGCGATAATTTAGAGTTGGCAGCTGGATTTATAAGCACGACGTCAATGAATAATAAATTCAGAATCTCGACATCATGGGGTCTTCTTATAGAAGTGGTCCGGTGAGGACAGATACCCTTTTATTAAAGCATATATTATAACACGACCCATCAGTGACACTGAATAATATGCTTCCTATTGTTATTCTTTGAGTATTCGAGCCTAGCCATTCCGGCTTTTTAGCTTTGTTATTTGTTGTAAAATGAAGAGATTTCAAAACAATACTAATTATTGCAAGTTAACTATGAAGAATTAAAAATAAATTTCTATGGTAGCCGGATTTTAAATGCCTATTTAATTCAAATAACTTTTGGTTTGTTGGTATCTATGGCTGTATCTGAAGCTGTGATAGCCTAGTGGTTAGGGCGTCAGCCTCCTAATCAGAGGTCGGCGCTTCGAATCCGGGCACGCGCTTCTAACTTTTCGGAGTTATGTGCGTTTTTAAAAATTAAAATATCACTTGCTTCAACGGTGAAGGAAAATATCGTGAGGAAACCTGCTCGCCTGAGAGTTCTGCATAATGTTCTCAAAGACGTGTGAAGTCTGCCAATCCGCACATGGCCAGCGTGGTGGACTATGGCCAAAACCTTCTCAAATTGAGAGGAGACCCGTGCTCTGTAGTGAGCCGGTAATGGGTTGATCATGATGATGATGATGATGACTGTATTGTTGCTATCTTTGAGCGGTCATGAAATGTCTGTGGCTGTGTCCACGACTAGGAATTGTGTCTGTGGCCGTGTCCACGGAATTGTGGCTGTGTGTGAGTCTGCAGCTATCTTTCAGTCTATTACTCTGTAAACGAAAAAATTGTCCCAATGGTATCGTACACTATTCCGTGATAAAAGTATCTAAAACTTTACGCTATTGCAGACTATAATCTATTTCCGCGTCGATTTTCATGCATACGCAAACATTCTAGCACTATTCTAAGATCCATCTAAATGCATTTTTAACAGTATTTAAGAAATTAAATGAAATTAAAATTCTCTTTAATGTACAGCATACATAATG
This sequence comes from Lasiommata megera, assembly GCA_928268935.1. Classification (NCBI taxonomy): domain Eukaryota; kingdom Metazoa; phylum Arthropoda; class Insecta; order Lepidoptera; family Nymphalidae; genus Lasiommata; species Lasiommata megera. Next base: position 7,324,360 of record OV743308.1, on the reverse strand, counting down.
AATAAGAAATATACAAGCACAAAAAAAAGGAGGAGGAGAACAGTCGCTAAAAAGTGATCTCTACCAGGCTTGCAACAGAAGACAGAATTTTCAAAAGCAAGGTTACTATATACTTAAAAAGGCAATCAAAAATGCATTATAAAACACATCACATTTTTTGTATGGGATTTTGGTTTTTAAAGTAGTAATCTATCTAGATAAAATGCGCCCGAAGCGTTCTCCAGCATGATTTTCTTCAGTATTAATGCCACTTTTTTTCTTTTAATTTTTCAAAAGTGAATGTTGCTACGTTTGTTACACCTGCTTATTACACCTGTAGGGCTCAGAAGCGGGTAACGAGAGTTTGACGAAAATATCAGTGGACGCGAAGGCTGCGTTTGAAACCCTCATATATTTTGTTTTATGTTTACGGATGATAATGTTACCCATATAATTTTGAGTTTTTAATATTATGGACCAGCCATAGGCATCGAGCATCGGAAAACGTAGCGTTGGTCTATTCCCAACTAGGCGGACAGTCGACATCAGACGAGTCGCAGGGAGCTACTGGAAAGAAGCCAAACAACAAGAAGACCATGGACTTTGGAAATTCCTAAATAAGGTCTATGTCCAGAAGGGGACTTCTATAGGTTGATATGATGATGACCCAAAAATTATCTCGATGCAACATACAAAAGTTTAATAGTAGTAGATACCTATATAATTTCTTGGCGATCGAACGATAAACCAGCAAACACACTTTTCAATTCCATCAGATACTTCAATCGACTAGTCAAAGGATACTTATGGATGGCACGCATCAATTGACTTCTTCTCTAATAAATCTGGGTTGCTTGCTTATCTAAGAATCATCATCATCATCATGATCAACCCATTCTCGGCTCACTACAGAGCACGGGTCTCCTTTCAATATGAGAAGGGTTTAGCCATAGTCCACCACGCTGGCCATGTGCGAATTGGTAGACTTCACACGTCTTTGAGAATATTATGGAGAATTCTCAGGCATAGAGTTTTCCTCACGATACCTTAATGGTTTCAAAACGCACATAATTCCGAAAAGTTATAGGTGTCCATTTTTTTTTTCAGACTGTCTATTAGCTGTACAAACCTTATTGGTTGCCACAGCGTAACCAGGCTGTTTGGCGAGCTTCGGAACAAGCTCTGCCAGAAGAAATTTTGAGCCCTAGGGCTCGAAGAAACTAAGGGAAGGATTGCCTGAGGGCGCCTCCTTTGAGGCCGAACCTCGGCTTAGGCGACGTTTGGGATAACGGGGGGGTCGGACGGTACAACGAGCCTTTTATAGGTGTCCAGGTTCGAACCCCCGACCTCTGATTAGTAGGCTGACGCACTAACCACAAGGCTAGGACAGCTTCATGTGCATGTTTCTATTATAATATTAATTTATTCAATAGCTATATAAAATAGCGAATAGTCATTTTATTTGGACAAGACAAGACAAATATAGTTTAAAATGGAATGTAATAAGAAAGAGATAAAAAACGAGTGAACCGCTACTACCGCTATCGCATTATATGTGTCTTATTGATAATGGCAGGATCTTAAGTTACGTACGAAAACCCAATTTTTATAACATCCACAAGTTTGTACAGAATTCTCATTGCACGAGTAGTAAGAATTGTAGGACGGATTAGGTAACTCAGCTTGAATCTGGTAGGTAGTGTCTAACTTGTAGACAACAAAGATACGTTCTGCCAGTGTTAATGCAAATTGATGGGAGTGGTGTCGCTCGCGTGTAGAATTAGTCAAACAAGTCCCTGTAATCCGCGCCCTTTAAATGAATACATGTCTTTGCTTTAAAACTAAGAGAACTCTAGTTTGTAACTTAGACACATTACGCTCACCGTCCAAATTAATTTACGGCTTGCGGGTAGCTAGCAAAAATTGTGTGCACTCGGTTTTAATTATTATGAGAGGACTTATTGCAGTTTTGCTGTCTGGTTAGTTGGACGAAGAGACTAATCTCGTCCAGAGCTCTTAATTGTTAAGTATGTGGGTACTTTATTCTTGAGGTTGTAGGGATGAGAGTTTAGTTTTAGTTCATTTATCGAGAAATTATCCAAAATAACAATATGTCAAGTTATGAATTAAAACCCAACCATTTAAAGATACAAGCAAAGGAGCAGTTCGTATGTTCGATATTTGGTAAACATATTATATAAAAATTAAATGTATGTCAATAATAAAATATTTCAAAACCAACAATAAAAAAATGGACTGTAACGCACTAAACATTACAAGTAAAAATAAACTTTTAGTGCCGTTTCGTAGGCTGCACAAAATTAATAACTCATTCAAAGGAAATTGTTTTTTATTTTATATCAAATCCTGATATCTCTCAGTTAGTTTAAAGTTTTTATAAAACATTATAGAAAAATCCTATTACGATATTAAGGATTACGTAAACGATAAAAAGCTAACTTCACGGCTAATTATAATTATTTGACTATGTGAGATGGTGATTACCTAAACACACCTAAATTTGTTGTGGGCTTCTTCTTAAACCTGGGCGCGTTTGGAACCCTCCTAGTTTTAGTTTTAAGTTAGCGAGTGTAGATATCACCTTCACCTCACGAAATAAAATTATGATAAATATATTATATAACATAATAAAAGCTTTATAGATGCCGGTAATAAGTTTACATGAATAGAGCCATTTTGAATATGAATTGGAATGCTCAGAAAACCAAAAGAATCAGTTAAAGTAGAATATCTATTTCGTAAAAGATGGACTTTTTAAGGTAAAATGAATAAAAACTCAGGTCAACTTAGTAAACACATTTACTGTAAAAAATAAATGTGCAATAAAATCGTAATATATCTTTTGCATAGAAAGTATTATTAAGTTATTAAAGAGAGTACTTAATAAAATATAGCTATTGATAAAATGATCCTCATTAAATATTTATTATCACTTCCACTTAAAGAAAAATGGTTTACTTACCTAAGGTTTAGAGATACTACACACATAATACAGATCAGCATATTTGTATACTCGACATAATTTGTTAAAAAAAAGCCGGCCTTATGCTCAACGTCTACATACGCTAGGATTTTGACTGTTTTGTGCCAATCGGCCCAACACGTATTTACTATTAATCTTATTACATAATTTGTATGTAAAAACCGAGATACAACTTTATATGTTATTCGAGGCCTGGGTAAGGCCTGGACAATGGCCTAGCCGTTTCCTCGTTTCGTAATAAAAAAAAGCTATAAAAAGAAATGTTGTCGTCTACCTGGAATAAAACTTAACTCAGCGTTCAATCAGGCTAATCACTAGGCAAACAGATAGGTAGTGAAAAGACGTGTGCTGTAAGGATTTCAGAAACGAAAAATCTTGTTTTTCTCAGTACACACGATGTTAAAAAGTAGGTATGGCTGCCAGCGATTGACGATAATATCCAAACAACGCCGGACTTAATATAACGATTGGTGTGGGCAGGATTGACTAGTTAACTCGTACCATATGAAATAAGTTCAAAATACGTCGTCCCATCAACGTTAACGTGAAACAAAAAATCTTTTCAATGAAAATTATTCAAATGTGCTAAAGAAAAATTTGCATTTATCTATTGTAAAATTCATTACATTCATAATGAAATATAGCAAAGAAAATGAATGGTACCTTATTGTATATTTCTTAGCGAAAATTATTGTATAAAAGACACCTTTGTTTGTGATCAACCACATTCGTTTTCTCACTATTACAATGGCGATTACGCGTCAATTAGAAAGCTTAAACAGAACCTTACGCTGCTGGAAACTACTCGGTTTATGGCCTGGAGAAAACCCTAGTCGCTTTTACAGATGCTATACCATTATATTCCTATTTTTTACTCTGATAGTATACGACACAGCACTTGCGATAAACTTGTTTTGTACACCGTTAAAAATTGAGTTACTGATCCAAGAAGTTACGTTCTTCTTCAACGTTGTATCTATCAGCACGAAAATTTTAATGGTAATCTTTTATAGAAGGAGAATCGTCCAACTCTTGAAAATATTAGACGATGAGATATTTCAAGGAAATGATGACGCCACTCAAAATATTTTGGCAGAAGGCACAAAGTCTTATATACTTTATAGGAATGTACTTGTGGTGATGGGGCATTTTGCATACTTATTTAACTCAGTGGTTCCTATAATAGCAAACTTTATCATACCCTCTTACAAAATTAAATTTCCCACTTCGAATTACTACTTTTTCGACGAAGATACTAAAAAAGATTACTTCGCAATGATTTTTGGATACCAGGCATTCGGAATATATGGTTTAATGATGTCCGACATTTCCGTTGACACTTTCATAAACGGGTGTTTATTCTTCGCAATAAGTCAAATAAAGGTTTTGAATTATAAATTGAGAAACCTAAAAGTAGATAAAGGTGTAACATCATCAAGAAACTTAAAAGAACATGCTCAAATCAAAAAACTAAATGACTGTTTGAGACATTACGACTGGTTTTTAAAGTAAGTTATTTCTTTTTTTGTTGTAAGCATCTTAGGTATAAATCCTGATTATACTTATTAACTTTGCTTTAAATTATTTAGTAAATCATTATTACCAATAAATAAATAATTATCAATCAAAAATCATGAAAGTATTACCTAATAAAATAATTTGGTAATTAAAATTATTAAGGTATTTTAGATGCTTGAAAAGATATCGCTGTAGCTACGGTAAAGTTATTTTTATAATAATCCATAAGCTTAATTTGCTATTAATAATTGTAATTTCTGTGTACGAAGACTTTTTACAATTTACACAGTGCAGATTTGTAAATTTTACGTGAATTACAGTAAATAAAGCTTAAGATTTATTGTTTACCATGGACTTCGGGAAAAAAACTCCTGCTTTTATTCAATGTATATAATATATTAATCTAGTTAATAAAAAAAAATTAACACGATTAGCACCTACTCCATTTTCAGAAAAATTGTTTGTAATTTATATTCGTATATTTGAAAATTTAAAATATATATGTCTATATACTATATATACTATTTTAATGCTTATTTCTTTTCAGATACTGCTTAGAGTTTCAGACTATAGTAAACGTAACGTTATTCGCTCAATATGCTATGGGGGCAATGATTATTTGTGTGCTACTGTGTGGGCTTCTTTTGGTAAGGTTACCTTTGTTTTTTGCAGCGAACTAGAGTAATTTAAGATACATTAAGAAATGGTGGTTGAATCATTTATTTTTATCATTGTGATTATTCTCAACGAGTTAGGTTTACATGTGTTATATGTCGACCTCCACATATAACACATATAACTAACTAACTAACTCAACTTTTAATTATTAGACTGATACCCTCAGTAGTTGAAATAGTTGTCGCATATCGATACACTAGTCACACCAATTTAATCGGCCTTAAATAATAATCCTGCCTGCTGGACCTACGACCTGAAAAGGATCGCTGGTTGCAGGTGGATGAGGATGTAGGAGGAGTGTGGCGGCGCGCTCGGGGAAGGGCCTATATCCAGCAGTGGGCGCCTAAAGACTGACTGATTGATTGCTTGAAAATAAAAATAATATGATTGGTTGGTACGAAAAATCAAAAACCGACTTATTCTTATTCTCATTAAAGAAGCCGGGCCGGCATAACAAATTTTGATACTGGCGATCTCTGCTTCTTTTTCTTCTTCTCTCTTTGTTGTAGCCATTAACATCGGAAGAGTACACATTTATGGTGACATATCTAACTGCAATGATAATGCAAATATTTGTGCCGGGTTGGCTTGGAACTCAACTTTCCTATGAGGTAAGTTTTTTATATTTTTTTATATACCAGCGATGTGGTAAGCGAGCTGGCGGGTCATTTGTTGTTGAGTGTTTTTTTTTATCCCTTGTTAGCCCTTAACGGCAATCTCACCTGATGGTAAGTGATGATGCAGTCTAAGATGGTAGCGGGCTAACCTGTTAGGGGTATGGTAAACCCGTTCTCCTAAATGGTTTCTACGCGACATCTTGTCGGAACGCTAAATCGCTTTGCGACACATCTTTGCCGGTAGGATGGTAACAAGCCACGGCCGAAGCCTCCCACCAGATCAGACACGAGCCAAGAATCGAATCTAGGACCTCCAACTTTATAATGTGCGAGTACGCGCGTGGCGCCACGGAGGTCGTCATATTTACGGTTGTTTATGATGAATGTGTCTTTTAATTCCGAGCTGCGAATGCTTTTACACTTTGTACAGTATTGTCTAGGCTCAAGTGTTTGATTACTCTTAGTGTGAACTGGAAATATGGCTTTACAATCGCTCAGTTCAACGCGTGTTCTTTTAGAGTCAAGAGTTAGTGTTTGCGGCGTACAATAGCGATTGGATCCCACGATCGCAGCCATTCAAAAGGAGTATCAGGATATTCGTAGAGCGCGCCAACACTCCCATTGTTATTGTTGGCTTAAAAATGTTTCCGCTGTCTCTAGTGACGTTCATATCAGTAAGTACACTTAGCATGTTTCTATTCGTCATGATCAACCCATTGCCGGCTCACTACAGAGCACGGGTCTCCTCTCAATTATGGTAGGGTTTGGCCATAGTTCACCACACTGGCTATGTGCGGATTCAAGTGCGGAGAACATTATGGAGAAATCTCGGGCGTGCTGGTTTCTTCACGATGTTTTCCTTCATCAATGATATTTAATTGCTTTAAACGCACATAACTCCGAAAAGTTAGAGGTGAGTGCCTGGATTCGAACCGCCGACCTGTGATTAAGCATGTATGCCTTACCTAATTTATGAGATAAGGCATACATGCATATAATTTGGTTCGGTTATAGTTGTGTATTCCTTCGCCGTTTAACAAAATTTTCCATTACATTTCAGATCATGAAGACAGCCTACTCGTTCATGACGCTTGTTAGGTACATTCAAGACCGTGGTGAATAAAGTAATGATTGAACTACAGTCACACTAATTCGTGAAAAACTAAGTTGTTATTGTATTTACCGAAAGTATTTATATGCAACTGAGACGTTTTACGTGAAACTCTAATTAAACACAAGCTGAAAGCACCTATCCAATCTGCTGACATGCGCCTAGTCTATTTTCGTTCCCAAAAGATTCCTTTTTAAATATAAATGAAAACTTACGTTGCTAACAACATACGATTTTTTATCGCAGATAAAATAATTAATTGCTAGTTCTGAAACTTCATTGATTTATATAAACGCTCGTTCGAGCTTCAAAGTATTTTATTGTGAACAAAGTGTAGATATTTTGTAATTGTGTTCCTCTCGTTGCTTTATCAACGTATCTAAATAAAAAAATAAAAAAATATAGTTTTATTCATGGTTTATTACATCTATGAAGCGTTCATATATCTATATACTATATATTTCAGTGTTTTAATTCGTGAGATGATGGTCATATTTATACTCGCTTAAAACTTAAGCTAAGAGGGCTCCAACCGCGCCAAATTTAGCCGTTTTTTTAGTTATCACATCTCACAAAGTCAATAATAAATTATAATTGGCTATGAAACTTTTGTATCGTTTAAATAATCCTTAATATCGTAATATGATTATTCTATAAGCTTACGTTTTATAATAACTTTGAACTTATTGATAGACATCTGCGATATTTCAATAGGTATTAAATAGGTTATAATTTTGAAGCAGCCTACTCCAGGGCACTACAAGTTTATTTTTACTTCTAATGTTCAGTGCTTTACAGTACATTGTTTTTCTTCAATTTTGAAATATCTTTATCGACATACAACAAGTTTTCACACAATTTTATTTCTACGTTATTTTAAGAAAACCGTGGAGAAATCTTATTTGTTACGTAATGTTTATCTCCTTTCTGTGTTTGTGCAGTTTTTAAGTACACCTCGCTATTGCGGGTGTAAGTGTTAGCTTCACTCCAAATTTTAGACAAGCTGGAATTAATGACTATAACGAAGACCCAAGGTAACATACCTTGGGTCTCCGTTATTTAAACATCGTATTGCATAATATAAGGACAAGGAGGAAAAGTGAAAAAATAAACACAAAAACTCAAGACCTCCAACTATAAATGCGACAGAGCATTGGTCTACGGAGGCCGCCAGAATATATAAAATTAAGGATCTTATAACTCATTAGACGATTTGATAAATCCAAGAAACTACAAACTGCGCCATTCGGTTCAACTAATAGCCAGCGACACCTGCGAGCGGACTCGTTAGTGGCAGCTCCGAATTGTCGTCGATTAAAATTACTTGCGCTAAATCGGCTCCGCGCTAATTGCCCGCCGTAATGAATACACATTCAACCAATAGTAAATGTGGTATTAGACATTTCTAAATAGACATTTTATTGAAAGCGGGCGTTACTTTGCGGAAGTGCAGGCGTAACATTCTACGCGACATCGTGCCGAAACGTTTGGCGACACGTCTTTGTCGATATGTCGGTAACGGCCGAAGGCTCCCATCAGACCAGACCCGAGCCGGAAATTGAACCCAGGACATCCAATTTTATAATGCGATAGCGCACGCACTGCGCCACGGAGTCATCAAAACATGATTACAACTAAACATGGTCCTTTACACTATATAAACTTCCTATCATATACTTTGTGACTGTGATTAGAGCCTTTAGATGGTACATACAATCCTCATTGCAGGAACCAATACAGTGTAATGTGTACAAAAGACCGCAGCCGCTAATCAGCGTTGGCACACGATGACAGCATCGATCACTCTGCAAATGTAGCGGGTTTTTTTTAAACCATAAAAGAGGATAAAGTTGCCCACTTTACAACATTTATACAGTAAGCTTAAGAATTACGTGTTATATGTTATGTCGTGTAGAAACCAATTATGATTATGGGTTAACAATATCCCGAACAGGTTAGCTCGCTACCATCTTAACCGCATCATCACTTACCATCAGGTGAGATGCTGTCAAAGTCTAACATGTGATGTATAAAAAGTTTAAAAAATATTATACCTATAGCACATCACCATTGTTTTTGTGTTACGCTATTAAAAATTTTAACACCGCTGATTCCGTTGTACAAAAATCTTTAAACTAATTACCAGGTACTGATTTCGACTGCATGGTCAGGTCAAGAATTGCTTGGAGTTTAATTCCCCATTTGAAATTCTTATTCCAGTCGTTATCGTAGTAAGGAAATTCATCGCGCATTGAAAAGTACATTAAGCCGATTTTGCCGTTTATTATCACGAACATGTGTTAATCATCATGATCAACCCATTGTCGGCTCACTACAGAGCACGGGTTGCCTCTCAATATGAAAAGGATTCGGCCATAGTCCACCACGCTGGCCATGTGCGGATTGGCAGACTTCACACGCCTTTGAGAACATTATGGAGAACTCTCAGGCATGCAGGTTTCCTAACGTTGTTTTCCTTCACCGTTGAATCAAGTGATATTTTGATTGTTTAAAAACGTACATAACTCTGAAAGTTATGGGTGCGTGTCCAGGTTCAAACCATCGACCTCTGATTAGAGGCGGACGTCCTAACTACTAGGCTATCACAGCTTATGTGTTAATAATAGTAGTTACAGTCCACCAATCTACACTGAAGTAGTGGGTTAATCTAGTAATTCTCTCTCATAGGATAGTGGCGTTTGTTCAGCAGACAGCTGGTTAAGAAGCCGATGTGAATTTGAAATACAAAAGAGAGAATATTACTAAAACATTAGGTACGTCTTGTAATTCACCCTTAGATCTAAAGTTATCATTATACAATGTTTAAGACATGACCTCTGGAAACAGTTCAAGATAGAAAGAAAAGTCCCCAAGCTGAGTGTTCCACTAAAAGTTTTCAACAACAGTTCAAACATTTTGTGGTGCGACTACAGCGGAACCCTTTCAACGGGAATATTGGTATTGGCTCTTTGAGGTTTGTACTGAATGCATCACCAATTTTTTAGATCAGCTCGCAGCTTCGCCCACGTTTACCAAGTTTACTATTGACGTGTGACTACATTACATATATTATCCTAACCGATCTATACTTACGTTAAAAAAAAAGTTAAATACTGCCTTAAAAATGGATAAACCAACAGAGAATTTTTTTTTTTCGTTCTGTCTGTTAGCTGTGCTAACCCTTTTGGTAACCACAGCGTAACCGGGCTGTTTGGCGAGCTTCGGAAAGTAGCTAATTTTGAGTCCTAGGGCTCGAAGAAACTAAGGGAATGTCTGCCTAATGGAATGGGCGCCTCTTTTGAGACCGAACCTAGGCTTAGGCGACCTTTGGGAAAACGGGGAGGTTGGACGGACCGGGGGTCAGACGGAACGGGGGGGTCGGACGGACCAACAGAGTAAGCACACTTTCGTATTAAAAAGCAGTCGTGGAATGCGACTTCTTCCGCATTTATTTTAGTTCTCCTCTGTTGAGTAGATGGCATCCAAGTTAAATTTTTTTAATCACCTGAAAATTTCATCAAAATCGTTTAAGATAATTTTAATTTGAGTTCCATAATTATTAAATAAATACATTGAACATTTAATCATATAGATAATGATAGGTGGAGAAAATAGATCTAGTATGTAGTTAATATAAGAGTAATGTTCAATACATTACTCTTATATTAATCGATTGAAAACACATTTAAAAGTTTTGTCTCAAACCGTTCAAAGTATATATTAGGCGTAAATTAAGCTCCAAACTTTACTAAAAACGAGCAACGAGAATCCAAGATATACTAGTAGTTTAAGTTGAAATTACTACATTGCAAGTGCCGAATTCAATAAAACTTAAAAGTTTTTGGAACGAAATTCCTAAACGCGGCACGGTAGGTGTTCACTGGCAGCCATTGTCAAATATTCATTGTAGGATATAAAAGGATTGTCCTATTTTTAGTTATGTCTATGTAGTTTACCTTCGATTACATTAGTTCCAACCATTGGCTTATTGACGATTAACTGTATATTATTATTTTCCACTATCCCCTTGTAAATTATAAGCAAAATTTTTTTTAATTAATAAAACCATATCCAACCAATCATACTAAACAATCAGAATCCCAGTGGAGTGTATGACTCTTTCCTTAACCTTTACTTTTGAGTATTACCGATATAATTATCAAAGGCTTCACGAACGGTTTTAATACATCTTTGACTACAGCGGAAATGCTTTTGATGGATTTCTTAGATCGATTTTTGTTATCTTTCACGGTTAGACAACCCTTGAAAGCAATCTCACCTGATGGTAAGTCTTGATGCAGTCTAAGATAGTAGCGGGCTCACTTGTTAGGGGTAAGGTAAACCCATTCTCTTAAAAGGTTTCTACGCGACATCGCGCCTTTGTCGGTAGGGTGGTAACTAGCCATGGCCAAAGCCTCCCACCAGACCAGACTCGAGCTGGGAATTGAACCCAGGACCTCCAAATTACAATGTAATAGCGCACGCGCTGTGCTACGGAGGTGTCAGAAGGTTGACTATTTTTACTATACTTAATGATAGAGGATTTTCTATCACGCATTTTATTCACTCATAAAATCGCTACGTTAGATCTACTAACATAAACGTACGAGTATAAACAATATATATTTAATTCTAAAGGTTTAAGAATATTTTCATAAACAAAATATCCCAAATACACTTTTGTTTTCATCTAAAACTTTAATAATAGCTAACTGTAATTGACGTCTGACATGACGTACAGTGGAGGAGATGTTTACGAAAAACCAATTTTCGTGACCTTTGACCTGTAATGTATCAAATTATATTGGACGATGGCTGTGAGTTTTTGACACAACTTTATTACATTTTGCTCCAAGATTGACTCGTTTTTATATTACAGATAACATAATATAATATATCTCATGAATACTACACGAAATTAACAGTATGAGGGAAATATTAATGAAACAAATAATGTTTAGGGTGTCCAGTTATTTTATCTCGTTTCATTATAAAGCGATGTTGATTATGAACATGATTAATTCAAATAAAGTGATTTCTTATGTAGGGTAATAAATTTATATATTTACTAATAGTTGAATATCTAGTATCCATCTAGTTTTCGGGAGCGTTAAAAGTAATAAAAAAAAAATACTTTTTATCCTCTAGGCTGGATATTTATAGATCCCGGAGCCTCCCACTTAGATCCCGGAGCCTCCCACTGTTTTATGCTGATGGTGGCCACCGAGGGGGTTTTAGTGGGTAAAAATCTCACATAACCCGAGCTTTTCCCCAAAGCAATAGTCGAGTATCTCACTAGGAGGTTTCCCCCCGGTAAACTAAAAAAAAAAGGTTGGATATTTTGATAATCATCAAATATCCTCAGACGCGAGCTCACCGGTGGTCACATACCGTTGCTTCCTAGAACTAGCCTTAATCTAAACAAGACGGGCGAGGTGTAATCATAACTTGATTCTATGTCTGTGATTCTTTTGTTTATATTTTTTATTTTAATTAATTAGGGTGAATAATATTTCAATTTTAAACACTGCCTTTTTTTTGGAATTAAAAAGTTGACGTGCTATATTAAATATAAGTATTGTTCGCGACATAAAATATTTAAGAGTTACACTTAAATCAATGGATATTTCAGTGTAACCCTTTCCTATTGATGCTTTAAAGGTCGAGTTAGGTGACGCCTTAAAAGGTTTTGTATTTTTATTTGGGAGAATTCTTTACTATTTTTGTTGTGTGTATGTTTTTAGTCATAATCTCAACCTAAACGCCTTTCTTAATTACCATTTTTTATGCATTCACTTAGTTTAGGGTTACTTCGCTTGGCGACACGTCTTTCTCGGCGGGGTGACAAAGATTCTTCTGCCTTTCTTATACAGCTGCTTCCAGTCAAGTCAGAAGGTGGCTACTGTCATATGTCCAACGGCCTGGTTGTCCTACACTGCACTTGCCAATACGCGGTCTCCACTTTAGAACAGAACTGCCCCAACGGCCATTGGTCCCACATGACCCGTCCACTGCGAATTCAACTTGCTAATCCATTGAGCTATGTCCGTAAATTTGCTCATAGCGAATTTTGAAGGTCGGCATTCTTCAACGAAAGACGGCAAATCATTTGCTATCGATATAATGGTTAAAGTTAGTCAGTATATTTAATGAACATACATAACAAACGCAAGGCCGTTTCGTTTTTGAATGGCTGTTATTTTGCAACAATAGGTCCACACAAAAAAGATTGCGCTGATACTCGGTACGTGCCTCGTTATAAAACTTAAACAGTATTGTGCTCGAAAAATGTTTTTAAGAACTTTAAGAATGAAAACTGCCATTAAAACTATCCAGCACTGAAACTTGCCGGATCTCTCGTTACAGTTTGTGTACACTGTGGAGTTTGCTAACCGTTATTGTGAGGGCTCTTGAATAGTGCTAATGAGAGTGGCCATTACAAGGAAGGAGTGAGAGTGGGTTGAGCTCCGAATGAATATCTAAGGTAAGTGCAATTGAGAATGAAAGCCCGAGATTTCTACGTCATATAAGATGGCTAGAGCTAGCTACTAGTTAATGTCTGCAAATCGTTCTCGTTCCCAGTAAAAATAAGTAAATTATTTCATCATAATCATCATCCTCAACCTGTTAATATGTTACTTCGCAGACCTCCTCACTTGTAGCACTGAGAGTTGCAATCAATGCCACCATGCTGCGCCTGGAGGGTTTGCTGATTTAAACCCGGGTAAAAATTTGTTTTACCTGTTTCCAGCATGCAAGCTATGGATATAACGAAGTTTTTTTTATCCTCGTACGATCGGTGCCATGTATGAAGTATATAAACGGAGTAAGGTGCTCCGTACTGCGCGCGCGCAAGTTTATAAATAAAGCCCCAGATGGGTTCGAAAGTAGTTCGGCATATTACGACGATAATTCACGTGAATCCAGTCGTCTATAATTTAGATATGAATTTCAGTGTCAACAGTTTGAATTTTAAAATTTAATATCGTTTGTTAATGTCGTTTCCATGATATCTCAGTATTAAAATTTGTGTTAGATCAGTACAGTGGTTAAGGCAAAAAATAGGTAACAAACTAACATATAAGCAGACGCACTTTCTAAGTTGTCAGCTTGATCTATCTATATAGGAATTTGTTTGAAAAATATCATTTTGACTTCTAACAGCTTTTCAGAGATCTAGGATACAAGAAATTAAAAATAAATATTTTGTTTTTAATTTCTTGTATCCTAGACACACAAGAACCGCGCTAAAGTACCCTACTAATTAATATATCCGGGACAAATTGCACATTACATAATTCCCTAAGCATAAACTATGTTAATCTACGTTAATCCTTGCCCTTTTGCTACGTGAAAGGAGAACCAAAAACCAATCCCTCGCATTTATAATATCGGTAGGGTTATCCTTTTTACTTATACTAATAATATATTTTCATTTATACTAATAATATATTATCATTAAAAGTTTAAATGGAAATATACGGGGTTAAATGGCATACTATTCAATATTTTTTAGAGCTGGAAATACCCAGAACTTAGTACCAAGTTTTCGGTGTGTAAGTGATAAACCGAAGCACCCTTATGAGGCGGGCATAAGTGCTATGTTACAAAATCACAAGAAATGAGCTTCGTTATTTTACTCTCGGTTGTATAGTTGAAGCTCCTGTCTAGTGTCTAGTACCCACGTGATTGTAGTAAGTGTTGCTAGTGATAAGTTCACTCAGGGCTAAGAACATCACGTTCGCATCCCTAAGTGAACTCATCAAAGCATATTTGGATTTCACTATAGAAAAAATAAATAAAGTAACATGACTGAAACGGCTGAAATAGTAAAACCTATAAGGTGAAACTGAACATAGAGACAGCTTCATCATGATCAACCCATTCTCGGCTCACTACAGAGCACGGGTCTCCTCTCAGTATGAGAAGGATTTGGCAATAGTCCACCACGCGGGCCATGTGCGGATTGGCAGACTTCACACGCCTTTGAGAACATTATGGAGAACTCTCAGGCATGCAGTTTTCCTTAAGATGTTTTCCTTCACTGTTGAAGCAAGTGATATTTTGATTGCTTAAAAACGGACATAACTCCGAAAAGTTATAGGTGCGTGCCCGGGTTCGAACCCTCGACCTCTGATTAGTAGGCTGACGTCCTCCACCACTCCTCAACTACTAGGCACAGCTTCTACTAGGCTTCTACAGCTTTTAACCTGAATACTATTTATTTCAGTGAAATAAAATATATTAACAAACATAACATCTAGTCTAGATTTATGATTATGATTAGGAATTTATAGCATAAATATTTAATATGATTAGTTCAAAAATCAATAAGTAGTTGTATAATGTCATACGAGTAAATTATTTTTGCTACAGAAACTCCGTGAAACTATACCGTGTATAAAATTTCATAAACCATAAGTGTACTTTTGTTAAGTTAAGGCGCTCGTATGTTCTTTGTTACTATCATAAGAGATGCCTTGGTTTCTCGGTTGCATGGATTGTCTAGTGTCTACATTACAGTAAGAAGTGTTGCTTGTGATTAGTTTACTTAAGGCTAGGTACAACATGTACGTTCGTAGCCTTAAGTGAAGTATAAAAACTTCTTTTAGAAATTTCTATAACAAAAAAAAAGAAATAGAGCGAAAAAAAATCGGGTGCTTTATGTTTGGTTCGATTTCTGGGTCACGGCTAATATTGTTTAGTATACATTAGTGTGCTTTTCCCGTAAAAAACACGATAAGGTTACACACACACACACGTTAAAAAAAAAATCTCAGCACTAGCCAGGAGTTAGAAATTTGGCTATGTCCACCTACGTGCCTCACGAAGAACCCTTAGCTTCTGGAGCAAATCGTTAATGGAGCATCATGGAGTTAGATATAAAACTATCTCCTAAGAGAGTGGATGCCAGTTTCTATAGTAGACTACTAATACGCAGTGAAAGATAATCGCAGATCACAATATAACTTTAAGATATATACTACCCATAGAATATACTACTGTATATAATTGCTACCAATTTACACACGGAATATAAATCAAAACAAATAAATAATAATCTCGATAACAAAGTATGATGATATTTGACTATAAAACAAATATTTTACGAACGATGCTTAGGGACACAGAACAAACAGTTGCTTACGCATCCGTACAGCATTACGAAAAGTTAAGCGAAACCGAAATGATTATCCGGCTTAATGATAACAAAATAAGGACACAACACAAATACGTACTTAATAATTGAAGCTGATTCTTGTTTCCTTTATAAGAGAGCAAAAGTTTCAAAATACTAAAATAGTATGAAAGTGTAGTGGTTGTATAAAGTAACTAGTAATTAAGTTGAATAAGTTACTATTTAAACCTATTAGGACTAATAATTCAGAAAACGATTATTACATGGGTTTAGCGGTGTTAGTTGTTGGACGATCTTCCTTTCGTTGTACTGTTATCTATAAATACAAGAGGCCCCAGGCTTGATCCTTGCCTTGGTCTATTATCTATCATATCATACTCTGTGTGTTCATTAATGTATCATATCTGAATGCAGGCCCTTTTTTCACAACAAAAGTTTAAACCCACTCTTTCATATTTATATGGTAAATGTGCCATGCCCTCTACACCGAAAATGGTTTATTGCAGTGTCACGAGTGAGTCATAATAACAAAGACCGATGACAGTTCAATGCAGACTCTCTACCTCTGTCTCTATTCAAGGACACAGAGGTAGACAACACTTATTTGAACAAGAATAGATTGACAGTAAGAATTTGACAAGAAAGAAAGCTGTCTTTCTGCTAAAACTATAAAGAATCAAAATCGTTCCCTCCGTCTAAAGTTTAGATAGAGGGTACAGTAGGGGTTATAGAAACATGGAAAGTTTTTATTTCACGAACGTAGCTAAGCATTTTGAAGATGCTTTGTGAAAGAATTATATAAACTTGCCGAACACTTTTTATTACTATTGAAAGAATAACATAGACTTGTTGAACACTTATTATTACTCTTGAAATAATTACATAGACTTTGCAGAACACTTTTAACTTTCCACGCCTTAGTTTAAAAATACACTGAGCTCAAGACCGTGTTTTCGAGGGATCGCCGAATGCACCGGAAAAAGGAAAAAGACCGTCTGTCATATTTATTGTTTTTATACTACCCGCGTTGCCGGAGATAATGAAACTCTCAATCAGTGTTCAAATACCTCACACCCAATTATTGTGTATGCTAACATTTGTGAAGTCGTTCGTAAAATGTCTATAAAAGGTCAAGAAATAAAAAATTCTAGTCCCGCTTCTTTGGGTATTTGATAAACGTTCCAGTGAGGACTGTAACCCTTTATTAAAGCATATATTACAACACGCCCAGTCGGTGACACTGAATAATATTCTCCTTGTTGCAAATATTCTTTGGGAAATTCGTTCCGTTTCAGCTTTTATTGCCTCAACATAATATATTGCGTTAGTTAAAGAATTTTAAAGTCGTAACTTGCTCTATCAAATTTCGTGGTATTAAGGATGATGTGTGCGCTTTTGTTTGTTTTGTATTCAGTAAAACAAATGCCTATTAATTTAATATATTTTAATTACACAATATTTATTTTTATTTTTAATGTAGGCATACCTAGAAACTAAGCTATATCACGCTAAATATTAATAGATTTATTTCCATCTAACTGTTTATTTTTAATTCTACCATCGATTGTATAAGATCTTAAATCTTATTGTTGTTCCATTTAAAATTCAATATTGTGTACTCAATTAATTAATATTATTAATTAAACAATTATTTTAATTTAAAGTACTGCATATATTTCGTATAATCTCAAAAACATGGCCAACTTAAAATATATTCTACTTTAAACAAAGTACCTAATATTAGTTTTAAGTTGTTAAAAATATGTGCAGGCCAATTGTTTATATTTTAAGACCAATGTCCTAATAAACACTTAGCTGATATTTCAAGTTAAGATAGTTTTGTATTGGAAAGACTTACTTATAGATCTGACCAGATTGAGAAACAAGCCCAATGTACCTAGTAATAACTTCATTATGCCCGTGATTTATTTACGTAGATTAGATAGTTCTTACCTTTGGAATAAGTTATGTCTGTAATTGAACGTTATCCCATGTCGTATTCCTCTTGCCTTTTCCCAAAGGAACGATTTCAATGGAAGTTTGAATGGCAAACTAAATCAATATTTTTAGCTTATCGACGTGAAATCCAGTTTATTCACTCGCCGTTACTATAGATCATTTGGGGTAAAAACTAGCATATGTATGAATTCCGTATAATCTATCTCCATTCAAAGTTTCAGCCAAATTGGTATTGCAGTTCCGGCGTGAAGGATTAACAAACGTACACACACACATACAAACTGTCGCCTATATAATATCATAAAAGGAATTTATTTATACGGATATCGTTTATACGTAGTCTCACATTTTTGTCAATTCACGGGTGTTCGAGTTCCTAATTTCTAATTGATTTAAACTACTGAACTAGATCAACTTAGACTTAAAGCTACGAGTAAAGTTAAATTAATGTTTGTATTGGAATAAGGCTGTGAGCACAAGTTTATCTTGTATCTGACTGAGAGACGTTCGGCAAAGGTGTTCCTGAAATAGGTAACGTAAATAGATCTTAAATGCGGTTAAAACTTGGCAAGCGTGTCAAGTTAATCAAACAGTCTGCGATAATTTTACTCACTATATACAAGAACACACTATTTTAATTTAATTAAAATTCATTATTGTGAGTGAATTTCACTAGAGATTATAACTTTTTATATTACTACAAGTTAGCTCTTGACGGCAATCTGTTGGTAAGTGATGATGCACTTTAATGAATGAATGAATGAATGAACGAATGAATGAATGAATGAACGAATGAATAAATGAATGAATGAATGAATGGATGGATGAATGAATAGATGAAAGAATACACTTTTATTGCACACCAAAAGATAGGAAAAAAAAACTAGTTTAAGTGAGTGTTGTTCAGTTCGGGCTAACCGCTTCTGGCAGCGCTTCTTTTCGAAGCTCGCCAAACAGCCCGGGTACGCTGTGGCAACCAAAATACCATCTTAAGCTGAACAAAACAAAACGATACTTTCGGAATGAAAGCTTAACCCAACAAATAAAAAGTAAATAAAAAAACAATATAGCTTTTATGTGCTCTTAAAACAAGATGAAAGTGTCCACCAAGTAAATGCTTAAAACGTGTACTAATAATATATAGTATAAGCACTAACAATATTCTTTCAAACGAACTATTTTACTCTTGACACTCGTAAATAAAACTCTGATGATACTAATGCTAACAGCAAAACATATATTAATTTAGATGTGCAAGGTAGTTTTATAATAAGTGTCAGTTAGCTTCTGACGCTTATTCTATTACGTGCTAATGGCGACGAGTGATTAAAATTTAGGGGTTTTAAATAGGAAAACGTATAAGAAAACATAGTTTCAACATTATTTAGAGATAAAAACGTTTCGATGTTCATAATAAACGAATAAATTACGCGAGTAAACATAGCCCATAGGTAAAATCGAGCCGTTCAATTTGGTCTCGAAACAATGGCTGGCATACGTGCGGCGTGTCAAACAATTCATAATACTCAACGAGATCAAAGATGATTTTCAGGTGCCTATGTTAATAAAGGTGGGCGATAGGGACACGTTAAAATTATGTCCAAAAAAGTGCGCGAGAGTGAGGAAGTGTCAAAGTTTTGTAAGTGATAGTTTGGATGAAGATTTTTTCAACATCGACAACACCGAGCTATTTTAATGGGTGCGTGAAAGTGAAGTAAAATGTCAAAGTTTTATAAATGAAAGTTCGTATGAAGATTTTTTCAGCATCGACAACATGTGAGAGTGGACGACTGTTGGCTAGAACTTAAAATCGATAGTGGCAGCAGAATCATCATCATCATCATTAACAACCAATTGACGTCTAATGCTGGACATAGGTCTTTTGTAGGGATTTCCAATGCTCACGGTCTTGGGCCGCTTGCTTCCAGCGGCTCCCTGCGACTCGTCTGATGTCGTCTGTCCACCTAGTTGGGGGTCGACCAACGCTACGTTTACAGGTGCGGGGTCGCCATTCCAGCACTTTGGGACCCCAACGTCCTTCGGTTCTCCGAATCAATATAGCAGAATATCGGCAGTTAATTTAAATTGTTATAAGAAGTTATTTAAACCAAAAGAAATCGTTAAAGATAATTTACCTAATATTGTGCCCTTAATATTCGGGTTCACGAATTGAATCTCTCGGGTACATATTATTCCAGGTGCGACTAATATCGGTTATAGTGAACGATTTGCAATACCTAGAGCGTTATTTTAACAAGTATAAGTTTATTTCTCTCAGTTCAACGACAAATACCTGTTTTAATGAGCAAGACAAGGATTCCCAGGCGTTGTTTAACTAATTTTGCATACGTGACAAGTTGTTACCTCGTTGCCATCTATTTGCATTACTTACCTTAGTCACGTAGATCTTCGTAGAATAAATCATCAGCATCAACAAGATTAACAGCTGAGGTTCTGAACTGTTCATTTATTATACTTTAACGTAAACCCAACATGTGACGTTTATTTTCATGGCAACACCTAAAGTAGAATTTCCATTTCTGAATTTGGAAATATTTGCGATAAAACTCTCTACGTTGTAATAATTTTATATAACATCTAAGTATTCTGCACGTAAGTTGCACAGTGAATGGTAAAAAAAGGTATATATTTTTAGACCTAAGAAGGTTTTTGATGAAGGGAGATTGATTACTTTCCTTGGCTCTTCGTGCGGCTTTGGCTTGCCATAAGAGGGCTTGCTCGCAGCACTAAAAGTTTGGGCCGCAATGTGTCTTCACAAATTTCGCAGATAGCCAGTATGACTACCAAATACCATTACTTTCTTATTGGTTCGGCCTTCATTCCGGCAGCAACGTACGCCTTTACTTCATTTGTATGGAAGTCGGTAATAGTACACGCGAATGCGCTGGGCGAAGTGGTAGAGCATTTATAGTAAGCTCTTTATATGCACCAAGGTTCACATTTATAACATACGAGAAAGAGACTGAGTTTGGTTCACTACTTTTGTATTGTCAGTGAGAGATCCCGTGCATAGCCCGGCTGAAGAAATATTCTTTGCTATGTCTGGTGAGAATCTTCAAGCTTGGCTAGTAATCACTTTACTAACAAAGACTTGCCGCCTAGATTTAGCTATACGATACGATGTCGCTTACAAGCCGTTGCATAATTTTAAATAACTGCCGTATGCCTAAGCAGGCTAGTCTGCTACCATCTTGTCCAAGGTACCATCTTAAACTACATCTGTACCATCTGTTGACTATGTAGACAAGGGCTAACATAACTTTTTTTTTCCACTACAAGTTAGCCTTTGACGACAATCTCAGCTGATGGTAAGTGATGATGCAGTCTCTAAGATTGTAGCGGGCTAACCTTTTAGGGGTACAGTAAACCAATACTCCTAGTTGGTTTCTACGCGACATCGTGCCGGAACGCTAAATTGCTTGGCGACGCGGCGTTGTCGGTGGGTCACATGCAGTTAAATAAAATAAACCTAATTAGTTATAAGAGTGGGTTGAAGAAATAAAATATTTCTATAATGTACCCTTACCTTGCGCAATTACCTTGCAAAACATATTAAAATATGTGCATTTTAATTCTTGACGTATTCCAATTTAGTGTAAATTTACACCAGCACTATGTCAAATATCGGGTAGCGCGTTTTGGTACACTAATTTACACTAACTGTCTGCTATAACATTAAATAAAAATAAAAATTAAATTCAAAAATAGTTTTTTAATTTAAAAAAATGTGCTATCTATTTGTCCTAAGCTGCATTTGAAAATTGAATTGAATTTTTACATAACCTTTACACCTTTATAATAGTGTTGCAGTTGATTCATTTCAATAGAGATTCACTTTCCTTTAATAAATAATGTAAGCGGTAACAAAGAATCGGATGGACCCTGAATACAACACAGTTCTGCCGGTTGAAAGGTTCTATAAAAAGTGTAACAGCACCCTTGTCACGTTCGGACGTCTTATTTATCTAGTCGTGGGCAATCCTCGTTTCCTTCGACGTCCAGGAAAAAACACAACTTATTTGGGACATCGAATAACAGATGACCTGCTGAGAAGCCATTGTTTCCAGTGACTTTTGTTCCGTGTATATATACCCTAATTAACACGGCAATATATGACACTTATTTTTAAATACATGTGTGGTTTAGTTATCTAAGAACAATAAAATGATTTAAATACCAACTGAATAGTTTAATAATAATTTAAAAGCGCCAAAGTGTATAATCAATAATAAAATTTTAATACAGAGATTTAGAAGAGAGAATATGTGTGAAGCAATTGATTGTATAGTTATAAGAGTAAAACAGTGATAAAGTCCTTTATTTGAAGCTAAACTGTTAAAACGAATATTTTCAAACCTCCCGTGATTGCATGTGACGCAGTAGCGTAAAGAATGAGTATGCAGAATTCATGATCTGAAACGTGTACCTTTTTAATATATTTATCATAAAAAATATTAAAATTAAATCATAGAATAATATCATGGTAAAAATTACATATAATATGCAACTTTTACCATAGCAGATTTTAAGAAATATATATATGTATTAAAATATTTATTTTAAGTAAGTTTTTATCTTTGATAGCACTTACAGAAGTGAAAGTGGTCAGCGAAAGAGGATACATTTTCCATCCAGTAATAGATAGTGGACGATTAGCCCTCTCTACGAAAAGTTTTAGGCTACTCTTGAAACGTCGAGTTCGCGGTGTCCAGTCGCAAGCGTAGATTGCTTGAGACACACGACAACTCTGCAAAACAAATATTGTAAGAGATTACAAATAGTTCGAATTACAAAAGTGATTTCCAAATAGAAATATTGTTTTAGTTTATAATTTTAATTATAATAATAATATAATAGTTTAAAAAACTAAAAAAACACGCTACTGCACGCATGCGTAGTTCGCGCACTAGCTCTGTCTCTCTTACTCGCATGCAAAGGATGCGGAAAGAAATTAATTAATCCTGGCGAATCTAATTAGGATAATCGGATATTTTGATCGGATTATTGCATTGTCATCGACCTTTGTCAGGTGTGCAAAGTTTGAATCAAATCTGATCGTTCAAAGTAGGGCAAAATCGAGCTCAAAGGAGTCGGTTACAAACAAACAAACAAACAAACAAACAAACATACATACATACAGGTGAAGCTAATAAAAGCGTGTTAAAAATAAACTATTATGACAAAAGACAACTCTGCAAAACAATAATTGTAAGAGATTACAAATAGTTTGAATTAAAATAGTGATTTCCAAATAGAAATATTGTTTTAGTTTATAATTTTAATTAT
Organism: Lasiommata megera; assembly: GCA_928268935.1. Lineage (NCBI taxonomy): Eukaryota > Metazoa > Arthropoda > Insecta > Lepidoptera > Nymphalidae > Lasiommata > Lasiommata megera. The sequence continues at coordinate 7,301,048 of OV743308.1, read as the reverse complement.
AAAAATAAACTATTATGACAAAAGACAACTCTGCAAAACAATAATTGTAAGAGATTACAAATTGTTTGAATTAAAATAGTGATTTTCAAATAGAAATATTTTTTAGTTTATAATCTAAATTATAAAAATAAACTATAATGTTATAATATTCAACAAAAAATATATAAAAACCTTATCTATAATACGGGTTCCAAACCAACACGGCACCATAATTTGTACTATCATAATTGTTATGTAACTTCCCAAAAACATGTAGTACTCTACTGTAGCAGGCTAGAAATAGTAAATTAAATTATTTTATTATATTTAAGCATTCAAGAAAAATAATATTTTATTTATATTAATTAAAAATTTTCTTATTGATGGATTGATAGTCTGTTTGGTTCTTTTTTTTGCACCGAGAAAGTTTTGACCACCTAGATATAAATGGTCTAATAAACTTTTTGCGTAGCTCTAAAGTATCGATTAATTAAATTTATTTTATAGCGGTGAAAAAGGAGTTCTCAAGACATTTTGATTACTGTTTCTGCAAAATTAAAACTAGGTAACACTGCTAACCAAAATAATTTATTAATTTACAACTTACTAAAGTAAAACGGAATAGACAAACGCATATAATGCATGACGCCATACTGAATTGTACGAATAGTGTCACACTGAACACTTCCTCGATCAATTCGCAAAATCTGAAATAAGACACGAAATTGGTTACATATATGACTTAAGTTGCTAAAGATACCCTGGACTGCATTCAGGATCAACATATATATCCTGAAAGGGCTAAAAACTACAACAGGGCTGTTGACTATACGTCTCAAGCGCACGTTGGAATACTTCGGACACATTGCCCGCCGTAGCCCTGGGAATTTCGAAAAACTACTGGTAACGGGCAAGGTAGAGGGAAGAAGGCCAAGAGGACGTAGCCCCATGTCCATCAGATCCATATCCGATCCGATCAGCATTACACTCTGCACATAATTCCACTCCGTAATGCGGGACAAACAGATCACCTGGAGAAACATCGTACGGGAGAAGTTATCCATGCTAAGGATCACGACCCTCAGTAATGAGGATGACGATGCAGAGATGACTAAAATAAAATAATAAACTCTTATGATATCAGATTTAACTCTACTTACTTGCTTACACCATCGTAATGTATGATAGCTTTATTCAACTTGTTAATTAAAACAGAATCATCTGATGCTTTTATTGTTATTGTTTTTGGTTTTCGAGGTCTTGAAATACTTTCATTGGTAATAGTTGTAAGTTTATCTTCAAGTAATTCTAATTGAGCTATAATACAAACCATAAGGCCCAAGAAAAACGTGTCAATGCTCAAATTATAAAGCATGTTGACGTGCATGCCTATCATTTGATAGAAATATATAGGGTATATAAACTTTTCTTTGAATTCTTCGTTAAGGAATGAATAGCTAAAAAGATTTAGGCACAAAGGAGTTGATCTAAATATAACGGCGATTATAGGCGATAAAATGTGAACCAAATTAGAGTAATAGGAAACTGCGGCGAAAATCTTCCAATACTTTGCATTGAACTTCATAGCTTTTGTAATTGTTTGCATTCCAATTTTGCTTTCAGGTTGAAACATTTCACTGTCGAGATTTTCAAAAATTTTGCACATTTTTTCTTTTGATAACATGAACGTCATGACTTTAGACATCACAGCCAGTACTGTGAAGTAAAATATCATTTCGTCGATAAAATGATCTAGATGTCTTGGTAAGTAATAAAAATTTACTGTGATTAATCCGTCGTATAAAAATATAAATACGAACACAAAAACCATAGAATATATTTCATAGAATTTGGAATAAACTTCAAATGGAGATATGCCGAGTATTTTCCAAAATTTTATGTTTTTATGAAAGCAATCAGTTTGTTTAAAGAATATCATGCTTTTAGAATACTATTTACTTCAGTTACGTTTGAAAAATACGTTTGTACGTTTTCTATTCCTGCAAGCAACAAACCTTAGAGTGGTTTAATGTAATGTGTATTTTTTATAATTAAAGGAGAATAAATTTCAAACGACACGTCGGCTCTGTATTTAGCGATTCAAGTTATAGTTAATCATGTGGTGTATTTTAAAAAATATCCAGCGCACTTCAAAGGAGTGAATTACCAATAACATACTAATAACATACTATAAGTATTATAGGTAAGGCGAAGTAAATGGATGTAGGTTAATTGCAAGAGCTGTATTTTTAAATGAGATGCAATTAGTGAAGGTGACTACGTCCATCTGCAAATGAATCTTAGAACTCGGTCTAATTGCCGCTATGTACCTTAGCATTTCTGTGTACCTTAGACTAAACTAAAAAAATACTTGTATTTTTTTGTTTACAAAATTAACTCAGTTCATAAACACGGTACTAGATATACAAAAATCGAGAGCGTTGACTATAAAACCAGATTCTTCAATGATTATGCATAATCATTATTATCATGACGACCTCCGTGGCGCAGTGCGTGCGCTGTCGCATTATAAAGTTGGAAGTCCTGGGTTCGATTCCCGGCTCGAGTCCGGTCTGGCTTCGGCTGTGGCTAGTAACCACCCTACCGACAAAGACGTATCACCAAGCGATTTAGCGTTCCGGCACGATGTCGCGTAGAAACCAATTAGGAGTGTGGGCTTACCATACCCTAACAGGTTAGCCCGCTACCATCCTAGACTGAATCATCACCCACCAGATGAGATAGCCGTCAAGGGTTAACTTTGTAGTGTATAAATAAATACTCAACCGATTGACACCCCCTGCTCTTGACAGGTCTTTTGTAGCGAGTATTAACATAATTAACCGGTGATAGCTCAGGGGTTAGGGCGTCAGCCTACTAAACAGAGGTCGGGTTCGAACCCGGGCACGCACTTATAACTTTTCAGAGTTATGTGCGTTTTTAAGCAATTAAAATATCACTTGCTTCAACGGTGAAGGAAAACATCGTGAGGAAACCTTCACGCCTCAGCGTCCTCCATAATGTTCTCAAAGGCGTATGAAGTCTGCCAATCCGCACATGGCCAGCGTGGTGGACTATGGCCAAACCCTTCTCATACTGAGAGGAGACCCGTGCTCTGTAGTAAGCCGGTTGATCATGATGATGATGATTAACATCCACGCTTGTATCCAGTGGCTCCATGAGACTCGTTTACGTAATTGGTCACTTTCAGGTGATAATTAAAGACATTAATTTTGCAGTTAGAAATAACAGACGTCAAGGTGCAAATGAACTCGAGTGATCACAGATTCAACGCTTCACTGCGTCGAATAGAAACAGAATGCTATTATTTATTTTCTAGATGATTTATTTCAAACCCGCTTTTCTGCTGCGTCGCAATCAGTCGCCTCCTAACCTCGATAGCAAATATTTGTCACAGAATTGAGTTCGTCGTAGTAGTATAAAATAAGCTTACTATCGATATTTCCTGTACAAAACATCAACACGAACTTGAAATATGAAAAAGTTGTTCTGCTTTCATATATACTTAATGTTACCTACATATATTTGGAGTTGAAGAGCATGAAATTGAATCATTTTAAATGTTTTATTTACCGCATATATTTTTTTGGAGTACGCGCATTAGTTCTGAAACCATTCGAGGTCCTTTATCATAAGCGTGATTGGGCGATGCGGCAAACAAATTGTGCGTAGCGACTGTGCTGTTTTATTTAATCTTGTGTTAATTGAGATTGCGAGATTTATAAGAAGAAAAATGATACATATTTATTTATTACATAAGCCGTCTAATTATTGTACCACTGGGTATCTGGAATCAAAATACGGATATAACAATTTGTATTGAATGTATTGGTTTTATTTCTAGGTATAGATTAGACGTGATTCATCATGATCATGATCAACCCATTACCGGCTCATTACAGAGCACGGGTCTCCTCTCAATATGAGAAGGGTTCGGCCATAGTCCACCACACTGGCCATCTGCGGATTGGCAGACTTCACACGCCTTTGAGAACTTATGGAGAACACAGGAGAGGTGATTATGTGGCTTTAATTCCACGAACGTTTGTTAAATGTGTTTAAGAGACTAAAATACCAATATACTTCTAGCGTATTAAAGTCCAGGCGTTCTTCAGGTACTTTGTTGAATTCGTCTTTTATGAAAAAGATGAATTTATAGCCGAGGAAGCTGCAGGCAAAAGCTATTAAAATATAAATGTGAACATAAAAGTCGTGAGACATACCTCTGCAAATATATTTTGTACGGTTTATGTTCGAAGATTGCTCCGTTTATAAAATGTTTGGACCTAATGCCTGTTGTTAATAATTAATAATATACCTACAGTTTTTTATTTTATTTTAAATATTTTTTCTATGATCTGATCATGATTTCTTTTTTGCAACCAATAATGTTGAAATGAAACTGTCTCATGTTTGCGGCTATTAAATAGATTGGGGAAAAAGTTTTTTGGCAAATTATATAAATCTAAGGGCTTTTTTTTTTTTTCAAAAATCAATTATATTTAACTACAGTAGTATATCTACCAGGTTTTTCGAGTTTCGAGAGATTCTTATATACCTACAAGAATCTCTAGAAATATTATCCCGTTTCTGTAAAAGTGTGGGTAGATTGTTGTTCAATTAAATGGAATGTTTATTTGATACAGTCTAATAGTTTAGTTACTGTTACTAAAGTATCTAAGAATGCGTAATAAATATGACAAAAACTAACTGTAATTCGCTGACCCCGGGTATATCGCATTTCACTAGAATTTTCTATCACCTACATGATACACCAAAAATAAAACACTTGTAAGGATAATAATATAAGTTGCCCATAACCACTTTCAGTAGTTAGGTATGTTATTCTGCGTTATGAAAAATAGTAATTAAAGGAGACTACGTTAAATGTCCTTAAACTTTCCCCCATCGTTCAGTGAGTAGAGAGAGCAGTGTTTGAGCTTTTGTTTTGTGTAGAGGTGCGATGAGCTGCTCACAAGCCCCACTTGATTTTCCGAGAGCGTTCAACAAAGGCGGAACACGTCTCGACACAGGTATATTTTCAGGCAGCATCATTAGATCGCGCAACTAGACGATACTTTTATTCAGTAGATAGAGCATGCCTCGGGGCGTTCGTTACAATCAAACCTCCCTTCCCATTGGGGTTACATGTATTATTTTTTCGCTATTGTAAGACAAAGACTAAAGAAATACAATGGAAGGAGGAAAATTAAAGTCAGCCAGACCTCAAGGACATAAAACTATTATATATATAATAACAATGTTAATATATTTGCCAGAATGTATGTACTATACATCTATTTTTTTCACTACGAACTAGCACTTGACGGCAATCGCACCTGATGAAGGTGATGATACGGTCTATGATGGTAGCGGGCTAATCTGTTAGGGGTATGGTAAACTCATACTCCTAAGTGGTTTCTATGCGACATCGTGCCGGAACGCTAAATTGCTTGGCGACACGTCTTTATCGGTAGGGTGGTAACTAGCTGCGGCCGAAGCCTCCCAGACCAGACTCGAGCCAGGAATCGAACCCGTCCTGGGTTTGTCCTCGAACTTTATAATGCGACAGGTCGTCAAAATATGGAGTTCGTCACAATATGGACTTCTTAGCAAACGATGTTATTTAGCTTAGAGGCCATACCATTCTACTAAATCAATATTGTGATAATTTTCAATATAAATTATTAACATGGTAAAAAATTAAACGACAAATCAATTTATTAAAGTTAGAAGTTAGTGCTTTTCACGATATTCAAAACTGTAAAGAACATTTAGATGGGCTGTAATAATTAATGAAGATTTTACTATCTGAGTATACATCAAACTTACAATACGTTGTTTTATGTAAAAGTTACTTTGTAATTAGTTTTCATAGGAATTAGTTTTAATTTTTCACACCATTATACGCACTTTGATTAAATAAATTTTGCAAAATTTTTAATGCTTTTAATTTTAAATTTAATGCTGCTGAGCTAGCATAAATCCTAGTTTTCAAAAGTACTTTAAAATTGCTAAATCACTTTCTATCCTTTCGTTTTAGTCTGTGTTGTTAGGTTTTCGATCCGCAGTACCTACTTTCGCAAGTTCTTAAATAATAATCCCTGTTTCGAAATTGAAAAAGAAGCGAACGGAAAGTTTAAATGTTTAATGATTTGATAATGAGCAATTCATTAAGCCGGAAGAAAATGTTGGTTTAGAAAGATTGACGTATATTCTAGCTTATATTATTAGGTATACATATAGGTTCCTTACTTCTGAAGCTATGATAGCTTAGTGGTTAGGGCGTCAGCCTCCTAATCAGAGGTCAGCGTTTCGAATCCGGACACGCACCTCCGGATATCACATGCTTTAACGGTATAGGAAAATATCGTTAGGAAACCTGCGCGCCTGAGAGTTTTCCATAATGTTCTCAAAGGCGTGTGAAGTCTGCCAATCCGCACATGGCAAGCGTGGTGGACTATGGCCAAACCCTTCCTATATTGAGAGGAGACCCGTGCTCTGTAGTGAGCCGGTAATGGGTTGATCATGATCATATGTTCTTTTTTATGAATCGTTCCTTTTGTTTATGAATATAGAAGCACAAATTAGTATTATTAAAATTGAACATTGCATCGCGATGAAAATTTGGAAGGATTTTTAATATTGCATTGTGTCTGAAAATCTGACTCAACAAACACTTGTTTCTGAGACACGCGTCTGTAATCGCCACCCTCATTAGCACTATTCAAGAGCCCCCATATAACTCGACAATGTACACAAACTGTAACAAGAGATCCACCAACTTTCAGAGCTGGATAGTTTTTAATGGTAGTTTTCATTCTCAATGTTGTTCAAACATCCCTCTAGTGAAATATATTATTGAAATGTTCTGAAAAATTTGCGTAGGTTATAATTTCGTATAGGTATATAAAAATGTGACTGACTGCGATCTTTCGATGCACAGCTCAAACAACTTGACGGATCAGGATGAGATTTGTCATATATTTGTCATATTATGTCATGTCATATTTGATTTGTCATATTTTTGATTTTGGGTCGCATTACTAATAATAAAAAGTTGGAGGTCCTGGGTTCGATTCCCGGCTCGAGTCTGGTCTGGTGGGAGGCTACGGCTGTGACTAGTTACCACCCTACCGACAAAGACGTGTCGCCAAGCTCTTAAGCGTTCCGAACCCAATTAGGAATGTGGGTTTAGCATATCCCTAACAGGTTAGCCCGCTTCCATCTTAGACTGCATAATCACTTACCATCAGGTGAGATAGCCGTCCAGGGCTAACCTGAAGATATATAAAAAAAATGTATAAAGTATAATTTATAGGGGTTACTTTTGAAGTTTCAGCCAAACGAACGTTTGTGTTACGTGAACGACGTCGTACCATAATCTAATTACCTAAGTTAAACAAGATTATCGTGATATTTCATGGATGGTCCGGTTAATTCATAATATTTGGGGTGCACACAATTCATTTGAATAGGTCTGCAGCAGAAAGACGACCCGTGTAATGCGCTAACTCATTAGCATTAAGTACATTGCATTAACTTTCATAAACTGATAAAATCGTTTGTGTTTACTTTAACTTATGTTTGTAAATATTAAATGCAAGATAACTTTAATCTACTTTGTGATATAAAATGGTTATGAAACCATAATATCAATGTATATAGGATCTTCTTTTAAGGGTATTTCCATTCCATAATTTAATTGTATACTTATAATAACAACTAATTCCACATTAAGAAAATTACGTCATATAAAAAATATCTTAATTAAAATTGAATGCCACGACACTTTCACTGCCAAGAAGTAATCAGATCCATTTCTCCTTAACTTATAATTAAGGTTATACTTCACACAAAAACAAGAGTAATGTGTAATAATATTCTATTGTGGTGAATCTAATATTTCTATGAAGTAGTCAAATTATTGATACAATTACTATAATATTAATTTTGTTTTATCCACTTGGGTGATTCCTGGCCAGCCCATTCCTGGTAGCCCACTTTTAGATTTCTACAAAAATTGTGTAATGCCGTAGTGCATTATTTTGAGAACTTTATTTGATAAAACACATTTTTTATCATTACTACAACATAATATTTTACACTAGAATAAAGAAAAGATTATTTAGAAAAAAATAGGTGTGTACCTCGCTCATTAAAAGAACATTTAGCTAAGCTGGCATTGCGTTTTTAAACTTAATTACCATTACCATTTTAAACAACGTTTACAGAAAGAACGTTGAACATTTCGGTACAGACGTGTACCATCGTAAAAATTTATTCTAAGAATGAAGTCGTCTGGAAAAATTTTAGACGAATAAAGCGGCAAGTTCTTTAAACCGAAGCTACTTAAGCAAGGAAATTATTTCTACAGTTATGACGACGAGCCAAGAAATTAATATTTCAATCAAATATAACGAAACCGTTCTCGGGGAAACTGGGAACAACCAGTGCAGCGAGAGCCCTTCTCGCGAAACTATCCCCTCAAGGCTAATGAGAAAACGGGGGTCATAGTAGAGTAGAAAATATTATCATTTTGTATAATCCTCCTGGATTGCAGAGTAGATTAAAACAATGGACGTGTTTGCAATTTTGAAAGCGATGCAACCCTTCGGGTGCGTTTTAATTGCTGGAGCCGAGTTGAGAAATGAACCGCTTAAATCTCTCGTCTTAGGCTGCGGTTTACGGACTCACTAACTGAATACTAATTTGAGATGTTTGAATTAAATTTTGAATGTATCAGTCAATTTTTACTGACACCGCGAAAACTACAATTCAAGCGAGAACATTAATTTATAAAGAACTAGCAGTGAACGAATAAACTTGTACTAGTTATAAGACTCATTGTAGAAATTTTCGTCATAAATCTATTATTTTCACTAATATCTTGCCCAAAAATAAAAATGTATTCATCATCATCATCATGATCAACCCATTACCGGCTCACTACAGAGCACAGGTCTCCTCTCAATATGAGAAGGGTTTGGCCATAGTCCACCACGCTGGCCATGTGCGGATTGGCAGACTTCACACGCCTTTGTGAACATTATGGAGAACTCTCAAGCGTGCAGGTTTCCTCACGATGTTTTCCTTCACCGTTGAAGCAAGTGATATTTTAATTATTAAAAATTTATTAATACACAATAATTTCTTAAATATATTTTATTAAATACAATAAAATACAAATTCATTCATGCTATTGAACGATTTACTACTCGGGTTTAAAGTTAATTACTTTAATTATTCTATAAATTTGAACGGCAACCCTTACATTATTAGCATTCACGACGCACTATACCCTGAATAAAAGGGTCCAAATATTTCAGGTCAACTTAATTTGTACTAAAATTGCAAGTCTAATTTCTTCATGTTAAGAGTCCATTTCGCTTGCTTTCCGAGGTCCTCTAATTAATTTAGTATGAGGAAATCTCCATTTCGTGACAGTGTTACAGCATTTGCTTTGCCATTACTTTTGTTCATATTTCAAGGAAACGACTAAGTGTTTTGAGGAAATTGTTTTTAAGCTTACTTTATAATTCATTCGTTAGCGCTTTTATTTCGTTATTTATTACATCCGCACTGGCACACTCGAATTGTGTTGAAGTCGTGAACACTTAATAAAGAGTTAAAAAGGGACTTTCACACACACGAAACATAATATTAGCACTGCAAAGACCGAGTATTAAAAACTTTACTTAACTCACCCCCTACTACTCACCACAACTCACCACAAATCATCACTTACAATTTTTTTTTTAAGTGACTTAAGAATTACCTTTTTTGTCCTAATGAAGGACTACCTTGATCCATTACATAGTACAGAAATAAATAAAAACTATATTATCCTATGAAATTTGAAGCGGTGATAGCCTAGTGAAGCGGTGATAGCCTAGTGGTTAGGGCGTCAGCCTCCTAATCAGAGGTCGGTGGTTCGAATCCGGGCACGCACCTTTAACTTTTCGGAGTTGTGTGTTAAAAAAATTAAAATATCACTTGCTTCAACGGCGAAGGAAAACATCGTGAGGAAACCTGCACGCCTGAAAGTTCTCCATAATGTTCTCGGAATATGGCCAAACCCTTCACATATTGAGATGAGACCCGTGCTCTGTAGTGAGCTGGTAATGGGTTGATCATGATGATGATGATATTATCCTATAATTAAATTGAAAAATGCATTATTTTGCCAATTTTTCAATCTCCCACGAAAAGTTTTTACCTAAAAGAATCTACAATTTTCTTATTGACAAAATTGACGCTAACAGAATCAATTGTTATTTTGTCCAACGGCAGAAATTTTACATTACATAAATTACAGCGTCCATTTTATTTCAACGTGTTTCGATGATAGAAGACTAAACAGCTAGTTAAAGCTAATTATAATTAATTATTGATTATGAAAGATGGTGATAATAAATAAAAAAAAGTTTATGTTCATTGTGGGCTTCTTTTTAGACCTGGGCGCGGTTGGAAATCTCCTAGCTTTATAAAGTTAACGAATATGGATCACCATCATGGTGATCCATATTCGTTAACCCCCACGAATTAAAATATTGGAAAATATATTATATGAATGTTTCATAGATGCCTGTATTAAGACTACTTGAATAAAAATATATTTAAAAAAAATTGATTTTTTTTTTCTAAATGTTTACGGATACATGCCTGACCTTCGCGGTGAAGCAATGATGATGGTGGACATAAACAGTACAGACTGTTTTTGCGTGTTTTGTGATGCTCTGTGAGAGGATGTCTACTAGGAACATGGGTTTAATTATAACAGTTTTATATTTATAAGCACTCACTTTTTTTATTCACTAGAAGTTAGCTCTTGACGGCAATCTCACCTGACGGTAAGTGATGATGCAGTCTAAGGGGCTAGCGGGCTAAGGGGTATGTTAAGCCCAAACTCCTAATTGGTTTCTACGCGACGTCGTGCCGAAACGCTAAATCGCTTGGCGACACGTCTTTGTCGGTAGAATGGTAACTAGTCACGGTCGAAGCCTCCCCCCAGACCAGTCTCGAGCCGGGAATCGAACCCAGGACCTCCAACTTTATAATGCGCTACTGAGGTCGTCAATACTAATTTGTAATGCTACACTACAGACATATTCAGATATTTCGATATCACAACGAGATTTTAATTGAATGACGGACCGCTCGTCTGAAATTGATAAATACCAATAAAAAACACTCCACTTTTATTTCACATACACATAAATTTATCTTCCCGTTACATTCCAGCGTCAGTGTATTTTCAGTGAACAAATGCGACGCTGAAGCTACGCCCTGGGGAGTGATCCGTCAGGCTGGACCGACAATTCCGAATCTCTTCGATACAGTGGATCACGGGTAACGCACTTTTAAGAGGCCATCACTTTTTAACACGCTTTTATTAGCTTCACCTGTATGTATGTATGTTTGTTTGTTTGTAACCGACTCCTTTGAGCTCGATTTTGCCCTACTTTGAACGATCAGATTTGATTCAAACTTTGCACACCTGTCAAAGGTCGATGACAATGCAATAATCCGATCAAAATATCCGATTATCCTAATTAGATTCGCCAGGATTAATTAATTTCTTTCCGCATCCTTTGCATGCGAGTAAGAGAGACAGAGCTAGTGCGCGAACTACGCATGCGTGCAGTAGCGTGTTTTTTTAGTTTTTTAAACTATTATTATTATTATGAAACAACTACGGCAGTATATTCCCATAAACTCTGAGACGTTACTACAAGCGAGGAAACAGAAATGATAATTTTTACTCTCTTTTTGTTTACACCCAGTAATTCTTCTGTTAGCCGTTGAGTTTAGTTTCTCTCCTTAGTTCTGTGACTTAAAAGGCATAATTGCAGGCCAATGGAATACAATCGTAAGCCAATGCTTGCAGCTTTGCGAATCGTATAAAAATACCACTATGACTCTGTCTTAAGTATTTTTTTTTGTTTTTGTCGCTCTTGTCTGTTTTTATTTAGTTTTTAGTGTATATTTGTTTTGTTTATTGTTTATAATTTTTTTTTGTTATAATGTTATTATGTGTAATCATTTAATTTATTTAATTAGTGTTATTGGATATTGTCCGTTCTTATTAAATAAAAATAAATAATAATAATAAAAACATGGATTTTAGCCTACTATTTCTGGGATTATTTGAACTTTTAACTTTCCTTCTAAAGTAATGCTTCGCGGTACTAATCCGACCAGCGCTTGAGCAGCTTATCATTATTATAAATTATTGGTAGTTTATCATTATTATAAATTATCTGGGATATTATGGATGTTTTAAAATTCCGATTTTAAAGTCTACATAACATAGTATAAAAATTTTGTATTGCTTTGAAACAAGCAGGGTCACTAACCAAGCCTCTAACCGTCCAAAAAAAAAGTGGTTTATAAAAGCTTTTTAACTGTTCATATTAAAGTTAAATGGTAAGTTGGTGAGTTGGTATCTTTTTCAGGCAATTGTGGAGTTGAACCGACGCCCTTGGGAGTAATTCATTAGTGTAAAACAACTTTTGACACTCACGAACTTTGCTGTGTTTACGTGCCAGAGTTTGCCTGCGGCTTTGTCCGTCTGTATTCAATCGACATCACGTGTATTCATTGCTACATAGATAGCTACCTCTATGAAGGATAAGCCAAAAAACACGGTTTCGTTTTTATAATTTTTCATAGATTTTGTTCAATTTATAAAGATGAAGACTATTTACAAAGCTTGTCCCTTTATTATTTAATCGTTTCGTTAAAGAGTTTGCCAATTGGACGACCTCAGTGGCGCAGTGCGTGCGCTGTTACATTATAAACTCGGATGTCCTGGGTTCGATTCCCGGCTCGAATCTGGTATGGTGGGAGGCTTCGGTCGTGGCTAGTTATCACCCTACCGACAAAGACGTGTAACGTGGCGACACGTTAGCCCGCTACCATCCTAGACAGCATCATCACTTACTACCAGGTGAGATAGCCGTCAAGGGCTAACTTGTAGTGTATAAAAAAAAAAAAACGTCTTTGTCGGTAGGGTGATAACTAGCCACGACCGAAGCCTCCCACCATACCAGATTCGAGCCGGGAATCGAACCCAGGACCTCCGAGTTTATAATGTGACAGCGCACGCACTGCGCCACTGAGGTCGTCCAATTGGCAAACTCTTTAACAAAACGATTTAATAATAAAGGGACAAGCTTAGTAAACAGTCTTACCATACCAGATTCGAGCCAGGAATCGAACCCAGGACCACCAACTTTATAATGCGATACGTGTCGCTAAACGATTTAACGTTTCGGCACGATGTCGGTTAGAAACCAATTAGGAGTGCGGGTTTACCATACCCCTAACAAGTTAGCCCGTTACCATCCTAGACTGCATCATCACTTACCACCAGGCGAGATAGCTGTCAAAGGTCAACTTGTAGTGTATAAAAAAAAGGATGTGATTTTAATATTAATAATGTAACGTTTATCTCTGTTAAATCTGGACCGTTTTTGTATTTATTTTCACCGTCTCAAGCTTGGTGCAAATAAGATTTTAGTTTTTCGGACAGGTATTACGATAATAGCTAGAGGACGCCTCTAGCTGTGAATAGATTATTCATTGAAAGATCAATGCCTGTGTTCTACACATAGATATATCTTAATATTACTTTCGAGGCTCACTATCTTTTTCAGCGAACTGCGACGTTCAAGCGACGCCCTTGGGGGTGATTCATCAGATCGGACCGACACTCTCGATGTTATAATCTCACTTTGATATTTCGTAAGTGTAACGTTGTTTTATAGGAAACGATTTTAATGATTAATGAACGTAATGTAATTTCGTAACATGATATGTTATCAAACTTGATGCCATGCAAATAATAATTAAACTGATTATTTTCATTGTAATATGTGACATCTAAAAACATCAGCATCATAAATTTTTAAGGGCTATAATCATATCATGTTAGCGATAAAAGGTGGGACAAGCTTTACGTGCTCTCTGAGGCACGGAGGATACTACCAACTTTCTAGTTCTGAGCTGGTAATGAGAATTTATCAGATAAATTCCTAAAAGTTTGAATCCCGAGACTAGGAACTCGTGATCACTAGCTGAACATGCTAAATAGTAGCACGAAGCAATCATCATCATCATGATCAACCCATTACCGGCTCACTACAGATGCCGGGTCTTCTCTCAATATGAGAAGGGTTTGGCCATAGTCCACCACGCTGGCCATGTGCGGATTGGCAGACTTCACACGCCTTTGAGAACATTATGGAGAACTCTCAGGCACAGGCGCGCAGGTTTCCTCACGATGTTTTCCTTCACCGTTGAAGCCTGTGATATTATAATTATTTCAAAACGCACATACTTTGAAAAATTAAAGGTGCGTGCCCGGATTCGAACCCCCGACCTCTGATTAGGAGGCGGACGCCCTAACCACTAGGCTATCACAGCTTTACAATAAAGCAATAGTAACCTGCAAAAGAAAGAAATATTCTTTTATAAACGTTTACTTCTCCTCTGCCTCCTCTAGATACATTTTTTTCTTACCTTTACATTTTAACATTAATCTATTAGAAAGTCCGCCGTGCGACAAAAATATGAATATATACTTATGTCCAACAGTGGACGTCGGACGACAGCTTACATTCGAATCAACATAAAGTTCACTTGTTTAACGTGCTCCACACTATTCATTCTCATTACGATTAAAAAATCATTAGACTAAAAGTCTGTATCAAAAAACCATTACGAACATAGGAAAATATTGTAGAAAGAAACCTAAAGAGTATTTGTCCTAATGAAGCGCGATTGTTTGGAGCACCACACCTGATGTCACAGCGAATTTTTCTTAACGCTCGTATTCCTTCACAAAAGAGCGAGCTTGAAAAACGTGAATTGAAAATGTTGTGTATTGAAACAACCTTTCCGCACAGTTACATTCATTTTGTATGGAGATCGAACGGCAGTAATTCCCAGCTACGCTTTAATCTAAGTAAGTGTAGAGCTCGTGCATATATATTTTGTAGGAAGGCTGCTGAATTCTAGATACGTCTTTTCATTCTAACAAATGGAGTTCAAAATTTATTATTCTTTTGGAAAAAAAATTATCATTGAAAAAGAGACGAGTTAGAAGGAAACTTTTTATTACGTAAATATATATAACCTAACACAAAAGGTAAAAGAGACAAGTAATCATATCGAAATCGATAATACAAATACTTTTAGTTAACTCTACGCAAATATGTCAAGCCTGGATACGGGTTCGAATCCTACCCGCTCTAAAATTTTCCAAGTGTAGTATAAACATTAGATCAAATAAATAAAAGATACTCAAGAGAATGATACGTTAGGTTAGATTATTGAATTCAAAAAGCTGTGATAGCCAAGTGGTTAGGACGTCCGCCTCTTAATCAGAGATCGGGGTTCGAATCCGGGCACGCACCTCTAACTTTTCGGAGTTATGTGCGTATTTTAAGCAATTAAAATATCACTCGCTTCAACGGTGAAAGTAACCATCGTGAGGAAACCTGCATGCCAGAGATTTCTCCATAATGTTCTTAAAGGCGTGTGAAGTCTGCCAATCTGCACATGGCCAGCATGGTGGACTATGGCCAAACCCTTCTCATATTGAGAGGAGACTCGTGCTCTGTAGTGAGCCGGTAATGAGTTGATCATGATGATGATGATGATGATTGAATTCAACGTCTTGATTCAAATATTAATTTAAATCCATTAGCTTAGACGTGTTAATGAAATCAATCTTAATATTTCTGGTCCGGATCACGGATAAAATCATGTTTATTTTTGCAAAGAATAAAGGGGAATGATAAATGGCTGAATTATGTAATATTTGTTTTAGTGGCTGGAAATGTGGTTTGCAATTGGACGTTGCCCATCGGAGCGTCGTTTTTTCTTTTTCCCCTATAATAAATTGTACATAAAGGCACGCGAGCGAGTCACGCATAACATCTCATGGATTTATATCCCACACTTCTGTCGAAATTTAGATTTAGTGGCCCGCAAGCCCATAACTCTTGGCGGTCCTTCGAGTTTTTCATTGGAAACGAAAGAATGAGATTGGTTAAGATTATGAAAAATCATAATCGGTGTCATAAATCTTGGATACTGTCAATTTTTGCACTTTTTTCTTATGTGGAATTGGGTATTACGTTTGTTTTATTAAAAATATATATGGTTAAGTATTATTAATAAAATAGCAATTGAAAGTATGAACTACCGCGATAACTTTGTTTTTTACCTCGGTTAACTTTATAAAGGCACGATGGCCATACATTATTAAATTCTTCTGTTTGATAAATATTTCATTTATTACCGATGGGAGGCTGACGTCTCATTATGTTTCATTATTGTTTCAAAATTCCTAATTCCTCCTTAACGGTCAGTCTGAAGCAAAAGTCTTCAGAGAAATGTTTCTTTAAAATAGTTTATATATAATATTTGAAGTGGAAAAAATATAGTGATGTTGAAAACAGCTACTGCTGATTTTCAATCTCAAGCAAAATCTGCCTTCTCTATGGTCTTCCGAATCTGTCAATTTTTTTGTGCTCTTTGTATATTATAGACTTTTATAAAGTAGCATGAGGTCCTGGGTTCGAGTCTGCTCTGGTTGCACGCTCTGGCTGGAGCTAGTAACCCTATCGAAAAATATGTGCGATTTAGCCAAGCGATTTAGCGTTCCACCATGATGTCCGGTAGAAACCACTAAGGAGTAAAACAAGGGAAAAACTCGCTACCATCTTAGACTGTATCATCACTTAATTACCAGGTGAGATTGCCGTCAAGGGCTAACTTGTATTGGAATAAAACAGTTAACAGTATGAATTTAAAGATTAATTTGTTTTTTAATTGACTCTAGACTTGGTAAGTCTATAAAGCAAAAATTTCGGTCTAAATTGCACCATTAAAGCACATACCAGACTGACGCCGGGCTTAATATAACCGGGGCTGGGGTCCGAGCATATTTATTCCCTACTCGACCACTCGCATATGAGTTTTACGTCATTATTTCGGCAAATTTTTCAAAGCAAAACGATTTCACCCCCGCGACGTGGACCGGCTCTCGCGAGTTTTAATGACACTCGTTTACCTTTGCTACTTGACTCGATCAAAATGAAAAATATAGAACCACCACAGGGCAAAGGATAAATAAAACGATTAAAATCTTTAGGTAGGTATTTATACTCGACAAATATTTATATATACTCGACAAAAAGCTCTGAAACGAAACTGATGAAAAACTAAGACTCTGAAGCGGTGATAGCCTAGTGGTTAGGGCGCCAGCCTCTTAATCAGAGGTCGGCGGTTCGAATCCGGGCACGCACCTCTAACTTTTCGGAGTTATTTGCGTTTTCTTTTAAACAATTAAAATATCACTCGCTTCAACGGTGAAGGTAAACATCGTGAGGAAACCTGTATGCCTGAGAGTTCTCCATAATGTTCTCAAAGTTCTGAAGTCTGCGAAATCTGCACATGGCCAGCGTGGTGGACTATGGCCAAACCCTTCTCATACTGAGAGGAGACCCGTGCTCTGTAGTGAGCTGGCAATGGGTTGATCATGATGATGTCTCGACAAAATAAATGTTAAAAGCTCTTTAAATTTAAATTGATAAATTTAATTTAAATTGATTATTCGGGCGTAAACTTTAAGAGATAAAGCAAGAAAGAGTGGAAAGGTTTCTTTTTTTAGCAGTTGAATATAAGAGTTGCATATAACAAACGGTTGTTTCAATAAGGTTTTAAATACAGAAGAAATATATCCGATCTCTTACAAAGTAAACGCGGCTCCATGAAATATGCATTAAATTTTTACAAAGACTCCAACCACCCCCTTAGTCTTCTGAAAAGATTTGCAATTCACCGAACATCCTTTAAGAAAAAAGAGCCACTGAACAAAGCTCGGGAAGACCAAATGAAATGAATGTCTAAATACTGTCCCACATTTTTTTTACCTCACTGGTTTAGTCATCGTCATGTTCAAGCATAAAAAGCGAGTTGCTGGATTCGAATCCTTCCTAAGACAGAGTTGCAAAAATTTTCAGTCACAGCCTTCAGTTAGGATTTTGCCTATGTCCACCTCGTGCTTCAGTTATTATCAAAACCATGTGATAACATAAAAATCGTTACAGCCAACCACGACATATTGGTGCATCTTTTTTGGGTCTATTGGTTGACAATCTCCGTGGCGCAGCGCGTGCGCTGTCGCATTATAAAGTTGGAGGTCCTGGGGTTGAGTCTGGTCCACCACCACCAGTACCACCCTTCCGACCAAGACGTGTCGCCAAGCGATTTCGCGTTCCGGCACGATGTCGCGTAGAAACCAATTAGGAGGGTGGGTTTACCATGCCTCTAACAGGTTAGCCCGCTACCATCCTAGACGGCATCATCACTTACCATCAGGTGAGATAGCCGTCAAGGGCTAACTTGTAGTGTACAAAAATAAAAAATAAAAAATAAAATCCTTTTCTAAATGAATTAGAGAACATGTACGACATGATTCGATTAATTTAGATAGATAATTCGAGGAATGAAATTCGATAAACATAAAAATAGGAATTATTACAAAAATGACTTACATTTGTCTAATTACCACGGCTTACTTCAACGCTTCAGCTATTATTACTATTAGTGTAGATAAATAATCATTACGTAAAAGTCGCATTTCATAACCTACGAAATAGTATTTCTGGCTCTGATATGTGGTATTTTAGATATGCTAATGAAATTGTTGAAGTTTGTTATTCACACTACAAAGTTCTAACCAACATTTGAAATAGAATACATTATTTAAAAACGTGATACCCTCTGTCGTCTTTATACGTGAAAGTTTCATTAAAGTTTGCGAAAAAACTCGAAACCATTTCGAATTTTTAACTTTTTTATTTGACTCTGTCTAGACACGTTTACATAATTAAATTAAACTATATCACGAACGCAATATGTGTATTATAAAAAGCATAACATAGTTACAGATTTGACGTAGGCGCTCTTTCAAGTCTTCTCAGTCTACCGACAAAAAAAGGTTTTAAATCTGTTGTTAAGATAATTCTGCATAAGTAGGTTGTTTCTGTTACATTCGTAATAGTTGCAATTTCAATTTGTAATCTTTAGGTTGTTTAGTTATAAATTTGTAATATTTAATTAGGAGATGATGGGGCTGGCATGTCCGTTTCGGACAAAAGACTCAGAAAAATAGATTAAAAAATAATAACATAGTTGCTTTCAAAATTTTCTCAATGTGGATTGGATCTTTCTTACATAACTACGTCCAATTATAATTATTATGATAATATAATTTTACGATTTCTTTCCTTTTTTTAATGAATAATGTTGTTAAACTTAGAATAAGAATTATTAAAATATTATTTTGCATGTCTGCACCCGCAGATTGTAGGCACCCGTATTTAATGTAACATCAAGGTACTGACTCAATCTATGCAAATAAATAATTTGATTTGATTTGATTCAAGAATATTATAATATAATAGTAGCTAAAGAAGTAAACCTGAAAGCAGCGAATGAGTTGTGACCACAAACCCACAGAGAGGCATCAAAAAATTACAATTTCTCATTTTAACGGCAATCGTTTACCAACCGACGTCAATATCTGATCTCAAAAGAAACGTTCCGTCAACTGTAGTTTAACGTTCCCGCAGGCATTCAAATAAAATTCTTGAAAAAGATATTACGATAGCGTAGGCAATGAACGATAATGGTCTATAAGTATTTTTATTTACTTTAAATTAATAACCCAACGTGTTTTATGTTTCGTCTCAAGACATACCTAATCCTTTATTAAATATTATTCTGTAGCAATCATATTGTACGCTATTTCTTCTGCTCTTTAATTTTGAGCCAACTTCTCTTTATTGTTACAGTTTATTACGGATAAACTCGGAGTTTATAAGCCGGTAAATAAAATATTGAACATAGCATTGGGGTTCAAATAAATTACCATTTCTGGTGATGGAGTCCTGAAACAATTATGGCAAATGTGATATAGGCTTAGAGTTGGATAATTAAAAAAAAAATACAAGCTTTAAATCCGTATTACTTTTTGCAGTATGGGTAACAAAAAACCGGGTATTGCTCTAATAAGATAGCTCTTAATATAATTTTAAGTGTCATGTGAGATAGTGATAATAAAAAGAAAATTTACCTGGCTAAGTTTGTTGTGAGCTTTTTGTTAGACCGGGGCGCGTTTGGAACCTTCATAGCTTTAGTTTTAAGTTTACGAATGTTGTTATCATCATCAAATAGCTACTATGTAATTTATTGACATTAATTGTTCTGATGCTCCACAATTTGTATTTTAAAGTATTTAAATAATCATTAGTAAATTGATAAGCGTATTTTCTAATGTGTCAATAATTCCTATTTTATATAGGTAATTTAAAAGTTTACAAGAAATCATTAAAATTATATTTTACTTAACGCACTTAATATGTCGGCTGGTATTTTTGATATACTCGTAAATTTGGTTGCATTTGCGTATTTCAGACTTGTTGAGATACTTCATATAGTAAAAATTAAAATTATCTTATTTTTATTATTTGTATAACGCACACAACATTAACTGTAGGCAATTATCTCAAAATACTCATAAAAATTATCATCTGTCATCTTCTTGGAGTTTTTCTCAGCAATTTTTTTCTGAACTACCAACATTATTATCCGAAAATAGTTGAGTCATGCGTAGATTTAGTCAGCACATTCCATAAGGCGAGGATTACATCGTCTATTCGCATAGTCTGACTCAAAGAACGCGATTATAACATACAACTAGATAAGGAGGGTCAAAAAGACCCGAGGATTAAAAGCTATTGGCTGACTGCCCATCCAATTTTCTTTGTTGAAGTCTCAGGGGAGCCACACTGAGATTATCTTAACAAAGCAAAGACGAGGCCAAGTTCGCACGCCCTAAGAAACAATATTATCTACTAAAGGATCTTGCAAGAAACACAGCACTTTTTCTTTTCATCAGCGTATTATTTTTATCTTGGGATTCAACGGAGGCTTTTCATTATGTAATTAAATGTAACAACCGCGAATTAAGTTAGGTGTAAAGATGCTTTAGGGAGCTTTGATAGTGGTAGGATTATACCTGCATTAAATTTATTTGTGGTCTACAAATCGCTAATGGTTCCAGTGAAAATCTTTCTAAACGAAACTAAAATGGTATGTCTAAAATGGTGCCGTCTTTTTTACATTGTATACCCTGGAAAAAGACAACACTAGTTTTTTGATAAATGAGTTATGGGAAATAAATTTAGAGAATTTTATACAGCTGAATTGGCACCATTATCAAGGATGTTTTATATTACCAAAAACTTTTAAACAAAAGAGAAATGACAATCAGTTGTTTTTGAATATTTATTGATACATGTAGAGTACATATGTTCCGCTTCATACCAACTAGTTATGAAAGCCCTGGCAGCGACTCCAAATCGGCAGATGTATAGATGCAAAATATGTATTATAATAGCATTATAATAGATCTAAGTTATGACGATGTAACTAACTGTACCTTCTCCACCTCACTCCTCGCCGGCATTGCTTCACTGAAGATTGCTCGTAACACACGCATTTTCTTTTCGCACTGCATAGGCGGAGTTCAGAACATCGCAAGACCCATCTGAAACCACCAAACCTTGGCTGGCATTTTTAGCGAAGGGAATCCTTCGAAATTGACTTGGTTCCATATACCGAAACAACACAACATCTGATACAACACCTGTGTCTCTAAATCAAGGATGATTATTATAATATTTGTATTCTGATAAAAACGCTTTGCGGAATTCTCTGATTTACAATAAACATTATATTTCGCGGATTATAGCAATTTAATTTAGTGTACAATGTCGTATAAAGTTTTAAATTTGAGTCGTTATAAAAGGAATACTATTTTTTAATCTGCCCGTGGGTAGCTACGACAAATACGTTTTTCACCTTACAAGCATTGCGTGACCGTTAGCACTTGGGGCGTAAGTTGACGTTTTAATCAGATTTTTTTATTATAAACACAATTAACCACCGACCACCTAAGAAAAACTTTATAAAATTTTTAGCATTTCGTTTAATTCATTGTTTAGATAGTTATTCAAAAGAATAATTATATAATATGAACAAGGCTGTTGTACGCTAATTAGCTAGTTAATTAAAAATTCGAGCAAATTATATCTGCGTTTTCATCCCAATTATCAATATTTTTTATCTTTAGTAGGATTGTATAATTTTTTCTATTCCACCACATGTTATCCCTTGACGGCAATCTATATCGGTTGTAAGTGATGACGCAGTCTAAGAGAGTGAAGCAGGTGAGTGCGTCACTTTTTTAGACTTAGGGGTATGGGTAAACCCACACTCCTAGTTAGTTGCTACGTGACATCGTGCCAGAACGCTAAATCGCTTGGTGACTGGTCGTACAAATTTGTTTATGAATTGCCAATGTTTATATACGTAATTAGGCTCGTTATAAACACAATCATGATCAACCCATTACCAGCTCACTACAGAGCACGGGTCTCCTCTCACCACCACCACGCTGGCCATGTGCGGATTGGCAGACTTCACACGCCTTTGAGAACATTATGGAGAACTCTCAGGCGTGCAGGTTTCCTCACGATGGTTTTCCTTTACCGTTGAAGCAAGTGATATCTGAATTTTTTTTTAAACGCACGTAACTCCGAAAAGTTAGAGGTGCGTGCCCGGATTCGAACCGCCGACCTCTGATTAGAAGGCTGACGCCCTTACCACTAGGCTATCACCGCTTCACTAGGCTATCACCGCTTCACTAAACACAATATTTGTAAACACAATATTTGTAATTAATTAACTTTCGAATTGATGAAGATATAAAGGTTGTTTACGTTTTATGAAACTGCGTCTTAGATTAGCAAAACGTTAACTTAACACGAACGTATTGCTTATGCAATGCAAAATGTAACCTGTTAAAATATTAAACACAGTTCGTTTCAATTTAATTGTTAGGAATATAACACATTATTGCACATAAATTATGACGGACGTAGTCATGAAAAGTTATCTAACCCAAATTAAGCCATTTAGAATATTTCGTTATTTTCGGAGTTTTTGGTAATATAAATGATACATCCTTTAACAATCTCAAATGGTTTAGAATATATCTATTTTTATTATAGCTTTCATTAGACGTTTCTAATATTTAAATAATATAAAAATATACCTCCATCTTTTTGCTGCACTTCTGTAAGACCACGCTAGCCTATGGATACGAAAGAACAACAATATTAGGTTTCTTCTTTAGTTTCTATATGCCAAAGAAATGTAAAGTACGACATTAAATGGATTTCTCAAACTAAGTAAGCGTTACGGAACTAAAATATTGTCGGTCAGTCAAACCCTCGCTCGTCCACCCTAATGACCGTCGGAAAATCCCAATGGTTTCCATTATCAAGGCTATATCGCTTTAAGGGTCATCCAGTAGTCTGCAACCGTCCATATACGGCTCCGGTTAAATACCGTACGTTGTATCACGTCGAAACTTCAAGGAGTCGGTTGAAAATTCTATAGCACATTCGCCTAAACAATGTGTAATAATACAAGGTGTCTCAAAAGTAAGTTCACATTTGCTTATCTTATTACGCGAAAGCAACTATTCTGAGGGGCGCGGGGGGTATGTCAGTCGGTAGTCTGGCTCTTGGGAATTTAGTCGCTATGGAGCGTTTCTCTGGTGCGGACCGTGCGTTGTGCGTACGTGAGTTTTACAAAAACGGTAATTCGGCGACTGTAGCGCGTAGAAAATTCTGCAGTATTCGACATATTCGTCACTATAATGATGCGCCTAGCACTCGTCTCATTGCAAAATGGGTTGAGAAGTTTGAAGAGACTGGGTCAACTCTGGAGAAACCAAAATCTGGGCGACCAAGAATATCAAGAACAGCCGAAAACGTGGACAGTGTTACTCAGTCTATTCGAGATGATCCAAACCTCTCGATTCGGAAGCGTGCTGTTGCTTTAAATGTGCACAGATCTTCATTATGCCGCATTTTACACAAAGATTTAAAGCTGCACCCGTACAAAATTCAGTTAGTGCAAGAACTGAAGCCTCAAGATGCTGGTCAGAGGCTTGCCTTTGTAAATCAGATGATTGAGCGCTTTCCAACGTTCACCAACATCTTGTTTTCCGATGAAGCCCATTTTCATCTGAATGGGCATGTAAACAAGCAAAATTGTCGTTACTGGAGTGCAACCAACACAAAACAAAAACATCAGAAACCGCTACATTCACCCAAAGTCACCGTATGGGCAGCGATGTCGGCGCGAGGAATTATCGGCCCTTACTTTTTTGAAGATGGAAGGGGACGCACACTCACAGTGAATTCAGAGCGTTATGTGGAGATGTTAGACGAGTTTTTCGTACCCCAACTGCAAAACTTTCCTGGTTACAACCAAAGAACATGGTTCCAGCAGGATGGAGCAACTTCACACACGTCCAACAGATCTCTGCCTCGAGTTCGAGAAATTTTTCCGAACAAATTAATCTCCAGGCGAGGTGACATAATTTGGCCTCCACGGAGTCCCGATTTAACGCCTATGGATTTTTTCCTGTGGGGTTATGTCAAATCAAAAGTTTACGCTAATAAACCGACTTCCCTGGCACAATTAAAAGAAAATATCCGTCATGAAATGGCAGCCATCACGGAGACTACCTGCCGAGCTGTCATAGGCAATTTTAGTGCCCGACTAAATGAATGCCGAGAGCGCAACGGTTTACATTTGGACGATGTTATTTTTAAAAAATAAATTCCCAAACAGTGTACTTCAATATAAAATAAACATTTTTTCAATAAAGCTAAGAATTTTCTTTTAAAAAAAGATTTAAATGTGAACTTTCTTTTGAGACACCTTGTATAAAGGTGTCCTATCACACTCACTTATTTATGACTATTTTTATTTTTTAGTGTCTACTCTCTAGCTAAGCCTCAGCCGGTCCTGGGTTTTTCACTAACATATTGTAATAATAGCCCTTAAACCCTACTAGTTCGCTGCTCCATAGCATAATGAGTCTATGTTCTAAAGAGGCATGAGCTAAGCGGCAGGACTCTAATTGCCATTCTAAATAATATTCTATATGCGTTCCTTGACGATGATAAACAATGCTTAATTAGCTATATTACTATAGGCATACTGTGTACATTTTTACTTGTAGATTCTTTATTATATACCAAAGCTACATCTCATATATCTAAAATTAATTGCTCTTTGCAACAAATTTGCGTTGTGGAGTCAACATCTCTCAAGGATGTTCTGATGAAGATCATAGTGTTCAGATCTGAACGTTTAAGAAACTGAACTGTTTCATATCTTGATATATAAAGTTCATTTTATATAACTTAAAATAGTCACCATCGCGTTGTATATACTGCTGGTGAGTGAGTTATTGTATTCACTATTGATAAAATACACCTATGCCGATTTTGTTTACTTTCGCTCATAGTAATTAAAACCACAACTTGCGGGTTTACACTTTTATTGCGACAATAACTAAGAGGTTCGAACAGTCCGACGTCTCGAGCGAGAAAAATCCTCGAAAGGCATCGACCGCCCGTATTTATAGCACAAAGCATGCTTGTACAAAATTGATTGTTACTGGCTAAATTGTGTTAGCAAAATCATCAATAGTTAAAATGTGGGTAATTATTGAATTCTTGAGGTTTTTGGCGCCGCTTAATAAAGTCAATAACTTCTTCGCGCCGACATGTATTAAATGTTATTTATTTACGTGTATGAATGTTTTTGGTAAAGTTGTGATATGAATAGTTTCTCAAACAAAAAATTTTAATTAGTATTTGTAATTGACGGAGAATTACCTAACTAGCAAAAAAAAGTCCAAATATATAAATGAGGTGGTGTAACACTAAGTGTAGTTTAAAAATCGCTTTAATTAAAGGTGAAGTATAATATATTATATTAATTTTAATAATCTCATTTCTTATTACGCCTTATTATTACGAATCAATAAACATAATAGAAATAAGATTATATCCAAAATGTCAAACAGTTTTCATTGCAGTAGCTATATGGTCTATCTTAATTTGGTACAAAAAGCGCACGATTATTAGTCGTATCAGCAATGTTATCAACTATTCTGTACCGCAGTGTAGAATTGAGGTGCTAAACTACCGCTTCTCGATAGGTACATGTCTAACTGGGTAGGTACAGTGCACGTGAATTGCTGGGCTTGCATACCTTGCTTGCGTGGAGATATGCCTTCCTTTTATGACATTAAACTCATAACAATCGGTCATAATAATAGTGAAATATATAAGTATATTTCCATAGGTAGGAAAACAGAATATTTATAAGTGATGTTTTTTGACCATTACTATAGCAACAGAGGCATCTGTTGCTATAGTGGTTGGCATGTTAGACCACAGCTAACAAAGTCCTGGGTTCAAATTCTCGGACAGGCCCAATCTGTTAGGAATCGAAATTTACTATCAATTTCTTTTTTTTTTCTCCACGACAAATTAGGCAATCTCACTTGTTACTGATGATGCCGTCTAAGATGGTAGCGGGCTAACTTGTTAAGGTTATGGTAGACCCATACTCCTAATTGGCTTCTACGCGCCATCGTGCCGGAATGCTAAATAGCTTGGCGACACGTCTTTGTCTGTAAGGTGGTAACTAGCCACGGCCAAAGCCTCCCACCAGACCAGACTCTGACCAGATAATGTGAAAGCGCGTGCGCTGCGCCACGGAGGTCGTCAAATTTTCAGTACTCAAAGCATGGCCGTTCGTTCTAATTCAGGGTCTCCGAGGCATAAGGGTAGAAAGACTATCGTTTTGACGACGTTTGATCGTAAAATCTTGCTCATATTATTAGTTTTTTTTTAAATATAATGGTACATAAATATAAAAGATATATATCAGTAGATATATAATTAAATATATAATATTTACTATGTGCTGTTCCCTCTATAGCGTTTTCTTTTTGCGCCTTTGGTTGGCTGTAAGAGATAGCGATAACTCCGCTAAATTGTATCTTCTGTCTTACAATAAAACAAATGCTACAGAGCTATAGATATTGTTTAACCTCGTGTGACTGTTGTAAAACATGCTTTCAGCACTGCCAAAGCATCAATAGTAAAAGACACATAATATATTTACACTGCCAGATTCTTATTATAGAGGATAACTAAAAATATCAAATTCCAAACCGAAAATTACTTTATTCATTTAAATCTTATACAGGCATCTATGGAGCGTTCAGATTGTCTTAAAACTAAAGCTAGGAGAGTCACTCACGCGCCCAGGTTTAAGAATAAGCCCACAACAAACTTAGCGGCGTTACTCACGTTATAATGTTTCTTAGTGTAGGAGTTAATTTTAAGCAAAAGTTAAATTTTTATTACAAAATGAATAAAATTAAGTTTACATTACTGTTAGCAGATGTTTATTTTTAACCTGCATTTTGTTAAGTATATACTTCTTTATAATGTTAAAAATTATGTACAATATTAACTTCATTTTGTTCTAACTATCGCTATATTGCAATGTAACTTAAACTGCATGTTGAGACGATTTTACATACAATAAGCATGTAAATTATTATGTAATTATAGTGCAAGCGAATGTAAAAATCACTAGTAAACCTATTAAATAAAATAAAATAAATAAAATAAGCAAGTCCGAGATGGGTGAAGTAATTCGTGAATGTTATAGCGGAACTATTGAAACATGTTTACATTTTGAAAACACGATTATGATACTTGCAGGGGAATTTATTCAAATAGTCATTTGCATATCCCCGATGCGGGTCAGGCCATTACAGATGGTACCATCGTCCCCTAGTTTCGTCCCAGTTTTTAGGACCAACTTTGCAAATTACGCTGTTATCCCATCGAATGTGTCACAACTCAAGAAACACTTTTTTTTTTTAATTAAAAACAATTTAATAATATCACGGAGATAGATTCTCACCTTTTTAATCAGTTAAAAAGAAAACTAGGATCTGAAAATCTGGATGTATTTTTAAGTATGTATGATTTCTGCGAGGATTCTGATAAGCGTAGTTTTCATTTGATACCTCTTAAATAAATACATAGGAGAAATTATTATTATTTTATTTTGAATAAATAAATAAGGAAAAAAAAATATTCATTGGCTATTATTTACTACTATCATAGGAATGATATGAAAAATTTTTAAAATAAGCAATAATCTATAAAAACTTAATTGTGGAGCTAATTCAAAATAAATAACTAATATGATTATTTTTTTATAATTTACCATAAACTTCTTATTTCGTGGTTAAAGTCAATTTACCTGAAAGTTTTTAAAACTAGAACAATGTTTTAAAATAATAAAATTGCAAATCAAATCGAGTCTAAAGCTACTTCTTTAGAATATGCCTTTCTTTGGTACCTTTATACGCTTTGTTTATTTTCTGGTGAGGTGATGATTATAATATATTCTAAAGTAAGTTAGTTAAACATGCGTAATGCATGTTAAGTTTAACTATGTTTTTTTTTTGTATACAATAAAATTCGGTGAATGGACGATAATATAAGAAGTTTTTTTGAGTTGTGCCACTTTGGTTTGTATGTGCAGATATGTGAGATAAGGGTCGGTACCTGCATCATCCCCTAATGGCACATCACGACAGACAGTTTGAAAGAACGCAGGGTCGGACACCGGATGCCTTGTACGAGGGTTAAACGAAATGAACCGAAACTTTCCAATTAATCTTTTGTTCATGATGATGTTAACGATCATGTTTGGGAAGATATTATAACTATCACGAAAAGTTTTTTTACATAAATTTTCTTACGGTACTGACAGAATACCAGCGTTATGGGCACTTTAGTGTCCACAACATTAAGCTGAGTCTTAAAAGTTTAATTTAAAGAGTTAACAATAAGTATTAGATAATAAATTACTTACTCTGTTTCGATCTGTTATGTGTTGTATGTAATTGTGTTGTTCTGATAAATACACTTTTTCTATTCTATTTTATTCTTCGTCGTTACACTCTTTGCAGAGCGGTCGTGGTGATTACGAAACAATGTCTTTGAGTTCGGATGTTATGCGCCTCACAAACATTTGCCACTTCCCTTTGCTGGCTGAAAGTCTGGTGCACTCATGCAAAGGACCACCCACAGCAGTAGACAGACATTTACATATATATAAATACTATACTATCATCTACATGATCAACGCATGCTGGCTCACAGCAAAAACGATTTTAGAGCATAGTCGTACTAAGCTACTCTAACGCAATATCCTATGATTATTTGTACACGCTTGCAATATAAATTGATCTTAAAGCAAAAACCCCATGAGTACCCTACAATTTATCACGCATGAATTCTCTAAGGATATGGGCACCATAGTTGCGTTATGCAATTAACTCAAAACTTTTAGCCTGTATCAAGCACCTCTTCAAATTTACCACAACTTCTTGGTGAGTAGAAGACTCAGTAGTGCCTTAAGGCTATTTATGTCGCAGTGCTGGGCAAATGCCTAATATCTGATAGAAGAGAAGAGTTTAAGGCATATGGCTTCCATTAAATACTACATTACAGTAAAGGAGTCGACGAAATAATATAATAACATGTCTTCCTTTAAATACCATTGCATAGGAGTTGACGAAATAATTTAATAACATTATAGTAATTAAATAATAATTATTGAATAATTTTTGACAACCTCCCGTGGCGCAGCGCACGCACTGTTTTACATTACATTATAAAGTTGGAAGTCCTGGTTCCTGGCTCGATTTTAGATTCCGGGGATTTAGCGTTCCGGCACGATGTAGAAACCAAGTAGGAGTGTGGGTTAACCGTACCCCTCACAGGTAAGCCCGCTACCATCATAGACCGCATCATCACATACCATCAAGTGAAATGCCGTCAAGGGCTAACTTGTGATATATAAAAAAAATTGTAAAACTCGAATGCTATTTATTTTATACTCTGAAGTTACATAAACAAATAATAGGTTTAAATCACACTTGATTGATGATATAATATAAAAAAAATATATATATCTTATTAATTCAATTTTTTATAATTTCTAGATTCATTAAAATAAATGATGATTATTAAATTTTATTTTATGTCATTGAATTGATGTTTTATATAGATTGCATTTGTGTTAAGCTAAAAGTTACCTTCTTAAAAATTATTTATCAATTCCTTTAGCGATACCTATTCGAGAAAACATGATACAGTACATTAGTACCGCGAGCACTAAATAATAAATGAGATGGGTGTCGTGATGGATACTGCCCCTGGGTAATCACCGCGGAAGTAGCTGTAAGTGTAAAAGCTTGTTTTAACGGACTTTTCCTAGTTCGTCTGTATATTTTTTTATTGTAATTACCAAACAATAGAAATATAGAGGACGCCAATAGAGGACTGATTTCTTTAATTATATTATTGTTTGAAATACCATACATATACCATACTCAAGATACATTGCCAACCCGTCAGGTGTATTTTTTACGCGACATCGTAGAGGAACGCTAATTTGCCTGGCGGCATGTCATAGTCTGCAGCATGGTAACCAGCCATGACTGAAGCCTCCCACCAGACCAGAACGGAGAGATTCTGAAATAAAAAGAAATCTTGAATTGCCTTTGCCCTGGATTCAAATCCGGAACCACCCTTATTTTAAGGACTATAGCTCTCACCACTAGGGACCAGGGAGGTATACGAAAAATAACATAGGTGTTACATCTTATTTGATCAACACACTCGTGATGTTTGTTAAAAGAGGGAAATAAATATCTTAGGAAATAGACCTCAAACTCATCTTTTTGACGACCTCGCGTTCGCTGTAACATTAAAATTTTGCAGGTCCTGGGTTCGATTCCCGGCTCGAATCTGGTCTGGTTGAAGGCTTCGGCCGTGGCTAGTTACCACACTACAAACAAAGATGTGTTACCCCCTGGATCATGGATTTAAATAATAGCTTTTTTTATACGGCTTAGCAGATTTACTGATCTCAAATATTGCATTGACCAACCCATACTCCTGACTTGTTTCTGCGTGACACCGTACTGGAACTCTAAATCGCTTGGCAGCACGGCTGTATCGGAATGGTGGTAGCTAGTAACGGCCGAATTCTTTCCCCAGATAAGAGTCAGTGTCCATAATATTTTAACTTCGTATAAATTTTAAAATAGACACAAATGTAAATTCTTTAAAGATCAAGTTAGATTATAATGTATTCTAACAAGTACCAGGATAACAGCCAATGGAAGATATCAACCCATAAACTATTAATTAAGAGCCCCCGGTCATCATCCGACAACAAGACAGCTGTCTACCCGCTCCCCCATCTGTAAATGACGGGTGTTTTTTTTCGGGCTTTCCTACTATTGGGCCTTTGTTGATGAATTTCCTTGTACGCACGTTGATAAATGGATTTGGTTAATATACATTCATTCCATTGTGTTCTGGTTTTTCTTTAATTCTAAATAGGCAACAATAATACACTACAAAGAAGCATAAGAAGTTTTTTTAACAGTTTTCTTCGTGTTTTGACGACCTCCGTGACGCAGTGTGGGCGCTGTTGAATTATAAAGTTGGAGGTCCTGGGTTCGATTCCCGGCTCGAGTCTGGTCTGGTGGGAGGCTTTGGCCGTGGCTAGTTACCACCCTACCGACAAAGACGTGTCGCCAAGCGATTAAGCGTTCCGGCACGATGTCGCGTAGAAACCAATTAGGAGTGTGATTTCACCTTACCCCTAACAGGTTAGCCCGCTACCATCTTAGACTGCATCAGGTGAGATTGCCGTCAAGGGCTCACTTGTAGTGGATAAAAAAAAAGTGTTTACACATTGCTAATAGAAATGACACAATAATGTTTTTTATTACAAATACAATACATATAAACACCTTCGAAGGACAAAATTATCGCAAACTAAAATTATAATAGAACTTAATATGAAATGTCACTGGTCAGATAGGTAGGTTCTCCTATCGTTGTTTCATTGCTGAGAATAAATGGAAAGCAGTGCTCGGCTAAGCGATGATAGCCTAGTGGTTACGGCGTCAGCCTCCTAATCAGAGGTCGGCGGTTCGAATCCGGGCACGCACCTCTAACTTTTCGGAGATATGTGCGTTTTTTAAAAATTAAAATATCACTTGCTTCAACGGTGAAGGAAAACATCGTGAGGAAACCTGCACGCCTGAGAGTTCTCCATAATGTTCTCAAAGGCGTGTGAAGTCTGCCAATCCGCACATGGCCAGCGTGGTGGACTATGGCCAAACCCTTCTCATATTGAGAGGAGACCCGTGCTCTGTAGTGAGCCGGTAATGGGTTGATCATGATGATGATAATGATGAGTGCTCGGCTCACAGGCGATTTGTCTACGTATTCGTTAAGCCTTCTGAATTCGTGGAGAGCAGCAGGATAAATTATGACACGAAATTATATACAAATATATTTTGTTTCATGTTCATAGACAATTTGTTTTAGAGCACACGGGATGACATTTCAGATAAAGCAAGTGAAAGCACTACAGTCACGAGTATTTGAAGCAACTAACGTGATATTGTCGCAGTCGCTTTTTAGTTTTTGCATTCCCTTACAAATCCACTTGAAAGAAAACTTGCATTACTAGCTGGTGCCCGCGACTTCATCTGCGCAGGATTAGTATTTCGAGTAGCTTATATCATCGTGGCGTAGAAAAGAACTAACATTATGACATTAAAATTATCACGCAGATGGTAGACTTTTTTCCTACTTACGTGACACTTATCGTCATATTTTGGACAATTCATACAATATCTTAATAAAATCTAGCCTATGTGTTATTCTGATGTATGAGCTATATTATTGTAAAGTTTCATAAAAATCCATTCAGTAGTTTTTACATGAAAGAGTAACAAACACATCAATCCACCCATACTTACAAACTTTCGCGTTTATTATATTGGTAGGAAGTAGGATGTCTAATGAACTTTAGCAATAGCAAAATCTTAACTTTGATTGTATTTTATTCGGAATAAAAATATTTTGCTGGCAACACAAAAGATAATTACAACGCACGCCTCTTTACTTTGTCGTCGAATACGAAAGAACTGTGTATTACGCAATAATGGAGTTTCTTTTTATGCTCAATGTTCCGTCTGATGTATTGAAATGGTTTTTGGTATCACTTCCGGAACAACGGCTCTCTTTGATCCTTATCAGGGTTGTGACACTACTATATGTGAATTCATGACGACAGAGAACGGTGTCAAATATATGTGTGTTAGAGTTGTGTGTGTGTCAAATTATTTGTAATGTGTAACAATATTAACTTTTGCTAACTATCCTGCCATAACCCCTGGTGACTTAAACTGTTACATGTTATAATATTTAACAATCAATATTATTCTAAACCTATAATCTTAATCACTTGATATAGATAAGTAAGAGCGAGTAGTTAACTAAAATTTTTAAAACTTTTGAAACATTAACGATGTTTAGGTATAAAAGTAAATATTAATCGAAATGAGAAAACATGATATATTTTGATATATTTGTTGTTTTATAGATTTATTTTTTTCTTATTTCGGAATCATGTTTACATTTTGTTAATAACCTAAATTGGACATAGTATGAATTTAATACACGTTTATGTGTGAACAAAATTAGGTAGGTGCTCTTTAGTAGGATCATAATCATCGTGATCAACCCTTTATTGGTTCACTACAGAGCACGGGTCTCCATTCAATATGAGTAGGGCTTTGGTTATAGTCTGACTTGCTCGACTTCACATGCCTTTGACAACATTATGGAGAACTCTCAGGCATTCAGGTTTCCTCATGATGTTTTCCTTCACCGTTGAAGCAAGTGATATTTTGAAAAAGGCACTTAACTCTGAAAAATTTGTTTCGTTCCCGGGATCGAACCCCCGACATTTGATTGGGAGGCGGACGTCATAGACACTAGGCTATCACAACCTCGTTTTATGTGTGGATACAGTTTGACTAAAGATGTCGGAAACACATCTTTAACGGGAATGGCGTGTTTAACATATTTTCGTATCTCGTTTATGTTTATTGTAACGATCAGGCATCACGTGAGTCGTGACGTGTTTGAATTTTTTCTCTCTGATATTCCCTATTTTCCTAATGAGGCTGTTGATGTTTCTCTCAACAACACTGACAGCTCGTAAATGAAACAAAGGAAATATTTTTCGCTAACGTTGGATCTGTATTGAAATTGTTTGCTTACACGATGACGTAATTCGTTTAAATCTCACAAATTTTTCCCGACATTATGATATTTTGATTACCATTTCAATTTAGGCTCAATTTACATCGCCGCAGAACAGAACGAAAGCTTATAACGGAATTTTACATAAGCACCTACAATTTAAGTATATCTTTATTTATACTAAATTGCTTGCACGCTGAAGTGGCAGTGGGCTGGTCACGTTTGTCGGAGAACCGACGGACGTTGGAGTCGGAAGGTCCTCGAGGCAAATGGTGTGTGGGCCGTCCTCCGGCCAGGTGGAGTGATGACCTCCGAAAAGTGGCAGGCATTGACTGGATGCGAAAAGCCGGAGACAGGATGAGTTGGCGCTACTTCAAAGAGGCCTATGTCCAGCAGTGGATTAATGTTGGCAGATGATGATGATTATACTAAATTTCATTTGAAATATTGCTACTTAATTAATTTATTAATTTAAGCATTAATATTATTTATTAGATTATTAGGTAATTCCCTAGAATGCGTGAAAATCCCGCGACCACCTTGTGGACTGTATCTAGTTTGTACGTTACACAATAACCATAAAATTCATTTTACTATGTACAATTTTGTTACAAAAATTAGCTCCCATTTCTTTCCACAGAAATTAACCTGTAGTACAAAATTTGTGAAATCTAATATTTACTGGGAAGAATGGATATTTTGCGATACTTTGCCCTCTAAAAGCTCCTTGTACTATAATAATAATCTAATAATAATAATCTTTCTTTCTTTATTTATAAAACTCAGTACAGCACAATACAATGGAATCCTGACCCCTAAACTAGGAAAACCCGTATCTTAGGGGCCAGTGCCTTCCCAAACATTGAATAAGTTAAAAGTTACATTTCTAGAGCACTTTAACAATTAAAAATATTTCAGTATGTGTTGAGTTTAGTTTGATTTAAAGTTTAATTTAGTTAAAAAAAAAAACAAAAACAAGAAGAATTTTGAAAATATTGCATGCTTAATATATCTTGTGTTTAAATTATGTGTGTGTGTGTGTGTGTGTGTGTGTGTGTGTGTGTGTGTGTGTGTGTGTGTGTGTGTGTGTGTGTGTGTGTGTATGTGTGTGTGCGTGTGTGGGTGTGTGTATATGTGAGTGTGCGTGTGTGTGTGCCGTCTATCACTTTGAAACTCATAGAATGTTTTGAACTCTGTAAGTATCCATAATTTTTTCCGTATTTTCGTAATTATAGTTAAATGACATACTACTTCATACAACTTGTACTATATAGACGCATGATATAATTTTACAAATGCAAGCTAATAAGGTGAAAAATTGTTTTGGAATTAGGTGACATTTTGTGTTAACTTAGGTTGTATAATCGATGCCATTAAGAAAAATGAGATCTCATTTAGCTAATATCGGTTAAAGTTTATATAACAATTTATTTACTGCCCCGTAACGTGATAGGGTTTTCTTTGTTGTAAAACGAACTACCAATATTATTTTCGTACATTAAAATAAATGTAAACTTGTTATATGAAATATTGTCTCGAAAAACTTTCCTCACCTAATGATTGTAAGCAAGCAAAACAGTAATTATGGATGTTTGAATAAATGTGTCATCGTCATCATCATGATCAACCCATTGCGGGCTCACTACAGAGCACGGGTCTCCTCTCAATATGAGTAGGTTTTAGCCATAATTCACCACGCAGGCCATGTGCGGATTGACAGACTTCACACGCCTTTTGAGAACATTATGGAGAACTCTAAGGCGTCCAGGTTTCCTCGCGATATTTTCCTTCACTGTTGAAGCAAGTGATAGTTTAATTGCTTAAAATCGCACATAAAACCGAGAAGTTAGAGGTGAGTGCCGGGATCGAACCCCCGACCTCTGATTAGGAAGAGGATGTCCTAACCACCGGGTAAGTACCAACTAAGTACTAAGAAATGTATGTGGTGAGTATAATTCGCCACGAGAAAATTATGTGTAAGTACCTCTTTATTCGTCTCAAGTGATTTCATATTCTGTGCTAAGCGCTAACGCTTCAGTAAAATACGAGAAAATTACTAAGAAAATTAATAACTGAAAATTACTGAAATCATTACTGCCATAATAATTGGTACATATTGGCATATTGGTTTCGAAAAATTGTTATATTTTGTTGAGGCGGTGTGACTTTTTATCTCAGGGAAATGCGTTTACCAATCCCTTCGCAAGCAACGCAGGCATAACTGCGCCGCTTCCGACGGGTTATATGAGACTTCCCGGTGGCCAAAGTAGCAACCAGCATGGGTATGGAGCGTCGTTGGGTGTTAATTCGGTAATTAAAACCCAACGATGCTCCTTCGCATGGCCAGGTGGCTGGGTCTCGGGAACTCTCGAGCACTCGTTTACAACCCAGCCTGTTGGCGCGCAGACCTGCATACAGCGGTTCAACCTAATTGTTGTCCTGAGAGTGAGCCAACAAGTTGCCAGTTCATACGTGATTTGAAGGTACACATCAGGAAAACGGTAACTCGAAGGGTTAATCTACCTCTAACTTAGAGGTATCATTAAATTTTCAATCATAAAATTACATGATTGAATAATGGTTAAATATCAGGCAATACATTTAAAATCGGTAACAAAGTAATAAGGGTTTAAAGCGAAAAGTTCCAAGGCATCTTATATCCATACTAACTCAGTAATAAAATTTCAAACAGGGCCATTTTGCGGCTGACTTCCTCAGTCTAGTACCCACTTTTGCTGTTATTTATTACAAGGAACGAACGTGCTCAACGCGAATTTGTTTTCATAATATTTCTCACGAGCACCGCTTGAGCATTATGTGATATTTACGCGTTTAATAATGAACCTTATGCGTTGATGATAAGGTGAAAAGTCGAATGCTACACACCGATATGAGTACATTTGTCTACTTATTTACTTTATTGCGACATTTTATAATATTCTACGTTTGTGCGATAAGACTCAAGACTCATCTGTTACATGTAAGTGCTTTTTGAGAGTACTAAGACGTAGCTTTGGATGTTATAAAGGGATTAGGTGAGTTGTTCAAATACCAGTAAATTGTCTTCAATGAGATTTATGATCTTTATGAGTATAATACATTGCTTGCATTGCATTACAAAATCTGGAATAATTTGATGTGAATATGCATATGAAGGTGATTCTTATTAAATGTGGATTTGCACTTCTATAGCATAGCGGTCTAGATTATAATGCGCATGCGATTATATATATATGCGCATAAGCGCAGGCTTTAAATATAATTAAATTTCGTTTTACCCACAATCACGGTAATAATATGTATACAGTATTGTAACTCGGGCTTATCACTGAAATAAATACCTACAGCCGCTCGGCACCTAAACATGCGATAGGGCTACCCGCCTCCAACATTTTAATTACATTTGCCTACTTTGTGTTCAAATTTCAACTATCTAGTGACAGACAGACTTATTCATACAAACAGTACAATAAACAACTATTATTAATGCAACCAACAAGTGCACAATATATCCTACTCGTCATATTAAATATCTGACAAACGAATGAAGCAAGCTAAGTCAAAGCTTGTCAGAGCGGAGAAGAAATGAAATAAAATAAAGTGGATGTTTTAAAGTGCTCTTCAATTATTTGCGTCCCGTGCAATACACCTGCCGCATCCCGGTCGCGTCCTATACGACCCAACTTTCCATTTCGATGAATGTTTCAAAGTCGTTCGCGTTGTTATTGTTTTCCATTACCAAAGTTCAACTGCTAGGACGCGGTTGAGTGGAATTGGTCTTTGAATCAAATTGGCTAACTTTTTCCGCAAAAATGGAAGGGTTATGATTGCAGTAGTCCATTTTCGTTTATGTAAGCAATCATTTTTTTACGACCTCCGTAACGTAGCTCTTTGTCTCATTAAGTGAGTCGAGTCTGGTCTGGTGGGAGGCTTTGGACGTGGCTAGTTACCACCTTGGTTACGGACGTGTTTCTAAGCGTGGCACGATGTAGAAACCAACTAATAGTATAGGTTTCATCATCATCATCATCATCATGATCAACCCATTACTGGCTCACTGCAGAGCACGGGTCTCCTCGCAATATGAGAAGGGTTTGGCCATAGTCCACCACGCTGGCCATGTGCGGATTGGCAGACTTCACACGCCTTTGAGAACATTATGGAGAACTCTCAGGCGTGCAGGTTCTCGCGATGTTTTCCTTCATCGTTGAAGCAAGTCATATTTTAATGTTTTAAAAACGCACATAACTCCGAAAAGTTAGAGGTGCGTGCCCGGATTCGAACCGCCGACCTCTGATTAGGAGGCTGACGCCCCTAACCCCTAGGCTATCACCACTCACCGCAGTATAGGTTTACCATACCCCAAAGCGTTAACCCGCTTCCATCTTAGAATGCATCATCACGTACACTAGGTGAGATTGCCGCCAAAGGCTAACTTTTACAGCTATTCTTGTGTACATATTAGTTTATGAACGTTTTTGATTTCTCTACATATTGTGACTAGTCAATGAATGATTTTAAAATAAAATAGGTGTGTGCGTCAATACGATGAATCTAATGGAGTAAAAGGATAATACTTGTATAGTAGAAAACCGATTGTATAGAAGACATTTTTTTCTTCGCCATTAAGATATTCAAATTTATTATACGTGACAAGAAACACGGAAGACGCAATAGCATTCCACACCTTAGGGTGTCAGAAATGAGGATGTATCGCGAATGTAAATTCGATATCAACGACATGAGGATAAAGGTAAAGTGGTGATGCTGAAACAGTTTTTTTTAAAGATTCCCAAAAAGATTTTTATAGATTCCCAAGTATTTTTAAAGATTCCCAAATAGATTTTTATATAGCTTGTGAATTTGTTAAAGATAACAAAATCACTTAGCTACACGGCTTTGCCTATATCCGTAGGGATTGGAGAGATGAATAAATAATACAACTGAATATTAATTGAATTGTTAAGTGATCTGTTTGTTCCAATTACACAGTTAATTTCACCCAGAAATCTTTGCAAATGTACTGGACTGATAAATCACTATTGACTGCCTTTCATACGAGAAACATGAAATTCTGGAATTGACCATAAGTATTTTAGTCAGTTAAAAAAAAAATTAAAATATCACTTGCTTCAACGGTGAAGGAAAACATCGTGAAGAAACCTGCACACCTGAGAGTTCTCCATAATGTTCTCAAAGGCGTGTGAAGTCTGCCAATCCGCACATGGCCAGCGCGGTGGACTATGGCCAAACCCTTCTCATATTGAGAGGAGACCCGTGCTCTGTAGTGAGCCGGTAATGGGTTGTTCATGATGATGATGATGATTTTAGTCAGTTTGAAAATTAAGTAAATTAATACATGAATGCTGGTAATGTACGTGAACCCAAAAATTGTAAACTAAAATCATATCATATTCAGTAATAATATCCTTATATTGATTAATCTATAAAATCAAATTTATTCAGATATATATATATATATATTATATTTATTTTATATTATAATAGAAATTCTTTAAATAGAAAAAAAGTAAATACAAGTGCCAAATGTCGGATAATGATTCTTTTTATTCTGCATATGACTCACATGACTCCTCAGATAATGGTCCTGTTTTATCTGATGATGATTCATATTTATCCTGCAATGACAGCTGTTCTCTTACTCTTAAAAAATTCTTAAGTGACACTTTGAATTGTCCTAAACACTTTAACGTTTGTCACTTGAATGCACTAAGCATTCCTAGACACTATGATGAAT
This sequence comes from Lasiommata megera, assembly GCA_928268935.1. Taxonomy (NCBI): domain Eukaryota; kingdom Metazoa; phylum Arthropoda; class Insecta; order Lepidoptera; family Nymphalidae; genus Lasiommata; species Lasiommata megera. Next base: position 7,261,097 of record OV743308.1, on the reverse strand, counting down.
TACTAGATGCATTTTCTAGCACAACCGTTCACGGAATTCTGATATCTGAAAGTTGGCTTAAGCCTAATCTTCCTTCCACTGCTTATTCATTACCCGGCTTTATTCTAATCAGAAACGATCGTATTGGCAAAGGTGGTGGTGGTGTAGCGATATACCTACGCAGCAACCTTAAGTACGCCATTTTAAATGTTTCCCAGGGTAGTTATAATGCTGGACCTGAATAGATTTTTCTAGAAGTTTATATTCAGGGAGCCAAAGTCGTTCTTGGAGTTGTATACTGTCCACCTTCTGTTGAATATTTTTCTCACATTGAACCTGTATTTGAGTCCTTGGCCTCTAAATACACACATCTCATAGTCATGGGGGATTTTAACACTGATTTAACAGCTTCTGATGTAACTAGATCTTCTCTCCTAAAATCTATAATTGATGCGTCCTGCCTACACATATTACCCCTTAAGTGCCACTCACCATAACATTAACACTAAAGACACCTGGCTGGATCTGATCATTACAGCTTCTCTCGACTTTATTGTAAAACATGGCCAGTATCCAGCTCCAGGGTTTTCACATCATGACATGGTTTATGTATCTTATAAACTTCACCCTACTAAGCAAGCTCCAATAATTGTAGAGCGAAGAAGTTTTAAAAAAATGGATATTCAAAAAGTGCGGCTTGATGCATCAGCTATCAATTGGGAACCTCTGTTTCAGGCAGGTAGTGTTGACGAGAAAGTAAATATCTTTAATCAGAATGTTATCAACATTTTTGATACTCATGCGCCGTTACGCAAGGTAAAACTTAAACGACCTCCAGCTCCCTGGTTAAATAGAGGTATACGCATGGCTATGTCCAAACGCAACAAAGCTTATCGCAAATATATCAGAGATAGGTCCATTGATAAATGGAACCTGTACAAAACTGCAAGAAATAGGTGTAATCAGATGGTAAGAGCTGCCAAACGACGTTATTTTGATCAAAATCTATCCTCTGCGTCTTCTTCTGATATACATAAATTTTTAAGGGCACATGGTGTATGTGTAAATAAATCCCAGGACTGCCCTATTTTGCTGAACCTTAATGATATCAACAACCATTTCTGTTCTTCTACCCCTTTCGATTCTAATATGAAGTCTCACACAATCAGTCAAATAACTAACCTTCCCAAAACGGCTATTGATTCCTTCTCTTTTATAGCAGTAAATAGTGAAAGTATAACGAAAACAATAAGATCTATAAAATCGAAAGCTATTGGGTGCGATGGCATTAGTCGGTTTATGATTACATCACTGTTAGATCATCTTGTGGATCCAATTCTTCATATCATAATTTTTTCTTTATCTACTGAGAAATTTCCTCTTATATGGCGGAAAGCCTTCGTTTACCCTCTTCCCAAAGTTCCACATCCTGTTCTTCCATCTCATTTCAGACCTATATCTGTCTTGCCCTTTTTGTCAAAGATTCTTGAAGCATGTGCACATAAGCAAATTTCCAATCATCTTCTTAAGTTTAACTTACTAAGCCCTTTTCAGTCAGGCTTTCGCTCTGGCCATAGCACTACATCTGCTCTCCTAAAGGTTACCAATGACATTAGGCAAGGTGTGGATAAATCCTTGATCACTGTATTAGTTCTCATTGACTTCACTAACGCTTTTAATGCTGTTGATCATGATATCCTAATTTCTATTTTCACTCATTTGCAATTCTCCTCCCAAGCTCTGGATTGGATTTCTTCTTACCTCCGGGATCGCCAACAAAAGGTATGCTTTTCCCAATCTTCATCTGATTGGCAGAACTTGAATGCTGGAGTTCCCCAAGGAGGCATTCTTTCTCCACTTATGTTCTCGGTCTTTATAAATCTTATAACGATAAATCTTGGTTGCTCTTATCATCTTTATGCAGATGACCTGCAGTTATATGCTCAAGCTGACTTAGACAATCTCCCAACTGCTATTGGTGTTTTGAATGATGAGTTTCGCAAGATCAAACTGTGGTCTATGCACTTTGGCATAAATGTTAACCCGAGTAAGTGTCAAGCCATCGTCTTAGGAGGTGCTCGTTTGCTTAAGAAGGTTAATTTGAATAGCTTGCCCGTTATTAAATATGATTCTACCGTAGTACCGTTTAGCAGTCATGTAAAGAATCTGGGCCTTTATTTAGACAGTACTCTCTCATGGACACATCATATTACTGAAGTCAGCCGGAAAATTCATGGTATACTACGTTCATTTTACAGGTTCAAAAATTTCCTTCCAGTCAGAACTAAAGTCATGCTTATTCAATCTCTCATACTACCTCTTCTTGACTATGGGGATGTGTGTTATTTAGATTTAAACACCGCTCTTCTAGGTAAATTAGAAAGACTACACAATTGTTGTATCCGTTTCATTTTCAACCTACGTAAATTTGACCATATTTCTCACTACCGATCGCAATTAAAATGGCTAAATTTGCGTGACCGGCGAAAATTAAGAACCCTATGTCTTCTCTTTACCATTCTTAATAATGACTTCTCTCCTTCTTACTTAAAAACTCACTTTCATTACCTTCCTTCTCTTAGTCAGCGGGAACTTCGCTCTTCTTATAATTCAAAACTAAGTTTTTGTGCACCTTCCTCAACCTGTCTGGCTAATTCGTTTTTTTTCCAAGCTATTCAACTTTGGAATTCACTTCCTGAAGACATTAGAGTGTTGCAAAGTGTTTCTTCTTTTAAAATTAGAGTAAGAAAATTGTTACTTTGTGGGTATTAACCATTTTTTTTTTATTTGGTGCTTGTACAGAAAATGTAATGCTCGTATTGCATTTCTTTTTTTCTTTGTTCTTTTTTTATATTTATATATTTTTAATTATCTGTTTGTATTTATTTATTATTATATTATTATATTATCTATATACATTTACTGTTTTTTTTTTGTTCGTGCACCTACCATCAGTTTTCGTAATGTACCAAGGTTGACTGGTGGAGAATGCTTTTAGCATTAAGTTCGCCTTTTTGTACAGTTTTTTTTTGTGCAATAAAGTTTATAAAAAAAAAAAAACCCACATAAGAGGATAACTAGCTAGTGCCATAGAATGTATTGCGAAGAACTGATGGAAAATTTGACGGTTTAGATATGTTTGCATATTTGTTGAAGCTTAGGATACGAGCGAAGGGTGTCAGTCCTAATATACCGTACCCATGCAAAAATGTATGTAATGAGAACCCGTACAATTAAATTGCTTGGCGTCTTTTTCAGTAGGGTGGTAAATAGCCGTCCGGGATGTATAAAACAGGTCCGGGCGTCCAGCAAAACCAGCGAGAGGGACGTGCCGTGGTTCCAAGTTCGGGTATACCCTCCTGAGGGGGTGGGAGTCCCACATAAACTCGTCCTGCCTTATGGACGGAGAAAGCCATAAAGCCTTTTCATCGCTACAAAAAAGGGGGTAAGTTACAGCTAAAGTCCATCCACCAGACCAGAGAAAATTCTGAATTATAATTTTCTCTGTAATTTTGGCCAGTCAAAGAGGTCGTCAATAATTAAGCGTGGAGTATGAAGTCAAAGCTCGTGGGCGCAAATCTCTGGAAGATTTTAATTTACGTATCGGATTTATAAAATCCGCTAAACAAATTAAATAAAAAAAGTTGCCCGATTACAACTTCCAACTACGAACGACATGGGAAACCAAAACAGATGAAATAATATTGTACTTATATACTTCACAAAAAATGTGTAAAATAACTTGACATAATAAAAGTAGTGGTAAAGTAAGCAATTTATTTCAGTAAATTGCAAACTAAAACATTTAGGTCAAACAGTATAACTACTTGCAAAATCGCCTAACGAGCCGAAAAAATAACGTGCAAGCTCAGTTCTTGTTTAAAGTAAATTTATTCGCAACACTGTACGGGCGATTTACTATATTTTCCATTAGCAATATATTATTCATATCTACCCAATCTTAATCTTGTGCAAACAAGAGAAAATAATTAAACGAGCCGACGGTCGCACGTTGGAAACTTGCCATAAATCCTGCAGAAAATATGAACGACGAAGCAGTATTTCAAAAGGCTTATTAAAAAATTATGTACTTACACGGTATAGGAGTTTCGGTTCAGATCACATTCATGAAGGAATTTAATAATAATGGGACATTTTTATTCCGATGCTGTTGGTAGGTTGACGCCGCTCTGTGCATTATTAACACTTGGATCCTGAATATTCCAGCGTATCATCATCTGAGAGATTACTATGCATGGAATAATGCTGAAAATAAAGTGTTTAATATACGTTTACTTTCTGCCACGTGGGTCTGTTGGTTACTGGTAGTTTGCAATAAGCTGTGATAGCCGAGTGGTTAGGACGTCTACCTTCCAATCAGAGGTCGGGGTTCGATCCCGGGCACGCACCTATAATTTTACGGAGTTATGTGTTCTTTTAAGCAATTGAAATATAACTTCACCGGTGAGGGAAAACATCGTGAGGAAACCTGCACACCTGAGAGTTCCGATAATGTTCTCAAAGGCCTGTGAAGTCTGCTAACCCGCACAGGGCCAGCGTGGTGGACTATGGCCAAAACCTTCTCATACTGAGAGGAGACCCGTGCTCTGTAGTGAGCCGAGAATGGGTTGATCATGATGGTAGTAGTAGTTTGCATTGACAGTTACTGATTATAAGGTTCTCCAAGCCGGGCCAAAATTTGTTAAGCATTGAGTTTAGATACCAAGAAATTCTTAGTATTCTTAGTAACCAACCTGGAGAAAATTCAAAATTTGCCGACCTCCGTGGCTTTACGGGTGTGCTATCGTATTACAAATCGGGATGTCCTGGGTTTCCTGAATCATGTCTGCTCTGGTGGTAGGATTCAGCCGCAGCTAGTACGACCCTACTGGCAAAGACAGACATGACATATTTAGCATTCCAGTATGGTGGCAAGTAGAAACTGATGAGGAGGGTGGGGGCTGCAGATGTTCATGGGCGACAGTAATAACTTACCGTACTTATAAGATGACAAGTATAAAAAAAAAACAGTGAAAAAATTGTCCATCTATGTACCTCGAAAAACACATTAACCGTCATGGTTTCTTGTGACTTACAGTTTATTACATTAACCCATTATCTTTTGCTCTTTATTGTCTACGAACACCATTCTCCCTGATTATGACATCCTCCTCATCTTTGTTGCAGAGATCGTCGCCAATTTTTCTTCTATGGTATACGTTTGGTAATCTTAATCTTCATGTATTTTTTGTATTTCAATAAATTACACATTATTTACGTTCTTCTTTCCTATAGCTATAATAAAAATCATTGAAGCTAGTCAGCACCGTTAATTTTCTAAGCACAGAATAAACAATAGTTACTATAATGAATAGAAGCAGGCGTTACTTAGCGGAAGTCCATGACAAACAACAAACAGCAAGTATAATTTGCTATATTCCGCCGACAACCGCGAGATTTGTATAATATAACACCACACAAAATCTTCCACTAGATCCTCTACGCACGTTTCGACCCGACACCGGATCATCCTCAGGAGATGTTGACTTCACAAGCGCGAAAAGTAAAGTTGACTTTACTCGAAACGGGTTCTAGTGGAAGATTTTGTTTTGTTATATTATACAATTCTCTCGGTTGTCGGCGGAATATAGCAAATTATACTTGCTGTTTGTTGTTTAATAGTTACTATGGACTAAACTCTTATAATCAAAAACCTCTCTTATAATCAAAAGGCATGGTCAATACATGGTTATTGAAAGATGTTGCCTTTACTGTAATTTCATTAGATACTATGTAATTCTAGTTTTATATTGTACATTAATCATTTTAAATTTCAAAAGGGCCTCCTTCAAATTGAAATCAAATGGAACTCGCCATCGGCCTCGTCCGAATTGCCAAAGATTCTTGTCAACGGGATTAATTCTGTTAAACAACCGAAGTAAATACAGCCTGAGCTAGATAAGGGCCCCGGAAATTGCCTTAGAGTAGAAACCGAGTGGCCATAGCCAGTGGCACAAATGGGTGATGGATCGGGGTTTCGCATGACCAAGTAATTGTTACCTCAGGTGAGTTGGATAGGTTTAGCAAATACAGCTCGAGTTTTTTCAGGACGTTTATCACATTATTTCTATATATTTTTTAGTTTCTATTGACTATTACTATATGTAGCTATTATTATATTTGTTCAATATAGATTAATCTAACTATATAGTATATAGTTGTAGTTCTGGGATCGATTCCCGGCTTGAGTCTGGTCTGGTGGGAGGCTGCAGCCGTGGCTAGTTACCACCCTACCGACAAAGACGTGTACAAACCAATAAACATGCTTTTTCATATCTAATATTAGAATTAAAAAATTGGATTGGGTAGATGGTTTGAACGAATATGAAAATCGATTTTGACGCATTGTAAAGTCGGAGGTCCTGGGTTCAAGTCTCGAGTCTGATTTGGTGGGAGCCTTCGGCCGTGGCTAGCTACCACCCTACCGATAGACACATGACGCCAAGCGATTTAGCGTTCCGGCACGATGTGGTGTAGAAACCAATTAGGAGTATGGGTTTTCCATACCCCTAACAGGTTAGCCCGCTACAATCTTGACTGCATCATCACTTACCATCAGGCGAGATTGTCGTCAAGGGCTATCTTGTAGTGGATAGAAAAAAAGTTATTTTAATGTATGTTTTTTAATTATGCATCACCTTTAGTTTGTGTTCTCTCGTTCGAGGTCACCCGAAATAGATTACTTCTAAGCAATAAGGCTTGTTATTCCATCTTAATGTTTTTCTTATATACTATGTTGACTCATGTTAACTATGCATCAAAATTGGACCAATTTTAACGAATTAGCAGAAATCTTTCTTGCATTCTGGACGAAGACGTTGACTTTTCGGCCCGGAAGATCATAATACTGAAATAACCGTGGACGGTAATAACTTAGTCAGCATTTTGCCGCATAATGTGTTAAATCATTTTTTTTTCAGTCAATAGTTCTCTTTGTACTTGTAGTTGTTGCAGTCGTGCTTTTCTATAAAAAATATACTTCATATTTTCCGGAAAGAAATCGTTTCGAACTGGTCACTTCACTTGAAGCGGCGATCGCGTGCAATACTCGCCTTCCCTAAAAAACTAATCCAAGAACTTTTATTGTGACACCTTAAGTGAGTCATAGTGGTAAATAAAAGTTATGGCCGTAAAAAGATGAGTGTTAGCGTGAAGGTGTAGGATTTGTAATAAATTAGATTGGAACTAGTTACGTGTATTGCCGACTCATTGTTAGGAAACGTCCAGTTACGGGTTGACTTATTGATAAGCGTTCACTAGTTGAATGCATTAACCACTGGCAAACTTAAATATGGATTTTGTAAAATTAGCTATACAAATTGTGCGCTTATAAAAATAATAATAATCTTTATTTATAAAACTCAGTACAGCACAATACAGTGGAATCCTGACCTCTAAACTAGGAAAACCCGTATCTTAGAGGCTAGTGCCTTCCCAAACATTGAATAAAGTTTAAATTTCTCATTTCAAATTCAAATAATCTTTATTCAAATAGTTCTTTAAAAGGCAATTTTGACGCGTCAATTCAAATTCAAATTCAAAATAATCTTTATTCAAATAGTCCTTAAAAAGGCACTTTTGACGCGTCAATAATTTACATACTAGTGATTTGATGGTGATAACTACATTCGTAAACTTAAAACTAAAGCTATGAGGGTTCCAAACGCGCCCCTGTCTAGGAAGAACCCCACAACAAACTCAGACACAAATTTTCTTTTTGCTATCACCATCTCACATGCCACTTAAAATTACGTTAAGAGCTTTCTTATAAGAGCAATATTTATCGTGCATCATTATTGGATTCGTTAATCTCTCACGCAAGGAATATGCACGGCTGTGTAGATTTATGTTGATTATCTACATTTTGTAGATATATGGGTACTAGGAACCAGACCGTTACTGTTTGGACTGCTATTTAGGTATTGAGGACAATTCTCGTTGTATTCGAGAATACGCTAGCGAAACAAACAAATATGCCGGTGATGTACTGAATACTGTAGTTTGTTTTTGATTCCGTTCAACAAAGCGTACTGTGTCGGATGCTCGCTCAGCCTGCGTTTGTGACACATCGCTGCTTACTGTAAAGCTAATAAATTGTGCAATTGCAACACATTTAATATTTCACCCGACTAATGTCTAATGTCTGATAAATGTATCATTAGATGGGTAAACATTACAGAGAAATTAATGGAATGTTGAGATTTCGTTTCAGTTTAATAATTAATACCCAGCTTCACTTAACGTCATGTGTTAGAAAGAGCTTAGATCAAGCAAGTTGGTTGACTTGGGTATCAAACTATGGCTTCAAATGTAATGTGTAATGTGTAGTGAAGAAAGAACTTGGAAGTGATATATTTAAAGAATATTAAAGTAATTCAGTCACAAATAAAGAAACCGTAAAATAACCCGAGTTATACAGTTATATATAACGAATTACGAAGTTAAAAAATATAGTATATAGGAAGCAATGCTTAGAGAACCGATGCTTGTTAGGGTTGAATAATGGCAAACCCTCAATAAGTGACCAGATGACATGAATAGATAAACACACAGAACCAATTATAAAACTGTCTACAAAAGATTTAATAATTGTAAAGAAGAACATGCAAATATAAGTACTAATATTGATCAAATTCAGATTCAATTAACCAGTAACTGACATATGACGCTAACCCATTAAGAGTACTAGACGACGCATGGCTACGTCCTCTTGGTCTTCTTCCCTCTACCTTGCCCGTTACCAGTAGTTCTTCTAAATTCCCAAGGCTACGGCGGGCAATGTGTCCGATTAATTCCAAGATGCGCTTGAGACATATAGTCGACAGCCTTGTTGTTTTTCTAGCCCTTTCGGTATAGATGCGTTGTTCCTGAATGCAGTCCAGGGTATCTTTAGCATCTTCCTCGAGCAGTTCCTAAATACAGGTTATCTTTAGCATCTTCCAGCACTACATCTCGAAAGCATCAGTGCCTTTGCGATCTGTAGATATAAAATGGGAGTTAAAATAAAAATGAGCCACGATCCATAGTAAGCCAGCTGGCAAAGCTCAGCGTGGCGAATACACGCGATGTCCGCTCCGCGTTGCCGCGTCCGCGTGAATCATCTAGGTATACTTTTCAAGCGGATGACGTGATTATGCACATCGGTGGCGATTTATTTCATTTACGTGGCATTAATCCAGTTTGATCTAAATGTTTACAATACCAATCGATTGAACTGGGTCATCGTGTAATCTGTTACTTAGTTTGATGTTGTCCATGACTCCATTGATTATCATTACATATTATCATCATCATGATCAACCCGTTATCGGCTCACTACAGAGCACGGGTCTCCTTTCAATATGAGAAGGGTTTGGCCATAGTCCACCACGCTGGCTGTGTGAATTAGCAGACTTCACAGGCCTTTGAGAACAATATCAGAAATCTCAGGCGTGCAGGTTTCCTCACGATGTTTTCCCTCACCGGTGAAGTTATATTTCAATTGCTTAAAAGCGCACATAACTCCGTAAAATTATAGGTGCATGCCCGGGATCGAAGCCCAACCTCTGATTGGAAGGTAGACGTCCTAACCACTCGGCTATCCAGACTTCACACGCCTTTGAAAACATTATGGAGAACTCTCAGGCGTGCAGGTTTCCTCACGATGTTTTCCTTCACCCTTGAAGCAAGTGATATTTTAATTTTCTTTTTTTTTTAAACGCACTTAACTCCGAAAAGTTAGAGGTGGGTGCCCGGATTCGAACCGCCGACCTCTGATTAGGAGGCTGACACCCTAACCACTAGGCTATCACCGCTTCACTACACTCAGCCTATTAATATTCCGCCGTAAAGCACAAAATTTTTGCTCATGACAAGAGAGATGTAGATCCAACATGCTGTTTTGTTTTTTTTGTACAGTCTAGGTTAACCCTTCACGACAATCTCACCTGTTGGCAAGTGATGATGCAGTCTCCGATGGTAGCGGGCTAACCTGTCGGGGGTATGGTAAACTCAAACTCTTATTTGGTTTCTACATGACATCATGCCGGAACACTAAATCGCTTGGCGACATGTGTCTGTCGGTAGGGTGGTAGCGGGCCGAAGCCTCCCACCAAACCAGACTCGAGACTTGAACCCAGGACCTCCGACTTTACAATGCGTCAAAATCGATTTACATATTCGTTCAAACCATCTACACAATCCAATTTTTTAATTCTAATATTAGACATGAAAAAGAATGTTTATTGGTTTGTAAGTTTTTCTTCAGCAGCAGATCGTCTGGTTGAGATGATTTTTCGCTTAGTGATGAACCGAAGAGTTACGCAGAACACTTTAATCCCGGAAGAGTTCCTAGGGTAAAAATCTAAACCTGGACTCTTTTATAACCTCCTTATGCTTATACGCCTTTGAATTATATATTTTAACATCAGTGCACAATAGAATATAGAAAGTCATTTATAATATTATTTATTTTACTTTCGGAAGAGCCAAATATGTTTAATGATGACGAATGAACAATAAACATCAATGTTATCTTGAATAATGACCGCGTCATGGATCCCATAAAACATTCGGGCGTAAGTAAACAAAATCTCATACTGAATGCACGCCGATTATTACTTACGCCATGGCGCATGCATTATTCATGCTACTCGCAGTTCGTATTATTGCTGGTCATATTTTAGTACTCCCTTTGTTATTCAGCTGATTAATTCTCTAATTCCATACATAACATAAGTAATATAAAACGACAGTGACATTCTAAATGAATTTATTGCCAACTAATGCAATTTCTTAGAATAAAAGGTATTGACAGAACTTTTTAAACACGCCTAGATTTTTGTCGAACTGAATTTCGATTGGTGATTACAATAGTAGCGCTTTAAAATTTACAAGACATTTACATATACTTTATTTGCTAGAGTGCTCTTGTAAAAATCTTTAGTTGAAATAAAATCATTCTTTTGAAGGATTATCTTATACTCAGTGATATTATTTATTTAATTGTGTTAAACGATCTACATACCAATTTTAGAATACATAACATAGTTTTAGTAAATCACTCAAAGGTATACACAGAATTGCTAAATACCAATTAATAATTATCTAAAATTTAAATTACGAGACAATCATTATGAGACAAAGAATAAGAAATCGGAATAATAAATCTTTATATAAAATAGGCACTTAGTTACTCTTACATTTATTCCGATTTAATTTCCTGCTCGGGTAGGTAGGAGGTAAGCTCGTATCAGAAGGGCCAGTGACTTCCCTTAAATTGGTAGTGGAAGACTAACTTCTGGTACAGTTAAAATAAAACATAAATTAAATAAAGTGTTGTTATAAAAAAAAAAAAAAACAAATATTCAGTTCAAATTCCCACTACCATACACTATGATCTTCACGAAGTCCTAGCCACGTGTACTCAAAGAAAAATAAAAAATATACATATTTAATCTATAGGTCGGGGGTTCGATCCGGGATCCTGACCTTTCGGAGTTATGTGCGTTTTTAAGAAATTAAAATATCACTAGCTTCAACGGAGAAGGAAAACATCGTGAGAAAACCTGCAGGGCTGAGAGTTCTCCATAATGTTCTCAAAGGCGTGTGGAGTCTGCCAATCCGCACATCGCCAGCATGGTGAACTATGGCCAATCCCTTCTCATATTGAGAGGAGACCCGTGCTCTGCAGTGAGCCGGTAATGGGTTGTTCATGACGATGATGATTGTCACACTAATGCAATTGATAAATAAATTACATTTCACACTCTACCAACGTGTGCATTGTACAAACTTGACACAGGTAGTAGTAGTTCGTAAACCGTTAGGCAAATAGAATTTTCCATTTTACGTATAAAATTGCATATAAAATTCTTAGCATAACAACAGCGTGGGCGGCATACTAATAGAGCAAACTACCACAAAACAAATTTATATTAAGACTTCGAAAACATTTTAGCACGTCATGGCAATTATGATTTCTTTTCATACACTGCTTGTGTAAAGTTTTTGTTATTATGCTTTGTTATATTAAATTAAGGATTGGGTTTATTTATTGTATCATAGAAACCTGATTGAGATGAGATTCATTATATAGCTTATATAATCGCTCATAATTGTCATCAGGCAGGAACCAAACTCCTTTCTAAGAAGTCCTTTCCTTTGTAGTTGGCCAAGCTGTCCAAATGAAGGCTACACTCGCCTGTGTGAACGTTATAGAAACTGGTACATTCATTTTGGTTCACGATTCCGTCATTTATCGTTATAGTAAGTTAAAAAAAAAAGTAAAAAAAGCGTGTCGGGGAATTCGTTCCCTTCGGTCGGTAGGCCAAAGTACAGACCGCTAGGCTATCATTGCTTCACATCGGTAATCTAATGGAGGCAACAACCATGGACGTCTGAACCTAGCAATATTCATATTCATCATCATCATGATCAACCCATTACCGGCTCACTACAGCGCACGGGTCTCCTCTCAATATGAGAAGGGTTTGGCCATAGTCCACCACGCTGGCCATGTGCGGATTGGCAGACTTCACACGCCTTTGAGAACATTATGGAGAACTCTCAGGCGTGCAGGTTTCCTCACGATGTTTTCCTTCACCGTTGAAGCAAGTGATATTTTTTACTTATTTAAAAACGCACATAACTCCGAAAAGTCAGAGGTGCGTGCCCGGATTCGAACCGCCGACCTCTGATTAGGAGGCTGACGCCCTAACCGCTGGGCTATCACCGCTTTTATTATATTCATATTACGCATAATTAATTAAAAAATTATAAGCGCGAGTCCAATTCACTAAAAATCATAAGCCAAGTAAATAAAATAACAATTTAATGGCAATTTAGCGCACAAGGAGATATACAATCTACAAACATTAATTTGCCTTGAGCTTTATTAAATCTACTTTGATATAACCTCGAAACTAAAAATTGCCATTGTCATTTGTTTCTGTTTACAAGGCTAAAAGAAACCTGGGAAGGAATAATTATTATAAAAATACTTTTTAAGATTAACGGATTTTTTCCATTGGTATATATTTTGTCTTGTTATATAAGTGGTATGAAATATTCCTCTAATAAGATAGCTCTTAATATAATTTTAAGTGGCATGTGAGATGGTGATAACAAAAAGAAAATTTACCTGGCTGAGTTTATTGTGGGCTTCTTCTTAAACATAGCTTTAGTTTTAAGTTTACGAATGTTGTTATCACCATCAAATCACTACTACATTAATTAATGTCGCGTCAAAAGTGCCTTTTAAAGGACTAATTGAATTTGAATTTAATACCAAATGATGTCAAGTCGCAATAAAATAGCTGGACCACGATTTGTGGAAATGCCAATTTTACGTCAGATAGCTAAATTCAGTTACATGGACAAATGGTTTTTCTCCCTCATGTAGGTAGGTATTCGGTACACGAGGTAAAATTTAAGAAAAAACACTTTGAACAGTCAAACAGTTTACATTTAATGACCTGTAGGTAATAAGGTAGTCACTAATTCATAGTGGCGTTTGGGAAACGTTTAACGTTTTTAACCATTCGTCATCTTATTAAAATAGGCTGAAAACTTGAAAGAAACCATTTCCATTTTTACATTATCAGGATCAGATATACGCGGCATATAATTGATGTAGCATAACCAGCAATTAAGTCTACCACACTTTAATATTGAATGTTTAACTATTCGTAAGTTTAATTTTCGAAATATTAATAAGACGTCTTAAACTCAATTAAAACTATATAAACTTCGATAATTAAACACTATGTTCATAATATATCAGTTTTGTTACAATATATAGTTATTTATCATCATCATCATCATCATGATCAACCTATTCTCGACTCACTACAGAGCGCGGGTCTCCTCTCAATATGAGAAGGGTTTGGCCATATTCCACCACGCTGGCCATGTGCGGATTGGCAGACTTCACACGCCTTTGAGAACATTATGGAGGACTCTCAGGCGTGCTATAATTATAATTGATATGTAAATATAAATGCATATAATCATAAATTTTAAACATAATGTAAAAATAATGCAGCTCAAACAATTTACTCTGTTAGTAAAAATATTTCTATACTTAAGCACAAACAATTTGAATTATATATTCGAACAGGCATAAAATTTGTCCCTTTATTTAAAATAATCATGAAAGGCGACGCTGCTCTTTCATTACATGAAAGAATGTAGCAATGCAGTGTTTTCAATTTCTCGTAGTTATAGCGTGTAATTTTCTTGGAAGTTGTATAGTTTACTTAAATTATATGATAGTTTTATGTGTGACTTTATTAGTCTAACTAGCATAAAAACACTAATAATGAAACATTACGATGTTTGTTATAAAGGCTAAATAACATGATATAGTAAGAATACATATATGATTTGAAAAATACACATAAAGAGTTCAAAAATAAACACGTGCTTTATGTTTAGTAAAAAGTTAAAAATAAAAAAGTTGAAATTAAATCATTCAACTGTAGTTATCGATTTCATGAAGTCGTCGTATTATTATACCTGCAATATCTGTGAACTATTTATTCTTACTCCATTACAAGCTAATCCTTAATATAATTCGCTCCAATGAATTGGGTGGTAAGTACTGATGGAAGCGGGCTAACCTATTAGAAGTATTGCAATTATATGAAACTTATATCCCATCGGTTTCTACGCCAACAATGTTTGGCGGCACGTCTTTGTTGGAAAGGTATTAACTAGCCACGGCCGAATCCTCCCGTCAGACGAAAAACAAGCCGGAAATCGAACCCAGGTCCCAACTTTATAATGAGACAGCGCGCCCACTGCGCCACGAAGTTTGTCAAAAGTAGGGGTAGAAATCAATACTATAATATTGTGTTATCATGTAAATGTTCCTACTTTCTTCTACTTTCTTTTTTCTTAATCCTAAGGTTGCCTGGCAGAGATCGCTATTAAGTGATAAGGCCGCCTTTTGTATCGTGTTTCTTTTTGTTTTTCTTATTATTTCTATTAATATGTGGTGTACAAATAAAGAATAAATAAAAAAATAAATAATTATTTATAAGGTCAAGAAATCACAAATTAAACACAAAAAGAAAAATGAACGTCTGGGCTACAAGTGGAAATCTTCACCTCTTAACCTGTGAAACACGCACATGTTTTGCTGTGCACGCCTTTTTTAAAGTGATGATTAAATTTACGTATGTAGTGAACCAATGATATAACACAGATCAATCGCCGCGATTATACCTGATCTCGGGTTATGTGGGATTTCTATCCACTAAAACCCCCTCGGTGGCCACCATCAGCATAAAACAGTAAGAGGCTCCGGGATCTCCTAAGAACGCACTGGTGCCTCTCTTGTGCTAGGAATTTTGCCTCCTCACGTAGAGGTCTGACGTAGGTCCGCAAACCATCGCGGCTTGCTGAGAAGCATGACTGACGTCACGAGGTCGCATAAAAGATATTGAGTGGCCAGATTCCCCGCTCTGGCCTGTCATGCCCCCAAGGTCCCTGTACGGTACTAATGGATGGTCACATTGCATAAAAAAGGGGACATAGCACGGAGAACCGATGGACGTTGGGATCCCAAGGTGCTGGAATGGCGACCTCGCACCGGTAAACGTAGCGTTGCTCGACCCCCAACAAGGTGGACTGACTACATCAAAAAAGTCGCAGGGAGCCGTTGGATACAAGCGGCCCAAGACCGTGGCCATTGGAACTCCTTACAAAAGACCTATGTCCAGCAGTGGACGTCTATCGGTAGAAATGATGATGATGATGATAATTGAATAAAAAACTCCTATGTCACCTGGGCACAACGCTAGCTGGCTAGTCTCGCCCCTTGTTTGTATAAAAATACCCAAGCGTGTCTATCGACCCCCGAACCCGCAATTAGATTCTATATATGCAAATGACTTCATTGTTGTAAGGCACATAGGATAATAGCGGTCGTAAAAGTTAACTTATCGCGTGTAACGGCTGACGGTATTGCCAGTGCTTCGACGCGTTTTTATAATGTGCGAAATTCTTTTGTTTCAACTATTTTATTACCACATGCAAATTTAAATGTATCAATTTTATAGACACACATAATATTTTGATATAAACAGATTTCTTTAAATATTGATTGAAATGATTCTATTTATGTTTGAATTTATTTTCACATAAATGAGGGTACAATTAAAAAACCATTGAAAACTAATTCGTGTTTTGGCGTGTCGTTGTATTTACAGTACCGAATCACAGTAACCTTCAAACGTGATAATCCTGGCATTCCTGTTCTATAATCTAGGTAGAAGGCATGATGGTCACTGAGAGGTTTGGATGAGAAAATACTACTGTAATGACCACAGTACTAAGAAATTCTTAACAGAAATATAGTTGTTTATGCGTCTACTCGTCATCTACGGCGTAGCATTTACCGTAGACTTGTTTTGACTTGTTATTTTGTTCTTAGCATTTACTGTTACCGGATTATTTAATTACATTTATTATTTACATGGTCTTTGCAAGCTATGCCTTGCACATTTGTATGTCTTACCAGTTTAAAATACCAAAATCATTTCCGTGATTTCAATCTTTAATTAAGATTTAGCCATAACTTATATAGAACTTATAAAGAGTTGAATTGATCGCAGAGTCGAGTAGTGAGCCAATTAGGACTATAATTAGGGTTTAAGTTCTGTAAATTTAGTTTATAGATATATGGTCATTTGAGTCCTACAATGGTATATGGGATACGGAAAAGCGGTGTAAGATAACCACTTCAACCTCTATGTCCTGTCAGGAATTTGATCCCTACCACGTACCTAACTATTCAGACTTAGGTGCATTTAAAATTTAATTAAAGGATATTTAAATTCAATATGACTTGTTTTAGTGAAGCTAAACGTCGTGAGGAAACTTCAATGCCTGAGAGTTCTCAACAATGTTATCAAGAGCGTGTGAAGTCTGCCAATCAGCACTTGACAAGCGTGGTACACTATCTCAAAAACCCTTATTATACTGATTGCAAACCCATGCCCAGCAGTGGGTCGGTAATCAATTGATAGCAAGAATGGAAATAAACGGCTGGTTTAAAGATTTATATTTGAAAATAATTTCATCAAAATCTCTCAGCTAATCGCTTAATCTCATCTATTAGACGCAACATTGTATTTTCTAGAGTTTGCCGTTTTGGTAACTACCTCACACTGTAAAGACATTTATAGTGCACGAAGATATCACAACACTTAACAAAATGAATGAAGCTTTAAATAGCGTTTTACGATAACGTTGCTTAAACGCTTTACCGCTAATGTTACGCGATATTATTCTGCTCGTATTCTACTCGAATCAAACTATAAAATTGCAACCTTCACAATATAACAATTCAATTTAACGATTTCGCAACCAACCACTGTGCGGTTACAACATAGTTTCGCATAGCAAAGTCAGCGGCTATAATTACGTTGGTTGTTATCGCGTTGTGTCGGCGTTTGTGTAAACAAAATATCGCGAAATTTGCATTACACTAGCTCAAGTGAAGGCGGGGCAAGGGATTGTCATTAATAATAGAGCGTAAAGTTGTAGGGCGTATTCCGCTCTGCAGGCGAGGTTAATAACCTTAGGTTAAACTTTGGAGGCAAAGTAGTTTTATTTATAATTTACTGTAACGTTTGCTGTTTTTAAAAGTCACTCAGGGAATAGTGTTCGTAATTTATACATGAAATTATGAGGTATTTCAAAGTATATGATAAAGTGTTTAAAATTTTTATTGTTACGGTCGCTTTGTATCTATTGTTAAATATTAATATATTTTTTGTTTAGTAAAAGAACGCTCAAAATATCCAAAGTTTTTATTCATCATCATGATCAACCAATTGCTGACTCACTACAGAGCACGAATCTCCTCTCGGTATGAGAAGGGTTTGGCCATAGTCCACCACGCTGGCTATGTATGGATTGGCAGACTTCACAAGCCTTTGAGAATATTACCGATATCTCTTAGACGTGCAGTCTTCCTCAGGATTTCTTCCTTCACTGTTGAAGCAAGTGATATTTTAACTGCTTAAAAACGCACATAGCTCCGAAAGCTAGAGATGCGTGCCCGGGATCGAACCCCCGACATCTGATTAGGAGGCGGAAGCCCTAACTAAACTATCATAGCTACAAGGCTATCACAGTTATCGCACTAAATAATAATTAAATCGTTATAAAATGCACGTAAACATTGCAAATACAGAGTGAGATTATTGGGACGAGCGTTGTGCGGCATCCAAGCGAACATTATTTTAATTAAATTTTATAATTAAAGTCGTTACAATATTAATGACTCATAAACAGTTTTTCCTTTGGCTGCAAATGACATTTTTATACTAGCACATTGGTTGATATGAATGGGTTTGGAAATATACTGGATCTAGTCCACACTCAAAGTCAAGTGACAAATTCGATACCGGCTACACATTTCAGAGCTAATGTTTTAAGAAACGTATTTGGCTTCACTATTAAGTGTAGCTTTACATGCCAATATTTAAGACGCATTGAGATGTAGCTTAGTTTTTCTTCTTCTGTTCTTATCATAATGTCTATGTCATTAATATAATGAATAGACATTATGATAGGAACAGGTTCTGGCAGTGCACTCTTATTTTTATAGCGGTGGAAAACTTTTATGGCTTCTGATTGCTAACCTTCACTACAAATAGTGAAGGTAAGTAGGTAGGTAGAGGCACTTAAAGAAGAAGAAGAAGCGGCAACTTAGTATTAATTCATGAACCGAATATAGCAAATAGCTAATCACGCACACACACCCACACTTACACACACACACACACACAGATGAGATGTTATATGTGTGTATAATTTTAGTTGTGGCTAAACGTGGTATTTTGTTCATGAAACTAACGAGGTTTTGTCTACGTGAAACGGTCTCAGAACTCTATATTTCCATAGCAACTTAAAAAGCTATAAGCCCCTATTAAAAGTAGGTAGTTATAACATTAAAGATGCGTAGACAGTTCTTCCTCGGGTTTCAGATGACAAATTGTTATCAGGCCGGTGGGCGGCAAGTGGGTAATAATTCAGGCGGGCGCGAAACGCCGCCAGAGCGGCCGCCGTGAAATTGACTGCACATACTTTAAAATCATTTTAGCGTTGGACGCCTCATTTTTTTTGAAGAATGGCGTTAAAATCTCATTCTCTTAAGTTTGAAAAGCCCGTTAACACACATTGAAGTGTTGTGTCTAGGCTCCACCTATCTCTTCTACGATAGACGAAATGTCGTGCCCAAAATTAGTAGATTACTTAGGCCAAAGATGAGATAAATACATAAACCTCGTTTGTCTATTTCAAGTAATAATTACTAGATTGTTTAAATAAAGAATGAGTGTCTTAGTTATCCAAAGCGGTGAAAGCCTAGCGGTTGGCGGTTCGAATCCGGGCACGCACCTCTAACTTTTCAGAGTTATGTGCGTTTTAAATAAATTAAAATATCACTTGCTTCAACGGTGAAGGAAAACATCGTGAGGAAACCTGCATGCCTGAGAGTTCTCCATAATGATCTCAAAGGCGTGAAGTCTACCAATCCGTACATGGAAAGCGTGGTGGACTATGGCCAAACCCTTCTCATATTGAGATGAAACCCGTGCTCTGTAGTGAGCCGGTAATGGGTTGATCATGATGAGTTTCTTAATTCTTACATAGAAGTATATTGTAAATTCTTATGCAGTACCAATTTATTATATTATTATATCAGTGTTATTACTGAACTTTATGGCTTGCATCCTGAACAAGGTAGTTTTTATATTTATCTTATTGTTATATTTAAAAGATAATATTGAAACGCAAACGAAGTCGCTGCCAACAATTCGTACCTAGAAGTAATTTAGAAGTAACCGCTTCTTTTCCAGTGAAAACTTTTTCTATAATTTAATCTTTTAATTGCCTAATTAGTGTTTTTTTATTGTTAAATGTTGTTTTAGTACGGTTAGTTCGTATGATACCTAAAATTTATAGCATTTAACTTTAAGAACAAATAAAACAACATAATAATAACGCTTTGAGTAGCATCCATAAAAAACCCCAAAATTCAATGTTATCGTTTTAATTCTTGTGAGTACTTAAACCCATTTTATAATTTTTTTAATTAAATTGATTTATATTAACATTGAATTAAAAAGAACACGTATTTTATTACAATATAATACGCGAATAATGAATTGAATTGTAAGACGTAAGCTGTTTACAATCTCAAACAAGATTTATTACAAAGAAGGGTTGGTTTCATTCCCGTAAGCTGATTATTTTCACATAAACACACCGACGAAATTAATTTATAGCGTCCCTACAAGATGGTACTTTAAATTTGAATGTAATGTATTTTAATATTAAATATATATATTTAATAGGGCCGTAACTAATGTCTTAGCTAAATACTTAACTTTACTACATAATTACGTTTCTGTCCACCATCAATAATTTAGAAATTCAATTCATTCAATAAAAATTCAATTTCAAAATTCACTGCGCCACGGGGGTCGTCAAACCTTATGTTAGTGTCTACCCAAGATAATATATTTATTCTAATAATAATCATAGCACTATGGATCTTAACAGTGATAAGAATTATGATTGTAATGCCCTATTTTATTTTGTTGTTAATGATTGTTATTTGTGCTATTTTTCCCCAGTATTTTAGGAATGCATTTCTATTTGCGACGTAACTGTCCGCCAATAGTTTCTTCTGTTTATTTAAAAAACGTGCAAAAAAAACTATTATTTTAAATCGAAGCGAAGACCTTACTTTGGTAAACGTTGGTATCAATGCTCTCCTGTTTAGATTATTAATATATAAGCATCAAAGAGTGTGCATTGACCATGTAGTCATTATATTGATTGGATTCCCGTGATTGGTTTTCATTTATCACGTCATATTGCATGGAAGGTTTATTTTATTTTTATATCGCGTTGAAAACCGATGCACGTACAAAATCCATTAGTTTTGATATAATGTGTTGTATCACACAGTGTACCTGTAACGTTTTTGATTTAGATTGAACGTGATTATCTGCGAACTTGATGCATCTATTGATTAGTATAACTATATAGTATTTAAGCATAGTTTAACGAAACCGAAAATGAATAGCTATTGATACAGATTTAAGGTAGGTAGGTTAACATGAATATTGCAAGTTATAATAAATGACATTGCATCATCATCATGAGAGGGGTTTGGCCATAGTCCACCACGTTGGCCATGTGCGGATTGGCAGACTTCACACGCCTTTGAGATTATTGTGGAGAACTCTCAGGCGTGCAGGTTTCCACACGATGTTTTCCTTCACCGTTGAAGCAAGTGATATTTTAATTTTTTTTTTTGACATTGCAAAAAATTTTAAAACGCTAATTTGGAAATTGAGATCTAAAATTTAATGGTTTATCTAGTGAGAGGCTAAGGCCGTGGCTAGTTACCACCAGATGTGCCATCAAGCGATTTAGCGTTGCAGTACGATGCCACGCAGAAACCAATTAGTGGTATGGGTTTCATTTAACTACCATATAACTAACAGACTACCCTGCTATGATCCTAGACTGCATCACCACATACATTCAGGTGAGGTTACAGTTGAAGGTAAATAATCTCTCATTGAGAGCGGCAAAGGTCTTAGCTCCAAAACTTCCCTGTAAAATAAGAGATTGTATCAAGCTGCGGAATTTATTTATTCGTAGGTAGAGGAAGAATAATTATTGATGGGGGCATGATATTGTGGGAAAAAGTTATACAATCGCTGACGCTATATGGTCAAATGTCGGTTTTGGACGCTCATATAGAAGGACTTTTCTGATCGTTAATATTGTATATATATAAATAACTACATTCAAATAGGTGACACATACATTTACATACAATGCGGTTAAACTTATTAGGTATAACTCCCATTTTGGTTTGGAAGGTTAATAGTATAGAAAATGACTGTATTGTTTGAAGTTCCATTTCTGCACGAATAAAAAGTCATTAAAATTGCCAGAGAAGCGTGAGCAAGAAGTTTGATAAAAGTATACGAACACTGGCCGTGCCCGTTCCGTTCGGGATCTTGGAATAGCACGATATTATGATCCCGACGAGTACTTATTAAAGTTTGCTTAAGTTTACTTAAGTTCGAACGTCAAAATCGTTGGATAGTTTTGTAGTTCTTCTTACCAGATTTCAATTTAAAATTGCCCTGCTCTAGTTCAGAGTGAATTGTATAACGGACGAAAGATACAGGGTGAGTAGAAATTTCACTGTATATGTTGTTAACTTCATTCAGCGGCGCCAAGAAAATCAAGAATTCAATAACCCACATTTGAACTCTTTAAATCATTTCTTTGTTAATCAGTGTATTTAGACAGTAGCAATCAATTTTGTACAAGCTTTGCTATAAATACGGGCGGTTGATGCCTTTCGTGGCATTCTCCTTCGAGACGTCGGACTGTTCGGACCTATTAGTTATTGTCGCAATAAAAGTGTAATCCGCAAGTTGTGGTTTTAATTACTATGAGCGATAGTAAGCAAAAGCGTTAAAAACTCTTACTAAAACAACTCGGACGCCCTTGATTCGATATATACATGTATTAACAAGATATAATATAATAATAAAAAAATAAATAAAATAAAAAATATAAATAAATAAAAAAACAGATTTTCTTTTCTTTCACATCTATTTAACCATATTCTTTGTATGATATGGCGTAAAGGATCGTATTTGATATAGGCATCATAAGCAAGTAATAACATTTGATTTGCAAACTTATTTTTTTAACGCCATTAACGGTAGATATAGAGAACAATATTCTACCTAAAATACATCGTTTCCTTTATTTTTAACGTTTAGATCATGCCTCTCTAAAATACATTAAGTTCAGTGAATTTATTTTGTGAAATATTTAAACCACTTTACTCGTGCACACAAACCACGTGTTAAAAGCTAGGTAAATGACAAAGTGCACTTAATAGATACCTACTGAGTTTTACTAAAACAGGATTCCAAATTAAATCTAATTTGGATCCTATTTTACTAAAACTCAGTTTTAGTAATTTAATCAAATTAGCTCTTAACTTAGTAATTAGGCTAATTGGGTATTATAATGTTCTGTTAAAAGCTTTTCCACAACTGTACAGAATTTTTATCAGAAAATTACTTTTAAAGATCCCTCTAGAATAAACGAGAACTCAATTTTAAAAGCACTAACAAAAAATATCCGTATGCCCGAAATTGTAGGCAATACCAATAAAACGTAACTATATATAAAAGAAAACTTATACGCTGAGATAATTCAAGGGGTTGAGAACCAGTTCCGGGCTATCGCAGAATTTTTTTAAGTATAGGTAAGTTGGTTATAGGATTTTTTTTTTGCGGCTTGGGTTATGATCGATTTATTGGGAAGATAGTATTCATGAATGTTAAAATTAAAACCAGTTCACTGCAATTTATAACAAGCAAAACATGTTCAAAGTTCCGTTGCTGTTGAAGCACAGCCGAAAAGTTGGGTGATCAACGCATTGAGGCACCATTTCTTTTCTTCCAATGAAGTCAAGACAACAGATATCTAGCGAGTTGACGCTACTTTGATCGTTTCGCACAAAACTCGCCAACACTACTCATTTTATTTTACGTTTGTAAATGATATGCAGACAGTGTTCTAGAGATAATCAATGCATGCTTACAAGTAAAACTACCAAATTCTCTGATTTGATGAAAATACTTCCTCATATGTCAATCTTGCTCCTTATTTATGCATGCCTACCTGGCAGATGTAACACCAATGTTCCGACTCGAGCAAAATAAATGTTTTGATTTGATTTATATTTCAAGAGACAGTGCTTTAGCGTTTTTTTGTTATTTAACGTTCGCTTGAGTACCACAAGCTTTTTAAAAGCTATTTAAGCTTTGACTTCTACTCGTTTACTCTTACTAATATGTAATAAAAGTTCTGTAAGGTTTGTGTAATTTATGAAAATGTAAACAGTAATTTCGGAAACGTGAACAATGTCAGGGAGCCGGCATTACAACTGTAGCTATTAAGGCGAAAATAAATTTTAAGCAACCAAATTATATAATACAGTTTAATTCCCATGTAGATTACTCAATCATTAGAAACACATCTGTTTACAAAATTACTCAAGTTACTTCTTACCTGGCTAAGTTTTTTACAGGCTTCTTTTTAAACCAGAGCGCGTTTGGAACGTACGTAGTTTTAGTCTAAAGCTTACGAAAGTAATCAACTCACTATTATTTAAGTTACTGGCGCATCAAGAGTGAAAGGATTATTTGAAACAAGATTTATTGATTGATTGATGATTCATTTACTTGATAGAAATATTGGGTTGTCCTTGATTTCAAATCAAATTAGAGATAATCTTAAAAAACCAAATATTTCGCTTAATAATTTCACAATCACAATTAGTGAGACTCCTTTTTCATCAATAAAAAGATAGATTTTGAGATAAGTATATTATATCTAAAATCTTACGACTACGTTCTAGCTACTTCTTTGTCTATCAAGCTGAAAATTGTTATATATTGGGTTTTGTCTCGAAATATTCTCAGTCCAGATTTTAGAAATTGGCGTTTTCCATTTCTGTGCTACGAGTACATAGAGCACGCTGCGTTGGCCCTGGTTATTCGTACGTTTAATAACCATTTAATTACGCCTATCTACAATGAAGCAGAGCAGTGGGTTAAAGTCTCACGATCTTATCAGCAAGAAAATTTAGGCCCTATAAGCCGTTCCTGTGCGGGTAATGGTGATTGTTACCAACCTTCAACTTACTTCCTCTTACTTGTAACTATTTAAGTAAATACCGTCCTTTTAAATTAATAACAAAATTAACTAAACATAATTATTTACGACATTTGATTGAATCATGTACAGAATATGAATATTATTTTATTTACGTTTTATTGGCACTAATTTATTTATATAATAAACAACAATAATAAAAATAGTTGTAAAATTATAAACTTAATTTAATAGTTATGTAATTATGAACTCGTTACTGGCATTGTTTTGTTAACTTCCGGTCTTACGAGAATGTAAAAGTGTTTTGTTCGAGTGGCAAGTTAGTTGAAACGAAATAAAACCGCGTGAAGGGCAACAGCGTATTATTTTGGCTGTAGTCGTAATTTTTTTTTTTCATTTGTATATTCCATCATGCGATCAGCCACAAAAGCTATAAGCAGATTTTTGTCAGGTTTTGTTGACATATGAGGCTGTCCATCCAGTGACGGATCTGCCTCTTAGGTAATAGTTATGCTCGAACTGTGAAGTCCCATATGGAAGAGCGTTTAAGCCTTCTAAATTCCATTGGGAAACTGAGTGCTGTAGCCAAATTGTTTTCATGACAGTTTAACCTGTCTTTTTTGCTCTGCGTTCAACTTCTTCTTTTATTGTTTTCATGTTGAGATGCTTGTGCAGTTCGGACATCTTAGTGAACCATGAAGCATATGCAATGTTGGTAGTCGTATATATGATGATTTTTTAGTACTGTAAGCTAATTGTACTGTGAAACGGTTTCGACCATAAATCTTCCCAAACTGCGAACAATTAGCGGGCGTCCTGACACCGCCAGAGCATCACTCCGGGGATAATTAACATGTTCAGTTCCGTGCATGATGCCGAGGGCGCTGGACCAATAGTTACGTGTAAAACTATCGACGACACGTATGACGACGGTCTTCGTAGCCTATTGACGCCATAGCCAATCCAAGCCATATAAAGCCATGTTATATCATGTTCGACGACCTCCGTGGTGCAGCGCTTACGCTGTTGCTTTATGAAGTTGGAGGTCCTGGGTTCGATTCCCGGCTGGTGGTCTGGTGGGAAGGCTTCGGCCATGGCTAGTTACAATTACAGTTAAAGACGTGTCGCTAAGCGTTTTTAGCGTTTGCGTAGAAACCAATAAGGAGTGGGGGTTTACCATATCCCTAATAGGTTGGCCGCTACCATCACTTACCACCAGGTGAGGGCGTCAAGGGCTAACTTGTAGTATATAAAAAAAAATTGGAAATAGTTAAAATTGATGAAACTTAAACCTTTTAGTAAATAATAAACTGTCAGATTTCCCCACAGTTCCCGCCCCAATGTAGATCAATCTGGTAAAAAAACATGAATGTTGATAGATCCGGGGTCGGAGCACATAGGTGTTTTGTTTGAAGTGTTATTAATTCAACGCTACCAAAAAGGATGCAATAAAACGCAAATGGACGGGTCATACTGATTGGATTTTAGTGATCGGTTTTCATTTACGAGTTGGTACGTGTGCATTGAAAGAAACGTTAGTTTTTTATTTGAGCCCACATAGTACGAATGCATGAACAACATTTGTTATTAGATTTATTTTACCAATGTTTTTTTTTTTATTTTCCATTTGCCCATTGCCGGCTCAATACAGAGCACGTGTCTCTTTCAATATGAAAATGGTTTGGCCACAGTCCACCACGCTGGCCGTGTGCGGATTGGCAGACTTCACACGCCTTTGAGAATATTATGGAGAACTCTCAGGCATGTCAGACACTGACACTCACGATGTTTTCCTTCATCGTTGAAGCAAGTGATATTTTAATTGCTTAAAAACGCACATAATTCCGAAAAGAGTTATAGAGCGGGGCTTCCGGCTTCGTTATTGGGACTCGCCCGCCGTTAGAACGGCAAGAAGAACACCCGCTGGAACCCAGCGATGTTCCTAAACGTCGCCTTTTGGCTGATCACGGGAACACTTGCGCAATCGTTCGCTAATAGACATCTATTTTACCCTAATAACCATAACTGCATTCACTGTCATAATGAGTAACACAAATATTCAGTATCAGCATAACAAAATCTAAAAGCGTATATTTAATTTTATTTCATAACCAAGTAGAAACATGAAATACTTGTTTACACATAAGTTAGACTCTCTCTCAAGTCGTTCCTTTATTACTGAAGATCGTGGTCCTGGTGTCCTTGCAACCTCGTTGTCGGCAAGTTACACAGTAACATAAAAATAAAAGAAAAATAACTTTATTCTCATCTTTCTTGATTTAGTTCCTAAATCATACAGGGTGGTATGATTGAATTTCAGTGGCATGCAATAAGTTCCAGCAGATGTGAGAATTTCTGAAATAGACAAATTATTTAGAAATCAATTTGTGGCACACAGCGCTGCGGCAATCGAATCGCGCCTCGCTTCGTATCGATATTGCGAACGTAATAAACTGCTCCTTCGCGAGATTATTTCCACTTCAGGCAATACTAGAAAAATTCTTAGCCAACGCCGACATGTGGTGAACCAGAATCGTGGGATAAAACAACCCAATTTAGTAACGTATGTTTCAAACTTTAAATTGTTGGCATGGTCAACCAATAAAAACTCTTGGTTTCGAAACTCAGTTTTTGTTAAAACGGTTAGGTAGTGAGATGTGCTTTTAAAAATTTTAAGTTCAAGTCAGATTATTACAGAGGCAGGAAATCGCCTCAATTATAATCACCAACATGTGATAAAAGTATTAAAATTGTTATTTAATTTATTAATTAGTTTATATTTATATTAATTAAATATTTGACTTACCGCAATTTTTTTTGAAATGGTGTCGGTGGAAACATTTGTTGTATTTAAGGATGCATGTAGCAGTGATAGCTCAGTGGTTAGGGCGTCCGCCTTCTAATAAGAGGTCGGGGTTTCGAACCCGGGCACGCACCTCTAGCTTTTCAAAGTTATGTGCGTTTTTAAGCAATTAAAATATCACTTGCTTCAACCGTGAAGGAAAACATCGTGAGAAAACCTGCATGCTGGGAGTTCTCCGTAATGTTCTCAAACGCGTGTGAAGTCTGATAATCCGCACATGGCCAGCGTGGTGGACTATGGCCAAACCCTTCTCATTTTGAGAGGAGACCCGTGCTCTGTAGTGAGCCGGCAATGGGTTGATCATGATGATGGATGCATTAGCCAAACACTTCAGTCGTGTTTTAAGTGACTAAGGTGGCGGTACCTCTTTCCTTCCTCTTTCTCCTTCAATAGGAGATCGCTTTAAGCGATAAGAAGGACTTTGCGCATAATTATATTTTTGTTTTATTGTTATTCTCTTCTTATCGTGTACTATTAATTTGTGCGGTACAAAAATTATATATCTCTTTTTACTTTTAAACAATAGTTACCGAGAAAATGCTATATAATGAAAAAATAAAGTCAATAATTGCGACTTATTTTTGGTGTCAGTTAAAAAACTCAAGCACTAAATGGACTCGGTAAAAGGAATTCAATATCATATGCGAGTGAAGCAATGCTATTTACCTTCGCTAAAATGCAATCTCTGTTCACTCAAATCTGTATGAATATATTAGTCCGCCACAAACGATTCAGAGACTTTATTCGCCGAGGCACTTGCGCTGAAAATTAAAATATTTCATATTGTGCAATCTCTTTTATTTGACTGACAATGGGAGACGGGAGAGATCGCATCACTCAACGTCACAACTAGAAGTGTATGTGTTTTCACATCACCATAATACTTTGAGGGGAACAATTTTTGTTCTACAAATAAAATTTTATACAAATAAATAAAATTGGAGTATCTGTTTGTAATACTAAAATAACTGTTTTTTATTACATGCCTATGAATATGTATACGGTACATACACCAAAGTAACATTTTTTACAATTTTTGTCTGTCTGTCTATCTGTCTGTTTGTTCCGGCTAATCTCTGAAATAGCTGGACCGATTTGTATGGGACTTTTATTGGCAGATAGCTGATGTAATAAGGAGTAACTTAGGCTACTTTTATTTTAGAAAAATAAAGTAATGTTGCAATGTCTAAGTACTGTAATAATTTCAAGTTCGTCTGTCGTAGTTTAGTAATCCATTGCTTCGTGATTGGAAGACAAACAAACACACTTTCACATATTAACTCAAAGCAGACGAAGTCGCGGGCATCAGCTGGTTAATAATATACAGGCTAACGCGGCGATATAAAAGTGCAGTATGCTTTGGTGATAATGGCGGTATAGCTTTTGTTCTTATTCATACCGCTATTTTATAATGAGGATTTATGTTAAAAACTCCAGAGTCATATTTTTATTTCAGAGCGATTTATAGCGTCCACTTTTGGTACACTTGTGGTTTATGGAAAATAAACCTTGTTTGCGTTGTGTGACGATTTCGATCAGAAGATATTTTCGCGATGTCCGAAGCTGTAAGCTATAGAGCGTAATTTGACTTTGCTTGGCCAAAGATAGTGTTAAACGAGACAGATTTATGTCGGAGACAAATCTTTTTCTCGCTTTAACTGTACCTTAAATCAGAGGTAAGGCTAAATGGGTGTTATAGATTGCAAAGCTGAGATCTAAAGAGCGTACTTGGACTTGGCTCTGCCGAAGTTAGTGTTAAAGGGAAACAAATAAAACGAGACAACCTATAAGTCTGATACAAGTTGTCTCGTTTTAACAGTTTCTTAAGTCAGGTGTCCATAGATTTCAGCATTAGTCTCACGAGAATGACGTGTCATCATCATCATCATCATTTCAACCGATAGACTTCCACTGCTGGACATAGGTTTTTGTAGGGAGTTCCAATGGCCACGGTCTTGGGCCGCTTGTACCCAGCGGCTTCCTGCGACGTATGACATTATGACGTAAATTTATGAGCGATATGACGTGTATCGCTCATAAATTTACGTCATAATGTCAACTAACATAATATGTTAAACTTTATCACTACATTCTCCCATATTCAATTTTAACAATCAACATAGCAAATCTAAGTTAATGATGTCACTGATTTACATAATTTAATACGAGTAAGTTACCTAGTTTAAACTAACATTATGACATTAAAATTATCACGCACATGTCAATTTTTTTTCCTACATACTTGACACTTGTCGTCATATTTTGAACACAATATCTTTATAAATTGTAAGTTATGTGTTATTCTGATTTATAAGGTATATTATTGTAAAGTTTCATAAAAATCCATTCAGTAGTTGTTACGTGAAATAGTTACAAACATCCATCCATCCATCCATACTTACAAACTTTCAAGTTTATTATATTAGTAGGATAGTACTTTATACATTTATATTTACACTAACTATTACTTAACATCATCATTATCATGATCAACCCATTGCCGGCTCACTACAGAGCGTAGGTCTCCTCTCAATATGAGAAGGGTTTAGCCATAGTCCACCACACTGGTCTTGTGCGGATTGGCAGACTTCACACGCCTTTGAGAACATTATGAAGAACTCTCAGGCGTGCAGGTTTCCTTACGATGCTTTCCTTCACCGTTGAAGCAAGTGATATTTTAATTTTTTTTAAAACGCACATAACTCCGAAAAGTTAGAGGTGCGTGCCCGGATTCGAACCGCCGACCTCTGATTAGAAGGCTGACGCCCTAACCACTAGGCTATCACCGCTTACTACTACTACTTAGCACTACTCCCTATAAAATGTAACTATGGAAAAACTCACATTCCTCTTTACGTGCAATGTAACGATAACCGGTACGATGTTTTATCTTAACGTGATGATGATATAGATGATGGTATCGATATATTTAAGTTACAGCCGCGCTGAAATGTTATATTTCTTAAAGCGGTACCATTAATCATGTATCAAGAAATCGTAGCTGAAATAAAATGTGGCAATTCATAGTCCGCAGAAGCGTGCTGTCAGAAGCGATGATGTATTTGAACGTTTTCACGGGAGCCGCTGAGCGCTTTGTCAACGTCCGATATTAGAGGTCATCGCTCATTGCACGGAACAACTGCCCGCAGTATGGCTGAGGGCTCGAGCACACAAAAGATTTATTGTTTATTATTTTGCTCGGTACCTACGACACAGGTCATCACAAAGTGTGGAGTTCAATGGCATTTTTTTTTATGATAAGCAGAAGTAGGTACTTACGAGTATGTAGTAAAATTGTAGTAAATTGTATTTGTAGTTTAATTCGCATTGAAAACACAAGTAATTTTTGGTATTAAAGACAAGTTTATTGTACAGTAACGGAGTGTAAATATTAAAATATGTATTCAAAAAATATGTATTTTATTTCTTCTTTAATTTGATGTAAGTAAAGTCTTATTATTTTATAATTATTTCCATTATATTTTAACTCTCACGCCTGTGCGCAAAATAAATACATATTAAAACCAAAAGAGATATAATTAATTTAAATAGATGAAAATAAATAAATCTAC
The DNA here is from genome assembly GCA_928268935.1 of Lasiommata megera. NCBI lineage: Eukaryota > Metazoa > Arthropoda > Insecta > Lepidoptera > Nymphalidae > Lasiommata > Lasiommata megera. Next base: position 7,229,897 of record OV743308.1, on the reverse strand, counting down.
GTACACATTACATAAATACATATTTGCACCAGGCGGAGGATTACGCCCCGGCAGGGGAGACCACATGGCCGGCGGACTATCCTAGTTGAAGACCGTTTTTGCATCCTGGCTGCGAGCGAACTGCCACGGAACCCCAGTCGCCTCAGATGGTGAGCGAGGCTAACTAGGATCACCACCACCAGTCTTGTGTTGATATTATCTTAGATACACAATTAACAACATATTATTGTATCGGTAATTAAAATCCATACTTTTACTGTAACGTGCTAGAGTTCGAGTATTTGGGATAAGCAATCTATTGTGTAATAAATGCTGCTCCTTCAATTCTATAGAAATTTAAGTTAACGTTCACGCCAGTGATTTAAGATTTTTTTTAATCTTACATTTTGATGAATCTGGTGAGACTGTCGTCAGATGTCAATACAAGATATGGAATGAAAATTAAATGTATTTCATATGTTAATCAATTAAACTATTATGTGTGCCACACTTTCATATATACAACGATTAATTGGCAATTAAAATTGAATCAGGAAAGATCATATTACAAAAAAAAATACGTACTTGGGTAATTTAAGAGCAATTTATGGTAATCACCTGACATCTTAGTTTCACCATTCAATCTTGTCACACTAAACTATCCGCATGCTAAGTATTTTTAAAAGCCAAGGTGTTTCTCTTTTTTTAAGTTTGCTTGTTTTACAATACTTGATTGCATAATAGGAAAAAACACCAAAACATAAAATAAAGGCAAAATTGTAAGCTCAGGAGTGTATACTTGTAATTTCTACCAGTCTAAGCTTGGGTAAAGTGGACAGAGTTGCAATTTTGAGATTCTATCATTTGCACGTTTTACAAGATGGAATAATATTATGACATTTTGTCGAGCGACATGTCCTTAGTGTGATTTTACGCTACGACTTTGAGTTATAATATTTTCATTTATTTGCCCTACGACTGATGGCGTGCTCTGTTTGCGTCATTCTGTGGACGTTTTCTTTTTCATTCCCAAGCATTTTTCTAGTTCGCATTACAAAAAAGCGGTTTGTGGAATGTAGAAATGTATACAATTGTATTGTTCTCTCGTTTATTAACATAGATCATTTATTTTAATACTGGACTTGTTCATTTGTGTCAAGAATCTGCTTCAAGTATTCTGAAATACAGATCTACTTATTACTTATTCGTTATAACTCCTTTGCCTAGCTAGTATTGTGTGGTTTTAAGAATGCACTTTAATCATTTGTTTAAGCAGCTGAAGTTTAAATGAAATTAGAGCAAACCGGTATTAGAGCAGTATTGTGAGGTGAGATCTAATGCTACTCTGTAGTGGGACAATAATTGAAGATGATGATGATGAAATAAGATTTCTACTTAAGAATTACTTAAGAGTTATGTATGAATTGGTAGGTATACATCACAAATACTTAAAGCTTAAATTTTGTACTCCATGTGCCACTAGAAGATTTTAAATTGTATGGTAGGATTTTTATAACGCTGTTAAAGCTGCATGCAAATAGCATTTTTCATGTACTGCTTTGCTATTTCTTATACTCTCCTACTATTCTCACTAATGGGAAACCTAAAAAAGGCTAAACTTTTTTATATTTTATATTATTATTAGGCGCCTAGTTGTTGCAATTCCATTAATATAGTAAATTATCAATTTATAAGGACAGCACATTAGGGTGCGAAGTTTACGTAACAAGCCTATAGACGTCTACAGCAGGACAATAGGTCCTTTCCGAGAGCGCGCCACCACACATGAACCCTCTACCAGCGATCCTTTTAAGGTCATCGGTCCAGCGGGCAGGAAATCGTCTTACGTGTTATTGAAGTTTATTTACTCTTTACATATTAATATATGGGTAGATATTTTAGCAATATTTGGGCTTATAACATAAAATAAGAGCAAAAATACACCTTTACTTAAGAACACGTAGTACTTAAAGACCCCGCTTTGTATCGACTGCTTTATATTCACCAGAAAAGTTAGAATACAGAGAACGCAATCGTGATATCGCCTTTTACCAAGCAAGTTGCGGTCGGAAGTAGTTTTCTTGTTCGACTTTATTTTCTTGGCAAATCGTGAAAGCGATCATGTGGCAAAATACTCTTATGGATTTTGCCCGGGGGAACTCAGACTTGGGAGTTCCACCTAACAGTTTGTCGGAGGAACGATGCTATGTATTTGAGAGCAAAACGATGTTCGGATGTTCCTTCTATTAGCGGGTGTGATATAAGCAAAAGTTCATACTGCTTTTTAGACTGTGGCGTGTTCAAGTATGCTGATGTTTTTTATTTTGCTAAAATGGTGAAAAACTTATCCCTAGCGTGTGTGTCATGTTAATATGCTCATCATTATAATGTCCTACTGCGAGCCTTCCGTCTGATAGAACAGAGGGACTCATAGCTTATAACGTTTTATCGATGCGGCGCCTTATCGCATCTTAACCATTGTCATCATATGTTAAATCATAATACCAAGTGCTTACGGATTAACGAGCAGGAAAAGAACGGTGGACTAGGCTGATTTCTGTCCTCGGCTAAAAAGGTACAGAGACTTTCGTTACTAGCGATACATTGAATGCGTTTTCTGCATTGAGAATTAAAAAATACATTGGATTTTTGAATAAAGAACCTTAGAACACGCTACCAAAGTTTCGTCAGAATTATATCAATGATTAAATAATACTATTATATTATATACATTTCTTATATGTAATCATCATACATCAACCCAGTGACGGCTCACAGAGCATGGGTCTCCTCTCAATGTGCTTACTGTTTGGCCATATGGTCTACCACGCTAGCCATTTGGGGATTGGCAGACTTCACACGCCTTTCAGAACATAATGGTGAACTCTCATGCAAGCAGGTTTCATCACTGTGTTTTCCTTCGCCAAGTGATATTTTAATTCCTTAAAATCGAACATAGCTTTCAAAAGTTAGAGGTGCGTGCCCTGGATCGAACTCACGACCTCTGACTAGGAGGCGAAAGTCCAAACAACTAGGCTATCACAGCTTCTATGTCACTTGCTAACATTTTAAAAGATTTCATAACAGCGCTACGTTAATATGCCTGGAGCAAAAGTGCCATTACCGAAAAATAACGTGTGCCAAGAAATCTGTTGAAGCCATTGGTCTCGGTGCAAATATAACCTTTCCATTATTTACGGTCACCTAACCTGGAGTTGACTCGGTCGTGCCCACCGACTCACGTTGAAGCACCTAATTTACACTACAAGGAGCATAAAATTGTATAATATTATATCCTACCAGAAATGGAAGGCGGTAGAACTTCTGATTATTTCAGAGATGTCCGCATTGGCATACGGATGCAAATGTCATTCTTCCATCGCAATTTGTTTGTTCAAGTTGGTTACAAAAATCACTTGGTTGACAGTTTAAAAACAGTTTGTTGAGATCTTATACCTTATATAAGATTAATTATTAATATTATGTTATATTTATATAATCAGATTTTTTCAAATGTACACTCTGTGAGGTAAGTTCGTTGTATTTTAGATTTAATGCCATTATTAAGGCTTTTTGTAGCGTATGATTATTAATGCATTATAAATTACATATCAAGGGTAACTGGACCATATTGATAGTTAAAAATAATTAATGGATCGGGCTGTAATTTGCAACGAATGCTTTTGATCATTCAAAAGATCAACGGGTTTTGGTAATTTTAATGTTTGTCACTTTTGAAGTTAATATCACGAGATGACTTACCGTGAAAGAAATGTCCAGCAAAAGCTTGCAATATTATAGTTAAAGTAATGTACCAGATAATTTTTTGTGATATTTCTACTTTAATTTACGTTAGACCAGACTTTGAAAAGTTTTAGGTTATAAATAAGTTTATTTTACCCACGCCAATCTGCATCATCATGATCAACAAAGTACCGGCTCTCTACAGAGCACGGGTCTCCTCTCAGTATGAGAAGGATTTGGCCATAGTCCACCACGCTGGCCATGTGCGGATTGGCAGACTTCACACACCTTTGAGAACGTTATGGAGAACTCTCAGGCGTGCCTCGTGGGTGTCTTCACGATTTTTCCTTTACCGTCCAAGCAAGTGATATTTTTTTTTAAACGCACATAACTCCGAAAAGTTAGAGGCCCGGATTCGAACCGCCGACCTCTGATTAGGAAGCTGACGCCCTAACCACTAGGCTATCACCGCTTCTATATAATTTGTTATTTAATATGTTTGTCATAGTCAAATACTATAGGTACAGATAATACTAGTAGGTACAACAACAGAGAATTTTACCATTTCGTTCAAGAGTTTAATATTTTATTACTTAACACTCTCGTTGTTAAAATTCAATATTTTTAAAACATTTGTTTGCTTTATTATGTCTTTTTTATATTCATTCTTTATATTCACACTGTTAGCTTACATGGGAAATTATAAAAATGCCGGTTCTAAGCAAAAATTACACAATGAATTTGGTCCAATGTTATCGAATTAGAAACTGTGTTGGTCTAGATGTTGACTTGTACGACTACAGCTCCGTCCCAGGTCCTGGGTTTCGATTCTTACACTATAGAGTAAGTCTATAGAGTCCATCGATACGCAGGACCTGGGTTTGAATGGACTCTGGGACCCACGCTGAGCCTTGCTTATAAGCAAAGCTTACCGTGCTCTCTGTGGCATGTGTCCTGGTTGATAGCTTGATAGTATTAGAGACTCGTCCACGATTCTCTTTTATTATAATCAAGCTCTCCAGAGCTTATAAGTTCTTTACCACCAGTGATAGTAGTAACCACCAAATAATAATAATCGCTCAATCGGTTCACCAAAAAATAATGGCAACCTTCCTGGCGCAGGTTTCTAGTGCATCTGTGGTCTTACAAGTGGGATACGGGTTCAATTTCCGCCTGGGTCAATTTGGGATATATAATTTCTATTATAAAAGGTCTGATCTAGTGGGAATCACTGTCAGTTATAGCCGTGGCCAGCTACCACCTAGATTCATATAGACCATACCTCTAAAAAAAAAAAAGTATCACAACTGTGCCCGTCGGAGTGGGGAGCGTGAGGTTTTTTTTCGTTACGGAATTTCTGGATTCGGTCCCCGCGCTCAAGGCCCTCGATAGAAGCTATGCAATAGCTTAATAATGTCTCTTTTAACCGTCTGGCTCGTGGATGTATTTATGAAACCATTTGTCTTAATAAACAAAATGGCTGAGGCGTTGACGGGGCGAACTAATCCGGATCGTATCCTCAGTCAATGCAGTGACCGCTCACCCTCACCCCTTACCCGATAGCCTGGATTAGTCGACACCATGTCCAGCTTAGTTGTTTTGAATTTTACTCCATTATAATTAAGAATCGTATAAAAGGTTTTTACTTAAATCGAGCCTTTAAAGTATCAAAGCGTGAAATATAAATATTACTGATACTTTTTAATCAATGATGACTTAGGTATTTTAATAACGGTTGGGGATACAGTGTAGGATTGCGCAATTGTAGAACCTAGAATGAATTTCTCTAATGCAAATTATAATTGTATAAATTTAATAAAAAATTAACATTTGTAGGCGATCAGCGGTAGCAATATATCTTTGTATGATAATGCTTCTACCCAGAATCTAGAATGACTTTTCACCCCTGTAATAATTAACAGTTTTCATGGTCAGCATTTTTGTACTAATTATTAATCTATTCTTAATAAATAATGATTTATTAAGAATAGATTATATATCAAAAGGTCATATTTGTTGTGTATTTATGTTCCGAAAAGAAGAGAGGTGTTTGGTAAATATAACAAAAAAAGCAATTCAAGGCTCGTACGTTTTTATAGCTATTTATGCTAGCTTAATTATTTCATCTATAACTAGTATTAAAATTATTCATAAATTTTTGCATACAATTTGTTTTATAAATATGTATATTTCTTATTTGATTAAGGGTTATGAAGATATTTAATATGGCATTGCATTCAAAACAAAATTAACTAGTAAAGTAATATCGTGTTTTAAATTTAATCTGTGATACATACATTGATTTCAACTAAAGGTATTCGTATAAAAAAATTCATAACTATTGTGGGTGGTAGGGTAAAATATGACTCAGTTTACAGTGTAAGCTTACTAAGTGTAATAAACCACAATTCTAGAAAATTATCTTATCCTTATACTTGTTCTTTTTTACCCTATCCCTTATATTAAAGCAACTAGATTTTTATCTGTAATTAAATAATTTCAGGCGTATACAAACATTTAGTTGTACCATCTTTCTCGCAACCTTTGTTGTTAGATATAACTATCTATCTATTGACTTTAATATTTAATGTGTGGATTTATTCAAGAAAATAATGAAATAGTAAATATTATTTTGATATTTAAAGTCATTAGAATAAAATATTATAGTATTGTTCGTCTCTGGTATTTGTCAAGAAATTCAAATACAATTTAATATCTACCTACTTCATACGATTTTTTTTTTAGTTAGCCCCTGACGGTAATCTCACCTGATGGTAAGTGTTGATGCAGTCTAAGATGGTTGCGGGCTAACCCGTTAGGGGTATGATAAACCCATACTCCTTGGTTTCTACACGACATAGTGCCGGAATGCTAAATCGCTGGGCGAAACGTTTTTGTCGGTAAGGTGTTAACTAGCCACGGCCGAAACTTCCCACCAGACCAGACTCGAGCCGGGAATCGAACCCAGGACCCCCTGAACTTTATAATGCGACAGAGAGCGCGCTGCGGCACGGAAGTCGTCAAAATCAGAGTTACGTGAATATGTCACACGTTAGTTTAATCTAAATATTCTAGTAGCAACTAGTGTAGGATAAATAGTCATTTAGACGTTAAAATGTGGTACAGCTTCAACACGGGACGCTCTGTGATCCTCTATTATGATAACGAAGCCAGTGTCGGTCTCACTGCAAATATTCAAATTAAACCGTCACACAGCGGCGGTCCCTTTGAGTCGCCTACGAGCTATTCTATTTGCGGCCGTATTGTTAAATAATTTTTACATTCCATTTTATATCACACAATATATTATACTCCTCCGTTTAAACATTTTCCGCTAGAACAATTAGGGATATTAATATATCTAAGTATATTCTAAAGTTTTTCAAAATTCCATTGAACGTGTTAATAAGGCGAACTTGTTTTCTTTTTTTTTTTATGTTTTTTTTTGTCTATTAGCTGTACAAACCCTATTGGTTGCCACAGCGTAGCCGGGCTGGTTGGCGAGCTTTGGAAAGAAGCTCTGCCAGAAGAAATTTTGAGCCCTAGGGCTCGAAGAAACTAAGGGAACGACTGCCTAAGGGCGCCTCTTCTGAGGCTGAACCTTGGCTTAGGCGAAGTTTAGGATAACAGGGGGGTCGGAAGGTGAGTGGTCCGTACGTCTCCGAGGCCGTGGATGGAGCCCACGTCCGGATGATGTAAGATAGCGGGGACTTCGAGAAGACGGTGTGTAGTGTATGATTGTGTGGTAAGTGGTACGAGTATGTTGTCAGTAGTCATCTGATCGTCAGGGTCATGCAGGAATGCCAGGTTCATGAAGGAAACCCGTTATGTAGCGCCTGAACAACATATCTTCTTCCTCCACTGACTTCTATCTTTAAGCTGTCATAATTAAATGAACCCTTTAATACGCATGTCACCCTTCCTCTAGTTTCCTTTTATTTACACGTATATATTTGGCTATTATTCTGTAGTATGATTGTCTTGCTACCGCATTACATGGCATCTCCGCTCAGCGTCCACCCATTACTTCTTATCTTATCTGTCACTGGTGCTACTTTTAAAATGCGCCTTTTATAGTTATTTATTAAGATAATTCCATTCCATATCCATTATTGATGAAGTTTACATATCCATCGCAACATTTGCATTTCAGCGTGAATTATATCGAAATTATTACTGGCACTTTTCTAGATCTCTGTAAATAAAAATCAATGCTTATGTTTTTTCTCTATGTGTTCCGAAACCTTCATCGGATTATGACGAACCTCGGGGTTACCTAAATACTTTGGTAACGCCCTGGAGGGGTTCTGACTTAAAAAATCTACATATTATTAATGTTTTTATGTGGCATTTCTCATTTGTCATAAGATTATTATTTGCCTATAAATAATTAAGAAATTAAAAAAATGGCATATTTCTAAACTAGGTGTAAGCATGTTTAACCGAAAGATAAATTCAACAAAGCAAGAAACGAAATTAATACTGCTGCGAGCTACCTGTGCACCTGTTATATTTTTAGAGCATTTTAGCCTATTTTATTGTATTAATATAACGGTGAAGGAAAACATCGTGAGGAAACCTGCACGCCTGACAGTTCTCCATAATGTTCTCAAAGGCGTGTGAAGTCTGCCAATCCGCACATGGCCAGCGTGGTGGACTATGGCCAAACCCTTCTCATATTGAGAGGAGACCCGTGCTCTGTAGTGAGCCGGCAATGGGTTGATCATGATGATGATGATGAATATAATACGGTATAGCAGGAAATATATATTTACGGTAATTTCACCTGGGAAGGTTTTCTAATTAATTATTATGGGCTGGATAACCAACTTCACGTACCCTTTCGTGGGTGTCGCTGATTTAAATTAATTTTGTACCTACCAGACAAGCTACATAGATCAGTATGGAGTATTAGTACCGGGGGAGATTTCATACCCTGTATAGCGTCCTGTCTATACAGATAGTGAAGTGCTTTGATGTAATAATATTGTTATCGATATGAAGCAGGTATATTTTATAGCTAATCTCGTATGAATTTATTAACTTTGATTTTATTTTATTTAGTTTCTGACAGGTAATTAATTTCAAAATAAATAGTGTACAGTGACGACTACCACGACTTTATTTTATTTATTCTTGCGTGAACTGTTTATCTGGGACAAAAAGTATACTATCTCCGTCCAAAGTCCGTTAAGAGCTTTAATAAATTTCATTTTTATCGGCTTAATATTGTTGACGCTCTTTTATAACAATAATGTAGTTTAGTATGTTTTAGGCGATGGCAGATCTTCTGGATTATTGTTTTGTCGATCAGATACATTCACATACTGTCAACATGACAGAAAATTTTTAAAAGTCAATAGATATACAATGGCTTTACTTTAAAAGACATTAAAATTCATTGCTTATTAAGAATTGACTTTGCTTATACTAATATATCATACTTGTACCTGTATGATATATTATAGATACTAGTACCTAAAAATATACGGTATTTTTATAATGCATTTACATTATATCGATGGATTGCTCAAACCCCAACTCTAACGTCGAAATAAATTTCGTCATCAGTTCTAATTAAAAAGTTTTGGATTTTTAGTACCATTAAGGTTTGCTTTTGAAATAACGTGCATGAAACTTAAAATATTCTGTTTTTAAAACTCTCTTGATATTATGGACTTCAAAAACTTAATTTACAAAGTTATATCTTGGCCTCCCTTAGACTTAATACGTGCACCTACCTTATTTCATATAGCAAAAAATGTAATCTAATGATTTGATATTTACTTCAGTTTAGGTGATTTAACATTTTGTTCTTTACTACACATTATTATCACCGACTTTAAATTCACCATAAATAAAATTATACACTTACTCTGGGTTTTATCAAACGTTTCAGTAAATTATTAATCGTTATCATACCAATCATTGTAATAAATTTGTAAATTGTGATTTACTAAAACTTAAATACTGTGTAACATATTAGCTTTTAATGTATACCTATCTTTAAAATTTGCAATCTACAGCTATATCTTTTGTAATATTTTAGTAATACCCTGTACTTAGACAGCGTTACTTAGATATATAACAGTTAGGTTAGAATACAACGACCTCCGTGACGCGTGGGGACGTCCTGGGTTCGATTCCCGGCTCAATTCTGGTCTGGTGGCAGGCTTCCACTTACCCGTTACCACCCTACCGACATAGACGTGTCGCCAAGCAATTAAGCGTTCCGGCACGATGTCGTTTAAAAACCAATTAGGAGTATGGGTTTACCATACCCCTAAAGGTTAGCACGCTACCATCTTAGACCGCATCATCACTTACCATCAGGTGAGATTGCCGTCAAGGGCTAACTTGTGGTGTATAATAAAATAAAAGAGTAAGTCGAACCACTAGTTCGTATCCTACTAATAATATAAACGCGAAAGTTTGTAAGTATGGACGGATGGATGGATGTTTGTTACACTTTCATGTTAAAACTACTGAATCGACATTAATGAAATTTTACAATAACATAGCTTATACATTAGAGTAACACATAGGTTACAATTTATAAAGATATTGTGTGAATTGTCCAAAATATTGACACTTATCGTCATATTATAGTAATTAGGAGAAATCTACCATCTGTGTGATAATTTTAATGTCATAATGTTAGTTCTTTTCTACACCACGCTAATATCATCATCATCATCATGATCAACCCATTACCGACTCACTACAGAGCACGGGTCTCCTCTCAATATGAGAAGGGTTTGGCGGAAGTCGCGGGCACCTGCTAGTACCTAATATATATAAATGCCATATTTGACCAATTAAGACCAACCGGCGCTTACGTTTCAAAAATATTCAACTCGCTCGAACCCCTCCTCGAATTAATTACATATTGCACTGCGGTAATTTCGCTTCCGTATTTAATAAAGTTCAACCACTCCGTTCGTGCCACTTACCCTAAATTACAAACACTCATAATATAATTTTTTATGGGTTGGTTATATATATATAACTCATTTACTTTGTAAATATTGCACACGGGCGGTATTTCACGTTGTTTTTTTCGACGAGCTCATTTTTCATAAAATATTTTTCCGGAATATGTTTATGTCGCTTAGGCGAAAGCTTTTAAGCTTCATGTCAAAGCAGTTTTGAATTTAAAACTTGTATAATTATTTTAAAGTAAATGTTTTGTATGTTATATAACCTCCATATTGTAAAGGTATGTTATGAAAACATCGTTACCTGTGTAATAATGTTATTTTTGAGCTTTGTCCATCATATTAGATTTTAGGTTTATTTTTGATATTTGACGATCTCCGTGGCGCAGTGCGTGCGCTGTCGCATTATAAAGCTGAAGGTCCTGGGTTCGATTCCTGGCTCGAGTCTGGTCTGGTGGGAGTCTTCGGCCGTAGCTAGTTACCACCCTATCGATAAAGACGTGTCGCCAAGCTTTCCGACATAATGTCGCGTACAAACCAATTAGGAGTTGTTTTACCATACTCCTAACAGGTAAGCCCGCTACCATCCTAGACAGCATTATCACTTATCACCAGGTGAGATGGTGAGATAGTTGGTAACTCATTTACTTTGTAAATATTGCACACGGGCGGTATTTCACGTTGTTTTTTTCGACGAGCTCATTTTTCATTTTCAAAGCTTTATTATGTTGTTTATATAAAAAAAAAGTTAACACATAATTGAATACGTTATGAAATGGTTATCTTATAACATGAATCAACGTAGACACGGACGAATTTGTAGAGAGCCCCGAAATTCGGTACCTACCCGTCCATGTAAATGGAAAATTTTATATTCCGATCGCCGATAAAACCGCCTCAGCTGTTTGAAACCTAAAAAGAGAGCGTAAAGGGTACAAAAGCAATCGAATGGCCCAGAAGATGAAAGAGGCGGTCAATCGAAACACTGGGAGGACTCATTAAACGGGTCTGTATTCTTTCTTTGCTCTTACAGCGAGTAGGTAACGCCTAGTTTACACAGTGCGAGCTGCTGACCAGACAGTAGACAGCTACTCGGCTTGTCTACTCGTACGCCAATAGCTCGGCTCGCCTTTGCTGTCTATACGACAGTAGTAGCTGCTGTCCTGTCTTGCGAGTTACCGCGATGTCGAGTGTCGAACACTATACGCAGGCGCAGCACAAAATACGGACACTCGCGACAACTGTCCCGCTCGCACTGGCGAGCTACTGCCGAACGCGTCTAAACGATGCGAGTGACGGCCGAGCTGCTCAAAAAATCTTGAAGTAACTCGGATGCTAGCTACTGTCCAACTCGCACGTGCAAATTACTCGTAAGCGACGTCAAAACAGTACGAGTCACTGCAGTGCAGCTACTGGGCAGCCTGACTCGTACGCCAGCTCGCACTGTGTAAACTAGGCCTAAGTAATACGTTTCTAGATACGATAGCCGTCGAAATAAGTTTTATTGAGACTGTCGACTTTAACTTGTTCTTTTAAGGGGTTTTCTGACCTTACTAAGGCAGTATTACGTTAAGTATATATAAGGAGATACTGGGTTCAAAATTGACTTCATTATCTTCAACCTATTGAACTCAGACACCTTCTTTTTGTTAACAAAGTGGAATTGAGAGCTTAGTCCCACCACATAGCTCCAATGCGAAGTGGTCGGCGTCAATGTTTTTTGTCAACATATTATTAGTAAAAATCGGGACCGATCGCTAAACATTGTGTCCTTGGAAAGGTGGTGGACATCAAATCTATCAAATTTCTAAGTACTATTGTAGGTCGATATTTTCTATGATCATCATCATGATCAACCCTTTGCCGGCTCACTACAGAACACGGGTCTCCTCTCAATATAAAAAGGGTTTGGCCATAGTCCACCACGCTGACCTCCGTGGCGAGGAGGTCCTGGGTTCAATTCCCGGCTGGAGTCTGGTCTGGTGGGAGGCTTTGGCCGTCGCTAGTTACCACCCTACCGACAAAGACGTGTCGCCAAGCGATTTAGCGTTCCGGCACGATGTCGCGTAGAAACCAATTAGGATTATGAGTTTACCTCACCCCTTACAAGTTAGCCCGCTATCATCTTAGACTGCATCATCACTTTGCCGTCAAGGGTTAACTTGTAGTGTATAAAAAAAATGTGCTGATTGGCAAACTTCACATGCATTCATTTTGAGAACATTATAGTGAACTCCCAGGCATGCAGGTTTCTTCACGATATTTTCCTTCCCGTTGAACCAAGTGATATTTTAATTGCTTAAAACGCACAACTCTCAAAACTTAAAGGTGCGTGATTCCGTGATCGAATCTCTGATTAGTAGGCGGACGTCCTAACCACTAGGCTATCACAGCTTTTTATGGTCTCCTTAGAATTTCTCATGGAAACATCCAATACCTAACGTCAACATTAATAATTGTTGCTGTTCATATATTATGATAGCATGTCTCGAGTTTACATTTAATACTATCTAGATTATTATAGTTACTATTCAACGAAGGCATGATTTGCATGTTAATTTGCGCGTAATTAAACATCGGCAAATAGCTGTCGATAACGACGTTTGTAATAGAGCTGTTTGAGAAAGTTTACAATTATATCCAAAATTATTAAATTATTAGTGGATGTCAGGAAAATAAAAATTATGAACTGTTCTCTAAAATTTAAAATCAATGCATACGTTATAATACAAATAAATATATTACTTTTTCTTTTGTCTATGTTTTAGCAGCACTCGAAATTCGAATGAATGTTATATTTTGTCAATTTGAATGCGATGTTTTATACTGTGAGCTGGTTTTTATATTGTGTGAGTATTTTACCAATATAATCGTAATGCTTCGCGAAATCGATAGAGTGCAGTCACTTTTATCAATGAATTGCTTGCTTTTGTTTGAGCCAATGTATTTTTTTTAGATACTGAAAATTGGACAATTATTATGAACAAAACAGTATTATAGATTCAGAATTTACTCTGGTTTTAATTACTGGGACAAAGCTTTTAATGTTGCTAATTACCACCTTACCGTCAAAGAAGCCGCGTAGATATCCCATACCCCTTACAGGTTGACCAGTTACCATGGTCCAATTACCACCAGAGTGAGATTACAGTGGTGCATTTTCCATAATTGGCGCGTCTTGGAACTAAAATGAATGTTACGGAATATGACATAATACTCTGTTGCGCGTCACGTCTCCTTTTAATTCTACTGCACCTATCTGCTTCTATTTTTTTTATTTATTGAACATAATCAAAAAATCAGCAACTGGCGACCTTATCACTAATTGTGTGTTTTGACGACCTCCGTGGCGCAGAGCGTGCGCTGTTGCATTTTAAAGTTGGAGGTCCTGGATTCGATTACCGGCTCGAGTCTGATCTGGTGGGAGGCATCGGCCGTGGCTAGTTACCACCCTACCGACAAAAACGTGTCGCCAAGCGATTTAGCGTTCTGGCACTATGTCGTGCAGAAACCAATTAGGAGTTTGGGTATACCATACACTAACGGGTTAGTCCGCTACAATCTTAGACCGCATCATCGCTTACCATCAGGTGAGATGCCGTCAAGGGCTAACTTGTGGGGTATTTAACCTTTGGAGCCGATGAATTAAAAGTGACACGGAAGATGCAAAAAAAAAATCTTTGTATCTATCTTTCACCTTTACATTTTTATTCTATTGTCATCATTTCCAGCTGTCAACAAATATGCACCACATTGATTTGTATGGCTGTCGCGATTTACAAATGTAGATTATATTCATTGTGGATATTTGCACACTACTGGATGGGTTTTAAGGTATTTGTTACGGTTATGAACTACAAGGCGTTACTGCAATAATATTAATATCTTACTATAAAAATTTCTTGAACAACTACTGCCTCATCATTTTCCTACCTATCTAAGATTTTTTGTATCATACAAATATCGCCGTAGATTATCTTACATCACATGTTATTTAAAGGTAGTTAAAGCCCATCAGGGGGCGAAAGTTTGTAGTTTTTAATTTAATTACATTGTTAACTTCATAACTTTCCAGAAATTTCACTGACAACTTCCTACGACGCCTAGTTGTTAATTTTAGCACTCAAACTTCATTAGGAATTTGTCATATTAATAACGGAAGTTATAAATTGCTACACAAAGCTAAGTTTTCGATAAAGCTGCTTGTATTTTGTAATTCTTGTTAAGCTCTTAATTACTTTTGCTGGTTGTCTGCAAACATCCATCCCGTTGCGAAATGTAGGCTTCATTATTTACTCGTGCTCACACGTTGCTACTCGCTCTGCAAATATTTACCCCTTAACGAGAAACCTGACTTATTCGTGGGTAACGCAATAAACTTTTCTATTGTGTTTTCATGTTTTGTGTACTATTCCGCTGAGTGATCTTTATGTTTTCGATAATTTTAATTACTGTATTGTTGAGTACATCGTCATCATGAACAACCCATTACCGGCTCACTACAGAGTACGGGTCTCTTCTCAATATGAGAAGGGTTTGGCCATAGTCCACCACGCTGGCCATGTACGGATTGGCAGACTTCACACGCCTTTGAGAACATTGAACAGGCGTGCAGATTTTTTCACGATGTTTTCCTTCACTGTTGAAACAAGTGATATTTTAATAGCTTAAAAACGCACATAACTCCGAAAAGCTAGAGGTGCGTGCCGGGATTCGAACCGCCGACCTCTGATTAGGATGCTGACGCCCTAACCACTAGGCTAAACTAACGAGGAGCAGCGTTTAACCATCTTGTTTTATTTTAATTAAAAGCTTTACCCAATTGCCTAATTTCTTTCACACCTCTTGTCCAAATTATACCATTTGGTAGGTATTAGGTGTAAAAGAAGAAAGTTCCATACTGTACAAGAACAGAAAAAAGTAGTGGGATTAATTTCTAAAATCCACAAGATTATACTAATAATTATATCTATGTTTAATTGGGTTGTCCTGAGAAATTAATACAACGCCAAGTTGTGGGAAATATTTTGATTGATCTAAGGTTCTCAGACTATTTTTTGCCCTATATATAGACATCACGAAGCTAAGGGACGTTTTTGGTCAGCTAATAAAAGTTTCTTTAGCTGATTAAAAAGGCTGACAAGTCGCTGGTCCTAATTGTATACACGCGTGAGCAATAAACTTTTCATATTTTTGTCGTGACTCGTAACATGTTTTTATTGCAAACAAACCCGAATACTCAAGAAAAAAAAAACTTGAGAGGTGTCAAGGGACACCCGGGTGGAACGAAGTTCCTTTCGATTAATTAGTGAAGGAATTGTAATAAAATTTTAATTTTTTTTTATTATTTACAAAAAACCTGTATACACTCAACAAAAATAATCGTCGCGACACCACAGTGTTCAATGCGAAATAGAAATGAAATTTTTGGCTTGCTTTCTATATGAGAGAGAGAGACAGACAGAGAAACATGCAACGCC
Organism: Lasiommata megera; assembly: GCA_928268935.1. Lineage (NCBI taxonomy): Eukaryota > Metazoa > Arthropoda > Insecta > Lepidoptera > Nymphalidae > Lasiommata > Lasiommata megera. The sequence continues at coordinate 7,213,756 of OV743308.1, read as the reverse complement.
GCACAGCTTACAATAGCCTACTATAGCAAAAAGTGTCGTGACAACTTTTCGTAAGAATTTTTTCCGTCTAGCGTCCCTTTCACAACGCGCGATAAGGAACTTCGTTCCAATAAACATCGAGTTATGTGTTTTGATTGAATTGAACCTTGTACGTGTGAAATCTAAAATAGTACCTATTTCACTATAAAATCCTTCACCATATTGGCCGTATGTCACTGGTGGCCTAGAATTCCCCCAGTATTGGCAGAAGTCGAAATAATCCCGCGGCGAAGCAGTTTATTACGTTCGCAATATACTCCTGGCTGCGAAGCGAGGCGCGATTTGATTGCCGCCGCACTGTGCGCCACAAATTGATTTCTAAATAATTTCTAATGTCGAGAAATTTGCAGAACCGCTTCAGCTTATAGGGTGGAATGTAATGTAATAGTGTTCTGAAATTCTATTGTACGATTACGATTTTCTCTATAACACACGACCCCTTATAACATTTGTTACTCTCTGTACGTTATTCTGTTTTTGTTCAAAACTACTTCTTAAAGTTAGCTTAATTAATTAATCAGACAGAAAGACAGACGGTCAAATAGATCAACTCTTTTGTCAATCAATCTATATATATAAAAATCCATTGCTGTTCGTTGGTCTCGCTAAAACTCGAGAACGGCTGTACGAATTTATCTTATCTTGGTCTTGAAATGTTCGTGGAGGTCTAGGGAAGGTTTAAAAGGTGAGAAAAATTCGAATAATTGCCGGGAAACCCCTAAAAACAGTCCTTTTCTTTTTCCCATATAAACGTTTTCTAAATAAAAAGTGGAGTCAATTTGAACTTTATTGCTATTCAATAAAGTTCATATTAAATTTTAATCACTCACTGTTGTCTAAGAAATGTAGGTGTGTTCCTAACTTCAAAGAGTCAATTTGCAATTTATATTTAGGCAATATTTTATTCCGGTATTTCCACGGAAACTAAAACTACGCGGGTGAAACCGCGTGTCACAGCTAGTCAATAATAAATATAAATTGAATTCGAAATTCAAAAAATCTTTATTAAAATAATCCTTTAAAAGGCACTTTTGACGCGTCAATAATTTACAGAGTAGTGATTTGATAGTGATAACTACATTCGTAAACTTAAAACTAAAGCTATGAGAGTTCCAAACGCGCCCTAATAAGATGCCTATAAGAAACTTAACTGGGTAAATTTGCTTTTTGTTACCACCCTGATTGGTTTGGATTATGCTTTAATTTAAAGCAACAACAAACCAACGGATTATCTTTATTTTCAGAACATTTTTGGGGCTCGAAAGAGATATTTTGAGACCATGGAAGGCTTAATTCTACTTGCGTGAGCGGTCGAATCTAGTACGATATATTCGTAAACAATTATAAACTACAAATTTATATTTTTTGCAATATTAAAACAGTTATTTCAGTTTAAAAACAGCATTTTAATGATTCTGCGAAATTTCAGGGAAATTAGATCATTGGTTTTTACACCATCTGCTGATAGACAGAGAGCCAAATTACTGGCAAAATCTTAATAGAGTTTTGCTATTACCACAGGTGGCGTTAGTTGTAGAATAAATTGCGCTATCGGATTGTGTTTTAAGAAACTTAAATATTCTTTTACATTTCCAAGTTAAAAATCCAGTAATCCAGTACTGACTAGATTAACAGTTTTATTATATGAATCTGTACATTGTAAAATTCTACTATATAGATCAAAAGCCCAATTTTGTTATTACTTGTGCACGCTATACTGCATAAAGCGATTTTGATGAAATCTTGTACTAAGGTCTATTATTTTTAGCGCCACTTCAGCTTTGTGACTTTTTGAGCTATGTCAGTAACTTTGGTTTTTCTAAAGATCCTCCTCCTTGATTCTCATTTGATCACTCCTTGCATAGGTTCCAGGATGATTATCTTCACCATCTTCAAATTCATCTACTCCTATCTCCAGTGATAGTAACTCCATATCACCCAGTCCATCAGTCGCCAGCTGCCGTTAGACAATTGTGGCAAGCATGGTTACTGCAAAATAAATTTGATTTAAATTAAAAGGAAACAAAAGATAAGCCTGCCCTTTTTATCTAACTAAAAATTGCACAACGGTATTTGAGATGAGTAAGGCAATTCAATATTATTTTGTTTTTGTCATACACAAGTCTTGTTTATGCCATAATAAGGGAAGTGTGTGATTCAGTAACCAAGGTATAGACTATTCTATGACGTTTACATTGATTGTGTAGTGAGCAACCATTTATTGTTGACATCCTCCACGTAGCTATTGGTCAAGCGTCCTCGACATTGTGTGCGGAACAGAACATGTTAATTATGTCCCGAGTGATGCTTTGGCAGTGTCACGAACTCAGTTAATCGTTCCGCTTTCGAAGGCTGGATTTATATTCGTGTTGCGCCAATGGCCATTAATACCAAATGTGTTAGCAAATAAATCTCGTTTTATCGGTTACAATATAATATTTTCAATAACTCAGTGTACATTATTGCCCCATTATGATTTATCAGTCTCAACAAAAAGGAATAAAAAAAATTAAAATTGACTTTAATTCATACGTAAATGTACACACAACGTGTCATACCTATGAAACCTTGAATATATTAGATATTGTGAAGTTAGTAAATAGTAAATTTTATTGTGTTCCCATCACTTACTAGACCTAAAACAAGTATTATTATACTAAATGAATTTTGAGCTCATTTTCTGACGAACAAATAAATTGGAATTATTTTTCAAACGTAGTGTTTTTAACTAAACTACAAAACAAATGGAATATTCAGGAAATTCGATGGGTTGTTTGCTAGTTTTGCTTTAAACTAACATCATCAACTAGTCCAATACAAAGCGCGGGTCCCAATAAAAAGGATATGGTCGTAGTCCACCACGCTTGCCATGTGGAATACTTCCAACACTTTTCTTTAACCGTCAAAATTCCGATATTTAATTCCTCGAATTCAAAAAAGCACATGTCTGCGAAAATGTATATGATGTAAAAATGAAAATGTGTATGATGGAAGGAAGGCCAAAGTCTTAACCATTACGCTATAATCGTTTTAACTATAACTTTATATACTTATGTTACAACTATATTGTGATTTATTACATGGTACGTTTGTAACACAGTTATTAGACCGTTGGAGCAGCGTGGAGGGTCATTGCTCTAGACCTTCGTTTCTGTAACAGAAGAGTTTTGCGCATCATTATTGAGGCATAAACAAACGGATTATGATGACGCTAATGTCATACTCACGAAGGTGGGCATTATTATCTATATTATGTTAAATTTTAAGTAGATTAGTACAGTCCATACATCCAACCATCCTCCTTTTAGTTGACGGGTACTCCTTCGCCTAGTGTCATTCCTTGTAAGATTAACTTTGAAAGGAACAATAAGGTCCCTCTTTATATGTGAGATAATACTGATATCTAAAACTATGGCAGTGCGCAGAAGGATCCCCGAGGACATTTGTAGCACCTTTGAGTTTGAATCTTTGTCCAAGCGAACAGTAAAGAAACATTGTAAGTAAATTTCGTGTAACATTCTGTTACCATTTCTTACATTGCCCGCCAACCCGTTTTAGAATAGTGATTCTATTTCTAAAGAGGCAGGTACTTCAATTCATAGGCTGTTACCACCCTACTCTAGAAATTTTGGGGGCCCTGTATTTTGTACGGCAAGGCTCCCGACAAGCCCCTGAGCGATTTCACCCCTGTCTGTGTATTATGTCTTCGTGCTCATATGTTGTCAAATGTCTTTCTTTAAATTGGCAGTTTGTTTACAACGTTGCAGCAAATATAATATTAAATATGCTATGAAATCGTACGTGCTGACTAACCTCCTAGACTGCATAGCTTTCGACGTAAAATTGTTTACAATGATTTTGATAGCATTATACTTTAAATGCCTTGCATTATGCCTCTTATGGTACATGTATCGTCACGGGTCAAGAGGCTTTGGATCGCGGATTGGGCAAAAAAATGTCTTGTTCTGTCTGTAATAAAAAAATCTCAGTATCAGCTAGGAGTTAAGGTTTTTGTGGAAAGCCATTTAAAATATACGAGTAAAATGACTTCAGAGCTGAAATGACAGTATTTTAAAAGCAAACATGGGTTTTGAGAAATATACCAATATCCCTCAGCCAACAGTATATAATGATGATAACAATACATACTGTTATTTATAAAAAAGCGTAATAGTTATCACGTGTAACTTATAATACAATAATCCAAAAGGTTGTTATATTTAAATTCAAATAATCTTTATTCAAACAGTCCTTTAAAAGGCACTTTTGACGCGTCAATAATTTACATAGTAGTGATTTGATGGTCATAACTACATTCGTAAACTTAAAACTATGCTATGAGGGTTCCAAACGTGCCCTGGTCTAAGAAGAAGCCCACAACAAACTAAGCCGGGTTTTTTTTTTGTTTTTGTTATCACCATCTCACATAATCAATAATAAATTATAGTACCTATGGAGATAGAGCAATTCACACCCAAGCTTATTTATCGTTTATACAATCCTTAACATCGTAATATGATTTTTCTACAAGCTTTCGTTATAGTAATATGAACTAACCCGTGTATAACCTTGTATCAAAGGCTAGGCTAAATTTGCCAAGCATGCGCTAGGTATTTCAAAATTTGTTTATCCTAATTTGAAAGAGCAGAGGGTACGTTTTAATTTTCATCAAGGGCAGGAATGGAACGTGAACACAGCGTATCCTTTTGTGGGTGTCGTAATGTTAATGAGTTTTGCGCCAGACTAGCGACATAGCCCCAAGCGAGCCTGCATTAGTAGCTTTTGAGAGTTGGAAAAGCCTCCACTGCAAGGCCTTTAAAATAAACATAGTGATGCACAGTCGTCTGGTTTATCGACAATGAGTTTTTTTTAATTAATTTAATTTAATGATATAATTTATGGGAAGTCATTTACTGTTAATGCTGTGTTGCTGTGGAATAATCTGTCTATTGATGTTAGAAGTTCGAAGTCATTAAACATTTTTAAAAGTCGACTTAAAAAGTTTTTTTTAAGTAAATGCCATAATAATGAATAGTCTATGTGTATTGATATATATTTATATAAACATAAAAGTATATATTGGAACGAAGTTCCTTATCGCGCGTTGTGAAAGGGGGCTAGACGGAAAAAATTCTTACGAAAAGTTGTCACGACACTTTTTGTTATTGTAAGCTGTGCGGCGTCGCATGTTTCTCTGTCTGTCTCTCTCTCTTATAGAAAGCAAGCCAGATATTTTCATTTCTATTTCGCATTGAACAGTGTGGTGTCGCGACGATTATTTTTGTTGAGTGTATACAAGTTTTTTGTAAATAATAAATAATAAAAAAAAAATAATAATAATTAATCCTGACAGTGTTTCTGCACAAGTTCCGGATATTGTTGATGGAGTACAAAATTGAGCCTACTGATTAAGTTTATATAACATTATATTTGTTAATAATAAAAAAAATATTATTATAACTTAAATAAAATAAAATTTTATTACAATTCCTTCACTAATTAATCGAAAGGAACTTCGTTCCATCCGGGTGTCCCTTGACACCTCTCAAGTTTTTTTATATATTATATGTATTGATAAGTTATAAATTTTTATATATCATCATCTATTATTTAATTCATTCCCCAAGGAATGTCTGGAAGAGATTGCTTAAGCGATAAGACCGTCTTTGCATACTCATGTGTTAAGTGTTCCGTGTGTATCTTTAAAAAAAGTTTATAGGTCATGATTAAATAAACCTAATTATATACCGAGCGCTAAGTTATACTCAAAAATAACGACACGTATAACTCTTTATCAAAACTTAATGATGTTTTAGGCTTATCAAAGAATTGTTTTGCTTAAATGGCAAGAAAATACCATTATAATAAAATGTCAACAAAATCAACGCTTCCAGTACTATAATTTTTACACTGATGATGTTTAAAAGTGAATCTCCTCGTTTACGGCACTTTAGAGTTGTAAGTATAACTGACATTTGAAATTAATCTCTCTCTCTTTCTCTCTCCAGTCGTTCCTTCATTAATGAAGATCGTGGTCCTGGTGACCTTGCAACCTCGTGCGGCTCAATTGTTTCCACCGGCTTCTATCAGAGGCTAATCTTGCAACTGTGTGAAACTAATACTGCTCTTTTAATTTTTGCGATGGTAGTAGACGCTCAGTTTCGTTTACTATCGATATGTTACACTGACAACCCTACCGCCGCTATTAATTTCGTCAACCGTTATAAGCGAAGCAGTTGGCGTTATTAGCCGTACCCTTTAATGCGTAATAATTTACTGCACTTTGTATTAAAACAGAACATTTAAAACTTTCCAAACATTAGGGGCCCGACTCGCTCTTACATGCTCGTATAAGGGTATTTAAAACTTTTGACTTACTTGAGCACTAATTAGCGAATAGGTTCAGACCCTTGTATTTACAACGCAAAGTTGGAGATTTTAACCTCAGGTTATGAATTTCAATTTAATAGTATACATTAATACTTAACCACTTTCCGCCCTTACATGATGTCAAGAGTAATTTCTGTTTTACCGCGCGGCTGGAATATTTTTACGGGATAAAACGAATCCTATGTTAATCCAAAGGTTTGGTGCAAGGTGGACGGACTCAATCCGTTCCGCTACAGATTTATCGATCTCCGAGTGTTCCCGTGATGCCACCAACAGAAATCGCTGGAAGGAGATCGTAAGAGCTGCTGTGAAGGCCAAATCATAACCACGACCTCTCTGCCAAGAGTGAAGGAATAAGAAGAAGAATAGTTTTAAATAAGAGATTGAGTAGCAATCATCCACCCACGTCATTCCACGTCATCATGATCAACCTATTGCTGGCTCACAACAGAAGACGGGTCTCCTCTCAATATGAGAAGGGTTTAGCCATGTTCGGATTGTCAGACTTCACACGCCTTTGAGAACATTATGGAGAACTCTCAGGCGTGCAGGTGTCCTCATGATGTTTTCCTTCACCGTTGAAGCAAGTGATATTTTAACAAACGCACATAACTTCGAAAAGTTAGAGGTGCGTGCCCGAGTTCGAACCCCGACCTCTTATTAGAAAGACGCCCTATCCACTGAGCTATCACTGCTACATTCCACGTAATCTTCACAAACTATTAAAATTTATTTCAATTATACTTTTTAGTACGATTAGAATTATATTAGCATGCACCAGCTGTCCCGTTCCAGATTTGCACGGACACGTTACATTCCAAACTAAAGGCACGAAATACTACCTACAACAGCGGAACTCGACGTCGGTGCTAATTAACTCGAGTGTCGACACAGACGCGAGTGGCTGGAAGATTTGTATGCGTTGGTTTTAGTAGTTGGCTCTTCTCAGAGAGTTGGTTAGGATTTGAGCGTAAAGTAAGTCAATTTTGCTTCGCTTTCTAATTACTGAACCACGGTCAGCGCAATCTGATAAATGACGTCAACATTGTTAGAAATGAGCCAGCTCTTAACAACAAACAGTTGTGCCAGTTAGTGAGTCTTGAATTGCCATGAACTGATAACCCTATGAGTTATTACATTTACTTGGGCGAGCGCAAAGCACAGCCTGAGAGAAGAGTCAGGTTGCCTCTTGTGAGAAGCCTGAATCCTCAATATCTATAATCTATATGCATAAAGAACCTAATTAACTTTACTAAAAAAACCGCAAAGATGAAAGGTCAGTCAATCATGTTGAAAGGTCAAGGTCATCTATGTTGTTATCCAAATCTCGCAACCCTAGCTCGTAAACACACTGTGATAGTATAATTCAATCCACCAGCAGAAGATCGAAAGGCCGCTGTGACCTATTTAATTAAAATGTAATAATCACTGTTTTTCCGTCTCTTTATAAATCAAGAATAATAGGGCTTCTCTATAATGTGTCCATTACGGACTATTAGGTTTAATGAAACAGACCATTGTTTAGAAGCGTCCTACTGTTTCACGATGGACTCTGTCTGTACATTCTTTAAACGAAGTACTTTCTGAAACACAAGTTACTTGTTTTAACGATTAAGCCAGAGCACTACAATAAGTTCAATAACCAAAGTCCAAGTAATTCTTAATACTGGTCAAGTATTAAGAACACAGTTCAGCAGGGTAATAGGGATACAGCTAGGGATCATCGAGTCTAGAAATCTTTGATATGGATTTCTTGAACAAGCAAATTTAGAAACTTATCGTTCTTGGAATTCTGTAAACATTTCTCAGAGATCACTATTTGTGTAATAAAAAAAATATTTTGAAGTCCGCTAATTCACATCAGAAGAGTGTGAAAGTTGTATATCTAAATCTCTCTCTAATGATGCAAGAATTATAAAAATGAAGACGATGATTATTATGATGATAATGAGACTTTATCGGTACTTTTATATCATCTATAAAATTTTCCAAATAATGCGAGTTGGACCGGCGTTCAGTTTGCACTTTACACAACGTGAACAGTCAATCTGTATTCTGAAATAACTTTTATTATTTGAAGTAAATTTTACAGTGTATGAAGGAAATAGCTGTAAGATTTTAGTTTGATGTTAATAAACCCTTAAAAAAATAAAAATTATGTAAATTTAATTTACAATCTTGTGTTAATTGTTGTTTCTCCACAAGCCTTTTTTAAGAAATTAGGCTTTATCATCCCATTGATTTATAAAACGTAAGCTGAGATAGCTTTGTGGTCAGGACGTCCGCCTCCTAACTAGACTCAGGGGTTCGATTCCGGGCACGCACCTCTGCACGCACCTCGGAGCTATGTGCGTTTTAAATCCATTAAAATATTATTTGCTTCAACGGTGAAGGAAAACATTGTGAGGAAACCTGCACGCCTGAGAGTTCTCCATGATGTTCTCAAAGGCGTGTAAAGTCTGCCAATCCGCACATGGCCAGCGTAGCCACGCTGGTCATATCGACCATCGTTGGTCATATGACCAAACCCGACTCATATTGAGAGGAGACCCGTGCTCTGTAGTGAGCTAGCAATGGGTCGATTACGATGATGATGATTTATAAAGCATTCTCATTTTTTAATGATAAGAAAATCATAAAAAATATGCAATTTAAATTTTAGCGCGTAATTCGAAATTCAGTAACCGTGTAAAAAGACGCCAACTTTATAAGCAGAGCATCAATACCGTAGCTCAAGATGTTTTAAAAACCGACAAAAGAGCGTGAAGGGTACGAAAAGCAATTGAATAGCCCTGCTCTGGTGAAGGCGGTCAATCGAAGTACTGAGAGAATTCATTACAAGGGTTGGTAGGTATACACTTATTGGACTCACATAGAGAGTAATTTGCCAGAAGGGACATTATAACTTTCCTTTAGTATCAAATTGCAATTAATACAACGTATATAAAGTGATGAAGCGGCGATAGCCTAGTGGTTAGGGCGTCAGCCTCCTAAACAGAGGTCGGCGGTTCGAATCCGGGCACGCACCTCTAACTTTTCGGAGTTATGTGCGTTTTTAAGCAATTAAAATATCACTTGCTTCAACGGTAAAGGAAAACATCGTGAGGAAACCTGCACGCCTGAGAGTTCTCCATAATGTTACCAAAGGCGTGTGAAGTCTGCCAATCCGCACATGGCTAGCGTGGTGGACCATGGCCAAACCCTTCTCATATTGAGAGGAGCCCGTGCTCTGTAGTGAGCCGGTAATAGGTTGATTATGATGATGGTGATATAAAGTAATGTGCATTCTTTATGTTTAACTGGAAACTAATAAAGAAGTAATAAACATACGAAATTCAGGACCACTGAACGTGACTATACAATGTACTATTTGTTTAACTATTTACTCAACCTTTTACCGTTGCACCGATATTGGCGAACTTTTGCACTGAGGGTAAAATGAAATTACATTTCGTTGTACAACGTCACAAAAAAACTGACGAAAACAAATAAATAAGAAGCAAAAAAAAATAACAGGAACTTCGTTTATGAAAAATATTAGACCTACAATAGGTGGCCTTATTTACAAAACGATCTCTACGAAGCAACCAAAACACATAGAAATGACGCTGAACTAAATTGGTACAACCATAAACAACTTATCAGTAAAATAATAAACAATTATTTTAATTATGATTACAAATAGCTTTTAAATTAATAATAATCGAAGCCAACTAAACATATCCTAAAAAAACTAATTTTAGTATATAAAATAGTAATAATAAATTGTGGGGATAAAAATGCGCACGTAAATTTTAATTTACACTACCTTGCGCAAATGGCACATGAAATACACGAACTCAGTTTACTAAGTAAGAAAATTTAGTCACGTATTTCTATATATTTCATACATTATATTTTTCTGTAAAAAAATAACCTTATTATGTTCAGTATATTACGAAAGAAAAGAATGTTATTTTTATATTAGCACCTTAAAAACACCTTATAGCAAAAGCAGGCGAAAACAATATATTATATTTTCACTTATAGGCATTTCAATATTTAATACTGAGGGTATGATTTAAAATCTTCTGGTAAGCTTTAATTGAAGGATAAATATGGCGGTTTGATAGTTTTGGAGTTAACATATTATTTTATCAACATGGAAATATCATTTGTAATTTATCTAGTGATTATCAAATACATATAGGATGACTACGGTGCGGGGGCGTGCCTTCGTCGGTAATTTGGGTAGACGTGGGTAGTTTCGGGCAAAGAGACCAGATACTCTTGGTAGAACAGAAGTACAATTATAAGTATGGTAATTAATAAGGAGCAGACTTTACGTATATACTCTACCAAGTACGACTATGCACTACCGGTCACTTTAGTTTACATTATAGTTTTGTACCAAACAATTGCTACCATTACGTAGATCCTATTTTATAAATAATAAGTCGCTTCTGGGACCAACATTATCATTCATTTCCGGCAAAAAAAAGTTATGTAGTGTTATAATTTTAGGGGAGCCTGATTCCCAAAATATTTTGGGTCATAAATTTAGCTTTTATTGCCGCAAAGCGCGTGCGATCTTCATCTCTCGGAGATGCCCCATCGACGTAATTTAACTTTTTCTTATTATCTTTTATGGTAAACCTGCGTATTGCTGAGATAGCTTTTTTGCTTAATAACTAGTAAATTAACTTTCTCACTCACAATACCATTTTATCTTACAGTATTTTTTCCCTGAAATTCAAGAAGTATGTTTATTATGAAATTAAAACGGACAATATATATTTTTGCCTTTAATAAATATAAAATGTTTTAATAAAATGTTGTAATTTGTTCATGATTTTTTTCCTGCTGTTGGTATCGTAGTAAAAAATAATCGATTCAGATATTTTGATTGTGCTGTGTTCTTTGTATATTAGATATTGAAATTAAATCATATTATGACAACATAAGGATTTCTATCACACTGCTATTTAAATGGCAAAGTTTGTATGTATATTTGTTACTCCATCATGCGGGAAAAACTTAACAAAATTTTCGAAAGGATATAGGTTGTACTTTGGATAACTATGTAGTAGCTTGTTATCCCTGGATAATCCCCAGCTATAGCGAACTTCGAAATTAGATACCTCGAAAAATTTATTTATATTTTGGAAAACGAGAACCTGAACATAAATAATTTTCTATTATAAAACGTTGTTCATTCCACGGGAATTTTTTAAATACATTAATCTACGCAGACAAAGTCGCGGGCTTCAGCTGGTTATTTAATGTTTGCCTTATGTTGCCTATTCACTGGACCGTACCAAAAGTTTGTCGACCGGAAAATATCGCGTCTCTCATTTGAAATTAGCTCAACAAGTCCCTAGACATTGCCGCTAAGTTTTGTATTGTTGAAATGGTACGCTTCGTGATTATTAAGCGGTTATGAGCAGCTCTTACTCAACTGGTGATCTGAGTAATAAAGAGTTGAACGGAATGTGTTCAGTTTTAAAAGATAACAGCCCATGCTCTGTCTTCACCCGCGTAGACAAAGGGTTTGTAAAAAATACTGTGAAATAAGCAAGTTTCTCGTTTTCCTTTGCGACCCCTTTCCCGTCATACAAAACTCATTTAGATGAAGCAAACTAAAGAGTTATGATAGCTCATATACGGAAAATATGCTTTTCACAAATTCCGTCGGGACAATTGATTTTCCAGGATAATAAGTAGACCTTGCCATTAATCCAGGGTATTATCTAGTTTCTTTCAAAATTACATACACGCTTACAAACTTTCATATAGTATATACATATGAAAATTTGTTTTGTTTGTTGTAGTGTATACTATATATTTATAATCATATGTTATTTATTTGATGATTCACCTATGACTTTATCCGTATCCAATTTAATTTACGTGAGTACAATTTTCAAACAGTTAACCCACCAGCTATTTAAGCACAATCTAACCAGAAATAATTATTCCGTGCAATATACTAGAATTTTTATATCATGGTAAGGAAACCTTAGAATATAATAATCTGATGTGAAAACATCCAAAAGTATATTCCAATAGTATTTTTATAATAATAACTTAAATGTCTGTCTCTCGGATACAAGCCGTCTCTCAATCTACCTCAATAAAACTAAAGATTATTTTTAAACTCCCACGGGATCGGACCCGATTACTTTTCCGCGAATAAAAGTATCCTATGCCTGAGCCATGGATATAAACTATATTTTAAATATCATTTTCAATTTTGAAAATAGTTTACGGTCAGTTTCACTTAAATTTAATATTTTAGGATTAAAATGTGAAACTTTATTCACCACTTACATCGCGCAACCTATTTATTGGCTCAAGAATATATTACTGGTAAATAAAACAAGTGGCCCAGTGACCGGCGCCCGGGATATTAATCCTTCGACCCACACTTCGTCACTGTCCGGTCCTCCGATGCTTAACCGGGCTTAACAGACATGTTTGAATTTAAGGCTTTGGAAAATGCGGTCAGCGTCCCGGCCAATTGGATCAATCCCGGACATCTGACCCGGGTTTATTACAATTTAACCGTTACGAGGTTTGATTCATCAATTAATACATGTGTATACATATATATACCAATAACATGATATTCAACTGGTGTCAACTATCGTGACGTTTTTATTTATTAATTTATAAAACAAAGGCAAAAACAATATAACATTTATTATTATTGACTCAATTTATCTCTTCGTGATACTAATATCATAAATGTCTGTTTGTTTTTTATACTTTTACGCGAAAACTTTTTAACTGATCATCATGAAATTTTGTACACATATTGTTGGGTACCTCACCTATTAGAATAACTTATTTTTTAACAACAGATAGAAAATAGTTTGTTAAAATATAGTTATCATATTGATTAATTTATTATTACAATTAATGATCTCTGACATTGTGGGTCCAGGGATTCAAACGAGAGAAATTAAAAAAATATTTTTAGAATATACCACCCGGTATATTCTAAAAATATTTTTATCATAGAGATGGGCAAAAAAAATATTTTGTCATTCAAAGGGCGTTACGGTGGTACCGTAACGATAAACAGTAACGACGTTTTATATTTAATGTAGGTACTTTTATTTTGATACTATAGCATAGTATGTGCGGTACCTGCGATTGACTCTGACCCTTCTCATTTGGTTGTCATGTTTCTGGTTTGATAATAACTAATAAAGTAGGTACCTTACCAATAAAAATATAACTTTTATAGCAACTAAAACTTAAAGTAATCTTACTGACCGTTATCTCATTTAAAATTTTACCTCAATATCATGCACCTGTTCGGGGGAGAAAAGTACCAAAACTGAGGCAAAGAGTGAAATAATTCGGACCATAAATTCAACTTTTATTGCCGTAGAGCGAGTGCGGTCGTCGGCTTAGACGCCACATCGACATAATTTAACTTTTTCTTATTATCTTTAATGCTGATGTCGTTCAACGCCGCCCAGAATATTACAGTCTAAGCATTTTTGCAGTACAATGTAACAGTTTCCAGAATTCCAAATTAACTTATACACTTATAGCATTTCTTAGAGCAGATAGACACAGACAGATTTAGTCCACAACACAAGTTAGTCCTTGACGTCAATATTACCTGGTGGTAAGTTATGATGCCGTCAAAAATTACTTTTATTTTATTTTATTAGTACTATTTGGCTACAGTTTATCAGCTATAGAAGCTGTGATAGCCTAGTGGCTAGGACGTCCGCCTCCTAATCAGAGGTCGGGGGTTCGATCCCAGGCACGCACCTGTAACATTTCGGAATTATGTGCGTTTTTAAGCAATTAAAATATCACTGCTTTAACGGTGAATGAAACATCGTGAGAAAACCCGTACGCCTGAAAGTTCTCCATAATGTTCTCAAAGGCGTGTGAAGTCGGCTATTCTGCCAATTGGCCAAACCCTTCTTATATTTAGAGGAGATCCGTGCTCTGTAGTGAGCCGGAAATGGTTTGATCATGATGGTGATGATGATTTGGTGACTGTTCCTTTAAACGGAACCCAATTGAGGTTAAGGCCTAGTTTTTCCTAGTTGGGTTTCAGAAGCTAATACCTATATTAAACACTACAATAGAAATGATGTGCCAACCATATTATGTACGTCTAATAATACCTAACACGATATTATGTAAAGACAAGACACCTATAGGTGTAATAATATTTACGTGCTAAAATATTGATTGTTAAATTAAACACTAAGTTTCATGATAAAAAAAAAGTTTCTGTTTAATAAATATTATTCGCAATAAAATTTTATTTAATATTTTTCCATAGAAAACAATGTTATTGTTCAATTGAGTAAACATATAAGAACTAATATAAATTTAGTTCTAAAATTTCCAAACAGATGTATTTCAAAAAACAAGCACCGTTATTTGATATTCCACGTAGTTAGGTTCTCACGTTTAATCCAAACAACTGCAGCCATCAAAATGATTTGGAGGATCAGACATCGCTAATACGTCTGATCCCACCTGAAATGCAAGAACACCTACGGTTATATGACAACTATTGTACTACAGTATTTAACAGGTACCAGAAGGATCAAATACCTTTTACTATTTTATACATTGCGATTTGTGGACTATAAAAAATGGGGCTTTATTTACCCTTTTTTTTTGTTTACCCGACTTTTTTTTATATACATAGCGAGCAAACGAGCAGGCGGGTCACCTGATGGTAAGTGATTACCGCCGCCCATAAACATTTGCAGCACCAGAGGAACCGCCAATGCGTTGGTGGCCCTTGAGCAATTTGTTAATCCGCCCTTTGAAGATCCCCATATTATAACCATAAATAATATACTTTTGAGATATTCGACTATTGCTGGGAAAATCTCGGGTTATTTGGGATTGTTACCCACTAAAACCCCCTCGGTGGCCACCATCAGCATAAAACAGCGAAAGGCTCCGGGTTCTCCTAAGAACGCACCGGTGCCTCCCTTATGCTCCTATTTTGACTCCATTCGGACGTAGGTCCGCAAAACAACGAGGCTTACTGAGTAGCATGTCTGACGTCACGAGGTCGTATAAGAGTTGGGGCTTTATTTAACCACGTGCTTAGGAAACTCAGTAACAGGCAATAACATAAAAGTATATTATAAATTAATTGTTAAAAGGTTTTTTTTTTCACTTTTACCCGCGATTTCTTTCTTACGCCACCCACTTATCCAACAACCAAGCCACATCTATCTAACGGCACTTCATCAATCTTAATCGAACAAATCTAGGCTATTTCCCATTTCCTAAGAATAGTGGATTGTAACTCAAGTCAACCTCCCACCATCCAGTGATTAATAAGATGAATCCACGACACATTAAAAATCTCCGTTCACCCGTTAAAAGAATAAGTACCGATATTATATACCTACATTATTTCTGATTTGGGTGTATGCACCATTTGACAGGAATTTGTTTTAAGACTTCTTAAATAAATGTTAAACAGTACTATTTTTTTATACACTACGAGTTAACCCTTGACGGCTATCTTTTAGACAGAATGTCCTGGGTTCGATTCTCGGATCGAGCCTGGTCTGGTGGGAGGCTTCGGTCGTGGCTAGTTATCACCAAGTTATATAGCGTTCCGGCACGATATCGCATAGACCACAGGATAGTCAGCTCACACTGTGTCATTATTTACCACCACAAGAGATTGCTCGTCAAGGGCTAAATTGTATGGTATACAAAAAAAAAACTCCGACATTACGACGTATATCGGTACCAATCACCCTCCCAGTGCCCTTCACGTCTTAACCCTGTTACGTATGCAGCGACCTTCACTCCATCAAAAATATTCTCAACATAAAAATACACAGAATGGGGTTAAACACTTCATCACGCCGGAGTTCGCTGAAGTATTTACATTAGTACCATAAATTTGTAAGAAGTGTAGAATACCGACACGCACCGCTCCCTTCCAACGGAATAATTAATGAGTCTACGAAATATTTTGAATGTCTAAACACCTCTTGCATTTGACGACGGGCAAAGTTAGTGCAAAGTTTGTTGTTAACTCGATTATGAAATTACTACAAGATCCTTGTAGGTTAATGGGAGGGCAATAGGTACAGCGTGTTTTATAAGCTAACCCACATGTCAGAAAGGTGTGACATAATTTCACATTAAAAGACGGACAGTATCATAGATGAACCTGTGATAGCTTGAAGCTGTGATAGCCTAGTGGTTGGACGTCCGCCTCCTAATCATAGACCCAGGCACTCCGAAAAGTAAGAGGTTACTTTTCGGAGATACGTGCGTTTATAAGCAATCAAAATATCTCTTGCTTCGACGGCGAAGGAATACATCGTGAGGAAACCTGCACGCCTGAGAGTTCTCCATAATGTTCTCAAAGGTGTGTGAAGTCTGCCAATCCGCACATGGCCAGCGTGGTGGACTATGGATAAACCCTTTTCATATTGAAAGGAGACCCGTGCTTTGTTGTGAGCCGGCAATGGGTTGATCATGATGATGATCATAAATTAAGACATTCAAACCAATACGTGGTCTCCCATGTGATAATCACGTTTCTGCAATCGATCCAAAAACTAATAAACTTAATTTACTAGAACCTAAATATTCTCTCATTTAAAGGTCCACTTTTTCTTACTTTGAACGGAATAGTTCGCCATCTTCTCTTAGTACATTTAGCAAAAGGATGGTGACAATAAGATACACCGAGACAGTGAGCACCTATTTCCTTTATTCAGAGAAAATACGAGCTGCTACGAACGCTTGACCTGTTTCATTTAATTTGACAACGCCGTCTGTTGCATCCTCTGATTAACTTCCTGTTTCAAATGAATTTCCCTTTGTCAATCAAATTATTATCTTTTGTGTTTATTTAAATTTTATGGAATATTTCATGAAACTTTTGACTATTTTCATGTTATTATATAGGTATTCTGAATATTACATATAAACAGCTTTATTGTTAACATCGCGATTTTGTAGAGTACTCTGTTCATACTTTGTCCTAAAGCTATCTTTTTTGTTTTATCTTACTCTATTAGTGATTTTGGACGCCCTAATTTGTCTCATTCATGATCCCAAACATAATATTGTTGAATTTATTCCACTTTACGTCAGCTCTTGAAGGCAATCTCACTTGATGGTAAGTGATGATGCAGTCTAATAAGTGGTAACTAACAGGTTAACCTGTTAATGGTATTTATTTTTAAGCCCATACTTTTAATACTTTTCAAACACTTGGAAATAATCGTTACCCTACTAACCTAGGCCGGCCGATCTGTAACAGTCTGACATGGTAAGAGATTTTTCCTCTGATATATTAATCACTTCTTCCCTGTTCCAGCTTATTTTATGTTGAATTCTGTTGTTCAAATCAATAATAAAGCAGGCACACTTCAGGAGTGCCTTTTAAATGTAGGAATTCCCGAAATAAACGGAATTTGAAATTCTCAAATTTTGAAAATTTCATAATATGCCTAAATATTTAAGATTTTTAATAATTTTAACTATTGTGTAGAGTTGTTCTTTATCGGGAACGATGATTGAGTGACTGATCTCGATGCTCAAACTTTTCTAGTTCGGTCCAAAATGCGGGTGGAAAACAGATTGATATTAAGCCATAGCAATTGGCAAAATAATATTTTGGAGGGGACAAAATTCAACTTTACAATTACAATCGAACTTAATCGTGGGCTAAGCTAGTGTAAGGTATATAATATATGAAACGTGGGCTCACGAGTACACGAGCCACCTGATGTTAAGTGATTGTGCCCATGATAATCTGCATGACCAGAGGAGCCAGCGAGGCGATGTCGGTAGAGACCACAGTCCTAATCTATATTTTATTATATTTATAGCAACTGAGACCTCCCACTAGACCAGAATCGAGCCGGGAATTGAACCCGGGACCTTCCACTTTTAACATGCTGTGCAACGAAGGTCAAGCCATTCAGAATATTAAAAATTCTTAGTAATTTTAAATACAGTATTTATAATACATTAAAAAGATCTTGAGTGAAGCAAGGAAAATGTTTTCGGTTTTCTATAATAATTAATAATAACTTAATGTTTAAAAAACTGCAAGAACATAATGTTAGCGATGTTTGAATGCCCCCAAGATATTTGCCCCCTATTCTAGTCAACCGATGTTACCATTAACTTCCTTCACTTTGCTAACTCGCTAATACTGCAATTGACAGTTTTAAACATTCACTTTGCCGTGAACTTTGTTAATATAAACTACTTGTTTGTAGAAAGCAAATTAGTAGTGAATTAGAAGCAATTCCCTCAAAGTTAATTCAAATATTAATTATAATGAGGAATTTGACGACACCCGTGGCGCAGCTCGCGCGCTGTCGCATTATAAAGTTGGAGGTCCTGGGTTCGATTCCTGGCTCGAGTCTGGTCTGGTGGGAGGCTTCGGCTGTGGCTAGTTACCACCCTACCGACAAAGACGTGTCGTTAAGCTATTGAGTGTTTAGAAACCAATTAGGAGTATGGGTTTAGCATACCTCTAACAGTTTAGCCCGCTACTATTCTACATTGTATCATCACTTACCACCAAGTTAGATAGCCCACAAGGGTCAACTTGTGGTACATAAAAAAATGTTCAGTCTTCCATCTTCTGTGTCTACTTAAGTAATTTTACTAAAGTTGGTTGGCACTAATTAAACATAAAATATGTATTCTAATTTCGCGTAAAAATTATATAGGTACTTATAATTAAGATATTTACAAAGAAAGTCACTAAGTAGAGCATTTGTCATTCTGAATTCATGGCCCTAATTTCATAAACATAAAACATTCATACAACCTTCTAAACCCTATTTACACTATTAAGAGTAAATTTGTATACAATTATTTCGGAACTAAAGCCTACGCCCTAAAAGTTAAATTAGGCCTAGTTGCTGAAATAAAGATTATTTTGGCAAGTAAACCAATTGTTAAGAAATATTAATATCATTATACATATTGCTGTATTTATAACAATGTTTAAAAATGGTATGTTTTCACACAAATTATTATTTTTTGAGACAAAAGGTAAGGTATCGCTCACGCCCGGTTACGCTGGGGCAACCAATAGGGTTAGTACCTACAGCTAATAGACAGTCAGAAAAAAATAGGATATAATCAATCTTTTGCTAAATTTTATAAAGATCCGTTCAGCCGATCAGCTATGAAAAGGTAACAAACAAACAAACAGAATTACTTCAGCACTGACCTTATTATTTAATGAAGTTTTAGAGCAAAATTATAATTAGATGGACGTTATCTTGATACATAAACTATTATTTTAAGAAAATGGGAATTCCAAAAGGACGAAAGAATTCGTCAACAGAAATTAATAACCTTAATATTTATTTAAAAAAAAGCTGTGATAGCCTAGTGGATAGGATGTCAGCCTCCTAATCAGAGGTCGGGGGTTCGAACCCGGGCACGCACCTATAACTTTTCGGAGTTATGTGAGTTTTTAAGCTATTAAAATATCACTTGCTTCAACGGTGAAGGAAAACATCGTTAGGAAACCTGCGTGCCTGAGTGTTCTCCACAATGTTCTTAAAGGTGTGTGAAGTCTGCCAATCCACACATGGCCAGTGTGGTGGACTTCTCAGATTGAGAGGAGACCCGTGAGCCGAAAATGGGTTGATAATGATGAATATTTATTTCACAGAACTTTTCCAAAAGCTTCAGTTGTCAAAGCTACAATATTTTTGTTTTCGCATTACAAAAATGTATATATGAAAGTTACAGCCCCTGCCATTAATAAAAGCTTTCAAAACACTCCATAATGGCTGGCAATCGGAACGAGTGAAAAATACGTTTTGTGAATCGCTAGAGGGCTGATAGCGAAATTGATGCGTAATGTTATCAATACGGAACGGGACTAACTTTCATATTCATCAATCACGGAGCCATTGAACTCGTTAGCAAATTTTCGTATAACTCCAACAACTTCATAAGAATTAATTTTATACAAAGTGTTGTGTTTTAGTGAACGTGATTTTTTTGGCGTTACACTAATATTATAAAGCGGAAAACTTTGTTTGTTTGGTATACATGAATAGGCTTAAAAGCTACTGGACCGTTTTTAAAAATCCTTACACCATTCGAAAGCTACATTACTCACAAGTAACATAGACTAAATTTTATTTTGGAAAAAAATAGGGTTGCGTAAGATATTTGGGTTTTTTCGGACACAAGGAAAATTGAAATTGTTTACGAGCTAAGCCGCGGGTAGACAGCTTTGAATTTGGTATGCATGTTACCTATAGAAAAGGACATGTATTTTCCATACCGATCTCTCAAATAGTTCCAGTGCGAAGATTCAAAATGGTTAACGAGCGAAGCTTTAGACCCAATTCTGAAGACCGCGCAGACGAAGTCGCGGGCAGCAGCTAGAAACTTATACTTACTTTTGCACTGCAAACCAAATCGGGTAAGAGAAATACAGCTGTCAAATGATTCTTTACGTATTTAAGTATTCATCATCATCATGATCAACCCATTGCTGGCTCACTACAGAGCACGGGTCTCCTCCCCATATGGAAGGGTTTGGCCATAGTCCACCACGCTGGCCATATGCGGATTGGCAGACTTCACACGCCTTTGAGAATATTATGAACTCTCAGGCTTGCAGGTTTCCTCACGATGTTTTCCTTCACCGTTGAAGCAAGTGATATTTTAATTGCTTATAACGCACATAACTTTGAAAAGTTAGAGGTGCGTACCCGGATTCGAACCGCCGACTTCTGATTAGGAGGCGGACGCCTTAACCACTAGGCTATCACAGCTTTTTATTTAAGTATTGTTATAGAAGTTCCATTCATTCAGTACAAACAATAAATAGCGTACGAAATGTTAATGGATTAGAACCGGTAATGATTTACCGCTTTATCGTATTACACAGTCCATTTAAAAGGGCGGAAGCGCCGTAATTAATCGAAACTCATTACCGTTGACTTCATTCTTTCCCGATTATCATTTGTTTTATCCTGAGAAGGGCCTGGAAAAATACATTACGCGAGGCTCCAGCATTTGTCTTCGTCGCCTTCGCAGCCGACGTTAATTAATATGGAATACCCTTTGGGTTTCCGGCTGTTTACCGTTACTTGATTTATCTCTCTATTACAATATTATTTTTTTTCAACTTATTTAATTTAATACCAAAGCTAATTTTTGGTGTGTATATATTTTGTCTTTCTAATTTAGTAACACGTACGAGATATCGGATAAGGATCGCGATGACTTGAGTTCGATTCCCGGAGCAATCCAAGAAATGTTGGGTATTAAGGAAAGAACGTAAACTAAAATTTAAAATTAAAATACTTGACAGTAATAGAGTGACGTAATCCAAAGTGACGGAATACGTACATTCAACATATGACTCAGCACTGTTCTTTAGTTATGTCTGGACAGAGAACGAAAACGAATGAACGTTTTATGAAACAATTTTTTTTTTGTATAAATTTGAAGTGTTAATGATCTACTTTAAATCATTAATCATTATGAGCTAGAGATTTACATATGTTACTATTTATTCCGGTACAAAAACACTTTCAATACAGTTCACCCATACAGTGTACGCGAAGGGTATGCATACGTGGTAAAATCTAAAAACAATTCTAAAGGAGCAATTGTATGATTATGAAACATTTTTTCTGAACCGCAGAATGAAGATTTTGTTTCTATATATTACCATATTATGGTAATCAATCAATCAATCAATCAATCAATCATAATCTTTATTCAAATAATCCTTTAAAAGTCAATTTTGACAAGTCAATAATTTACATAGTAGTGGTGATAAATTTTATTCGTACGAAAGCTAGGAGGGTTCGAAACGCACCTTGGTCTAAGAAAAAGCCCATAAGAAACTTAGCCAGGTAGATTTTGTTTTTGCTATCACCATCTCACATGCCACTAAAAATGATTTTAAGAGCTAGATCGGCTATATTATCTGTTCCTCAAGTTACCTACTATACGATAGCTTAGCTCATCGTGATTAATTTAATTGTTATTATAAGCGAATTGGGGAATTACTGGCCTGTTATTATTGCATGTCTGTCTCAGGCTGTGGAAATTTAGTGCATCCGATAATCGGCTAGGACAGTTGAATAAGCTGAAATAGGCCGTATTGTAAGACCTGCATGCTCAATTCACTGGAATATATCCACCCAGTGTGAATTTACTTGGCCGCCACAACGTCTCGTCCAAGTTCTATGATAGCTTGTGTTCAATGAAATGTATTACCACTGAAATCAGCTAGATCTGTTGTCAATGGTGCCAATTCGATTGGAACAGGTACTGGGCATGTCTATTATAATAAAAAAAAATATAGTGATACGGATTTTGTTGTACGTATAATGTCTCTAAACAAAACTAAATTGAGAGTGCCAAAGTAGTGAAATACTTTTCATTCTGTTCTTGTTGGAAGAGAATTGTGTTATTTCTGTGTATTAGAGAGTTGGTGTCTTTATAATGTATATGAATTAAATTGAAAATAATGAAATAACTTTCTCAATAGGCGACTCCGTGAGAATAACCAAGAAATGATCTATAAAAGAACCCTGTCAAATAATGAATAACTATTATTCCAGGAGTAAATGTTTTCAATTAATATTTTTTTTTTCACTTAAGTAACATATTAAGATTTGTGACATTGAAAGTTAGAGGTCCTGGGTTCGATTCCCGGCAAGTCTGGTCTGGTGGGAGACTTCGTGGCTAATTACCAACCTACCGACAATGACGTGTCACTAAGCGATTGAACGTTCCAACACGTAGCGATGTTTATTAGGAGTATGGATTTACCATACTCCTAACAGATTAGCCCGCTATTATCTTAGACTGCATCGTCTCTTACCATCAGGTGAGATTGCCTAATAATCGGTTATAAAAATCTTTCACAAGAGGTTTAAATATTAGGTAGTACCCAATTATTGTAAGCTCTCTCAATTCATAATAAATTCTGTTAGGAGTCGCTTAGCTTTAGATTTTATTAATAGCAACTTAGTAATGGAATTATGTATAGAGAAAATCGTTTAACGTCATCTACGTCCATAAATCACGCGCGCGTTTGCTCTAACTATCGCACTTTAGCGTAATGTTACATTATACTGATGTTTTGCAGCGATCTCTCTATCAAGAATCTATCGTTTATTCTATCTATTAAAATAAATAATATAAAGGTATTCTTTTTTTTTTTTTTTTCCCACAAGTTAGCCCTTGACTGCATCTCACCTGATGGCAAGTGATGATGCGATCTAAGATGGTTACGGGCTAACCTGTTAGGAGTACGGTAAACTCATACTCCTAATTGGTTTCTACATAACATCGTGCCGGAACGCTAAATCGCTTGGCGACACGTCTTTGTCGGTAGGGTGGTAACTAGCCACGGCCGAAGCCTCCCACAAGACCAGACTCGAGCCGGGAATCGAACCCAGGACCTCCAACTTTAAAATGCAACATCGCACGCGCTGCGCCACGGAGGTCGTCAAAACAGGTATACATAATTATATAATAAACTCTTTTTCCCTAGATATCCAATGGGGGTTCTTCTAGAGCTTCGTTCAAACTGGTATAAAACTTCTCCGAAAATTGCAGAAACAACATTCTTCCTCGTGAGTTGACCTTCGTGGTTAGGTATGTAAAGATTGAAGAATAATATAATATAAATTGAAACGTCCAAATTTATGGTAAATATACAATATTCAATGTAAATCAGGGACAGCATAACTGCTTCTGTCTATAATATGTATATATTGTCTTTTTTGGGTTTAAGCTAATTTATGTGCTATAAAATTTATTTTTTATGTATTGTGTAATAAGATTTGGATGTACATACAATTGTTAAAGCAAAAAATATAAAATTATATATTTTTTTGTATTTACTTTATGTTTGGTATTTTTATATTACTTATTTAATTTGTTATTCTTTGTGGTATTGGAATAAGTTTGCGAAGATTAAACAATCAATTCTGTCAAATTTCACGTTTGAAAATACGAAGGGGGGACAGTTTTTGTTGGCTTAGTTTGAACAGTGATACTCGTAAGTGATGTTTAAGTGATAAAAACGTAAAAGTGTTGGTTCAGCGTAATAACTTCAAGTTCTGGACATTGTTGCAGAAAAGGTTCTGTTATAAAAAAAAAACGATTTACGTGTTCAAAATTAGAACGCAGCAACCGATCAGTCTAATGTGACATAATGTTAAAGTGCGATAGTGACGGCCGCCGAGCGACTGAGTGATGGATGGAGATGACGTTAAGCGAATTTCCTTTAAAAAGCCTTTATCAAGCAGCTATTAAATAATTTTTCAGTTCTAAAGCAAAACAACACTCGAATATTTTTTTTATCCACTACAAGTTAACCTTTGACGGCAACCTCACCTGATGGGAAGTGATGATATAGTCTAACATGGTAGCAGGCTAACCTGTTGGGGTATGGTAAACCCATACTCCTACTTGGTTTCTACGCGACATTGTGCCGGAACGCTAAATGGCTTAGCGACACATCTTTGTGGGTAGGATTGTAATTAGCAACGGCCGAAGCCTCCTACCAGATCGGACTCGGGCCAGGAATCGAACCCAGGACCTCCAATTATAAAATGAGACAGCGCACGTACTGCGCAACGGAGGTCGTAAAATCAAAGTCAAAGTTATTGGCAGTTTATTTCAACTAATCCTGCACGCAATAATGCATGCAACTTAACATATAACATTAAATCTTCACACATAAAAACAAATATTATTCACAAAGTCACAGATAGAAAGTATTCAGTAAATGTAAGAACACATTTATTTAATACTAATTTCATGGTTACTTACCCATGATAATCTAAACGTTTTCCAAAGTTATGTCCAGTCTATAATACAAGTAAGTCGTAGATAAATATTCTAATGAGCGAGATAATAGCTGGAAGTGACAAACAAACAAAACAATAATAGCAAATGAATTTTAAGTCATGCATGTAAAAATTATGTGTCAAGAGAGAAAATAAAGCATACTCTCAATTTGTATAAACATTCTCATATGATCCTGAATGAATAGAATGTCACATATTGTTTATTTGAATAGTGATTAGGGTTTTTTTATTGATCAATGTAAGTCTAGAACTTCACGTGTAAATATAACACGCCATCCTTATAAACGAATTAGCTTATATAAGGATAGCGATTCGATATTTTAATTTAAATCCTACAATCTATAAAACATAAATATCCAAAAAACCATAAAAAAAAAAACGTAATATCACTACGTTTCTTACTATATTATGATTGGATCGGAATACAGTATAGTAAATGCGTACAAGCGTTGTGCTTTTCTGAAACGGCTGGCTTATCTTTACTTGTGCTGACCGAACTTGAGCTATATATAAAGTATTAAGTTCGTGGAGCGTGAAGAATTGCTTGATTTTATTGAGTATACTAAGAATACTAATATTAATACTTTGATACCAGTAGCAATCTTAAACTTAGTTTTGATCGATAATTTTAGCTTTCGTGAGGTACCGAAATTGATGTTATTCAAGATGTAGACACCCATGCCATCAGTGTTATCATTCACTGGTATTATACGAATAAACCTGTAAAAGTTTGAGTCAGTGTTCGTTCGTGTAAAACTAACGTATGCACATTAATAAAATTCGCCCTCATAGTATTGGTACATCATCATCATCATCAAGGAAGGGTGAATAGGCATTTTCTAGGTAAGCGCGCTCCAACCTAGACCTCATCAGTGCCTTCTGGTACTGATTGTCGTCAAGCGCAAATCTATCTCAAAAAAAAAAAAATCATGATCAACCCATTATCGGCTCACTACTGAGCACGGGTCTCCTCGCAATATAAGAAGGGTTGAAGGGGAAGGGAAGAACTCTCAAGCGTGCAGGTTTCCTCACGATGTTTTCCTTCACCGAAGCAAGTGATATTTTAATTGTTTAAAAACGCACATAACTCCGAATAGTTAGAGGTGCGTGCCCGGTTTCGAACCGCCGACCTCTGATTAAGAGGCTGACTCCCTAACCACTATCACAGCTTCTATTGGTACATCCAGTTATAAATTCATTATTATATCTTCGTAGTCGACTGCAAACTTTCAACTGCTGCCAGATCGTGTTTTAGACGGGCACACCCTTTGAATAGTCCTGAAGACATTTGCTTCTTAGTCTCCCAGCGTTACATCCAACTTTCTCCTACTTTGCAAACTCGAATAGTGGAATTGGCAGTTTAAAATGCCTGATGCAATTTACCAAGTTTATTCGTCTCGAGAACTGTTTATTCGAACATATGTGAAACTGTATTTTATTGTTGTCCAAAACTAAACAGTTGTTACTGACGATGTCTCGAAGAACACGTAATGAGTTAAGTCCCGATCATTCCAAGGAATATTTTATAGTACTTTAATAAGTAACTTTACTTATTTTAGTAAGGTTTTTTTTTATCCACTCACTACAAGTTAGCCCTTGACGGCGATCTCACCTGATGGTAAGTGATAATACAGTCTAAGATGGTAGCGGGCTAACCTGTTAGGGGTATGGTAAACCCATACTCCTTACGGTTTCTACGCAACATCGTGCCGGAACGCTAAATCGCTTGGCGACACGTGAAAAGGTAATCCTTAGAAATTTTTTTTTTTAAAAAGAGTTCGTTCACTAAAGATCTGATGGCTTGACGTAGGGTGGTACTAGGGTCTAAGCTTTGCTTCTATCTCTCATCAGATGAGTGTTTTATACCCTGGCGTTGCTTCGATCGTGGGTGCAGGCCCGTTTGTCTAAATCCAACTAGCGTGGAAAGTAATGAGGAATTTAAGTCAAATTTACAAAATGGTGTTTAATTTCGGAAAAACGCTTTATATAACAATTCAGATAGATGTTATATTACACCGGATAGATTACTTAGTTACAAACCTATCAGGCGCATCGGTTAATATATATGACGTCATAACACTCAAAGGCTGTTAATACGCGTAATTATCAGTACTATTTATCATTTCCAACTCGTAATTTTATACAGAATATATTTATATACAGAAATAGTTTGTTCGATATTATGAATGGAATAGCACCACATTTTTATCGAATTCTTTTATGGCTAATACACCATTTCCTTGGCTGATCAGCCCTGGTTGATTTGAATTTCCAAGTCCCCTTAGCATATTTAACTGCGGATTTTGATGTTTTAGGCATTCCTATTCCGCACGCAATAGAAAAAAAAAAGCCAAGTTATTATTACTAACTTTAGCTGCAACATCATAACATTATTTTTTTTTATTTACCTAGCCGTTCAAGGGCAGATGGGCCATCTGATGTTAAGTGATTACCAATGCCGATGAACATTTGCAGCACCACGGGAACCACCAATGCGTTGCCGGCTCAACCCAATCTTCTTATTAGATTCTATATCAATCTTCCACCAGCCAAATAGAGCCGGGAGTCGAACCCAGGACATCCCACTTTATACTACGCACTAAAAATGATAATAATATATAATATATATAATTCCAACACAGATAGTAGATATAGATAGCAAAGTAAGGTATAGTTAAGGGTTTCCAAATTGAGGCATTTATTATTCCCCCACAACATTTCGCGTTTCCAGAACAAATGTATGATTTACATCCAAATCTCTCCCGTATAATCAGTTTAAGAGGGGCGGTTGATTTATACCACGTCTGATAAGCTATCATGATTTTAGAAGTAACTACCTTTATAAATTCACATAACAAATTGAACGGTTTCTTTTCTATAACTTTGAAAAAAACATATAAAAGTTGAGAAAATAATGAGCTTTGACGACCTCCGTGGCGCAGCGCGTGCGCTGTTGCCTTTAAAGTTGGAGGTCCTGGGTTCGATTCCCGGCTCGAGTCTGGTCTGGTGGGAGGCTTCGGCCGTGGCTAGTTACCACCCTACCGACAAAGACGTGTCGCCAAGCGATTTAGCGTTCCGGCACGATGTCGTGTAGAAACCAATTAGGAGTATGAGTTTACTATACTCCTAACAGGTTAGCCCGCTACCATCTTAGACCGCATCATCACTTGCCATCAGGTGAGATGCAGTCAAGGGCTAACTTGTGGTGAATAAAAAAAAAAAAAAAGCTGCAATAGATCATATAGTAATCAAGGTTTCACTATGGAACCACAGTCTTAGGTTCTATTTCCGGAGTAAAAACAACTGGTACTTAGTATGTTATAAAAGTGGAAATTTGAAGCTATAGAAATTTGCAGTAGGTAACAGCCGTTATAAGCTGTTATAGCCTAGTGGTTAGGACGTCCGCCTTCTGATTAGAGGTCGGGGGTTCGAACCCGGACACGCACTTCTAACTTTTCGAATTATGTGCGTTATCAAGCAATTAAAATATCATTTGCTTCAATGGTGAAGGAAAACATCGTGAGGAAACCTGCACGCCTGAGAGTTCTCCATAATGTTCTCAAAGGCGTGTGAAGTTTGCCAATCCGCACATGGCCAGCGTGGTGGACAATGGCCAAACCCTTCTCGTATTGAGAGGAGAAAAGTGCTCTATAGTGTGCCGGCAATGGGTTGATCATGATGAACAGCCGTTAGTTAGGAAAGTAGGGTTTCCCATATCCGTGCCTTAAATAGCAAGTCAACATGCATGTATATTGTGTATGACTTAATAATCTTGTAGTCTTGAGTACACACTTCTTTATTCACAAACCACATTAGATTAAAATGTATCATTACCGATATCATCACTTACTCTCCAAAAAACTTTACCTTCTTCAGTAGAAGTTTAAATGTGGTGTCATTTATAAAAGCTTCCGAACATTCTATCAGTTAATGGCACCCAATCTGAGAGCGTGAAAAATACGTTTTACGTCTCCCCGGAGGTCCTGATAGCGAAATTAATGCGTAATGTTATCAATACGAGATGGGACGAGCTCTAATATTCATCAATCACAAAACCACTGAACTCGTTACCGAGTTTCAAACAAATGCCAATGGGCGCCTCATCCGGTATCCTACCCATTCATAGAGTGGAGTATTTTTTACAGTATAGCGTAGTGGTTAAATAGTATGGTCAAACCACAACGTCATACCGGCGTCGAACGTCGCTAAGGACGCTGGTTGGACATCGTTGTGCGATCTTTGTTGTACTAGCTATTTTTTGTTTTTTTTTTTTTCGGACTGACTATTAGCTATATTAACCCTATTGGTTGCGATAGCGTAACCGGGCTGTTTGGCGAGCTTCGGAAGGAAGCTCTGCCAGAAGAAATTTTGAGCCTTAGGGCTCGAAGAAACTAAGGGAACGTCTGCCTAAGGGCGCCTCCTGTGAGGCCAAACCTCGGCTTAGGCGACGTTTGGAATAACGGGGGGGTTTCGGACAGTGGGTACTAGCTAACGGCTTTCAAAACTCTGCGGTTTCGCTCATGTATAGTTGTAATTACAACCAAAATTAAACCCATTTTTGCTTAGAGGATGAATTCTCAAAAATCCTTCTTTTAATAGCCATCTGTTTGGAGAATTTCAATGTAATTCGTCCAGTGGTCTTAGCTGTACTTTGATGGATCAGTCATATAAAACTATATTTAGAGAAGATTTATTAATAAATGTATTCATTCATTCATTCATATCTGGGTCAGTCATATAAAATTATATTAGAAAAGATCATTATATCAACAATAACTTATTAAAATTACCAGCATTTACTTGCAGCTTTGTCCTCAAAAATGTTGTTGGCAAAATCCACATCAACTATCACGAGGTGAGATTGGAGTATGTGGCCAGGCAAGACGACGCTAGCTAGGCAAGCTAGTATATATATATATATATAGAAACCTGCCCCTTTGAATAGTCCGATACCCTTTTTAATAAAAGTCCAACAAACCACCTCGTTAACGCTCATGTGTATGCGATTAAGAAAAAAACATAATATATACAATTTTATTGAGTAGAAGATGATTAAGACACATAATTTCTGTTTAAAAGTAGAAAGGGAATAAAACCTCTCATTCAATACATTTTGCGAAGTTTTTAGATCATTCACTCTCGCTTCAAAGGAACTTTCCATCAGTTTTAGAAAACTATTACTTCTGTTTAGTGGCGCTTTTTTTTCTTTCATAAAACCCCGCTGTAAAAATACGATCTGTCATAAAAGTTTACGACTTCACATTTGTTCAAGATGTAAATAAACGTTAGTATCAATCTATGATTTACTTTTGGAGACAAGAACGTGTCTAGACTTTGTTTTACATACGAGAAAATAATGAAAGTCTCTAACAACTAGACGATAAAAGTAGTATGCTTTTCACTTTTTTAATATAAGACTACATATATATAGTGTACTAATAGTGTCTTTGTACAAAAGAATTATAAGGTATATAAAAGTACGGGCTTAAATGAAAGAATTAATAATAAAGTTGGGTGTTACGGGACGCCATGTAGACGTGAAATATCAAAGCTGATAGTTTACGTAGACGAGGTATGATGGCGCAAATGAGCGTTATGTTGTTTGCCGTGACGCGCTAATCGAAGTTAATATAAAAAACTAAGAATTTAAAAATCCAATAGAATTCGTTAGTTGTTGTTGACTTAAAAAAATACGTCAATTATTATAAATGGTGTAAATATTCAAATTGAAATAATCTTTATTCAAATAGTCCTGTAAAAGGCACTTTTGACGCGTCAATAATTTACATAGTATTGATTTGATGGCGATAAATACATTCGTAAACTTAAAACTAAAGCTATGAGGGTTCCAAACGCGCCCCGGTCTAAGAAGAATTCACTATTTTTTATTAGTTTATTATCTGTAGTTTACGTGTAAATGATGTTCATAAATATTTACGTCACGTAAATTACTTGCGTGGCGTAAAGTACGATATTTAGTATAAGAAATAAGAATACATACCTTACCGTAGACAAGAGGAGCAGAAATGCAAAATAGAAGTTAATAGAAATTTGAAACAGGAAGTCAATCCGGGTCCGCAACAGCCGGCTGAGTCAAATTAAACAGTCGCTTGTCGCTTCTTGCAGTTTCTCTGAATGGAATAAGCGAGCGCTCTCTATACGTATATTATCTATAAAGTATGATCCATATTAATAATGGAGTTTTTGTAGCTGTAATCGTATCTTAGAACAAGTCATACAGAAAAATGGCAAGGACGGCGTTGCATTAGTAAAAACTGTGTTGCATGAGCCGCTGCCCACTTCCGGTATATTCATTGGTTTTGTCTCGGAAACTAACAAAGGATTTATAATTGTCTTGTTTCCATTATCAAACGCTGGGTTTTAGGTCCGTAATAATATTACCCATTATTTTACAAGTACAGAAGACACAACAGTACAAAAGACCTGTTGGACAATTAATTTCTAATGTTAGTGAACGCATCAGTCAATCGTTTGGAGTGTTGTATCTTATCTTAAATACCTGTATATCTATATATTTTATATACTGCTGGCAAAGTTTTAAAACAGCCGTAACCGCTTCACATCTTATTAGTATCAATATTTACCAAATTATTTACGGATGTCTAGTATCAAAGAAACGTAAATGCCCCTAACTTGTTCATTGTTTATTTTACGTATTGCTCCATAAATTTCAAATTCAAATAAACTTATAAATAAGCCCTCTTCTGCAAAACGAATATAGTGTCAATATCAGCAGCATTACCCCATAATAAAATACCATATGACATAATGCTGTGAAAGTAGCTAAAATACACAAGTCTGGCAGTCTCTATATCTGTCAAATGACGAATCTTTTTCACCGCGTAAGCAGCAGAGCTAAGTCTGTGCGATAAATTATTTATATGTGGGCCCCATGGAAGTTAAACGTTATGCCTAGGAATGTAACCGTATTTACTAGATCCAATTCCTCATTATTAAGTAGTACACTGGTTTTCACCTGCTTAACATTGTGCCATTTTATGTGATAACACAATCAAACATCTAAGTAATATTAATGTTGATAGCGACTCTAACCATAGGTTAACAGTAGTAAGTTCTCAATGTAGCTACATTAAAGTCACACTCGAATCTAATACGTGAATTTCAAATGAAGGTACCTGAACAGAACAGCTTGAAGGCG
The DNA here is from genome assembly GCA_928268935.1 of Lasiommata megera. Taxonomy (NCBI): domain Eukaryota; kingdom Metazoa; phylum Arthropoda; class Insecta; order Lepidoptera; family Nymphalidae; genus Lasiommata; species Lasiommata megera. Next base: position 7,181,299 of record OV743308.1, on the reverse strand, counting down.
GCTAAGTAAATTCACACTGGACAGACAGGCTCTAGCGAATTGAGCATGCAAGTCTCACAATGTGGCCCATTTCAATGATTATTCAACCATCCAAAGCAGCTTATGCGTCGTAGTAAATTTCCTTGGCCATCAGTGACCGAGTTGCAGGTCTAGTGGTCGGAATCGTGCATAATACATGGCGTTAAAGCTACTAAATACACATGAGCGTAGTCTCCATTTAAACCTCCGGCAATATTTATTGCTGTTTTTAATTAGAGGACAAATATGTACCTAAGTAATAAAAGTAATTATGAATTTCTTTCTCTTTCGAAGCGGTGATAGCCTAGTGGTTAGGGTGTCAGCCTCCTAATCAGAGGTCGGCGTTTCGAATCCGGGCACGCATCTCTAACTTTTCGGAGTTATGTGCGTTTTTAAGCAATTAAAATATCACTTGCTTCAACGGTGAAGGAAAACATCGTGAGGAAACCTGCACGCCTGAGAAATCTTCATAAGGTTCTCAAAGGCGTGTGAAGTCTGCCAATCCGCATATGGCCAGCGTGGTGGACTATGGCCAAACCCTTCTCATATTGAGAGGAGACCCGTGCTCTGTAGTGAGCCGGTAATGGGTTGATCATGATGATGATGATGAATTTCTTTAAACAGATATTCCAAAATAAGCCTTATATTTTGCTCTTCCGGAACATCCTTAGGAGATCTTAACAATCAATAGGTCGTCAAGAAAGATGGCCAAAAACAAACTTCCGCATTTATAACACTAGTTTGCCTACGCACTATAGTGCGTGCGCTATCGCATTATAAAGTTGGAGGTCCTGGGTTTGATATCGGTTCGAGCCTACCACCCCACCGACAAAGACGTGTCGCCAAGCGATTTAGCGTTCCGGCACGATGTCGCGTAGAAACCAATTAGGAGCGTGGATTTACCATACACCTAACAAGCTTTATCTCAGATTCGTATTTGTTATTTTAAGCATAACTCCCAACTGAAATAATACATGCTATGTTTATGAGTTCATTTAAGAATTTATAAATGTTTATACATTAGGACATATTTGGCAACGAATGGCTTAAACGAAACGCAATCGGGAAGTCCAATTTAGAAAATGCAAAATACATAAAACTACCTATTCATATAATGTTACATAATTTATGATGTTTTCCAATTTTAGGCTCAGAAATATATGGAATATTATACTAATTAAATTAAATTTAAGCCTAAAGGATTTTAAATTTCTATATATTAAAAAAAAAAGATTAGGTAGACAGGTACTACGTAAATGATTTCATCGGTAATACCTGCGTCAAAATAATTGGATAAATATTCGATATATAATCATGATCAACCCATTGCCAGCTCACTACAGAGCACGGATCTCCTCTCAATATGAGAAGTGTTTGGCCATAGTCCACCATGCTGACCATGTGCGGATTAGCAGACCTCACACGCCTTTGAGAACATTACGGAGAACTGTCAGGTATACAGGTTTCCTCACGACGTTTTCCTTCACCGTTGAAGCAAGTGATATATTATATCATATGTCAAATGCTTAAAATCGCACGTAACCGAAAAGTTGACGTGCGTGCCCGGGATCGAATCCGCGACCCCGATTAGGAAGCGGACGTCCTGACCACTAGGCTATCACAGCTTTCGATATATGACGGCATCTAATGCAATTTCTTAATTTAAAGATGTCACAGTAAAGCATATCTACTATTGTTAAAAAAAACATATCGTGAGACGCCTGGCATGAATTAAAAGCAATTCGTTTAATCACTGAACTCTATTTTGAAATTAAAAACACCTACATAACCTATTTTGTTTTCGACAAGTTCTTTTTATATTCAGCAACGCCACTTAAGATTAAAATCGGCTAAAAATTTACCATTGTAGGTACGTAACGTACCGCCACTTTATAAAGACAACAGTTGAAATAAAATACACGTTAAGTGAAAGAACGTAAAAGCGTATTCGTGTTGTCCCACTCGCTGTATTTTTAAGTAGCCGCAAACTCGGCGACATCGACATTCCCACATGGACGGGAAACGCCATTTGTTTTTCCTAGTCTGCGTCGTTAATTTCCTAATTACACTTTCAGAATAAAGCCGTTTTTATTATGTCCCATCATTCTTTTTTTGCGTCGGTTAAGGTGAGGTTTGGTTGGACAGTGTTTTTTCAGCAGCTACCGTGGATTCAACGTGACGATGTTATTGCCAGCAAAAAACGTTAAGGCGTCAGTTTTATCCATAACATCTGCTGGTCGCTCCTTTAAGGATAAGAGGGCTATTTAACTCTCTGATGCCGTCAGGCCAATTATGGCATGATGGGAAAATATAGGTAAAAATTTACTTAGATTGAAAATCCTGGTAAGCTAAGGCGTACCAAATTTTTTTTTATACCCTAAAAGTTAGCCTTTGACGGCTATCTCACCTGGCGGTAAATGATGATGCATCTAGGATGGTAGCGGGCTAACCTGTTAGGAGTATGGTAAACCCATATTCCTAATTGGTTTCTACGCGACATCGTGCCGGAACGCTAAATCGCTATACATAATGTTATAACGGATGTTTTAAATTAATATTTTGCTCGGCGAGGATTTTTTGTTGATTAAAACTAGCCTGTGTGTACTTTAGCTACTAACATAAAATAAAACGGTCAGAAAAATACAGGCTACCACTTTACAGGTCGTGGCTTCATGAAGGAAGTAGATATGAATGTTGTATAAATGTTTTTGGTTTGTTTGTATAATGTTTTTTTTGTTATAAATTGTATGAGTAGATATATTCAAATATATAAAAGTACGTGCCGGGACTAATTTATTAGTTTAGAACTTATGTATATTCTTGGATGGTAGATTGGTTGAAGTTTCAACACAGCATATGGTAGTCGCTATATTGCAATGTCCTCAATAATTACAAATTGTACTCAAGTCCTCCTCGTAAACTTAACTACAGCCCGAGGTGCAACCCGGAACTATTAATGTGATAATTTGCTACAGATAGCTTGCATCGTGCTAAGCGTTTGGAATACTAGTAGCCTGTAGCAGTTCCATATTTCAGAAAAGGTATAGTTACCCAAGAGAATATAGTCGAATTGTTACGAATCTACAATCAAATCTTTGTCTAGAATAGCTATTCCAGTTGGTGCACCAATATAGTTAGCCCTTGATGGCTATCTCACCTGATGGTGAGTGATGATGCAGTCTAAAATAGTACCCACACTCCTAATTGGTTTCTACGCGACATCGTGTCGGAACGCTTAATAGCTTGGCGACACGTCTTTTTTGGTAGGGTGGTAACTAGCCACGGCCGAAGCCTCCCACCAGACCAGACTCGAGCCGGGAATTGAACCCAGAACGTCCAACTTTGTAATGCGAAAGCGCGCGCATTGCGCCACGGAGGTCGTCAGTGTTTAATACCAATGGTAAAACACGGTATTCACTTATTACTATACAAAAAGGAATGCCTTTTAAAATTATTTTTAATTAAATTAAAAGTGTGTTGGATTGAATTAATTCAGTTCCGTTAGGTAAGTTGAGTGTATGATAAGAAGTTCATCGTTTCGAATTTGTGCGTTACATGATTCCGATTGATGTTATAAAATCAATTTGATATTGCGCCAAATAAAAATAACTTAAATTCGAAACTGTGACTAGTGAAATACACCTTTAAGTTTCTTTCCATGCGAAAGATTAATGGAAGAAAAAACACGATGTACAAATTTGCATACCATTTTCCCCGTCTCCTACCGAAATTAGCCCTAGTTTTGCATTCACGGCTTTGTTTAAATTAGGAGAATTCCGTGATTTGGCCGTAATATTCAGTTTTATAATTTCATTCTCTACTTTCCTTTCGTATTTCTAGGAAATAATTCCAAAGTTTTATTAGTGTTTCACCATTTTTATCGCTTTTATTAGTTGACAAAGAGTTTGTTTAGTTTCTGAAGTTTTAAATAAAATATATATTACCTATATACGCCATTACTTTCGTACAATAGAATCTCTAACTTAAACATTTTCAATATGTTATTTGTGGCATAGGGTAACTCTATTTATAAACCTGCCAATTTACTTAAACTTTGTTGCGTACAACATGCGTTTAAAGTACACCACTGATTTTTAAATACAAAAAAAAAGTAAAAAACTTGATTTGCTAGTATTGTAAAAATATTTAAGTGATTTTAGTTTTATTTTTAACAACTCATTATATATCTTATAAAAGCATACGTCACTTTGCAGAATTCCGTGGCACATGAATTATTTTTTTCTTTTTTTTTTTTCGGACTGTCTATTAGCTGTACTAACCCTATTGGTTGCCACAGCGTAACCGGACTGTTTGGTGAACTTCGGAAAGAAGCTCTGCCAGAAGAAATTTTGAGCCCTAGGGCTCGAAGAAACTATGTATGGGCGCCCTTAGGCAGACGTTCCCTTAGTTTCTTTTTCTTTGAGGCCGAACCTCGGCTTAGGCGATGTTTGGGATAACGAGGGGATCGGACGGTGAGGGACATGAAATTGCTATAATATGCATGCATATAAGTACACCACTGCTTTTTAAATACTAAAAAAGGTAAAATACTTCATTACCTAATATTGTAAAAATATTTAACTGTTTTTTTTTACAACACATATATCTCATAAAAGTATACGTTACTTTGCAGAATTCCGTGACACACGAAATTGCTATAATATGCGAAAACCAAGCTTATATGAGTAGGTAAGCGTACCTACCTCCTATATATATAATCACAGTTACTTCGATTTTAGAAACAGCACTCTATGCACGTTTCGCTCCGACACCGGAGTATCCTCAGGAGATGTTGACTTCCCAACTTACAATTGCATAATAGTCGTTATTATAATTGAACTAATACACCAACCAAGCAATTAATTTTTAGTTTTTCTTAATATTTTTTTTAAACACCACAAGTCAGCCCTTGACTGCATCTCACCTGATGGTAAGTGTTGAAGCGGTCTAAGATGGTAGCGGGCTAACCTATGGTAAACCCATACTCCTAAATGGTTTCTACACGACATCGTGCCGGAATGCTAAATCGCTTGTCGACACGTCTTTGTCGGTAGGGTGATAACGAACCGGGAATCGAACACAGGACCTCCAACTTTCAAATGCAACAACGCACGCGCTGTGCCACGGAGGTTGTCGAAATCCAGGTTTTTTATTTCACCACGTCTTAGCCCTTGACTGTAATGACTGAAAATGTACGTGAGGATACAGTCACATACAGTATATGGTGGTAGCTAACCTGTTAAGGGTTATATTATACCCATATCGCCGAAGGACGTCTTTGTCGGTAGGGTAGTAAGTAGCCACGGCCAAAGCAAGTTAAGCATGAGCTCAGAGACGTGGTACTTCCCACTTATACTATAGCGCTCATCACTGCCCCAAGCAGTTGCTAGACGATTATTTACAAGTAAGCCTATTTTTCTAGTAGATCTTCATACTACATTTAAACCGAAAAAAATGCAAATTGATATATAATAAATTAAATTTTAATATCTAGCAGAATCCAATTGGCCTTGCGAAATGTTATCATTATCTGCATTCCTATGTTAATGGTTGAAACTGACATTAATAATATTTATATGGTCTTCTGCGTTTTAACAATTGGATGTTAGTAAGTCCATGTCCCAAATAGAGAAACCCCTAGGATCTATTTATTTGTATTTACGTTATTTTTTAGTGTTTGTATTTTCATCTTTCCAATTCAACTTTCTGTTTCATACCATTATCAATTAATAATAATTACCTAAAAGCTGTGATAGCCTGGTGGAGGTCCACCTCCCAGTGAGAAGTCGGGGGTTCGATCCCCAGCACCACCTCTAACTTTTCGAAGTTTTGTGCGTTTTTAAGCAGTAAAAATATCATTTGCTTCAACGGTGATGGAAAACATCGTGAGAAAACCTGCATGCCTGCGAGTTCTCAATAGTGTTCTCAAACGCGTGTGAAGTATTCCAAACCGCACATGGCCAGCGTGGTGGACTATGGCCAAACCCTTCTCATATTGAGAGGAGACCCTTGCTCTGTAGTGAGCCGGCAATGGGTTGATCATGATGATGATGATGATGAATATTTACCTGTCGAGACTTGTAATTACGATACGTTATAAGTGAATATATGGCGCGAAAATATTTTGAATCGTATCTTTAATTTTAATATATATTTTATATTATTTGTATTCTGGCAGTTCAGACATGTGGGATTTAATGATTAACTTAATTGAATATTGTTTGGCAAGTGAAGAAGAAGAAGAAGGTGATTTATAGCATTCAACTCAATTTGTGAGTCTCCTACACGTAGCCTTAAGAATACGGGAAACATTATAAACAAGATACTTGAAGACGAATAAACATTAGCATTTCTAAGCGTCAGTGATAAATATCTAAGCGGGCGTCAGAGGAAGTTATCGATACAGTCCACAACTTGAAACTGGTTTACGTCCGGTGGGAAATTTGCAATCTTGGCCTCTCTAACAAAGTTTTCAACTAAAATCCTATTGTGTTTTGTCATGGGAAACTGTGAACACTTGATTAGACCAAAGCCGCAAGCAAGGAAAGTTGTTTATTATTTATTGCTGTTTTATATAGTTTGTTACTTTGAACAAAATGATGATATATCTATAAGGATAATAAATGGCAAAAGACCTTTTTTAAAAGAGATTATTTTTCTTATAATAATCAATGATAATCAAATATTACCTACTTATTTTTTTTATAGTATAATCGTGTTTGCAAGTTTCTTTTCGTTAGGAATATTTTAACTCTTTTATAGTTCAAAGCGTTCTTAGGAAATATGCCGAACATTCGCTAAAAACAGCGTAAAAATCTCGATGAAATAGCGTCGAACAAAGAACTCTGCAAGCGGATAAGAAATATAATAAACGAAAATAAATTCATTTTTTATAAGCGCTTGTCAGATGAATAAGTTGTGGATACAAAGCACTGAAGATTTTATACGAATTTGTCTTGTTATCAGCATGTGCTTTATTCGGTATTCACACTGGTTTGTGTTCGCGCTAAGAGTTTGTAATGAGCTTTATTAAGCGAACTTATTTGGCTGTTACGGTATTGTACTGCTTGATTATTAATCATTATGTATTTATTAATAATACGAGGTCTTTTGCCTTGGAGGCAATTGGTTATACATGTTAAAGTTAGCATTAAAAATGTTGAACCTGAAAAATGAATCTTCTTGTCTTTATTACATGCAAGGCGCGGTTATAGAAGGGATGAGTTGTTTTAACTTATTTTCTTTCAAGAATTTTGGGTGCTGTTTTATGAATAAAAAAAGCCATGCTTGTGGTATTATAGGGGTAGATACCAGAAAAATTAGAGTGGGTAAAATAACGCCAATATTTTAAAGTGAAAGTAGGCCTAAGTTTTAAATTATTTTGAAGATAAGACTCTACCAACGGTTAAAAATGCAGATTACTGCAGATGTACGTACTATGAATTAAAAACCATTTGTGGGCAGCAGTAAATTAAATAATATTTATATTTTTCCAAGGAATTCCCATTACCTTGATATATAAACGATGACGACGAAAAACGATGTACTATTAAAAAAAAGTATAAAAAAATATTAAAAATATTGCGTAATAATAAACGGTACAAACATGAATTCAAGCTTTAAACTTTAATCTAGCCGTTGCTAAATAATAGCGTTAAAATTAATTAACCCTTATATACATTGTTTGCAATTACTTTACCAATAAGCTGTCATAGCAAATTGATAACCAATTTGCTAAAATTGAAATTTATTAATTTTGCCAGTCAATTCAACACGACTTCATCTAAAACTAAGACGAAATCATCAATCTTTTCTAGAAGGCAATTTTAATGAAGATTGGGTTAATGATAAAATATTATGGTAAGACATAATCAAGTTATTAATATAAGTAAAGCTTTGCTTTTACAATAAAATATTAAAAAAATAAAAAATATATCATCCTTCAAAATGAAGTTTAATACTTTTCTAAGAAGCTAGGGATTTTTGATAGCTGAAGAAACTTCTGAATGTCTTCATAGATCTGATTTAAGTCAAGGGGTTTAAGCCATGCTAGTTAGATCCCGATAATAATGGGGTAATTGTGTCGGCCGAATAAGTAATTACTAAGATTTGTGTTTTCAAATTAACTATTCACTAAATTCCCTTCGTATACACTATCTTGCACTAAATTAAACGGTTCTCTACACGGCACATAATCGTGGAACCGGTTGAGTTTAGGCTATTCTTCCACTAGATGTTTGCCAGGATGCATAGCTAGAGATATGCGTCTAAAAAAACAATCACAACCATCTGTACTATATATTTATAGCATACCAAGATTCTACCTGAGCTGTAATATAAAAGGATTTAACATATCTGCTTTTCTCTGAAAGGGATGTAAACGAGTTACCTTGGTAAATGGTAAGAAGTTGAAATTTCCTAAGAAAATACTTTACTCTACGACTTAATAGTTATTGTACGAGTATGGATCAATTTCGAGCAAATTTTTCGAATAATATGTGTTAATATTTTTTCCCATTTTAGTTTATCATTCAGAATGTTTTGATATGAGGAATATATTAAAATTAAAGCATAAAATTATATTAATTATATAAAATTATATAATTATATTATATATATTAGTATAAGGTAACATAAATAGAAAAAACATAAGTGAAGCTCTCATACTGCAAAATACCCTATTTTACAATCTTTTATTTGATGTTCCATGAAAATTGACAATTAAGAAAGCCATTTTTGGTTAAAAAAAAGGTTTGATTGATGAAAATCAACGGTTTTGTAATAGTGTCTAGAGGATTTCGTAGCGATGTATTTGTGTAAAACCTGTACAGTACATTTGAATTAAAAGCGACACTTTGCTTAAGTTCGGTTAAAAGCACATTGCTTGTCAGCTTTCGAGAAGAATTCCTAATTTGCTTAGCTACATCGCTGTTACTAAGTGGAAAGCAAGCCTTAAATAAAAATACTGCATACTTGAATATGTTTACAATTCACTCGGGAATCTTTCACGTTCCGAGGTCTTTTTAGTCTTAAACAAATTGAAACTCGTAAACTGATACGTTTTATATACTGCAGAGGTCTAGACTTTACGAGATTCTTCGCTTTTATGCACCTATTTAACTCCAGTTGGATTTTTTTTGTTTATTTATTCATTAGGAAGCCAACAGCTATTCAACTATCTTAATTTAAGGACACATTTTACAATTATCTTGTAATGTTGTACACTCCACTTATAGGCCAACTCAGCATGCGTCATAAGAAACAAGACATTATTTGAAAAAAAAAAAACTTATCTCAAATATAGGTACAATATGAACACAAAAATACAAAACAAAAATTGACTAACTATCTTGCAATACTCTTAAATGTTTTTTAACCTCTTTTTTTAAAGATGCGGCGGAGTTCCAAAAGATATCTATGCCAGTACTCTTTATTAAATAATTATAGATCACAACAACTCTGCACAAGGGGGCAGACCTGCCTAGGTTAGTTTTCGTGATTCTAGGTCTGAATGTTACTTTATTCTTAATACGCATAGCATTACTCCTTGGCACTGCCAAATAAAAGTATAGAAATATAATCTAAACCAGACTTTTTCTTCTACATTCGGTTCATTTTTTGGCATCAAATGATGAAGAAATTTAGCTAAATATATTTTTGTTTGTTTATTCATAATTCTCTCAATACAGAAATATTGCTTCGCAAAAAGTAATGCAACAAAGTTGTCATAAAAAAATATTGGTAACTTTTTGCAGTCGTTGATTCAAGGCATAAAAGGGTTGGTTTAGTTCTGAGTACAACTGTTTGTTACCTAACTTATAAATAGCTGATTGTACGCTTGTATGGAAATTGCTCGAAACATTCCGTTATGCAACAGATGTACGAAAAGAGTATTGTTCTTATTAGCGTAAACTCCCAGTTAATGCATTCTCCTCATGGTGTTCTAAACATGAGACTAATGCATAAAATGTATTAAAAGTACAATCATACCTTGATTACTATTTCTAATTTCATGAAGCACGTTCTAAAGGAGGTTCGCGAGCTTTAACACTATCACGTACCAGTGATAATAACGTAAATTATCAACGTCTCAGAATTTCTTGAAATATTAACCCGAACCGGAAACCGGACCCAGGGATGCGTAGTTGGACATGCTAACCACTGGACTAACGATAATATTTAACTTTACTATTATAATAAACGTATTTGTTATCTATCATATCAACTCTTTATTCAAAACATATCGGAATAAAATGAAATCAAATTAAAATATGAATGAATTCATGTAAACCACAGGCACAGTGAAGTGTTTATAAATAATATATTTTCCATTCTTTCAATTCGTGAGGTGATAGTGATAAATACACTCGCCAACTTAAAACTAAAGCTTAAGCTAAAGGGTTCCAATCGCGCCCAGGTTTAAGAAGAACCCCACAACAAACTTTTCTTAGAAATTGATATTTTCCACGGTTGCGTCTTAAATTAAACAGTCTCTCGACGACTCATATGCGGGGAATAGATCGAGATTTAACGAAAAATACTGCGCATTCGAATACGTTTACAATTCGCTCGGGAATTTTTCACGTTCCCCGATATATGAAACTCGTATTTCTAGATCGTCTTAAACAAATTGAAACTCTCAAAACGATTCGTTTCAGATTGCCTCATATACTGCGACCCAAATTTCGTGTGGCAGATACCTTCATTTATTACATGTAGACGTAGACATATATGGGTATGATAACCTTTGCTTACCATTAACTATTTATAAGCCTTTAAAACTAAAGTAGTCTTATAAAACAAACAATATTTATTTTTAGTCAACGCCACACAAATTTGGGTTTAATTATTTTATTTATTTATTTATATAATTTATTGCATACATATTGAAAGGAGAACAACAAGAAATACATAGTTAACAAGAAATACACAATTAGTTATTTATTTACTTTAATTATGTATCATTATAGTTTATTTCCTTGAGTATTACACAATCGTCATTGTTTTATTATAAACGGAATGTATAGCCTAGATGACCTGATTGAGTAATTTCCAACTATAGTTTTTTTTTTAATTTGCTCTTGACGACAATCAATAATAGAAAGCATGAGATCTAGGATGGAGCGCGTTAGAACAATTTTTTAACTCTTATGTAATCCTGTGTGGTAGGAATAATACTACTTTCAATAAGCTTACGTTACGTTTAATATAAACTTTGACCATCTTGAGAGACAGCTGCTAGTTTTATAGTTCGGTAGGTTATTGTAAAACTAGTAAATTTATAACATCTAGTCACATTTTTCTTATTGATTTGGTTAGTACCAGCAGTCATTCTAATCATGCATATATATATATATATATATATATATATATATATATATATATATATATATATAATACAATAAATATAAAAAATATAAATATTGAAGAGGAAGTAAATTATAGTTAAATTAAAAAATAATAATAAATAATAACAATTTTAATATCTAATAAGAGTTTCAAAGAATTGGTGCTCTCTCGTTATTAGTGAACAGCCATCCAACGGTATATTTTTATAGTTTTTATTTATAAAAAATGAGTGAACCAGTTATTTTACACTGAATACTGATTCACTTAAATTAATAGTGATTTAAAAATAATGTTATCGTCAAGAGGGAGAGTGAGTAGTATAGTGAGTGTTTAAACAAAAAATGTTTTTTATTTCAATTATATGTATCAAATCATATTAGTTTCATAAATCGATTAATGAATACAAATATCTATATATCTTATACAAAAAAGGGGAACGACATTTTAATACACATCTTTAATTAATGATTTAAATAAAAAAACACCATCGTCTATTCCACTCTGGAAATGTTTGGCAACATAATTTGCATAAGGTAGCAGTATTCACTTAACAGTGTTGTTTAACATAATATGCTAAACACTTGGGGTTAACAGCATGTTATACCAGTATCTGCACTATCGATCAGATATATATTTGTTTTATGGGCTACTATATGCGTATTTAAATGAATGAAATGTAAATATTCACATTTATAAAAAAAGAAAAACACAATTTGATAATCCTTCACCACAAATAACCATCACATCTTACGTCTATTCCGATCTACTCTAACTATATTACATTGATAGAGCAATCTGCGTAGTCTAGAATTTTGTACTTATAAATCTGAAAGCTTATAGTCGTTATTTAGGGAAACCTTCGTCATGATCAACCCATTACCGGCTCACTACAAAGCACGGGTTTCCTCTATATATGAGAAGGGTTTGGCCATAGTCCACCACGCTGGCCATGTGCGGATTGGTAGACTTCACACGCCTTTAAGAACATTATGGAGAACTCTCAGGCGTGAAGGTTTCCTCACAATGTTTTCCTTCACCGTTGAAGCAAGTAATATTTTAAATTTAAAAAACGCACATAACTCCGAAAAGTTAGAGGTGCGTGCCCTGATTCGAACCGCCGACCTCTGATTAGGAGGCTGACGCCCTAACCACTGGGCTATCACCGCTTGCTAGCCTTTATGAAACAACAATTCTCGAGTCTCAAAAAAGCTTATAGCTTATTTTTTAGGGAAGCTTCCATGAAATAATTCTAGATATCGAAATCTCAAGTTTGTTTTCGTGTTGACTTTTGGCTTAAAGTAGTTATAATATATGTGTTGTTTATATTTAAGTTATAATTGCTACTGTTGTAGTATAAAGGAAAAAGTAGTTTTTAAAATTGTTTACACACTTATGAATCAGCGTTAGTTTCAAAGAGTCTTACAATTGTCTAGGAACATTATGTTTGCTATGCTCATCATATAATGCTATAAAAATAGCACGCTAATAGTCTAAGCAACGTACTCGTAAGTAGTAACAATAACTCCGAGCTATGCTACCGTCCGACCCCCCTTTATCCCAAACGTCGCCAAAGCCGAGGTTCAGCCTCACAGGAGGCGCCCTTAGGCAGACGTTTCTTTAGTTTCTTCGAGCCGAAGGGCTTCTTAGGGCTCAAAATTTCTTCTGGCAGAGCTTCTTTCCGAAGCTCGCCAAACAGCCCGGTTACGCTGTCGCAACAAATTACGCGGGTTAGCACAGCAATAGTCAGTCCGAAAAAAAAACTGAGCCATGACATAAATGAGATAAATGACCGAAAAAAAAATAAAAAAACTAAGCCATGATAGATAAATGACATTACAGGGATATATAATTAAAGTGGCATGGATCAGTATCCAGAGAATATAGTTCACACAGATGAAGTCTCAAATAAATCTAGTATCATATTAATGGAAGATTAATAAATACGGTTGTTTCGCTAGACCAGCAGATGACCAATGCATTAACAATTTCCCGGTTTACACACCACGCTCACTCGTAACAAGCTTTATGATGATGACTTTATAAATAATAGATGGTAATTAGATATTCATAGTGTTGTGTCTGTTACAACTCAGTTTCAACTAACACGTTTGTAGGTACGGTCGCGTGTCTAATCACAAAATTAAACAGCTACCAAACCAACAGAAGAGACTGGAATAGTAGTAAACAGTATTGAAGATTGACCTGACTAGCATTGTTGATCGGATTCCTATTTCCAGTGTGCAACAATCTTTCATCTAAAAAAGGTTATGCATTAAATGAAATTCCACTGTCAATGTGATATGCTAACGGTACTTTCAAAAACGATAAAAATGTGTTATGTTTTGAATAGTTGAAATTATATTTTAGAGGACGAAAATATGTACATAAGTAGAATGACGTTTTTTATTTCTGTTTAAAGTTTTCTGGAAAACGATTAAGGGTGTAGGAAAATTGTATCCCCTAGATAAAATTTATATTGAAAATTTTACTTACCAAGTTGCATGCATAAGGTTGTTGTTAGTAATAAAATATTTTCATAGCAACTTTGCGTGTACACCATTAGTAGGGAAGTAGAGATACACAAAATCAAATATGACACATGGATGAAACTGATCAATAAAATTGCGATCCAGCTTATATATCACTAGTTAGGATAATCATTTTTAGTACATAATAAAGGTTAGATCAACGTATTTTGCTATGCATATGTAATGGCAGTCAGATTTGGACCCATTCATTTTGACGGCATGAACCAGTTACATGCCACAATAGCACTGATACTGTTGGTTATCACTCACACAAGTTAACTTTATTAAGGCAGTTCAGTGCAGTGGAACAAAATAACCTAATTTTTAGTCCCGTCAACTGAGTTTGGATAACTATATAGTCAATGGATAACTATATAGGACGAAATAATTGGTACGAAAACGACGAGAGCTTACCTCTTGTCTTATAACATTTTTATAACTATGTTAACCTAAACTAAATTTATTTTGTTTCAATTTCGAATTATATACCTGAACATATACCTGAAAATATACCTGACTCAAAAAATCATGTTATAAAATGATTTCGAAAACTACGGAAGAGCTTTTAATTTTTCAAAGTAAAACAGTCGTCAGGCAACAAAAATTCATGAGAATCTCGTATTAATAACGTTAAATTTAGAATGAAAACCAGTTTTATGAATATTTATTTGGAGCTCTTTGTCTTTCGCGTCCTTGCGGTTATGAAATAAAGGTCACATTCTGCCAATTTAACGATAACAATCAGATATCGATTGTAACGTCACAATACAGACTGATATATTTTCTGAATATTACATAATACGTTGTTTAGTTAGACACCTAAAAAAAGGAAAGTATTTCACAAAATGAAATAAATATATATTATTTTCAATATTACCTATACCTTTTTTTTTTCTTTTTTTTTTCACGCTGGGAAATGCTTTTACGCATCCCCTCCGGAGGCGACGCAGGCAAGACTGCGCCGCTTCCGACGGGGTATGTGGGACTCCCCGGCGGCCAGGCTGGCGACCAGAATACCCACTAAAACCCAGCGATGCTCCTTCGCGTCGCCTGGTGGCTGGGTCACGGGAACACTTATGCACTCGACCGCGGCCCAGCAAGCGGCGTCCGCCGAGGCACACCCTTCGCTATACCTAGCCAATTTAGATTAAGTAATAATTATTAAGTTCTGGTTGGTTGATCAGAGGTCGGGGGTTCGAGCCCGGGCACGCATCTTCAACTTTTCGGAGTTATGTGCGTTTTTAAGCCATTAAAATACTTTGCTGTAACGGTAAAGGAAAATATCGTGAGGAAACCTGCATGCCTGAGAGTTCTCCATAATGTTCTTAGAGGCGTGTGAAGTCTGCCAATCTACATGTGGCCAGCGTGGACTATGGCCAAACCCTTCTCATATTGAGAGGAGACCCGTGCTCTGTAGTGAGCCGAGAATGGGTTGATGAATAATTATTGTTCAAATGAAACTGAAAACAATAAAGTTGACTTAGAAAATAACGTGAAATAGACCCTTATAATGAAATCCAAAAAGTACGAAAAGATAGTTTATGTCTCACTGTTCTTGCTTATTTAACCTTACTGTTAACCCTGACTTTGTTCGCGTATGTTTTGGTTCTTAAAGCCTATCTTGTGAGAACCGTTTCCATGGGCAAAAAGCATCTAGTGTCCATCTCCAGGATCTCCTAGTTTCAT
The DNA here is from genome assembly GCA_928268935.1 of Lasiommata megera. Lineage (NCBI taxonomy): Eukaryota > Metazoa > Arthropoda > Insecta > Lepidoptera > Nymphalidae > Lasiommata > Lasiommata megera. The sequence goes on along the minus strand of OV743308.1, from coordinate 7,165,718 downwards.
CCTCTCACTCTTACATTTATAGGTATATTAGCATAAAGTGAGTAAGCTTATATGTTGATTAAATTACACTTCGATCACTAATAATGATTATTATTAAAACATTATTTCGTTAAATACCGGTAAGGTACATTATAATCGATAAATCCTTAATTTTAAACGCTTATCGAACGAAAATAAATGTTGTATACATTTATTTTCGTTCAGAGTGCAATTTAGCATTTCATCGGCGGGACCCTAAAGTTATTGCTGTCCCGCTAAAGGGCAAAGACCACAAAAATTGTTTTTTTATACTCTGGGTGATTGCCCCCCTTATTGCGTCGTAAACCGGGATTCAACTGGTCCAGGAAGTTGGCCAACCGAATGTGATTATAGCGAAGTAGGTTATTAAAATATCCTTTAGGTAGGTACCTCCTTTAATGTTTTGATCATCATGTTAGGGAAGTGGAATGTAATATATAGGTTTATGATATTTTCTGTATATTTTTCTACGATGCAGTTTAATTTACCTTTATCATCATCATCAGCTTAGTAACGTTCCTCTGGGTCCTTCTCTCGTCTCATCGGATAAAGAGTTCTGGAGTTTAGACCTAGCACTCTACTTCCATGATGGCTGGTGGGTTATTGCGATTATTATGATCATTCATGACCGGTTTATATTTTATTGCCGTTTCGTACAGAATAATACAGGTGTAGTTTAAGAAGAAAATTAGAAAGAAACCCAAAATAACATTTCGAATTTTAAATAATATTTCGTATTGGAAAAATTACTTTTAACAGCTAGCCTTCTTTAAGTAGTACGAAATTTATCAGTAGTGGGTATACTTGCACACATAGCTGATTCTCAATCTTCGCTAACCGAAGAAAATAAAGATGATTAAAGAATAACAGAAATCTATATTACTTGCTTAATATAATAATAAGAACAATTTTACTTTAGTCATTTGACATTCATTTACGCTAATATATGCTAAAGGTTATTCTAGGCGCTTGATAAACAGAACAACAAAACATACTCAACGTTCGGGTAAAGCAACTAGGCTATGTAACCGATCATCATATAAGTCTGTATGTTGCTTGTGATTAACACGGGTCCGCTCGTTCAGAAGAAGCCGACGAGAAACGCGGCAGTTTTTCTCAAAATTCTGTGAATACATTTACATTAACTTAAGTACGGGAAACGTTCATCATGCACGTCATATGAAATCCGCATTACCTACGTAGAACTAACGTCAGCTTCTGGCCGCCATGATGGATCGCGTGTCTTTGAGAAAATATGTGGTTTCTATCGAATATGATAATGACATTATTACAAAACGTGCGTCGTCATTTGAACGACTTCACGCCTATTATAATAATTAAGCTGTATTAAATAAATATAATTATTTACGTTACCTAATTCTGACGGTATGTTTGTATGTAAATTACGTTACACAACTTTTGAGTGAGATTTAAGGATATTCAAAGATTATTTGAACAGCGGTTTTGAGTATACAATATATATTCCGATTTCATTGGCATGATTATTGCCAGTGATAGTTCATAAAAAAGCGGTGATAGCCTAGTGGTTAGGGCGTCAGCCTCCTAATCAGAGGTCGACGGTTCGAATCCGGGCACGCACCTCTATCTTTCCGGAGTAATGTGGGTTTAAAAAAAAATATCACTTGCTTCAACGGTGAAGGAAAACAACGTGAGGAAACCTGCACGCCTGAGAGTTCTCCATGATGTTCAACTCTTCTCATATTGAGACCCGTGCTCTGTAGTGAGCCGGTAATGGGTTGATCATGATAGTTCATAACTATAGCAATGCGGGCCATATTATCCTGATGAGAAAGACCGCCGAATCTGCCGTTTCCATTTCTCATCGAGGACTATCTATAGCGGGCGATAGACAAACTTTACTAGGACACTCCACAAATGTGGAATTCCTTAAAAATACCGCAGTTTTTGACTTAGTCCTATGAACTGCGAAGCAAGAAGCTGACACTGAGGTTTGTTAGATACAGATCGTATTTCCAATGGATATTGATATCCAATAAGATATAAAAATACTAGCAATTGGAAAACAAGATGGTCACCAAGCAGATCTGTGGCAGTCACTGAACTAAGTGACACAATACCAAGACACGTGAGGGTACTTTCAAGAAACCTATTCCAGTAGAGAACTTCCTTTTGTCACGTCGACATCAAAGGCCTACGAAGTTTAAAGGACTTTTTTGCATAACATTAGAATTATCGGTTTCAGGGTTAAATAATACTATCGATTCATTCCTTACTGTATGAATTTATCATGAGATATAAATGAAACTTATTTTTGACAAAGTTCGGGGATATACTATAGTTATTTATAATGATAATCGGATTTCTTCTTATTTATTCATTATATTTGCTTATGATAACAGCGTTAATTGTTATTATATATTTTTAGGGTTCCATATTTTAAAGTTGAAATTTTCACAAACTAGTAATAATATTGCCGATAAAAATAAAATTAGGTCAAAACTCATACAGGTTTTGCTCGTACTTAATAATGTTTATACTATGTATATGTACTATGACGAACTCCGTGGCGCAGTGCGTGCGCTGTCGCATCATAAAGTTGGAGGTCCTGGGTTCGATTCCCGGCTCGAGTTTGGTCTGGTGGGAGGTTTCGGCCGTGGCTAGTTACCACCCTACCGACAAAGACGTGTGGCCAAGTGATTTAGCGTTCCGGTACGATGTCGCGTAGAAACCAATTAGTAGCGTGGGTTTACCATACTCCTTAACAGATTAGCCCGCTGCAATCTTAGACAGCATCATCACTTACCATCAGGTGTGATAGCCGTCTGGGGCTAACTTATAGTGTATAAAAGAATGTAATGTTTCACAGCGCCTTAGTACGGATTTCTTCGTGTACAAGTCCAACTCGCACTTTTTTTATTCTATAATATAAGCTAATTTATCGGTATATCTCCATAAGGTCGTTTCAAATATTTAAATGGAAAAATTTCTAGACAAAATAACTTAGCTAACCGTGCAAGAATCACTAAGCTACTGCTGCTTCCATAATTGTTAAAAAATTACTATGCAGCTGTGCTGTATAGAGTAATTTGTTAACAATTATACGTTATTCTATGCTGAAGAACTATCTATTACTACTTAGGTTAGGTTCAATACCTTTATTTGGGTTACCTTTATTTGGTATATCAGCATAACGTATCTATCTTACGTCAAATTATGTAATGTGTACCTATATATCGTACCAAATGAAAATCCCTGTCTTAATATACTTTTGTTATTAAATCAATAGTGAAATCCAGAAGGATTTTCTCCAGATGGACTGATCGGTATTAAATTTGAGATCGAGTTATGTTATGTAAATGTGCGTTATATAAAGTAAGGATTTCCGTAAAGCCATGCTCTAAGAGGGCTAAATAGGGCTTTGAAATTCATATGACAATCAGAAACATCTATTTTATTTTGTATTTGAAGTTAAAATAACGAAAACGTCGTTACATAAGCTAAGTCGGAAGCAAAAGCTATTATGCGATAATAATCTAGAAACTGTGATAGCCTAGTCGTTAGGACGTCCGATGCATTGCCGGGTCACTACTGAGCACGGGTTTCCTCTCCATATGCGAAGGGTTTGGCCACAGTGCATGCTTGCCACATAACTCCGAAAAGTTAGAGGTGCGTGCCCGGGATCGAAGCTCCGACCTCTGACTAAGCTATCACCGCTAACCATAATTTGCATGTGCCTACAATAAAAACAAACATTTCAAACAACAGGTAACAAAAACCTATAAATACCGTTTCTATTTACATAGAGAATCATTGTAGGACGCAAAGGAATTTGCGGAATCTCATTATTGAACGACCTTGCCGTGCTCTGATTATAATAGATCACCGAATTTTAATGTTATCTTCGCAATAAACCAAACCTGCTCGGACAGGACATCTGGATTGCTGTAATGTGGTTTTTTATTGAATTTAATGCGGTCGCGGGGCGCGACTGGCGTCAGTAAGTCACCCGTTTAGTTTTTTCAATCAGCCTCATAAATATATTATCGACGATAATTCTAAATTACTATGTTTACTCACATGTATGCGTAGTTTATTCGTCGGGGTGTCGCCTGCCGTTCGTTTTTTTTTCCACTACTAGTTAGTCCTTGACGGCAATCTCACCTGGTTTAAGTGTAATGCATTCCAAGATGGTATTGGGCTAACTATATGGTAACGGGTATGTTAGATTCATACTCCTGAATTGTTTTTACGCGACATCGTGCCGGAACCCTAAATCGCTTGGTGACACGTCTTTGTAGGGTAGTAACTAGCCACGAGCGAAGTTTCCCACAAGACCAGACTGGACCTTACGGTATACAAAGCCTGTACCCCAACAACAGCGACGCAATTCTGTCGATACTGCCATCATTGGAACACAATATATACCAACGTCAATAATAAGATGCATTATGTGAAACAAAAATATGATCTGTGGTCCAAAATAATCCACGCTAGTATTATTGTGATATCCACGACACAGGGAAGTCATAGTTTTGCTTTGTTCTAAGATAATAGAATTCTATTTGATTACGTTACAGCTGTGTATTGTGCAGCTAGCTCTGATAGCCGAATGATTCCGACTTATCAGAGTTATGTGTGTTTTCAAGCAATTCAAATATCACTCGCTTCAAAGGTGGAGGAAAACATCGTGAGTTAGCCTGCATGCCTAAGAGTTCTCCATAATTTTCTTATGGGTGTGTGAAGGCTGCCAATCCCTACATGGCTATGGTGGACTATGGCCAAACCCTTCTCATATTAAGAGGAGAACCGAGCCTCTCTAGTGGGCCAGCAATGGCTTGATCATAATGATGATGTCTGTGTAAAGATTTAAGTACTCAAATAAAGATTTTTTTATTTTAAATAATAAAGGGAAAAAAATAAGTTCGACAAACGACGTCATCGCGGGATGGTTAAAGGACTTGGCGGGAATATAAAATATAGGCATTAGCTATAACAAAAGGTATGGAAAATTTATTAAAAGTATTTTTAAAATAAGAAGCCTTCTACGTAAGTTTCTGACAGGCAATAGATCGATATATGATCGGTTAAATATAGTGATTAGGCGAGAGCTGTCGAAAGCCACGTATTCGACGAACTCGAAAGGACTAGGACAGAAAAGATAAACCCACATTTTCATTATGATTTCGACTCGAATAATTAAGATCTTATTTATTTAAAATTAGCAGAGCAGACGTATGCGGTTTATTAAAAAATTTGTAAACACCGATCTTAAAAAGTCATAAAACGCAAAATAATACGTACCTGTCAACTATAATTAATGTGGCTTCGTCGAGAAAGAATCTTATTAAGTATCTCAAACTGTCGATGCATCTTTTATTACCGCTTTTTGATCCCTTAAATTACCTACTTGATGTTTTAACGATCCTTTCAATCCTAATTACGAGAATAAATTCGTAAAACAGTATTTTTATTTTGTATTTTAATGTATTTTTAAATATGAAGGTATTCGTATAAAATTTAATTACTATTCCAAATGATGGACGACTCCAATTATCAGAATTCTTCTCTTTAGTAATATTCTCATGATCTTCTGCCGGAGTTGTTCTTTCTGCGACTCGCTAGTTTTCTGTCATCATCATCATGATTAACCCATTACCGGCTCACTAAAGAGCACGGGTCTCCTCTCAATATGAGAAGGGCTTGGCCATAGTCCACCACGCTGGGCATGTGCGGATTGGCAGACTTCACACGCCTTTGAGAACATTATGGAGAACTCTCAGGCGTGCAGGTTTCCTCACGATGTTTTCCTTCACCCTTGAAGCAAGTGATATTTTAATTTTTTAAAAACGCACATAACTCCGAAAAGTTACGAGATGCGTGCCCGGATTCGAACCGCTGACCTCTGATTAGGAGGCTGACGTCCTAACCACTAGGCTATCACCGCTTCCCGCTTTAGTTTTCTGTGTATCTAGACAAATCTTTGTAAAATTATAAGAAAGGTTCATTCAATAAAATCCCATGACCCAGGTAGGCAAAGTATACCTATAAATGTGCATATTGGGATCGAAAATATATTTTGTGTGCAGATTATTTCAACGTTAAATGCAGCAAAGGTATGATAGTTAAACTTAATCCCTTTGTAGTAATCAAAACGACAGTACAACCATATTAACACCCGGACGCTGTACTAATTGGATATGTCAGACACCAGTTTGCTCCCAGTCAGTTCCGTCTCATGATTACTACACAATCCTTATAGGTGCATTATTACTTGAATATTAAGCGAATAATATATGCGACTATGTCTAGGGATAGAATAAGTAAAACTGTTAAACGAAAACGAACTTTATGACACAGTAATGAGCGTTGTGATTTTTCAATTGGGTTACTCCATTTGAAATGTAAAAATTCTAATTTTTTTGGGTTCGGCTTCTTGAGAGGCTTCGGTCGTGGTCAGTCAGCGCCCACATATTATGCATCGTACATATCCCCATCTGCATAGCATCCCGGTACGTAGCTATGTATTGGGCTGAATATAACTGCAATACTGTAAAGCATCCAAAAGCATTCCTTGTTGCTAAGATTAATCTGTAATAGGTTAGGGCGTCAGCCTCCTTATCAGAGGTCGGGGGTTCGAAATTGGACCTCTAACTTTTCGGAGTTATGTGCGTTTTTAAGCAATTAAAACATCACTTGCTTCAACGGTGAAGAAAAACATCGTGAGGAAACTTGCATGCCTCCATAAAGTGCTTCAAGGCGTGTGAAGTCTTCCAATCCGCACATGGCTAGCGTGGTGAACTATTGCCAAACCTTTCTCATATTGAGAAGAGACTTCTGCTCTGTAGTAAGCCTAGAATGGGTTAATCATGATCCCAGTTTAAAAAAAAAATGTACCTCTCCTTGCCAGATCTATCGAAAATCTCCTTTGTCTTTAAAGGAGCAGTAACCATAGTTATGCAAAGCGGACATTAGCTTACCCGGATGGGCTGCTAATTGGATATGTCATAAGCGCCAGTGGTTTACCGCCCACATAATTCTGACTTGCACTCGCATTAGTTATTAGGAAACGTCTGTGGTACAATAATATTATGCTTAGTGATAATAATATTATATCAGTGCAATATTACAATCATAGTATAATTATAGTCAACCACTAGCTTTTAAAACCCGGGTCATGAAGCATTATATTCTGTCACTATTCGTCTATGTTATTATTAGTTAATCTTAGTCATTTCTTGCTTACTTATTGTTTAGTTTGTTTATTTCTATGTATATATTTGTATGTATTTATCATAGATATTATTTAAGATTTTCCCTTCCGGTACGTTAGGTTAATATTACCAGGTTCGATCCCCGCCTCGGGTTGGCTTTGGTGGGAGGCTTCAGTAAAGGCTAGTTCCCAACCTACTGGCATAGACGCGTAGTATGATGCCATGTAAAAACCGACTAACATCAGGTGACTCGCGACGTAGACACGATCCCAAACGTCGCCTAAGCCGAGGTTCAGCCTCACCGAAGGCGTTTCCTTAGTATCTTCAAGCCATAGAGCTCAAAATTTCTTCTGGCAGAGCTTCTTTCCGAAGCTCGCCAAACAGCCCGGTTACGCTGTCGCAACCAATAGGGTTAGCACAGCTAATAGTCAGTTCGAAAAAAAAGATGTAGGCACATAAGTTTTTTTTTTAATAATTAAAATTTCACTTGCTTCAACGGTGAAGGAAAACATAGTGAGGAAACCTGCACGCCTGAGAGTTCTCCGTAATGTTCTCAAAGGCGTGTGAAGTCTGCCAATCCGCACATGGCCGGCGTGGTGGACTATGACCAAACCCTTCTCATATTGAGAGGAGACCCGTGCTCTGTAGTGAGCCGAGAATGGGTTGATCATGATGATGATGATGATGACATAAATATAAACAAAAAATAATTCGTTATAAGAAGCTAAACTCAACCTTTTTTTTGTCCTCCATTTTACAACAATTTCAGATAACAGAGGTCATCACTTTGAAATTTGAATATATTCATAGGTTCTTTTGTAGTTAAAATTCATTAATTGACTAAATAAATTAGTCTGTCTAGATGAGATCAAGTTAATAAATCCTGAAGTTACGGCCATTTATTAGCAATCTGGGGACATAGATTAATTTATAATTGACACTACAAGGAATTCGTAAATATTTTAGGAAGTAATTTTTATTGCACAAAACATCGCCATAACGGAATGAATATTAAAGGACTTGTTCTTACATAAATTACCTTTTACAAATAAGCGAGTTGTCTTATATTGTTAAAATAAACTAGCTGATGCCCACGATTTTTTTTTTATACACTACAAGTTAACCCTTGACGGCTATCTCACCTGGTGGTAAGTGATGATGCAGTCTAAGTTGTTAGCGGGCTAACCTATTAGGGGTATGGTAAACCATACATACTCCTAATTGGTTTCTACGCGACCTATATCTATTCTGTCCTATATCTGCAATTTCATTCACCAGATCTTCACCAAATATAGAATATAAACGATAAAAAAGCTTGGGTGTGAATTGCTCTATCTCCATAGGTACTATAGTTTATTATTAATTTTATTCATTATGTGAGATGGTGATAACGAAAAAAAAAGAAAAACCCCGGCTAAGTTTGTTGTGGGCTTCTTCTTAGACCGGGGCGCGTTTGGAACCCTCATAGCTTTAGTTTTAAGTTTACGAATATAGTTATCACCATGAAATAACTACTGTGTAAATTATTGACGCGTCAAAAGTGCCTTTTTAAGGACAATTTGAATAAAGATTATTTTGAATTTGAATTTGAATTTGAATTTAGACATATTAAAGTAATTCATTTTATAAAATCTTAATCTATCTTTACCACGCACTAATATCTAACCGTTATTTTTTCATTGCCTATAGATGTGTTATAGTCAGTTACATAAACGCTCCATGATAAATCGCTTCTAGTAAATTTTTAAGAGACGATATTTAAACGCATTTGAAATAGATCTGCAAGATATGAAAACAATTCCATCATTCAAGAGTTACTGGCAACATTGATTGATGGAAGTGCCCAAGACAAATTCACTCCGAACACGCATTTCAAGAAATCTTTGGAAGTTTTACAGTTAAATGAAAAGCTATTACGGTCCGATAAGATGTCTGAATTACGACTGTTTACAAACTTATCTCCATTTATCAGGGTACGAAATTGCATATAATTAACTAAAGCTGTGACATTATATCCTCGAACCAACCCTTAACCTGCCTCAATGACGCCAACAAGAAGATATCTTAATAGTGGTACAAGCCTTAGATAGCTCATTTGGTAGAGCGGTGTACTGTAGTTGGCAATGCGATGATCCCATAGGTTGCTGGTTCGAGTCCGGTTCGTAGCATTCCTTTGGTCCGGAAAGTATACAACGGGTCCCCCGGGTGTCCAGTAAAACCAGCGAGGGGCATGCCATGGTGGTTTTTAGTTCGGGTATACCACCCCGTCGGGGGGGGGGGGGGGGGGAGTCCAACATAACATAGACTAATTTTGCCTACACAAGACACTCGGCATGGGATGCGAAATATGACTTTATAGCAGAATTTATAATTAGTAATTTTAAAAAGGTATTGGGTAAAAATTAATATGCTTTTTTTAATACAATGGTATTAAATATTCGTGACATACTCTTTTACCATCATGTAGACACAGATAACTACTATGATACTATGATTACATGATGGCATAAGCTCACGTCATACCGTTTTCCGTTACAGCATACGAGTTCATTTTATTTCCCAGGTGCGCTAATTGATGTTGATAAAGATGTTTTATAATTTAAGAAATACTCAAATAGCCTTTTCAAGGAGTCACCTAAAAAAAACAATACGCTATGCATTTTAAATAGCAGAATCAACGTGTCACCTCATATTCAAATATAATATCATAAACTCGCAAACCGGTGTCACATATCAAATGAATTAAATGCCGTAGTTAAGATTATAGATAAGTTTAAAAACATACGACATATTAATAATTATATTCACACATCATACAGTGCGCCCTTCCTGTTTCTTTGTAATGAGATTTACTCGTATGTTATGCGATATTTATGCATAATTACCCACAAGTTGGTAGGTAACCATTTGTTTCCACATTCCATTTTAAATAGAAAAGGTTTTTCTTAGATTTGAGTCATGTGCGATAATATTAGGTATGTGATCAAGGATGCGTCACGAGGATTTCAGAGTTTTCCAACCGTCCGTTCTTCAGGTTAGTAACATAATATAAAAAAAACAAACAAAACGTGTGAAGACTACCAAACCGTACATGGCCAGCGTGGTGGCATTCTCATGCTGACAAGAGACTTACGTCCTTTAGTGGGTCGGTGATGGGTTGGTAACGATGATGGTGATAGCCAAGTTGTTAAGACTTCAGCCTCAATATAGGGAGGTCTAAGTTCGATATCTACCTTTCACTTTTTAGAGTTATGTTTGTTATAATCAACTGTTACCAAAAACTTTACAATACTATATTGGTGGACTTTACGCTAATAGAAGTGTAAAGTCCACCAATCAGCAGTTGGCCAGCGGGTGGATTACGGTTAGAATTTTTCTCATGCTGAGAAGGAACCTTCGCCTTGTGGTGGCTCTATAATAGGTTAACAACAATAATAATGGTGAAAGGTATACACTCCCCTTGAAAATCAGTTCTGATCAAATTTTAGATAATCTTATTTTAAGTAGAAGGATAGGATCGCAAATGTTTTTGAACTTAGGTTGAATTGTTCATGGCAAGCTATGCGTACATTTCGACGAAATATACCAACATATTATCATCATACATCTCAAATTACGACTTACACATCTATTTATAAGTCTGTTGTATGTATTTTTTTAATTCCCAGGGGGTTTTTAGTTTTTTTGGGGATATTTAGTTTTGCAACGCTAAGTAGTAGAGCAATCGTTTAGTTAGCTATGAACTAGCACCGAATACAAGTCATCATGATCAACCCATTACCGGCTCACTACAGAGCACGGGTCTCCTCTCAATATGAGAAGGGTTTGGCCATAGTCCACCACGCTGGCCATGTGCGGATTGGCAAACTTCACACGTCTTTGAGAACATTATGGAGATCAGGCGTGCAGGTTTCCTCACGGTTTTTTTCCTTCACCGTTGAAGCTAGTGATATTTTAATTTTTTAAAAACGCACATAACTCCGAAAAGTTAGAGGTGCGTGCCCGGATTCGAAACGCCGACCTCTGATTAGGAGGCTGACGAATACAAGTAAATACAAGTAATCTGTGGATAATATATAAAAGAAAAAGATGACTGACAAAATCATATAATTATTTAGCAAATATAGCTTTATCCCCCAAACCGAGTGTTCAATGGAACCGAATGTATAATAATTATGTTTTACAGCACCCTTGCATGAGGACTTAATTTTCCTCCATTGTCAGGAGGACTTATAAAGGTCTCAACTCATTCCGGATATGGATTCTTTGCGCCGTGGGCGTGAATTGTGAGTACAGTGATCGGTGAACTACGCGAAACGTTTAATAGAGATGGCAATTTGATGCGTAAGTGAAAGTGTTAAAGCATTATATTGCCTGCATTTATTGTTTCGTCACCATTTACGTATGGCATCACGGGTTTTATGCACTAAAATCATAAATCACGCATTTATTTCGTGAGGCACGGTTCGCTGTGGCCACAGTACGTGCTTATCTGTTATTTGCAGTGGAACGCAGCGCCCCGACGGTTTTGGTAACATGTTGATAAATATTTGGGGGAAGTTTTCGTATTCGGCGTATTACGATTGTATGGAGGCCTCGATTGAGTATTTATAAGGTTTTTTTTATCCACTACAAGTACGCTCTTGACTCATCATCTTTTGATCATCTGCTGGTAAGTGATGACGCACTCTAAGATGGTCGCAGGCGAACCTGTTCGGAGGATGGTAAACCCACACTCCTAATTGGTTTCTACACGAAATCGTGCCGGAACGCTAAATCGCTTGACGACACGTCTTTGTCGGTAGGGTGGTAACAAGGCCAGACTCAAGCCGGGAATCGAACCCAGGACCTCCAATTTTATAAAGTCACGAAGGTCGTCAAAACCTACGAGGTCGAGGAGTTTAGTATTCTATCTCTCTTTGTATCTATGGCTCGATCTCTATTATTCATGCTGGTGACCAGTGCGTACCGTAACATATTTAGAAATTGCTTCAGACTGCTTATTATGTACAAGTCGAGGTCCTGGGATCAGGTTCAGACTGAAGAACTATCACGGAACAATTTTTGATTTTTGTTTTGGTAAACAACCTTCTTCTTCTTCTAGTGCCTCTCTTTTACTGGAGGTCAGCAGTCAGTTTTTTTAAACGCTCCTTGTCTATGGCTAAACGGAACAGTTCTTCGATCGACTTGATGCCAGTCCACTCCCGTATGTTTCTGAGCCACAACTTCTTTCGCCTTCCAACATCTCTTTTACGCTGGTAAATAATCTTCCCCATTTATTCCTTTGTAGCAGGCGGTACCTATCGTTACGCAATATATGACCTAGGTACGAAATCTTACGCTGTTTGATGGTTCTAACTAACTCGATGTTCTTCTGCATTCGGGCAAGGACTTCAGCGTTAGACACTTTAGCCGTCCAACTTATGCGGAGCATCCTACGATAAGTCCATATCTGGAGAGAAAAATTGGTCCCAAAAAAAAGCTATAAACACATTCATTTAAAGCCCCACAGTCTCATCAAAGCAAGCGCTAGGCTTTAAATCTTTCTCTCCTAACAGAGAGGAGAAATGTTCTCAGTCGTATAGGATATGAATAATGCTAACTTATAATGTAACTGAAGCTGTGATAGCCTAGTGGTTAGGACGTCCACCTCTTAATCACAGGTCGGGGGTTCGAACCCGGGCACGCATCTCTAACTTTTGAGAGTTATGTGCGTTTTTAAGCAATTAAAATATCACTTGCTTCAACGGTGAAGGAAAACATCGTGAGGAAACCTGCACACCTGAGAATTCTCCATAATGTCCTCAAAGGCGTGTGAAGTTTGCCAATCCGCACATGGCCAGCGTGGTGGACTAAGGCCAAACCCTTCTCGTATTGAGAGGATACTCGCGCTCTGTAGTGAGCTGGCAATGGGTTGATCATGATGATAATGTAACTATATAATTTTTTGTACTCTGGCGTATTATAAAGCCCGGCTTTATAAAGAATGCGCGCGTATATGGGTACATCTAGTGGAGGCTTCGTGAGAGAATTAATCCAAGCTTTGGGTACGATGCAGAAACCGCATCTTATACCTACAGTACATCAATAAGTTACACTGAACCATAATCCCCTATGGGATTGGTAGGTATTACATGGAATGGATACTAACATATTTAATAAGACTATTGGAAAGGGTTCTGTGTATTGGGTGTTTGGAATTAGGGATTAGATGTCAGGTAATATTTTTATAATATATATAATATTATATCCAAATACTTCACTGTATTTAATAATATATAGAATACTAGCTTTTACCTGCAGCTTCGCTTGCATTACAGTCATTAAATAAGCATCAAAGATGATTACAATACATATGAATCTATATTATGATAACTATATTTTAACAAAACATTTTATAATCTTTCGTTTTTTTTCATTAAGCGCATGTTTGTGTCCATCAAGAATATGTGTACAAATGTTTTCATGATGATCTGTTTTAATAGTTTTCGCTTGAAAACGAAACAAAAAACTTACATCCACATTTATAATATTAGCATGATATCAAAAATAATTTCATTAGTTGATGAGGTTTTTTTTCGGACTGTCTATTAGCTGTGCTAACCCTATTGGTTACCACAGCGTAACCGGGCTGTATTGATGAGGTAGAAGACTTGAACAATATGTACCTAAGTGGTTACTGGAACCTAATTTGGTTTAGATAGACAGTTTGGCCTTGAGGTTTTTGTTATTGTTTTGCTTCTAGTTTTCAACATCACAACAACATTTTTATAATGATAATACCTGTCATCACCATCAGCATATTTATATCCCAACTCAACTTTTTATAACATTAGTAAGTTTTTACTATAATTACCTTTAATATAAACAGAATTCGATTGATTGTTTTTTATACACTACAAGTTAGCCCTTGTCGGCAATCTCACCTGCTGGTAAGTGATGACACAGTCAAATATGGCAACGGGCAAACCAATAAGGGGTATGGTTAACCATACTCCTAATTGGATTATACGCGATATCGTGTTCGAACGATAATCGCTTAGCGACACGTCTTTGTCTGTAGGGTGGTAACTAGCCACCGCCGAAGCCTCCCACCGCACCAGACTCGAGCTGGGAATCGAACCCAGGACCTACAACTTACAAATTTTTCTTTCCTATTTTTAACATTCTTCTGACTCTATTATTATGATTAAATCACACTTTTCTATTCCAAATGGTATTTACAGTTATATCAGAGTCCGATTTCTTTACTCCAGCCCACCGACCCTACATAATTATACATTTATAATTATACCGTAACGTTTAATTTACTTCTTTAACTGTATATTAATGTTATAAGTAGACATTGGTTTGCGGTACTTGGGTGGTTAGTGTGTCATTCGATTAAAATATACACTTTGCCCTTCAATTTTAATATGAATGTAATAACATTGTGGCATTTCTCTGATTGCCTTTCGTTTATCCGTTGACAGCTATTAAGTTACGTGGTGTATGGTAACGGTAAATGAGAGGTTTTCAAATTCACTATTTATGTACAAGTCAATATAGGTATTTTATAAATGAAAATAACCAAATTAGTGACCTATATTTATTGTTAATTATTAAAGCTGTGATAGCCTAGTGGTTAGGAAGTCAGCCTCCTAATCAGAGGTCGAAAGTTCGATCTAGGGGGCGCACCTACATCGTGAGGAAACCTGCACGCCTATGAGTTCTCCATAATGTTCTCAAAAGCGTGTGAAGGCTGCCCATCCGCACATGGCCAGCGTGGTGGACTATGGCCAAACGCTTCTCATATTGAGAGGAGGCCAGTGCTCTGTGACGAGTCGGCAATGGGTCGATCATAATGATGATGATTGACGCATCAAAAGTGCCTTTAAAAGGTATTTTTAATTAAGGTTTTTGATTGATTAGATAAATAAAAAAAAAAACAAATTGTAACTATACCTAATAGCTCAGTCAAAAATCATTATAACATGATTTAGCAGGTGTAATTTTTGTAATTTATATGTTTATTTTATTTAACTCTCAATTTATTTGTCTCTTCATCCGAGCGTCTATAAACCTAAACTGTTAATAGCGGCGAACTGTGCCCCACGCTACAGGATTACCTAGTGAGTTACCTAGAGTCCCAACAGATGTACTAAACTTTGTAAAGTTGTTTTTTGGCAAATTAATAATTTCATTTTAATTTACCATTTTTTCAATTGCTATAAGTTGAAACAGACATGTCATACCGTAGGTATTCAAATATATTTTTTAAAAGAAGTTACATATCTCTTCTTTTCCTTCTTCTACTGGATTTAATAACTTCCACATTTTGCACTAAGTCGGCCATTTTAATTACACAAACTATTCGAAACTTGGGAAGTACAGTGGCTAGTTCTGTAAACACCGACAAAGCATCCATCAACGCGGCTTAATGGCTTATCAAAATCAATTACGAGTGTAAACTCAAAGCGTTCGTTATTAGTTTATGGTACACACATAACATGTCCAATATAAGGGGAATAGCAGGCAATTGCTAGCTTCGCTACAGTTGATTCATTTTTAAACGACTTGTAATAAGGATTTCTAGCCATTTAAGTCGTTACTTAAATGTTCCGTTTCACTGGAATATAATATTTTCCACGCACGTACACCTGTGATGCGGAACCAGCTTACATCTGCGGTAATTCCATTCAGTTTCTATTTAATAAATATACCCCTTTCAAAAACTAGAAATACGGTGGCAGTTCCTCTGGTACTGTAGAAGTTGAATCAATCAATCATAAACTTACTAAAAAAAATGAAATAATTTACCAATAAATATACCAAAAAATATTTGACAGATAGTAGGTCTGCCATGGCTTTTAATTGGAGGCTGTATGTATCAAAATTCTGAGATTAACTTTCTATTTATTTATTACGGAAACCGTTAGTAAAATCGGTTTGATTAAAGGAAGCGAAAACGGGGAAGGGATTTTTAAACACCATTAATCTATGAGGACGGAGTTGCGGGCACCTGCTATTCATGTCATTATCATATCATAGTCATCAGGAAATAAGTTCTTCGGAGAAAATTTCTCCGAAAATTGAAATCAGCTCGTAAACTTACCGATCTTATGTCCTCGTGCTAAATTCATTCGTTGTACATTTTGTGGTTTACACAGCATCACCTGCTAGTCATATCATTATCATATCATAGTCATCAGGAAATAAGTTCTTCGGAGAAAATTACTCCGAAAATTGAAATCAGCTCGTAAACTTACCGATCTTATGTCCTCGTGCTAAATTCATTCGTTGTACATTTTGTGGTTTACACAGCATCACCTGCTAGTCATATCATTATCATATCATAGTCATCAGGAAATAAGTTCTTCGGAGAAAATTACTCCGAAAATTGAAATCAGCTCGTAAACTTACCGATCTTATGTCCTCGTGCTAAATTCATTCATTGTACATTTTGTGGTTCACACAGCATCAAAAATTCAGAATAAGGTCGAAATTTAATTGGAAATAATATTAATTTGCATAGTATTTTAACTAATTAATATAACTGTCAACTCTAATGTACATAAAAATAGTTTTATTATAAAATATTGTTTTATTTCTAATTTAATTAAAAATCCATTCGCACGTTCGCGAGTTTTCAAGGAAATCATATAAATGAATATATTTCAACTATTTCAATGTTACTCGTAAGACGAAAATTCATGCAAGATTAATTTACTATAATATCCAAAAATTCATTCATTCATATTCCAAAATAATATGGTATGCACATTCCGGATTATTATTTGTATCCAATACAATGATGTAACCGTTTCAATGAATTTATTTAAGGCCTGAAATAAATATACAATAAAACTAAAAACTTTCCTTCTTTTCCCTGTAATAATTCTTCTGTGGGTAGAACTACTAAATTCAATCTGCAGTCTGATTGGTTAAATACGATTATTAATTTCGAGTGTAAGTAGGTGCATTTATTTTAATAAATATCTAAAATAATAATGTATTAAAAATAATAAAAATAAACCTCGTGAGAGCTGAGACGGAGAAAAAGCGTAAGTATCTCGATCTGGCTCACGAGGTTTCCGACATGTGGCATGTGCAGTCTGCTGAAACCATCCCAATCGTCATAACTGCGAATGGGTTGATCCCAGTCAGCCTCGCTCACCATCTGAGGCGACTGGGGTTCCGTGGCAGTTCGCTCGCAGCCAGGATGCAAAAAGCGGTCTTGCTGGACTCGGCTAGGATAGTCCGCCGGTTTCTCAACCTGTCGCCCTGACCCCCGGCCGTTTGGTCTCCCCTGCCGGGGTGTAATCCTCCGCCCGGTGCAAATATGTATCTATGTAATGTATATGTAGGTTTATTTATTTTTATCTATTTAAGTTTATTATATCTCTTTTGGTTTTTTATATATATTTATTTTGCACACGGGCGTGAGAGCTAATATATACTGATAAAAATAAACCGTTTATTGCTATTATTATTACTGTTCACTCTATATTGTTCTATCAAAAAAGTTATACCAACTAATTAAGTGTAAGATGATGCAGTTTCAGTATATCATCATCATCATGATCAACCCAAACTCGGCTCACTACAGAGCACGGGTCTCCTCTCAATATGATAAGGGTTTGGCCACAGTCCCCCACGCTGGCCATGTGCGAGAACTCTCAGGAGTGCAGGTTTCCTTACAATGTTTTCCTTCAACGTTGAAGCAAGTGATATTTTAATTGCTTAAAAACGCACATAACTCTGAAAAGTTAGAGGTGCGTGCCCGGGTTCGAACCAGCACCTCTGATTAGGAGGCGGACGTCCTAACCACTGGACTATCACAGCTTCTATATAAGAATAGTATAACTTGTCTAACTTATATATTTAATATTCAGAAACTCATAAAATGTTTGACGACCTACGTAGTACAAAGATGCTATGGTAACATATATGTGGTTACATAAGTAGAAGATGCCAAATTTGATCAACAGCAGATTCTCTGGCCTCGTCCAGAGGGAGGTTTGGTTTAGTACCATGCCTGGTTAACACTCTATTGCAAAGACGTGCCGGTTTATCACGTCACTCACCTGGTGGTTTAACTGCAGCCAGAGGTTAAGATGTAGTGGAATAACAACAAAATATACTAGCATATTTCAGTTTTTGGAATAAGCTCGTGAATTATTCAAACGAAACCTTTAGGATAACATCTGAAAGCCATAATATATGCTTTTTCTTTCCTGTTTTTGTAAAAGCACGACACTATACTTGTGGTTTGCAATAAAGGTAAAATCACAATGAAGACGACTCTTAATGCTGGTTATTTTTTTAATAACGATGAAACATATCTCAAACTCATATACACGATAAAATTCTGATTGCACTTCATGTTAATTTTATTTTAAAGTGACCCGTGAAAAGGTGATGGCTTACCATGATATCATCATCATTTCAACCGATAGACGTCCACTGCTGGACATAGGTGTTTTGTAGTTCCAATGGCCACGGTCTTGGGCCGGTTGTATCCAGCGGCTCCCTGCGACTCGTTTGATGTCGTCTGTCCACCTTGTTGGGGGTCGACCAACGCTACGTTTACCATACCATGATATACTAACCAAAAAATAAGGAAAAACATGAACGAACTTTTTAGGTGGCCGATGTAGTTACATTTAAGAACCTTATAACCTTAAAACATCCGGCTTACATATTAATAAATATTATTTAAACGTCGGACCTTAGCTAAGATACTAACTTGTAGGAAACAGTTCTATACCTTTTTTTAACTCTAGGATATGCGTTTACGCATCCTCAGAACCTTCCGGCAGGGTATGTGGGACTCGTCGGCGACCAGAATCCCACTAAAAACTGGCTGGGTCACGGGAACGCTCGCGCACTCATCCACAACCTAACCAGAAACGGGTTTATACCTAACTTTTCCAAAGTTTTACCCATAATCAGTTCATTTATTTTTTCGGTTCGATAATATTACTTAAATGTTGGGTACATGTTAAAAAAACATTTGAGTTGGGGAAAAAACTAAATCTCTGCGACCTTAGGTTCAATCTGTGCGTGATTCATCGAATCGGAATCACTTCTTTATAAATACAATGAAAATGGTAATTGAAAGATCTTTAACATTAAATAAACACACATCACAAGACGACCTCAATGGCTCAGTGACTCAAACAGGATCTTGGTATCCGATATATGAAGCTGCTACTCTTGCTTGTCTTATGCCACATAAGCCCATTAGGGCGAATATGGTGCCCCTTTTGAAGTATACATAGCTAGTTCGACGACCTCCGTGGCGCAGTGCGTGCGTTGTCGCATTGGAGTAAAGTTGGAGGTCCTGGGTTCCCGGCTCGATTCTGGTCTGGTGGGAGGCTTCGGCTGTGGCTAGTTACCACCCTACCGACAAAGCCGTGTCACCAAGCGATTAAGCGTTCCGGCACGATGTCGCGTAGAAACCATTTAGGAGTGTAGGCTTACCATGCCCCTAACAGATTAGCACGTTTGCATCCTAGACGGCATCATCACTTACCACCAGGTGAGATAGCCGACAAAAAAAAGGTTCATTGAACACCATCCTTTTACCAATACTTTGAATTTTGACTACTTCAAAGTCTAAATCAGTTAATATTAGTTAGTAAATTGATAGCTAAAGCTCTAAGCTAAAACAGCCTTCGCCAACATATTTTATATCCACAAAATGTTGTCAGTGAGGTCAGAAATAAAAACCAAATTCAATTAATTTTATTATTGCTAAGATATTGCAAACATATAAAATCTGAATACATTGCTCTACATTCATAAATATCGCGTAAATTATTTTAATATCGACCTCTACACCACCATAATTCGGATGAATCTACTGTAGTTACAAATAGCTCTTATTGTGTATATCATTAAATACAATGTTATCTACGAAATTAAAGCTTATGAATTGAATTCAAGTCAATTTACTAAACAAACAAGAATGTGATCTAATTCTATGTATAGTTTACATATTTTATTTATTAGGAATTTATTATAATATGTGATTTGACAAATCAATAATAATTTATTTAGTGATGTTTTGCAAAAACAACTCAGAATGGTTTAGCATTGATCTTTTGTGATTTTAAGTTTATCTTATATTGTTCATAAGAAAAAAATAATTTCGTAAAATATATACATTATAAACAAACGAAGCGGTGATAGCCTAGTGGTTAGGGCATCAGCCTCCTAATCAGAGGTCAGCGGTTCGGATGTGGGCACGCACCTCTAATTTTTCGGAGTTATGTGCGTTTTTAAAAATTAAAATATCACTTGCTTCAACGGTGAAGGAAAACATCGTGAGGAAACCTCCACGCCTGAGAGTTCTCCATAATGTTCTCAAAGGCGTGTAAAGTCTGCCAATCCGCACATGGCCAGCGTGGTGGACTATGGCCAAACCCTTCTCATATTGAGAGGAGTCCCGTGCTCTGTAGTGAGCCGGTAATGGGTTGATCATGATGATGATGATGATGAAATAAATGTTTATATATGTACATTAGAACTAGCGGAAGTCTTTTGGGTAAAAAATTTGAATCAGCGAATCGAATATCCTAATTTCCGCCTAGCGCCCTGTTTTTCACAGCTGAATTTCTAACGAGGCTTAATTCTGAATCTTCTAATCGTAATATAATCTTAAACAATTAACAATTCTTAAAGAAATGTGAAAATGTCTGTCATGAAATGCACAGTCGTAAAAATGTTTTAGTGTGATAAAGGATCATGCTACACAACAGGTATATTACTCCCCCAAACCTGAGAATTATTTCGGGTTTACAAGGATTTATTTGATAATAACGAAATTATTTTATTTTGCTAAACGGCCCAGCATTAATTAAACGCACAGCTGGTCTAGCGGAATATTTCAAGCGGATGTTATGCGAAAAGATTAGGAATATATAACAGCAATTAAGCGTTCAAAGCCTTTGGTGAATTTTTGGTCTAAATAAACAATATTATCGTAAAAATATATATCTTTGGAATGTTGAAAATATAGTGGCACCCAAGCTCGAATACATTAAATTTGTTTTGAAAGTGCTCTAGTTTTTTATTTTTGATACAGTTATAGTTATTATCGCAAATAAAATTGGATATATATATTCCGTTCTCGAATTCTTCAACAAGTTTGAATTTTTATATCAACAGTATAAAATGTATACGAATCACCATGATTATTTTGATGGATACCAAATGGATACTAAATATCGTGTAATGTGTTATATATAGCTATAAATGATACTGATATTAATAACACAAACACTTAAACTAATAAAACATAATCTATCTCTTAAGAAATAAAGCGATAACTAAAATAGGTAGGGAGGTACAGCGCCTTATGCTTGCGCAGAGCTGTAAGTCAAAGAGCTTCGAAATTAAGGTGCTGCTCAATTTTGAATTTAGTTTTTCATACAGAATTTCAGAACTAAGGTTCTGAACCTTTCGCTTATATATATATAGATTAGGTAAGCCTAATTAGGTAAATCACTGACGTACTTACTTACTTACTGACTAACGAGATCTCAAAAACTATTGTACGTATAAAGCTATAATTCAGCAAGTAGGTAGTTGATAGTTAAGAGATTTCAGCTAAGGAAGGATATTTGGAAATTCCACCCCTAAGGGGGTAAAATCGGGTTTGGAAGTTTGTATGAAAATCCTTTGTTTTGGAGTTAGAGACACAAAAATTCGCATTAAGTAGCTTACTTTCTGAAGCAGGGCATCGGCTGCACGGGAAACCTCAATCTCACAGGAAATCAGCATTTCTACGCAGATGAAGTCGGGGGCAACAGCTAGTAATAGCTATAAGCCCAGCATGGTAGGTTTAAGTATTCCCCTTTCCTATAAAAGAGATTATATGATGACATAAAATTAAAAGAAAACCGAAGTGATCATTGTTACTCTCTATTACAAGAAAAACAATTACTTTACAAAGAACAATACCACCTGAAGAGAATATTCATATATTATAAATGCAAGAGAGTGTATATGTTTAATTATTAGTTTGCTAGTTTTTTAACAACAAAAGCGCAGGTTTTGTCAAAATTAAGCACTTAATTGCACCCTGAAGATTTAAAAAGGATAATTTTTAGCTAGGTAACGATTTACTTAAAATAACTTATACCTTTACTTAAGAAGAGATTTACAGCTACACCGAAGCTCACGATTTTTTTTTTAAATAGATAGATTGCATATTTGATAGATATAGTATTATGTCTCCAAAAGAATTAAGGATTCCTGCGGGGTCCATTACTTCCATACGAATTTTCTGGCGAAAGCTACACATTTAGCCCGAACAAACAAATAATTTTGGAATTTAATTGATTTGTTAGTTCGCTAGTGTAAATATATTGATGTACTGTCCAAAATTGTTTATTTACCAAGCTCCACGTCCGAGTGTGAGGTCATCGGATCATTGGCGGCCTTGCACGGTCGCCGACCAAACATGACACCGCGACCTGCCACATTTTGAATTCCTCGTCGCGTAATAAAGTTATTATAAACAAGCTGCGTCCAGCGGCTGAACCCACGTTATCTGTATTAAAGATAAGATAAAAGTTATTTATTAGAAACGATATTACAAGAAGCTTAAACACATGAAAACGATGATTCTGCAGAAGTAAACTGTGTTGCAGTAATCATCGCCATCCAGGAAATAAATACAGTGTTCCACGAAATAAAAGGATAAACGAAACAAAATACATAGGCCATGTCACTATTCTAGGAAGTATGTATGTAAGTAATTGGTTTCCCAAGTGATTAACAAATCCAGCGAGAGGGACATGCTATGGTGGTTTTTAGTTCGGGTATACCCCAGCGATGGGGGGGGGGGGGGGAGTCCCACATAACCTACGTCTTGCCCAACGGATGGAGCTAGTCATAAAGCTTTTCCACCATAAATCAACTTAAAGAAACTATGTGAGATATCAGTCGTGATGCCACTAACAGAAATCGCTGGAAGGAGATCGTAAGAGCTGCTGTGATGGCGAAATGATAACCACGACTACTCTGCCAAGAGTGAACGAATAAGAAGAAGAATGTCAGATATTGTATTTTAACAATTTCGTGTGCGAGTCAAACGCAAAATAAGCAGGCAAAAACTTTTAGAGTACTTTAATTTTTAGGAATAGTTTTATCACAAGATCTTTGTTAGTGCGAACTGCCAACATGTTCACGTTAGAAGAGTGAGAACATAAAAATATTCTTACTAATCTGTCACATTTAGAGCATGTATAAAACTGTTAATTTAAGTATATCAGTAAAGTCACCTCATAATAATCGTTATCCAAGGCAATCACCTCTGACAATGATCAGCGCTGTGAGCGATGATCTGAACTCTATTCCACTCTCCAATTGAATGATGACTTGTAACCAGCAAATAAACATAAATTGAAACTGATGATGAAGATAAAGATATTGGGATACGACTCTTAATCATTGACGTGCCCCAGACGTAACATTTTGTTAAAATCGAACAACTAACCGACAAAAAACCTACTTAAATATCATAACAAGACCGAGAAATCTAGCTTCATTGAAATTACTGTAATAGCGGTGAAAGACTGAAAAACATGACCAAAATTATAACGGCCATAATAAAAAAATATGATGACCAAAAAATAATGTCTTACTATGCACACTTTTTAACGTGTTATTTTATGCTAAAATTTGCTTAAAATTTTGCTTTGCGCATCACATTTTCTAACGGAGCTGTCAATATAGTAATTGTATGGATTATAATAATATACATTAATAAAAGGGGAGTGGTTGATTGATTTTTTGCAGCTATAAAAAGGGTGACCAGTTTATTGAGAAGACAATGGGAACTTTCACAATTGTTTTTAAACTAAAGCCTGTGGGTATAGGCAGCGTTTACTTAAGTAAGTTTAGCTACGCTATTTTAAATGATATTTAAATAAGATAGTTTCTTATGTCTTAGTCTGGGGCAAACTGGTTGGATGGTTTCTAAGTCATACAGACATAGAGAAAAATAACGTTTTGAACTGTTCTTGTATACAACATCCCATTCTATTATTTGACAAACTCTCTTTGTTGAGAATGGAGAATTCTTATATTATAAACTTTAAAATGTGTTTGTTTATTTATAACTTTTGCAGATATATAGCTTGCTTCCTGAAGATTAATCGATGGAACTGTCCTCACAGTATAAAATAAATTGACATTGGCATTTCTGCATCACTTTGCCATTAAAAGATCTTTACGATATTTTTTTACGGAGTAACATAAATTTTGAAAGGAACATAGATTTTGAAAGATGAAGACGATTAAATCTTCTTGGTTAAAATCTAGTTATGGGTAAATTTTTTTTTTGTTTCAGTATCCTAAAGGCGGACTATATTTTAATCAAAAGTTAAATTAAAAGTGACGACGACGATTTGACGAAAAATTTATATGATATTATTAATCTACATATACGAAGCAAATATCACTTATTCCTTACGGATCATATTGTGCAAAGAAGCGTTAAAAAATATTCTTTTTAAAATTAAAATTATGTTCTTCACTGTCCGTGATTAATCTGACCCATGGTAGTGCTATGTATCTATGACCCACGATAATAATAATTGATTGATATCTTCATTCTGTTCATTCTTTCTATTACATTATCTCCAAAATAGATTTAAACGATTGATATAAAATTACATGTTTTACCGTTGCGTGTAGTATCTTATTAATTATACAATTTTGTTTAATAACCACTCGAGCTGAATCATAGATATCTTAATATAACTGTTGTTTTAAAATATTAATTGTGATTAATTAAATTTATAGGATTGTAGATATGTAGTTAAAAAAAACCAATGTTACTTGATTTCCCCACGAGATATTCGATGCTATTAATTTCATCGTATTCCAGTTTCGTGGAACAAGCGCAGTCTGTATTTTCATATATAGAAATAAGGAACCCGGGATCATATTGTTAAATCCATGTGATTTTTTTATATATTTAAAACTTTACAGCAAAACATAAAAATAACAACAATTAAAAATAAATTTTATCAATATTTTGAAAGGGTTTTTGTTGTTTGAAAGGTACGAATATGTTGGCACATATAAAAACAAAAAAAAATAATAATTAATCGATCGTTTATTTGTAATAATTAATGTTTAGTTAAAAAAATAAAGATTTAGTAAAGAAAAAGTAATTTAAATTATTTATAACGTATCGCTATTCTTTCGATCCATCCGGCCAATCAGGAAATTTGAATGATAAAGACGTAGCATTAAACAGCCCACAGAAAAAAGGGGTTAGATGGTTTGTTATATGTTCCGTTATTTAGGGTCACTTAAGAGACCTTTTAGTCTGAGGCATGTCAATCTACATGCATGCATCGCGAAAAACCCGTTAGCCGTTATTTCACTGTACTCAAGCCTTGACGCTTTTCAATTACGTTTAAATGCATGCATAATATTAGCAATTACGCTTGTACTAAATTTATTTGCACGGAAAAATTTTTGGACGGTAAAAATATTTTAACACCAAAGGTAAAATGTTTCGTGTTTTAACTAAAAGCTAAACTGAGACTACATGAGAATATATTACAAATTCTTATACAATATAGTACTTGGTAGGCGGTGATAGCTCTATGGACTTCGGGGGTCACATTTTAATGAATTAAATATCAATTGGAACTTCATGACGAAACTTGCAAATAGTTCTCCATAACGTTTTCAAAGGCGTGTGAAGTCTATGAATCCATACATCAACAGCGGAGTAGACTACGGTCTAGGCTTCTCTGTCTGAGATTTAAGCCCGTTCCCTGTTTGGGGCTGCTGACGGGTTGATAATGAAGATGATGAATTAGTCATCATCATGAACAACCCATTACCGGGTCACTACAGAGCACGGTTCTCCTCTCAATATGAGAAGGGTTTAGCCATAGCCCACCACGCTGGCCATGTGCCGATTGGCAGACTTCACACGTTTTTGAGAACATTATGGAGAACTCTCAGGCGTGCAGGTTTCCTCACGATGTTTTCCTTCACCGTTGAAGCAAGTTATATTTAAATTTTTTAAAGACGCACATAACTCCGAAAAGTTAGAGGTGCGTGCCCGGATTCGAACCGCCGACCTCTGATTAGCCCTAAGCACTAGGCTATCACCGCTTCACCGATGAATTAGTACTTCGTATTATCGATATTACAGCACCCTCTGAAAAAAAAACATAAGAAACCAAATTCAGGCTTTCATTGTCTAGATTAAAATAGATCCAATTAAACTCTTAGGCTTGATAATGAAGATGATAAATTAGTACTTCATATTATCGACACTACAGCTCCATCTGAGGAATAGACATGAGAAACCAAATTCAGACTTTAATTGTCTAGATTTCAATAGATCCAATTTGCAAGTTAACTCGACACAGTAGTAGGGTAATATTTTTATTTCTTAAAGTGCACTAGTTATGTAATTTTTAACTTCAGTCAATGTTTGGGAAGGCACTGGCCCCTAAGATAGGGGTTTTCCTAGTTTAGAGGTCAGGATTCCACTGTATTGTGCAGTACTGAGTTTTATAAATAAAGATTTAAAATCCACAGCCTTGTTCCACTGGTGACAAACGAATCCCACAGTAAACTATAAACAATAATGTTCAACGTTTTTCGCTGGATATTCAAGTGTGTGTCACAAGTAAATAATACATTAAGGATTCATGAAGTTCTACGAAACATAAAACCGTCACCGATAATTTCTTCAAAGTTGATACATATTTAACGATTCGGCGCCGGTCTCAATAGCCGAAACCGCAAACGAGAATCTGAAGGAATTTAAGGAATGTATTCGCGATTTAACGTTCGGGCGGATGTGTTGGAGGCGGCGCGACGGCGACGTGCGCAGGCGCCGGCGTGGACGACTCGCAGGCATAAACATTGCCTTGTTGTTGTTGCAGCTACAGTGTCCCTCATTCAAAAATTACAAAACTATATTTTAAAATTTGAACGCAAAAACTATTTTTATTATTAAGCGAGTATACTGTATAAACATGTATTAATGTCATTGTGTTTTGAAAGTTATATACCTTAGTCAATATTTATTCAGAAATTGATAGGTGTTTTTATCAAACCCACACTCGATTTTTTTAAACGGCCAAGTTCGCTGATGAAGTCTATTATAAAATCCAGGAACAACACGCTTATTATGTTACTTAAAATCTGCAGCAAAGGACTAGAGAGAATAATAGTCTTTAGTTGAGAAATTCTGAATCTAGAATATTCAAAACTGTATGAATTAAACATAACAATTTTTTTTAATGGAAAGACGAAGATACTTTGTTCATCAAAAATATAGTTCACTTTATGTATCAAGGTATACTTTCGTTAACTTCTTAAGTGGAGAAGATTCCAACCCTAATGCAATATTTTTTTTATTTGTATTGACTTTCGGCTCTATAAGAAAATAATGTAGCAACAACCTGATAAAGGCCTTTGAACTTTGAAGATTAATTGACAACAGGAAATGTTTCACCCGTAATTAGTGGAACAGTTTGATTTCAGGTTTTCTTTTGCGTATTTGTAGTAACAAACTATTATCACTTTCCTGCCAGTGTCCTTAAATATGGACATGTCCGAAGTTATGTATCAAAATTTTGGTCACCTAAATTGCACCCCGTAAACAGAGTAAATATCGCGACACAGTTTATGTAGATGAGGTATTTCGGTGACACACATTCTTAAATATTCCGCTATAAATTCGGACGACTCAATTTAGCGGTAATTTTTCATGTTGTAGAATTTTTCCGGTCGCTTGTAACTTTTAACAAGTCAAATGGGACAACTTTTAACCTATAATGAACTCGGTTAATCGCGATTTAAAATGGTCTAAACCAGTTCAAGTAGGCTTTTTTATCTATAGTTTATCGTCTGTATATAGATTATTGTATCGATATTCTTATTTATAAGATCCTGTTCAAGGAATAAATTATTAGGAGAACTTGGTTTGGAAATCTGATAAAACTTCAGACTGATGCTGATGATGATTAATTTATGTGTTTAGCTAATTTATGTTGTTATCAAATGTAATATGATCCATCTTAAAATTGCCCTTTCAATAGTTTCACTCTAATAATGCCAAAATATTGCAATTAACACGTGGGATATGTTGCATAAATAATTAAATTTTTTAATTTATTTTACGCGGGTCTTCCGCATTTCAGAAGCATGTATAACTGACCAACATAATATTAGTTGATTCGTTGAATACGAATTAATACATACGAATACGAATACATACGAATGAAGTTCTAGACAATTTAGAGTACGGAGAATTTGAGAGTGGTTGTGAACATATTACTAGAAGATTCTTTTAATAAGTTTACATATAATTCGTTTAAATTGACAACTCTCCACGTATCCTTATTTGTATTAAACCTGCCATAGTACTGCAATAAAACTTCGTATACGGCAGGTTAAAGGGCACAACCGACGTTAATAACCTCACAC
Organism: Lasiommata megera; assembly: GCA_928268935.1. Taxonomy (NCBI): domain Eukaryota; kingdom Metazoa; phylum Arthropoda; class Insecta; order Lepidoptera; family Nymphalidae; genus Lasiommata; species Lasiommata megera. The sequence goes on along the minus strand of OV743308.1, from coordinate 7,137,042 downwards.
TTAAATAAATAAAGGTTACCTCCGCGCAAAATGGTTTAGTTCTCTTTAAAAGAATTTATAAAAATAACCGGACATTTACATCCGGTTTTTATAAAGATTTTCCTTTAATACATTGCCCAAGAAGCTGCGATAGCCTCGTGTTTAAACATAGCGAGGAAGTAGGTTGCTTCTAAGTGCCTATGTAAGATGGTGATAACAAACAATAATACTCGACTAAGTTGGTCGTGGGCCTCATGTTAGACTAGGACGCGTTTGGAACCCTAATAGCTTTAGTTCATCGCGATGATACGAATGTATCATCATCTTCTCAATACTATGTAAAAAAATATGTAAGCATCAAACTTTTAGAGGTCGTTTTGAACAAAGTTAGCCTGCTACTACCAGGTGAGATTGCTGTGAAGGGCTAAGCTGTAGTAGAGTAAAAAAAAAATTTTTTCGAGTAGGCACGTGTCATACTTTCCCTTAGCCGTTTAATTAATATTTATGACTTTTCCAATAACAATGTTCACAACTTAAATAATTAAATTAGGTTAATATGAAGCCGCTTGCTTATTGGTTAATTAATTAATAATAAAATGAACAGGTAGCATGAAGCTCGACTAATGATACAATAATAAATCAATTAATTTTATAAATGGCGCGATAGCATACACTTTTAACGAGAGGTCGTCAATTGTGTGCTAGAGTTGCTTAACCGTAAGCATTGAACAGTGGCGTCGAAACAGGAAGAAGTAAATAACTCTTTTCAAAGAGACGATGACCATGATCGTTCGGATTCTGGAAGGAATTAGGTTTTTTAACTAATCAATCTATTATTATGGTGAGATTTCTAAAGAATTCCTGAGTTTTAATATCAGCCGATTTTATGAGAATTACGTGAGCTCTTAGGTACATGTCTTGAAATGTTATCAATACTATAATCATTTGTTGGAAACGATTGATCATCCTTCAATAGTAGGTACGTTGTCATTCGCGATTACATACGATCTTTAAGACGAAAAATCAATTCGTTACAGATATATTTTGATTTTTTTTTTCAGAGTTTTTTTAGTTTATTCAAATATGTATAAATATTTTGACAGTATATCCAGTTATAGTCAATTTTGCTATAACACTGTGACATTACTACTATAACATTTTAAGACTAAATTTATTGACTATAGAGACAAATAATTGGTACTTGAAATTGAACAAAAGCTCCCAAGGTAATGAATTACAAACATTCTGAGATTGCAATTAGTCTGAAAAATTAAAGGTAATTGTGTGCAATTTTATAACAAATTACCAAATAACATATCTGGGATGTCTCTCAATAAGTTCAAAGTTTAATAATATAAGCTTGTAGAAAAGAACTATTATATTATGAAGGATTATGTAAATGATAAACAAGCTTGCGTGTGAAAAATTGCTCTAAGTTAGATCTTAAATTTAGAGTGGCAGGTGAGATGGTGATGACAAAAACAATAGTTAGCTAGCTAAATTTTGATGTGGGCCATTTCTTAGAGTAGGGCGCATATGGTACCCTCATAGCTTTGGTTTTAAGCATGCGAATGTAATCTCCTTCAACTCACTACTATGTAAGTTATTGGAACATAAAAGTGCCTTTTAAGGATTTTTTGTATGAAGTTTATGATTGATTGATTGATTGATCTGAATTGAATATTTAATAAACAAAATTGTGAATTTTCTCTTGGTCATGATGATGCTGTCTACGACGGTAGCGGGATCACCTATTTTTAATATGAACATTATATAATACCAATACCTTAAATCAGTTCTTAAACAGCATTGCAACAGAATGCTTGATCTTTAGGCGGTACGGCACGTCTTTGTCGGTAGGGTCACAACTAGTTACCACCCTACCGAGCTAGGGACGTGGCTATCCACCAGACCAGACCGGAGACAAATCAGAAACTATAAATTCCCTGCATCTGTCGGAAATGAACCCGGAACCTCCCACACGCCTATCTATAAGACAGTGCTCAGCATTGCAATAGGGTGGTCAAACAATTGTTACAATTGTTTCACCCTGAACGAAAATAGACCAATAATGAAGTCAGTCTGGCAAATATTTGTTTTACCTTACTGGTATAATGAAATCAAATTAAAATAACTCAAAAAGGATGGAACTCGCGAAATGTCATGGTCGGTGGGCGAAACGTCGATTCCAATATTATCTCGAGTCAGGACGAGGCGAAGGTCGCATTCCAGGTCGCAGTTACCTAATGGCATATAGGGCATGGCATATTCAACAAAATCTAGTATTCATTTCATAGGCTTAAGTTGGCATCTGTGATCTATATATTGGAAATATCAATATCGACTGACTGACGCATCTATCTCAAACCACTAAACGTATTGGGGTGAACTTCTGTATGTTAGATAGTTATTGTTACGCTTTCTACTAAGAAAGGGTTTCTGAAATTATTTTTTTATTACTATTAATTATGTTTTTTTTCAGACTGTCTATTAGCTGTGCTAACCCTATTGGGTAACTGGGCTATTGGGCGAGCTTAGGAAAGCAGCTCTGCCAGAATAAATTTTGAACCCTAGGGCTCGAAGAAACTAAGGGAACGTCTGCCAAGGGCGCCTCTTGAAATATGTGTTCACGTTAATCGATAGTAAAACTGAATATGAAATCGTGGGCAATAGTAAGTTATGTGATATGGATAGTTCAGTTAATTAGTTAAATTTTAGTAGTTAACTCCGTTTTGGATGCTTTAATTTTCAATTTCCGGTAGGTTTACATTTCAATTTATAATTTCGTGTTCACGCACACCAGTCAAATTCATCAATATGCATTTTGATACCAGCGATAGCAGTGACTTGCAAAGCAATTCAATATAATATTATGTGCGTAAGAAGACTAAGAAATGTTCAAATATTTGTGACGAAATAGCGTATCATAATGATACGCTATCGACGCATTACCGGCCCACTACAGAGCACGGGTCTCCTCTCAATATGAGAAGGCTTTGGCCATAGTCCACCACGCTGGCCATATGCGGAAGTCATATTTAAATAGCGTGGAGAGGTATATTTTTTATTTAGCTCTTGTGCGTTTTCAAATACCTTAAATACTAATTGATTCTTCGCTTGCCTACTTTAAGCTCAAACATATTATGTAAATATTTCACGGCCTTAGACGTGGGTTTTTTTTTTATATATATATTAAGCTAGCCCTTAAACACCGTGATGGCATGCTAAGTGATGATGCAGTCTAAGTTGTTGATATTGGGGGGTCTAACCTGTTAACCATATAGGGTAAATCCATACTCCTAATTGGTTTCTACGCGACGTCGTGCTTGAACGCTAAATTGCTTGGCAACACGTCTTTGTCGGTAGGTTGATAATTAGCTTAGACAAAGCCTCCCACCTGAGCAGATTCGGGCCGGGAACCGAACCCAAGACCCCAAACATTATAATGCGTGCAGCGCACGCGCTGCGCCACGGAGGTCGTCGACTTATGTTAAAATTAGCAAATATTTTATTTCGAACTTCGCTCTTTTCTCTCTCTCTTCCTATTTCTATCTCAGTCTGGACTATTGGCAGAGGATACACGCAAATCTGTTTAATGAAATAATGTCCGTTCCAAATCGGAAACCTATTACAACATATTGCCTACTTATTTTTCAGTTCTCCATCCCAGGATGGGGGATATAATTAAAGTAATCTTGCTTAATTTCAATTACACCGAACTATTATTATTTGTTTGAATAAACTTCCAGCCCAAGTGCGAATGTAAGATTATCCATTATTGATTACGACGCAAAAAGTATAAGTTGAAAATCTTCATCGATAAATTCGTAGTGGCCTTTAATTGGATATACCATAAAATTTCTGCACAGAAGAATAAACCACTCGACGGAGATCTATCTGCTCAGTATTCGAGTTTAAAATTGTCACATTAAAATAAATCTCAAGGCGCGATCACGTAGCTAGGTAAACCATAATTGCTACAATAAGACATTTAAATATGTGAAACCAAAATATTCAAAATATTATTATTTTCTAAAATTAAACAAAAATATTTTTTGCTACAGTGATGGCTTTAAAAATCTGTGTACTACGCAATATAATTATGCATTATAATATTTTTTACGATATAGTTTTTATTTTTATTGTAACTAGGTATTGTCAACGGTACTTAACAATTATCCATAGCCAACATTAGTAAATTTTAATAGCTAGAAGCTATTAAAATTAAAATTTTAAATTTTTTCAGTGATTCCCTGCTGATTGTGAAATATCATACAAATTATATACTCAACAATTCCAAGCCAATCAAAAAACTGAAAGACTATTCCAAGAACAACTTCATTTCAATATGTAATATAAAAGATAACCTATTTTTGATATTGTTAAGACCAAACGATAAACCAAAATAAAAAATACGTAGTACACCTAATTCTATATTTATTAGCGGTATAAGTAATCATATTGTGACAGTTTTAACTCTACCTATGCATAAACTAAAGTTTTTTTTTACACTACAAGTTAGCCCTTGACGGAAATCTCGCCTGATGGTAAAAGTTATGATGCAGTCTAAGATGGTAGCGGGCTAAGCCGGAAATCGAACCCCCAGGTTTAAAATGCGATAGCACACGCGCTGCGCCACGGAGGTCGTCAAAAAGTCTATTAATAGACATAGGAACAAACGTACGGACTGACTGCAGAATTTTTGTAATAGAATCTCGTTGGAACTCTTCGGGTTCAGAAAGCTAAAAATAGTGTTTTTGTTTTCTTTGAAGTTTGTTTAAGAGTAAAACCCGGCTGCTGTAACGAGTATGCGGAAGAATTGTTAGATAAAACATCACGAGTCATCCCCTTCACTGATCCTAATAAAATTTTGTATGTTATTTCATTGTCACAGCTATCAAGATTCAAAATGTAGCACTGGTTAACAATATAAAGAAAAACTTCCATATGACTATATTCTTTATGACTATTTTAGAAGATGTCAATATTGACTGTATATTTTCAATGTGAAACCCTAAACTAACCCTTATCAGAGATACGCATTGTTTATAAGCGATTCCCATTAATTCACTATTTATACATTTCATCCTGACCCACCACGTCGCACCCGCTTGTGCAGTTACTTAGTGTATTAGGCTATATTATATACGTAGTTTTAAATCGCTTTTTATCTTCCTAACGAATTCGGCTGTCGATGAATTAGGTAAACAGTTTATCCTAATCCAACTAGTAGCTAATTTTACTCCGAAGCCACAAAAAGAAAAAAATCTTGGGCTTGTTAGTACCTATGAGTAAACAACCCGGCGTTACAGAATTAATTACAACATAATTAACAAAGAAACTGGGAAAAAGTTATTTACAGATGGAGCAAACTTATAACTTTATTTATTATAGTTTGGGGGTATGATATTCCAATAAAATAAATTATATAAAATTTCTCAAAATAAACTTGCAAAGAAGTACTGTTATAGTATTAAGAATTATGAAATAAATGATAAACAAGCTTGGGTATAAAATATTGCTCCAATAAGATAGCTCTCAAATAATTTTAAGTTGGCGAGATGGTGGTAACAACTAGAATAGTTACCCGGCTAAGTTTGTTGCGGGCTTCTTCTTAGACCAGGGCGCGTTTGGAAACCTCATTTAGTTTAAGTTTTAAGTTTACGAATGCAGTTATCCCCTTAAACTCGCTGCTGTGTAAGTTATTGGCACATCGAAAATGCCTTTTTAGAATTATTTGAATAAAATTTGCCCGATTGATTGATTTATAACGGACGCTATTAAATTATAATAAACTAAAAATGTCAAATTAGCACTTTACTCGTTCGTTAGGTTTTTACTTTCTTGACTATAAATCTCGGTTGTCAACGGCATCAATATAATATATTGAAATCAAGGTCACTCAAGGTTGTTACATTTGATGATATATTATTTTATAATCAATAAAATGGTTATTGACACTGTTTTATATAGAGGCATCAATACATCATGAATAGGTTTCGAAAGGTGTTTTTTATATTCTTTTCTCGCTCATTCCAATGGTAATAAATCCGTATATTCGGTAAATGATCATACTAACATACTAGAATATAAAGTTAAACTTAACAGTTAAGATATCATCATCATGATCAACCCATTATCGGCTCACTACAGTGCACGGGTCTCCTTTCAATATGAGAAGGGTTTATAGCCATAGTCCACCACGCTGGCCATGTGCGGATTGGCAGACTTCACACGCCTTTGACAACATTATGGAGAACTCTCAGGCGTGCAGGTTTCCTCACGATGTTTTCCTTCACCGTTGAAGCAAGTGATATTTTAATGTTTTAAAAACGCACATAACTCTGAAAACTAAGTGATGCGTGCCCTGATTCGAACCGCCGACCTCTGATTAGGAGGCTGACGCCCTAACCACTAGGCTATCACAGCTTCACAGGTAAGATAAAGATATTTAATTGGGGATAATTCTTAACTACGTAGATTTTGTCCTTGCTTGCTTGTTTTGTTTATATATTTTATGACGTCCAAATTATCGAATCCTACAATAAAATATCAAAGCGTTTAGAGTTTCCTACTCCGCATTGATTCCATAAATTTGTGCATAGTGGCATTCGTATGTTAATTTGAAATTTATTTGCTAAATATACAAGTCGTTGAATAACGACGCACCTTCTGTTTAAAGTTAGCAAATTCCGTTCAAAGGAATTTGTGTCCGTCAAAAAAACATCGTAAATCACCTTTCTGATATCGAGAATCACGTTATATATTTATTATACGAGAAAAGACTATGTGTTTTTATAGTTTTATATTTATTAGGAAAAAGTGTTTTACTTAAATAGAAGAAATTATTTACTAATAAAAAACTATAATTTATAAACTAGATTTGATCACAAAACAAAAGTGAGCATATAAGTTAAATTTAAAACGAATGTGGTTTCGGTGTGACTATTGCCAGGGCGCAACGCGTCGGTAATGTCAAATGGGAAATTCAAGTCTGTCCGAGTCTGGAGGTATTAGCCAAGTCAAGTGATTTGGCGGTCCAGTATAATACTGAGTTGAAAGCGGTTTCAACTGGTAACGCATCGGTGTCTCCCCTGGTTCTGTAGATGTTAATGGGCGAAGGTAATCAGAAATCTCTGATGACCCAGGTAACATCAGGTGACCCATCCGCCCGTTTACCCGCAATGTAAATATTTAAGGAATATGTTTGTATTCTTGTAGTACCGTTTAGTAGCTTGCACAAAATTAGTAACTCATTCAAATTAAATTGTATCTTATTTTATAATAAATTACCTATTGATAACTTGGAGACGTCTATCAATAAGTTCAAAGTTTTTATAAAACGAAAGTTTATAGAAAAATCATATTACGATATTAAGGATTTTATAAACGATAAGAAACCTGTGAATTGCTCTATTTCCATAGGTACTTTAATTTATTATTGATTATGTGAGATGGTGATAACAAAAAAAAAACCCGGCTAAGTTTGTTGTTGGTTTCTTATTATTTAGTTTTAAGTTGGCGATCATCACCATCACTTCACAAATAGAAATAATGAAAAATGTGATATATATGAACGATTCATAGATGCATGTAATAGGTGTTATATGAATAAAGCTATTTCTGATTTGATTTGACTTATAAAAAATTGATTTTATTTTAATACGATAAATTACTATCGTAAAGTGCGTTTAACTGCCCTTTTTGTGTTCTAATTGATTTATATATCCAATTGATTATATCGTTAATAATTTATAATTTTCTGTGCGAGACTGTATAATAACACACAGCGGTTAAGCTCGTTATTATTCAATGTTTATGATTTTATGACCCATCATAAATATATTCGGACCCTTTGTCCCGCAATGAACAGTAGCGAATCTTTTCATAAAAATTTAATAAAAAATTGCGAACTTTTATTCTTTTATTGCACAGCACTGTAAATTTGATCAAAAGGATTATCTCTTTCACTTCTCTAAATTTTATTATTGCATACATAGTGTGAATCAATAAAATTTATCAAAAAAGAGAATGCCGCATTATGTTTATTTACCGTTAAATTATTTAGGTAGAGTAACAGTAATATGAGTTAGCAAAGTGTATTATGGTAATGCAACTGTCATTTCTGTGAGTTCATCACACTAAAATTATTTATGTTATGAGCCTACCTGCGCTGTCGTATTCTAAAGTGAGGGTCTTGGTTCGATTCCCGGTTCAAGTCAATTTTATACTCACAAGCGCCAGGTGATTCGTTTCTTCATTCGCCCGTGATGTAAACGTAAAAAAAAACAAAAAAATGCGAAAGTTTACTAGTGTTTATTTTTGTTACTCCTTCACGCCAGAACTTAGCCAATGTGTACTGTTTGGTTTCTATGTGACATCGTGCCGCAACTTCAAAAAGCTTGGTGACTTGTATTTGTCGGTAGGCTGGTATCCAAGGCGGAAACGCCTTCCAGACCAGAATCGCGCCGGGAATCGAATCCAGGATTCTCTGTGCCTCGGTGTTCGTCAATATTATATTTCATGTCAAAGTGTATCGGTGTGTTTACCTACTTAGTCGTAGTACTTTCGGCAACGATCTGGACGAAATTTGGCATATATAATGCTTGCATCAATAAAGAATGACGAAGAATATGGAATACATTTTATTCCAGAAAAACATTCTGGGTAAAGTTACCCAGGGTTTATAAAATAGCTATTATTATTATTATGTTACATCATAGCTTCACAGCTAAACTATTGTTATAAAAATATTGCGTGGCTAAGTTTAAAGTAATAATTTTCTGGAATGTAAAAGACGTAGACGTAGAAATAGAAAACTAACAGTTCCGGACGGATTTTTGAAAATTTTAACGAAAATAACACAGAAATCAATAAAGTATCAAATTATTAGTTTGTTAACCAAAGCAAGCGTAGGTGTGCCATAAGCTTAGCTTTGATAGCTACAAGATTTATAGTGGTCTAGATTAGTCTTTACGGGCATGTAATAATTAATGTCACTTCCTATTTTAGAGTATAATAAATTTCCTATTTTGTATAATTAATATTAGAATGCCGACATTTTGCAATCTTTTTACAAGCTTTTGATTCAGGTTGATATACCACTGCCTGAACTAACACCAAGCGAAACTTGGTAAACTGCATAGGTTTTATTCTGTAGTATCATTAACAATTCTTATGTCAAAAGTTCACGAAGAGTCATATGATTCTTTGTTATAAATTTATTTGAGCTTAGGTCATCACTTAGACAAAAATAAAGTAAAAGTAGCCAAGGTCGTAAACGATGTCCTTATAGTTTTAACATTTTTCACGTTTTTAATAACTCCAGACCACTCCTTGAAGTCAATGGTCAAGGTCTCGATCTAATTTAATGCAGATTGTCTATACCATTCTTTCTTATACTTAACTATCTGAAATGACGTAATAAAACAAGTGAGTAGACACAAAGCATTCATCCTTACTAGATTACAAATGCACTAGGGTATGGTTTAGTTTGATATAGATTTTAGGATGTCTAAGCAAATTTAAATCTCGGCACTTAGATTAATTTGAAACAACACTTTAAAGTTTAAATCCATTAGCATTTGAATATCGATTTTAGTAGAACTCACCTGTATTTTGCGACAAATGGAAATCACCTGCTATGGGTTTGTTTGGACCAAATTCCGTGCTGTTAATTGCATAAAACCCAATTCCGCAAAATATATTCATATTATGAAAGTTGCTTTGTGTATATCTCTTACTATATTATTATAGATATTGTTTTTATTACACTAATAAAAAGGAAAGTTGTGAATTAGGCATACAGAACATCGGCGAAGTCTGGCTGATATAAACATAAGCCGGATTCATAAAATCCGTTTTTTTTGTACCAAAAAAAAATATTATGTATACTTTACACACAATACGTTGAAAATAATGCAGGCATCCTCATAACGATTCATTCAGGCTTGTAAACACTGAACAAACAGCACACTTACTGTCCATGTTATAGCCTACCGATTGAAATCCCTTTGGGTCAGTATTGTGCGTAATACTTTCCGCTAAAAATGTTCTCTGTAGTTTATTCAAATTTTAAAACTAAAATTTGTTTAAGAAGGTATTTCATTTGGCCAACGTTATAAAAAGTTTAAAAACTTTAATCTGTTTATTTGCAATGACTCCTTCGACCAGTCCAGAAGGCGAATTCTGCTAAATCTCACATAACAATGTTGCAAATTAAAACCAACATTTTAAAAGTTATAAATTATTCTATCTTGTCTACGTATATTATTATTGGTAATCAACTCCAGAAGAAGTGATAGCATAGTGGTTAGGTCGTCTGTCTCCAGCGTGGTGGACTATGGCCAAACCCTCCTCATATTGAAAGCCTTCTGTAGTGAGCCGAGAATGGGTTGATCATGATGATGATGATGAATCAACTTCAAAACTGCTGAACCGATTTTAATAACTTATCCAGTACAGAAATATTACCCCAAGTAAGTTTTTGTTCCCCGGAGTTTTTTTTTTTCGGACTGTCTATTAGCTGTACTAACCCTAGTACCGGTTGCCACAGCGTAACCGGGCTATTTGGCGAGCTTCGGAAAGAAGCCAGAAGTAATTTTGAGCCCTAGGGCTCGAAGAAACTAAGGGAACGACTGCCTAAGGGCGCCTCCTTTGAGGCCGAACCTCGGCTTAGGCGACGTTTGGGATAACGGGGGGGTCTCGGAGAGTGGGTACAAGCTAACGGCTTTCAAAACTCCGCGGCTTCGCTCATGTATAGTTGTAATGACAACCAAAATTAAACTCATTTATTCCGCCGCTGTTAGCGGTACCGGACCAACTTGCACAAGGCACCGCTGACGCGTGCTCTCCTCATCCTTAATCTCATGGCCGAAACAGTGATATGTTTGGTTGCTCTTTGAGTGAACTCACAATAACAGCAATGAGGACTATATGTTATACCTAAGTACGTGTAGATGTAAGGTACTTTTAACTCTTTAGATTAGTATAACTTCACAATCGAAATGGAAGTTCTGTAATGATAGTATAACGTGATGTGAATAATAAATAAAAGAAACTCTTTCACTAAAGACAGTTTTCTTAACAATAAGTAATATAGGCCTTATTTATTCCGGAATTTTTCATTGAAAATATTCTTAATACTAGCTCTCATCTAGAAAATTGGCCTAGTCTACTTCCGTGCTCCAAGGAGCATGACAGGTTGTCGATTTCTGTTATTATCTCTGATAAATTTTGCATACAAGATAATTTATACGATACCTCTATAAGAAACTGTGAAATTCTTAAACAATTTAGTGCTCAAACTCCACATTCATCGAATATTCTTTCTCTCAGACATATAATATTCGGTATTTTGAAGGATTTTAATGCGATTATTATAACTTTTAGGACTTTTTACCGATACTTTGGCATTAACCGAGTTAAAGAGACCTCTGGGCGAAGTTTACGACTCTTATCCATATCGGTATTTAGGTGAGCAGGGCTAAATAATCGCGGTATACTTTATCGTAGTATGTAGGCGTTTATATGTAAGGGTTTCTTTAATCTGTCCATAGAAGAGTTTTTCGTAATATAATTATAATAAAGTTTTACAAGTATATTTAAATTAACTATTCGGCTCCGTATCTTTGGGCTTTGAGATAAATATTTGAATGAAAAATAAGTCATGCTTTAATAAACCTATAAAACAATTCTATTGCATAGTTGTATTACATTTTATTACATAACTCAATAAGTGTTTCGAATCGGACTGATAATGAAATGTGACTAAACATAACAAGAAACAAAACTCTTAAGGTTTAAATAATAACGAAGGGTTCATCACAAATTTGTATTATTATATGGCTTAAACCTTCCTCGTGAAAACGATGTTATTTAGAAACCAACCAAACTAAATAGTTTAATAATTTTTGTAAAGAAAAGTATAAATTACTTGCTCTATGAAGATAAAGTCATGATAAAAACTAACATACATAAAATGCCTTTTCGCTTGTATTGATCACCAGTGCCCAAGAACTGTGACAAATGAATATTGTTTTGCTAAAACTACTGGTTCTCGATATAAAATGACACATGACCGCTGATTTTAGTATGACGTCAGTTAATTTGACAGCTGACACTAAGGTCTTACGTTAGTGGAGCCTACACTCTGTAAATGTACGAGGCTTGAACATTGGCAACAAAAAACAATCAACGATGCTTGACTACAAACTCAGAGCAGGAAAGCATCCAATCTCTTGGTCAACCCATTACCGGTCACTCACAGAGAACGGGTCGCCTCTCAATATGAGAAGGGTTTGGCCATTGTCCACCACGCTGGCCATGTGCGGATTGGCAGACTTCACACGCCTTTGAGAACAATATGGAGAACTCTCGGGCGTGCAGGTTTCCTCACGATGTTTTTCTTCACCTTTGAAGCAAGTGATATTTTATTATTTTTTAAAACGCACATAACTCCGAGAAGTTAGAGGTGCGTGCCCGGATTCGAACCGCCGACCTCTGATTAGGATGCTGACGCCCTAACCACTAGGCTATCACCGCTTCATCACCGGCATCCAATATCAAAGATAAAATAAAATGGGTTAATTAACAACATGAAAATGCTAAAGATATACATTCCAAGATGTAATAAATACTGTTATATCATTATGGACATAACCTTTTTTTATTAAGTTTACAAAGCTCTAACAAGCGCTTGCCTTAGGCAATAGGTGCAGACAATTACAGCCGACCCGGCTATATACGAACTTTGAACTTGAATTATTGTGAACCATAAAGTTCAAATTTGTACTGCAACACCTTTTTTCCTAACCTAATTAGAACTACCCCGTTTATAGTTCCCTATCTAAGTATGTTCTATGATTTTTTCTTAGAATAATTACCTATTTATAAAATAGGCATGTTATCTGACACGTATAGCTTGAGGTATTGCAAGGTATGAGTTAATAGCATTTAAAGGCTAGAGCGTTTCAATCGAGATGTAATCTTCACTTTCCGTTTTACTTTATCATCATCATCATCATGATCATCATCATGATTAACCCATTCCCGGCTCACTACAGAGCGCGGGTGTCCTTTCATGAGAAGGGTTTGGCCATAGTCCATCACGCCGGCCATGTGCGGATTGGCAGACTTTACACGCCTTTGAGAACATTATTTAGAACCCTCAGGCGTGCAGGTTTCCTCTCGATGTTTTCCTTCACCGTTGAAGCAAGTGATATTTTGAAGACTCTAAAACGCACATAGCTCCGAAAAGTTAGAGGTGAGTGCCCAGGATCCAAACAACGACCTCTGATTACGAGGCGGACGTCTTTAGCGTAAAACTGTAATAATACATAAATACGTTAATTATACATATATCGTTCTTGTTTTATTTACTGCATAGAAAATATTTAAAAAAAAGTCGGGACGGGTTAATACACTCAATAATAGAGAAGAATTACTTTACTTAAGAATAATGTGGCTGCCAAGAGAAAGCATAATATTGAAAAAAAAAATTATATAAAAAAGCCTCGACAAAGTTCTATAAATTATTTAAGGGGTATAGAACCTGTGAATGACGTTATTTAAGGTGGTAGGTCAGGAAGTCGGTCATATTATAAAAATTGTTGCAATAATATCGTGTACTTACTTTTCATTGATAATGAAATCCGGTTGGAATGTATTTTTTATAGTTGTTCACGAGAATAAGTTATAAAAATATTGTTATGATTCCTTTAAGGCGCCATGAAGGTGTCGATAAGTGGTGCCCCTAAAGGCTTCAACATAGCTGCTGCTCAAAAACTGTTTGGTCATTGCCGGTTGACCTTTTTTCTACTCTCAAGATTTCTTTAGGGTGAATAAGCTTTTGTGTATTATATCCGCCTGAAATCATCTTATCAACTATTCGCGTTTACCGTATCCTACTTCATATTATAATTTTTCTTTATCCACTACAAGTTAGCCCTTGACGGCAATCTCACCTGATGGTAAGTGATTATGCAGTCTAAGATGGTAGCGGGTTAACCTGTTAGGGGTATGGTAAACCCATACCTACTCCTAATCGGATTTTACGCGACGTCGTGCCGGAACGCTCAATCGCTTGGCGACACGTCTTTGTCGGTAGGGTGGTAACTAGCCACGGCCAAAGCCTCCCACCAGACCAGACTCGAGCCAGGAATCGAACCTAGGACCTCCAACTTTATAATTCGAAAGCGTCGCTTTTTATTTGGGTCCAAATGAATTATTATTATTTATGACAACTACTCTTAGATATGATAATAAAAATATTCTCATTAAAATTAAATAATAGAAATATTGTTAAGCATTTGTCGTCATAATCAACCCTTTGCCGTGTCATTACAGAGCACGATTACATAACATTGTGCATCGAAAAAGGATATGCATATAATTACATTGTCAATCAATTTCCATCAGGGGTGATTTGAAGTCATTTTCCTTACCACAGGTCATTCCCAAGTTGGAGTTACAGGTGCTCTGTCTAGACCTTAACTGCTAGCCCGGAGATAGAAAATTTTCACCATCCACCTCTGTACATAGGAGGTCGGACCATTATCACTCAAAAAAATACAATGAAAATAAGATTTAAGGACTGCATACAATAATACAGATTCTATAACACAGTCTGGTGGGCCTTAGCTATAAAGTTTAAATCCTTCTGTCTTACAAATGAGTAGGACAAAAAAACGCTCATAATCATCACGAAAGATAAGAATCGATTGAATCTTATATCACGATAAAATTGATGAAGTTTCATGTAATCTTAATGTTACATCTCAGCGATTATCAAAAAACCGTTCGGCCTCACTTCCATTACCCAGTTATTAAAATAGGCGCCATCATTCAATACCCTTTTTAATTTACCGCTATCGGTTAATGCGGTATTCGAGCTGTACTTTAAACTCGAATCACGGTGTATTCACCTAACCGTGCGTATGTCCTAAATCAATCAATAACGCTCACGAGCTATTATGATGGCAAGGCAAAAAGTACAACGGTATACCGAAAGGCGCTGGTGATTTGCAGTTGACCCACTGACAATGTCATAACTTGAGCGTTATAGCGGTGATAGCCTAGTGGTTAGGGCGTCAGCCTTCTAATCAGAGGTCGGCGGTTCGAAACCGGGCACGCACCTCTTACTTTTCGGAGTTATGTGCGTTTTAAAAAAATATATATATAACTTGCTTCACCTGGTCAAGGAAAACATCGTGAGGAAACCTGCACGCCTGAGAGTCCTCCACAATGTTCTCAAAGGCGTGTGAAGTCTGCCAATCCACACATGACCAGCGTGGTGGACTATGGCCAAACCCTTCTCATATTGAGAGGAGACCCGTGCTCTGTAGTGAGCCAGCAATGGGTTTATCATGATGATGATGATGATGATGATGAGCGTTAGGCTGATTCTCCATCATGAGTATTTCGAGTTAGCTAAGTAAACATAATTATCTAAGCTAACAAATGCAACGTACAACGAATGACGACTTAAGATTTAAAAAAAATTGAAGTCAAATCGCCTCCGCTTTGGGTTTAGTTTATGTCATATCACATTTGATATAAAGCTTCGGCAAATTTGTTTAATAATATATTCTAGTTATTATATTATATTTTTTAAGGTTTTTAGTTTAAGTTTCAATCTAATTTGTTGTTTATTTTAAGTTTCAGTTGTTATAAATAAATCTAAATTCATTATTTTTTAGTGTAGTATATGTTGTTTAATAATTGAACGTAATAAGATACACAAAAACATGACATTTTAGTTGACTAATAGTAGACCATGTCAGCGGAAATCGCAGAAATATAAAGGATGTATCATTACTATTCTCGAAAACCCCTCTTAGTGGCAGGCATAAATAAATTTCAATGAAACGTCGCAATCCAAGCTGAATTTTTCTAAACTTGCTCAATTTGTGTGAAGAATTCAAAATTCGTAGGTTATGTCGTTAGCAATAACGTATTAGCTGGGTAAACATCTATTCGTCCGAACTTTAATGAATTTTTTAAATGTTCGAGAGTTTCTCTTACCGAATAAAAAAACATCACGCGAATCAGCTAGGAAACCAAAACCTGAATTGAGCGTACAAACTATTAGTAAGAAGTTCCATATTCTTTGCTATTATTAGTTGGATAGGTAGCTATAAATATGGGTACCATTAGGTGTCAACGACCATCGCATGCTTATAATCGAAACAGAATAGCATTTAATGGAAATTGGTGAAAAACGCTCACTTAAGTAGATGTGGTTTCAGGTTACCATTATCAAAATTTTGAGGGACGAAAGGCACTTTTGACGCGTCAATAATTTACATAGTTGTGATTTGATGGTAATTACTACATTCGTAAACATAAAACTAAAGCTATGAGGGTTCCAAACACGCCCTGGTCTAAGAAGCCCACAAAAAACTTAGCCAGGTTAATTTTCTTCTAGTTATCACCATTTCACATGCCACTTAAAATTATTTAAGAGCTATCTTATCAGAGCAATATTAAAATTTAAATAATCTTTATTCAAATAGTCCTTTAAAAGAGACTTCGGACGCGTCAATACTTTACATAATAGTGATTATTTCATACCCATGCATGTTTAACATTTACATAATCCTTTACATTATAGTAGGACTTTTTTTACGAAACGTACGAACGGAACGAATCAATAATCTCATTAAAAATTGCGATAGCAAGTTCACAAGTTCCATTACTATTGTTTGGTCTACTACATTTAACGTACATTTGGATGGTTGATAAGGTGAAAAAGAAGAATTAACTTAAAAAAAATTTGCTATACTCAGGGTGACACGGGGACCAATAACCAATTAGTGGCGCATGATTAAAAAATCAACCTATAAATGTTACCATACAATCATATTGTTATTTATATGAAAATGGAGTATTATATTTTTTATTAGAATAATATATCGAATATTATAGACTTATGTAAAACATAAAGCAATTAAACAGTAATGATAATGCAAACATCTAAATAATAAAATTTACAATCTTACACAATTAAGTTATTTGCACCTTATAATACTAAACTTAAGAATACCGAGATACAATACATGAGTCATTTAAGATGTGAATTTTTTTACTAAATGTGGCCGGAATGTGGTGAATTCCCGTTGCATTCCGTATAAATGAATTTACGTAAACCTAATGGAATTAGGAATTTATCTAAATTAAAATATATAATTTAAATGAATTCGTTCCGAGAAATACACTCATCTTGGTGCACCTTCAGTCGTAACACCTTCGCCTGGTTTATATAAAACAATAATATCCAATATTTATCACCGCATCTGACAAGTGGCGCCAAGGCGATGTTCCTCTGCGTCAGAATGAATAACCCAATATGGAAACTTCCTAGAAGTTCAAAATATTTACCACATAATTATTAGAAACATTTACTGACAAATATAACAATTCCTCGGAACGATAATGTTCCAATTAATTTGCGGATACTATTTTGAATTCATTAATTAGGTATTTCCGAATGTTGTTCCTGTTATTGTGATAAGCCAAGATGAATACGTGGTAACGGTTCGCAGAGCTTATCAGGAACAAACTATAACATTGTTTATCATTTAATACATTTACTTTATGATAATAAAGTAATTTGTAGTTTTTATGTCTCAATTCAGCGACATAACAGTAATGGAGTTAGCACGTTCGTCTCCAAAAATTGATCAATCTACATACAAAACAGGCCATTATAAAAATATTTTGAAAACAATATGCAACACTTAATTATATTTACGCATTTCAAAATATCTCAATCTTATAATAATACTAGCGGTTCCCCGCAACTTGGTCCTCGTAAAGCTTTTGATGAATGAAAATGTACTTACATTAAAAATTTTCAAATTATTATTTGCCATTCTTCACATACCCGTATTCGTTGTTGCTTTCTCAAGTTTTTTTTGAAAACATGTTCAACCAGAACTCCAAATTTAAATTTTTATAAATTTAAGTTAAAAAATACAGATTTCCATAGAAAGTTTCATCCCCCTATTTTACACACACAAAAGGCCTGGCTTATTCTTTGGGCGAAGGCTTTTTGTTCAGCTTGGAATGCAGTAAGCCATAACTTACTTATTGTAGTCCGAAGGAAATCCCCCACGAAACCAATATAGAATAGATTTTGTGTGAGTCTATAAGCCTAATCATAGCATCAAATGTATTACAAGTGATTATGCTTTGCCAATGACTATAGATAACGTTATAAAATGTAAATAAAAAAAAGTTTAATATCTAAAAAATATGCCAGATAATTGAATTAATTTGCCATTACTCTTTTTCTATTAATTGAAATTGATATCTACAAGAATTTGCATGGGTATTAAAAATAAAATAAAAATAGAAGCTGTGATAGCCTAGTGGTTAGGGCGTCAGCCTCCTAATCAGTGGTCGGCGGTTCGAATCTGGGCACGCACCTCTAACTTTTCGGAGTTATGTGCGTTTTTAAACAATTAAAATATCACTTGCTTCAACGGTGAAGGAAAACATCGTGAGGACGCCTGAGAGTTCTCCATAATGTTCTCAAAGGCTTGTGAAGTCTGCCAATCCGCACATGGCCAGCGTGGTAGACTATGGCCAAACCCTTCTCATATTGAGAGGAGACAGTGCTCTGTAGTGAGCCGGTAATGGGTTGATCATGATGATGATGATGATTAAAAACATTTCACTTACTATCGTGAGTAATCTATTAGCCTAACACCTATTACCATTTCTGTACAGTTCTTTTACAGTTCGTAACAACAATAAATCAAAACTTTTCATCAAATAGAAATATGTACATTATCAATCATTGAAACCATTTACATAAAAAAAATCGCTATTTCTTTTCAATGTGTGTCATTCGTCATATTAGGCTATTTTGTAAGTGAATAAATTTAAAACTAATTTATTAGGATACCTGCTTAATAAATCTTTCGAAAGCAATTCTTTAGCGCCAGCGAGAGTATCTGATTTGCAGTTTCGTGGGCAATCCCAATCATTATTAAATTTGTGTATCCTGTTCTTTGTATTAAATACATTCAAATCAATATGCTTTTTTACAAGGTCGTGCTAGATTTTTTGCATGTAGATTTTTTACAGAACATACTTTTAGTGGCGTTGTAAAAGGTGTTACTTTCTTTATATCACCTTTATTATTATGATAAAAAATTTGAATAGAACAGTGGAATTTTCTTTTTGTTGTTTACCATAATATTTTAAAGAATGAGTTGTAAATTATTATACAACTGAAATTATTTTATCATCTTGAAGTCACTTAGTTTAATTTGACGACCTACGTGGCGCAGCGCGCGCTCTGTTGCATTATAAAGTTGCAGGTCCTGGGTTCGATTCCTGGCTCGAGACTGGTTTGGTGGGAGGCTCCGGCCGTGGCTAGTTACCACCCTACCGACAAAGGTTTCGAATTAAGCGATTTAGCGTTTAGGCACGATGTCGCGTAGAAACCGATTGTGAGTAAGGATTTACCGTACCCCTAACAGGTTAGCCCGCCACCATCTTAGACTACACCATCACTTACCATCAGGTGAGATTGCCATCAAGGGCTAACATGTAGTGGATAAAAAAATTTTGAAGCTGCAGTTGAAGCTGAAGAGTTTATGTATTGGAAAGCATAGATTCAGAATAATAATAATGTTTCATTTTAATGATTTATATTATTATTCTGGTGTTATAACCGAACTTCTTATAGATGTCTTCAGCGTTGTAAATATCAGTATTAAAATTATTCCTGATAAACACAAAAGGTAAAAGAATTTGATGATTTTATTAACCGTATTGTATTTTGGCTAATAAATTAAATGTAAGCATTTCCTCATTCCACGACACGCTCAAAATATATAAAGACATTTTAATGCCCACTGAGAAATTCCCTTTTCCACCGCCTTGAGTCATTGTATGAGAATATTTATATCTACTTATTCGGTATTTGTAGCGTTAAATATAAGGTAAACTGATATTTTTGAAATTTAAGCATTATACTTCCTGTGAATAATATAAACCGTTACAAGAAATTTAGTAGGTAAATTATATAGGAATAAAAGTAAAGGTACTTATTATAAACCCTTTAAATGTGTTACTTTTTTAATATATAATATAACTTTATTACAATTTAGAAAACTGTTACATAAATATTATTTAAACAAACCCGTACTACCTAAAGGTACTTATCTTAGTAGATATATATACTTAAAACATATATATATGACAATTTATACATATTATTTTATATGTATATATTTAAGTATAGCAATAAAACTCCTTTAGAATAAGAACTATAATGTATTCAATAAAAAGTGTTCTAAATAAAAAAAAACAAAACATACTGCGTTAGCTTTTGAAATTTTCAAAAAAGTTTTGATATATTTATATTTATTTTTTAAACAAGAAACTTCGAGACAATCCATTTATGACGCTTCCATAGAATTATAATCGTAAGTTCTGGTGCAACAGAATAAAATATCTAATATTGAATTCAGATGACCGGAGGCATCGTCAGATCAATCGGGCATGACATCCATGCCCCAATAAAGTCAATTTGACCAACAATGGTTGGTATGCAGAGATAAAAAATTACGTAGGCCGCGCCTCTGTGTGCGTGCCACATGTGACGCAGGTGCCACGCGCGTGTGTTCTTGTTCCCGCAAAGAGATGAACCGCGATGTAGCAAATGTATAAAAGCGAAGCGTCGATTTCGAAATCAACATAATGTTTTGAAATTCTCTAAGGAGTGTACACACCAGTTAGTGAATAGAGTTCCGCATAGTGATCGCTATTGCAGTGCAAGTGATTGAAACGTAACGTTTTGCAGTGATAACATTTTTAGCTAACGATAAGCTTACAAGTGCATTCAGGATGAACTCTTACGTGGTAATTTTTTTTTTTAAATCTGAAATTCAACTTTGATATTTGTTATGATTTATTTAATATTCTATTCCATTTTATTTTAATTTTTTCTTTCTTGAGACAAACTTGCAAAAAGGTTCTGGTTAAAACAAAATAAACAGGTTTTTTTAAATGCGTTTTTCTGGATAAAGTATCGAATACCTAAAAAAAAAATATCTGTAATTACTTCTGTATCTGTTTTAGCTAAAAATCAAAAATTATTGGTTATTGCAAGCTCGGTCTTTTATTTTTTTTTTATTTCCCCTGATTTTGCCAAATAATTGATCTGTATAGTAAAAGGTTCGCGTCCGTTAGAATAATGTTTATTCTATGTTTTGTTTATGTTTACAGCTCGCCCTTGCTTTCTGCGTATGCGCAACCACCGCTTCACCTATCGAAGATGGCAAATGGAATCCTTACAATTATGGAGATACTGGCAAGTAAGTAAATGTCACCTGCATGCATAACAGCGCATTATAATAAATAAGTTACTATAATGCCAGCTATTTATGATTGTAAATATAATTGTATCCGTAAAATAACAAACGTTTATTATAGCCACTGAATACAATAATGTAATATGTCTATGTTTCTACTAAATAGAAACATATTAATTTTTAAAACTAAATTTTCAACTTTCGTCAATTTAAAAATTTTACCCCGTACAAAGTTATTAAAATCCTTTTAACCAACATAGACATTTTTTACCTTCTATTGTCAGCAAGTTGTCTCAATTACAAATAGCATTAATAAAAATGTTACTACCGAAAAGAATGTTGAAATAGTTTTCTTGAATTCATATAATTATTGGCACAACGAAAAACTACTTTTACAGTATGTGTATCTACTTAGATACATCACGTTATATCATAATATCACTGAAAATATAAGGTTCCAATGTAAGATTAAATATTTTAAAGATTTTGCTCACTTTGAGGTTATGATAAGTTAACAGCTGCGTTAAAGCGACTGTCACAGTGAATCGTTCAAAATTAGATGTTGTATCATATTTGAAAAAAAAAAGAAACACGAGAAATAGAATGAATATAATTGGACTATAATAGTTTTGGGTTATATGGGAGTAATACCCCCGGAAGTTGAGCAGTCAACTGGAAGGTCGCAAAACTTTAGAAGATCGAAAGACCGATAGATTGATAAAGGGGGCAGGGTTAGAGTTTTGGGTGTTTGGTAGCAGTTTGACCGACCTTGAGCTTGATCAAGTCAAGCCCCAGTGCTGTAGAGCTTTGATAATCATGACTTTTAATGAGTTTAAATCTGGATAAACTGAAATTGTATATTTTTTATAAATCAAGGTAAAATAATTATAACTGAAGTAATTTATGTCAGCGAATATATATGAAAATATATAGAAAATAGTTTGGACACAGATTTGTTGTATTACGTGCAGCTTGCGGTATTATCAGATATCTGCAACCAACTAGAATAACAAAATAACTAAAAACCAGCAAAGCCGGCGTGTTCAGCTTTAGTGCATGTGGTTTTTGTGTCTAGCTATAGCTCGACTGCGTTCGTTTCTGGTATACCATCTCAATTTCTAAGATGCAAGTTAAAAATGTGCTCAATTCGATCGAGAACGGTGAATCGTTTAAAAATCGGATAGGTAACAAACAACATGATGGAAACATCGAATAAAATTTATTTATCTTAACATTGTGGACTTGACCTTACTATCTTGGTCCTTAGAATAAACCAAATAAAAGTTGCTAATGGAAATGCTAACAAACTGTCTATCTATTCCAGGTACATCCCAACAGATGAAGGCAAATACATCCACATACCGAATCCGTACCTGCACATGGACAACCCTTACGATGGTGGTTTCGGACCCTATTCCCACGACTATGAGCCATACGTAGAGGCTGCGTCCCAAGATGTGTACAAACTGGTGCTATCGTCGCCTGATGAATACAATCCGTACTACAAGGATGGGTACTACAAGAACAATGGTATTAAGATCCTCAAGCAGAAACATCACTACGACGAGGATAAATACGACTTTGTGTAAGTCATCACATTTTTTGGTTGATCCTATTATTAAGTAGAGCTTCCGGGTTCGATTCCCGCCTCTAGTCTGGTGGGAGACTACGGTGGCGGCTAGTCACCACCTAAGGACAGAGACGTGTGGCCAGATTTTTTTTTCGTTCATAGTGCACAATTAATATCAATGAATCCATAATATCCCTGTTAAAACAGGTTTCATAATTTAAAAGAACATTAAGTTTGGTTCACACACAACAATTAAATTAAGCTAGTTAAAGCAGTCCTAATGGTCTCACTGACACGTTAACAAGAGATTACTTCGATCAAACTAGATGGAATTAATTTTAAATTAATTCCAAATAGCAAAAAATAGTAAAAACTTAAAATTCTATACACATCACACAAACAGAAAATTTAAAAAAATATGCACGTCTACATTTTAAAATAGAAGACTTGACTTTTGAAAAGCTTTGAATATGTAAGAACTCCAGTATGCTTATTTTTTGATTACATTTTAAGCCAAAAAATAATATATAAATTGTACGATAATTTTCCATATTTTATTAAAGAATTGATTTTTAACACAATGAATAAATAACCTCGAAAATGCTTTAAAATTCTATGGAATTTTTACCAATTATTGGTATTGGTATATACTCGTAATTAAAGTGACAAGAATAATTTGATTTAAATTAATAAAAATGGCTATTGAGACTAGGTTATTTATAAATTACTCTATTTCCTTATTATCAAATGTTGCTTCATTCTTGTTGTAGTCGAAATCGTTTGCCGCCTCAACAGTTTACTTAATACTTTGTTAAAGTTTTAACTGAATTTATAAATTCGTGTCGCCTTAACAATGTCAACCTTGCTTAGATTTTGATATATGCTTATTAACCTTATGTAATATATTAAATAGAGATAGCTATAATGAATAGTTATGCTAATCAGACAGCTAGGAATTTTTATCAATGTTGTTTTAAATTGAAGCATGTTCTTAACGATATATAATTAGCGACCATTACAAATCAGCAACATCCGGAGGAAATGGATTTATCATGGATTTGATACAGATTAGCAACCTCATATTTTAGCAAGTTAAAGATTTTGATTAAAGGTTTTTTAAATCAATAAAAATAGTATACCCGCATGTTATCGTCGCTATTATTTCTGAAATATGAAACGTAATGTAAAATATCGATATATTATTTCTAATAGATATTTACAGAATTTCCTATAATAGAATTCAACAGAACATTGACCACTAATGGAGAGAAAGATAGAATTAAATTGGTATTATTTTTTAGAAATTTGTTGCATATCCGTATAACGTTTCTAATTCGTAAAATTCGTCGATACAAACAATTCGACCTTGACCATAATATATCAAATTTCGGCGTTAAAATACCTACTTGCGTGTCGCGGTCAGAGTTCAAAATCATTCATATTCATTTACGACATTATATCGACATTAATACATAACATATTAGTATGTTACCCTGTATTGCATAGCCGATTGATGTTCCGTTCATAATTATAATGTCGATTCTTAATAGGTTCTAAAGATGCCTTTATTTAAATGAAGTTTTTGTTACAATAGTAGCTGTAGAATAAAACGATATTGCGCGTGAATTGGTTAGCTTAAGTCTATAAAATTATATTCAAGTAGTAATTGAAAAATTATTTTCTTTGCAGTTTTGAAACTGAAAACAAAATTCGTGCGAAGGAGAACGCTGTATTGAAAAACCCAAACACGGTCGACGAAGGTATTGCGTCAAAGGGCTTCTACGAGTACATCGGACCCGATGGATTCATGTACAGAGTGGACTACACCGCTGACGAGAATGGTTTCCGCCCCAAACTGAGGAGGTTAGAAACCCCTTACTCCGGAAAATGGGTTCTAGAAAAGGTCAACTAAAAATTGCTCATGGTACCAAAAAAGAGATAATTCCTAGTAATTTCCTCATACAAATCAGTATTTTGATTAAGTAGATACCTAGAGCAATTTTCATGCATAGACTTATTCAATGCAGTCACGAACGAAAATATGTCACGACTATGACATTTCAATTTTTTTCAACGAAATTTCATTTGGATTTGCCTGAATTATTTGGGAAATAGTTTTGCGTCAGCATTTTCGAACGAATAGCGATTTATCCATAAATTAGTTTATACTCCAAAGTGATACAAAGAAATTTGAATGACGGACACGGATATTCCTGCCTGGGAAAGTTTTATGTCTGCTTAGAATATTTTAATTTATACCATAGTTTTAAGTACTTAGTGAAATCGAATTAAGATACTTATTTATGAATTGTGATAATAAATTTATATTTCATAAAAAATAAAAACACTTTTATTTGTTCTACATGTTTACTACTACTACTACTACTGTACTAAAAATTTAAGACAAATTAAAAAAATCCCGCTAACTTACCTATAAACCTTTGCTTATCACGAAATTTGTAAACAGTAGCATTCATATAAGCACAACTGATAAGTTCAAGGATGTTAGTCAATGTGTTAGATTTGCCTTTTCCATAATAGCAACGTGGAAGTTCTTACCTAACGACAAAAATTTCCTATAAAATGGTCTGGTTTCACTTTAATTGATAATTTTTTTTAAATATTCAAAATAAGATCGTTGTTGCCAATATAAAAACAGTAATAAAAGTTATACCACGTTTATGGTATAACTTTATGGTGGTACGTTTGTTGGGCAACATAAAGATTTAAAACTTCGGCATTTTTATATTCGGTACGTAATTAAACTTGCACTCAATAATTTCGCCCGTGCAGGTTTTATCATATATATCGTGATTGCTGTTTATATAACAGCATACTTTATTTACTTTAGCAACATTATTGAATTTGTATTCTTGCTGTCTTTTATTTTTATAAAATTTTACGCGGTAATTTAAAACTCCTCCGTCAGATATTATCAGTTTCGTTAATTGACCTGATTTTTAAATATTCCCGTTGGTGTATTTTAAAAAATTGCCAACATGCGCTCGTGCTTATTTAAAGCTACAAATAAAATTAAATGGCATGTAAATTCTTCTATAATTTAAATCACACCAACATAACCTTTAGAGAACATCGCTGATCCGATATGAGAAACATAAACATCGATACGCCTACAGTGTTTAATTCGAATCGAAATGTTACCGAAATGTCATCGGCTGAGAATGAACAAGCGTCGAACGGGAGATCGTAAAGCCGTGCGTATTAGGGCAATGGCAAGAAATTCGGTGAAATTGTTTTGGCTCAAGATTGTGGAGGCTTTATAGAGACGGGGGACGTTGACCGAAAGCAACTGCCAAGTGGCCGGCGCCGCTGTGCCCGACGCAATGCGATCCTGCCGGGTGGTGCACTGCGTACTGCCTTATCTCCACGCTTCTTCGCCACTGATACACAATCTTCAGTCTATTAATATCCCACTGTTGGGCATATATCTATTGGGTCTATAAAGAGGAATGACTCGGGTTCGTTTCACGGTTCCTTATATGAAA
The DNA here is from genome assembly GCA_928268935.1 of Lasiommata megera. Lineage (NCBI taxonomy): Eukaryota > Metazoa > Arthropoda > Insecta > Lepidoptera > Nymphalidae > Lasiommata > Lasiommata megera. The sequence goes on along the minus strand of OV743308.1, from coordinate 7,110,658 downwards.
AAGAAAAAAAAAATCATAAAGTTCAACACTACATTTAACTGTTGTTGAGACATTCATAAGTTGGGACATATAAGTTATAAGGACATATTATCTGGTGGGAAATAGATCACATACTGCCAAGCAATTCAGTGTTCTGGTATTATGCCGAGTAGAGATCGATTAAGGAGATGGTTTCTCTGATGCTGCAAATGTTCGTAAGCGGTAATAATCACTCACCATTAGGTGACCCGACTACTCGTTTACCCACGATTTATATATAAAAAATCCGTTATTTTTTACATATTGACTTATGCTTATTGAATCGTGTACTACTAAATTTTTTACCTGCTCGTGACGTTCCTGTTCGTGAATTGAGAAGAAATTGTAACAAAATATAATTATATTAGGGGAGCATTCTACAGCATCTATGAACGTAATTTTAAACTAATAACAACGATGCCAGTTTTATCACATGCGAACTTGCATCTTTTTGTAACATAGTCGATTTTTTTTCTGATGGATTTCTAGAAAGTCATTTATCTATGGTTATTTATATCAACGTTCTTCACCCAAATAACTTACGACCGTTACGATACATTCCATTGCCAAATAGGTCCAACCCATTCCATTATTATTATCCCAACCAGTTTCCTGAACTTTTTTACGGCGCTAACGGGAACTGGGGCGTAAATTAAGGAATTACCACTCGCCGATCTTAACTGCCAATTTCGGTGCATCGACCCGAATATTTTCATGGAAGGTCGTTCAGTTACAGCTATTAAGATCGAATGACGTTGTGTTAGTGAGCTTAATAAGCTTAATCTGGGCGTAAGAGCTAATGGAATCGAAATGCAAATTGCCTTCGGTAACTATTGTAAGCTATATTATCGTGTTATCTATCTAGTAGCGATCCATGCGAAAAGCAGCCGCGTCTATGATGAGCAAGTTTATGCCTTTGGAGGTACTGGAATACTGCAGACTTTGTACCTATGAGTGCAGTATTCCAACTTATGGCTTAGTTAGTTTCCAACTAGTTATAAAAATCCGGTTATTAACTTCAAGTTTTAGGCTTATTAGTATAAGATAAATAAACCTAACCGAATTTAAACACGTGAAAATCATTCAATCAATAAATTAACAAATTATAATCTGTATATTTAAGCAATCCTTTAAAGGGCACTTTTGACGCGTCAATAATTAACATAGTATTGAGTTGATTATGATAACTACATTCGTAAAATTAAAACTTAAGCTTTGAGCCATTCAAAGATCTAAGGCTAATCAAAGATCTTAAGCTATGGGCTATCTTATTAGAGCAATATTTTATACCACTAAACCTTGTTATTTATCATTGTTTTGTTTATCATTTACATAATCCTTTTCTACAAGCTTACTTTGTAAAACTTCAAATGATTTAGTAGGTTATTGAAGCCTGTAGATAAGGTTACTATACTCTAAGAATAACGATAGATGCTAAACGACAGTGGGTGACCGCATCTAAATAATTTATCGCCAAACCACTTACATTATTAATACAGGTTAAGTATTTTTTTTAACTAACACATTAATTGATTTTATATGGTCTGTGTTTGAAATAAACGATGAAAAAGCTTTTAAGTCATTTGGAACTTACAAACACTCGGTATTACAATAATCACTCAATCAGACGTATCACTCCACTACAAGTTAGCCCATAACTACTATCCCAGCTGGCGGTAAGTGATGATGCACCCTAGATGCTAGCGGGCTAACCTGTTAGCGGTAAGGCATTTATCATCATGATCAACCCATTACCGGCTCACTACAGAGCACGGGTCTCCTCTCAATATGAGAAGGGTTTGGCCATAGTCCACCACGCTGGCCATGAGCGGATTGGCAGACTTCACACGCCTTTGAGAACATTATGGAGAACTCTCAGGCGTGCAGGTTTCCTCACGATGTTTTCCTTCACCGTTGAAGCAAATGATATTTTAATTTTTAAAAACGCACATAACTCCGAAAGTTAGAGGTGCGTGCCCAGATTCGAACCGCCGATGTCTGATTAGGAGGCTGACGCCCTAACCACTAGGCTATAACAGCTTTAGGCATTTATATTAACCCTTAATTGGTGTCTACTATGAAAGTTGAATTGCTTGGCTTTATGACTCGAGCCAGGATTCGAATTTGAGACCTCCTACTTTTATAATATTGCAAGACAAGCACTGCACCTCGAAAGTCATCAGAAAATATTTCCATCCGTGTCTGATACGAACTTCTGGGATGCGGCAAAGTCTCGCGGCATAGGCGATTTTTGTCACGTGTAACTTCAACGTTTTCAAAGCTAGAGTGGACAGGCATTTTCTAGACAAGGGCGATCCAACCCAAATCTAATTATTGCTACCATCAGGTATGAGTGTAGTCTAGCTAAATCTTGTCTATAATATAATAAAACTGTAACAGGACGAATTCTGTACATTAAATATATTTTGAAAATTTTAATTGGAGGATGCTTTATTATCGACACTGAGACCAAAACAATTTTTTTTTTGTCTGACTGTCTGTCTGTATCTTGACCGCACATCACGCCGAAACTACTGGATGGCTTTAAATTAAATTTAGTATAGGAGAAGCTGATACTCCTTTTCAATATATAAAATAGTTTTTATCCCGGAATTGAGCAAGGTTCCTTGGGAGAGGGGATAAATGTTAAAAATGTGTATTAGTAATTTATTCTCGCGTACTCCAGTTTCACTTATTCGTTATTTTTGTAGTAGTAATGCAGGAAGGAGATACTTTAATGTTTATCCTGAAATTATTTCAAGATCGTCGGTTTAATAATCCATTTCATCTTGATTGGAAGACAAATAAACACTCTTTCACACACACTAACTCAATGCAGACGAAGTCGAGGGCATCACCTGTCTGTTATAAAAAAGCAGGCAGATTTCGCATACTTGGGCCAGTGAGTAAAGCATTAAATTTTGTCCAGGAAACATGACATGGAAATATGCATTATGCAACTTGATCACTAAGTTATTAGCTTAACTTGTTTCTAAAAATCCATCCCAAGGGTGTGGACTCGAGAGTAAGGGTTCTAGTTACAATGTAAACCCTATTACGTTGTACTACATCGATAGATTGATAGAAAACGAGGCGCGATAACTAGCTTAGCTACACAAAGCTTGGCATAAAACGATTTAGCGGTTGCGAACGGCGGAAGAAGGGTGGACGTCGGCGCCTGGTGGCTTAATTAGGCCCCGAACAACTTCAAAAAAAAAAACCTTTCTGCGGGACGTGATGCGGTTAAGCGGAACAGGATAGAGTGAAACTACATAATTTTCGGTCATTTTAGGGTTCTCTAAGTATATGAATATTAAACTAAAGTGTCAAAATGTCTAATAAAGAAAACCGTTTTTTCTTAAACTTAAAACAACTTTAAGCTTATTATAATGAAGATTTGCTATAGAAGTGACCTTAGATTTTACCTAACTATAATTAAAAATCATAGTTTTACTGATTATATACGTAGACAGTAAATAGGTTTTGGTATTCGGGTTCTTGTAAATCTGAACTTAACTTAAACATGTAATGATGCCAAATCGCATAAGATGAGAGTTTGAGTCCCATTTTGAAAACAAATATTAAACTCGCAATGCAGTGTATCTTAATATCTCGATATTTTCATCAACGCGTCTTCTACTATATCTTTGGATGATTATCAAGAAATCGCTCAAATACCGCACAATTCCTGAATATTATTTTGTGAATTTATAACTTTAATTTTTAGAATTCGCCCAGGTTTGGTCTCGTGTTAATCCTACTAGACAGCTTATAGGCTACCGATAGCCTTCTGATACTATCTCACCTTGAAAGGAATGGGTTCAATAAACTGTCATATCATTTCAAGGTTAGTGAAACGTTTCATGATCAACCCATTCTAGGCTCACTCCAGAGCACGGGTCCACCACGCTGGCCATTTGAGAACATTATGGAGAACTCTCAGGCATGCAGGTTTCTTCGCGATGTTTTCCTTCACCTAGTTACTCAATATATAATATAACTTATTACAATTAACGAAATTGTTACGTAAATATTATTTAAACTTAAACAGCAAAACCGCACTACCTTAAGGTACTAATCTTAGTAAATATATACTTATAACAAATATATGACAATTTATTCATCAACATCATGATCAACCCATTACTGACTCACAACAGAGCACGGGTCTCCTCCCAATATGAGAAGGGTTTTGGCCATAGTCCACCACGCTGGCCATGTGCGGATTGGCAGACTTCACACGCCTTTGAGAACATTATGGAGATCTCTCAGGCGTGCAGGTTTCCTCACGATGTTTTCCTTCTCCGTTGAATTAAGTGATATATTAATTGCTTAAAAACGCACATAACTCCGAAAACTTAAAAGTGCGTGCCCGGGTTCGAACCCCCGACCTCTAATTATGAGGCTGACGTCTTAACCACTAAGCTATCACAGCTTATACGTTAGGTTTGAATATAATAAATATACGGCATCCCTTATAATACAGGCCAAACGCACGCTTGACTTTTAGTTTTTTCGGCATATTCGGGTGCGAGAAACTTTTTGACGATATTTCCTCCCTCACGTATAGGGTTCGTAGTTAGTCTAACTTTTTTAACTCTCGAAACAGATCTATTATTTTTATTCGTACTTGATATTATGATAGCTGTAATTTCATTTCTGACTTTTCGATTTGAGTTTCTCGTTATTTATTTTCAGTACACGTCTATGCATACGATTAATTACGAAGACTCTTCCGATAATGATTCCATATTTTAATGAGGAAAATCTTAAGTGGAACCAGAAGTCGAATTAAGTTCGGGTGCTGACGTAAAAAATGTGCATTTCTTATTCCAAAAATCATACGTGTAAAGCGAATAAAAAAAAATCATGTATCATGTTTGCGTATTTCTCATAATTTTGAATACAATGGAATTGCAGCCCCTTTAAGTGAAATGCACTTTACAAAAGTAAATTAAATACCCTTAATGAGAGCTAGGTCATCTAGGTCTAAAGATTTTCTGACTACAAAGTATAACAAAAAAAGATACATTTTGTTACAAGTTCCGGCCCCCTCTACTGCGACGTCATCCAGTTGACGTGTTGCCATGACAATAGATTATTGATATTGGCTAAATGATTCGGTTGTGATAACTATTTTAGAAAATACACAATTATTAACCTTATTACACAACACGCTTAGTAAGTTATTATTAGTACTGATCGCCTACAGTTCGGTATGAGACTATATTATATTACACAATTTTAAATCTCTGCACTCCATATCATTTTTAGGTATACTCAAGATCAGTACGTCCGCACAGTAAGTCAAAAATGGGGTACATAGCTTTCTGTATACGTTTCACATTTAAATTATCCCACAAATCAGCACAGGAGTTTCTTCTAGGACATAGCATATAGAGTTTCGACCCCATATTCATAGCTTCTCCTAGTATAGGTTTGAAGATCGGTAATTTTTATATAAATGATAGTAACAGATCGACTTGAAACGAGTCCAGGGAATCCGTAGCTAACTACGAGATACTCAGCAGATTATTATATTTTTTTTCATTCCACTACTAGTTTGACCTAGACTGCAATATCACTTGGAATATGATATATAACGTGTTAAATGTGTAAAATGTGTGTGGATTAACTTGTTAGGGGTCCTCCTTTACAACACATCGAAATGCTAAATCGCTTGTAACTAGGGAAGTCGATGTCCCCCACTATACACACAATCAAATAACAAATGGATTAAATGCTCCAACCCAACCGAATAATTGAATTTTAATTATAATTTGCCTCCAAAATAATATTTAGTTCTATACACACAACCGGGACCATTCTTTAGTAAAAGCAATCAGTATTTACACGCCAGAATTTTAATTGTTTCACGTCCCACATTCAACTTTCTCACAATGTTACTTTGTTACAAATTTTCCAGGCGGGAGAAAAACCAAAACCACACACTTTTACGGCACATTAACAAAGGCCAACCAAACCCTATTTACCTGCCTGCAAATTGACCATCGAAAAACAATTCTTCCAGTTTAACCACATTGAAATAACATAAAAGTTTGCCTGCGAACCTGGACCGATTCCAAATAAGGTAACTGTCGACGACATCCGGCGGGACCAAGTGTGCATAAACCAAACTTATCTGTGCCTATTCGTAAACATTTATTCTAAGGGCGCAAAGTTTAAAATGCTTTGTTTGACGATGTATATGCTAAGGGACGACCAAACGTTCGCTTCCGGAGTCAGTGGCTACTCGTTGAGTTTTATAGGTAATGGATTGAATTTGTAAGTGATTATTTTTGCCTTTTGAAATATGTGCGCTTTTTAAACCATGCCCATTTCAATTATCGTTCATTATCAGAATCTTTTTTTTTACGCACTACAAGATAGCCCTTGACGGCTTTCTCACCTGGTGGTAAGTGATGCAATCTAGGATGGAAACGGGTTAACCTGTTAGGATTATGGTAAACCCACACTCCTAATTGGTTGGTACGCGACATCGTGCCGGAACGCTTAATCGCTTTGCGACACGTCTTTGTCGGTAGGTTGCTAACTAGCCGCGGCTGAAGCCTCCTACCAGACCAGACTCAAGCCGGGAATCGAACCCAGGACCGCCAATTTTATAATGCGACAGCGCGCACACTGCGCCACGGAGGTTGTCAAAAAATCTATTGGAGTAATAAGCATTAGTATCCAATTCTACCAAAGCGATATCTTGATAATGATGAAGTAAGTCATTAAAGTGTTATTTACTCTTTTCAGCTTTATGTATATTAATTATTTTATATCCGTGTGTGCTCTTACGCAAAAATGTTTTAATATAAAGCTTAAACTACCACCCACTCACCCATTACTCTATCTCGTTAAAAGTGTCGCAAAAAATTGTTTTAAATATATTTATTACCTATATATCAAATATCGACCTTGAAGTGTTTTCTACCAAGAGATAACTTATTACAAATTATTCGACTTCAGCGTATATGGAAGTTTCCGAGGATTCAGCCTACACAAGAATTTTTACCTTTGTTCAAATATACATATTTTAACAATCCAATGCACTCACTGTGAATCTGTGTGTTATGAACATTAATTTTGTCTGATTTGGTTATATGAGTGACATTCTCGAGGATCTTCAACCAAACAAGCTTTTTGGAAAGTAAAGGCTTCGAACATGTATCTGTATTATGAATAAAGATACAATCTTGACCACAATTTCTGAACTGCACTATTAAATCTAATAAAAGATCAGCGTTGGTTGAAAATGCTATTGTGTAAATTGGCCCATCTGGTAGTCATTATGATCAACCCATTGCCGGCTCACTACAGAGCATGGGTCTCCTCTCAATATGAGAAGGGTTCACCACGCTGGCCATGTGCGGATTTGCAGACTACACACGTCTTTGAGAGCATTATGGAGAACTCTCAGGATGCAGGTTTCCTCACGATGTTTTCCTTCACCGTTGAAGCAAGTGATATTTTAATTGCTTATAAACGCACAGAACTGCGTGAAAAGTAAGAGGTGCGTGTTTTTATGCACAATCTCTTATTATATGTAATGTTTCGTATAACGAGCACCAGTTAAATTTTTCCTAGCCTTACTTTATTCATCCTGTTACACATAGCGGTAAAAAATGATTTTGATAAATTTTTATCGTTATTTTATTTTGATTTCATTAGTTGTGACGAATAAAATAAAAAAAATTCTTGATGTTTTAAGTTCTAAATTTTCATTTCATTTCATCTCAATCAAGATTTCATGAACACAATACCAGCCTTGTACTACATATTTCGAAAAATGTAATGTAAAAAGAAAAAAAGATCTTACTATCTTTCATTCGCATCCAGTGTGAATTCACTTAAGAACAGCAATGAAAATAAAATCCAATACATTCACAGCTGCTTTAGACGAGTGTCGCGAACCCGTCCCCTATAACTACAATCGTAAAGCTGATCTCGCTCCCGTCTTGAGGGTAACGTATGCTAAAAAATGCAAACAGGAAAATTTAATGGTACGTGAAGTATACCAGGCAGCAGTAAAAATAAAGCTCCCGGGATTGTTCCATATCTCGACGTATAACTACTGTTTTCGTAAGAATATTAAGGGTTCGAAACTTCGTAGGCGAACTAAAAGTTTACGAATACGGAAGGTTTGCGGTGCAGCTTAAGAAAATTTTTTTTAAATAAATAAGCCAACATCTGCATTATCGTCTTTTACAATTACGGAATGTTTTATTAAATAAGTTTTTTTTACGATAACAGGTTTTCCTCAAAAGTTGTAACATCCCTATTAATTTGAAATTAAAAGAATTTATATTTGTGTTAAATTTAATGCAAATCCGTTTAGGCGTGCGAGTTCGATCGAGTAACGAAAATCCAAAGTTTGATTAATTTAAACGAATAGGTAAGATAGTTAGTACGAATAAAAATCTGAGACAAATTTGACCTGCAATGAAATAATTGCGTCGGATTTATGATATTAAATAAATACTATATTAAAATAAATTGAGAACTAAGTAACCTTGTTAAAACGGCTTTACAAAGATACTCGTACCTATCGACTGTTCAGAGATCTTTTATATTCAGTTAAATTGTATGGTTAATGTCGTTTCAGTTATATCGTGCTTTAACTAACTGGTGCTCTTTTAACGCACCAGTGATTCGATGCCATTTTGTTTTTTTTCAATTGACTGCTCTAGATTTGGTTCATTAAAAATCACAAACGCAAAATTTAAAATATCCGAATATCTTAACGAGTTTTGCCATTGATAAAACAAGTTATATGCCATTAGTGTGACAGATAACTTGTTGAAAGTTCTTTAGAAAAGAATAAACGAAGTTCAAAGTTATAAATGAGGTCGAGTCAAACTCAATGATAAGGGTCAGTGTATAACAATGTTTCAAATAAATGTTCAGAGCGATGATATCTTCTGGACGTTGGCCAAGCGCATACATCCGTGTGGCATGGCGAGACTAAACAATTTTGCTCGTGTCAAAAGTCAGGAATTATTCAATAGGAACCTAATCTATTTGAGATAAAAAAAAGTAGCTAAAGACATTCTCCGCCCCATAAACGTGATGCTGCGTAAAAGAAGGAGGATAAACCAACAAATGACATGGCTGGATTCTGCCCTAATAATCAATTCATAATACATAAATGTTCAGTAATTACTCATAAGAGAAAATTCCTTTTAAAATAAACTCAAAAATATCAATATTCCTTCTACGTGTAACCCTTTTTTAATATTATTCCTGATATAATTAGTTTCATAGCGTATTGTTCATGAATATATTTAGGCGCACTTTTGGTTTTCTATTATACGATTCCTCGCTTGGTCTCTGATCGTAAAACTTAATCGGAAATATACACACACTTATAAGCTTTAATATAATGTAGTGTATTTAAATGAACATGAATATTTCAATTAGGGCACAGCTCCATGTACATTCCGGCCATGTAATTTCTAAACATAAATAAATATATGACCAGTTTTGAAATTTCGGCAGCGAATCGAGATCGAGATGAGAAACTATGGTACTTGTAGCTCCAAAATGTTAAGGCACCATTGTGTACATTGCTTTAATATTACTTGAATCGCTTATTATTCTAAGCTATTGACTCGAACATGAAAATTGCGTTTAGTTTTGTTTATGGAAGGGAAAAGGGTGAGATATATTACGAAGAGGGCTTGAAACTTGAGAGTAATAAAAGTATAATCGTGCGATATATTACCTACATTTTTATATTGTTGTACTCTTTTCTGAGAGATAAAATTTAGGTGAAAATAATATCTAACTTATATGAAAGCTCAAAGTACCTTTAACGCTTAAGTGCTTGTATCGAGTGAAATCGTCTATTACGGAGACGAACATGGCTCATTAGCTTCACAATTTCTGTCCTTGTAAATCTAATGTGCTGTAAAAGTAATAATCTCAAGGACCTGTAACAGTTTTTCCGCCCCTATGGCGTAGACTTCTTCTAGGACTGGTAGCATCAAGGGAGTCGCAGAGAGCCGCTGGACATAAGTGGCGTGGGATCTTAGGAAAATGTTTGTCCAAGTTCACTGTCTATTGTTTGAGACAACGTCGACTTAGATAATTAAATAAACACAAAACATTTTGAGAAGCCACTTTTGCGAGACACGCTTGTTACTGGAGTGTCACTCCAGTATTTAATTAGAAGAAAGCGAAAAGAAAACTGAGAAGGTAGGGTGATTTGTCAAATGTAATTAAAAAGAAAACGAAGGAACTGACGAATTTACGCGACTCTAAAAACACGACGGGCACTGAAGTATTTGTTAAGTTGCCGACGTTTGTTTTCAAGCTAATTACATAGTTAATGAGATACTGACGCCTTAAAAGAAGGAAGTAAATAATATATTTGATGTCAACCAACTAAAGGAATAATAGCGGTGATAGCCTAGTGCTTAGGGTCAGCCTCCTAATCAGAGGTCGGCGGTTCGAATCCGGGCACGCGCCACTAACTATTCGGAGTTATGTGCGTTTTTAAAAATTTAAATATCACTTGCTTCAACGGTGAAGGAAAACATCGTGAGGAAACCTGCACGCCTGACAGTTCTCCATAATGTTCTCAAGGGCGTGTGAAGTCTGCCAATCCGCACATGGCCAGCGTGGTGGACTATGGCCAAACCCTTCTCATATTGAGAGGAGACCCGTGCTCTGTAGTGAGCCGCTAATGGGTTAAATATATATAAAGGAATCGTATAACTTCGTAAATTTGGTATGATATTTACTATCAAGTTCTGTATGTGTATTTTGATAAAATTTAGGGATTCCAAGTATTTTAACAATTATTCACAGAATGGTTATGATGACATATATTATCATGAGAGTTAATTTATTTCATACGAACTGCAATTTTATTTTTGATACACTAGGTGTATTCGCTTTGCGTTTCAAACTTGATGAAGGAGAAAGTAATTTATTTGGTATATCACACTGCTTTAAAAAGATAATAAAATTCATACAAAGACGACTATTTCACTTCATATAGTAAACTTTAATATAATTAAACGAACATGGTAAAGTTGAATACACAGGCAAAAACAGCAAACAAGAAACATAACAAGATTTAAAAAAAAATCCTTATTTATTAAAATATAAAGTGCCGTATACCCCAGTTAGTCATGGACTATGGACTTTTATTGTTCTTACTTTATGAAAACTAAAACAAAAGTAAATTAGAGATAGGCAGCAATTAAATATCGCATTTTACTCAAGAAATGACTCTCCGACACAGGGACAAAGGAATTTCCAAGAAAAGTAACCTTTGTAGACATTGAGACCTCACGAATCTCGTTCATTTAAATAAACTCTTAAAAGAGAAAAAAAAAGCCCAATTTAAAAGTGCGATTGACACGTATTTTAAATGTAATCTTACCTAGCCGCTAGTTCCAGTGCCAAGTTAAACTGAGTTAAATCGAAGACAGGTATTTGTATAGTTTGATTTGAAGAGTCGTGGCCCCTGTATCCGGGAGCATTTTGTACATACAAAGGGCCGAATTGCCTTCTATGATTGAATTATGTCTCCCCTTTCCACGCTGGATGGGATTTCGCCTTTTGTGGGATATTTATGTTAAACTACTCATAATAAAACGCCTCGATCATTCCAATTTAAATCCCTCGAATTTTCATATTCTTTAACTGAAAGCGGGATATGCTTGGAACGTAATGTTGTTTGATTATTTCTGCTATTTTTTTCAGAGTTTATTTGTATGTTTCCAGTGTCTTTATTTTTCATTTATAATAATAGATTATATTACTTAAAAGTTAAGTTTTTTTTCCCGCTGGGAAATGCGTTTACGCGTCCCCCCCGGAAGCGACGCAGGCAAGACTGCGCCGCTTCCGACGGGGAATGTGGGACTCCCCGGCGGCCAGGCTGGCGACCAGAATACCTACTAAAACCCAGCGATGCTCCTTCGCGTCGCCTGGTGGCTGGGTCACGGGAACACTTATGCAATCGACCGCAACCCAGCCAGCGGCGTCCGCTGAGGTAGACCCTCTACGGGGGGCCTATGATGGAGGCTCCCTAACTCCGTCCGAGGCGCGCCAGGAACATTGGACGCGCCTCACGAAAGTTAAGCTATGTGAATAATATTAAAATGTCCAATTTAAAGCATGTGATGATAAAAATACCATATCAACCTCCGATAAAATCTATATTTGGTATTCTTAGAAATCTAAAACCCATATACATGTCTATGGACTTTTTCTCTTTTTTACATCAAAATGACAAATCCCGCTCTGCTTTAAATTGAAGATCACGGATCGGGCAGATGTAGGCGCACAACATTTTTGGCATCTTGTCATTGTTGAAACATCCACGGAAAAACAAAAGGCGAGACAGTCAATAATTTTGGACATCGGAATGTTTGAGCATTATAGTCGTGATCTAAGTTAATAATTACCATAAAGCAATTTTTGATGTCCAATTATGTGTCGAGCGAACTATTTTTCGGACACTTTTTGTAATGCGATCGTGCTAACTGATTTTACGCTGGATTCTTGCAATTAAAATTATTTTGTATTAAGATAAATTTAAAAGGTATTCATGTTCAACCCATTACCGGCTCACTACAGAGCACGGGTCTCTCAATATGAGAAGGGTTTGGCTATAGTCCACCATGCTGGCCATGTCCGGATTGGCAGACTTTACACGCTTTTGAGAATATTATGGAGAACTCTCAGGCGTGCAGGTTTCCTCACGATGTTTTCCTTCACCGTTGAAGCAAGTGATATTTTAATTTTTTTAAAACGCACGTACTAAAGTTAGAGGTGCGGGCCCGGATTCGAACCGCCGACCTCTGTTTAGGAGGCTGACGCCATAGCCACTAGGCTATCACCGCTTCCTTAAAAGGTATTATTTTACATTTAATGTTCTCTTGTTAGATGAAAATCAAAAACAACAATATGGAATTGTCAGTAATATAAAGTTTCTTAGATACACCTACAATAATAAAAGGACTATGAAAATAGAACAATAACACAGTTAACAAAGAAAAACCGGCTTTTAAACAACTTTTGAAAACACTTCAACGCTTCGGAACCCACAAATGCAATTATCGTCGGAAGAAAACTGGATTAAGAAGGGGTCCATTGTAAATAGAAATCGGAGTCACTCAAAGGCTTTCATAGACAAAAACTGAAAAATAAAAATGTTGACGAAAAAAAAAGCGGGAAGGAACTCGTCAGCAATGTGTCGACCCCGAACCAATTGAATTTCAAAGCTGACAAGCGTCTACCGCGAAATTTATTCAAAGAATAAATCTGAAAATTTGTAGATCTAAAGGCATAAAGGCAAAGTGGTGCCAACGCGTCGACACAAAGGAATTTCTAAATTTCACGGCTTCCGCCTCGACTGTTTGTGTTTATATGAGAGGGAAGGGTAAGAAATGACAAACGAGTGAGGGGAAATAACTAAAACTACAGTCTGTAGTGGAGATAGGCAGGCAATGTCGCGCGTCGTCACCGCGGGGTCCTACTGGGTAGGTTCCTGCTCATAACACAACCGCTCGTAACTTTGTTTGTAATAGTAGTAATACAAGATCGTATCCTCATAGTTAAGTATTGGGTTTTTCTGTCATGATAATCGCATGGATTTAGGAAGTTGGTATCGCCCATCAAAGTGCTTCAGAGAATACATTGTGCAGTTCGTCATGGTTATTTCTAGTAAAATAGTTAATATTAATAAAACTAGCTTTCATGAGTGACTTCAAGCGCATAGATATTTTAATATGCAAATTCAAATTCAAATAATCTTTATTCAAATAGTGCTTTGCAAAGCACTCTTGACGCGTCTATTATTTACGTAGTAGTGAATCGATGGTGATTACTACATTCGTAAACTTAAAACTAAAGCTATGAGGGTTCCAAACGCGCAGCAGGTCTAACAAGAAGCCCACAACAAACTTAGCCGGGGGTATTTGTTTACGTTATCACCATCTCACATAATCAATTATAAATTATAGTACCTATGGAGATAGAGCAATTTATACCCAAGCTTTTTTATCGTTTATATAATCCTTAATATCGTAATATGATTTTTATATAAGCTTTCGTTTTGTAAAAACTTTGAACTCATTGATAGACATCTCCGAGATATCAATAGGTAATTTATTATAAAATAAAATACAATTTCCTTTGAATGAGTTACTAATTTTGTGCAGCCTAATAATCGGTACTACAAGTTTACTTTTACTTCTGATGTTCAGTGCGCTACAGTCCATTTTTTCGTACGTACGTTTCGTACGAACGTACATTATTCCAAATGTAAAAGAACTGCATGTGCTGGTCGAGATTCATTCCAGATACATTCGTATTTATAATATTACATAACCAGTTGACTAAGTCCGCTTAAATAAAGGTTTTACAAGATATCCTTTTGCAAATAGGTGATAAATGGCCAACTTTGGTGCTTTGAAGAAGAATAGGGATACGTCATACATATAATTCCTGTCAATTACAATTTAAACAACGACTAGTTAAAATTGCAATTTTTTGTTATCTCAAATGCAGAATTATAACGAAGATCTTCATAGCATTTTTATCAAACGCTAGCGTGCCACGTGAGTAAAGATTGTTTTAAGTATCGTTAAGTGTAGCTTGCAACACCGCAAAAGAGTTCAGTCCTATATCTCCAATAATTTAAGATTTAATGGAGTTATGTGGTTAAATTGACAAAAAGATTAATCTACTATCCCGAAGACACCTTGTTATTTTTCAGGATAGAAATAACCCAAAAAACTTGCCTATCAATTTCCTTCCAGTCCGCTTATTAGTTTTTGTGTGATGCATAAACAGACATACAAAGGAAATCTGTTTTGAAATATAGCTTACCCAGATCAATATTTAAAAAAAATGTTCTATAGCATGAAGAGGTGGTATTAATATATATAAGAGATAAAAAAAGATTACTAAGATTAGCCAACTCATAGTTGAAGGTCGTGGAAGGGTCGAAGCCCTAAATCTGCACTCTTATGCGAGAGAAAGCCTAGTGTTCGGACATTATTAGATTGAGTATGACAAAACAGATTTTCTGAAAATTTATCGATACAAGCAGATCACTTCTACGAAATTTAATCTTCGTTCGCTTCAATTCAATCAGAGCAAGTCCACAACGGATTTTCATATTACTTTGTCTAAGCTAGGAGCTTAGTAAACAGAACAGGCAAAAAGGCATACGCTCGATATACTTAAATTTTATGCAAATTTCTAGAGCTTCGTACGTTAAGAAGATTGAGAATAGTTCTTTAAGAATAAACATTTTTAGTTTTCTTAACATCTCCTTGTAAGATAAAATATAGATATAGATCTACATAGGCAATAGATATAGTTGCCCATTTTATTACTAGATACATATTTCAAAGCTTTGTTCCAAAATATGTAAGATTTGTGCAAGTTGACTGTTCTTTAATAAATATTTTATCGTCGTTTTTAAAATTATCTAATAAGAAGTACGATCCTTGCTTTTCAAAGGAAAAAGGGCTTAGAACCTGAGCAAAAATTGATCATCATGGTTAAGTGATAATAACTTTAGCTGACTGCTTCTTGTTCTCTTCAAAGGTGATAGGTACTACACCTAAATGTTTTTTTTTGTAGTGGCTGCCATTTTAAGATAATGTAAGTCTTTTTAGATGTCAGCTATAAAAGCAAAATCTTACAAAACAGTATTAGATTTTGTCAAAAGACCTTTATAAACGATTAAGGATTGATTAAAATCTTTACCAGCGTAAGGTATTCTAAGGTCTTGACGCGAGCTGTCTATTGTTTGTTAAATTTAATACACTATTATTCTGCTCAATATATACAGAGGTGCCAGTAAATAATAAACAATTCTAGAGAATCATATTGCACCTTGCGGTGATATATGACTTATACGCATCGATCATGTCATAGACAATTTAATTGACCTTTATTCATTTTATAATTTAGTTGTGTTGTCTATTATATTATCCATAGATATAATATTAAATTTCAAATTTGTATTTGCAATATCGATACAATAAATCTATAACTTTAGCTCGCTGCCATCTTACCACTAGTTGGGATTTCAGTTCAGAATTAACTTCTAGTCGAATAGAAAACAGAGAAGTATCAACAACCTTAACGGTAATAGCTGAAAATTGTATAGGTACCTACTCATGAAGGAAAGGACACGTTATTCTATGCGTTTGTCTGTTGTTTTAAGTAATATGTACTATTTGTATGTATTTCTTCCTTCTGTATTTTTTTTGTCTACTCATCTACCTAATAACTTCCGAACCAACCTAATAACTTCAAATAATAATAATATTTGAAAAGCTTTCTTCGAGGGGACCGCTCATACTACGAGTACCTAACAAGGCATTTTTTCACCCTTTCCAATTTTCTACAGTCTTTGTGAACAGAGTGGAAATAAAGTAGTCAAAAGTTTCTTATTTGAAGTTTAATGAATTAGGAGTTTCCTGTTTTGAAAAAAAAAAAATTGTTAATGGGCAAATGGACATCTCAATTAGTATCTAATATTCTGTTGATAAGAAATATAAAATAATCAGATATAAAAATACGGAATAATTAACAATATTTATTTTTTATTACAAAATATTGTAGGGATTTATAAAGAGCAAAGTGCTATTTGCTCAACAAAAGTTCTCTTGCGAGTTTCACTTGCAAGTTACTGTACACGAGCTACACTTGCGTTTGAAAACGTAACAACTTTCCGTTATTACTTATAACTATTATGTGGTGCTAAAAGCACAAAGTTGTATTTCTTTTAACTGCATATCTAACTAGTTCTATTGGCTGGTATTTTTAACGCCTGACGCAAAAGGTTTATTGTTCATAGAAACATGTACAAATAGGCTTACATATAATTGTATGCCGTACTTAAGTTAACATTATTAAGCCTTACAAATATGCAATTACTAATTAGTTAAATTTGTTACATAATTAAAGATAGATTTGTGTGTATTTGTTGATTTCTATGTGTGCTGTGTGTGACTGTCCTTAACCCCGTAGCTGTTGAATCATTTAGCCGATTTGCATGCGGTTTTAATATTTGAAATCTAGGTACATTCTTCCTGATGGTTCTTAGACATATTTCGTCAATATCAGTGCAGCAATTTACTTAATAAAGGAGATGAAAGTGGGTATGAAAAATAGATTATTTTGAAATGTCCCCAATGGGGTATCAAATTGAAGCGCATGATGTGTATGTTATATTAAAACATATTTTATTTAAAATGTAGCTGTTTTAGACATGGGGTGAAATAGGTGAAATGGGGCATAATTGAATATATTCAAATAGTAGGGTATCAAGATGTTTATATTATAATTAGACACGTTTTATTTTCTTTGGGATTTTTTTACAGCCTAATGAACATAGGCCTCCCTTCGTATAGGAATATTTCTTCTCCTATATAATAGTATAGTAGTATAGTGTGGTAGTGTAGTATAGCAGCAAAAGGAGCCCACCAGGCGGCTCTAATGCGGATAGGTGGTTTATTTGGATAACTATCATGTCACTTTGATAATGACTAAGGTCACTTAAGTAACCTAGTAAATAAATTAAATGTCACATTTTAAAATGTAAGTTCAAAAAACGTCATTCAAATGTACAAAAGAAATCATTTAATATCCCAGGAGATTTATATTATAATACTATCAGGTAGTTTTTGTTACTGAATAAAACAGCTTTGAAGGTAAAACTTGCCAAATAATTTTGTTTTGGAGAAAGGTAGAAGATGATTTTCATGACGAAATCTATTTTTTTTAGCCACTACAAGTTAGCCCTTGACGGCAATCTCGCCAGATGGTAAGTGATGATGCAGTCTAAGATGGTAGTGGGCTAACTAGTTAGGGGTATAGGAAACCTATACTTCTAATTGGTTTTTACGCGACGTCGTGCCGGAACGCTAAATCGCTTGGTGACACGTCTTTGTCGGTAGGGTGGTAACTACTAGCTAGGAAGCCTCTCACCAGACCAGACTCGAACCGGGAATCGAACCCAGCATCTGCAACTTTTAAATTGCGCTACGGAAATGCTTGAAACAGTTTCGGAACTGTAAAGAAAATGGATATAAACCACTATTTTTAAGTATACCTACTATTTTCCAGGCTAACATAAAGCCATTGAATATAGTTAGCAATATTGTAAGCATATTGTTAGAGTTTCGTACTAAGCCAGTAAATGTTTACCGCCACCGTAAAAAGGAATCCTGGAAATGGCAGTGTTATGGTGGTCACACTTTGCAAACTACAACATAGTGGTTAACTTATGTTCTAGCTGCATTCACCTACTGAAACGACCTTTATGAGGGGCGAGTGCCAGAGTGCTATACCTGACCTGACTTATAAATCTGACTTATAAAATATTATGTCATATTATATGGTATTACGACATTCTACTAAAGCATAAAATAAGGATTCTGTAGCTGAAGATTCCTACACAGTAAATTTTGGGATTATTGCAAAGTATAATTCTAGAAGCTGTAATAGCCTAGTGGATAAGGCGTCCGCCTCCTAATCAGATTTCAGGGCTTCGAATCCGGGCACGCACTTGTAAATTTTCGGAGTAATGTGCGTTTTTAAACAGTTGAAAATAACACTTGCTGCAATGGTGAAGGAAAACCTCGTGAGGAAACCTGCACGCCTGAGAGTTTTCCATAGTGTTCTCAAAGGCGAGTAAAGTCTGCCAATCCGCGCTGTAATAGCCTAGTGGATAAGGCCTCCGCCTCCTAATCAGATTTCAGGGCTTCGAATCCGGGCACGCACTTGTAAATTTTCTGAGTAATGTGCGTTTTTAAACAGTTGAAAATAACACTTGCTGCAATGGTGAAGGAAAACCTCGTGAGGAAACCTGCGCGCCTGAGAGTTCTCCATAGTTTTCTCAAAGGCGTGTGCCAATTCGCACACGGCCAGCGTGGTGGACCATGGCCAAACCCTTCTCATATTGAGAGGAGACACGTGCTCTGTAGTGAGCCGGCAATGGGCTGATCATGATAATTCTATTATTAAATCGATAACCTAATAAGTATTATCGAGTTTTTATTTTATAATTAGTGCTTAAGTACACGCCAAAAAGGTCACAGTTTCTTAAGCACAGTGAGCGCCTCAATTTAGTTTGGAGCAAAAATTAATTCAAAAGATTTTAGTATTTCACATTTCAAGCGCGTAAGAAGTGATAAACAACGTTATATTGTACGTACGTACTGCAGCAGCAAGGGGAGATTTTACAAACCTTCGTATTTTTAGTGGATAAAAAATGCATTTCTCATTAAATCATAATATTGATTTATCTATTTGCTTTATACAACAATCTGTTTTACGGGTTAGGCGTGAAACAAGCTAGATATATTATGAAAAATGGATAGAGTACTTATCAATATGAAAAAATACTTAAAATAAAACTATAACTGTAGACGATACCAGGAGATTTGATGAGTACCTACCTACTGGTTTGATGGGATGCTTTTTTCTCGTGAAAATATTACGTACCGTAAGAAACTATGAACAAAACAAGGTCTATCAATGATTTCAAATAAATTTCTCCTAATATTATGATTTTTGAACAATAATGTAATGCTAATACAACATACCTTCACATGATTTGAAACAAAATTGCCATGACGATTTTATAGATCTTCAGTCAGGGAGTTGTCTGAGAGAGGCTGCAAGGATACTTTTTGAGCTTTAGAGTATTGTTCGTTCGCTCAAATATTAAGAACGCTTTGATAAGCTGACAAATAGTGACCGCCAATGAAAAAAAGGCGTCTGCTTCTTCAAAGACTTGTCGCGTGCTGTACACCCTCAGTGAATATTAGTGCGAGGCGCTGACAGCGATCTTTTTTTCAGTTTTTTCTGATTCCTTAATATGAAGTTCAATCGGAACTCGAAGGAATCGAAGAATTACTGGTAAACTGGACTTTGTAAAAAATACATATTTATTTTTTTACACTACAAGTTGGTCTAACTTGTCTTCGATCTCACTTGATGGTAACTTATGATGCAGTCTAAGATGGTAGCGGACTAACCTATTAGGGGTATGAGTGTGGTAAACCCGTACTCTTACTTGGTTTCTACGCGACATCGTGCCGTAACGCTTAATCGCTTGGCGAATCGTCTTCTTCAGTAGGGTGGTAACTAGCCACGGCCAAAGCCTCCCACCAGACCAAACTCGAGCCGGGAATCGAACCCAGGACCTCAAGCAGGTTATTTCATAGGATTAAACCTTTCGGCACGCGGGCAATTCGTTGTGAATACATAATTTAATTTCAATTACTTTTTAATTTATGGCTGGCACATAATATGATTTTTCTATTTGATGATCAAGTCACGGTAAAAGAGCGCCGCGTGATTCACCTCTCGTGAGAACTTACTTTATAGCTTTAATCTAAAATGAATGTAAAGATACTTGATTATACCAATACATAACGTACAATTCGTTCCAGAAAAATTCTACACTTAAATATTGTTTACGTTTTTTTTGTGGAATCCCAAGAGGGGATAATAATGTCTGCAAAAGTACGTATAAATAGAACGAAAAGTTATTGTTTGTTTAATTTATATATAACATATTATAAATAAGTGACCAAGCGAAATGGCTTATTCAGGTTTACTTTTTAAAGAATTATAGGACTTTTTCCGTCTGCTCACGTGTCACAGACCTCATAGCTTTTGAATTCACGAATGACGTCACTTCGAATAAAAAAAATAATTATGGCCAAGGGCCTATTAAAAATATAACTTAAAATGAAAATTGAATGGGGCTTATCTCATCCAAGTAAATATTACTTTTAAATACTTTTAACAAATTTTTGTTTTGGTCATCGAAATATTTGTATTTCAGAGATATTTTGTAAAACCCATTTTCTCTAAACCATTCCGTATAATATAACCCATTATATCTAAATGTAGACTCTAGATCCTAAATTCGGAAAAATATGATTAAATTACGTTACAATTTTCATAGCGAAAAATACCGAATATAATTAAAAATTACTTTTATCTCTAGTTTTTAGTAATAACGCTGGAGTTTATTTATATTTAATTTCTTTCGAAAATGACTTGTAATTGTTATATTACAGTTAATATTCAACAAAATATGTTATTTTCTTTAGTACATTGAATTAAAACCGTGCGCTATTTTGCTGGCCAGCAGTGGAGTCTTCCCGTCGGTGCGTCGGCGCTCGGGTTACAATAAATCAGAAGAAATGACACCAAAAGCGTTAACCAGTCACCAACTCGATGGGTGGTCGGCTGGCAGACGCCTTCAACTACAAATAAAATGCACTCACATAAATAGTGTCTCTAAGATTAATTGTAATTTGTATGTAAATATCGTATTACGTGTTTTCTTCACCTCTTTAAAATAGATTGTATCTTCTTATTTACATTAAAGTACATCATAAGATTTAGTAGAAAATATTAAATTAATCAACCGTCTCGTTGGTCTAGTGGTTGTAATGTCGACTAGGATTCAATGGGTTCTGAGTTCTATACCCGGATCAAAAATATTAGGTATTAAATCTTTCTTTCAAATAAATTTCCAAATAAACGTACTTAGGAAATTAATGTTGTCAACCCCCGTACGCAAGAGAAGACGTAATGTCACTTTTCCCGCCTAGTTTCACAAACATGTGTTAGTAACTATGCAAGCCCATCAATCTGTATCGAAGAGGCATGATGGGTCTGTGCTCTAAGCCTACAAAAGAGTGAGGCGGCTTGTGATCACAATCATATATATATTAAACAGATGCTGAAAATTCTAAATTTGTGGATCAGTCCATTTGTAAATTTCAGCGCTTTACTTGAGGACGGAAAGGAGGTAGGGTGGTGACTAGCCACGGCCGGAGCCTCCCACCAGACCAGACTCGAGCAGGGAATCGAGCCCAGGACCTTCAACTTTATAATGCGATAGCACGCGCGCTGCACCACGGAGGTCGTCAAAATGTCGTCAAAAAAAAAAATCGTCAAAAACTTAATGCTATGTACCATTGTTCCATAACTTTTTTTTGTGTATTTCATTTAATCGATTTCACCCTCTGCCAAATCTACAAAGCAGATTCAGTGGTAAATCAAACAAATAATATATACACCAAACTAATAACCTAACTATAAATAATTAAACAAAAAATACAGACAATGTCGCATTACATTTCAATAAGAATAGAATTATTAACTTGTGTAAGGTAAACAATTCAAAATTATTTGATCAATATTTCATACAAAACCGGTTAAAGTGAGCCGAGTCTGCGGAGAAAACTCGATTAACGCACAAAAGTTTGTGGAAACAATAGAAAATTTAATTCACTCGAAGCATTAACAGCTCATAAGTTAGCAAAACACAAACAACGAAGTACGTCAAAAGCAGCATTTTTGCAGGTAAGTCACAAATAAGGGCCTACCAACTTAAATCAAAATTCAGGGACGCCACTCGCAAGCGCTTACTGAATAAAAAAATTTAGCCGAAGCTGAACGATGAGAGAACAAACTTTCCTTAAATTGAGTCAAACAAACGAAACTCATCAACAAGGTTCAGTCTCGAAGAGTTTAAGAACAATTTTTCTCTTAAAGCTAAACAAATGAGACGCCATTAGATGGAGTGAGAGCGCTTAATCTATTTCTGACGAGTTCAGTGACGCGGACAAAGACAAATCGACATTAGCCTACCACACGGCGCGAAGGCGTTCCACTTCTGTTTCAATTCCGCTTTTATTTGCGGATTAAGTTCTTATTAGTCATGGAGCGGCGATGAGGCTCAACTTTGTATCGCAAGCCTTATGAATGACTCAATTATTCTACAGAGGCTGTGCAAGCCCGTTGAAGAAATTTAGATTACTCGTGGAATTACAATACTTGCATTTCTGGTGTACAAAATCCACGGTAAAATACTTTTTACCTCAGGAATATGTATATTTAATCATCATCATCATGATCAACCCATTCACGGCTCACTACAGAGCACGGGTCTCCCCTCAATATGAGAAGGATCCACCACGCTGGCCGGGTGCGGATTGGCAGACTTCACACGCCATTGAGAACATTATGGAAAATTCTCAGGCGTGCAGGTTTCCTCACGATATTTTCCTTCACCGTTGAAGCAAGTGATATTTTATTTGCTTAAAAACGCAAAAACCCTCGACCTCTGATTAGGAGGCTGACGTCCTGACCACTGGGCTATCACAGCTTCAATATTAGTATATTTAATAATACCAATTAACTGACAGCCAAGATGACTGCTAAGTTACCTGGTGGGAAGTGATGAGGCAGTGCAAAAATAGGGAAGCGGACTAACCCATAAGGGGTATTGCAGAAACCCATACATCTAATCGGTACGCCTTTTCTTTATTATTTCTTTAAAACGCTAAATCGCTTTAGCCACTAGCCAGGGCTCAAGCCACTCACCAGACAAGATTGAAGAGAAATTAAATTTAGAAGTTCTTGATATGCTTCTGCTTGCTAATCAAATCTTTCCATTTATAAGTCCACAGCGTCGTTATATACTTGACTTGACACTATGGATCGTTTTAGTTCTCGAATCTCTTTGAATTAATATTATTATTATATTAATTCGCCTAGAACGATCCATGAGCAACCTTACCAACTCACTCCCGGTTCAAATCTCCTCGTAAGGCGTACACGTGACATTTGGGTATTGTCAATCTACGATTCGTTGTGACCTTGAAATTGGATCAAGTTTTATTTTGATAACAGCAACCGTGACTAATTATTTACCATTCTGTAAGACCAAAGACCGAAAAATTCATACTTATGACAAGGCTTTTGTCATGAGTATGAATTTTTCATTATATGCCCGTTAACAAGACCAGGGTTTTGACCTGACTACAAAAAACTTTTTGGTCTAATTATAGGTTTTATATCTATGTCTAGGCATATGAAACGGTTTGACTATTTTTGATGGACCAAGATGGGTAGGTTGAGGATTTAGTGGGGCACATTTTTCCGTAGTTCGTTGTAATTCTCACGGAACATAAAAATAAGAGCAAAATGCAATAGACAAATTAGTTGTTTTCCCCCCAATGTATTCTTTTATGAAATACCAAGTCACAACCTAATACAATTACGTGGGAAGGTTCGTTACATTCCTTTGGCCCGCAGTAAGAATACCAAATTGTATCAAGTAAACAAAACCCAGATAAGGTGCCAAAAGCTGCTTACTTTACTGCAGATATTCTTCGCTCTACTTAACCATCAATGCAGGTATTTGAACAAAATCAGATGCTTTGCTCAAAATTACTTAAATTTTCATTACATTAGTCTCTTGCTTATGTAATGAATTAAAATAGTTACTAGTAGACTTAGTTTGCCTAATAATTATGATACTAGACTGAAATCAATCGTTAATTGATAAATATCAACAGATCAATCCCATACACAAATTTAATAATAATGGAGCCAAAATTAGTTTCCTTCTCTTACTAGTCCATCAGATCTGACAATTATACTGAATGCTTCTAAACAGTTAATTGTTTGATCAGATTTTGGTTTATTCCTTCGGACGATAGCAAATTTATTTGCGTGAATTTAGACAGTTTTAACAAACGAATATCTGTTACATTTGGCTTTGATCGATTACTATTATTTTAGAGTGCTACTGAATTTATTTTAAATAGTATAAAGATAACAGTTGTCTGTGATTATGTTTTCCATTAGTGTAGAACATCAGCCTATTATCAAGATAAATATTAAGTAGCCTATACAAAGAAGCATTCATGAGTACTAAAGCTGAGTGCAATGAAATTGTAAGTCCAGTTGTAAATTAATAATTAGTGTAATCATCATCATGATCAACCCATTACTGGCTCACTACAGAGCACGGGTCTCCACTCAATATGAGAAGAGTTTGGCCATAGTCCACCACGCGTTCCATGTGCGGATTGGCAGACTTCACACGCCTTTGAGAACATTACGGAGAACTCTCAGGCGTGCAGGTTTCCTCACGATGGTTTCCTTCACTTTGAAGCAAGTGATATTTTAATTGTATAAAAACGCACATAACTCCGAAAAGTTAGAGGTGCGTGCCCGGATTCGAACTGCTGACCTCTGATTAGGAGGCTGACGACCTAACCACTAGGCTATCACAGCTTCGATTATTAATAATTATCGTATTATTATTCATTTAAAAGTGTGTGCAAATGTAAAGATTTAAAAATAAGAATTAAAAGATGTAACACAATGGCGCGCTGCAGCGTCACCAAATCCACGGAATAATAGAATGAAGTAAGTTTTAACAGAATTTTCTGTACCTAAATTTTACGCTTCCGTTTAGTTAGTGCTCATCCAGTGTGAGAAGATTCTTACTGCTTCATTCCGGTGGAGATTTTTAATTTCTTTCTTTGAATTTAAATTCAGCGCTCAGTGAATGCTTAATTTAAAGCACTCGAGGTATGATTCATATTGTCCTATCGTAGCTGTTGCAGAAAATGAATGCTTAAGCCGTATTTAAAACATATTTTAAGAATCTACAAAACTGGTAAAAATTCTGGAGTGCGACGATATTTAATACATTTGTACACACAATATTACACAAAATATTATTAAACATTGTCTGTGTTTGTGCAGAAAATACGATTTGATATAATGAAGTGTGATAGTGGTTAGGTCGTCAGCCTCCTAATCAGAGGTCGGCGATTCGAATCCGGGCACGCACCTCTAACTTTTCGGAGTTATGTGCGTTTAAAAAAAAATATCACTTGCTTCAACAGTGAAGTAAAAGATCGTGAGGAAACATGCACGCCTGGGAGTTCTCCATAATGTTCTCAAAGGCGTGTGAAGTCTGCCAATCCGCACATGGTCAGCGTGGTGAACTGTGGCCAAACCCTTCCCATATTGAGAGGAGACCCGTGCTCTGTAGTGAGCCGGTAATGGGTTGATGATGATGATGATGATGATGATGATGATGATGATGATGATGATTTTGTAAGCAATCGCTTCTGTTTAATAATAATTGTTAAAGCCCAATGTAGCAATGTTGTTTAAGTCTCATCGAGGGGATGCCTGTGCTGAACAATAAAAATGAATGAATGGTACACATAAAAATTAAACCATAATAATATAGAGAGTCGGATGAATTATAGGAGTTCGTAGATTTAAAATACTATGTATTTAAAAGTATTTATATTAAATATAATTATACCTCAATGCATTTCATATACATAATTACAATGATATTCAATATTAAATAATATCGACTATCATTTTAATGATGCATATGAAATACAACGAACAATGTCTATAAATTGATCTTGGTGCTTATATTTTGGTCTAGGTGTACCCACGCTCTGTATGCGTAGTTAACGAAATACAACGCAAGAAATGAATAAATATCAACATACTAGATACAAGTTATTCAAAACTTTTCGGGTAAAGAAAAACACTCGCTTGCTGTCTCCGAATCGAAGTTTGGTTATTATCCTGGAAAAAAAATCGTGTCCAACATTATGCAAGAGACACTTAGTTTGTATAGACATGTACTCGTGAACAGATTTGTATCGAAAGGGAATAGCACAAGAGAAAAGAGAACCTGGTTATCAAAATCATAAATGATTGGACGATATAAAGGCATGGCTGGACTCGGCTACTCCAATTGCTGAAAGTAGGATTTTTTTCTCGCCTCCCGAGTCTCATAATTTACAAGTGCAAAGCTTAACAAAAGGGGTATCAGATTGATTGTGCGCGTTTAATGCTACCGTATTTCTCGTTCGATCTATTTCTGACGAGTTCAGTGACACGAACAAAGACAAATCGACATGATCCTACCACACAGTGCGATCGCATCCCACTTTTGTGTCAATCTCACTTTTATTTGCGGATTAACTTCTTATTAGTCATCCTACCAAAATGAGGTTCGAGTCTGATATCGCAAGCCTTATAAATGACTCAATTATTTCGCGAACGAGTACGAAACCATTTGGGAATTTGAACTGTACATATCGGGAGTCAATCATTTGCATTACTATGATTACCTTTTTTAATTTATTTGATGGGGAGTTTATTTCACACGATTCCTTCCAGTGAATAGTTAGGAGCACAACAAGTACGATGATATTTATGTTGAGCATGCAATTTATTTGCTCTTTTCAGAAGGTATCTATTTTATTTATTTCACATGATACACAATCGATACACTGTATTAGCATTAAATATATTACAATATAATGTTTGTTTAAGCCGAGTTCAGTTATCATTGCAGGTATATACAGCATTCTAATTTCTCCGGTTATAAAATTTGCATTACAGTACATTGCAGTTATTAGTAACATTGATGTTAAACAACATAAGAAATATTCAGACTTAATAATAAATACTAGGATTATAATAATTAATAGAACTATGCATGTTGGTATATTTTTTTCTTAAAACTAGATAGGGTGTCGTGAAAGATATCGATGTCATGGTTCGACAAGTTATCTGATTTATATCAAAGCTATAGTATAGCCTGTGCATAATTATTTGTATTAAGTTTAAAAATACTTTGTTAATAATAAGCACTAGCAAGTGATTTTGAATTAACTTAGTTATTTGAATATTATTTTAGCATCTAATTTGTTGGTTAACCCGTAGCGTGCATATTAGCTTCAAAATAACATTGGTGACTGTCGGTTCTCATTAAATTCGATTGTGTTTTGTTAAGCACAAATAACGAGTGGGCTGTAAAAGTATCTGTGTTCGCTTTTAAGTACCTTCATATAAAATTGAAAATCGCACCGCACCATCAAAGATGCTGGAAGCTTCGAAATAGTAATGGGCGAGAATAAGGCGAGAATAAATAACGTGTAGCATATTTCAGAAAGGACAAGTTGAAAAATGCCGAAATGTGTCATCTGTCAGTCGGCGTTTAGAACGATATGTTATTTTGAAAGTGGCTACTTTTGTCGCGCGTCCAAATAGACGAATAGCTGTCTTGTTTGGTATTTGAGATATCCTCAGTTACTTTTAAATTCTTACGTCATTAGAATTAAGACGTCACAAATTTAGCTACAGTTTATAGAGCAGGCAATTTAATCATTCAAATTTTCTATTACCTTGCATGTTGGTTTTATTACTAAATGATATGATATAATTACTCATGTTCTGTAAGATAAAATATTTAATGACGCGTTAAAGGTTTTATTTCATTTGGATTCATGACATATTTTTTTTTATCATGCACTTTTGACGGAGTGGTTTTGTGTCAATGTACACATTGATCTCTTGTTTCAGCAAGGTGAGTTTCAACAGCAACTTCTTGGTTTTCAACAGCATTACCTCTCTCTTTTAGTGTTTTGACTTTGGTAGCAATCTGTGTGCACTGTGTTTTTTTTTTAAATTATAATATCACTTGCTTCAACGGTGAAGGAAAACATCGTGAGGAAACCTGCACGCCTGAGAGTTCTCCATAATGTTCTTAAAGGCGTGTGAAGTCTGCCAATCCGCACATGGCCAGCGTGGTGGACTATGGCCAAACCCCTCTCATATTGAGAAGAGACCCGTGCTCTGTAGTGAACCGGCAAAGGGTTGATCATGATGATGATGATGATGTGTGCACTCCACTGTCGTAGTAGAGTAAATTATCGATATTATTGATTATTAGGTATTTTCCTTTTCGCCAAACCCACATTTTTGCAGAATATGGAGAATCCAATGTGGTAGTTCTACTATGTTCTTATGTTATAAAAAGCTCCGTTTTATATATTCCACTACAAGTTAGCTCTCGATAACAAGATAAGTGGTGGTAAGACATGATGCAGTTAAAGATGGCAGCTTCATTAAACCAAACTCCAAACCGGTTTCTATGGAGCATCCGGAACGATCAATCTCTTAGCGTCACATTTTTTTCGGTAGTGTGGTAATTAGCCTTAACCTCCTACCAGACCAGATCAAATAACATTCAGAAATGACATAATATTCCCAATCTGATACTGCCGAGGATTGAACCCATAACCTGCCAATACCGCAGCGTTCAACACTGCGCCAGGATGGTTCAAAACTATCTTCTTCTTCAAGTGCCTCTCCATTACTGGAGGTCAGCAGTCAGTTTTTTGTAACGTTCCTTGTCCATGGCTAAACGGAACAGTTGTTCGACCGACTTGATGCCAGTCCACTCCCGTATGTTTCTGAGCCACGACTTCTTTCGCCTTCCAACACCTCTTTTTCCAGCAATCTTCCCCATCAAAATAGTTTGCAGCAGGCGGTACCTATCGTTACGCAATATATGACCTAGGTACGAGATCTTACGCTGTTTGATGGTTCTGACCAACTCTGTTCTTCTGCATTCGGGCAAGGACTTCAGCGTTAGACACTTTAGCCGTCCAACTTATGCGGAGCATCCTACGATAAGTCCACATCTCGAAGGCCTCAATCTTTTTTCGTAAGGCTTCCACTAAAGTCCATGCCTCACAACCATATAAAACAACGGGCCAAATGTAGCATTTTAGGAGTCTGGTTCGGAGTTTTAGAGAAAGTTGACGGCTGCAAAGAACTTTTTTCATCTTCATAAAAGATGCGCGAGCAATTTCTATGCGAACTCGGATGTCAGTTTCGCTTTTCCACGAGTCTGTTAACCATGAGCCAAGATATTTGTATTTGTCAACTCTCTCCAAGATATTAAATCCGATATGTATATGTGACGTCAACTGTGGCTTCCCCGAAATGACCATATATTTTGTTTTTGACACATTCATGCTTAACCCTACGTTTTCGCTGCACTCGTTTACTCTATTCACAATTACTTGTAGATCTTGCTGTGTGGACGCTATTAGGACAGTATCGTCAGCATACCGTAAATTATTAATAACTTGTCCATTAACGATGACTCCTAAAGCAATACCATCTAGAGCATCTTTTATTACATGTTCAGAGTACAAATTAAATAATAGCGGTGACAGAATGCATCCTTGTCGCACCACTTTTTCGATCTTAATAGCGTCTGTTTCTTCACCATCTACCCTGATTGTTGCTGTTTGCTCCCAATACAAGTTCCTTATTATGCGAATGTCCTTAGTGTCTATGCCTGTATTGATAAGCAACTTTATAAGAACCTCGTGTTGAACACGGTCAAAAGCCTTCTCATAATCAATAAAGCATAAATACACGTCTTGCTGCATATCTCTGCATTTCTGGACCAATACATTAAGTGCAAACTGTGCCTCCCTTGTTCCCATACCTGCTCGAAATCCAAATTGATTGTCGCTAAGTTGGTCTTCACATTTTGACCTTATACGCTTGTGTATAATCTTCAAAAAGGTTTTTAGCATGTGACTCATGAGGCTTATAGTACGGAACTCTTGGCATTTTCTAGCATTCTTCTTTTTAGGTAGGGTTATGAAAGTTGACTTTAACCAATCTTTAGGGATTTTCCCAGTACTATAGATGTAATTATAGTATTGCAACAATACAGAATATTCAAAACTATGTATCAGGGTAATGCTACCTTGATATAACTTTGACAATAGTGTCTTACTAAATTACAATAGCATTATTTATTGTAAGTAATATACGTACAGCTTACCGAACATTTCAAGTCAATGTTTATCTCTTTTGCGTTGACAAGGGTAAAACAGTGTCAGCTTCTACCTTGATAATATTATTTCCCTGGTTTCCCATAGTTGTATTATACTAATACGTTAATAGTTTCCGGCATTTCCAAGAAAGCTATATTATACTATTTTCTTTTGCTGTACTTTGCATGAAGTTTTTTTTTATCCACTACAAGTTAGCCCTTGACGGCAATCTCACCTGATGATAAGTGATGATGCAGTCTAAGATGGTAGCGGGCTAACCTGTTAGGGGTATGGAAAACCCATACTCCTAATTGGTTTCTACATGACATCGTGCCGGAACGCTAAGTCGCTTAGACCAGACTCGAGCTGGGAATCGAACCGAGGACCTCCAACTTTATAAAGCGAAAGCGCGCGCGTTGCGCCACGGAGGTTGTCAAAAACGACGTTGCAGAAGTATTTATTTACTAAAAAAAGGAACATACCTCATATATATGCAAAAGCGAAAGATCACTAACGAGTTTTACATGTGGTAAAATATGGGATGATAGTTTTTTATTATTAAGTGTACAAGCTTGAAATTTTGAAAATAGGTCTCTTTTAGGGCGTAAGTTAGAATTAGACCGAACCGGTTAGATTTTTTTTTCATCCAAGTCTACCCTGAAGGGTATAAAATAGGGGTTTGAAGTTTGTATGAAAGTCCTATGTATTTTAATTTAGATTTTAGAGACACGAAAATCGGCAATTTGACATTTGCCTGTAGCTTACTTTCTGAAGCAGGGCATTAGCCGCACGGGAAACTTCAATCTCTTCAATAAAGCTGTTTGTTAAAAAAAAAAAAAAAGACGGGTTGCACTCCGGGAGTGCCGGCAGAAGTGAAAACTTGATTATTAACGTTGAGCATGTTTGATATTTTGGAATGGTTAGGGAATAATTTTGCACCAATTGCTTTATCAGTATAAAAGTACTATCATTTATGTGGTAGAATACAATATTCATTTATTGCGCTATCGTACACAAACATGACAATTTATATTATATTAAAAATTTAACACTTTAAAACTATTACAAATTAAATCAAATTACATTTGCAAATCATCTAATTGCTTTTGGAACAATTCTTCTACATTTTTGTCATTTTCCTTTAAACCTTTTGTACGTTGATAATATGCTCTTTGATTCTCACAATGTCTTTTTCTTTTTTTTCTTCTATTTCCTCCTTCGAATCTTTTTTCTTCAAATCTTTTTTACGCTGACGCCATGCCTTTTGGTATTCTCGATTCCGTTCTTTTTTTTTTCTTTTCTTTCTCTGAAAAACGGAGATTATTTATTATCATTTTATTTCATTTATTTTCATTCGAAATTATTTGTTTGGTAAACCTACACCGCACATGTGCTTATTGTGATGTTATAAAAATATAGGTTAATGCTATAAAGTATAAACATATTACAAATATTACATTTATACTATGTAAGTTCATATGTATCTAAAGGGTGTAAAAAGACCCTTAACGAAAACGAAAACCACATATTCTGCCCATCATTGGGATCATTTTTTTCTTCTAGACAATACCTGGGAAACCACAGGTTCTGGAGATATTGAAGGTCAAAGTGTCCATTTTTTTTTCAACTTTTTTGCAAAATCGAATTCTAAGCGTTAACACAACGCGCGGCGCGGCTCGAGCCGGTCGGGTGTGTGTGTGCAGTGTGCCGTGTCCGTGTACTCGTGTAGGCACAACGCACACATTCGAACAGCCGGTTGCGCGCAAACCATTACCCGCTACAAAAATCTGATTATTTTTAAAGTCCAAAAAAAAATTCCGTTTCCCAGCAATTATTTTTGCGCAGTGTTACTTAGTTTCATGTACAGAATGCTTGGTTGACGGCTTCGTGAAGGGTCTGTTTACACCCGTTAAGCAGTACGATAGACTCGATCGAAACCTAACCTTAATTATAAAATTATATTAATTAAAAATTAAAACTTATTAAATTTTCATCTAGTATATTTATAAAGTACTCACTCATTTTCTTTCGCTATTTCTTCATCACTTTTATCATTAATAGATGCACTTTGTTCAATTTCCATATTTTAAGCACTTTACATTCACGAATTTTACGAATACACAACAATGTGATCACTACACAGACGGTCGAGCCATCAGCTGTCACCATCCATGGATGCGCGTGGCACGCTGTAACATTTATTTTATTTTTATTTTATTTTTATTTTTATTGGATCATTAAACTAGTCACTATCTAAAAACAACAAAAAACATTTCAGAAGAACAGACACCAGATAGTGGCCTTCTAGAAATGACCACAGCATGCACAACCTTAAAATTAACCTTACAACTAAATAATTCAATTTATACCTAAAGCAAGTAAGACTATTACAGCATTAAAATGCTGTAATAGATAGTCTTACTTGCTTTTTAAAAGAGGCTACAGAACTGCAGGAGATGTCGCAGATATTCCTGTGATCATTCAGCATTGAGCATATTCTATAGATAGGCGCATGCTGACCTGCCTTGGTTCGACAAAACGGTAAATGAAACGGTTTTCGATTCCGGAGGCGACTACCCTTACGCGGCACACTAAACCTCAGACGCTCCAGGATTTCCGGTGAATCAGTGTATCCATTAATGATTTTGTAGAAAAAAACCATGTCTAACATTTTACGCCTGTTCTTTAGTGACATAAGATTATAGGATAGTAACCGAGAATCATACGAGACCAAGTCACTTAATCTGAACTGACGGTGACTCATCGTTCTTGCGCACAAAAATACGGCCTCCTCGAACCCATACGTATCTATAGTGTTTTTCCTGTGCGGCAAGCCTAGTTGATGCATGCAGACGTTTGTTAGTTGGGGACAAGTGCTCTGCGACATAAACCTGCTGCTTAGTACCGGCAATCCCTAGGTGAGAAGTGTTGAGTTTGTCAGCTGCATGTTTTTTATTAAAGATTCTCACAGCCGCTAAAAAGTTATCTCGCTTAAGTGGGCTAGATAGTTTAAAAATGATACTGCGTGGGCGTTTGGATTCGGTATTCATTTTTGCAACTCTATGAAAGTTTACTATATCAGTGGGTCCAAGCTGAAAATTAACCACCTTGGCCAATTGAGAAATCAATGTTAGCAGATTTTCTGATCGATGCTCGGGAACACATTGAATTTCTAAGTTGCTGTCACGAGACTGTTGCTCCATCTGAGATATTTTAAATTCAAATTCAGTCGACCGAGATCGTAGTTCCAAGTTCTCAATTTCCAGTTTAGATATTCTGGCAGACAAGTCCTTATTTAAAGTATTCTGTTCGTCGTGACAGTCAGACAAAAATTTAAGAGATTTGATAGCCTCATTTAGCTCATCCTGTATAGTAGTAAATTTTTTTATAACTCCGGTAACTTCTTGTTGTAATTTCATTATGGCTATGTTAAAATTACCCAAGGTAGATTGCTGGTTTTCAAGCTTTTGATTTATCTCCGTTCGAAAACTACGTATTTCGCTCAAAAGACAATCAAGGGACATGTCTACTGATGTAGGTGAGCTATTAACGTCCGCACGCTGCACATTTTTCCTTTTATTGGATATTGGAGTATTAATATTATCTGCCTTAGGACGCTTGGCAATACACGTTGGGCATATCCACTTAGACCGATGGGTTGAAGTCTCACCATAATTAACACAATCTGAATGATATACGAGTAAACAATCGATGCTTGAGCACTTCACGCGTTTTTGAGTGACAGAAATGCTGGAGTTACAGGCACCGCAATTCATATTTATATTATGTGGATATTTATGACAACCGTTTTGACTTTTTCGTTTTGACACCACTCCGATGCTCAAGTTAAACAAGTTTTAATAGAAGAAAACCATAATGATCTCTTGAAATATCACATTACACGATTCTCCTATCACTTAATAATACAAAAACTATGACTCTGTAACAGTACTGCAGGTAAAAACGATACTTTTTGAATTATAAAGCGTAGCGCGTTAGTAGCGTGTAGGTTGACGTTCGTTGCCATGGAAATAAACATACACGAACATTCGCGCAAGCGCCCTGCGCTGCCTAAACGAAACAGTAGGCCCAGGCATACATTTTCGCCGCGCCGTAGAGAGGGGATAGCTGTCTACTCTCCATCCGTCTTACGCTTTTTCGATCAGGTCACGTGTCCTGACGCGAGTTTAAGATTTTATACCCATTACAGAAAAAGTGCTCAACGCCGCTAAAGAAGTTTTCACTTCAAAAAAAGCAGTTATCATTCTATTTGCTAAATTTGCTTACTATCATAGTTCTATCATGTACTAATTAAAAATGAATATTATAATCCTATTTACGGAATAGGAACGGTCGCTTAATTGTAATTCATTAAATTTATCAATTAAGTAGATTTGTTATATAAAGCGGTCATTAATGTAAAACAATTTCGGTCGGACTACACTTATTAGATAGTAATTATTTGTATTAGTAATATTGGTATTGGTAAAACAATTTCCTATAGGTACCTAACCTTTGACTGAAGTTTTCTAAATTCCTATCTATATTATTAACGAGTCAAATAGAAACGTCAAATTTATTGCTTGAGTTATATTACTCTTTACTTTTGCTTTTTACTTTTTGTTGAAATAACTCTTATTCATAGTAATATACTAAGTTTATATATACAATAATAATAATCATATAACCTATATTATAATTTTATTATAAACTCAGTCAAATCCTTATTATGTAGACTAAATTATTGTATAGATATTTTCGCTATACCTCTATAAATATATAAACTTTACTCGCATTCGTTGTAGGGCAATACATAACCCATTACCGGCTCACTACAGAGCACGGGTCTTGTCTCAATATGAGATGGGTTAGGCCATAGTCCACCATTCTGGCCATGTGCGAATAGGCAGACTTCACACGCCTTTGAGAACATTATGGAGAACTCTCAGGCGTGCAGGTTTCCTCACGATGTTTTCCTTCACCGTTGAAGCGAGTGATATTTTAATTTCTTAAAACGCACATAACTCCGAAAAGTTAGAGGTGCGTGCCCGGATTCGAACCGCCGGCCTCTGATTAGGAGGCTGACGCCCTAAACACTAGACTATCACAGCTATAAATGAAACTTAATACACTGTTATTTTAGTTATTTTCCTCAATATTACCGTATGAAATTTATCTTTCTAAATTTTTCGTAGCAAACGAATAGGAACGAACGTCAACCGACTCACCATAGTGAGTAAATAAAAAATACCCTGTATGTTTAAAATATAGGAAACTTCCATGTACCAGCTCCGCTATTTGACGCCAACGAAGTTAAAGTTGTTATAAAACAGAAAAGTACGTGGCAAAGGAAAAGAGAAAGCTAAGTCCTATCAAGTCTGTCCGTGTCAGTGGCCGAAGTTCGGGATTTCAGCTATTTATTGCGATCCCACAGGATTCGAGAATTTACGCGGTGAAAGATAAAAGATCCCGACTTCTTACTAAGGCCAGCGATGCACGATGTTTCAATACGCTTTTAAACCGATGACACGTACTTTTATTATGTTGTATATCTTCTTATAATTTATTAAGATATCTAATGCTACCTAGATTTCCATTTCCAGCTATATAAGTTAAATACCTATCTGAGATGAATGAAAAGAAACCATTACTGCCGCAGCCGCTTGCACTCGCTGAAGGGTGTTTCTTAATAATAAGTTGCGAAGGAGCATCGCTGGGTTTTAGTGGGTATTCTGGTCGCCAGTCTGGCCGCCGGGGAGTCCCACATACCCCGTCGGAAGCGGCGCAGTCTTGCCTGCGTCGCTTCCGGAGGTGATGCGTAAACGCATTTCCCAGCGGGGAAAAAAGCAGCTTTCAAACTCATCTAGGTGTTGCTATATCGCATTAACTATAATCGCAAAAACGTTCAGTGCTCACATTTAGATACTCGTGTTATCATGAAAAGCCCTGCGTAATAAACTAAGCGAGTTAAGTTGTTCGCTGAGATTTGTAGAATTAAGGAAACTGATTGGATTTTCCCTTGTCGGCGGTTTTCTGTGATACCATCCGCCTGAATGCGTGATATAAGGTTGTCCGTACTCCGTAGGTTTAAATAATTAATAATGTACCTATTAAAGTGGAATGCCAACTTGTGTGTAATTAAACACAAAAAGACCTCCTTTCTAGCATGAGGAATTTCAACTGCTATATTTCAGATGTTTATATTAAAAATACGCATCCTGTGAAAATTTCACCCCTTCACCTATAACGGTTTATGAGCGTACCGCTGACAGACAGACAGCAGAGGCATACTAATGTGATTGGCAACGTTCGATTGCAAAGCCTTAAAATAAATTTTTTCTTCACACTACACTAATTAACAATTTCAACAAGAAACTTGGTGAAGCACCTATGATGGCTTTTGTGGCGCAGCTATCTCACCTGGTGGTAAGGGATGATGCAGTCTAGGATGGAAACGGGCTAACCTTTTAGTGGTATGGTAAGCCCACACTCCTAATTGGTTTCTACGCGACATCGTGCCGGAACGCTTAATCGCTTGGCGACACTTCTTTATCAGTAGGGGGGTAACTAGCCACGACCCAAGCCTCCCACCAGACCAGACTCGAGCCGGGAATTGAACCCAGGACCTCCAACTTTATAATACGACAATGCACGCACTGCGCCACGGAGGTCGTCCAACAGGTGAGATTGCCGTCATGGGTTAAAATGCAGTGGAATAAAAACGGTAACGCTAACTTTTAGTAACTCGATAATATTTCATGCTATATTAGAACAGAAGATTTCATTACAGACACAACAAGTAGGCATGTCGCATAGAGCTTATCGGCAAAACGTTGCGTTATAACTAATGGTTCGCCGTTAATAGAACTTTTGTTTGTCCAGAACTTGGCTCTCAGCATGGCTTTGTGGACCGATGATTCTGCAAGTATTATTTTGTTCCGCCATTGTTTGCGGCGGCGGCTACGGACAGACGCGTGGCGGTACTATGTATTAACATTAATATTGTTTGTATGGCAACGCAAACATTGCGGATTTTCATTTGATTATTTCCACCCCTGTTTTTAATGAAATCATAACATTGTATGTTAGGAAGCTGGATGGGGTTCGCATTATTTATTCCAATATTTGTAAATTGTTCATTATAGATGTAGTAAAAGATGAGGAATTAAAAAAAAAATTAAATATTATTTTTTGAATTTTTTTCCGTAGATTCTCCTTAATTTATAGATATGGCCATTTTTTCAAACCCATATTAACATATGGGTTTGAAAAAAAAAACAAGTTAAAAGGAAATGTAAATCGCTACGGGACTTTTTTTGGTGTCCATTTATATGTAAGTACAAGATGCGCCCTTGTAATTCCTGTTCCCTATGGATACGGGGATAGAATATAGTTTAAGTTTTTCGCTGGCGATGTAGCTTTCCATTGATAAAATAAAATACATATACTATTTTTACAATAGGTTTGACGGTTTAAGTGCGCTAGCGTAACAAACAAACAAACTCACATTTCCATTTTTAATATAGATTTAATTTATTGGTATTAGTTAAAGATGTTATTTGTTTTTTGGCTGATCTAATAAATAAACTAATATCTACAATAGTATTCTTAAGTTAAAGTCGTTTCATTTTCCCTTACATATAATATTAGCCTAAATATATCCTATATATATATGTTAGTGCCGCAATATATTTCTTAAGACTTAATATATAGGATAATTTTATATATTAGTTCTAATCATGCTAAGCAAATTATTAAACGTAAATTTCGATTGAATCGTTTGCAAAATCTATAGGTATATGCAAAACACGCCACAAAGATTTATAACCCCGTAATCAAAGAGTGCAATTTGAATGTAACTATATGAAAATATAGCATCCTGGTCTTTAGATCCCGTATACTTTTTTAGTGCAGCTAATAACTCACGTGGCTATTCGGGTCTCTGTACTTCAAAGGGTGTATTTTTGTTTTATCACAAATTACGTTCTGGAGACAAAAGGATTACACAGCTAAACGGAACGCATTGAACCAAAAAATACGTATTAACCAGAGCAACCCGGTAGGTACCGAGACAAATAAAGTATCAGGGAACAATGCTTGGCCACTGACTGAGTAATTTTAGACCGGCTTCGGGTTACCAAGCGTTTTATAATATGTATTTAGGACATACCGTTCCATTCGGAAATATCAGGATTTGGTAAAGACGTTTTGTAACGACTACAGTAAAATAAATTAAAATTCATATTCAAAATAGCTTCATTAATATAACCTTTACAGGGATCCAAATTTTCATTTTTATTTTTATTATTTTATTATTTATTAAACTTATATAATGTACTCACAAGAGTGACATCATGGATAATATGTTACCGGAATATTTAAATGTAGATAATTTTCATATACATTATATACTTTTATATTAGGCTACTCTAGCAAATTAGGTTTTTATCCTGTCAAGCTAGAATAAGAGGAGATAAATAAATAAAAATCATTTTTGTCACATTCAGTGCCACACAAACACACAGTCAGTTTTACCAAGCACTGCTATAATGAACTATGTAAAATATATGCGTAGGTACGAATGAACGAATAAATGAACGTAAGAGTAAAGTTAATATGTATTGAGTAAGTGGGTGCTTAGTGAGAGATAAATATTATATTTAAGAAATTATTATCTATTTGTAATTTACTAACTGTTTTTCATGGGTCATTTGCAGTTAAAAAACTGAAGTTCTTCTCATAGTAAGGTTTCACTTTTAATTCATCATCATTATATTTTTTATTACATTACAAAAGTTACTCGTATAAACGAGTAACTTTTGTAAATTTAAATTACTTAACTTAACATAAGTTAAATTACACAAAAACTCGAACAATGCTATCCTAGAGGCTTAATCAATGTAAATAGTTTCTGATCGCTCCAATTTATAAATACCAAGACGTTAAATCGTTTCCGTTAGCAGATTGAAAGAGGGGCACACCTCATTAATTTAATATATTAATAATTAAGATTTTCTTTTAAACTTATAACAGTTTTATATTTAATTAACAAAAGGTGGTTAAGTAAGTACTTTTAATTATGGTTACCCCTTTTTGGCATACCATCAGCGCGTCACGCCTGATACATGGTTCAGAGAAGTAAATTAATTGAGGAAGCGATATGGACGCAATTTGGTTAAAATGCGAGCGTAGTAAGAATTTAGAGTTTAAAGGAATATAAAAATTGACGTCGCTTCACAATTTAGGTTAAACAATCTATGAAAATGTTTTACGTGGTGTATTTTTATTGTTTGAACAAACTTCTTGAAAAGATTTTTTTTTTAAATAGAGAATATTTTATTGTATCCATTAATCGTGTTCATTATATTTTTATTGACAACAGTATTGAATGATTTTTCCACAGATGACATCATATTTTAGTGACAATATGTTGTCATTATTTGTTCTTTTCATTTAATCGTCACTACAGAGCACGGGTCTCCTCTCAATATGAGAAGGGTTTGGCCATAGTCCACCACGCTAGCGATGTGCGGATTGACAGACTTCGCACGCCTTTGAGAACATTATGGAGAGCTCTCAGGTTTCCTGAAGATGTTTTCCTTAACGCGAATAGCGAACGATATTTTAGTTGCTTAAAAACTCACATAACTTCGAAAGTTAGAGGTGCATGCCTGAGATCGAACCCCGAACCTCTGATTAGGAGGCGGAAGTCCTAATCACAGCTTCGATCACATTATAAATAAAAAAACC
Organism: Lasiommata megera; assembly: GCA_928268935.1. Lineage (NCBI taxonomy): Eukaryota > Metazoa > Arthropoda > Insecta > Lepidoptera > Nymphalidae > Lasiommata > Lasiommata megera. The sequence goes on along the minus strand of OV743308.1, from coordinate 7,070,393 downwards.
TTACCTATACCACTTCCAGTAGGTACAAAGATTTTTTTTTACTTCCTTGAGCGTGCAGTATCTTTACCGCCCTCGGGGGAAATAACACACTGTCACACAGAATATACTGCCCCACCACAATTAGAGATCGCCAGAATTGCGTAATTAGAAACCATTAATTGATCTCGCATACGACAATGTACTTCCCTCGTTGCGGTCCTAATTTCAGATACGTATCGCATTGTTTCGGTGACAGTAAAAGTTATTGCACCCTCTTTATGTCGACGTACCAAGATAGATGAATCGTACGGAGCATGTTTATAGGTAGATTAATTGCTAACGCGTATGAAGGGTTCATACATGAATCTTTTGAGTTAGTGCGGACGGATATTACCAGGAACTAAATATATATATAAATATATATATTACATTTATATATTTTAAGATATATATTAATATGGTTATATTATTAGTATGTATATATATTTGTTTATATCAAGGTATATTATATATTTATGTATATATTTTGCACCACCTTCCTCTTTCCGTATCTCTATATCTTCTACATATTGGTTGCCTGGAAGAGATCGCTATGTAGCGATAAGGTCTGTTATTTTCTGTCTTTTTTTGTTTTATTTTTCCTTTTTCGTGGTGTACAATAAAAGTGTGTAAATAAATAAATAAATATGGCAACGAAAAATAAATTGTAAAACAAACTATTGTCCACATGAATACAAAGTGCTATATAGGCATATAAAAGATAGGTCTCACTTTCTAAGCTCAGCTGGAGTCTGGGGTAAAGTCGAACATTGAATGGAAAAAAACCTCGATTGCCATTAATTTGGCTACACATTCTACGGAACAATTTAAAGCCAAGCTACTAATATACAAACAAGAAATCTGACGATACATTTGTGACGTTAATTCTGCCTTTTCTTGGAAAAGTACAAGGCTCACAGATTTTAGTAAAAACAGATGATGATATAGGTCTTCTGAAGTACGTGATGAACTAAACATACTAATAAAATAGGGTAAAGAGCTATCTACGATCTTATTTCGTTTTAATTATAAATTGGTGCAGTGACTGAGCCAAAGATAGTTTAAAAACAAACAAATGAAAAAACATTTTCCCAAATATGTATAGTATCAGTATGAATTGTAGACGTTCTAGCTACTTAAACTAGGTACTGCAAAGCCCCATCATTTGGGGAGCGCAATTTTGTCTTCCATCGGCCCAATTTTCTATTCCCAGCATTGTCGAAACACCCCACATTTGGCCGACGTCCATTTTTTTGTCAACACCATCGCATTTACCCTAACCGCTAGAATCGCTTGATAATCACTGGGAAGAGTAATGTTAGTAAATGGCAGGAAATTACTGAGGCACCTTATCGTCCAATTCAATAAGGCAAACGGGGGGAGAGAATAATGAAAGTGCAACTAAAGCTGCTATTCCCTTTATGTCCTTTTAGTGTGCCTTCAATGGGCGTAATTGCCGCTTATTCGATCTTTCTACGTGCTCGCCAAATTTGCGGGCACTGGCTACTATCTTTTTTGCGACAAAAAGTTTCCCGTCGAAATATAATATTTTATATTTAGAAAAGCGCTGATAAACTAGTGGTTAGGGCGTCAGCCTCCTAATCAGAGGTCGGCGGTTCGAATGCGGGCACGCACCTCTAACTTTCGGAGTTATGTGCGTTTTAAAAAAATTAAAATATCACTTGCTTCAACGGTGAAGGAAAACATCGTGAGGAAACCTGCACGCCTGTGAGTTCTCCATGATGTTCTCAAAGGCGTGTGAAATCTGCCAATCCGCACATGGTCAGCGTATATGGCCAAACCCTTTTCATATTGAGAGGAGATCCGTGCTCTGTAGTGAGCCGGTAATAATGGGTTGATCATGATGATGATGATGATGATTTAGAAAATATTATCAGAACTATGTTCACATAAGCATCGTCATCATTTGAACAGATCGATGTCCATTGGTAGATATAGATATTTTGTAGTTCCAAAGGCCACGGTTTCAGGTTTTTAATTTCCAGCGGCTCTCTGCGACTCAAGTTAGCGAAATCTGTGAGGGTAGTTAGGTAGGGTCTTAGGGATAAATCTACGTTTACCTAATCCAGGTCACCATTACTTCGGACCTCTGGAGTCCGATCGGACGTGTATCGGTTCTCTGAATTCCGATCCATTACCACTTCAGCTTCGCAATTCGTTGGTGTATGTCGGACAGTCTGGTTCTGCTGGGATCTTTTCATTGCTCTTTTGCTCGCGTTGTGATACTTCGAGCTCTGTTTTGTGGACACTATTAACCAAATTACTGCATTATTATGTCAATTTGTATCAGACCATAGATCATATAGCATATAAATCATAGATCGTTTCACGTAAGTGGAAACTGCAAGCAACATAATATAGTATTAGATACTATAATTATCTATGTCTATGAGATTTGAGGCACTTTGGCACCTAACGGTCATTTCAAACTGTTTGGTATTCGATTTCCTATAAGGAAATGACTATAGCATGGTCTTTTTCTTGCCCCTACTCCATTGATGGTCTGCACAGTACGTCTTGTTCTTCCACTCACTTCTATTAGCTGTCATCTCACTAACCACACCTTTTACACGCATATCCTCTTATACACAATCCATCCATCTCTTCTTTGGTCTTCCTCTACTTCATTGCCTTTCTACATTCATATATAATATTGGAAATCAATACAGCATACTGTTCGTAAATAATTTAATCAATTTAAACCTTTTTAGGTGTTCGCGGTAAAACAAGATCTAAATTACTAAGACTCCGCTAGACCTAAGACCTATAAGACTATATTGGTTTAGATTGATTAAAGGAAACCTGCATCTATGCCGGTAGTTTGCAAAACAAACTAATCGCAAGCGGAACTACGTTATAATTAGGCATCAGGATTCAGCCACTTTAATTGTGTACCCACGCTACATTGTTTACAGTAGGTACCTAAGTCGCTATGCAGACGTAGCATGTATGATTTCCGAGCTTCAGTTCGCTAAAATCATGATTGCAGAAATTACCACAATTTTATGTATTTTATTTTATTTTTATTTAGTTGGGACAGTAAACAATTGTATATTAAATACTAGTACAAGATAAACTAACACATAATAACTATAAATAAATTACAATTAACAGCACTATCCACGACTTAATGAAAATGACAATAACAAGGGCGTGACAAAATATTTAAGAAAAAGATTAACAATATAAATAATAAGAAAAGTAAAATCAAAATTAAAACATGTGAAAGAGAAAAAATCAAATTAAAAACGATTGTAACAAAATAAGTTCAATAACACACAAAATAACAGCTTGTCATTACTAAAATTCGGGCCTTAATTTTAAAATCAAAAAGTATCACCAGCTAATGCATGAGATTTCTGCCGCGTATATGAAAAACAATTAAATACTTTTAGGTAGGTACTCCACATTACCTAAGTAAGACCTAAGTAATAATTCTAATGCTTTCTTACTGTTTTAATGTTTAACTTATGTTACATTGTAATTGAGCTGAAATTAATTGTGTAACGCGTGTTAACTGTGAAATGTGTACTCACGGAAGGCTGTTTGCAGCAAACACAAACCATTAACGCATACACCTGTGGAACTCGTATAAAAGGAACGATTTTAACCTTCAATAAAACGTGTGCCGCATAATTTAAGTCGCTAAAACTTGTATGCGCACATAAGCGACTATTGATTTTAATGGGAGTTCGTATTGAGTCGTGAATCTTAGCCACATAAGTACTACGAACCCGCACTGAGTAACGTCTTGAGCACACATTGCTAAATTCTGCAAACGCTGTGTGCGATAAAACGCAAGTACTAAACGCTTACTTGATTTCTGGCATATACAATGTACCTTTTGCGCAGTTACTGTGACTATAAAGAGTGAAGGGATTCATATGATTACAAATCGCCAGCTTGTGTCTGGGCGGGTCATTACTATGGTATGCCACGTGTGAGTTTGAAAGTGCTTAAGAAACATTCAATATTGATAGTCTTTTAACAGGGTAATTAAACTGTGCTTAGAATTTAAGACTTTGGTTTACCTTTCGGGGGAATAATTGAGTCATTGCGTTTCTAATAACCCTTTAAATATCGGTGTAAGAAATGTCGCCTTTGGACACATTATTCGTAATGTGTCCAAAGGCGTGTCAAGTCTATGTCCAATATGGTGGACGACGGCCAAAACTCTTCTTATCCCAAGAGGAGACGCGTTTCCTATAATAGATTGATAAGGGATTTATTAAAGAATCTATAAAATATGCTCTTATTTTTGCACACATTTGTTGAATCACTTAGGATCCTCCTCATATCGTTATGCATTCATTAGCGGTAGTGATATTTTGCTGGGCGACATGCGCCTAGTGTGGTCATACGCTTAAGCCGTATCATAAGGGAACATTTGTTCGTGAAAATGCGTGACGAAATTTTGGACGCGGGACAATTTTCCGATCGCACCCGCACTCGACTCGACACTTAGCTTTCCCTTTTCAACAATTTCACGAGCTTTTTACATCAATCTTGAACAATATTATATTGTGAGTTGCTTTATTTTAAAGTGGTGTTACGTGATGATTTACTTGTGCGTGTTTTTCAACGTTGTATTGTGTTGAGTATGTAATATTTCTTGAGTACTAATGTTCACTAAACTATAGATTCCAAGGTAATATTATGAAGGGATACGTCAATAGCTTGTGAAACTATTATATTGAGGGTTACAATTACGGACAAATTTAATGCATAAAATGTGTACGTACACCAACTAAATAAAATAAAATCAAATCAAATCAAATAATCTTTATTCAAATAGTCCTTTAAAAGGCACTTTTAACGAGTCAATAATTTACATAGTAGTGACTTGATCTTGATAACTACATTCGTAAACTTAAACCGTCATAGCTTTCTATGACGGTTCCAAACGCGCCCTGGTCTAAGAAGCGAAGAATAGATAAGTAAATTTCAAAGACGATATTTCGACCAAGTTAATGAATCCCGGTTACGAATGAGATACTGTGGTACGTGGTATAGCTTTGATTTCAAAATATTCAGGCTCAATGAATTCAAACTTCTTCCGGGAAGATTTCTATTAGTATCTGTTTTTGGACCTTTTCTACATTCGTATAAAAATATTGAATAATTTGTTTATTATCAACTGTATATTTTATTCATCATCATCATCATCATCATTAGTCAACATTAATCCACTGCTGGACATAGGCCTCTTTGAAGTAGCCCCAACTCATACTTTCTCCGACCTTTCACATTATTCGCAATTTATTATTAACAAACATTAAAACAAATTTACTAATTAAGTGCTATCTCACCTTGGTCTGATACAGACCAACAAAAAAAAAACATAAAATCTGTCTCAGTTTCTCTTGCTTTCTCCAATCATATATATATGTTATTGATGTACAGAAGTCATTCAGTTAACAGTTTTATTATCATCATGATCAACCCATTACCGGCTCACTACAGAGCACAGGTCTCCTCTCAATATGAGAAGGGTATGGCCAAAATCCACCACGCTGGCCATGTGCGGATTGCACACGCCTTTGAGAACATTATGGAAAATTCTCAGGCGTGCAGGTTTCCTCACGATGTTTTCCTTCATCGTTGAAGCAAGTGATATTTTAATTGTTTAAAAACGCACATGACTCCGAAAAGATAGAGGTGCGTGCCCGGATTCGAACCGCCGACTTCTGTTTAGGAGGCTGACGCCCTAACCACTAGGCTATCACCGCTTCAGTTTTATTATAACCGTACATAAAATGCTATGTTAACAATGCGAAAAATTTTTACTCTTTACCATAGCAAAATGAGAATCCGATATCACCGTAGTCAAAAAAGCTTACTTCCAAAAAGAAACAAGAATTCTAAAAGAGCCTGTGCAATTTCCTATCTCTGTGAGAATTCCATATTATTATGTTTGCTCGAAAAAGCGTCGCTACATAATCTCGTTTCTTTTTTGCAATTAGTTTTTATACTCATGTGTATGCAGTGATAATGGGTGCCAAATATAAAGTTGGAACAGCATACGAGTTAGTTACTATATCAAACAGTGATATCCATTTAACGAAAACTGTTTACAGCGGCTCAAGAATATACCAGTGGTTACGTAAAGATTACGTCATAATCGTATTTTTGTTTTCTTGTCCTCCCACGCTACGTGGGTTTGACACAACATGTTTTCTTGAACTTGAAGACAGTAAATGTTATTTTGATTTTGGCACGTTTTTTACGAACTACCTGCCTCCTCGGAATTATCCTCTTCGGAAATATTTTAGCTGGTACGGTAACCCACCACTTTTCGGCTCAACTGGGTAAGGTTATATTTAAAATAGGAAAGTCAGTAAGTATTTCTGAGCATGCGCATTATTCTGGACTCTGCCGGAATTTATCTTCGCATCACACTCCTAGAGGGTTCGGCTGAAACTTTTAACTTACAAATTTGGTTTTCGTTTTAATCTAGGTAGGTCGTTGTAGATTGCATAATATTTGAATAAAGATAAATATTATAAAGAAAATCATTTTTATTTTAGTATGTTATAAATAAATAAAACCTACCTAAATACATATTTTTTTTGTTCATAGACGTTTCATTTCTATCGCTACGGTATAAAAATTAAGAAACGTTTACCCAAAAGCTTTTATAACATTCAAGGTCGTAGGTACTCGACGTTCCGTTAGTAAAATACAATTTACTATTTTTTGGAGATATCTGATTTCTATAATAATTCGAGTTCATGATATCGCGATGAGTATGAAGGTTACAGCATCAGCGATATTAAATCTTTAATTTATTCTTCTACTGACTTTATATTTATTATTGTTATAAAGTCATAAGTTCTGTAGTGAAATCTAGACAGTGGAATGCTACCTTTCGAATTGACGATAGCTACCCTAGGTAGATAATTCTATTTAATGAAATAAAAAAATAAACCACATACCGTACGCTATCTTTTCCAGACTAAACACAGCATTATAGTCTACGAGTATAGCCCACTGGCGTTCTATTACCGTAACAACTTGATATTACGTTTACCCAAAAACCTTTATAGCGTGCAAGGCCATTCGGGCCCCCGACCTAATCAACCGACGCTCCTTTGGTAGCAGTTAGTTCTTACGTACCCACGCCTGTTATTAACGATATTGTGCCTATGTTTGGTTAACAACGTAGGTATACTGAAGAGGTTTTCACTAATTACACGGCGTACCTTTTTCACCCGATTACGAAGGCTTATGAACTTTTTAAGGTATTTTAGCTAGTGCCCGCAACTCGGTCTGCGCAGGATTTGTATTTCGGGTAGCGTATTCGTCCAAATAATGTAATGGCCAAAGAAAGATTGTCTTGATACTCTTGAATATTCTTCTTTTTGTACATATTGAATTATTCCAGACGATATACGATATTATTACGATATAGGTAATTTTTAAGAGACAGCCATGGATGCTATATGCCCATATGCTCTAGCGGAGTCTTTGTAAGATCTAATAAAAAACGGTATTTTTATCATCATCATCATCATGATCATGATCAACCCATTACGGGCTCACTACAGAGCACGGGTCTCCTCTCAATATGAGAAGGGTTTGGCCATAGTCCACCACGCTGGCCATGTGCGGATTGGCAGACTTCACACGCCTTTGGGAACGTGATGGAGAACTCTCAGGAGTGCAGGTTTCCTCACGATGTTTTCCTCCACCGTTGAAGCAAGTGATATTTTAATTTTTTTTTAAACGTTCATAACTCCGAAAAGTTACGAGGTACGTGCCAGGATTCGAACCGCCGACCTCTGATTAGGAGGCTGACGCCCTAACCACTAGGCTATCACGCGCTTTCGGGTAGCGTATTCGTCCAAATAATGTAATGGCCAAATTGTATATATATATAAGATTGTCTTGATACTCTTCAATACTCTTTTTTTTTGTATACACTGAATTATTCCAGACGATATACGATATTATAGGTAATTCTTAAGAGACCGCCATGGATGCTATATGCCCATATGCTCTAGCGGAGTCTTTGTAAGTTCTAATGACCAGTATTTTTATAGTATATAGTAATGATATAAAATGTACCTACTAACAAGTTGATACTTCTTCTGGTTGGTTTCATCTTGTGTTACTTTGGTATAATTTAGCTTTTTTATTGATGAAATTAATATTAAAATTGAAATCAGTCAAGCAGTCAGATGTCTAGAAGTTTAGGTATTTATCGATTAAAAAAAAAAAACAAAAATCCATTTTCTGTATCATATTAGCTTACAACTGGATCACAACTGTTATTTTATGATAGCAATCAAAGTGATTTTGTAGATATATTTGATCCTTAAAACGTACTGACATACTTTTTATTCCGATGATTTTAATGTCGTGTTAAATTCGAACGCAGTCGCGGACAATAATAATTCAGATAATTCATTGAATTCTATTTCATATTCAATTAGTAGTGAATTTGGTATATTCACTCGATAATGATGAAACTCGAAATTGTATTATCCCAGTGACACATTCCTTTATTTAGGCGCAAACAATTACATGTGAAATTACAATAATTACACCTCGATATAATGTTTAGCCAGATTGGTATTAATTGGATATTCAATTTTAGTTCTTATTAAATGAATACTAAATGAATAATATACAATAACCCGTGTGATTAATTCAAATCGTTTGTGGACTAAAACAACATTTATTTAACAAATATGTATTAGTTAATTGCATGAACAATGGGATGGGTGTGAAAATTTTGTTATTTTAAAATAATATAGCAACATATCAGAAGAAATCTTTGAATCAAAATGAGTTGACTAAAAAAATGTTACTGTTTAGAGGAAGTCCTCTGTGGTAAAGGCTTCACTCGAAGTTACTAATCGTTATGATCAACCCATTACCGGCTCACTACAGAGCACGGGTCTCCTCTCAATATGAGAAGGATTTGGCCATAGTCCACGGTGGCCCTGTGCGGATTAGCAGACTTCACACACCTTTGAGAACATTATGAAGAACTCTCAGGCGTGCAGGTTTCCTCACGATGTTTTCCTTTACCGCTGAAGCAAATGATATTTTTTTTTTTTAAATCAACCTGTTCTTAAATCTTCAGTTGACAGATTAAGTTTAGTATTGCTACCTTTTCCTATTATTTCCTGAAGTCAATAAAAGCATCTGCGATCAGCAGATTTTTATTATAGTCCGCCCCAAGCTTATTGAAACAATATAACATTGATCCTATAAACAAGCAGAGTCGAACTTACAACTAATAAGTTCGATTAAAAAGTAAAACGTAAGTTGTTTACAATAACAACTCACACAAAAAACACAATATATCGTAATCTATCTAAATTTATTGGAATCCAGAGAGTTTTGACTGTAGAAATTTAAAAACTGACTTTTGTTTTATAACAAAAATAAAATCACCTGTTTTTGCAAAACAAAAATCACACTTTAAAAACTTATATATAAAAACCTTGTTGCGCTATTGACATTCTAGGAGCTGGAGAACTAAATGGTTTTGTTACGTTTCTAGTATTTTTTTTAACTCTAGATAATTAAGCTTATAATTACATAAATAATTTCCTCCCTTAATGTCGATGCATAATACAACGCTTTTTTAATGCTTGTTGCTTTTCATTTTCCTATTGTCTTTAATTTAATATCTTTAGACTTGCCTAACTTTAAATCAAGTAAATATATGAAAACCTTATTATCAGTTCTTTGTATATCCCATTATTTTCGTTTTTAATGGCTGCTATTAAATTATTATTTTAGGATGATTATTGTATCTTAAAAAAAAGTTTCTTTTTTTTTACTATTACATATACATGCTCGGTAATATTTTAATACATGGAGTATTGTTAGAATCCCTTACATAGTACCATAAGCCACGTTTTTTATTTCATTTTTTAATAAATAAAAAATAAAATAAAACATCAATTTTTTTTTTATATCGCAGCTTAATAGTACCGAATTGTGTCCGGCAGTCGTGTTTCCAATTTAATAAATGACGTTTTTATTATATAAAATATTATACGAATTCACCTACATATTTTCTATGCAAATAGTAATTTACTGCGAGACATTCCGCTCTTTAGATTATATAAATACAAACGGGTTGACATTTCACATTCCAAATAATACAGATTCGTTGAGACGACAGTCTAATGAAGTCCCAGAAATATGAAGCATAATAACATCGACATCTGAATAACTGACATAGTTAAGATTTGGAAGCTGCTGTTTACGTAAAACATACCTCGAATAATATTGAGCAACATCAGATCCTGTGAAGAAACTACGAGTTCGTTTTCTATGGCATTCCTGAAAATTATTTGCGCCATGAAAAGTTCTATTTTTTTTTATAGACAACAAGTTGACCTTGACGGCAATCTCACCTGACGGTAAGTAATGATGCAGTGAGATAGCGGGCTAACCTGTTGTATGGTAAACCTATACTCCTATTTAGTTTTAACGCGACATCGTAGCGGAACGCTAAATTGCTTGGCGACACGTCTTTGTCGGGAGGTTGGTAACTAGCCACGGCCGAAGCGTCCCACCGGAACAGACTCGAGCTGGGAATCGAACCCAGGACCTCCAACTTTACAATCGAGATCGTCGATGTTTCGTGTGGTGCGTCGTACTTAGAGGTAAAAGAACTGAAACTTACATAAACTACTTAAATAAACTCTTATTAATGTAACTTTTACATAACATTTTTGCGTCTGACACTGTCAACAGCTGACATTGACTACAGTCTTCAGTCTTGAAGCCCTCGCAATGAAACTTTTCCGAAAGTTACCTAAAATTTTCGTTAAAAAAATAACCGCTTTAGTAGTTTAAATTTTTTTTTTAATTTGATGCTTGCGTGTTACCGTAAACAGGAATTCCAAACCTTATTAACAGTAGTAATAACCAAGGGCTCTAAAACAATAAACAGTCCATAAGTTCCATTCATAAAATCATACAAGCCGACGAGACTGAAAAACACGTACCAGGGTTACAGAACAGCTAGAAGTTTCTTTCGATCAAACTCTTGGGAGCCCTTGGTACTACTAAAGAGCTTATCTTAGTGGTAAATCTAAATTGAAACCTGAGGGGTATACACACCATAAAATACCCCAATGCAAGTAAAGTATCGGAACGTACTCTATCTTTGTGTGCAGATCTTAATAAGAGATCGGGTATCTTTGTAGAATAAAATTTTATACGTTTCATACAAATAGATGTCTTCCAAAAACAGCGGAGATTCTCAATTCAATAAAGTAAAAACACAACTAAGCAAGTTTTTCTTATAATCGTGATTCGTGATCAACCCATTATCGGCTCACTACAGAGCACGGGTCTCCTCTCAATATGAGAAAGGTTTGGCTATAGTCCACCACGCTGGCCATGTGCGGATTGGCAGACTTCACACGCCTTTGAGAACATTATGGAGAACTCTCAGGCGTGCAGGTTTCCTCACGATGTTTTACTTCACCGCAGAAGAAAGTGATATTTTAATTGTTTTTTAAAAACGCACATAACTCCGAAAAGTTAGAGGTGCGTGCCCGGATTCGAACCGCTGACCTCTGATTGGAGGCTGACGCCCTAACCACTGGTCTATCACCGCTTCATTTTCTCATAATATGCTTTTTAATTTCTGTACCGAACGAGAGGTTCCTTGTAATTCTTTGTAACGCAATTGTAAATTTTTGTTTGTTTGTAAAAAACATGAACGTCCTTCGGTGGAGGCAACTTCCTATTAAGAATTCGTAATATTTGTTGGAAAGTCGCAAACACTTCAAAAGTAATTTTGTTAACAGGTCAAGAGACGTTTCGCAGACGGTCAGATGTTTTTAATTTGAAATCGAAGTAATTCATTATTTATTTTATTAAGTTCTTGTCTTTATAGGCAAACAAATTCAACTTTTCTACTTTTGATAAATTTTTAAGGAGCGAAATTTTTCTTTTTACACTGAAGAATCAGCGCTGTAATTGGATTTCCTTATTGAGATGTTATTGCTCCAGAGTCGAAATGCTCAGTCAGCTTTACCTGACTGGTTATTACTAGAATTAATTATTGTGCTTGTGCTTCCTAAGTTATGCCTGAATTCTGATAATGATTGTGCTGTTTTTTTTATTTCATTAAAAAAAGTGCAAAGCGAGGGAAAAGTTTAGCAGTCTACATTGGTTTTGAAAAACTAAACTGAGAATTTAAAAATACAGGATAGCCGGTCACGTCACATAAAAAAATTTGGTCCGGTATGTTGTGAGGTATCCGTATCACCCTTATTTATGCGATTTGTTAGTCTTAAAGTTTTTTTATTGAGGAATTCCTAAATTACCTCTTAAAAAAATCTAATGTACGCTAAGCCTAAGATAGTAGCGAGCTACCGTTTTAGGCTAACCGTACATACTGCACCATCACTTACTTCCAAGAGTTTTGGCAGTCGAGTGCGAAAGTGTAAGACATTCTGCTGTTTATGTTTTATGTTTTTATAAACGATCGGAATAATAGAATAGTCGAATAAGCAAAATTTTGTAATTGAGAAACTCGATTTTTTCGATGGTAGGAACCATGAATTTTCCTGGTGTTAAAATTAGCCCAGTGTCGATCGTATAATAAATTTATCTTCAGTAATTCTAGCTTAAAGGTAACAAACATAAACATAAGCTGTGATAGCCTAGTGGTTAGGGCGTCAGCCTCGAAATCAGAGGTCGGAGGTTCGAACTCGGGCGCGCACCTATAACTTTTCGGAGTAATGTGCGTTTTTAAGGAATTAAAATATCACCTGCTTCAACGGTGAAGAAAAACATCATGAGGAAACCTGCATGCCTGAGAGTTCTCCATAATGTTCTCAAAGGCGTGCGAAGTCTGCCAATCCGCACATGGCCAGCGTGGTGGACTATAGCCAAACCCTTCTCATATTAAGGGGAGACCTCTCTGTAGTGTGATGAGAATGGGTTGATCATGATGATGATGAGTGTGATTGAGATTAAGTTTGTAGGCCATTGGTGTGTTAAGGTATTGGCAGCTGCAACTTCAAATTCTTTTCGAAATTCAAAAACGTATCCAGATTAGCAAAAATATTTACCGTATAATGTAATACAGTATAAAGAAAAATGAATTTAGAGAAAGGCGGGAGACTTCGTATATGGCGGGCGCGGTTTTTTCACGCTTTTCTTGAATTAATGTTTGTTGGCTAATTTTGAAAAGGACTGGTGTTAATTGTGTCGTGGACATTTTTAGTGACGTTTGTGTAGTGGCTGGTTTTCTGAATGGTAAACAGGTATTGATTTGGGAAAGGTTTGAGGGAGCCGCGTCCGCAGAGTGCGAAGTTTCCCGCCATTTCTCCCTAACTTCAACAGTGCTATAAACTTGACATTGGCTGGTTTGCACAGACGTGCAAAGCCATAGAGGGAGAGAACTAATAAAATAATAAACTTGACATTGGCTAATCTGTGTAAAGCCATAAAACGAAGAAAAAAAAAAAAAAAAAATGAATTCCCATTGTCTGTGTCTTTCGATCCACCACGAAATATTTGGCTTAATGTAACGTAAAATTGTATAACTTTGGAAGCACTAATTTTTTCATTCGTTCGTTGTCCCCGCGACATGATCGCGATGTCGTATCGATATCCGTTCTATTATTGTCCGGATAAAACTTTGATTCGATTCCAAACTTCTGTGGTTTAACAAAAGACTTTATTCGCTACTTTATCGAAACTTCATCCAGCTGATGAAGTAAGTTTTTAATAACTTTCAGATGTCTCGAATTTTATTTATGACGATAGTTTTTCGTTGAGAACGTATAATTTTCTATTTACAGCTTGATTTCTTTGTTGCAGAAATTTCTGAAATGGTTCAATTTTTTACTGAAATGCCTGCGACGTAACCTACGTGTACTATTTAAATGTATTATCAATTTGAAACCTATAAGCGGGAAGACCATGTGACAGAATCGAGCTTTTGCTTTATGTTATAGAAACTGTGCAATTTAGCCTATAACACTCTTCGGGTGAACTATTATACCTATTAAGGTAGTCACGAAAGTCCGTTGCGCTTTTATCACAACACTTTTCGCATTTATAATATTATTACTAACGAGAGTGATGACGAGGATTCTAGGAGAACTAGGAGAAGTAGGATACTAGTAAAACCTAACTTACTTACTAGATGTAAAGTATGTTGGTATTTTAACAACCACCGATTCCCGGCTCGCATCTGGTCTAGTCTAGGAGGCTTGGGCCGTGGCTAGTTTCTATCCTACTGACAAAGACGTGTGAACAAGCGGTTTAGCGTTCTGGCACGATTTCGCGTAGAAACCAATTAGGAGCGTTGATTGACCATACTCCTAACAGTTTAGCCCGCTACCATCCTAGTCAGCATCATAACTTACCACCAGGTGAGATTGCCGTCAAGGGCTAACTTGTAGTGGATAAAAAAAATACCAAGGCATAGTAAACTTCAAGTCAGTTTCAGTAAGACTGTGACATGAATTCAATTGGTGTTAAATGTTGCATGTGTTTATCAAATGCGCCCGTCGATAAAATCAAGTTTGGTTTTCATAATGATAACCTTGTCCGAAAAGTATACAAGTGCGGGAAGTATACAGCGGGTCCTCCGAATGTCCAGCAAAACCAGCTAGAGGGGCATGCCTTGGTGGTTTTTGGTTCGGGTATTTTGGTTGGAGTCCAACATAACCTCCTTCCTGCCCAAGGGTACGGAGATACCCACCACGACAAAAAAAAAGGTTACAGTAACCTCGACGATTCGGTTTCAGCCTTATCTTTATCAACCATATTTTATCTTTAATTACCTATTTCGTACCGCAGCGAAATAAGTTTTATTTTAAAAACAAGCAAGTACTGTATCATTGCAAAAGTAATCTCATAAAAATAATCCAGCCAATTCTTTTTCGAGTATTTATGGAAATAGACAATAATACGCAGCCGCCGTTGATAATACAGGGCATTTTTCACAAACATTGTTAGGGGCGTAATAGGAACCCGTTGTTGGGATAAGATAAAACCTTTTTCTTTATTAGCGTAAAAGCACACTTGCGACTTTTTATTTCAGCAGTTTTTGTCAACAGTTCGTGTCAATTGTATACGATATTAATCTGACAACACATCTATTTATCCTAGCCATTACCTCTTTATTCCGCTGGGATATGCGTTTACGCAACCCCTGAAGCGACGCAGGCAAGACTGCGCCGCTTCCGACGGGGTCTATGGGACTCCCCGGCGGCCAGACTGGCGACTAGAAAAACCCCACTAAAACCCAGCGATGCTCCTTCGCGTCGCCTGGTGGCTAGGTCACGGGAATACTCGTGCACTCGACCGCAACCCAGCTAGCGGCGTTTGCTTAGGCAGACCTTTGTGTCATGTCTAATACTTTCATATTAAGTATTTTCTGATTTCACCAATATACAAGGTAGAATAAGAATGATGCTAAATTTACAATTGTAGGTAATATGTTGTCCTTGAAATAAACTGCTGGTACTACTGCTGGAAAAGGTAAGGTTGGCTACTTGAATTATTTACTATTATTTTAAAGCTGACCAGGCAAGTTTGAAAATCTTGGTACGTTTTATAGCCCAATGCTTGAGAAAAGCCTGTCTGACTTAACTAATAATTGCGTTGTCTTTCTATAACTATGTATGGCACACTATACACACAATGGTACGGATCACCTCTCAGCATAAGAAGGGTTTAAGCCAGAATTAATTCTGATGGCCAAGCGGTGATTTGTATACTTCACACGCGTTTGAGAATATTATAAAGAACTACCCCGGACCTGTAGGTTTCGTTACAATACTTCTTCACCATTCGAACATTTGATATTTACGCACGTAACTCCGAAAAGTTAAAAGTGCATGTCGGGGATCTAGATTTAAGTTTATTATCGATTTTTGTAATAAATCGATATATTATCAACGTTTTGTCTAACAAAATGTCGCAAGGTAACTTTCAAGTTTTTGAAAGGTGCGTTTGGGCCATAACGACCGCTTCCCCTAGGAAATAAGTTGACATGTCCCAAAGGAAGCATGTTCGGTCGCTCGTTGGATTTAGTTACTGCACGTATATCGTTCGATGAATTTTCCGTTTTGTTCCGAATATAAAATTACCTTGTGAAAATTTTAATGTCACCAATTTTGTTACGATAAATAACACTTTAAATATAAAATGTGTCAAAGTTTGTGAGGAATTTGACGATATTTTGTAATAACAATAAGACGGAAAATCTCGATACATTCTATCACGGTCTTGATTATAACTTTTGGCGTAACTACACCTGCCAACCGGTTTGTTAGAATAGTGTAAGAAAAAGTTAATGTTTGTAATTTTCATTTGATATAATATCTTGACTAACTTTCTATCTGAAAAATAGTTCTACAAATCTAGATACACTATTAACTAATTAAAAGACTATTCTAATTATGATTTTTTTTTATTCACCACAAGTTAGCCCTTGACTGGCAACTGATGATGCGGTCTAAGATGGTAGCGGGCTAACCTGTTAGGGGTATGGTAGTCTCATACTCCTAATTGGTTTCTACACAACATCGTGCCGGAACGCTAAATCGCTTGGCGACACGTCTGTTTCTGTAACTAGCCGCGGCCGAAGCCTTCCAGCAGACCAGACTGGAGCCGGGAATCGAACCCAAGACCTCCAACTTTAAAATGCAACAGCGCACGCGCTGCGCCACGGAGGTCGTCAAAAAAAATGCTCATTATAGAAAAAAAAGTAAAATAAGCATTTACACAGTTAGTGAAATAGAGCAACATTTATTAAGCAAACGCAAATAGTCTTAATAAAACCAGCCACATTGGCTTAAAGCAATTTACTTAAAGCAAGTTTGCATAATTCGTGCGCTATATTCTAATTCTATTAAAAACAGCTGAGGAATAAAAATTCATTCATTCATAACACGGAGCCACAAGTCACTCACAAAGAATTTGAGGTTATTTTTCTCATTTCAAATTCTCCGTAGACGACTAGAATCGTAAAAAGAGGATTATGCTCGGTGCTCGCGTGGCGGATAGAATTCGTGAGAAAGAGCCGAGTTGGCAATATGGGTGCTCTTTATTTACTCCTAGCCGCTAAGCTGCATATAATGAAAACGCACTGTCGTGTTCGGCGTCAAGCGTCAAGTAAAAATGTCAACACTACACATGTGATGTCTTGATACTATTTGTAGGTGTATTATTCATTTATTAATATTTACGCACAATGTTTACTATGACCCACAATCATATTTTGCTTGTATATCTATACAAGCAAAATATGCACATACCTACCTAGGTATGTGCTAGAAACGAATCAATCTTTACCTTATACTACAGTTTAGGTCACATATAATAAATATTTCCCCTTCTGCTGATAAATGTGTTCCACTACAAGTTAGCCCTTGACGGCAACCTCGTGATCAACTCATTCTCGGCTCACTACAGAGCACGGGTCTCCTCTCAATATGAGAAGGGTTTGGCCATAGTCCACCACGCTGGCCATTGGCAGACTAAACACGCCTTTGAGAACATTATGGAGAACTCTCAGGCGTGCAGGTTTCCTCACGATGTTTTCCTTTACTGTTGAAGCAAGTGATATTTTAATTTTTTAAAAACACACATAACTCCAAAAAGTTACGAGGTGCGTACCCGGATTCGAACCGCCGACCTCTGATTAGGAGGCTGACGTCCTAACTACTAGGCTATCACCGCTTCACGACGGCAACCTTACCTGATGCTGAGTGATGATGCAGTCTTAGATGGTAGCAGGCTAACCTGTTAAGGGTATGGTAAACCCATACTCCTAATTGGTTTCTACGCGACATTGTGCCGGAACGCTAAATCGCTTTGCGACACGTCTTCGTCGGTAGGTTGGTAACTAGCCACGGCCGAAACCTCCCACCAGACAAATAAGGGTTTCAGTATTATTTACTTGTATACTCTAAGGCCTAGATAAGAATAATTACGCTCCAGATAACATAACAACACTGCTTTTGTGCACCGTCTTCGCCGGCGAAGACCAGTTCCCCGCTATCTTACGTCATCCGGACGTGGGCTCCATCCACGGCCTCGGAGACGTACGGACCACTCACCATCCGACCCCCCCGTTATCCCAAACGTCGCCTAAGCCGAAGTTCGGCCTCAAAGGAGGCGCCCTTAGGCAGTCGTTCCCATAGTTTCTTCGAGCCCTAGGGCTCAAAATTTCTTCTGGCAGAGCTTCTTTCCAAAGCTCGCCAAACAGCCCGGTTACGCTGTGGCAACCAATAGGGTTTGTACAGCTAATAGACAGTCCAAAAAAAAAAAAAATGCTTTTGTGCATCTGAAAAATTGCAAGGGTACAGGGATACAAAGAAGTGATCGCTCTCACGATATACATTACAACTAAGCGTGTAAGCTTTACGTACTCGCCGAGGAGAAACAGAAAGGTAAATGGATATCGACGAGAAATTATTCATTCTACTCTTGTCTGTGAAATTTAATATTTTTTGTTATAATTGTTTTCAACATAGCCCGTCAGTGCTAAATTGAGTTTCGTATTGAATTTATTCTTTACGTGATTGCAATTATAACGAATTCGGTTATGAGCTTTTTTGTCCTACCAAATAATTATGTTGTAAAACGTGTTACAATTTTTATTTATTGTAAATGTTATAGATAGTACTCGTATCTTAATCTCATATTTGTTTTTTAAAGTTTCCAAGATTAGTATCCAAAAACTGAATAATAACAATGTTTTTAAGTTGACTCATTATTTCTTATATACATGACAATTTTATGCTTCTAAAGCATACTGTAAGGGTTAGGTTAGGCCTTTGAGAATATTATGGAGAACTCTCAGGCGTGCAGGTTTCCTCACGATGTTTTCCTTTACCGTTGAAGCAAGTGATATTTTAATTTTTTTAAAACGCACACAACTCCGAAAGTTAGAGGTGCGTGCCCGGATTCGAACCGCCGACCTCTGATTAGGGGGCTGACGCTCTAACCACTAGGCTATCACCGCTTCAACTTTGAACACATAATTGTATTTAAAGTAAAATGAAAACAAGCTTGTGTTTGATTACAATTATGGACTGTGTAACTTTATAATTGTCGTAAATGCATAATTTCTCGGCAACATGCAAACTTGGTATTTACTTGAACAATTTGAATAGCAGCTCCTTTCATGATTAAACCAAATAAGTTAACCAAGTACGTTAGTTAATAGTTTAATTAAATGCTAAACTTATGACTGCGTAAACATGATCGAGAGGTTAGGACGTAATAATTTATGTTTATTATTTTTAAAATTATAGTATTTAATTAATAGAAATTTTTGAGATAATTACTTACAATATGTTTTCGACGCATAATTCAATCCAGTAAAGGTGATAATAGTCGCTTAAGAAAAACCATAATATTTCCTTTGGCAACTAATGACGTCCATTAGCTTAATACAAAGCAATTTGAGATTTTCCTTTATCTCTTATAATATAAAATAATAAACAGAGATCAGCAATTATCTAAGTAAAAAACGCTGTAGTTCAAAGCCTTACCTTCTAAGTAAATAAAAAAAAAAAAAGTAACAAGATTGTTCAATCCCTCTACATAAAAGTCTGACGTGGTTGCTTATCCGTATACACAAGTCTTGTCACACGTCACGCGAACTCCCCAATTCGGGAATCCTTGCTTTTCCCGTTTCCATTCAAAACGGCACCCCACCCATATTTCCTAATTGAATTAAAAGGTATTTCAATTTAATCCGAAGATATTAATAGAAAAATGTTATGACTTCAGCCATCCTTTTTGGTACCTACGTATTCACCCTGATATACTTACAGTAATTGAAATTTATTCTCTTTTTGTGTAAATTTCTGTTTAAATTTACACCTTGTGTGTCAATACATCTCTAATGACAGGCGAAGCAGAGTACCTATCTTTTTAATATTATACGAGACAATTGCATTCTTCAATAAATATATTTTTTTTATTATGTAGATACATGTGCCACAATAGGGTGGATTAACAAATTGCTCAAGGGCCAGCAACGCATTGTCGGTTCCTCTGTTGCTGCAAATGTTCATGGGCGGCGGTAATCACTTACCATCAGGTGACCCGCCTGCTCGTTTGCTCGCTATGTATATATATAAAAAAAAAAGAATACCTAACGTGCAATCTTATTTACATTGGTTTTCGCAATATAACATTGATTTTAAACGTTTATAGGCCGTTTATAGGCAGGTTATAGCCAGGAAAGTAATACAAAATATTATCAATTTATTTTATTAAACATTTAGAAAGTACTTAAATATTTCACAATAATAACTCCCTAGTAACTTGTATCCGACGCATAGCCGAAGAAATGATTTAGCAACATCTAGAACATGTATCTGACATAGAAGATATTGTAGCTCGAAATATAATTTTACGTTTTCCACAAAAGCTGAAGCCATTTTCTATCAAATACTATTTGTAAGACGCCGGCGTCTACAACGCAATATACATGTATGAAAAGAATGACTTGCTTTGCAACACAATTTTATATGCGGCAGTAAATTGGTTGTTCTTATTTCACCAGACAGCTTGGAGGCGACTTTCTATACGTTCATATCAGTTGCTATAAAAATGTTTTATGTTAGTGGCTAATAAATGGCATCAGCAAATTCAGTAAGACAATATGAGAGGCTCTCTATGCATCCGTTTCCTCCTTTTATTTCCTCCCCTCGCAATCATTGTTTCGGCTGAGAACGGGGGCGCCGATCCGACGCTTTTGGCAGACGCTCCCGATAATATTCCCTTGTTTATGTTAAGATTTGCCACTGTTTATACCGTAAATGTATTCCTAATTGGATTGGGTCATCTAAACAACGATAAAAGCTTTGATATTGTTACTGTTGTATAGAATAGCGCAATCGCTTCCAAGCAAACTTTTCATCCGTCTACGTCCGTGACTATGGTTTGTTCCTCTTTGCGAAATTTCAAATCTCCATTGTTTAGATTTCCCTTTGTACGCTCGCGCGAGATTGGTTTTACTCTTTTACACATAAAGATATTGTTCTTAGGTTGCACACGTCATTACTCAATGTCACATATCAAATTCTAGCACTTACTGCGTTGGGGTGGACTTAAGTGTTTTCCGTTAAATCGTATCTCGTTTTGAATGTTGTAAATATTATAAGATGTATCAGACATTAGATTCTCCTCACTCAACTATTTTTTTTTCTAAGTTTTAACATCTCGTGGGCAACTTTGATCACAGCTTTTTATCGCTATACCAGTAAAGACGTATCTTTAAAACTATTTAGCGTTCCGGTACAATGCAACGAAGAACAGTCCCTTCTTATTCGCTTAAGTAGCGGTCGTCATTTGAGTGCCATGTCTTTCTTAAAAATCCGCCTTCTCTCCTTCTTGACGTCCATTCTAATGTTTCGCGTTGTAATTCCGCCCATACCAAACTACGTGCTTTGGTACCTTCAATTATTTTTCGAATCATGTAATTACAAAGGACATACAAACGAACTTCTCGGAGAATTACAAAATAACAAAAATATCTCTATCAAAGAACTTCTCATCGAAGAATTGGATAATTTATGCTGGAGTAGTTTAAAATAGATTTCATCAACATCATCATGATCAATCCATTCTCGGCTCACTACAGAGCGCGGGTCTCCGCTCAATATGAGTCATAGTCCACCACGCTGGCCATGTCCGGATCAGCAGACTACACAGGCCTTTGAGAACATTATGGAGAACTCTCAGGCATGCAGGTTCCGTCACGATGTTTTCCTTCACCGTCGAGCAAGTGAAATTTTAATTGCTTAAAAACGCACATAGCTCCGAAAAGTTTTAGGTGCGTGCCCGGGTTCGAACTCCTTCTGATTCGGCTTCGGATGACGACGGCTATCACAGATAATATTACATATTTTTTAATACAGTATATAGATTAACTGCATTAAAAAATATGCCTGGTCGCTCCCCACTTTCTCCTGAAGCACCACATCTCAAGAGCATCTATTATTTTCCAGACCCTGTCCATAGGTACAATTATTGATTTATTAAAAGAGAGATTATTGCCAACAGTAGTTATATTTTAAACGGCATCAACGCTAACATTCACGTAATGCCGTAAAGAGTGCTAACTTGTCATAAAAATACTACAAAAACTCAGTTCAATATATTCGTATATATATATTACTTCAACCTTTCATTGCGCGCTTCTATAGTAAATATGAATCCGTATTATCTCAAGCATTCCTACTTATGTAAGGATACGTTATAAAAACTCGTCGTGCATACCGAAAAAAATATCACGGAAAGAAAATATCCCTGATTTTCTCCCCGATGTTTACTTTTGGTGGTTAAGCTGCATCTAATGAAATCCCCTGTCAGGATATCCTTGCACCAAGATCTACTGCGACCACATGCGTTTGGTACTTTTGAGACGTCAGCAGCATTAGTGATAAAATAGTAGGTTTTAAATAAACCTTCCTGTGTGCCTTATATGTCGTTAATTTTCCTCGCAAAAGAGACCTCCAGACCCACTATTCTTGTATCTTTTGAAACATATTTTTTTTTTCTCAAAAGATATGTATATTATACATTTATATATATATTGTATATAATCTATATATTTAAATTATATTTGAGAAAGGAGACTTTGCAATAAGCAAGTGGGTTAATTTATATTTTTCAATTATAATATTAGACAAAGGTGAGGCTCGGCACTGAGCATGCATCACGCACCATCAAAGTGGGTTGGTGCGATTTAATGTTTTTATTAATTTATTGAAAACCAAATTTAAACTAGGTTACATACAGCACTTGCTAGACAATAACTGGTATCTTGAATGTCTCTAAGATATTGTATAAATTTAATTTGTATCATTTAAAGCGTATTTTTTCTACAATTTTATCACTGAAACAAATTTAGTCTTTTAGTATTAACTAAAAGAAATATCTTAATATAGATAAGACTTAGGTCATTATAAATATGTTTTTGTAGTAATCGAAGTAGCATGGATAAGATAACACTTCCATAACGTGCACTTAGAAATTTCAAAACACAAGTATCAAGACTTACTGGTAATTTTGTTGACAGAACAAGTAAGTTTGAGTTGGTATTTCCAGTGTTCTCTACGCGTTCGCGCTTAGCTTATTTCAGGGTGTTATTCTGATCACGAACACGTGAATCTCGTTTATTAAAAATAAACCCCTAATGCTTGGGAGGCGATACCACGAATGAGAACATATTTCATAGGTTTAGTTCTTTTGATTGTGACACAAAAGTAACATATACATCTTAACCCCTATTTAACCCCATATGTCATACAAAATGATAAGATATCACAGGTTTCCTCTCAATATGAGAAGGGTTTGGCCATAGTCCACCACGCTTGCCATGTGCGGATTGGCAGACTTCACACGCCTTTGAGAATATTATGGAGAACTCTCAGGCGTGCAGGTTTCCTCACGATGTTTTCCTTCACCGTTGAAGCAAGTAATAATTTAATTTTAAAACGCACATAACTCCGAAAAGTTACGAGGTGCGGATTTGAACCGCCGACCTCTGATTAGGAGGCTGACGCCCTAACCACTAGGCTATCACCGCTCCCGATAAGATATAATAATAATATAATTCGATAAGATTTGGACATACCTCTGGGAGACCTAGTTATTATATATACCTATTTATCTCCTCGTAAATCTCAAGAGCACCAAAACTAAATATGTACTGGTACTGGAAATGTATGCCAAAACATGCCACTATTTAGCTAGATTGGGCTATTTAATTTAACTTGATTTAATGTTTTTCCATTAATTTTGGTATCTACATTATTTCATACGGCAATGGCTTCATATATATGTACATATGTTAAAACATAAACTGCATCATCATCATCATGATCAACTCATTGTCGGCTCACTACAGAGCACGGGTCTCCTCAACATGTAAAGGGTTTGGCCATAACCATGCTGGCCATGTGCGGATTGGCAGACTTCACACACCTTTGAGAACATTATGTAGAACTCTGCAGGTTTTCTCACGATGTTTTCCTTCACCGTTGAAGCAAGTGATATTTTAATTGCTTAAAACGCACATAACTCCGAAAAGTTATAGGTCGGCCCGGGTTCGAACCTCCAAACTGTAATTAGGAGGCGGACGTCCTAACCACCGTTCGGCTATCATAGCTTCATAAACTACATACTACTTGTTAATATAGAAACTCATATCAAAGTGACAAATCAAGCCTCGTTTATATCTAGCTTTTCTCAAAGCTTATCGCATCCAAATTTGGGATATTTGCGAATAGCTGTCAAATCGTAGTAAATTTTCGAACGCCATTACGGAACCGAATTTCACCGTATCTATAAGTCCCCATAGTGAACAATAGACCGTTTCAGCCTAGTGGACATCTAACGGTTGACCAATTTTCTTTTGTGAATGCCTACGATTGCCGAATACCCGAGTTCATAAGGCTTTGATTGAGCCACTTTTTTTTCGGAAATGCATTGATTTTACACGATTCACTGAACATTAGAGGGGAAGAAGCTCTTGGATTTATACAGTGTGGGGTTTCGATGTTTGTCCACCCTTTTTCGCTTTTTTTTGTATGTTGACTACAGACGCTAAATAAAATTATCATTCGAACGCTTTCATAAAAAAAAAACTAAAGTGTTTTGTTAGTTTTTTTATACACCACAAGTTAGCCCTTGACGGCATATCACCTGATGATGATGCGGTCTAAGATGGTAACGGGCTAACCTTTTAGGGGTATGGTAAACCCAAACTACTAATTGGTTTCTGCAGGACATCCTGTCGGAACAATATAAAATTACGAGTATTTGTAACTGATTAGATAGAACAAGCTAGACAAGTTGGTAGTAATATGTGATGAAGGTACAGTAGAATATTTATGTTTAATAACAACCACGGCACTTAACTCTCCTAAAATCAGTATTATACTGGCTACAGCGTCATCTGTTTACAATCTCTATACAAAAACATGTACCAGAGCGATCGTGTTTTGCTACGAGATAACAGATCCAATTGATGATATAAATTCCATTTATGATGCTGATGTAAAATCAATTGAATACGCTTCATTGCACGAGGGATATTTTGTAAGCATACATATTTTTTTAATCTATTTATAAAAGAGAAGGTACCATTTTTTGAAACTTCTGCCAATATAAATTATTAAACAAAAATATTAAATTTAAAGAGCATTATAATCCGATAATCCGTCTTATTCCGTAAATCCTATAAGTGTTGTTTAAAAACGAATTTTTTTGTGATGTGAAGATCAGTGAGGTTAACGTGAGAATGGGGATATTTTTTATATTGAATACAGTCAGCATTGAAATGGCTATATTTCAAAACAACCACGGTCGAGTACACGAGTGTTGCGGTGACCCAGCCACCAGGCGACGCGAAGGAGCATCGTTGGGTTTTAGGTATTCTGGTCGTCAGTCTGGCCGCCGGGTAGTCCCACATACGCGTAGATGCGTAAACGCATTTCCCAGCGTGAAAAAGGAAATAAGGAAAACATTGCATGCTACAAAAAGAAAAGCCCCGACTCATTCACTCCCAAACCTACACATAACCTTACATATTAAGCTAAATACTTTGAGGTTCCTTTCAAAACTTTAGTTGGATACGATTTCAGACAATTTGTTTCGATTAAAATAGGTCTTAATTACGTTATCCCAAAAAAAAAGGTTGCGAATTACAATTTGTCATGTAACTTGTTAATGGGCAATATACTTTATTCCACGATTTATAGTTAACGCAGTTATTTATTAACTTGTAATTTTCACAATAACCTTTTAAAAATATAGCTAACTAGCTAATGCCCGTGACTTTGTCCGCGTAGACTAAAGGCTTCAAGCAAAGTTTGTCATTAAAGATTGTTCCTTGTTTCATTCCTGCTCCCGCTCCCGTTTTCTCTCCCTTTCCTAATAAATATCCTACTTTAAGGAACTTTTCTTTAGTTCACTTTAGCTATAGATGTATATATCGAAGTGAAATTCAATGCAATCCCACGAAAACAAGTATTTTTCTGAGATAAAAAGTAGCCTTTTTTAAATTCATTGTATTTATCTATATACATTAAAAATTTCACCCAAATTAGTTCGTATTATACACATAAAAAGTTTCGCATTTATAATATACTCGTAAGTGTGATTATTTGGGCATGTTTATTGGCAATTAGAAGTATTTTCGTAAAATTTTTTAGTAATACACATAACACACACACACACACACACACACACACACACACACACACACACAGAGAGAGAGAGAGAGAGAGAGAGAGAGAGAAAGGAAAAGAGGTACAATGGGCGGCCTTATCGCTATAAAGCGATCTTTACCAGGCAACATCTAGCCCAGGGAATGAACAAGGGAAAACATTTTTAATTTTCAAGTTAACATAGACGAAGTATTATGTATTTCGTTTCCCCGAGCTTTGTTCTTCTATCCGCGAAATAACTTGAGCGCGCGAGGCGAATGATTTATAAAAGCCACGCTCATCCCGCTTTATTTACGACCCGTTCCGTACAATAATTACCGGGCCGCATAAACGTTTGTAAATGTAAAAAGGGATTACCCTATAACAATTGCGGCGGCTATAATTTCGTTAAATAAAAACACCTTCGTAGTAAATTAGACGATATTAATCGTAGAGTTTTAAGTAAAGTCTGTTGGTTTTTGTAGGATTTACCTTACTTAAGGACACATGTAACGGATTTCTGGTTACTTTAATTTAAGGTGAATCAGTATAGCTAAAACTATTATCTGACATAAAAATAGATAAATATGATTTAGCACTTTAAGCAAATAATCTTTCATGCTATTCTGCAGTTCAGATTTTATCCTGCGAATAACTTAATTTTAGCACAGTTTCTAGCCTCAACTGCCATACAATGTCATCTCATTTGTATAGGAACTGTAGGCCTGAAACTAGTGAACATAATAAAAACCGCAATTTCAATGATTTTAGTTCGCAACTTCCAAAGCAGTGGATTATCTCAATTCGATAAGTAATTTTATTCGTTATTACCTAAGTGTCAAATTAGGGATTTCATACTGTCCGCTAAAGAGTTATATTCTATATCTCCGATAATATTAACCAGATCTTCACACAATTTCGTCCAAACTAACAGTAAAACTTTTTGTAAAAATAAATGACAAAATTGATATAATTTAATTAAGTTATGGAGTAAAATTGACGTTCTATTCCAAAACAACGTTATAATTTTCTGTTCTGTTGTTAATACGTGATACGAGAGCAATTGATATACAGGCAGATGTTAAAAAATTCTATATCTACACATAACATGGCTTAGTTATATTTTCCAAATATGTTAAATGAACAGGAATCGTCCAGTCATTAGTTTTATTATAAGCAAAAATATAGAAACTGCTGTGTTTACTTTATGATCAACGAACCTTCTGTATGATGTAAAAATGTACAAACTTGATTAATACTTCCTAAATATGCACAAAAATAAGCTTTTTTTTATACCACCTAAGTTAACCCTTTACGGCAATCTTACCTGATGGTAAGTGACAATGCGGTCTAAGATGGTAGCGGGCTAGCCAGTTAGGGGTACGGTAAACCCATACTCCTAATTGATTTCTACACGACATCGCGCCGGAACGCTAAATCGCTTGGCGACACGTCTTTGTCGGTAGGGTAGTAACTAGCCACGGCCGAAGCCTCCCACCAGACCAGACTCGAGCCGGGAATTGAACCCAGGACCTCCAACTAAATAATGCGACAGCGCACGCGCAGCGCCACGGTCTTTAAAACCTCTTTCGCTGTAATGTTACCAAGTGTAATTAATATTTAATTTGACAGGCAGTCGCTTGTCTCTCTATACCGATAAACTTAACTCACTTTATACCGTAGAATAAACAATTCTCGGCGGAAAAAAACGATAGAAAGTGAAACCAAAACATTTTAGCTTATGTTTTCCAGTAAAAAAGGCCTTTGCCCGTATTCATCTGACTGTCGGGACCATTGTTGCCACGATCAGAGCCTATTCATGGCTGGCTGAACAACTGGATCCCGAAACGTTAAAATTCTACCGACCAATATGGAAAGTTACTTATTCTGTAGCACTTTAATTTCGAAGCAATTGCGTGTATGATTTAAGAATATAGACAGTCTCTCGACGGAAGTGAAAAACTATATAACTATACGGTGTTTTAGTGAACCGCGTCAACAGTCTAGCGCAACACGTCACATTAGCATGTCGTTTCGAAATTATGCGTGTTTAAAAAAAAAATATCACTTGCTTCAACGGTGAAGGAAAACATCGTGAGGAAACCTGCACGCCTGAGAGTTCTCCATAACTGTTCTCAAAGGCGTGTGAAGTCTGTCAATCCGCACATGGCCAGCGTGGTGGACTATGGCCAAACCATTCTCACATTGAAAGGAGACCCGTGCTCTGTAGTGAGCCGGTAATGGGTTGATCATGATGATGATGATGATGTCGGTGACCTCAACCTATAAAAACAAAAGTTAAACTAGCTTTATTCATATACATCTATGAACCGTTCGTGTATAATATATTTGTCATTATTTTATTTTATGAGGTGATATGATAACTACAGTTGCCAACGTAAAACTAAAGCTAAGAGGGTTACAGTCGCGCCCCGGTCTTAGAAGAAGCCTAAAACAAAATTAGCCGGCTTTTTTTTTGTTATACATCATAGTCAATTAAAAATTATAATTATCTTTAAAGTTCAGCAATTCACACCCAAGTTTTTTTATCGTTTATCCTTAATATCGTAATATGATTTTTCTATAAGCTTACGTTTTATGAAAACATTAAGATTATTGTAGACATCTCCATTCCGATAGGTAATTTCTTATAAAATAAAATATAATTTCCTTTGAAAGAGTTACTCATTTTGTGCTGTCTACTAAACGGCACTACAAGTTTACCTTCTCTTCTATGTAATATTCAAATCCATAAGCTTCGCTTCCACAAAACGCTCAACTCGGCTTTGTTTTCACCGCAATATTAAAAACTGTCTGTAGTTTATCTATATTTTAATAGGTGATGAGATGAGTTCGTACTCCTATTCATGCTTAGTTGATCGAGTGGTCTAATTTTTTTTATTTCCACTATACGTTAGTCATTGACTGCAATCTTTCCTTGTTGTAAGCGATGACGTAGTCTGTTGGTAGCGAGCTAATCTGCTATTGCTGTGGCAGTTACATATAAAACCTTATTGGTTCGTACGCGGCGTAGTATCGTGACGTGTAATCCTTAAATTAGTCTATAAATTATAACTTACATTTACGGCGAAACTGGAATGTAAACCGAATACGGGCACACCTAAGAATTCTCCATAATGTTTTCAAGGCCGTGTTAAGTCCACCAATCTGCACTTGGCCAGCGTAGCTGGCTTCATCCAAAACCCTAATACTAAGAAGGGACGCGTTTCCTCTAATGGCCCGGTAATGGATTGTTGATGATATTTCTTATGTTACTTGTATTTAAATAGGTTTTACATTAAATTTATATTGCGTTTTTATACACTACAAGTAAGCCCTTGGCGGCAATTTCACCTGATGGTAAGTGATGATGCAAACTAAGATGACAGCGGGCTAATTTATTATGGGGGTATGGTAAGCCCATACTCTTTTTTTTATCCACTACAAGTTAACCCTTAACGGCAATCTCACCTGATGGTAAGTGATGATGCAGTCTGAGATGGTAGCGGGCTAACTTGTAAGGGGTATGGTAACCCATACTCCTAATTGGTTTCTACACGACATCGTTTCGGAACGCTAAATCGCTTGGCGACATGTCTATGCCGGTAGACTGGTACCCATCCACAGCCGAAGCCTCCCTACGACCAGTCACGAGCCTAGAACCGAACCGAGGTCTTCCAATTTTATAATGCTACAGCTAACGTCCTGCGCCACGGAGGTCGTTGTCGTCTGGGTACTACTATTTCAAGTCAAGCTAAGGAAGCCGATTAATGTATTTACATTCCGTTCCATTACCACATGCCGTAGGTTTTTACATATTTACCCTCGGTCTCGCAAGCCCATTAGGTGTAGGAACAAATTTATAATGCAAATACGATTACGCGCGCGCTGCGACTGAGAGCTAATGCACGACTCCCGAACCAGCTATGAATTGCAAACTGCAGGCGAATTGAATTCAATACATAAATAAAATATTGAGCATCTTTAGAAAGGTTCTTTACCTCTACAGGCTGTCTGTATTGCTTTTTAACCGTATCAAATAGAACTGTTATTATTTTATCTATTTTTTCCACTACAAGTTATAAATCTTTACAATGAATTCAAAATAATTTGTTTATAGTAGGTACTTTTTGAAACGTCAAGTCTGTGTAGTTAGAGTGATTCTACCACCGGTATGGAAAGCAAAATCTAGTTTTTTTTTTATTTACTACAAGTTAGCCCTTGACGGTAATGTCACCTGATGGTAAGTGATTTTATTTTTATTTATTTTTATTATTTATGTACCAAATTTGTGATATCAAACACAAGTATAAAAGTATACAAAGTGATGATGCAGTCTAAGATGTTAGCGGGCTAACCGGTTTGGGGTATGGTAAACCCATACTCCTAATTGGTTTCTACGCGACATCGTGCCGGAACGCTAAATCGCTTGGCGACACGTCTTTGTCGGTAGGGTGGTAACTAGCCACGGCCGAAGCCTCCCACCAGACCAGACTCGAGTCGGAAATCGAACCCAGGACCTCCAACATTATAATATGACAGCGCACGCGCTGCGAACTAAGATTAAATATTATTTACCTCAAATTATGGTACAGCTAACCATAGCGTATCGCATAACTATAGGGCACTATAGTCTGTGACACTTCTCGATAAGAGAAGCGTTTTGACAGACGTTGGCCTGACAGTTTGTAATCTCAAGGTTAAATTAAACACACATTTGCAGGTAGTCGACTGGCGGCCTTTTGACAGTCATCTTGTCAGTTAATCTATCATTTTCCACAATGCCAGAATGCAGTGGTGTTGATTGTTAACTGTCTGCCACCTACTACAGTGTATGTGGTCCTGGTATTCGACTATCGCCGGCTGGCAATTGAGAAAAAAAAACCTTTTATTAGGTACATTGTAAAATAACAGCTAAGTATTGTTAGACATTAAAAAATACGATATATTTTCTATCATCATGATCAACCCATTACCGGCTCACTACAGAGCACGAGTCTCCTCTCAATATGAGAAGGGTTTGGCCATAGTCCACCACGCTGGCCATGTGCGGATTGGCAGACTTCACAGGCCTTTGAGAACAGTATTGAGAACTCTCAGGCGTGCAGGTTTCCTCACGATGTTTTCCTTCACCGTTGAAGAAAGTGATATTTTAATTGTTTAAAAACGCACATAACTCCTAAAAGTTAGAGGCTGACGCCCTAACCACTAGGCTATCACCGCTTCATATTTTCTATAAATAATAATAATATTAATCATTTATTTCAATTTTATACCATTTTTCTTAAACTACCCTACTACTAATAAATAAATCGGAATAATATCTTGAAAGCAGTACGTTTAGAGTAATTAAAATGCTCCCAAACATTTGCCACGTGTAGTCCGAATTATTGTGACGCAGTGTTTTTAATCTAAACGTCTTTCAGTGAATGAATTAATTAATTTTTTTTAATGAATTAATGCACTTTTATTGTAAGCCACGCAGAAGTTAGCAACAAAAAAAAACAAATACTTACCTGTAATGGTTTGTTTATATGTAATTTTGAACTATATTTGTCGCTACGTATAGTTAGTCTTATTTAAATTTGAAGAAAAATTTGATATTCAATATGTTATTGTTTGAATTTAATGAGATAAGCAGATGGTTTATCTCATTAAATTCAAACAGAGGAATTCTGCGAAGGAACCCTTCATAAAGAGAAATTGTACTTAATTTATGATATTTGTTTAATGTATCACATAATGTTTACAAAAGTATTAAAAAAAGAACATAAAAATGACAATTCTTGATTTACTTTTGTCCCAGGCCTAAGCAACTGTGGCAAGGGTTTCAAATTGACAGATCTATTTACCGTACAGGCCATCTCAAGTAACATAGTCTACTGTAACCATCGTTTAATCCAACAGCCGAGCGAAAAGTTATTTCGATATATTTTTTTTATTATGATTTATTGTTATTCGATACATATAACAAACTAATCCCTTATGGTACAGTATAACTACCTGTGGGCAAAGAGACACGTTATAGTGGTCGGCCCGAGTTCCGTGCCATTCGCATAACTGGGGATGTTATCTCAAGGTAGACTGCGGTCATGGGCAGCCAGGGAATTACTACGGGAAATAGTCACCTAACCTACTAAATTCAATCCGATGTCGACGTTATCCTTATATTTTACTAAAGTTTACTACACTTGTAAAACAATAATCAAAGCCATGTTTAATTAAATTTTAATTTAACTACAATTAAAGTTATAGTTGTAAAACATACGAGTATATTACTTTCCAAAAGATTTGCCATAACCTATGGCACAGATAAATGAATAATTCTGCTTTAATTGAAATTAAATACAAATTTCCGTGTCTTAAATAAGATAATGAAACGTATGAAATACGTCAACGTCGTGAATCAACTGTCAGTGAAAACTGAATGAAACAACTAGAGGAGAATCAATAAAATGCCGAACTTGGGTTATGACTAAATTATAAATTTAAACACAAACTCATTTTTTTCCCACCTACAAAAAGGGCTTTTACTCTATAACATTCATAATATTTGGATTCATAAGAGATGGCCTGATTCATTTTTCATTTGAGTGCTACCATTACATTTGGACCTATTTTTGTGATTTGAATGTTGATAAAAAATATGCGTGGGTCATCTCCGACGCAAACATGGATTTTACTCCTTCAGATCGACTGTCTCAATAAGAACGTTCAGTAGATTTTACTCGATTTTCATGTAGATTTTGGGGTAGGTCACTGCCTAGTATAAAATGCTTCTAAAGCGCAGATAACTTATTTATAATAAAATACGTTGAACTCGATTACATGACATAATCATCTATAACTTAAAGTGATAATATTTCTATTTTGTTTTATGTTATAAAACTTGTCTGACGTAGATAAACAACACCTCTCATCAGAATAAACAAAATTCACAAAAGCCCGTGCCCGTTATCAAACACGACTTCGTTATGTTCTAAGTCTATAGTAATAAGATCATTGTTAGCCTATTAAGGGTACAGGTAAATCTAACACGCTGCTCGAGAACCGGATATCAGGCCATAGGTAAGATAATCCTATGTTAATAAACGCGTTCAATTACCGTACTTCTAGAACTGCCAATTCCGAAGCATCAAAATTTGGTACCATATTATGCACCGTAAATTTAGACCACGCTTAAGGTCTCAGATTTCTACTGTAAATAAAAATATTTTAAAACGTAATCGTTTATTAATTACGTCCAACATGCTGTTGATTGTTAAAACGTTCGGTTTCTATCTCGACACAAATTCACCAGATGGCTCCACCAAATGTATTACCATTAGACATTATTTGCAACTGAGCTTAATCATATTTTTATTATTTTTGTACCAAATATGTCGTATCAAACACTTATAGAAGAAGTATACAAAGGAAAGCTTATCCTCTATAAGAGATCTCTTCCTACTAGCTACCTTCAGATGTGAGTGAGATTATTTTATAAAGTGGAATGTGTCATAATCATCACCATCATGATCAAACCATTACCGGCTCACTACAGAGCACAGGTCTCCTCTCAATATGAGAAGGGTTGTGCCATAGTCCACCACGCTGCCCATGTGCGGATTGGTAGACTTCACACGCCTTTGAAAACATTATGGAGAACTCTCAGGCGAGCACGTTTCCTTACGATCTTTTCCTTCACAGTTGAAGCCAGTGATTTTTCTTTAAACGCACATAACTCCAAAAAGATAGAGGTGCGAGCCCGGATTCGAACCACCGACCTCTGATTAGGAGGCTGACGCCCTAACCACTTGGCTATCACCGCTTCATAATGTTATATACGAAATATAAGTGAAACACGATAAAGTTTTCGCATCGTCATTCCCTGGTGTCATGTCTGTTTCCGTCCAGTGACGCGACATCAAATAAAGTTGTTTTACTTACTTATCTGAATGTAGAGGGTCGCTAGAGGGGTGCATTAATGACCTCGCCGCCGGCCTGGTTGGTGCAAACACTTGTACCAACTTTGGGGTTTTCCAGGATCATAACAAGTTTTATTTCAAAGAGTAAAGTAATGACTGCGGCTGAGTAATGAATCAAGAGTTTACTTCGAAGTATTGTTATTTTGTTTACATTCGTCTAAATCTATTGTTATTATTTTGGTTGCATTTTTTTAAGTCTGAAGTATGTAGTTTTCGTACTCACATTTTACAAAAGACCGAAATGATGATTTTTTTAACCAACCTTCTGTTTTATAGATTACTTAAACATTATTTTTCATTTGCAAAAGGAAGATTTTGGTTTCATAGATTGATTCATATTATTGGCTATATATAGTCATTGCAATGATAGTTAATTTAAACTTGTTTTATTTTAATCTAGAAGTGTCATGTGACTTGCAGCATTCTAATTAATAACTGATATAAATTTATGTATAAATATTTATAGGTGATCCATTGTGATAATAAATGAATTCCAAAAATAAAATATCACCGTACAGTTGCAAAAAAATGATCGGTATGATAAAATACTTGGAGACTAGAATAGAATAAAAGAATATCATTATTTGCAAGAATTAAATTAAAAAAGAATTGCAAAAGAAGAAGTACATTATTGGTCTTACAATTGTGTGTCTCCAAAACATTAAACTATTTTTAAAGTATGCAAACATTCTTACAATTAAATATAAAAATAAAAAGCATCGCCGATCAGCAATGACACTCACTGCTTTAGTTTAATTTAAACAAATAGAATTGGCCTAAAAATATATGTCAAATTTATAAGGAGGAGCTAACATAGATAATAGAGTTAGAGGTCCTGGGTTCGATTACCTGTTCGAGGTTTGGGCCGTGGCTAGTTACCACCCTACCGACAAAGTCGTGTCGCCAAGCGATTTCGCGTTCCGACACGATGTCGCGTAGAAACCAATTAGGAGTATGGGTTTACCATAACAGGTTAGCCCGCTAACATCTTAGACTACATCATCACTTACCATTAGCTGAGATTACCGTCAAAGGCTAACTTGTAGTGGATAGAAAAAAAATTATACATAAAAGAATCCATATGAAATCGAGAATTAACTCAGAACTAACTATGAAGGTCGTTTAAAGTCTCTGCATAACATGACGTGATGGTATAATTCTTTTTTCATTCGCGGCTTAAACTTTCAAAATACTTTGACTGCATTGTTCGTACTCGCGGCACCGAACGTAATGGAACTTCTTCAGCTGCCGCAAATGCATGGCTCGATAGCCTATTTCCATCTGGCAGAGCGTCGCGTACAGACAATTGTTCCTAAGCGTCACTAAAAACGGCCCACTTTCCCCCACAAAGGAACTTTTATGAATGTCCCTCACCACGTTGTAACTCTGCTGTAATGAATTCACGAGTCAAACGGTTTCGTACTCATTAATATAGTCATTACTTAACAGATTATTCATTCAATTATAACAGATTAAGAATAGTCAAACATTTTTATGAGAATATAAACTCAAAGTACAATACAAACTCAATAAATCTCCAGTGAATTTTTAAGTTATCCATTAAAATGTCTATGCTACTTTGATTCTGGTGGATAAAGACAGAATTAGGAAGCAGTTAAGGTTGATTCACGGTACACATATCAGGGCAGCTTTATAAATTGTTTCTAAGAGAACCTTATGTATTTATGAACTTTCTTTAACTTTCTTTTAATTTTTAAATGACAGTATAAAATACTATTGAAAATACGACTAAAAGACATGTTATAAGAGAAAATATCTGGCAGTTTTCATGGCTAAATAATTCAATCGGCCATTTAAATTAACGTGCACTACATGAATATAGTAGAAACAAACGTGTTTTATATTTAATTGTAGTCTTACCTAATTTAGTTTAATCGTTGTAATTTTTTAAATAGTTTACAAATCATTTTCAACTTAAAGATAAAGCCGGTTCCGAAAATTTATGTAATTATTAAAAAAAATAAAAAAATATATATTTCCTCAAAATGTAATTAAAAATAATTTATAAAATATAACATCATCGTTTATAAATAGATACAATTCAGTTAACATAATATCGAAACTGAAATTCATAATTCTGTATTTGAACATAACGTTTCGTTCCATTCACTCAACGCACCAAATCAATCACTTCAACGAGGCTTCGGGCGCAACCGCCAGATGGCGCCGCTAAATCCGCTGTAATCCTGAATTTATTATCTGTTTTCAACCATTTGCCGTTGCGCTGAAATCCGAAGCCTTCGAATGAATGCGCGGATTCTCACCAATATAGTGGCGTAATGAAAGTGTGCAGCATTACCAACGGGCTAGTTACATTATGAATACTCGTAGTTTTGAATTTTTTAAACACTACAAGTTAAACCTTGACGGTAATCTCACCTGATGGTAAGTGGTACTAAGTTGGTAGTGGCCTGTCGAGGGTACCACTACGCCTAATTTGGTTTATACGCGACACCGTGCCCAGAACGCTTA
Organism: Lasiommata megera; assembly: GCA_928268935.1. Lineage (NCBI taxonomy): Eukaryota > Metazoa > Arthropoda > Insecta > Lepidoptera > Nymphalidae > Lasiommata > Lasiommata megera. Next base: position 7,033,711 of record OV743308.1, on the reverse strand, counting down.
TCGACGACGAAACGCTTGGCGATAGAAACGTCAGTAGTAGGATGGTACACGGCCGAAGAACACCAGACCAGACTCGAGCCGAGAATCTAACCCGGGACCTCCAACTTTATAATATACGCCTTATGCTGTATATAACAATTGTGTGTTTCATTTCTTAATGATTGTTGATGATTTGTGGGATATACAAAGGTCAATCAAGTGAACAAGAAATCATATTTATAAGAGCTTTTTAAATCACATTTTCTTATTAGCTTGTTACACGCTTACTTTGACACGTATCCTCGAAGATATTTGATGGAAAGGCCACACATGCTAAATATTTTTCTAGCGATGCCCACCACAAGTATGTCAAGAGGCGTTTTAATGAACCGGGCGTGACACAGATGTGCGACAAATCCGACGGTAAACCCCGACTTAGTCCATGTCGCTTGCGGTTTAATCGCAGCGGTTTTGCAGAATATTCCCCAGCCTTTGGACACAGAATCGAATGAAATTTCGTAGGATGTTATCATTATTTTATCCGTCCGGTTTTAAGATACTTGGATATTTGAATCATATATAATGAAAAAAAAATTAATTGGCTTTAGAAAGAGAACAGTTTACGAGTAAAATGATTTTTAATCAATAAAAATAATGAATTGTAACCATGAATCGAATGAAATTTCGTAGGATGTTATCATTATTTTATTCGTCCGGTTTTAAGATACTTGGATATGTGTATCACATAGAATGAAAGAAACATTTAATTGGCTTTAGACAGAGAACAGTTTTCGAGTAACATGAGTTTTATCAATAAAAAGAATGAATTGTAACCATGAATGTATGCAATGTCCATTGACTCCCAGCGCTGATCTTCTATAAAAAACATGTATGTCTAAATTTCTTATTAAAGCTGATAAGTTTACCATGGTTGGTATTTGTCCCAAAAAATATTACAATAATTATATATGTAGACTATCGCACCAATAAGATTAAATAGGAATAGCGAAGGTAGAATGACAGATTTAGTAAGCAGATTTGCCGATTACTTTAAGATTTTTAACGATGTCGATAGACTTTAAGGTAACTTCAATGAAGATGACGTTAAAAGTGCCAGTTAATAATTTAGAGATTTTATCTCAAAAGTGCAAAAGAAAACCTTATAACCAACCATTTTTAGAAACCATTTGATACTTCATTGTCGGTATTTGTGTTTTTTTCTCAGTAACGTAGGAAAGCAAAGTTGAAATTAACATCAAATACTTAAGTCTGTAATACCTAGATGCGACAAAAACAAACTCTTATACTAAACGTCTATCTTACGTCGATGCATTCGGAAGCACAATATATGGGGTCAATAGTTATTCGGTACGCCGCATATTTTGTCACCTATGAGAGAATAAAACCGCAGCATACTTTCCTTTGACCTAGCATACTAATATTCTACAAGGAGCAATGTGCACAAGTAATTGAAAGAATTGTATAAGTCATAAAGTATAATTAGAGGGCAAAAGAACAAATTAATTAGTAATTACAAGTTTTTTTGGAACCTTTTCATTTCAAGAGCCAGACTGCAAAGTGCACTTTCAGCTACTGATTAAAATGTAGAACAACAATCTACAAATATTAAAGACTTCAAACATTTTGCCAGATCTTAGTTCTCTCACATTTATTCATTCAAATTCTCTTCTGATTTATCTCAGACGTAGTGAATCATTATTTGATCATGGAGTAAAAGAGTAATAATTCATCCAGGAAACTACCCTGCAAGTTAGTTACTAATAGGTGGGGTATACCTATTAGTAACTAACAGAGTAAGTACAAAAAGTGGTATAACATGCTGAGTTTTTTTTTTTAATATTATCTTAACATTTAAATCTAATTTACCATAAATTGTAAGTAATCGACGTGAAATTAAGCATTTCTCAAATCTCGTGGAGTCATGAATTTTCCAGGGAGAAATAGTAGCCTGTAAGTCAGTCCATCTTAAATTTAAGCAAAATGAGTTCAGAAGATCCAGCATGAAGGATTAAAAAACTTACACACATACGTTTATAAACTATATGATATAACTTCCTTTAATGGTGAAGAAAAACTGCACTGAGTTTTTCCATAATATTCTTAAAGACATGTGAAGTCTATCGAAGATATATGAATAGCCTATTGCCGCATGCAAAGCGTCAGTGTTGGTGACTCTATGTTGCAATTTGATAACTATCTTATTCTGTCAATAGTCTAGGGGAATCTTGAAATGGTACTCCAACGTGTATCACCGCAACTAGCTGGAAACTGGATACACCGCAAATCGCAATACAGTGGTCCTCAGAGATATGTACATAACAATTGATAGAATCAAGTAAAGAACCTTTCAACCTCATGTGCTTATTTCATTTTTGGTTTGAAGGAGAAAATGTTACATGTAAGGTAACACGACTTAGTCATCTTCTCCAGAGGGACATAAAATCGAAATAAAAGTTTTCTACGTAACATAGATTGGTCTATCCGTATGTAACCAAAAATCCACAAATCTTTACTCTTTACATTCTTAATTATTATTTATTACTGATACTATGAATGAGAAAGTAAGACTATTTGTTTTATTTGTTCGGCTCAAACATTGCGCTTATATGGAAACGTTTGTGGGTTTTTTTTTTATCGACTACAAGTCAGCCCTTGACGACAATCTCACCTGATGGTAAGTGATAATGCAGTCTAAGATGGTAGCGGGCTAACCTGTAAGGGGTATGGTAAACCCATACTCCTATCGGTTTCTACGCGACATCGTGGGGGCACGCTAAATCGCTTGGCGATACGTCCTTGTTGGTAAGGGGTAACTAGTCACGGCCGAAGCATCCCATCAGACCAGACTTGAGCTGGGAATCGAACCCAGGACCTCCAACTTTATAATCTGACAACGCGCGCGCTGCGCCACGGAGGTCGTCGTTTTTATGTTATATTAAATACATAGCGGGTAAGCAAGCACGCTGGTCACCAGATATTGATTACCGTCTCTCATGAATACCTCATGCCAGTAAGTATCAGTACCAGATGAGTACTGTACTACACCAGATGAGCCACCGATGCGTTGCCAGCTGAACCCATTTGTGGTGTGAGTGGAAGGTTTTCTGTTACCCGCCATGGAGTCTGCTTAGGTTAGATCTTCTATTGTCCTAAATCTGCAATTATAAAAACCGTATGATAAAAAAAAGTATCAGTTTTAAGTGTGATGCATTTAGTATTTTAGCAGAAAAAAATATACTAAAAATCAGTTCTGGATTCTCTATGTATTTTATTATAGCTTCTTCCTAACTAAATAGTATAAGTATAGATAAAAATATAGGAGTTACTTATCTTATGTTATCCCTTATAATAATATACTCTACTTCACAATACAAAAGTGAAAACGAAATTGCATTTCGATACAAAATAAAGGGTCCTTGATATTTGTTTGTAGAACTAGAGAAAGTGTGCATTACTCACCCTATAAAGAGTCCCTTGTATTGAAAGAATCGTGGCCCTCTGCCATGAATATTTGAGTGACTCTTAAGACACTCAAAGTGGTGGATGCTCTATAAGATAAGAGCTACGGACATTTTGGACGGTCCTTCTCTAGAACATAACTTTATAGTGTACGAATAATATTAGTTTCTATTATGTCTATCGATTTTCTGTGTTGGCAAGCATTCAATAACATAATGCTCTTCTTTTATACTTTTTGTATTGCGAATGCAATATCTCATCGCTGTGAATTTATCTTTAATATTAAATAAATACGAACAACTCTTGTTTAATGTATATGGCAATAATTTCGTGTATCTCGCGCCAAAGATTGGAATCTAGTTAGCGTTTTGTTTTCTTATGTTACATTTAATTTAACGCTAATTAAATTTAGTAGTGCTTCGATATAATCCTGAATTCGATTTTGGATTAGGTTGATTATTAATTGGAGTGTTAATAAGCATTCGTTTTTGGGCGCACTGAGTTTGTACCTCTGTCACACACCTGTACCTTTTTATGTATTTAAAGTGTAGTACGTACGTATCAACTTGGTCAGCGTGATGATTACTTCATGACTCTTCAATATTTATTAGTAGGTTGTGAGGAAGTTAATAGCCAATATTATGAACTCTGAAGTCACGTTGTTCGACTGCTAAATTTCAAGCTTAAACCGCTTAACAGATATTCGTTAAAATTTGCCGATTAGAAATATTGCATCCTTGAGAAGAAAATTTAAAAGTTTCCACAGCAATATTTAAAATAATTTCAATTGTGATAGGTAAATAACCTATCACAATTGAAATATACTTTCGATAATAGTAGTGTTTTTTTTTCTCATGCTTGTGTATAAATTAGAATGTCAATTTTTGAGTAGTATATGCGTTAAGAGCTTACCAAATTTCCATGACATATTCTAATACAGATCATACTGTTGAACTTATAAAATGATGTTGACTTAATTCATTTGGATGTTTATTCAAGAATTCTTTAAACAATTTCACTTTTTTTTTGTTTGTTTATTTGTGTTGTGTGTATTATGTGTTTATTTATTCTGGGTGATGAAATAAGCATACAATAATGTTATAATTATTATTGTTTATGTTAAAATAAAACTATGTCACATGAGCGAAACGGCTCGCTTTACGACCGACCGAACGCGAAATATGAGGGTCGTGTTGACATTATTTATGTGGCCCGATAAAATTTATTGGACGCAAATTTTTATACATGGTCACATTAGTTTATGTTAACCACCGCAATGAAATACGGCATGTAAACATGACATGACCCAATTTAATGCTCAACTAGATCCTTAGAGCTTTAACTTAAAAATAAAATAGGCTTTAATTATTTCTCTCAGCACTAGATGAAGTTTTTTATTTAGACAAAAGAATCTAATTTTAAATTAGTTTATTTTTTCTCGTTTTTTGGTAAATGTAAAGCCAGGATGTCCAGCTTTCTGGGTTGCGGTCGAGTGTACAAGTGTTCCCGTGATCCAGCCACCAGCTGACGCGAAGGAGCATCGCTAGGTTTTAGTGAGTATTCTGGTCGCCAATCTGGCCGTCTGGGAGTCTTTTTTATACACTACACGTTAACCCTTGACGGCTATCTCACCTGGTAACTTACCAGTGATGATGCAGTCTAGGATGCTAACCTGTTAGGAGTATGGTAAAGCCACAGTCCTAATTAATTTTTACGCGACATCGTGTAGGAACGCTAAATCACGACACGTCTTTGTCGGTAGGGTGGTAATTAGCTAAGGCCTTAGCCTCCCACCAGACAAGACTCGAGCTGGGAATCGAACCCAGGACCTCGAACTTTATAATGCGACAACGCACGCACTGCGCCACGGAGTCCCACATACCCACATACGTAAACGCATTTCCCAGTGTTAACAAAATAAAAAAGTTACTTTCTACCCACCCAGAAACACATTTTTACCTCTTTATAATATAAGATGCATATTAAGGTGTTATAACCTTAATATTTTACAGCATACTAATAAACTATGAAATCTCACATCGGAATAGAATTAATGTGGCGATATACAATATACGGTAGCATAAAGTTTATGCTTTGATAAGTATATCGGACGTAAATGCTGCTACTAGTGACAAAGGATATATGCGCGAGAATTACACCCACGGCGACTTAGCGAAATTTCATAACAAGCTAAATTATAATAATAACTGAGTATTACAAATGGAAGGCTGTAGAAATAACTAACTAGATTAAAGTTGCAGCAACTTCATTTGTTACTCTTGGAGTACATTCGCAACAATATTATGGTTGCAGAAAAAACTACACGCTGCAATAATTCTAGTTTAATGTATACTATATCAGAATTATTGTATTACATTGGCTCATCTTCATGTGCTGAAACACAATTTCATTCGGTTTAAAACCGATCGAATTATTTTAAAATATCGTTATAATGTCATTATTGGTTTAAATTTTTAAAAAGTTTTTCGTTTTTCGTTTCGTGTATGCCAACCAATTAATGAATTCAGTGCAGTAGGCGGGAATAAAACAGGTTTATTCAGAAACCGATTAAGGGTACGGACTTAATATAAGTGATAGCTACATTAACAGGTGCTGAATCATGTCTTCCCACCAAGTGAGATTGACTTGTACTAAAATATTATACTTTACATTCCTAGTATAAACTGAAAGATAACTGAAAACTAAACTATATATAAACTAAATAGATCATAACGATCTAAATCACGTGACCTATACGAGGACATGACTAAAAGTTACAATGTAGGTACACAAAAATTACTTTAAAAAAAACTGTAAAGTATAATAAATAAATAATAGATGATCAAACGAACTTCCTGAAGTGAAGTTCGATTATTATTATATGAGTCGCTTCTTTCGTAGATATTAGGTATATATTTACCAGGTAGTCTACCTAGACGACTACCTAGACATCATATTACGGGTAAAGAAAAAAAACAAAGAGTATTGAAACTACTCTCTAAAATCGTGTGAAGTTGCCTGTAGGTTAAACGGACTACCTGGTAAGTATATAACATCTGAAGAACGAAGCGACGAAATATAATATAAGTATAAAGTATATCATAATACAGTGGGTGACGTCAAAGCAATGTTATTTACGGGTGTAAGACAATTTCGTACCGATAAATCTATTAAATTAACAAAAACAATTTCCTCTTTTGAGCCAATTGCACCCAATCTAGCTTAGTCCAATCGTGATAAACGGCGAGCTCCATTGTTAATCTTCGCCTAGCGTTTATTGCATCAGTCTAGCGCTCCCGGTGCTTTTCGCCAAGAATTATGTACTCAATTACAGCAAAACAAAGATAGGATCTTTCATTCTAAACGCGTTGCAATAAACTTTACACTTTGCTCAAAATAATACAAAATAATTTACGATTTATTGACTAACACGCGATGGAAACTATAATATATTTACGCAAAATTAATGCTAAATTAAAAATAATATATAATTTCAAGGGCCAGGAATTAAAACGGCAAAAATTAATTGGATATACATTAAACAATTTTAATTATTAATTCAATTTGTTTAAGGTTGCATTTGAATGTGCACAAATATGCTCAAAGTATTACATGTTATATATTACTAATTAATTTTTTTTAGAATGTAGGTACAGATTCGCCGCAAAAAAGCAGCCGATTGTAAAAATGTTAAAATGTAAAAGCCTGTTATACATAAAACAGTATTTTGGCCATGTCACCGTTAAACCCAGAATTAAATTTTCACTTGTAAAATGAGAGCGGGCATCTTATTACCATAATCAAACACGTGAATTATTTCAAGCGTGCACTAATCACACCGCGTTATTTCACGGGCCGGCTGAAACAACAGTGTATACGATATCCTCTATCCGCTTATATCCTGGTATTCAGTATCTCCAGTAGCTTCAGTAGCTAACTCGTTTCTACTATCTACCTATCTACAAATAGGTTCATTTTAATATCAAGTTGTCTAGCTTTATCTCTACCTCTTTATAGTTTATATATATGTATATAAAGAAATTTTAATACTTATAGAATCTTCACTCTCTCCAGCCGTTTCCTGCTTACTGAAGATCGTGGTCTTGGTGGCCTTGCAACCTCGTGCGGATCAATTGTTTCCACCGGCTTCTATCGCAGGCTAAGAATCTTCAAAATATATTTATAATTTTTTATATTTACTCATAATCAACAGAAAAGAAAAATATTGTTAATAGATTCATTAAGGCCACACAGATAAAACTAATATAAGATAAATATGGTCTCGGATTTGACAACAATACGTAATTGTAATATCGGTAAGAAAACAATGTAATCTTTAGAAATGATGATTTTGTCCCATTCGGTGTCGAGACCTTTGGTCCGTGGGGTCCTAGCGCACAGGCTTTTTAAGGAAAAGCAAAAAGGTTAGTCGACATCACAGGGGACCGAAGAACTGCCAGCTACCTCGGACAAAGAATTAGTCTAGCAATTCAAAGGGGGAACGCTGCCAGTATCTTCGGAACCTTGCCTAAAGGGACTCCTTTTAATAATATATTTTAGTTATGATGTTATATATTTATTTATTTTTTAAGATTTTTAGTTTTAGGTTAATCTAAGTTTTATTTTAAGTTTTATCTAAAATGTTTGATGATAATAAACTCAAAGTAATTAAAAAAAAAAAAAAAAACTTTTGAAAAACAATATGTGGATATAAACAATCGTCTTACTCGCAATGGGTAGAAATTGGGGACATCTGTATTCCGTCCGCGAAAGAAGTGAAGTCATTAGTGGAATTGAGCATCTCATATTAAGATTTCCAGTTATTTTTGAGCCGTCGATAGATATTTATAGTATAATAGATTTGATATATATAATAGATTTGGTTCCAACCTCCGGAACAAGCCGGGTTTCGGAGAGGCTACAGCACCGTAGACCACATCCACACTCTAAGACAGATTATGCAGAAGACCCAGGAGTATAATCTGCCTCTGTGCCTCGCATTTGTGGACTACGAGAAAGCCTTCGACTCCATCGAAACCTGGGCGGTTTTGGACTCACTGCAGAGATGCCAAGTCGATTGGCGATATATCGAAGTGCTAAGATGTCTATACGACGCTGCCACAATGACCGTTCAGGTGCAAAACCATGAAACACATCCGATACCAATTCGAAGGGGAGTAAGACAAGGGGACGTCATTTCCCCGAAACTGTTTACTTCCGCTCTTGAAGATGTGTTCAAGGTTTTGGATTGGAAAGATTGTGGCATAAACATAAACGGCGAATACATCTCGCACTTACGATTTGCAGACGACGTAGTTATAATGGCAGAAACGCTGCAGGAACTTGAGCAAATGCTGTGCGACCTTAGCACCTCTTCCAGACGGGTGGGTCTCAAGATGAACGTGGACAAAACGAAGATAATGTTCAATGAATACGTCATCACAAGGCCCATTGTTGTCGAAAATGTCAGCATCGAAGTTGTCCAAGAATATAACTACCTAGGACAGATTATACAGTTAGGTAGGAACAACTTCAACAAGGAAGCTAACAGAAGAATTCAGCTGGGATGGGCAGCATTTGGAAAACTGCGTCAAGTCTTCAACTCGCCGATACCCCAATGCCTAAAGACAAAAGTCTTCAACGCTTGCGTCTTACCGGTCATGACATACGGAGCAGAAACGTGGACACTCACGGTAGGCCTTGTCCAAAAGTTCAAAATCGCTCAGCGTGCTATGGAAAGGGCTATGTTGGGTGTTTCTCTGAGGGATAGAATCCGTAACGAGGACATACGTAGGAGAACAAAAGTAACCGACATAGCCCAACGGATTAGCAAGCTGAAGTGGCAGTGGGCGGGTCATATCTGTCGCAGAACCGACGGCCGTTGGGGCAGACGTGTTCTGGAGTGGAGACCGCGTACCGGTAATAGCAGCGTAGGACGACCACCTGCTCGCTGGAGCGACGACCTGAAAAGGATCGCTGGTGGCGGGTGGATGAGGAAGGCGGAGGACCGTGTGTGGTGGCGCGCTCTCGGAAAGGCCTATGTCCAGCAGTGGGCGTCTATAGGCTGATTGATTGATTGATTGATGAATACATCTGGCTATGTGATAGTATAATTAATGTTAAATTATAAAATGATAATTTTGAAAAGGACTATGTTTATTGCCAAAATTTTCTCGGTAGAATTTGCTTTCTGAACAGTTGGTAGAATCATTCCAAATTCACAGACTTGACGTTTTAAAATGTACTTAAAAAGTAAGCTTACTTTAAATAAATAAATTATTTTGGATTCATTGTAAAGATTTATAGTTTATAGTTAATGTTCATAACTCTAAACTTCTTAAAGCTTTCAGACATAGGTTAACTGATAGATTGTATAATATTTTACCTACATCAGTTTTAATAAAGTTACATACTTAGATCAAAACCAGCGATCTATTTATTCCTTTTTTCTCTCTGATTCTTATATTTGTAATGGCCTTACTTGCTACAATTTTTATTATATCATAATGTCTGCTTAATTCCAGAGCTAAAGCGTGAAGAGTCATGCTTTTAGCCACGTGTGTATTCCACTATATTTCTTGTTTAAGACATTTTTCCATTTTGGTTATTACCGTACCGTACCGAGCGGAGCAGATGAAATAGCGTTGTTTTCTTTCCTTAATGAAACAAAAGGTTCTGTTTGTTATAAGATCCAACATACACGAATACAATTTATTGCTACTTAGAACCTTACCTACTTACTCTTTAATGCATTTGAAGAAAGGAAAACCTTCAACTACGTTCATAATTATCACCACCGGCTTAATTCATTTCTTACTTGCTCTTACTTGGACTGGACTCAGGAGAGCAAGATTTAAAGTTCATAGCACTTGACCAGTAGAGTAACCACATAGAGGGAATATAAATATAGGCATAAGCAATTCTATATATATATTGATAGCCTATCAATGATCCACTACTGTGCAAAGCCAATTTTTAGAGCAACAACGGTACTGTAATGGTGGGCTATGCTGACGTCACGACGTCGTTTACTCGCGCTCATAGTAATTAAAACCACAACTTGCGGGGTTACACTATTATTGCGACCATAATTAAGAGGTCCGAATGGTCCGACGTCGCACGAGAATGCCACGAAAGGCATCACCCGCCCGTATTTATAGCAAAACATGCTTGTACAAAATTGGTTGCTACCGTCTAAATACACTGATTAACAAAGAAATGATTAATTAGTGATTTAAAGAGTTCAACTGTGGGTAATTATTGAATTTTTGATTTTCTTGGCGCCGCTGAATGAAGTTAATAACTCCTTCGCGCCGACATATACGTTTGAATTGATAGTTTTCTTCACAGGAGTATTACATACTAATTATGAAAATCATCTAAGATTTAGAAACTCGATCGTATTAAGAAGTACCTAACTTTCACTGGTCTAGCAATGCATTGCCGAAACTTTTGAAATACAATTGAAACGTAATCAAAACTAAACTCAATTGTAATTTAATACAACAGAATCTTAACACAAGCAATATTCATGGCACACCACATAAAACAATAAACAAGAGGAACGGCGTAGCTCTAACAAGCGTGTTACTATTGTATACCGAAACCGGAATTACCATATAAAACACATTTGAAGTCGCAATTACGGAATATACTTACCTCGTAAACCTTTAATTAGTGTATGAATTGTGTAATGCGGAGAGAACAGTAAATACTAAATTATCCATTGTAAATAGTTAGTAATTTGCTATTATTAGTGACATAAAATGCAGAACAACTTGCCGAGCATTGCTTTTATGATTATAGTATATAAGAAAATGGAATATGAATAACGAAACACTATAAAATTATATTTGACGACCTCTTTAGCGCAGTGCGCACTCTGTCGCATTATAAAGTTGGAGGTCCTGGATTCGATTGCCGGCTTGAGTCTGGTCTGAAGGGAGGCTTTGGCCGTGGTTCTTTACCACCCAAACCCTTTACCGACAAAGACGTGTCGCCAAGCGATTTAGCGTTCCGGCATGATGTCGCGTGCCAAACAGCCCGGTTACGCTGTGGCAACCAATAGGGTTAGCACAGCTAATAGAAAGTCCGAAAAAAAAAAGTAGAAAACAATAAGAGTATGGGTTATCCATACCCCTAACAGGTTAGCCCGCTACCATCCTAGACTACATCATCACTTACCATCAGGTGATAGCCGTCAAGGGCTAACTTGAAGTATATCCAAATAAAAAAATAGTAACTCGTTACTGAATTTACGAGCTACCGCGTGTTTCCTAATTCAAACAGCTTTTTTTTATCGTGATGGAAAAGCTTTATGGTTATGTGAGACTCACACCCATGGGTGGGCTAACTTATTAGTCTCGGTCCAAGACTATATAATACTTATAATAATATATAGCTGGACCGCTTCGGTGAAACAATTTGAAGCATATCTGCTTGTAATAGTCCTATCACCATAAAATAAACGATAAAAAACTACGTACTCCTTTGATCTCGACGAATGCCGTCCTTTTGAATGCCTGCGAAAAATTGCACGCGTTCATTCAAAATAACACCATGCCGCCATGAACACTAAATCGCAATTCCTCTTTGTGCGGAGTTGTTTAGATGAACACAACCGTATCAGAACAAGACCTGCATACAAAAGGCTCAGAATTCTACAACTGACGTACTGAAGTACATCAACGCATACGGAGAACGTTTTAGTCCGCAGTGAGTGCAATGGCTACGTAACACTATTACGTACATACGTAATATAGCAATATTAAGATTTCTACCGATAGCACAATTGCTGTATAGAACCGTTTGTGTTATTCTGTCCAACAAAATACTTGATAAATTAGAAAAAAATGTGGCCTTTATAATCAAAATAGCTTTATTCATGTAAACCTATTACAGGACATCTATGAAACATTCATATATAATTTTTTTTTCGTTTGTTTTTTCAACTGCAGTGTTAAAAGTCTCATCTGAATGATTTATTTTTATATTATTAAGCTGTGATAGCCTAGTGGCTAGGACGTCAGCTTTCTAATCAGAGGTCGGGGGTTCGAACCCAGGCACGCCTACAACTTTTCGGAGTTATGTGCGTTTTTAAGCAATTAAAATATCACTTGCTTCATCGGTGAAGGAAAATATCGTGAGGAAACCTGCATGCCTGAGAGTTCTCCATAATGTTCTCAAAGGCGTGTCTGTCAAATCCGCACATTCCCGGCGTGGTGGACTATGGCCAAACCCTTCTCATATTGAGAGGAGACCTGTGCTCTGTAGTGAGCCAAGAATGGGTTGTTCATGATGATGATGATTATATTTTTATTATTTTAGTTTGTGATAACTACACTCGCCAACTTAAAACTAAAGCTAGGGGGGTTCCAGGTCGCGCCCAGGTCTAAGAGGAAGCCGGGTTATTTTTTTGTTGTTAATAATAATAAAAATATTCTAATCTATGTCCGATAATACAACCGTTGTTTTTTCAAATAATTATTAAAAACATCATTACGAACCGTCCAAAAATCTTACGCCTATCTACATACCTATGAAGTTTTTATTTTTTATACCAAGTTATTTTATACCTAAAGCTTTTAAGCTAATTCGGCCTTTATATCCGGGCGTACCCATGTAGCTAATTATCAAGTTACCCGGACAAGCTTGGATCCGATCGGGGGCCTTGTTCACGAGCACCCAACAATGGTTTGGGCGATGCATACTGAAATTCGGGGACTAAACGGAATAATTAGGTAAATTAACTACATAGCACTTCCTCACTTACACATTTGGATTATTCGTTCGGGACTTTTGGCCAAAACAATATTCTTTTCAATAATTTTTTAATTTTAAATACATCTGTGTCAAAAATAAGAAAGATTCACCTTTCACTTATTCACCTTCACCGAAAAATTAATGTGCATAAAGTGTTATTCTCTTAAATTCACACTAAACCATACTTAATACATTCTTTTTGCTGATATTCATCGTCATCATGATCAACCATGCCCGGCTCACTACAGAGCACGGGTCTCCTCTCAATATAAGAAGGGCTTGGCTATAATCCACCACGAACGGCCTTTGAGAACATAATATAGAACTCTCAGGCATGCAGGTTTCTTCACGATACTCTTAAACCGTTGAAGCAAGTGATATTTTAATTGTTTAAAAAACGCACATAACTCCGAAAAGTTAGAGGTGCGTACCCGGATTCGAATCGCCGACCTCTGATTAAGAGGCTGACGACTAACCACTAGGCTGACACAGTTTCATCGCCTATGTAATCACGTTAAAATCTAAAGTAAAAGACAAACAAAAAGTTCCTTGTTAATAACATTGCCTGTGCATTGTTTTTAACAAGGAACGCACATAACTCCGAAAAGTTAGACATTGCCGGGATCGAACCCCCGTCCGAACCATTAGTCTATCACAGCTGATATTGTAAACGTGGAAGATAGTCTGCTTCTTTGTGTTGTTTGTTATCTGTGATCGACTCAATCGCTGCACTGATTTTTATGAATATTGAGATGATCTAGAGACCGATAAAACAGAGTACGTCTTATCCCGTAAAAGTATCCATGTGAATTTGATAAAGTTATTTTGTTACCTATTCATACATGAGCTTGACAAAATTGTGTCTAGAGATTGCATGCTATAATAGAGGAAGGAAACTTTATAGCAGGGAAGACAATCGGTTCGTAAGCGAAGTTAAAAATAAATCATCATCATGAACAACCCATTACCGGCTCACTACAGAGCGCGGATCTCCTCTCAATATGAGAAGGGTTTGGCCATAGTCCACCACGCTGGCCATGTGCGGATTGGCAGACTTCACACGCCTTTGAGAACATTATGGAGAACTCTCAGGCATGCAGGTTTCCTCACGATGTTTTCCTTCACCGTTGAAGCAAGTGATATTTAATTTTTTTGAAAAACGCACATAACTCCGAAAAGTTAAAGGAACGTGCCCGAATTCGAACCGCCGACCTCTGAATAGGAGGCTGAAATAAATATGCGTGTTTAATTATGCCCGTACTTTACCAAAAACAGCAGTGACACAAAGGAATATAATAAACAGTATAATTGGAGTATTCAGAACAACAGGTCAGAAAAGAAGAGATAAAGGCGCAATACAATACAGTAGCATTATGTTTATGCTGTGATAAGTACCGACGCGAACGCTAGAGGGCACCGGTGATAAACGATATGCGGGCAGACGCCTTTCGGAATGTCGAGTTCCTTATCTGTTTGGAATGAAGCAAAGACGCGAATTACACCCGTGGCGTATTGTGGCACGTAATAATTCATAACAGGAAGTTTACGCTTGATAAGAGCACATCCAGGTTTGAGTGGCAAAAGTTAAGTTTATGAATTTAGAGCGAATTATATCACCAATATACAAATAAAGACGTAAAAAATAAAGGGTTCTGATAAGAAAATCTCAGATTCAGCCAGTAGTTGCCAATGAAATTTCATACCTTAGGCAAGAAATGCAAGTTCTTGCGTTAGGCTTGGAATAGTCATCATCATCATGATCAACCCATTGCGGGCTCACTGCAGAGCACAGGTCTCCTTTCGATGTGAGAAGGGTTTGGCCATAGTCCACCGCGCTGGCTAACATAGCCAACGTGGTGAACTAACCAACAAATACATGCTTGTTAGCAGACAACACACCGTTGAAGCAAGCGATATTTTAATTGCTTAAAAACGCACATAACTCCGATAAGTTTATAAAGGGATCGAACCCCAGACCTCTGATAAGAATGTGGATGTTCTAACCACTGGGCTGTCCGTCCTATCACTGGAATATAGCGCTTTGCTGCCGTTCCAGTAATTTGTCTGGTGGGAGGCTTCGGCCGTGGCTAGTTACCACCCTACCGACAAAGACGTGTCGCCAAGCGATTTAGCGTTCCGGCACGATGTTGTGTAGAAACCAATTAGGAGTATGAGTTTACCATACCCCTAACAGGTTAGCCCGCTACCATCTAAGACCGCAACATCACTTGCCATCAGGTGAGATGCAGTCAAGGGCTAGCTTGTGGTGTATTAAAAAAAAAAAAGTAACGAACTAGAATTCGCCTAATAACTTAATTTGAAGTTATATAAGGAAACATGGTGTGGGAGACTTGACCCTACAGTTGAAACATTTTTTTCAAACATTACAGTACTACGTGATAAATAATATTGCGATTTAAAAACTAAAATTGCTCAAATAAAAAATCACACTTAAAGAAACTAGACATTCTTCTAAGAACACAAAAAATCTTTCAGTAGTATTTAATGCGCCAAAAATAGATATTCAACTGTACCACAATGAATATTAACACCCGAATAACGTGCAATAGTCGCGAAGATAAATTTATCCGCGTGCCGGGAAACGGTTCATTTTTCACAGCACCTAACGCTAGGTGTCACATGCTCTGCGAAGACGCCGTTACTTACGGCGTACGTGAGGTGAATTCAGCTTCAGCCACTGAATTAGCTTTCGGTATTCTTTCACCGAATATTACTCGTCGCTGTTTCCTTTTATGATAACTCATATCCCATTTCTGCACTCAGGGGTTTGTTGTGCTAACAAGTGAAGTCTCAGCAATGAGGCAGACTTCCGTAGATCCCGGCTGCAACATCACGTGCGACGGACGCACCGCGTCTGACGCGACTTGACTTATAAACATGTGTATAGCTGCTTCTTAACACTTCACGACTGACGCATTCAGTATAATTACTGTAATATACTGCTGTATATTACAGTAATTGGGCTATGTTTTTTAATTACTTATATGCAACTTCTGGAAGTGACTTTACTTTACTGTGTTTATAAGTCTTAGCTGAAAGGCAATAATGATACGAACGAAACAGAGAACGAAATGAATATGAAATAACTCGATATAACGCGAATAAAAGTTTTTACTCTACGCCTGTTTCGAGCCTGTCACATTGTTTCACTAATATTAATAATATGCGCAGGCGCGGTGTACGCTGCGACTGTATCTCACATTTTTTTTTACTGTTGTTTTGTATATGTATATATTATATGACTTCCGTAGGTCGTATTTTTTACCACTATCTCGTCCAACCGTTTTCTAGGTTGCCCGCTATATAAATATTTATATAAAAAATCTATTATGATTATGAAGATGCCCAACGAAAGCGCCACGTATTACTGAATCTTAAAGTTTGGTAGTTTGGTAGTTTTCGCCACACCAAAACCACCGACCCCTAGAACCACTGCGGCAGCTGGGCGTTGCCAATTTTATTTAAACAGATTTTGTCGCAAATAAGGGCCCGTGCGTATTTTTCGGCGACATATCAGTGACTTATCTACCAAGTGTAATCGCTCACTTGCCCGCAAATTTTGTAAGCTGCTAATTCCGCGCCGCTGACAAAGGAGCACGGCGAAAAATTTACAGAGCTTTGCCCCATTTATCAAAATTTGTTGTATGCCAAGTGCAACATTATCCTGTCTTCTATTATTGATAACCAAAACATATATACATACGACTCTAAAACTTGAGGTTCTATATTAAATCTTAGTTGAAGTTTCAAATGATCTGTGTTTATATACATTTTATAACAAGGATAATCAAAGGAAACTGAGCTAAGTTTAGTAGTAGGTGTATAAAATCAAAAACATTAAAACTAGTTAAAGTAATGCAAATATCCGATAGAGAAAATGTTGTCGAAGGATAAATGACTTTGTTTACAATTCTTATTCGCAAGTATTGTATTATTTATACATTCTCAAGTGGTTCTCAATTTTATATTGATTACATAATTTTATAATATATAAATTTTGTGTCATCATCATCATCATTGTCAACCGATTGACGTCCACTGCTGGACATAGGTCTTTTGTAGGGAGTTCCAATGCTCACGGTCTTGGGCCGCTTGCTTCCAGCGGCTCCCTGCGACTCGTCTGATGTCGTCTGTCCACCTAGTTGGGGGTCGACCAACGCTACGTTTACGAAATTGTGTAAACGAAGTAAATTGGTGGTGAAGAATCTGGCAATGCGCTTCTCAACTTCTGAGAAGGTGACACCAGCTCTGGTGAATATACTCCCCTAAACCATCGTTGCTAAAACAGTGTCAGATGCATAAACTGTTGTGGAAAAAACCTCCAATTTTTACCTGTGTTTTAGCCTGTCTAAGTTCGAAACACAACGTATCGGATGTCAGTGTCAGGGGTTGAGATACTGACGAGGGAAGCGTCAAGAACATTACCGGAGATGTAAACAAATCCATTTACATGAACACCACTGTTTGTTCATAATATTATTATTTTCCATACATTTGTTCGGCAAGTGGCTCCTATTTAAAGGACGTCGATCGTAATATGTATTAAAAGTATTACTGTACAATCTGCCTACAACATTTTGGTAATACTCGTTATTAACGTTTTAGTTTTTTTTTTATCCACTACAAGTTAACCCTTGACGGCTATCTCACCTGATGGTTAGTGATGATGCAGTTTAAGATAGTAACGGGCTAACCTGATAGGGTAAACCAACGTTTTAGTTGGACCAAGTTGTTATAACGTATTTTGAAGTTGCAGTTGCAGAGTGTGATAACCTAAATCGCCACCTATGGGATATTAAATTTTATTTATAATTATATATATATTTTTTGTTATCTTATTTATTATTGATTCAAAATTATTATTATGTAATCATTCTGCATTCAAACACATAATAGAAATGGAATAAAAAATTGTCCGTATATATTAGCTCTCACGCCCGTGTGCAAAATAAATATATATAAAAAACCAAAAGAGATATAATAAACTTAAATAGATAAAAATAAATAAACCTACATATACATTACATAAATACATATTTGCACCGGGCGGAGGATTACACCCCGGCAGGGGAGACCAAACGGCCCGGGGTCAGGGCGACAGGTTGAGAAACCGGCGGACTATCCTAGCCGAGTCCAGCAAACCGCTTTTTGCATCCTGGCTGCGAGCGAACTGCCACGGAACCCCAGTCGCCTCAGATGGTGAGCGAGGCTAACTGGGATCAACCCATTCGCAGATAAAAAATTGTTATTATTATGATTATAATTAAAAATGGGACAGTCATCTACACGATGGAATAGCGATGGTCAAAAACGTTCAAATTTATAATCAAGCAATTTTTGTTAACAGATAAAATAACGTTATAGATAACGTTAAAGATACAAACTTCAGTCGTATTTGAATGGATCACGTAGATATTAATCAATAAAAAGATTGGGCAAAAAAGATTGCGATAGTTACAAATATCTACATATTCAACGATCATCTAAAACATTTGCATTTGCTACTAAGCAGTTTTTGATAAAAGGTATGAGTTTATAGTTCCTTTGAACCCTCTTAGTATATAGGTATCCATAATCTTGATCTACATACGAGTGAAGTTGAGCAATATATTTAAGGCAGCACGTATTGGTGCAAACTGCTTAATTATTCATCTCATTATTGAAGTTCCCAGCGTTCCTTTGTAAGTTCCAGTAGGAGTGCGCGCCGATAGCCTAGTTTACTGCCAACTTTCATGCGCCGGAAGTTTTAGAGTATATGTCGCTCCAAGTTAATACTTTACAATTGCTTGTCGTTGATAGTGTTAGTTTGAATTATTGAGGTCCTCGCGGTTGGAGCGGCTGAAGTTCTCTTCAAGACTCAAGCTACAACTCTGGTGTGGCAATTATTTTAATCATAACTTCAAATTACTGTTGCCCGCTTCATCGCCAATCCCGCGGTAATTTTATTTGCAATCAATCAATCAATGAATCATAATCTTTATTCAAATAATCCTTCAAAAACCTTGACGCATCAATAATTTACATAGTAGTGAGTAAACTTAAAACTAAAGCTGAGAGGGTGTCAAACGCGCCCTAGTATAAGAAGAAACCCAGAACAAACTTAGCCAGGTAAATTTTCTTTTTGTCATCACCATCTCACATGCCACCTTAAATTATTTAAGAGAGCAATATTTCATACAAGCTTGTTTATCATTTACATAATCATTTACACTACAATAGGACTTTTCTACAAGATTATGAGATTACGGTTATGAGACATATTATACCTTATCTGAGAAAACCAGATTATGTGCGGTGTTTGACTCACAAGGGCTATCGTCATTATCGTTAGATTGCTCACGCGCAGGTACGAACAGGTGGGTTGCGTGCTGTGAACGAGCAAGCTCATGAATAAGAGACCCGGAAGGGTTCCAATCTAGTCGGCCAACGATTAATAATTTTCATATCAACGAGAAGTGGTGATATCCTAGTGGTTAGGGCGTCCGCCTCCTAATCAGAGGTCGGCGGTTCGAATCCGGGCACGCAACTTTACGGAGTTATGTGCGTTTTTAAACAATTAAAATATCACTTGTTTCAATGGTGAAGGAAAACATCGCCTGAGAGTTCTCCATAATAATCTCAGGTGTGTGAAGTCTGCCAATCCGCACATGGCGAGCGTGGTGGACTATGGCCAAACCCTTCTCATATTGAGAGGAGACCTGTGCTCTGCCGGCAATTGATTATGATGACGATGATATAAACGTACGAAATTTGGCACAAAGATAGTATTTAATTCCCAAAAGATGTACGCTTTCTGTGACATACACTGTTTTAATAGTAAGTCATAAACATTAAAATTTCTACGCAAGTAACAGGAACAGCAAATAATTAATATCAAATTAGGAAGGTCGATAACATTTCAATTCACAAATGCTTTAAAATGAAATAAACTTGAATGCTGTGATTTATTAAAGAGTTAAAGCTGCGACACATTGATAACAAGAACCGCGTCACCTGCGCGTCATTTGTCACGCGCTGTTGTTCTTTCACTGAACCTGTTTGCCTATCTGCCTGTCGACTTCCCCCCGTTTTCACGCCAAATTGCTTACCGATTCAGATTGCAAGGATTTAAAGTGTTCAATATGCGGGCGCACAATTCGTTTAGATTGATGGGCTGCTGTAAATAAAATGGATCGGAAAATTTTCATTCGGTTCTTTAAAGCGGGCTAAATAAGAATAAATTGCTCGCTATTTAGTAAATACTATTTATATTAAAACAGTTATAGATAATATTTATGTACTTTAACTGTGGAATTAAATTGAAAAATTTTATTGTTAAAACTGTCAAAATGTCAAATCAAGGTAGGTACTTACTATTTTAAGTCTATATGAGATTAAAAAATATGCCCTTAATATTGCTAATTGAACATTTCTAAATCATTATACTTATGAAAATTTACTACAGTTTCTAAGCTCAACATGTACTAATACTAAATAAAAACTGTAAAGGAGACAGTCAAGTATTAATCATACTCCTGGTATTCCCACCGAGTCCTTTAAACTACCTCGCTATGACGTCATATGGCATCGATTATTTTTGGCTACAGATCACATACAAAGTCTGGCAACATTGAAGTTACCTTTCAGAGGACGGGTTAGGAAATTTTACCTTTTAAAGTAATAGTTTAAGAAATGCATAAGATAAAAATATTATAACGTGACTATTTTTTTGGGTCACGGGATAAGGCCATATATAAGCTCATTTATTCAGTGAATAAATAAGCTTATAACATGGCCTTATGCTCTTAATGTAATCTTTATTTTACAGTTTAAAACATCTCATGTTTTCTTATTTTCCTAATACACCATTACATTACTCTTAAATGATTTGATTACTTAAGTAATAGCCAGAAAATATTAAATAATCCATTACGACTTGCAATTACGGTTTTTATAGCATCTACATTAAAAATTTTGCAAAGAAATAATATATAAACTTTAAAATTCTTAAAATATTCAGAGGATTTCTGGATACAGAGTAAGCCAACCTAATTGTGATAAGAACGTGAAATATGCGCTCTAAATTCTCTGAAATCCTAATTGAGTACTAAAACATTTTTACAAACAAAAGCCTTTAAACCCGGCGCATTCTATTTCAGTTTATTATTTGGCTGCGAATAAAATACCGACTGGTTTAAATGTAAAGGAGTCTACGTACTCAAACCGCTGACTCAGCCCGCTGGCGGTTAATTGAACGTTTGTTTTTCGGCAAGTTTTGTGTGCAGACTCCTTAAGATCCTATTTTTGGGGTTATACTACTACTGGGTTTTATTATTATTAATAATAAAACCCAGTTAGCCTCGCCCACCATCTGAGGCAACTGGGGTTCCGTGGCAGTTCGCTCGCAGCCAGAATGCAAAAAGCAATTTTGCTGGACTCAGCTAGGATGATCCGCCGGTTTCTCAACCTGTCGCCCTGACCCTCGGCCGTTTGGCCTTCCCTGCCGGGGTATAATCCTCCGCCCGGTACAAATATGTATTTATGTAATGTGTATGTGGTTTATTTATTTTTATCTATTTAAGTTGAGTCTTTTAGTTTTTATATGTATTTTTTACATTACATACATACATACATTTAAAATCATTTTTTAAAGTTATACCTAATGTTAGTAAAAACACAGAATTATTTAATGTAATTACATTAGAGACCTCACCAACACTTGAAAAATGTGCTCAAGCATTGCCGAGTCTATTTTACTCGCAGACATAATCAGGATGCTGTTGGAACCTGAACGCAGTCTTGCCAGCAGTGGTAACGACTTTTTCCATATTATCGCAAAGAAGTCATTGGTATGTTCTTTTGCGAACATACCAATGACCGACGCTGAACAAAACCGCTGCAAACATAACAGCATCTTAAATCCATTGTTATATTGAACCCTTAGAGTGTCCATGGCTTTTTGTACGTTATTGTGTTAGAAAACCTTTCTCCCTATATTTTGTCTAATAACATACAAATATCATCTCATAAAAAATAAAATAATAAAAGTATTGATTTTGTAATTATTCTATAATAAATTACCTATTGATATCTTGGAGATGTCTATCAATAAGTTCAAAGTTTTTATAAAACGAAAGCTTGTAGAAAAATCATATTACGATATTAAGGATTATATAAACGATAAAAAAGCTTGGGTGTGAATTGCTCTATCTCCATAGGTACTATAGTTTATCATTAATTTTATTCATTATGTGAGATGGTGATAACGAAAAAAAAGAAAAACCCCGGCTAAGTTTGTTGTGGGCTTCTTCTTAGACCGGGGCGCGTTTGGAACCCTCATAGCTTTAGTTTTAAGTTTACGAATATAGTTATCACCATGAAATAACTACTGTGTCAATTATTGACGCGTGAAAAGTGCCTTTTTAAGGACTATTTGAATAAAGATTATTTTGAATTTGAATTTGAATTTGAATTTTTATAATGAAAAGCAAAGAAATTAAGTGTTTTAGTTTGTTTTTGTATCATTACAGATAGTGAAGTTATACTAATCTAAAGAGTTAAAACTATCTTACATCTTCACATATTTAGGTAATTATAACAAATAGATATATGCATGTGTTATTTTTCATAATTTAAAATCACGGCAAAGATTTCAAAAGTTATTACTCAAAGCCATTTGGGTGGAGACACTCCGATTCTAATATTAGTTCTAAATTTCATGTGCAACAAAAGTTGCATATAAATTGCTCGCGCAAATATGCAGTGACATACTGTGCCAGAAATATAAGAATATTAACACCCAAGTAATGTGCAATAGCTCGAAAGATAAATACATCCCCGCGTTGGAAAACAGTTCATTTTTCACAGCATCTAACGCCTAGGTGTCACATGCTCTGCGACAACGTTACTCGCGATTTACGTGAGGTGAATTCAACGTGGGACACTGAATCGACTTATGGTTCTGTTTCACTAGTTGTCGCTGTTTCTTGCTTTATTGTTTTATGAGGCAACTTTAATAAACAGTTTTTGATAAAGTTTCTATAACACAAAGTGTTTTGCAAGATTTTCTCTTGAAATATTCTTTTGTAATCCACCCCTTACCTTTTTGTTATTGAACCTTTCTAAATACCCTTTATTAAAAGAGTCCGTTTTTTAAGCAATTAAAATATCACTTGCTTCAACGGTGAAAAACATCGTGAGGAAACCTGCATGCCTAAGAGTTCTGCACAATGTTCTTAAAGGCGTATGAAGTCTGCCAATCCACTCATGGCCAGCGTGGTGGACTATGGCCAAATCCGTTTCATATTGAGAGGAGGCCCGTGCTACGTATTGAGCTGGCAATGGTTTGATCATAATGATGATGGAAAAATATCCCTAGAACACTATGGTAAGGTGTAGACATATACTTGAAAAACCAGGGGTAAATTATAATTATTTTGCTCCTTCATTGTAATGTAGATGCCTTCTAATCAAGAGTGAATAGGCTTTCTCATCAAGCAATATATCTCCACTTACTGTACGCATATCCATTTTGGAATATATGGCAGGTGTGCTTCATGCTCTCCTGGGAGCACGACGCTGTTCTATTTAAAATAATAATTTCAACACAATTTTGTGTTATCGAGGGTATATATTAAAATAATCTCTATCTCATGGCCACCTATCAATCTGTTATCGATTTATCCATCGATCTAGATATCTAACTAGACACCTATGTCTATCAAACCACAAAAACATACTTAGAATTCAAATGGTTCAAATATGTTTATTTTTCTACCAAATAAACAAATAAATTAAACTATTTGTTGCGACACCTACGTACATTCGCACGCAGAATATTTAATTTTCAAATACGTGACTTTATTATATAACAACAATAGATAACGAACATTTTCGTATAAAATGCAAAATAATTTTATCGGCGAAATTTAAAGCTCCAAAACTTTTAAATGCCCGCGATTGATTGTAATATATTTAATTTGTCCGATGCGACGTGCTTTTATAATATAAAAGATATCCTGCAACGTGGTTTTTCGAATGTTTTATCATTATTTAATTCGCAAAAATGACCTCGTTGAAAATTTTAAAGCGATGACAAAGGCAATGTAGTGAAAATGTCAGGCGACCGCAACGGCAAACCAATTAAGCGTATCTCTGGCTATAATTCCCTCCACTAGGGTTGGGAACAATGGCGAAAAATATGGCAAAAATCGCATAGGAACCAGACGACGGTAATTCGATTGTCGCCGGTCAGAACTGATCAGTGTTAGGTAGATTAACGTGAAATCTGATATTTTGAGGGATGACCAGTTTCCTGCTTTGATAATAATGGATGGGGAGGGTGAGTAGCGTTAATTAATTGTCAATAGAATAAGACTATGCATGAACAAAGATAGTAAAATAAGTTGAAAATTATATTAATAAAATATGAACGAATGAATGAATGAATACGCTTTTATTGTACACCAGAAGATAGGAAAAAATACAAACAGAAAATAAAACAAAAGCAGTATAGAATTTGGCAGCCTTATCGCTACATAGCGATAAAAATCAGAGGAAGAGGAAGGTTGTGCAATAATATATAAACATAAATGTATATAATAATAATAATCACCAAATAAATATATATTATAATATAAATACCTATTGTGCTTTAAATGTAAATTTGAATCGCCTAACAGCGATTAAATATTGCATTAAAAAAAATGGAAACAATACAAATATCTTCGATCAATAAGTTTCACGAAATGATGTTAGGTACATGAAAATAATATAATAAAGTGATATTAATGTTTTTTTTCAAGTAACGAGCTTCAAGTGGCGTAGTAAAGTTGCGCGTGTGTACTGGAACCCTTTTTCTCCACTCATGTTATGAATGCGAAAGCTATAGGTATGAGTGAAGAGGTTATAAGTAAAGCTTTGGCTTCAGCTCCATCTTATAGAAAATATGCATTTGTGCGGAGAAAAAGTAGCCTATGACTTTGACAGGTTCAAGAACTTTACTACAAATAATCACCTCAGTTAGTTGCTCTATAGCTTCGTGATTGAAAGGCAAACCAACAAACAACGGATTACATCCCGGCTTAGTTGTAAATTTGTCTATCTAAGCTACAAAATTGAATCGAGTCTAACAGCGGAATTTATTGCCGTTAATTTTGTTATTATATTTAGCCTTATCACTTGAATTATAGTTTAGTTTATCGGAAGATTAATAAGGTTTTATTCTTCTTCTTCTTCTTCATCAACTGATAGACGTCCACTGCTGTACATAGGTCTTTTGTAGGAAGTTCCAATGGCCACGGTCTTGGGCCGCTTGTATCCAGCGGCTCCCTGCGACTCGTTTGATGTCGTCTGTCCACCTTCTTGGGGGTCGACCAACGCTACGTGTATTTGATCACGTAGAGATACTCCTAGCATAGCTCTCTCCATTGCTCGCTGAGTGACTCTGAGCCTTGTTATGAGGCCCATAGTGAGCGACCACGTTTCGGATCCGGTAAGGTTTTATTAGTTCTTAATATATTAGAGAAAATAACTATACAATTATAACAAGTGCCAGGTAATAGCCTAGCTAGGACATCCTCCTTGACACCTCCCTTACGAACGAAACAAGATAGTTCTCTGGCACCGGTTCGAATCTTTAACTGTTCGAAGTAAGTGCATTTTGAATTGAATTCAAACAATTTTAAATTATCACTTGAACGAAAATGGTGAAGAAAAAGTACCTCCACGTCAGAGATCTTTAACCTTGTCCTATTATAAAGTTTGAGGTGCTGGGTTCGTTTCCCAGCTCGAGTCTGGTCTGGTGAGAGGCTTCGGCCGTTGCCAGTTACCACCCTACCGACAAAGATATGTTGCCAAGCGATGTCACGTAATAAGGAGTATGGGCTTACAACACCCCTAGCAGGTTAGCTAGCTACCATCTTAAACTGCTTCATCACTTACAGGTGAGATTGCCGTCATGTTAGGCCGCAATACTCTTAAACACCTGTACAGTCTACTAATATGCACCACAGCCTTTCTTAGGTATGCTGAATGGAGACCCTTGCCCCAAAGTGGGAAAATGACAGGCTGATAATGACAATGATGATGACTATAAAAGTCTCAGTCGATCTGATAAATAGTTACTCAGATTAATATACTTTTTAAATTATTTCGGTGTGGCTAAAGCATGCTAATTTAATAAGGCATCTGGTTTAGTTGTCGACCGGAATCAATGCGGTGCAGAAGGCGAGAACTCAATTTGTTCGCGTCGAGGGACTCGCCGACATGTAGACGCGTGTTGGCTTGTCACGACCACTTACACGCGTCGGCCATTCGAATTGACGGCCAGGATGCACCAATGAATATCATCCCTTTCCCTGCTAATATTATAAAGAAGCCAGCTGTCCGCTCTTTCGTCATTTTTCTGAAACTTTCAATTGGGGGCTATTAGCCTACTTTTGTGGTAGTGAGCTATTTGATCGATAGTTACTTTAATTATTTGCCTAAAGGGACTCCTTTTAATAATATATTTTAGTTATTATATTGTATACACATATTTTTTTTAAAGTTTTTTAGTTTTAGGTTCAATTTAAGGTTTATTTTAAGTTTTTAAGTGTTTATAATACAGTTACATTGTTTAAGTTGTTAATTATAATTGTCTAAAGTTTAACAAATTGAGGTTTATTATTATGGTAGGATAAGGTACTGTTATGTAAGAATTAGGTATTTTGTTTTTATATCTACCGGCATACTTTACAATAGTTGAATTACATATGTTAATCTTTAATTATTATTAATTTATTTGATGTAATCTCTCACGTTTTTTTCTATCATTAATGTCTGGAATGCCATTCCTTCTGTTATCATCTGTTATATACTCTCCTTCTTCTTCTTTAGGTGCCTCTCCAACTAGTGAAGGTTTGCCGTCTGAATGACATATTTTGCCTTGTCTCTTGAGGCTTAACTTGGGCAGCACTCACGATACCACTCTACTCACTTATACTACTACCCGCAACTTTGTCCATCATTATGATTTGCAGGAGCCTGTATCTGTATATGCTCTTCTAATACCGTTAAATTCAGGATATTATCAGATATCTTCCAGACAAGCGCATTCCGCCTTAACACTGTTGCTATCTTTAGTACGCGAATTTCTTAATGATAGCAGCCAAGCGCTTGTCTATATTTTTAAAAAGTCAACTGAAATTAACTGAACCGAAATCTTCTATGGACAAAATCTACTAGAAGTCGATATGATAGAAGTACTATCTGTATACGTTTTTGTTTTTTTTTTTTTTCATAAATAAACAGTATTTACTAGGCTAATAATAATTATATAGTACAATTTAAAAGATATCTAACGTCAGATCATGCCTGGTACTACGGCGACTGCGTAACACAATGTCGTTTCATTGTAACAAAGGGGGATTATGGTTTATAGCAATTCAGCTCTTTTTCTTTGTTCCTTTGTACTCTACAGCTCTACAGCTAGACCGATTTTGACAAATGAGGTGTCAAGAGTTTCTTATTTCGCCGAGTGCCGCTGGCAAGATAATCTTCCGGCCCTTGCTGCTCGCTATTCTGCAGTGAAAATCAACTTTCCGCTATTTTATGGGCTGCAACTATATGCCAGTTTTAAAAATAACAAAACTTTTGGCATAGTATTATAATGTGAATCAATATGAAATTCAAATTCAAAATAGGCTTTGTTATATCGCCACGATTACGCCAAGAAGCTATAAATTATGATGTGTTTATTAATAATAGACATATTTTTTACAAGTTGTTTGTAAGGGTTAAAACGTTATTAATCTGTATACGTACAATAGAGTATAAAACTTGACTATAATACTATTATTAATGTATTGAGGAGGTTGTCATCATGTCGTGCCGCCATGTTTTGGATCCCGCCAAAATGGTGGCATGTGGTTGGTCTACGCAAAATAGCAATAACAATGGACGCCACGAGGACAGTGTTCTAAGTTTAGTGATATTTATCTATGTAAACCTATTATTATGAAGCGTTCATGTATATTATATTTTTCAATATTTTAATTCGTGAGGGTATGGTGTAAACTACATTCGCCAACTTAAAACTATAGCTAAGAGGGCATCAATCGCGCCCAGGTCTAAGAATAAGCCCACAACAAACTTAGCCTGTCTTTAATCTTAAAGGAAATCTCTGATTTAAGATTAATTTTGGTTTTTCAGAGAGAGCAGAGTAAATCTACTGCTAAAAATTAAATTAATAATTATAATGTAGGTCGATAAAAATAAATTCTCTCCTATATACCAACCTAAAAGTCAAAAGATGAAAGCTGAACGTACTTGCTTTATAAGTTATAATGTTTAGTTCAGGCCGAACCAATAGTTACCTATACATATTCAGATTTAGATTTTATACAATTACCTATTTAGATCATAGACTACGTAGCAACAAAATCTGTATCAATTTTGTTTGGAATTTATTTAGTAACATTACCATATTTAAAAAGGATTACAAAGGATACTTATATCTACAAAGATTTCTTCCAGTTCTATTGCTTTTCAGTCTCTGGTATCAGCCAGTATATTAATAATAGAAAGTTTTGAATTACACAATATCTTAATATTAATAATTATTATTTTAGATTTTTATTTACAACTCCGGTTTTGAAGGGGCGTTGCGCAGCAAATCTAATTACAACATCATTTCGGAGGCAAATAAACGTAACTTAGCTTAAAACCTTTAAAGTGACAGACGTCTAATGAGTGTCTAGTTAAAACAGAACTGCTTGCTAACGCGATTGGCAAGCGATGAGAGTCAACAGTTTGACCGAGTTAATGAGAACAACTTAGAAGGCTTTGCTGTGATTAAATAAGTAGGACTGCAAAATGTAGGTCTTGAAAATCATGCTTAAATCCAACCCGTGCATAATGGAAATATATTTAGTTTAAAAGATATAAGTGTCCCGCTGTATTGTATGTGTTTCTTTATTGTACTCTAGATAAGACTAAACATGGAATGTGTAATTACTGACAACGATCGTGATATTTTATGTTAAAAATCATATAACACTTAGGTTACCTACCTTATATATATATAAGGTAGGTAACCCTAGTGTTATAATATATATAAATATTCATGATCAACCCATTCTCGGCTCACTACAGTGCACGGGTCTCCTCTAAATATGAGAATGGTTTGGCCATATTCCACCACGCTGGCCATGTGCGGATTGGCAGACTTTACACGCCTTTGAAAACGTACTCTTAGGCATGCAGGTTTCCGAACAATGTTTTCCTTCACCGTTGAAGCAACTGATATTTGCTCAAAAAATAACTCCGTTAAGTTAGAGGTGCGTGCCCAGGATCGAACCGCCGACCTATGATTAAGAGGCTGACGTCCTAATCACTAGGCTATAACAGCTATATCTATATATATAATATATACTTTTATACTCTAGCAAATAAAGTTTATAATCCTGTAAAGCTAGAATTAAGAGGAAATAAATAAATATTAATATTGGTTAACTTACACCTCAGCAATATAGTGTTGCTTGAATATCAACAAATTATCTGTACCCTTGATTCTCAGCATACAGCATCCTACAACTGACAGCTCAGATCTCCACCGAAATTCAGAAATTCTTGAGCAAGCATTAATTAATGTTACGAAGTACGACGTTGACAACTCCGTAGCACAGCACATGCGCTATATTATTATAAAGTATAAAGTCCCGGGTTCAATAATAGGCTCGAGCCTGCTCTGGGAAGCTTCGGCCACGGCTAGTTAGTAACAGTTTTTGGCGTGGTAGCCCAGGGCTTGCGATGTCGTATTATTAAGTGGGAGGTCCCTTGTACGATTCCAACCTGAACCCTCGTCTGGTGGGAAAATTTAGCCATGGCTAATTATCAGCCTACTGGCAAAGATATATCAGCAAGTTTGACGACCTCCGTGGCGCAGTGTGTGCGCTGTCGCATTATAAAAGTTGGAGGTCCTGGGTTCAATTCCCGGCTCGAGTCTGGTCTTGTGGGAGGCTTCGGCCGTGGCTAGTTACCACCCTACCGACAAAGACATGTCGCCAAGCGATTTAGCGTTCCGATACACGGTGTCGCGTAGAAACCATGAGACCTAGACCGCATCATCACTTACCATCAGGTGAGATTGCTGTCAAGGGCTAACTCGTAGTGTATATAAAAAAAAAAATATTAAACGTAGTTTCAATGAAGCGTAGAAACCGATGAAAAGAAGAGTTCAGCTGGCAAAGTATCGGTGGCTCCTCTATGCTTGAGATGCCCATGGGGGACGGTATTTATTTAACTGGTAAACCCGTTTGTATCCCGTATACGATATAAATATAAAACAAGCAACGAGATAATATTCAGGGGTCACACGAAAATATTTGATTTGAAATAAAACGTGTTTTGCTTCAGGATTAAAATTGAAAACCAATGTTTTCATCCCGGAGCATTCAAGAGAAAATATTCGCTCTTCTGTATTCGGCTCCATTGTACTACTGTCACGAAATCTAACAACCGTCTGAGGGCACAATCTCATAGTCTGAGAGCTAAGGGTGTTCTTAAAAAAGATCTTTTTAATCTAATATTCGCACAGACAAATTATCCTTATGAAATTGCGTTTGTACCTAGTATTTCTGAAAACGCAATAAATAAGTACCAATGTTAGTAATATTCAAATCGGC
The DNA here is from genome assembly GCA_928268935.1 of Lasiommata megera. NCBI lineage: Eukaryota > Metazoa > Arthropoda > Insecta > Lepidoptera > Nymphalidae > Lasiommata > Lasiommata megera. The sequence goes on along the minus strand of OV743308.1, from coordinate 7,002,824 downwards.
AGTTGAAATTTACAACTTGACAGAATGTCTCATGTGAAAATATCATGTTTATCAATTGAAGGACCGGTGTTACGTTTGATTGTTTTGTTTGATCAGAAGACTTCTAAAGCTACGTTTAGCGAAACTTGGTAGGCAAAATTATGGGCTAGCGTCACCGATATGCGACATGTTTATGTGACATTATACTAATTACTATTAATTAAAACTAACACTGACATTATATTAAAACTTTGTGTCGCTCATATTGCTTACAATTTTGATTGGCAGTCTCTATTGGCCGATTATATTTTTCGACGAACTCCGTGGCGCAGCGCGTGCTCTGTCGCATTACAAAGATGTAGGTCCTGGGTTCGATTCCTAGCCCGCGTCTGGTCTGGTCGGAGTCTTAGGCCATGACTAGTTACCACCATACTGCAACCGACAAAGACGTACGCCAAGCGATTTAGCGGCAAGATATCGCGTAGAAACTAATTCCGAGCATGGTTTTACCATATTCCTAACAGGTTAGCCCGCTACCATCCTAGACAGCATCATCACTAACTACCAGGTGAGATTGCCGTCAAGGGCTAACTTGTAGTGTACAAAAAAAAAAAAAACCTTTGACGACCTCCGTGGGGCAGCGCGTGCGCTGTTGCATTTTAAAGTTAGAGGGGCTGGGTTCGATTCCCGGCTCGAGTCTGGTCTCGTGGGAGGCTTCGGCCGTGGCTAGTCACCACCCTACCGACAAAGACGTGTCGCCAAGCGATTTAGCGGCACGATATCGCGTAGAAACTAATTCCGAGCATGGGTTTACCATAATCCTAATAGGTTAGCCCGCTACCATCCTAGACAGTATCATAACTAACCAGGTAAGATTGCCGTCAAGGGCTAACTTGTAGTGTACGAAAAAAAAACTTTTTAAACCTTTTATTAAAAACTACAACCACTTGTTCTTTGTGTATTAAGGACACATTCAAATGATAATCCGGCCATACGCTTTGCAAATTATTCGCGTAGCAATAGGCGGGACGACGTTGTAATGTCACATTAGCTTGATTTAGGAGTATTACCTGAGCCACCCGTGTAGGGAGCCCCTGATTTCGACGCTTATAACATTTAAACTACCTCGATGATCGTATATTCAAGATGACCGAGTACCATCAAATACATCATACAGTATTAATAACAATTTAATTAAAGTACTCGGTCATGACAAACATAAGATCATCGATCACAAGTACTTGGGTCAATTCCCGAGTCGATTCCAAAAACTGCTACCCATTGAGTTTCTCTTTCATACATCTCTTAGTACTTACCAGTCTAGAGTTAGGAAAACGTAATCTTCCAGGTCGTTCGATCGTCTCATAAACATGGATTGAAGTGATGCAGACGGTCTAAGCTCTAAATTCTTACCTGCAAAAGGATGACAGCCTTTTTTGTTGTGTCGTGGTGGAAAAGCTTTGTGGCTACCTCCGTACCCTTGGGCAGGTAGGATGTTGGACTCCCAGCCCCGAAGGGGGTTATGCCCGAACTAAAAACCACCACGGCATGTCTCTTTCGCTGGTTTTACTGTATACTCGCGTACCCGTCGTATACTTCCCGGACGCCCTAGCAGCCGCCCAGTCTACCGCCGGGCCTTCCGCGCTAAAAGGGGAAGGATCAGGACAGCTTGATCCCCCCAAGACAGTAAGGAGAATTCCAATAGCTACCCGCCATCTATGGGATGCCAACCTAGCGTAGCAGCAAAATAAGAATGATACCGATATATTTTTAATATTGATTCAAAGGTATAGCGAAAATTCATTATTCTGGCAATAAAGCCTCGATGACTCACACTTGGCATGCAATAACCCAGTTGGAATATTTTGTAGCAGTGCAAGATTATGACCCTAATAAAAATATACGTCTATTCTTTTGAGTCGTTAAACTCAATTTTACATCGCAAAATATAGCGAATTCTGGACATCCCGCCGACCAAATTCCGGTCACGTTATCATTATCTATTTTGCTATACATAGATACTGCCTCCATACACGTACGTTTTGGGTTCAACAAAATGTGCTTCCAAACGAAAGGTATTTTCTTTAGGGACATTTAGATCGTTCGAGTGATTAGATTATATCCTCAAAATTAAGTGCTTTCAATGTGGCTTTGCGCTAAAAATTGTGTTTTCTGTAGTTTTATTGGGGCATTATTTACAAAGTAAATGGGGGGATTACCTGCGTTAGAGTTTTACACGTTCGGGGCTCTTAATCATAAGCTCTGATAGCCTAGTGGTTAGAAAGTCAGCATCCTAATCAAAGGGGGTTCGAATCCGGGCACGCATCTTTAACTTTTCGGAGTTAAGTGCGTTTTTAAGTAATTAATATCACTTGCTTCAACGGTGAAGGAAAACATCGTGAGGAAACCTGCATGCCTTAGAGTTCTTAAAGGTGTGTGAAGTCTACTAATCCGCACATGGCCAGCGTGGTGGACTATGGCCAAACCAGGTGGTTTATGGAGGAGGTGCTCTGTAGTGGGCCGAGAATGGGTTGATGAATCATAACCTTATTTGCGCTATGCGGCATGAATCTAAATGGTTCATTTCAATCAGTTTAATTTAGGTACCACATTACTATCCGAATATTGCTTTTATATAGATAGAAGCTGTGATAACCTAGTGGTTAGGACGTCAGCCTCCTACTCAGAGGTCGGCGGTTCGAATCCGGGCACGCACCTCTTACTTTTCGGATCTATGTGCGTTTTTAAAAAACAATTAAAATATCACTTACTTCAACGGTGAAGGAAAACATCGTGAGGAAACCTGCACGCCTTCGAGTTCTCCATAATGTTCTCAAAGGCGTGTGAAGTCTGCCAATCCGCACATGGCCAGCGTGGTGGACTATGGCCAAACCCTCCTCATATTGAGAGGAGACCCGTGCTCTGTAGTTAGCCGGTAATGGGTTGATCATGATGATGATGATGATAGGTAGAAGTTATATTATTGGCTAGGTGAGATAAATAGTAGAAACTTTTGGCCAACAAACGCACACTGTTCTCTGACTATATGTGAGATAGTTCATTAAATTAAAAAGTTTGGCTCACAACAATGGTAAAAAATAAAATATTTAGCCTTTTTAGTACAAACAGTGAATATTGAAATCTTTTCGCTTCTATTACCCCTTCAGACCAGGCCGTGTTTGGAACTATAAAACTAGTTCAGACCTCACTATCATGGATGCGTCCGAAATAACTTAGATATATTCTATAGAATAAAGTATGTAATTTTAATAAAGAAATTAGTAATTTTAATTTTGGAAACGTTCTGTAGTCTTGAAAAAGAGAAGAAAGAAAGAATTGTCGATAAAAGAGAAACAGCGAACTGTTATTTAAGAAAAGAGCATAAACTAAGATGATTTATCTCAACAATGTTCTCAGTAGATTATTCCATGCAGATGATACGCCAAGGAGCTGACAGAAAGCGTACGCGCTCTCATCTCTCCGCCGCATTAGCTATGATAATTGGAACATTTGCTCTGAGACTGAACGGCATCTAAATTTTCGTTATAATACCAATTACGCATTTATACATGAAATTGTTTTGTAGATAGGATAAGACGTTACGATAAAGAAATGTTTGCACAAGAGTTCCGGAACTATGAACTAAAATTTGCGTCAAGTATCTATTGACAAAACTGTAATATTATGTTCTTCATAGTGTCTAAGATTTAGTGCTTAACAAAGAGACAAAATAAGTTAATATCATAACACCAATATGCATTAATATGACCTTATGAGAAAATCCCTCATAAGGTTAAAAAGGTTATCTTTTTATGAAAGAAACAAGCTTAATAATTGGTCTAGATCACAGTTGCATTGAGCACTTACCTCAATTAAGAAGATAATCTATATTTGTAGGTAGAAAAAAAGCATCGAAAGCTTAAATTAAAAAAAAAAACTGACACATTCCTATAAGTTTCGTGTAGATACTCACATAGTTACAAAAAAGGTTATTAACCTCATAATAACGGTAACAGAGTGGAAGTCATAAAAAAATTCTTTGAATACACTTTTGTAAAGAAATGAATCTAATGCAAGTACCATTCAAATTCAAATCTCTTAACATTGTGTCAGTAGTATGACAAATGAGGGCATGGAAGGATACAAACGTGTGGTAAACTCTTTCTTCGGATAATATAATAAAACTGACTACTCGCCTATGTATTCGTTCTATTGATTTGAATAATAAACCTATTCAAGGTCAGAACATTAGGACTGCCCTAAATAATTAAGTTGAATAACCTTTATTGTCTACTAAACTAAAATTACCTGACTGACAAATGACGTAATCTCAACTACTAAACTACAAAGTTTGCGTCAAGTTGATTTCTTGAATAATTTCAATACGTAATCGATAATTACGAGTATATTTATTTTTATCTATTATTAATTAGATGAATTTGATGAATGAATTACCGAATACAGAAGAGCGAATATGACGATCATGTGTATATGATAGGCTAACTTAAAATGAGGATGGACTTTAACAATAACTTTTAGATATTTATTCAACTTAAATAAAAGTACTGGAAATAAAATATAATTTCCTTCACTGATAAAATTACTGAATAAAAGTTGAAAATTTAAACTCGAATTTTAGATAATTAAAGCATTTTCATAGTCTAGACTTCTACAGTACCAGTGAATATTGGTAGTGTGGATTCAAACATTAAATTACTCGCAAATAAGTGTAATTAATAATACAACATACTCGTAATATAACTCGTAAAAATATCTCGTATCTTTTAAACGCTAATTTATTGTGTGTGTACATATAATAAAAAAATCATGCATTCTCTCATACACGCAATCTTTAACCTCAAAAATATTTAAATAACGATTAGAAAACTCAACACATTATTATGTGGATTCATTTATCAAAATGCACTATTAATTAAGTCAATGTTTTAATCTACTTTTTGAAGGCAACTGGAAACTGGGGTTGAAATCTACAGAGCGTGTCTTTGCTCAACAAAAGTCCACGTTGTGCTTTGACTTTGCTCAACAAAAGTCCACGTTAAACGAGATAGATGCAGTCACCGAAATCTGTTAGTAAAATTCTCAGCTAAAGATGTGTACTGAGTGACACAATCCCCTCGCGTCTAAACAGTCGAGTGGCATCCACTCCGCATGACTGATGGCACGTGCTTGCCCGGGGAAATGTAATAATTATTGTTACTGTTTGTATGAAAAATATGTTATGTTTTATGGCAATTCAAATATAAAGAAGAATAAAAGGAAATGGGAAATGTGATTAAAACACTTTTGTGTCGTTTTTATTTGACATACGAGTAATTACATGTTTCCAAAGGTTTCATTTTATGAAATTTTATTAATCTATTCAAAACAAGGCTAAATCTATAAGTAGCATTCACTTAAAGGAATTTTGTTAGTAAAAATAAAAATCTTAATTATACCTGCAGGCATAAAGATTCATATTACATAGTATCACAATATTTTATATATGACACTGAGATTAATAAATTAATGTGAAAGAATTAAAAATCAATTAGAGAAAAATACTATTTCGCACACATTCTAAAATGTAACTAAAACAGTACCACCACAAATATAATGCCTTTGGTGGTGCTGTCTTAGTATGGTTTAGCCTATTCCAACTCTTAAAATATATAGGTAGTACGATATATTATAATATTATAGGCGTATGAAGTTTACTATTTACAACACATTTGAATTAAAATGTAATAGCTGTGTATGCAATAATTACCAAACGAAGATAATTTTAACAAAAGTGCTGTTTATTTAACAGAATACGATATAACGCGAGATAAAATTACTGTAACGGATACAAGATTATATCTACAATCTGAATATATAATATGAAAGAACTAAAAATCAATTAAGTAACAGGAAAATAGAATTTCGCGCACTAATGTAACTAAAACAGCGCCACAATAGGTATATGCAAGTCTTTAATATATTAACGACATATGATAATGTTATTGGCGGATCAAGTGAACTATTTATAAGACATCTGCGTTAGGAAACGCGAGCATTTCTCACTTTTGGTGCGTGGGAGGTAGTAAGCACTAAATATTTACCAAGTCGACGCCTTACATTTGCAATGCCTGACAGTACTAGATCTGTACACTGGCCGGTATTATTCTCGTGTCACAGATTATATTTATTACTTTGTGTTTCATAAATAATGTTTGTAGAGTGCTTTGTAAGTATGTACATGGAGAAACCCCTTATTTCGGACACATCATGCGGCGGGGGAGCGATAACCTGGAAAAGCTTATTGTGACAGGCAATACAGACGGCAAAAGATCGAGAGGCCGCTCACCAACCAGATGGACCGACCAGCTGAGGGAATCTACTAAGTGCAAATTTCACACAATAGCGAGACTAGCCTCCGATAGAAGACGGTGGAAATAAATAATCCACACGAGGTTGCAAGGACACCACCAGGACCACGATCTTCAGTAATGAAGAAACGACTGGAGAGAGAGACATGGAGAAAGGCGGGAGACTTCGTATACGGCGGGCGCGTTTTTTTCACGCTTTTCTTGAATTAATGTTTGTTGGCTAATTTTGAAAAGGACTGGTGTTGGTTCTGTCGTGGACAGTTTTGGTGTCGTTTGTGTAGTGGCTGGTTTTCTGAATGGTTAACAGGTATTGATTTGGGAAAGGTTTGAGGGAGCCAAGTGTGCAGCGCGGAGTGTGAAGTTTCCCGCCATTTCTCCCTAACTTCTACATTGCTATAAACTTGACATTGACTAATCTGTGCAAAGCCATAAAAAGAGAGAACTAATAAAATAATAAACTTGACATTGGCTAATCTGTGTAAAGCCATAAAACGAAAGAAAAAAAAAAGTATATACATAACATTCTGTGTATGAAACGAACGCATTTTTACGCGATATGTGTATTATCGTCAATGTCAGGATCTTAAGAAAATTTGATTTCGTATTCAATTTAACAAAATATTCAAAGCAATGTGACGTTAATAATTCGCGAGTGCATTTCCGTAATTATGTTTTTCTATTTAAATTTGCTGCATGAGGGTAAGTAAAATAAATCACCTGCAATACAATACATGCAAGCTGCCTCATTCAAATCATGAAAATGCCAACCGTCAAAAATGCAGAAGGTCGTCTAGATCGGTGTATCAGCGAAACTGTGCATAGACAACAAAGAGTTGTGGTCTAATTCCCGCGGGAACATGTCCAGGTTGTTTTTTCTGAATAAAAATCAATATTGATTCGTCTTCAGAAGCAAGGGCTAATTATTTGTCAAATTTCCTTAAGATCGGTCGATTTGAAGGTTTTTAGGGATCAAAAGTAACCTTGATACTATTTAAAGACCGAAATTAAAAGATATATATAAAAGATTACGAATTTTACGAAGAACATGTTTCGTTCTGCGTCTTAGCGCAAAAAGGTAAAAGAACAGCACAGAGCTTTAGTTCCAAAAAGTAACGTCACAAGTACAAGTACACTGCACTAGACAAGTACGTCTAGTGCAGTGTTGAGCGCAGTGGCTTTATAAGTAGAAGATCCCGGAATTGATGCTCGGCAAGGTCTGGTCTGGTGAGAGACTTTAGCCGTGGCTAGTTACCTAAATAACATCGATAGCCAAACGATTTAGCGTTCCAGAACGATGTCGCATATCAATTTATCAGGAGTGTGGATTTACCATACAGCTTATAAGTTAGCCTTAACTACCATCTAAGATTGTATCATCGCTTACCATCAGGTTGCTGCTAAGATCAACTACTTGTGATCATACACTCTTGTTCATTAAATATAAAGATAGCTTATATTATAATGACACAAGAGAATCAATCAACTCCTGATTAGCTTAACTCATTCTAAGAATGGTAATGCTACAGAGGTCAATCTATATTTACGTAGAACCTGTTTTAATTAAATCTGGTCAAATAAACAAAGTAAGTAATGCATTAGCGACAAGCAAAAAGTCCTAAACTGCAACCAAAGACGAAATACAGGAATATAGCGTTTGAATTTTAGAACTGTTAACAGTTTAAACAGGAGTTCAGAGAAATAATCTTGTTAGGTAACAACCTGCGGGGCAAGGGCTCTCGGCGAAGTTAGGCCACTTCTCACTTGCACTAAGTTTCGCGATATGGTGATACACACTAGCGACATTTGGTTTTGATCATTCTACTTCTCTTCTGATTTGATACTTCTCTACTTTCTTTACATAGAGATAATTTTAAGAATGTTAAATCAAAAGACAAATATAAAATTTGGAATTCCAATTGAAAGGGTTTATTTTGGAACGAGTCATCAATAATGAAATCTAAACAACACGGATGATTTGCCGTTTCTGTCAACTGTGGCAATATAAATAAGTTATATTCCAGCTTTGCTCTGCTTGAATATGTTTGGCAACACTGTAGTAATGTAATATTATCACATGATAATTGACGTCGTAACACATATTAATTTTCGAATTTCGATCTTGACTGATACGAAAGTATTAAATTCAAATTCAAATTCAAAATAATCTTTATTCAAATTATATATTTATTCATATTATATTGTATAAGTATTATAAGCTCATAGCTTACTTGACGGGATGTTTTTTATCATGACATCTTTAATCTTTAAAAACTGCCATATTTAATTAGACTATATACCAACAGGCAAAATATGTGGTAAAAAATAAATAGGTAGGAATCTTGATTTTTGTGGCCCGCCATACATACTAACAGTCCCATGAGTCGTCAATCTCGAATAGTAGCATATCAAACCTATAGCAACTGTTCTATAGGTTTAAAGTATAGGTTGGTACGGCCCAAACCCAGCATCTTTAGTTCGTTCACTTACGTGGCTGCGTGCGTGATCATGACATCTTTATTATTTAAAAACTGCCATGCTTAATTAGAATATATACCAACAGATGTGCAAAAAACAAGCAGTGAGCTGAACAAAAATTGCGTAGGTACAAATCTTGATTTCTGTAGCCCGCCATACATATTAACAGACGCATAAGTCGTATATCTCGAACGACAGCATATCAAACCTATAGCAACTATGTTACAGGTTGGATGTATGGGTTGCTACTGACCAGCAATTGGTCTTTAGTTAGGTCATGTACGTGCCACGTGCGCGTGAGCATGAGACATTTTGTCGAGCGACGTGTCACACGTGCGGTCCTCCCTTCAGGGCACTTCTCACTCAAAGCAAGTTTCGCGCCTGGTTGATGGTATTATTGTGTGGCGTAGACGACTAACGAGACGGGATTGCTTCTGTAATAAAGCTCTTAATCTCACAATACGGCAATGCAGATGTGGTACACATCACTGTAACTACATTCATAATAATGCTACCTATTTATTTCAAATGTATAACTCACTCAAGGGATTACGCATGCCATACAAATTTGTTTTTTTATACACCACAAGTTAGCCTTAAATGGTAGCATACTAACCTAATATTTTAGAGGTATGGTAAAACTCTACTATAATTTGTTTCTACGCGTCATCGTGCTGGAACGCTAAATCACTTGACGACAGGTCTTTGATGGTAGGGTGGTAACTCGCCATGGTCGAGGCTTCACATTAGACCAACATCGAGCCGGGAATCGAACCTAGGACCGCCAACTTTATAACGCAACATCGCAGCACTGCGCCAAAGAAATCATTAACATTACAAATAAACCTAACATAGCCAAATTTTAATAAGTTTTCTTATTATATATATATTGTATAAATAGGCAAACACCAAACCTGTATAAAAAAAAAACAACAGCTGACTTCAATACTCATAAGTTTTTTTTTTAATTAAAATCGCTTAAACTGACTGGTTTCCGAGAAATATTCTATTAAAGTGGAATTACCTTTGAAGTATTTGTTTTTCGTTCATTCTAGTGATTTTTCAAAAAGCCTACAGGCGGTAGGGAAAACAGTACCTTAAAAAATCAAACATACCTATCCTAAAAATAACTTTTATATTTAGGATAGCTAAAACAGCTTATAGTAATAAATTTTTTTGAGAGATTTAGATTACTGAACAAAAATTTCATTCCTCTCAATTTTGAGTTTTTATATTTACCTACTACCAAATAAATTGAAATCCGAATAATTTTCTTATCTAAAAAAAACATGCATAATTTCATATGCATAAAACTCCACCGGAATATTATTATTACACTTTATTTGTACCACAACAAGAAAATTGAGAATACCAGAAACCAGAAATATGAAGAAATTTGAAGATAAGAAAAGGCGGCTTTATCGCTAACTAGCGATCTCTACCAGATCAAATTTACATCTGAACGAAATAACGAATATATACAATTCGATTTCAAGGAGGAACTTAATATAGTGGACTGACTTTGTTATTTAACTGGATGTAATCAAATTTAATTGAAGATACAGTGATGATTATACCTTAAATATTAATCAAATTAACTTACACAATAATTACACGCATAAGTAATTACAAATGTTTGTTTATTATGATTAAGGCAGTAAATAAACCGCTAACATTAATTTGATCACTACATTATACTTGTATCTATACTATAAAGAGTATTAGAAGCTACCCAGTTGTTTACATGTATGTTTAAACGCTCTAATCTCAAGAAAATTAATAGACTGTTAGGTAATTGACAGGCAACTTACACTATGTTATTTTTCCGCTCACTTGTTAATTAGTTTTTTATTACAACTTGCAATGAATATTCCAATATTTTACGATGAGTACACAAGTGAAACTGAAAGGCGCAGCTAGTTAAGAATATGTGTCTTACTTTTTGAGCTAGGCTAAATCTAAAAACAAATTAAATAGGTATCTATAAAAAAAATAAAACAATGAAATCTGTTCTTCCAAAGTAATAAATATTATCTGCTTGACGATCTCCGTGCCGCAGCGCGTTATAAAGTTGGAGGTCTTGGATTCGATTCCTGGCTCGAGTCCGGCCGTGGCTAGTAACCACCCTACCGACTAAGACGTGTCGCCAAGCGATTAAACATTACGGCACGATGTTTTTTTTTCTTTTCAGACTGTCTTTTAGCTGTGCTAACCCTATTGGTTGCCACAGCGTAATCGGGCTGTTTGGCGAGCTTCGGAAAGAAGCTATGCCAGAAGGCACGATGTCGCAGAGAAACGAATTAGGAGTATACATTTACCATATCAGGTTACCCCGCTTCAATCTTAGACTGCATCATCACTTACCATCAGTTGAGATTGCCGTCAAAGGATAACTTGTAGTGTATAAAAAATGCTAAGAGTTAAGTTTCAATGAGAAAAGATAAAAAATGCACGTTAACGTCATTTACTATAGCAGTTACAGCATCTTTCAGCGCAGTAAAACTTCCCAATTGGCACAAAGTTGCTCTGAGCAACTGATCAAATTATTATTACCGTGTTGCGGCCACTGACTCCTCCGTCAGAGTTATGCATGCAAATTAAACGTAAACAGTCCTATGTTGATATACCGCATGTTCGAATTGCAACCTTGTCACATGAACTTACGAGGCTCTGTGATATGGTAACGCTCTTGATATCCGCCGTCTTCAGCCCTTTTGATTTTCCTCGTGTTAAAGCTCGCGTGTCTTTGCGCCGAGTTGGCAAGAATGATTACCAACTACTGTGTGTGGGAACTTCTTAATAAGTCTTCACAACATTTGCATCAGCTTCTCGATATTAGTTTTCCTAGCTTGAAATGTATACTACGGTTGGACGGCATTTTTGGCATCGTTAAGCCCACAAACGGCCATAAACCGATTTAATATTGTTTAAGTATTACGATCAGATAAAGTCTGCTGTGGGTGGTCCTTTGCACGAGTGCAACTTTTTTTTTTTTAATCCACTACAAATTAGCTCTTGACGGCAATATCACCTGATGGTAAATGATGATGCAGCCTAAGATAGTAGCGGGCTAACTTGTTAGGGGTATAGTAAACCCATACTCCTAATCGGTTTCTACGCGACATCGTGCCGGAACGCTTAATCGCTTGAGGACACGCCTTTGTCGGTTGGGTGGTAACTAGCCACGGCCGAAGCCTCCCACCAGGCATATTTCGGATTTTCGCCAGCAGAGGGAAGTGGCGAATGCTTGTGAGGCTCATAACATCTGGCCTCAAAGACATTGATTCGTGATGACCACGACCGCTCTGCAAAGAGTATAAAGACAACAGAAGAAGAAGAATGTATTGTTATACTTTATTTTATTCATTTATTTGGCAATGAAAACTAATTACAACCAGCTTTATGATGACATGATTAAATCTTAAATTAACTTACTTCTATATCTTATTATAACTCTAAATGACTGCACAACGTGATAAGAGTTTCATCATCATCATTATCATGATCAACCCATTACTGGCTCACTACAGAGCACGGGTCTCCTCCCAATGTGAGAAGAGTTTTGGCCATAGTCCACCACGCTGGCCATATACTGATTGGCAGACTTCACACGCCTTTGAGAACATTATGGAGAACTCTCAAGCGTGCAGGTTTTCTCACGATGTGTTCCTTAACCGTTGAAGCAAGTGATATTTTAATTGTTTAAAAACGCACATAACTCCGAGAAGTTAGAGGTGCGTGCCCGGATTCGAACCGCCGACCTCTGATTGAAAGGCTGACGCCCTAACCACTAGGCTATCACAGCTTCATTACTTCATTAGATTTTTACGAAATATAAATGTATAACCGTGTTTGGATATGTTTATATCTTAAAAACTTAAGCAATACGATATCATGACAATGTGCCGGACTATGCAAAATTGTGTGCTTTTTAATTTAAGGAATTATTTCAATTTAAATATCACATGCTTTAACGGCGATGAAAAACATCTTGGAATAATTCTTCGTCATCATAATCAGTACTTAACTGGCGTGGGGGTCTACAGCCATAAGCCTACTTATTCTAAGAGGAGACCCTCGCCCTGATGATGGGTGGATAATTATGATGATGATGTTGAATAACATATGCATTAATACTGGTAGAAACTTAGTATTTATTACTAACAAAAAATAAGAAAAAAATATTCTTATATCCATATCAATGCAAACAGAAATTCATTAAAATTTCGATTGCTATATTCTCACAGACAACCTGCGAGAGAGAATTTGAACCGAGCGCACCCCATCCACATTTCACTGATATTTCCATACAAATACAATGTCTACAATCTCATCTTTGCGCAATAACACTTTGTACTGGCCCCACAATTGCGAATGGCGTTCAACGGGAAGCAAAAAAAAAAGGGAAAAGAACAAAAAAAAACAGTTTTCATTTTCCCGTGTGGAGCACAACCGCGGCATTTTCCCGGGCAAGCAACGGGTCATCAGTCAACGGGAGAGGATACCACTCGACTGCGCAGACACGGGGGGATTGCGGCTCTCAATGCACTTTTACTTTATGAATTTCACTAGCGCATTCTTCGTAACCTCGTCCGCTCAAAATGAATTGAAACCTTTTGTATCTATACAGACTCCACGGTGTAGTGGTTAGTATTCAACTGTGATTCCCTTGGGCGGGATCGCAAAAGTTTCTAAATCTACTAATTGCTTTTAACATATAGTTATTAAATAAATAAATTAATCGAATAATGTCAATATAATTAACATCAATAACATCAATCTGTTCTAACTAAATGAAAAATAAAATAAATATATAAATCAACTGCCGAGCATTTTTATTGAAAACTTTACCAAAGCATCAAAAATTAAACCATCAAAAATTTTATTAGATTTTCGTGAACTCATATTCCAGTCTTTTTTTATTTTTTATCATTATAAAAAAAAAATACAGTTCATACAACTATAGACACACAGATAAAAAACTAATGGGTTTGCCCTCTGTGGTAGTCTAGCAACTTACTATTAGGCTGTGATTGATATAAATGTACATTATAAAACTAGAGGAATCCTGTATGTGACTTGAAAGAACATTTTTCTACTGAGCTAGACGTTTGACACAAATGAGTCAATCATTCAAGTTAATTAAAAAATATTTATTCTTTAAATTTGTGCTTAAAGTTTTCTATATCTAGTTTTTGGAACGTTGGAGGTAGTTCATTCATGAATCGTGGAACCAAATAAACGGGACCCCACTTCTGATAATGCTGCCTTACCATCAAAGTTATTAAATAGCTAAGCGTGCATTTATAGCTGAACTAATTCAGGCACCTGATATAAAATCATTTATCGACAAACTAAATACAATATTTTAGTCTTTTTCAATAAAATGTTTGCTTTGTGCTGTTCGATTTATTTATTTATTTAAACATATTTACTGCAAATATATGTTGGACAAAAAAAAATACATTAAAGGAAAAGGCGACCTTGTCACTGAAAGCGATCCCTTCCAGGCTACCTTCCCTAAAGGAGCAAACAATCCTTGCAATAGCACTCATTGCATACACATATCTTTAGCGGAAAGTCAACTTTAGAGACTCGCGATATGAATGCGCAATTTTTCCTCAAAGCGGATCATCAGTCAGGTGAAGTGTTAAGCCCTAACTAAGAAACCGAGATTCATTTCATAGCTGGCGTGTGTTGATAAGCTGCGAGCTTAGCTGCAAGTTAACTTAGTTTGACTTAATTTTTGTACTGAAACTATTTTTAGTTGAAAAATTATTTCCACTATCATCGTTGAACACTTGAAAAACGTTTATCCGTTATATGATATACGGCAAGGAGTGCATCATAAAACTGCACTTAAGTAAAAATAATCCACATAACATTGTCTCTCTCTAGTCGTTCCTTCATTACTGAAGATCGTGGTCCTGGTGTCCTTGCAACCTCGTGCGGATTAATTGTTTCCACTGGCTTCTATCGGAGGCTAGTCTTGCAATTGTGTGAAATTTGCACATAACATTGTACCTAGTTGCATAATTAGTAAGAGGGATACCAGCAAAATCTCTCTGTAACCTACTGAAATATCGGCCCAGAACATATATTTTAGAAGTAGTAAAACTGCACTTTTAGGTTCCTATCAAATCTGGTTAGGAAGAGAAAAAGAAGCGTTGATTGTATCGCTCAGGGCTTCTCCACTCATCACATAGTGGACCCCGGCACTGGTATAGTTAATCCAAGGAATGGTAAGAAGTCCGTTTCTCAACCCTAATCCCTCCTACGTAGTCCAAAGCACGCGATTATAAAGCTTCTAAACTCACATTAAAGCAGTGGGTTAGGTCTCAGCTTTAAATCTCACTCTTACAAAACAGAGAAGGCCTATGACCAGCAGTGAGATATTAACTAGACTAAGCATCATGACTTATGCCTATTTGAAATCAAGCGGAAGTATTAAACCTCCACTTAATATATCTTAACATTGGTTACTACCTACTAAATAAAATAGAATACTTAAAAAAAAAAAAACGATTTCATAAGTAATTAATGTTATTCCGGTTGCCATTATAATATTTTCCAAGAAGCATGTACATCATGCTTCTTGGAAAATATTATGGAGGTCCGTTTATGTTCTAATTATCCTTATCAAATTTATAGGATCGACCTGATGGCAATCCTATCTAAATGGTAAGGAAATTGAATTATCTTAATGGTACAAAATTTCAAATGTAAGAAGATTTATCGAAATCGATTTACTTTTTAAGGAGATCATTAATAAATAATAAAGTTAATAATGTTATTTCTGAAATACATATAAAGTTGGTATACAAAAAAAACAAAAAGCTATTATTTTTATAAACTTATTGACTGCTACTTTAACTCTAACATTCGTAACTTATTATTACAAATTGTTAAGTGACTATGCTTTAGTTTTTACTTTAACAAAGTAAAAAAAATATTATGACAGAAATAGTTGCATCCCGGAAAATTATATTTTATTCCGAGAAAACAAAAAGTTTCGGCGGGATTTCGAGGCAAAAAAAACCAAAATATACGCTGAGATATAAGTACAATATATAAATACAACCAAACATTTCAGTTTCCAAAAAGAATTTATACACGTTACGTTTCAAGCCTTAATTCTACTAACAGGAAATTGCGCAGTACGTACGTTAGTAGGTATAATAAATCAGATAATGATAACGTGACCGAAATTTTAAACGAAGCCTTTTATCCAGGCTTAGAATTTATCCTGCAAGATGTATAAAATCGAGTTTAACTGCTTGCGAATAAAGATGTCCTTCTAGATAAAATATACGCTGGGGTAAAAAGAATTTCCTAGTTACGATACAGGGTTTGGACGTCGACGGGTGACAATAAAATTAGATAAGTGCAGGCTCGTCCCGTTCCGGTCTAGCGTCCGTCTTGTGGACGGTATCAATCGCAGTAAAACTCGATACCGGAACACCAGTGCGCTGGATGCCCTGAAAATAAAAACCACACAATATTGAGCTTTCTTACAAAGTATCAGTGTCCTCTTGAAGCTCTCGCACATGCAAAAATAGCTTTGCAGTCTTGTATATCAGCCCCGCTTCACTGTAATGACACGAAACGAGTGGACTTTAAACGAAAACTGGGATATCAGTTCAGATAGCTGCGATCTCTTTGAAAAGTTGAAATTGATATTAGCGTAGACCACACAAAGAATACTATGAAATATACGAGAAATATGTGAGTCTATATTGATTTAAACGTAAAAATCTACTCGTATGACGTTACGGTAAACGGCATGACGATTAAGCTGTAATTTACCCTCTATTAGATTTAACTAATAACCACGTTATTTATGTTTTTTACTTCTGCCAATGGCATGGTTTTTTATTTAGCTTATATGAACGTCTCTTCTTCTCTGTGGATATGAGTTTTAAAACAATACTGTATAAATCTTTCATTTTTATTTTTTATTCACCACAAGTCAGCCCTTGACGGCATCACACCTGATGGTAGTGATGATGCGGTCTAAGATGGTAGCGGGCTAACCTGTTAGGGGTGTGGTAAATCCATACTTCTAATTGGTTTCTACACGACATCGTGCCGGAATGCTAAATCGCTTTGCGACACGTCTTTAACGTTAGGGTGGACTAGCCTCGTACCAGACAAAATAATGTCCTAAAACTTTACGATAAATAGTATCCTATCCTATGTCTCCAGGATGCAGTCTATCTCTATTGAATGTTTCATTCATGTCATATTAGTATGAATTATCTTATGCACAGCATAGTTGTAAGCATGTAGAGAAAATGAACATGTCTTCTAATCCGAATCCGAATTGTATAAGGTTTTCAAGTTTAAAATTCTGCAGTTATAAGTCAATCGCTGAATGCTGCTTTTATTTATCTAAGGTAAGTTCTTATTTTATTACTTCTTATCATTATAAGCAATTAATTAATGGAAAACTTTATTCAAGTAATCCGTCTAAAGTTTGTAGACGCGTCAATACCATACATTTTAATGAGATTTTTGATTTTATATAGAAGTTAATATTTTTATGTCACAATTTCAAAATATATCCCCATCCCAAAACAATATACTAAGTCTATGTTTATTTCTGCAAGCGGATGAAAACGAGTGCAGCAATTCTAGAAGTGAACATAGGTTCTCTGAGCAAACTTAATATCGACCTAGCAACATTATTTTCCATCGTTATGTATGTTGACAGCTCTTGACGATTTCCAATATAAATCATGAAGCATTCCTATATGGAAACACTTAAAAAATAACGACGTCATTTGAAAGGATGCAATAATTTTAACGTTGTCGATGGTGCGGGTAGATACGTGTTGTGTTGCGAATCCCCATCACGGTTTGGCCACTAGAATCGTTGATCTAAATGAATTTTCGAGCGATCTTAGACATAGGGATTTATTCTTAGACGCACATCAAAACGTTAGCACGACCTCCGTAACGCAGCGCGTGCGCTGTTGCATTATAAAGTTGGAGGTCCTGGGTTCGATTCCCGGCTCGAGTCTGGTTTGGTGGCTTGTCCGCTACTATCTTAGACCGCATCATCACTTCAGGTGAGATGTCGTCAAGGGCTAATTTGTCATGTATAAAAAAAAAGCTTGTTAGGTTTTGTTTATTCATTTATTCAAATCTAACGGTACTACAAATATTATTGGACTTGGGTTTAACTTAATTCTAATATAAGGCCACATGAAGATTTCATTTCCACCCTACCGGCAAAGACGTGTCGCCAAGCGATTTAGCGTTCCGGCACGATGTCGTGTAGAAACCAATTAGGAGTATGAGTTTACCATACCCCTAACAGGTTAGCCCGCTACCATCTTAGACTGCATCATCACTTGCCATCAGGTGAGATGCAGTCAAGGGCTAACTTGTGTTGAATTAAAAAAAAAATATATATTTAGTGACTAAGATAAATTAGTTTAACAAAGTTCGACAAGAAGAAACAAGGATATCAGAAGAATAATCTCCTGGTATGTGTGATTTGTGTTTGTGTGTTATTGTTTTTTCCCTTCGTGATATTTAAAATCAATTATTTTGTGATCTTTGCACGAAATGAAATGGCTATGAAGCACTGTTCATACTTTGAAATTAACATTAAAAAAACATTTAACGTGTGTTTTATACGAATAAAGATCTATGCTATGACATTGTTACAACTGAAGCTAATATAAAAGTGGTTTTTTCACAAAGAGTACGCAACGCTGCACCATAGAAAAATCCGTGGCCCCATAGAGTGTCTATGGTACGCCATTAAATAAACATCTTTGGCTCCCGCTAGTTATTAGAGCCGCCTCCCCGCCACTCGACGCGGGCAGATACGGCACGCAACGGATGCGGGGCAAAATCAATTTCACTTTTTGACACGTGCATTAATGCTGTGGCGATTGGGGGCCATGCTATTGTATAATATGACGATTAATGTGCTTATTTAATAAAATTGTAAGCAGATTCGCTCCCCTTACTGGTGGATATCGACTGGTAGTACATAATTCTGCTGTGCATTCCAAGTTATCGGTATACACTTTTATAGTTATGATCTGCCTCAAATATTATAGGGTTTGGGTGTTTGCCCAGTGAGATCTTTTTTTTATGTGACGTCACTTTGGTCTCAGCTGAATTTCAGTGACTTGTATTATTTATGTTATTAATACACGGCATATGCTGAGCTATACACCTTTTCTGATTGGTGTCACAGACAGATATACCGTTTCTGTATTAGAATAAGATGTACTGTTGTACATGCGATGTGTGTATATTTTCTTACTTTCTTTACTTTTCTCAGCTATATTTAGTGGTAAAAAAGACAGATTCATATCTGATTCGTTACTTTGTCTGGTTTTCATTGTTTCTTAAGCCAAGGGTAAGGCTAAGCGTGCTTTAGCTCTCAGCCCAGGAGTCAGACGAAATTTTTTTAAGTAATTTTTTATATTACTATAAGTTATTGCCCTTGATTACAATATAATCTGATGATTGGTGATGATGCAGTCTAAGTTGATAGCCGGCTAACCTATTGGTAGTATAGCAGCTCTATGATACCTATACTCATAATTGGTTTCTACGTAGCTGCGTATCGAAACACTTAATCGCTCGGCGTCATTTGGGTGGTCACTAGCCACGACCGAAACCGGCCACAAGATTTTTTTCTATATAATTTCATCACCATCAGAAAACACAAATAGTTTGAGGATGATGATCACGTCATTAGTATTAAATCCTTAAAGTAACAAATTTAACGCGTACACTAACTAACTTTCGCAAAGTTTCATCCGCCTTTTCCATCTTACCTGCGTATAAAAAGACATTTAATAACTACGTAATAAATACAATTCTCGGAAACAAATTACAAGCTTTAAGCAATTAAATTTACTTTGATTAACAACGCCTTGAAACTTAATTACATTACAGCAGGGCTATTACGGAAATTTCCAAAAATAATGCCGTCCAAATATTTTCACGAGTCACCGGCAAGTAATCATTTCGAGGAAAAGAAAAAATGAGAACACTTTGTTAATCTCCATAAAACAAGGCGAAGAATGATAAAGCACGAACACTGTACGTAATGGCAATACACACAATAAAGTAATTTTTACTTAGTAATTTTCTTCTTCCTTATCATGGATTTGTGAAAGTGAATTTTGCTACTTAAAATATTCCTCATCATGATCAAACCATTGCCGGCTCACTACAGAGCACAGGTCTCCACTCAATATGAGAAGGGTTTGGCCATAGTCCACCACGCTCGCCATGTGCGGATTGGCAGACTTCACACGCCTTTGAGAACATTATGGAGAACTTTCAGGCGTGCAGATTTCCTCACGATGATTTCCTTCACCGTTGAAGCAAGTGTTATTTTAATTGCTAACGCACATAATTCCAAAGAGTTACAGGTGCGTGCCCGGTTTCGAGCCCCCGACCTCTGATTATGAGGCGGACGTCCTAACCACTAGACTATCACAGCTTTTTTTTTTTAAATAAAAATAATCCTAATCTGTAATAAAAGAAATTCATTTAACCGGCATCTAAAAAGGACCAGGCAATATAACAAAATGTTCAGTTTTACACAACAAAAAAACTATAAGCACGTTTGGATTATTTAAGTTTGTAAATGTAACCCAGGTTCTTTGGAGCAAATTATGCTTTTCATTCTGTTTGGTATAGACAGATATATTTGAAAGTCCACTAATTATATTTTATTCGTTTGCGACGGTATAAAGTACCCGTTGAATGTATATGTTAGATGAAATATAATTTGTTACGTCATTCTATACGTACACGTTATGTATTCATATATTACTCTTAAATAGTCAATCTTTATTAATCTACATTAGGATATTTTCATTATTAAATTAAATTTAAATAAATTATAATTAGTAACAATCCACACATGTACAACCTTAATTCATCTACAATGTGCAAGTATGAAGTTGCAAAAAGAATTTCGAGTACCTACGAAGCAAAAGCTCAGTGAATTTTATCTTCGGGATTGTTGGCAGGAGAAATGAAAGTATCGAGAAAATGAGAATTGTCCTGAAATTGATTTTGCCTCCGGCCCAAGGCGAGACCTTACAAGACCTATTTCATTTCAACTGCCGTATCATTGTAGTCCATCTAAATGTAATATTATCCTCTGAATTTACAAAATTGAAACACAAAACAGGGAATTTGATATAGATTATTATCATACTGTGAAGCTGTGATAGCCTAGTGTTTAGTACGTCAGCCTCCTAACAGAGGTCGGCGGTTCGAATCCGGGCACGGACTTCTAACTTTTCAGAGTTATGTGCGTTTTTAAACAATTAAAATATCCTCCTAATCAGAGATCGGCGGTGCGAATCCGGACACAGACTATATTTTCTATCGTGCGTGTGTTTTTATATTCACAACTCTAGTGGTTTTGAGTATACTACTCAACCGTATTCAATAATATTACAGGATTCGGAGTAGTTCTTCGACATTCCATTTTCCACCTTCAAAGATCATTAAATTTAAATTACTTAAACACGATAGCTTATCACTTTTCAAAATGTTTAAAATTTATAATCATCAGTTTGAATACAAAGTTGAATAAAGCATTAAGTTATATTAGTATAATATTACTATTTTATTATACATTAGTATTACTTATTAGTCAAATAAAATAATCGTTATATACAATAAAGGTAAAGAAATTAATAATATGTTTCCATCCGCTTTATTTGTTAAACATAAAGCATGCAATTTATATTTTCTACATTCTTTACACTCTCAGACCATACAGATATTATAGCACTCACGATGCACGTTTCCCTCGCGGGAGATGATAATCAAAAAAAAAAAAAAAATATTACTCATTACAAGTAAATCAAACTGTTCATTGTGAACCATGGACTTTTGCAAAATATCTCTTGCTTCTATACAACACGTCTTATATGACTTCCTACTTTTTTGTGGAATAAATCACGCTCTAACGCACGCCAATGGCAGTGTTATAATAAATTATTACTGAATTCGTTCGTACAATGTGTAATGAACCGAACAATTCAAACAAGATATCAAAAAACACTATAGGGATTTACTTATACTCTACATTCCCTTTGGGAAATATCTCGAAATGAAGTTTTTAAAGCAGTAATTTAAATGCCAGTCACTTGTTTCTTGTAGTTAGTTCGAACAGGGACTGCTGCTAAACTCAACTCAAAAGCAAACGGTCAACTGCAAAGCTCTCAAAGAATATATAACGCTGCACGTGTGACTTGAATGTAATACGTACTTTCGGCAATTTTATTTGCAGACAGTTGTTAGTTTTCTTTCATCTTAATATGGGCGAATTGTTATACTTGGAGTAAATGCTACAACTTTGTAATACATCTTGTCAAAAAATCAGATCAAAATAGCTATTACAGGCATCTATGATTCGTTGGTATATTTTTATTCGGGAAATGATGGTGATAATTATTCTCACCATATTAAAACTAAAGCTAAGAGGCTTCCAATCGCGCCCAGGTCTAAAAAATAGCTCACAACAAACTTAGCCGGTTTTATTTATCACTATCTCACATATTCAATAGTAAATTATAATTACCTATGAAGCTAAAGCAATTCACATCCAAGCTTTTTTCATTTATGTAATCCTTACTTGCGTAATAGGATTTTTCTATACCCAAGTCAATCAATCATCTGCTTCGCATTTTCCCTAACATTAGTCTTCAAATGAATAAAGCGTAGCACGTTAAATGTAAATTACGTAGCGTCCTTTTGTCCATTTTATTGAAGACAATTGTTTGTTCTCCTATATATAGGAGTTTGTTAAATCTATAGTAGGTACATGAATTTTTTACTCTGTCGTATATCTCTTTTCGTTTATATTATTATACATGGAATATTTAAAGCTTCTCATTTTATTTCAATGTAGTTCCGTCCTTCAAGATTGTATTTTAGACTGTACTTTGTCTTCTGTCGTCTTAATAAAATTGCAAAATCCAAAGTAGGTACCAGTTTTTTTATAGCATCGTTTATTTCCTCTGTAGATTTTCTTATACTATTGCGAAATTAGATTAATTAGTTATATATAGTTTACATCTTCTTTACGATACAATTTAATATGTGGTCCATATTTTAAGATAACCTAACATACAGTCTTTTAATGCTGAATAAATAACATTCCAATAAACATTTTCATCATAAGCATCGCTGACAAAACTGCAAGATTTCTTGATCTTGATATCTTGTAAGAACTACATAGATATTATTATATCCTAATAATATTGTAGCTACAAAGAAACAAAAAAAAATTACAGTTTATCAAAAGTTTATGAATAGATCGTTCGAATCTGGAATTTCATTTGATTGATTTTATTAAAAGATACAATCACAAAGCGATTCAAAATCATTCGTGAATGAAATAACAACCAGATAACCGCACCAGTCTGCGGCTTTAGAATTGATTTGTATGAATGTAAGTTTTGAATATAATTTCTTATTTCCATTTATATAATATATCAATTCTATATTTAAGAAGCTCAATTTCTTATTTTTATTAATAATATACTCGTATGTCAATGAATTATTTCAGGATGTCGAAATGGGTTCGTTATTTATACTTTTATTCAGTGTTTTTAATGCAAATATTACTTTTCATGCATGTGAAAAATATTTCTATTTTTTTTTCAGGGATTTCAATGAAAATCTTTACAGCCTAATCATCATCATGATCAACCCATTATTAGCTCACTACAGAGCACGGGTCCCCTCTCAATACGAGAAGGGTTTGGCCATAGTCCACCACACACCTTTGAGAAAATGAAAGAGAACTCTCAGGCGTGCAGGTCTTCTCACGATGTTTTCCTTGACCGTTGAAGTAAGTGATATTTTAATTTTTAAAAAACGCACATAACTCCGAAAAGTTAAAAGTGTGTGCCCGGATTTGAACCGCTGACCTCTGATTAGGAGGATGACGCCCTAACCACTAGGCTATCCCGCTTCTACAGCCTAATATATGACAGTTTTTTCGAAATTACACACGTACGCTATTATTAGTACAGATACCAACTGTACCTTCGACCTTTATCGCAACCTTACGCTATCAATAACTGATGTCAGTGAAAGGTTTCCTATATTATATCATTGAATAGAAAGCTTTACTTCTGTCCACTCTTGCAAACAATTATTCATTGCGATAAGATAGTTGGTTTGATTTACTCCAGTCGCAAGTACAGAAACATTTTCCCCGTTCCCTGTAGGTATCTAATCTATCGGAGTAAGCGGATCACGTCAGCTTATTTGTGTTTGTTATGAGATCGGAGCCGCTGGCGCCTTGCAGTTGTCTCTCTAGCCCTTTCCATTACGCTGAACTAGTTTATATCACTTGTAAAGACAATAGGGTAATTTATTTACTGTCCTTTTCGCCTTTAGAACGGATTTATGGAGTTGCGATGCAAATCTTAATCTAGTACTTGTCATGCGCTTATGTTACCCCCCGCGATGTTTCGCAAATACCGGTTGCGCAGTAAATAATGCACAGGCAATGTGATTAACAAGGAACTTTTTGTTTGTCTTTTACTTTAGATTTTAACGTGATTACATAGGCGATGAAGCTGTGATAGCCTAATGGTTGGGGCGTCAGCCTCTTAATCATAGGTCGGCGGTTCGAATCCGGGCACGCACCTCTAACTTTTCGGAGTTATGTGCGTTTTTTAAACAATTAAAATATCACTTGCTTCAACGGTGAAGGAAAACATCGTTAGGAAAATTGTACGCCTGAGAGTTCTCCATAATGTTCTCAAAGGCGTGTGAAGTCTGCCAATCCGCACATGGCCAGCGTGGTGGACTATGGCCAAACCCTTCTCATATTGAGAGGTGTCCCGTGATCTGTAGTGAGCCAGTAATGGGTTGAACATGATGATGATGACATAAGCGATGAAGATGAAGGAGAATTGTTATCGTATTAACTGTAAGTGCCCTTACAGTCTTCTTCTTTTGCTTGCCTTTATCCCACATTATGATGGTCGGCACAACACGTCTTCTTCTTACACTCACTTCTATCAGCCGTCACCTCACTACCCACACCTTTTACCCGCATATCCTCTTTTACACAATTCATCAATCTCTTCTTTGGTCTTCCTCTACTGTTTTACCTTTCCACGTTCACATATAACATTCTTTTGGTGACATCACTTTCTTTCCTCCGCATTATATGACCATACCATGCTAGCCTGTTACTCCTCATCTTTTCTGTCACTGGCGCTGCTACTTTTAGACTTCCCCTTATATTCATTTCTTATCTTATCCATTCATGTCACACCACTCATCCTTCTCAACATTTGCATTT
The DNA here is from genome assembly GCA_928268935.1 of Lasiommata megera. NCBI lineage: Eukaryota > Metazoa > Arthropoda > Insecta > Lepidoptera > Nymphalidae > Lasiommata > Lasiommata megera. The sequence goes on along the minus strand of OV743308.1, from coordinate 6,977,675 downwards.
CTGTCGCATGAACTCTAGGTGTCCTTGCAGTAAAGGATTAATATTTGTAATAATTATTACATAATTTATATTTTATAAATAAAATTATTACAAATATTAATAATTTATATTCTATTTATAAATTATTAATATTTATAATTTGTTAATATTTGAGTTGCCCGTTCATAATGTAGTGGATATTTGAGTAACATGAGGTCACTTGAGATACACTGCAGTATGGGACGGCACGTTAGAAAAATAATAAAAATGTGTGCGTGTACTAGTGTACACACGTAAGAAGTGAAACTTCTTTATGGCCTTATTTTTCGAAAAATGATCTACATGCAACTTTCTAGAAATTGGTTAAATAAAGTTAAATTAGATAAAGTTTAAACAAAAGGATTTTATTATCATAGACATGAATACAAATAATACAATTATTTCACTTTAGCTTTTTGCTACTAAGTTTATTACAGCATTTCATTAATTGTAATAGAATTATTACTATCATTGTCATCGTCATTATATATTTTTGTAATTAATGGCTTATGGTAACTGAAATATGAAATATATAGTTTACATTCCACGAAATTTAGTGACCGAGTAAAAACTCCATCAATTGTAGTGCCAGATCTTGTTGTTGACGTTTGAGGACTGTTTTTCATGGATAAATTCAATTTATCTTTCAGAAATTCAACTAGCTTCAAAGATTTTTCCGATGCAAAATTGACATTAAAATCTCCACTTAAAATCATCGGTATTTTATAATTATTGTTACCGAGTAAAGAGGCACCTTCACTTGTGTACGGCAACAATGAATGGTGAAGAAAATTAATAATATCGTCCAACTTCTGATTAGGAGATATATACAGTGCAACAATCAAAATTTTCATCCCATTTTCCATTTGGCATTGAGCCATACATAAATCACCAACTGCTGATGCTAGTGACCCATAAAAGTCAGGAGAAAAAACAGAAAAATCTATCGATGGAGTCACAACATTAACAACATCATTAGAATTATGATATATTCCTAATGATGTTATCCATTGTAAACAATATTCATCATGGGAAGACCTTAAGTCTTACCTAATCGAAAAATTCTCCAATGTCAAGACGATTTCACATCTCAATTTAGAACTACAATCAATGTTTCAAAGACCAACCGAAAGCATAACCGAATTTTTCCACCGAGTAGATTTATGCCGTTGTAAAATAATTGAAAAATTAAACAACGAAATTAAAGACGGTACATTATTGGGTCGGATGGCAACCACAGAAGAGACCGCTTTAAGCGTCTTCGTTAACGGCCTCAACTCCGAGATAGGTACGATGTTGAGAACGCGAGGTTCCCCAAACCTAACTATAGCAGGTCGTTTTGCGATAGAAGAGGAGAAAATAAGATCCATGAGACAGCCAGGCAATCTCTCTTTAAAAATATTACAAATCACACTAAACTCATTACACAACGCACTCAGATTGTTTCTAATGTTGTTTGTTGATGTTTAAGGGCTAAGCACACTTAGCATATTATATTTAATGTGATTTGTTTGTTAATATGTAGTTTAATAACATAACGCGTAGTTTTTATTTCCTTTATATTCTTATTCCTAGTAATTAAACAAACGCCTTATTCTTTTACGGTGGGCGGCCGAAATTTGTCTGTAATGAAAATTAAAAAGATTACTTAAGATTAAGATTACTGTTTCAAATTAACAGTCCACTTCGCGTATAGCTTAGTTATGGACTGCCGTCCATGGTGGGCGGTATGTTAAATGCGCAACATATTCATTTTTTCAGTTTAGTTGTATTTTAGTTTGTTTATTTTGCGATAGATGGCGCTGTTTTGGTATAAATGAATACTGTATCACGCTATGGAGATTTTATACCGAAACTAGATATAAGAGCTCGGATTGTAATTAGAATAAGAATAAACAGTTTAAAATTAGATCGTAGTATTTGTTTCGGATTCATTGTGGGATTATTCACATGCTATCCCTACTCCGTTGGAGAAAGTGAAAGTACTCTTCGTCTGAACCAACCGTGGGGCAAGAAAAAGATGGCGCGTAACGGAAAAATGTGACGCGTAACCGAAAAATGTGACGGTAAATTTTTTTCCAACGCCGATAAAGAAGTTTTACTTCAATACGTTTTCAATCAACAAAATAATACGTATAGGTACCAAAATAATAGAGATTACGGAACGTGCAATTTCTTACTTAAAGCTATTAGTGCAACTTCAAGGGTTAGGAGCCAAAATCTTTGCATGCCTGTGGTTTAATATGGGCCTTAGAATTCCAATTACAGCGTAAAGGGACCTACATCAAGCACTTTATACGACATTTAGTGAGATATTAACTCTTAAGTGTGAGGGATTAGACGATAGAAAATTAGCAATCCAACTTCTATGCACTTATGCTCCCTTGGTTGTGAAATTACAAGCTAATGAAGTCGGAGCATGTTTACTGTCACGCCGTTGCAGCGCTGTTCAAGTGAGACAACGATAGTATTATCTTAAGCAAAGTTCTAGTAGTCTACACTTGAACTGCTTTTTCAAAACAAGCATGCAGTTGGGCTGCTGTATACATAACTAAGTATTTTGCAGTTGACGCACCGTTCACGTAGTGCGAGACCGATGTACTGCAAATTGACCTAATGTACGAGAACTGCGAATTAAATAAACATTTTGCTTACAATTATAATGCAGTTGAGAATATTATGGAGAACTCTCGGATATGCAGGTTTCTTCACGATGTTTTCCTTCACCGTTGAAGCCCTATTTTAAGTGTTTAAAAACGCACATAACTCCGAAAAGTTAGAGGTGCGTGCCCGGATTCGAACCGCCGACCTCTGATTAAGAGGCTGACGCCCTAACCGCTAGGCTATCACCGCTTCTAATGTTCTCAAAGGCGTGTGAAGTCGGCCAATCCACACATGGCCAGCGTGGTGGATTATGGCCAAAACCCTTCTCATATTGGGAGGAGACCCGTGCTCTGAAGTGAGCCAGTAATGGGTTGATTATGATGATAATGCAGTTCGTAATGCAGTCTTATTTTTAAACACTACAAGTTAGCCCTTGACGGCAATCTCACCTGGTGGTAAGTGATGATGCTGTCTAGAATGGTAGCGGGCTAAACTGTTAGGAGCATGGTAAACCCACGCTCCTAATTTGTTTCTACGCGACATCGTGCCGGAACGCTAAATCGCTTGGCGACAGGTCTTTGTAGGTAGGGTGGTAACTATTCACGGCCGAAGCCTCCCACCAGACCTCCCACACTTTATTAGTTCACGCATACATATTCTTAAGTACTTGTGCATCAGTGCTAGTCATAGAAATAAATTTCATATATCTCATTACAAACCCGGAGATTTTGTTTATATTCGGGAAAACAATAGTAAAATAAATACGCAACTCAATATTCTTATGGCTGAGATAGGTGCATAGTTGTGTTTCACGGGAGGCTACTGATAATTACTGGTATTTCAAAGTCAGTGCATGATTGCTTGAGTTCTTCAACATAAAATTTAAATTTAAAGTAATATTAAAACATCTTCGATATTTCAGAGCTGGAAGGGATTTGAATCTTCACTTTACTGGACATCGGGATCTGAGAGCTGTTCCAATTCACACACGGTCTTCCAATCTAACCTAAAAGATGCTAACCATAAAATAACCATTCTTATCAGCCTAACTTGGCGCTAAAGCTTGCTTTAGCAGAGATAAGCGGGCTTAAAACTACCGCTACTAAATATGTAAATATGTATTTAAAAATAAATAACAAGTGTGGGTAAAACATTAACTAGCGATTCCATGATTGATACTTTACTTACCTAGTGAATGAATAGGCTTAATCTAATTAAGCGCGCTCCACCCTGGACCTATCATTATTTTCATTGCTACATCATCGTCATCATCATGAACAACCCATTATCTGCTCACTACAGAGCACGGGTTTCCTCTCAATATGAGAAGGGTTTGGCCATAGTCCACCACGCTGGCCATGTGCGGATTGGCAGACTTCACACGCCTTTGAGAAAATTATGGAGAACTCTTAGGCGTGCAGGTTTTCTCACTATGTTTTCCTTCACCGTTGAGTAAGTAATATTTTTTTTTATTTTTTATTTTATTGCTATAATCAAGATGGAAATGTCATGATGGAATTATTAATAAATAATATAAAAAAACCTAAACTTGGCTTCAAGTTTCCTTATTTGACCAAAAAGTCACGAGTCGAAAGTAGGTTTCTGTAAACAAAATTGTCGTCCCCATCGGAAACAGAATCAGCATTTCGTGATGCGATGGGATCTCTGAAAACAATATAACGAATTGTTCCCTAGCTGATTCATACAAAAATCCTATCACGACCGAGATAAAGTACAACTTTGGGAATTCCAGACAATTGTGAACCAAAGCTAACCTAAGTAAACGTAGTAACGCTACCCGCATACGGCAAAATGTTTGATTTGAATGGTTTGAAAAAGGTTTGAGGCCGAATTATAATGCGTAAGGTCATAATATTATTTCAGATCTATATACCTACAAAGCAATATTTTTTTTTTATAATACTTAGTATAGAGATAACTAAGAATTAAGCTGAAGTAGTTTTTTTTTGTACTACGAGGACAACTACCTGTTTGTAACTACAGGTCTTGTTTAAGAAACCTTTTTTTCGCTTTTGATGAACCATTCGATTAATATTGTTTATAATTTAAGATATTTAACCGCTAGCAAGGACATAACGCCAAGTGATTTAGTGTTCTAGTATGATGCCGAGTAGATACCGCTTAAGAGTATTTCTGGATCCGGCAACGTAATAGTGTGTTCTCTGGGTTTGCAGATGTTTATGGGTGATGGTAATCACTTAATGTCGAGTGACCTGTTTGTTTGATTATTTATTCACTTCAGCCTATAAACGCACTCTGCTCTACGTAAAGCTTTCCGAAAGTACGCCACCACACACGATCTTCCGCCCTCGTCATCCACTCACTACCAGCGATCTTTTGCAGGGCGTCGGTCCAGCGGGCAGGAGGTCATCCTACGCTGCGCTCACCGATCCGCGGTCTCCGCTCCAGAACACGTCTGCCTCAATGGCCAATTGTGCGACACTTATTCATTTTGCTTCATTTTCCTCGTTTACCAAAATTTAAATAAATCATCCTACCCTATCTTTTAATATTATTATGCATGTTCGACGACCTCCGTGGCGCAGTGCGCGCGCTGTCGCATTATAAAGTTGGAGGTCTTTGGTTCGATTCCCAGTTCGAGTCTGGTCTGGTGGGAGGCTTCAGCCGTGGCTAGTTACCACCCTACCGACAAAGACGTGTCGCCAAGCGATTTAACGTTCCGGCACGATGTCGCGTAGAAACCAATTAGGAGTACGGATTTACCATACCCCTAACAGGTTAGCCCGCTACCATCTTAGACTGCATCATGACTTACCATCAGATGAGATTGCCGTCAAGGGCTAACTTGTAGTGGAAAAAAAATTGTAGGTCTTACCACATTATCTTATTATATCGGATATATAATATTTAATTCTGTAGTTTAGCCTGTAACGTAATTTTCCGTTGAACGATTATGTATTACTTGTATTATACACCTGTCGATGCATATTACCTCAAATTTTCCACGCGATTCGATACGTATTTGCCGATTACTCATGTGTATCGTATAACATTGTTACATAAATAATAGTTAATACGTGTGGAAATCGCTTCATTTCGTTATTATAAATAATAGGTTGGATAAAAGAAATATCATTATACCGTAGTATTGGCCTGTAGGGTTGGCTAACACTAAACAATACATAATACACAATGGTACTATGTTAAATTAATTTAAGCGACTATTAAATCGTAATTTTAACTGTAGTGCTATTTAATGAACCTGAACGATAACTGCAGAGCATCAAAATAAGACAGCACCGGAGTGAAAATAACTTGTAATAGCATCTGCATTAAAATATTTCCTATGAAACGATTTATTAAATAAAAATATAGTACGAATACATAGGTCTGCAGTTAGGTTTTAATAACATGATATCATTATTAATAAACTCTGGAAGTAATAAACTTATTTTAATATATTTATCACCAATAGGAAACAAAAGCAATTTTAGGAGAGAGAAGAAAAAGTTATTCAAAGCAATTTTTTGCACTAAAGCACTTTACAATACGCGCTTAAAAATTACAGTAAAGCAAAAAAGTTCATGAAAATTTTGGATTAACTCCCATGATTTATTTTGTTCTTTTTTTTATTATTCATCGCCCGTAACCAAGAAGACACTTGATGTATGATTGCCTATAAAAAGATTTTCATGACCAATGGGTCAGAGGAGATGCCGATGCGTTGCCGGCTGACCTCATCTCATCATCGATTTCCATGCGGCATCATAAAGGAACGCTAATCGCTTAACCGATTATTTTTGCGAAAAGCCTCATACCAGACCAGACTTGTTTCGTCAAACCTCTCACTTTAAAATGTTAAACTATATAATTTATAAATCGCTCCGCCACGTAGCTCGTCAAAATATATATTCTATATATATAAGCCACTTATTTAAAACTAGTTCAAAAATAAAACGTTATTTTTAATCGATGTAAAAAAATATATATAATAGATCGCCGTTTACACGTTTTATACAAAATTTCCAAAAATTCTAACCCCATATTTGGTATCTTTAGAAGATGAACAATCCCTACTGGATTGAGTTAATATTATATTATATTTATGGAAAATTTCAACTACGAGTACATTCAGTGGTTGAGTCGTAGGTCAGCCAGTCTTTGGCATCATCACCCATCGAGCCCAGATCTCGGGTCCTGAGGTGCGCTGAATATTCCTGGTGACCTTTTAGATAGGCCCTCGGTGGAGGGTGCGCCACAGTACCAGACCACTGGGTTTTAGTTGGTATTTTGGTCGCAACTCTGGCCGCCGGCAAATCCCACATACCCCGCAGAAAGCGGCGCAGTTCCGTCTGCGACGCTTCCGGAAGGAATGCGTAAACGCATTACCCAGCTTGAAAAAATAAAGAATCAGCCAGTTTATCAATATTTCCCGCAAAATATATTCACAAGTTTAACTAGGTTTAGTACTTACAAGTTTTTATTAATTTGAAGCACTTTCAATAAAAAATATAAAACCTAATTTCCTCTTTCGTATTTGTAGTAAGAGCGAAGAATGTAGGTCGATATAGAGAAGCACTTTTAAAAATCCATAAAATAAAACTACAAGAGCATAGTTTTAATCGCTGGGAACTTCTGCACAGTTTTAATGGCTTGAAAATATCTTTAGTTTTGAAAACAAATTGCCACGATGAAATTCCCGTAAGAAATTTTCTGAACAAAACTTTTTTTTAAAGATAAAACAATTTAATAATGGAACACCTTATAATAATACCTGTATAAAGAGGTGGGAAGGTTTATTGGCGCTATGATCTGACAGTTTATTAAGATCTCGTCACTCTTAATTATTTCATGAGATGGATCTTTCTTGCCTCATAATAACATAAAATACATTAAAATAAAATACCTTTGTTGTCAAAATGTAAGATCTTTTTAGTGGTAGATATTTTAAAGTTATCTATTGTTATATTAATTGTTAATATTACGGTGTGTAACGAATATAATATTTATTTGTTCCAGTAAATTTAAATGAAAGGTCTGTGATTTCTAGATGTAAAATAAACTAAATTACTTGCATTTATTAACAGTTATGAATAGCACTAAATTCGTAGTAAAACTAGCACGGATTGGAATTTAGAATGGGAACATAAAGGTCTATTAAATTTACTGAAAATATTATGAGTTGAATAATATTTTAAGCGTAATAATGGATTTTAATTGCAAACAAAACTACGTGTTTGATTTTATTGAATATATACATAAATCTCTATAATATACTAAATCTGTGGGAGTTGGTAATAACCCTAGTCCTTCGCTATTGCGTAAAAATTAGAGGGAGTCTCATGTATTACAATTCTTATAATTACTAGATAAGCAATTATTTGATCATAATAATTTCTCTTTTTGTTAACTAACAAATTTAAGAAAGTGATGTCACCAAAAGAATGTTGCATATGAACGTGGAAGGGCAAAAAAGTACAGGAAGACCAAAGAAGAAATAGATGGATTGTGTAAAAGAGGATATGCGAGTAAATGTGTAGGTAGTAAGGTGACGGCTGATAGAATTGAGTGGAAGAAGATGTGTTGTGCACGTGCCCCGTGTGTACAAGGGGTAATAAGAGCAAGAGAAAGAGAAGAGTTGACTAACAAATTTAATTTAGTATTTCGGTGCAATGTCGCGTAGAAACCAATGAGAAGTATGGATTTAACATACCCCTAACAGGTTAGCTTGCTACCATCCTTGACTGCATCAACACTAACCACCAGGTGAAATAGCCGTCAAGGGCTAACTTGTAATGTAAAAAAAAAAAAATCGTCAATTAATACTGATTGTTTACTACCCTAGATTTTTTGTGACTCATAAACATAAGTGGGAACCTAATGCTGAATTAAAAATAACCGTTACAATACTACGTTAGATAAGCGTTATTAAAAACCAAACGTAAGTTTAGATTGCACTTAGTTGGCAAAGTGACGTCATTAGCATGACAATACGAGTTGCTAATTCAATCAAATCGAAAAGTAAATCTGCTTCAATTAGCGGTTGGTGACAACCCTGGGCTGTTGGTAACGCGAAAACACAAGTCGCTAACGAACCGGAGCAGCCCCTGCACAAATTTGCAATTTCGATGGGGATGTTTGCGTGTAGGTACCTAGTGCCTACATGCATTGTGCTTTCCCTTCGCGTGAGCGCTTTAAAAATGCAAAATACTAATGTAATGTAATTATAGGTTGATTTCACTGTAAGGGCAGTGCTGGAGTGTTAAAATTTCAATTCAGCCCGTACGCAGGTATTTTTTTATTTAACGCTACAAGTTAGATAAACAATAAACAGCAAGTATAATTTAATATATTCCGCCGAAGCCGGGAAGTAAACTTACTACTCCTACTAGTTTTACTTTTCTCGCTTGTGAAGTCAACATCTCCTGAGGATGATCCGGTGTCGGGTCGAAACGCACGTAGAGGTTCTAGTGGAAGATTTTGTGTGGTGTTATATTATACAAATCTCCCGGTTGTCGGCGAAATATAGCAAATTATACTTGCAGTTTATTGTTTATCATGGATTTCCGCAAAGTAACGCCTGCTTCTATTCATTACAAGGTAGATGTTTGAAGCTGTGATGGCCTAGTAGTGGCGTCCGCTTCCTAATCAGAGGTCGGTAGTTTGAATCCGGGCACGCACCTCTCACTTTTCAAAGTTATGGGCGTCTTTTAAGCAATTAAAATATGATTTGCTTCCATGGTTAAGGAAAACATCGTGAGCAAACCTGCAAGCCTGAGAGTTTATAATATTCTCAAAGGCGTGTGAAGTCTGCCAATCCGCACACGGCCAGCGTGGTAGACTAGGGCCAAACCCTTCTCATATTGAGAGGAGACCCGTGCTCTGTAGTGAGCCGGCAATGGGTTTATCATGAGTTAAATATTATCTGGTGGTCAGTGATGATACAGTTTAAGATGGCATCGGTCTAAACTGTTAAGATTAATAGTTATAATGATCCCCTACTGCTAAACGGTTTCTACGTGGCATCGTGCCGGAACTCTAAATCGCTTGGCTATATGCTTTTTCGGTGGTAATTGTGGAAGCCTGGCACGGTCGAAGCCTCTCACCAGACCAGACTCGAGCCGGGAATCAAACCCAGGACCTCAAACTTTATAGTCCAAATTTTATCCAGTGGACGCGCTGCGTAAAAGAGGTCTTTAATAAGTAAGGCATGCCACAGTGAAGAACTTTGATAACGAAATAAAATCAACGTAGAAGTTCGAAACATAATAATCGCACATGGATATAAAAAGGCTCTTGAAGAGGCAAATAGAAGGTAGCTGAACAGCAGGCCCTAGGGTTGTGTAGGAAGACTTCAAATTTAGGAGCCCTTGCAAAAAAAAACAAACACGCACCCGAATGTAACGAGCATAACAAGAGCCGTCTGCAGGCAAAATTCACACCGATGGAAAAATTTATAATAGGACTTTGCATTTTTAAAGTCACGCATATATTTTTCTGGAGGGAAAATACCGTAGTCCTCGGTGAGTAAAACTTTTTGGCGAGGTAACTATGGGATATTCAAATACAATTCATATTGAAATACTAAATAAGTACTGTTAGACACGCGATTTAAAAAAAAATGTATAGTCTAAAAATTGCGATTTAAAAAGTGTATAGGCCGAACTGATCTGATAGATCTGTCTGCATTTATCCAAGTCACGTTTGATAGTAGAACACATTCACTAAGTTTAACAAAGCGAAGTTTATGGTGGGTAGTCTTTATCGTATGATTTGCACTTGTAGTCAAATTGGTTTTATAATTATACGAGATTATTTGTTATATCACGGAATCTGCATGTGTTTAGAAAGTTAGATCTACTTAGAATATGTATTCGAGAAGTTATAGTTACTTCAGTATTTCTACTTACTTTAGCCCCAATAGTAAATGTTAGGGTTACTGAACGTTACTCTGTAGTAACGTACTTTGTCTATCAATGTCACTATTACGAATTAATAATTTTTTTCAAATAGAATGGGTAAAGAATGAAACTTTCACGTAACAAAATAAATTATTCACGGATAATTTCAAAGCATTTTATTTGTATTCGAATGACCCTTCCACATAATAATAAAGTATGGCAAGTCACTGAGAGTATACAGTGAGCACAACTTTAGTGGAATATCCATTCAGCTCGTAAAAAACAACATTGCGTCAAAGTCCTATGGGAGCGGCGTTGTGCGGAGATCGCATAAAGATGATTTTATGATTCTATCGGAGTACCTATCATGGATCGAAGAACTGTTTATGAATATTTCGTATATAAATGCGACTGTCTGATATAATAAAAAATCAAGTGAGCCGCCTAAATCTATTCACAGTCTAAAAAAAGTCTTTTCGTTATTTATTTTTACGTAGTGTTTGTATTTGGGTAAGAAATCCATCAAAAAAGCAGTTTTCCGTAATTATTTATTAGATACGGTATGTTCGTACATTACGAAAAACACACAGCATTGACATTTTTAAGTTCAAGTGAGAACCTAGAAAGAAAATATTTGTACCTCATATGTGGCCTCCTTTAATCATACACTTTTTAATATTTGGATCCTAACAAAAAACGAATCTTTAATTATTGCAGTTTATAAAATGCAGCCCGCTTACGAAACGACGTACGAAAAGACCGTTAGTAATTGTTTACATAAGGATAAAATATCAATATCATTAATTCTTGAGTTAAATTATTAATAGCTTTTTTTTGTCATCCAGGCAGCGGCGGGGTAAGTCGGACTCGCCAGCGGCCAGACTGGCCAGAATACCCACTAAAACCAAAAGATGCTCCTTCGCATCGCCTGGTGGCTGTGTCACGGGAACACCCGTGCACTCGACTGCAACATATTATTAATAGTAAGCTATTAATTATTAATAGTATTAATAATATGTTGTTATGTACGAACTCTAATTTTATCTAAACAACCCCAAACCACTATTCGGGTCAGAGCAGAATACCTAGTCAGGGAAAAAAAAGTGTTTTTTAAAAGCCATGCTCACTTTAACGACTCGGTCGTTTTGCAATTTTAACAATATTTCAGTTTTGCCTTTATACGTTCGTACAAACTGTTTTATTTCATTGCCAGTATTCGATGGACGGTCGCTTTTTCCTATGAAAATATAAGTGGAATTATAGGTGGAAAAATAAGAGTTACTTTAAATATAATTAAATGCTTTATATGAAGCAGTAATAGCCTAGTGGTTACGACGTCAGCCTCCTAATCAGTGGTCGGCGGTTCGAATCCGGGCTCTAACTTTTCGGAGTATTGTGCGTTTTAAAAAATTCAAATATCACTTGCTTCAACGGTGAAGGAAAACATCGCGAGGAAACCTGCACGCCTGAGAGTTCTCCATAATGTTCTCAAAGGAGTGTGAAGCCTGCCAATCCGCACATGGCCAGCGTGATGGACTATGACCAAACCCTTTTCATATTGAGAGGTGACCTGTGCTCTGAAGTGAGCTGGTAATGGGTTGATCATGATGATAATGATGATGATGATGCTTTATATGAGTTAGCGCAATAACTTGGGAACAATTGTATAATAATGTCACTTTAATAGGTATATTTGTAATTAACCAACTTGAAAAGCATTGAATCGATTGCTGTATGAACTCCAACGACCAATCAAAACATGAATAAATATGACTAAACATAACTAAAATAAGTGCAAGTACCTTAAATCTTGATGTGATATAACTTTATTTAAATAAAACATCGTAAAACTTTTCTTCAGAACGCTTAGCGTAAGATGGAAATGTGCAAATATAGTTGGTCCCACATGAAACTATAACATAATGATCATGAAACATCCACGATATTGGTGTTCATATACTTAACCAGAAACGATAAATTTTTGCGCTTTTTATAGCGAAAATATACATTAAAATGGTAATGCTAAGAACTATGGCTTTTGAGAAGGAGCAGTTTTCATTTATTACACTCCATAAGGTTCATAAGCAGGAGTTTCCTCCTGCTCTTCAGCTATGCTACAGCAGGGTTCAGTAAAGAACTCCTCGAAACAAGCTATTCGTTACAAAAGCAAAGAGGTAATGGAATAGTATTTTTATAGAATTGGCGTGTTCGCTTTAACCAGTCAGTCGTTTTGCAAGCTTAACAAGTTTTCAGTTTTTAGCGTCATACGACCTCACCGTTTCACTTTATTGCCGGTACTCGATGATCGGCCGTTTTATTTCCCATAACTGCTCGTATGTTGGATTTGTGTCACAAAATGTTTTGCGATTTATAATTTTGTTCTTTAATTAAAATAATATAACAGAGCACGGATCTCCTCTCAATATGAGAAGGGTTTGGCCACAGTCTACCACGCTGGCCATGTGCGGATTGGCAGACTTCACACACCTCTGAGAACATTATGGAGAACTCTCAGGCATGCAGGTTTCCTCACGATATTTTCCTTCACCGCTGAAGCAAGTGATATTTCAGGATTATTATCACATGATAATACTTGTTTTTGGTAACTCATTCTAATATGTAGAGTTCTTGGATTTAGAAACTTTTGCGATCAATATATCACTATGTTTTCCTTCAGCGTTGAAGCGATATTTTATTACTTTACAACGCACATAACTTCGAAAAGTGCGTGCCCGGTTTCGAACCCCGACCTCTGATTAGCAGGCGGACGTCCTAACCACTATGCTATCATAGCTTACCATTATAATTACTCATGAATTTGGAAAAGGTTAATCTCCACCAAATATTTGATAATATACTATACTTACATAAAATCGTATTGAAATAAAGATGTTTGTAAACCAAATCGTTTACAAAGCGCTACAAAGTTGCTTTACTCACATGCGCGGACTAAATGGCACGTTAAACAATATAATTGCTCTGGAAAAATACTTCTTTTTAATAAAAAAAAATCCGCAATGAATAAGCTAAAAATAATTAATCAAAGTTAAAAGTTATTTTTCAATCGTCATCATAAAGAAAAAATTATATATTACAATCTAGACAATCATATAATATGTAATTTTTATTATAGTATTATGTACGAACTGTTAGCTTATAATTAATCTAGTGGGATTATAAACAGTCGATAGATTGTGAAAGGACACTTAAACGTCGCGCGGCATTGTTATGAAATAACATTTCGTTAACTGGCAACAGCTATCATTAAATATTATTTAGGCTCTTGTGTACCGCCTAAGAATATCTCTGATCATTGCCAGAGTATAATAATGGCGTTATTGTATAGGTCTCGTACTTTAACCTCTACTTGAATAAGCCTTTATTTACCGCAAGATGAACGCTTTATAAATTGTAATAACACAACACAAACTACGATGCAGTTAATTAAAAACCAATATTGTCTAACCAAAATTGTTTGGTAGAAACCGTTCGTCGAGTTTAATCTTCGAGGTGTAAACAGAGCTTGCGGCAATTATTATTAAATCAATCATGTTTTCGTATCAATAAAAATAACCTTTGACGACCTCCGTAGCGCAGCGCGTGCGCAGTTGCATTTTAAAAAAGATGGAGGTCCTTGGTTCGATTCCCAGCTTAAGTCTGGTCTTGTGGGAGGCTTCGGCCGTGGCTAGTTGCCACCCTACCGACAAAGACGTGTCGCCAAGCGATTTAGCGTTCCGGCACGATGTCGTGTAGAAACCAATTAGGAGTATGAGTTTATCATACCCCTAACAGGTAAGCCCGCTACCATCTTAGACCGCATCATCACTTACCATCAGGTGAGATGCAGTCAAGGGCTAACTTGTGGTAAATAAAAAAAAACCTCTACACAAAACTAAGGTCAGATTTCTTTAAATATCTTATCTAGATATTAAAATCTAGACATAACGTCACCGAAGTTTCTATTGTGGGATCCTATTCGGTGAGACAATGGCGTCAACATGGTCGTACTCAAAATTTAAACTTAACGAAACTGGCAGGTGGAAAAGACGTTTCACCCTTTCACTGCTCTTTTTAAAAAGATCGGCATGTTTATTAGCCCTGTCAATATAATAGTTTTGAGTTAGTGTATAACAGAATGTGCAAAATTTTGTGTTAATTTGTTTGTAACTCTTATTTAAAATGATAGGAATAATAAAAATAGTACATTATGACTAATAAAGGAGAGAAAAGTACAGTAAAAAAGCAGTTATGTCGAACTTAATTTTTGCTTGTTAAAATTCTAGTTTAGAAATAGTGTATGTTGTATCCAGCAGAAATAGCACCATAGTTAGTTTTTCGTTCAGCCCCGGTCGCTCCTAGACTATGATGTTATTAGTGAGAAAAGTTTTGTATACGTTAATGATAATAACAAATAAGGCTTCAATTGTTTCAAAATCTTCATTAACTTTTTTCATCATGAACTCATTTTATCGCGGAATATTTTTCTGGAACTGTACGTGTTAGTGCATGGCAGTAGCAAGTAATCAACAAACGAACAAAATAAACAACGATCAGCTGTTATACTACCAATTTATATTAATATAAATAACAAAGATGACTTTTGCAGTAACGTCTTTCATTGATAGATCCGATCTCGATTGTCTCCGGGCAGTATTCAAAATATAATATTTTTCTATACTAGTGATACGAAATCAAAACGTTTAATATAGTTATGTAATACTTGATGGTTATGGAATGTATGACTATTAGACACACACTAATTAGTACCGATTCACATATTCTTCGCACTCACTTTGGATATTTCATAACGGATTATTAATATGTTATATAACGTACAGAAATATACTTTAAAATTTCTCAAAATGAGACTGAACTCAAAGTCATCACCATCACCATTATGAACAACCCATTACCGGCTCACTACAGAGCACGGGTCTCCTCTCAATATGAGAAGGGTTTGGCCATAGTCCACCACGCTGGCCATGTGCGGATTGGCAGACTTCACACGCCTTTGAGAACATTATGGAGAACTCTCAGGCGTGCAGGTTACCTCACGATGTTTTCACCGTTGAAGCAAGTGATATTTTAATTTTTTTAAAACGCACATAACCTCGAAAAGTTAGAGGTGCGTGCTCGGATTCGAACCGCCGACCTCTGATTTGGAGGCTGACGCCCTAACCACTAGGCTATCACCGCTTCAACTCAAAGGGCCTGCACTAAATCGTACTACGAGTATGGCAATAATGTGTAACTACTGAAGATTATGGGCAAGAATAATACCAAGGTCTAGCTTACTATTGACCGAAATGATGGGTTCCAAAGATTGATTTGTAATTTCAAAACTTTAAGCGTTTAAGTAGTTACTAACATAATATGGTACGTGGGAATATTTCGTAAAGCATTTAGTCAAATTCTAGGGTAATTAATCAAGCTTAGTTGAAATGAAAATGCAATTATGTGCACAGTTCTCCTAATCGATGCATAATTTATGTGAAAACTGTCGAACTTAATTAGAAACTATCTAATATCAGAGCACGGTATAAATAACTTTTCGCAGACAGCTGTTACAAATCATCCATTGCACGGTCACTGTCATGATAAAATATCACTCCAAACAACACTAACTCTCAGATATCGGTCTACGCTCTCATTTGGATAATATGAATAGATCGTTGTTGCAATTTTACCTTAGATTTATTATAATTTATCGGTATTTGTTTTGTAAAACTATTGATCGGTGTAGTCAAGAGCCTTATATTCGCGTTCGGGTACATTTATTGTTAGATACTTTCACGATTGTGCACTTCTCACAGAAGAAAAATTAACCAAGCGGAGTGAGGTTTCCCAGTTATTTCGATTGAATTGGCACGTTATATATATGTTCTGTTGTTGTGTGTGCTCCCATTTTTCCTATGGTCTGAACTCGCAAACAATAATAATATACTAGTTTCTGAATATGCCCCTTCTATAAAAAAACTACATGCATTTGACGACAATGAAGCTTTATGGATAGCTAGGATGTGTTTTAG
This sequence comes from Lasiommata megera, assembly GCA_928268935.1. Classification (NCBI taxonomy): domain Eukaryota; kingdom Metazoa; phylum Arthropoda; class Insecta; order Lepidoptera; family Nymphalidae; genus Lasiommata; species Lasiommata megera. Next base: position 6,961,141 of record OV743308.1, on the reverse strand, counting down.
GTTTTAGCGCACTTGCCCAGAAAATGCCTATTTACTCTTGACTTAAAGGTAACCGCCGAGAAGGCAATGTACATCTTAGCGATTCGTATAGAAACCTGACCTTGACTTTAGCCTTACACATCTATATCTAGGCTCTATTCAGTAGAGTAGGCCCTAGATATAGCTGTTTGCTTCAGTCTGGATGGCTTTCTTGATCAGGGTCAGTTCGATTCGCGGAGTCTGCTATATTACCATCTACCTGCCTACAGCCTCAGGGGGATCTTTGACGAATAAAAAAAAAAATGCTGAACATTTTGTTAATAATCCTTTTCTTTCATTTTCTATTTATAACAACAAATATCCCTTCCTGCAACCTAGTTTTATGTTTTCCTCTATGTTTTCTTCTTCCACCTACCCCATCCCTGGCCCTGTGTTCTGTTAATTTGATGTGTGTTTTGTGAATGAACTGGTGAATTGGTGATTCACTTTCGTCAATGAGTGTTGCTTGTATTTGTGACATTCGCATGTTCAGTGGTTGTTGTGTGTGAACGTGTTGGGCTGGTTGCATATATATATATATATATACATATATATATATATATATATATATATATATATATATATATATTTCGGACTGACTATTAGCTGTGCTAACCCTATTGGTTGAGCTTCGAAAAGAAAAGCTCTGCTGAAGAAATTTTGAGCCCTAGGGCTCGAAGAAACTAAGGGAACGTCTGCCTAAGGGCGCTATTTTGAGGCCGAACCTCGGCTTAGGCGACGTTTGGGATAACGGGGGGGTCGGACGGTTAGTACATCAGCATAACTATTGGTATTGGCTTAGCTCGTATTTCCGAACGTTTCTGATGTTCATAGAAATGTTTTTTTTTTTTTTATAAAGTTGAAATTGTTACTGTTGTTATGGTTCTTATAAACCAGATTATTTTCGTCAATTTATTTTGTAATGTTCAATAACATTGTTTTCGACGTTTACAGATGCACAATGCATATTTTGAATGAATACAGTGTCTATCAGCAGTATTTTAATATTGCCAGTGCGTATTATTATTGCCCTTGAAGGATTATTATTTTGCCTATAATCCCCTACAATATGGAGTTACAAATAACACTTTGTTTAACAAGTGGTGCGAGCTTTGTCCCCGTCGCGAAGGCTGATTAAACTCGACGAGCGGTTGCTAGCAATCAATTTTGGTTAGACAATATTGGGTTTTAATTAACTGCATAGCACTAAGGGCATGTAGCGTGGTTTTCGGCTGTATTCACGCCACTCGATCTAAAGGTATATTTAAACGTCTCTTTTTGGAGTCTGTTTTTATTACTTTTTTTCTACTTATCACAATCACAATCACAATCACAATCACTATTACTATCGCTATCGCTATCGCAATCAGTCGCAGCCGCAGCCGCAGTCGCAATCGCTGTCGCAGTCGCAGTCGCAGTCGCGGTCGCGGTTACTGTCGCTGTCGCTGTCGCTGTCGCTGTCGCTGTCGCGGTCGCAGTCGCAATCGCAGTCGCAGTCGGAGTCGCTGTCGCTTTCGAGAAGAATGGATTGGCCTATGCCCAAAAGTGGGCATTCCAATGAATACATATGCAGCATATTTAAAAACACTGCAACAAACAATACAATCACAGTCACTATCACTATCACAATCACAATCACAATCACAATCACTATCGTTATCGCTATCGTCGTCGGGTTATATACTGGGTGATATTGACTGGGTTGGTCATCATAAGCCTAGATTGTCTGGCACCGTTATCGGTGCTATACAACATCTATTTTGGTACATATGATTGGCAGTTGTAAGACTGACTGGTTAATTGTATTACTAGGTGGTGTGACATTTCAAACGTTACATAGCGTAGCGTATTTGAGGTAATGTTCAAGTAGTTGTAACGCCAAGGTGACACCTACAAAGCTTTGTGAATTGTAACGCGTAACTTATTCACTTAAATTTTTTCGTTCCTTCTTTCTCTTCCGACTATAAGGGTTATTTAAGTGAGGACATCGGCCACACGTTTCGGACGGGAGTCAAAATCAATCTCCGTGATGCACCTCTTACTTTCAGATTTATGTGCGTTTTTAATTCAAGCAATTTTAAGTTAAATATCAACTAGTTTGCTAATATTTATTATTTACGGAAATATAAATGAATGAGGCCAACGTGTTAGTCTACAGCCACGACTACCTACCCGCGCCATGTAGTGGGCCGGTAATAATTATGATGATATCAGGATGTGGTATCCTACTTCTGAAGTGACGTCATATTTAGATATGAAGTATTTGAGATGCAAACAGTACCACATATTTTATTCTCATATAAGTTGTCATCGCCCATGCGCTTTTGTTACGTGCAAGAAGCGTACTCCAAGTCGCAGTACGCGAACAAGCTCATAAATATGTTACCCAAGCATTGATTTAACAGTAGCCGTAATCAATAACGTTCAAAAAATGGGACGGGAAAGTAGTGCACAAATAGCGACGCGTGCACTCCTTTCCCTTGTGTGGCAAGGCTAGACGAAAGTCACCAATTCTAACACTCGAGCCGTATAATCCGAATGAATTACAAAGCACTACGCGCCGCTATAGATAATATAAGGGCCAGATGTCTAGTGTATTAGACGGTTTGTAATACTTGGATATACCGATGTAGGAATGTATAGTTAGATGGTGACAAATCTTGCCTTGCTTTTGTATGACGCGCTCTATCTACGGCTAATCGTAAATCAATGTACCCAGGCCCAAAATGAGTCATGCACAACACACTTGACTAACGAAGTAAAGCCAACATATTGGTGAATTGGTGTATTATAAATTCCACACACGATAGTTACCTAATTACTCAACTATATTTCAATAGAAATAAATTTTACATGGAAATTGGATCAGCAATTAATAGAACTGCGTGTATATTTTATTTCGCGTAAATACATTTGGTTCTATTTAAATCCAACAAAACGGAGCCATTTCGCACGTCATTTAAATATTCAAAAAGCGATTTCGACATTACGAAATCCGGGTGGAAATAATAACAAAATTCAATTTTCCATTCATATTAATCTTTCGCCAACAGAGGGCCCGGAATTGGTTCCTTGATTCTGCCATTCAATCCGAAGTGCGTGCTGGACTCGAATTAATCCCGCAGACAATACTGACCGTGACATGACGCAATGTTTGTTGAGACAATAACAAATTATTCATACGCTGTGATGGAATGTAAACAGAATATGATTGACCATTAGCATGCGGGACCCAACTCCCAGTGGACCACCGAACGCACTGGGGCCTTGGGATCATCCCCCACACTATTAGCAAGTCGCTACTAACCTCTAACTTTGTTCCTAACGTATTCCGAACTTAATTTAATTAATTACGGTCCCTCCTTCAGAGTCCATTTCGCTTAATATTATTTGAAGTTGAAGGGACTGAGATCAAACGCGTAAATATAACTCGCATCACGAAATATTTATCAAAGAAAGCAAAATAGTGTTATTATAATATACGATCACCCTCGGTAATTAAAATCCAACTTCGGTCGCATTTGACTGAATTTTATTGATCATTATTCATTATAAACGCCGACGTAAACTGGCCTGCGCGGTCATATTAAGTTATTAAAAGGGTTTATTGCTCAGAATACTTTTGTTTTCTTGTTGTTAAATGGACTAGGTATTTACGCAACTCGTTACGAGATATAACTTTGCAATGTACCTATTCGTGAATTTTCTTTTACGTTCTGCGCTGCTGGGATTTTCGAAAAGAAGCGAAAGGGCTGGTAAAACTGTTGTTATAGATATTTTCGATAGAAAAATCATCCACTTTTGGCAGATATGGAAACATTGGCAATAATTATGAGCTAACATGCACTACTGATGTGACATTGTTTTTTTAGCTTTCAGCTCCCTATCAAATCATGTATATATTATGTGATAAATCAACGTTATACAACACTGACTGATAATATATAAGTTACTAAAAAGTAACTCGAAGTTGCAAGATGACCGGGAACTGTCCTGTCCTATATGCTATATGATAGCTATGTCCTATATGATAGCTTGTATGCGATCAACGAGTAAAATATTATTGTAAAAACCGCTAAATGTTTTATTAATAAACTGTGATGATAAATTATTGAAGCAATAAAACTTCATTGATTGTAAAATATTACAAATTCATAAGGTGGATCTGCAATTTTTAACTTGTCACTTATCGAGTTACGCCGAGTCTGGGAGCTAACGAAGCAATACTGGACACATTTGCAATTTTGATTGACGCTGGATAGCCGGCGATAGGGTCAGTCTGCCTCGTATATAAACGTTTAATCTGATCATAGCTTTTGTGGAATTACACTTTCGCTTTTGCGAACGAATATTTTGCTGTGGAATTAATTTAGTTTTGCATAGCCAATATATATATGAAAATTCATATGTTCATAGAAATTTTGATAAATTCAAGAAAAAATGGACTGTAACGCACTGAACATCAGAAGTAAAAGTAAACTTGTAGTAAGTACCGTTTAGTAGGCTGCACAAAATTAGTAACTCATTCAAAGGAAATTGTATTTTATTTTATAATAAATTACCTATTGATATCTTGGAGATGAAAATCATATTGCGATATTAAGGATTATATAAACGATAAAAAAGCTTGGGTGTGAATTGCTCTATCTCCATAGGTACTACAGTTTATTATTCATTATGTGAGATGGTGATAACGAAAAAAAGAAAAACCCCGGCTAAATTTGTTGTGGGCTTCTTTTTAGACTGAAACGCGTTTGGAACCCTCATAGCTTTAGTTTTAAGTTTACGAATATAGTTATCACCTTGAAATAACTACAAGGTGTCTCAAAAGTAAGTTCACATTTGCTTATCTTATTACGCGAAAGCAACTATTCTGAGGGGCGCGGGGGTTATGTCAGTCGGTAGTCTGGCTCTTGGGAATTTAGTCGCTATGGAGCGTTTCTCTGGTGCGGACCGTGCGTTGTGCGTACGTGAGTTTTACAAAAACGGTAATTCGGCGACTGTAGCGCGTAGAAAATTCTGCAGTATTCGACATATTCGTCACTTAAATGATGCGCCTAGCACTCGTCTCATTGCAAAATGGGTTGAGAAGTTTGAAGAGACTGGGTCAACTCTGGAGAAACCAAAATCTGGGCGACCAAGAACATCAAGAACAGCCGAAAACGTGGACAGTGTTACTCAGTCTATTCGAGATGATCCAAACCTCTCGATTCGGAAGCGTGCTGTTGCTTTAAATGTGCACAGATCTTCATTATGCCGCATTTTACACAAAGATTTAAAGCTGCACCCGTACAAAATTCAGTTAGTGCAAGAACTGAAGCCTCAAGATGCTGGTCAGAGGCTTGCCTTTGTAAATCAGATGATTGAGCGCTTTCCAACGTTCACCAACATCTTGTTTTCCGATGAAGCCCATTTTCATCTGAATGGGCATGTAAACAAGCAAAATTGTCGTTACTGGAGTGCAACCAACCCAAAACAAAAACATCAGAAACCGCTACATTCACCCAAAGTCACCGTATGGGCAGCAATGTCGGCGCGAGGAATTATCGGCCCTTACTTTTTTGAAGATGGAAGGGGACGCACACTCACAGTGAATTCAGAGCGTTATGTGGAGATGTTAGACGAGTTTTTCGTACCCCAACTGCAAAACTTTCCTGGTTACAACCAAAGAACATGGTTCCAGCAGGATGGAGCAACTTCACACACGTCCAACAGATCTCTGCCTCGAGTTCGAGAAATTTTTCCGAACAAATTAATCTCCAGGCGAGGTGACATAAATTGGCCTCCACGGAGTCCCGATTTAACGCCTATGGATTTTTTCCTGTGGGGTTATGTCAAATCAAAAGTTTACGCTAGTAAACCGACTTCCCTGGCACAGTTAAAAGAAAATATCCGTCATGAAATGGCAGCCATCACGGAGACTACCTGCCGAGCTGTCATAGGCAATTTTAGTGCCCGACTAAATGAATGCCGAGAGCGCAACAGTTTACATTTGGACGATGTTATTTTTAAAAAATAAATTCCCAAACAGTGTACTTCAATATAAAATAAACATTTTTTCAATAAAGCTAAGACTTTTCTTTTAAAAAAAGATTTAAATGTGAACTTTCTTTTGAGACACCTTGTACTATGTAAATTATTGACGCGTCAAAAGTGCCTTTTTAAGGACTATTTGAATAATGATTATTTTGAATTAGAATTTATTATGGATAAATCTGCCGACTATGTTTTAAAACTAATTGATATCGAGAGCAATGTTATACAGATATTTACTGCATGAGAGATGGATGCACCAACATAGTCATAGTTATATTTAATAACAGCCTATTTCTTTAAACTATTTTGCTTTGTATTTACTTCTTGAAAAATTAATAATAACTTCATATTTTTCAATAATAATTAATAACAACATTGAAAATTTACTAATATTATTGGAAAATATTAAGCTATTTCGAAGCTATTAATATTATTATGTCGTATCTACGAAAACGTGTAAAACATTTCGCTCTGAACTTTATCTTATTTAAACACAAAAAATAAAAAGAAAATGCAAATAATCAATAGGTATTATATTACAGACGGGTGTCCATAGTTTTTTTTTTTTTTTTAAATATTAGTAAGAATTTAATGCGTGTTTAAAGTCTTCACTGTTACATTCACGGCACAGTTCAAATATTGCGAGTCTGGCAGTTAACGAAGCAAATAGCAATACTGCACGCATTTACAATTTTGATTGGTGCTCGATAACAGGCGTCGGGGCTGCTACAGTTACGGTCATTCGAATTTAAATTTAATCAGTTTTTGCGACCTTTTTGGTATGGTAAGGTAAATATATTTTGGCAAATCAAGCAGTGCTAGTGTTCGTTCATGTTGCAACACTCGATATGCTAATGACCATTTCTAGTGTCATGCATACGAATATTAAGTGATTTTCTTAAATTTTGTGTGTTTTTTTGTTTTTGTGTTCATAATTTGTGTTACGTTGTTGTACTGTCCCGTTTTTGTAGCATTTTTGTGCATCTTTTAGTGTCTTTTCACAACGTTAGAAAGGGTTCTAAGCCGTTACAAAGCACACATAGGGATGTGTCACGCGAATACGCTTTGTAAACACGCCGTTGGTGTGCCTAATAAATAAATAAGACGAGAAAATGGGTAGATTTATTTATAACGTGGTGCGCATTACAGTATAAAGTAAAGGCACAAGGCAAAAGTAAAGGTTTCATATACAATTCGGAAGTTGGACTCTCTTATAAAGGGTTCCAAACCACGGTGTAGTATAAAACACTAACATAAAATTGTCATGATTAAGGTCGTGCAAGTAATAATAAATTAAAACATGTGTTACAATAAGGAGACTACCTTTATATCGAGGTTATTTTATTTTCGTTTTCATTTATTATAGAGGCAATAAAAATACAAACTTCGAAAAAATCTCTACTTGATATTTCATAAAATAATGATAGTTCATAAGATACAGTCAACTGGTAGGAAGATAGACGGAGTGACGAATAGTTTTGGATATTGTTTTTGTGAACGCTGAAAGCATTTCTAGGAGTATAGGAATGAAATCTTAAGTTATATATTCCGCAAACTCTCCCGAGATACACAAGTTTCATCACGAAGTTTTCATTCACGTGAGCAAGCAGTACGCGTCATGAATTATAAATTGTTATGAATATTTAACTGACTCGTTGGTCCAGTGGTTAGTGGTTCGAATGCGGGTGACAAAAAGCTGGGTTCGATTGTATATACTTGGTCCTGGTATTTCAATTTATATTCGAATTGCGAAGATTTTTACTACTAGCCCGGCGATATATCTCGGTTCTCGTTGACGTCAGTCCTGATTATTATTAATATGGGGTACTCCTGACATAAAGGGGAAACGTGGATTAGTAATCGTTAAGTCAACGCCAACTCACAATGGAACAGCATTGTACAGTATAAGCTCTGAATACCTCTCACCTATGAGAGCGTATGTTTCTGTAGCATCGCGTGGTCGAGACAAAATAATCCGCTAGCAATCGTAACGAGATGATAACGTTTGAATACCCCTGTGGTCACACTGTATTTAGATTATTCGATTTACTTTATAGCTCGTAAACAAAACCTTTGTCACTCTCGAATGGCAAATAAGATCCAACGTAAATCCAATTTTTAAATGCAAAAATAAAGCCAAGTTATGTCGTTCTACCTTTTCAAGGATAAGAAATAAAAAACCTGTACAGGAAGTATGTATGATTGCTTATAATTGTAGATACATATTTATTACCAAAATAGTCACAAAATTTACATTTTTCGGTGTGCACTGTGCATGTAAAGAAAATGCATGTAAAAAAGCGGTGATAGATAAACAATTAAAATGTCACTTGCTTCAACGGTGAAGGAAAACATCGTGAGGAAACCTGCACGCCTGAGAGTTCTCCATAATGTTCTCAAAGGCGTGTGAAGTCTGCCAATCCGCACATGACCAGCGTGGTGGACTATAGCCAAACCTTTCTCATATTGAGAGGAGAGCCGATAATGGGTTGATCAAGATGGTGATGATGATGATGACTGTGTATGTAAAACATAGACATATAAACATTTTTGTCTTAATATACATATTATATACATAAGCTAAACGGATTTTTAGCGAATATGAAGTTTGCTCAATCCCATATAAAGGTATCATTGTACGCGTTTGTTTCAGTGTTTTTTTAAATTACACAGGAGCTTTATGTTTGTTTTACGGTTCTATTTTGCTTTCTTAATAGTATCATATAATCTCAGGATGAAGCGGTGATAGCCCAGTGAAGCGGTGATAGCCCAGTGGTTAGGGCGTCAGCCTCCTAATTAGAGGTCGGCGGTTCGAATCCTGGCACGCACCTCTAACTTTTCGGAGTTATGTGCGTTTTTAAGCAATTAAAATATCACTTGCTTCAACGGTGAAGGAAAACATCGTGAGGAAACCTGCACGCCTGAGAGTTCTCCATAATGTTCTCAAAGGCGTGTGAAGTCTGCCAATCCGCACATGGCCAGCGTGGTGGACTACGGCCAAACCCTTCTCATACTGGGAGGAGACCCGTGCTCTGTAGTGAGCCGATAATGGGTTGAACAACATGACAATCTCAGGATAGGTAATCTATCTCCTTGCCAATTTTTTAAACCTTTTTGAAGCGTGACAAATATTTCTATAATTTAATTTAATTATTTTATATAACGGTTTTTTTTCATACTTCATTGTCACACTACCGTGCATCTTGATTTTACGGAAACGGTAACGTGGGTTCCCAACGGCGCATCGATTTCTTGTATGATCACTTTAAATGCAAATAAAGTACGTCTCTTATTTCATATTCAGCCATGAGCATATTATGGAAACCGATCACGCACTCTCTATGTAAACTTTTTGAATACTACTGGCACTGTGGGAGTCTCACGTAATATTTATTGGATAAGTTAATTCTACGAACAACGGTATATATGCATTTGGTTTGAAACTCTAAATACTTAATATTGATTCATTAAGAAAATTTATATTCTTGCTTGCTTATCACTTTCCTAAAAGGAAATAGTTTTAATATTTTTTTCTTATCACTTGCATTTTATCATTGCGATCAAAAAAAGTAAAGTAAAACTACGAAAACCTTACCACAACAAACGTTATAAAAATATTCAAATCAGACCTGTAATTTGCCCTGATAAGTGTGTTCAAAGTATTGTAATTAATCTTCATTTAACAAAAACATAATTTTCATTTCATTTCAAATATTTTAGTATTTTTATAAAATATTTTATATGGGCATCAGCTATTAATATAATATACAAAGAGTATGTGTACCTAGAATTTATATAGTAAATAGTATGACGTTACCATCTAATTTGGAAAAAACAAGTTGTGTTACAAGAAAACTGATGAGAAAGGTGAAAAAAATAGAGGGTGGTCAGAGAATAGATGGATCGATTCAAAAAGTATAGATAGGTGTACAAGCTTAGCAGCTTTAAGAAACGCACACATAATGTGGGAAAAGGTGTAGCAAAAAGAGATTCCTGATATTTAAAAAAAAAATGATGAATATGTAATTTTCTTGATATATCAGTTGAGTAAATGCAAGCACGTATTTCTCATTTTCACAATCATCTCACAAGTTTAGAGAAACAGATTTGCATACCACAACACGTTGCAAGAGTAACTATTTAAATTAATATTATGTATGTCTTTTAGACAAGCTTCCCCTATACGCAGCTATTAATTAATTCCATCTTCCGCCACAATTCAAAGCTTGCTACAATGTAATTGAAATTCACAATACCCTTACCACACTGATATAGCCACAACTAAATTTAAATTGTAAATATGTCATATTTTTTGTAAATGGCAGTTTACGTTACTTTTAAAGAATATTAACAAATACAAAAAGTCATCAAAGATTTTCGACAAGGTATTACGGATTTCGGTTTTCACTGTTTCTAAACTATCTAAAAAAAAGGAGTTTTATAAAACTCCTTTTTTTAAATCTATTTCAACGAAGCCTGAACCCGATCACTTTGATGAAAATAAAACTAGGTACTCCAGATATTTTAATAACCGCAACTCAATATTCAAATTCTAATCGAGTTTTAAATTGCAGCCATTCTCATGTTCTGCGCTCGCTTCGAACTAAACTGAACTTTCGTCTCTCATCGTCCCTTTCCTCGTTAGCTTCTCCTCAAAACTTCGTCTAACTTCCGATGCCAAGTTTTTCACTACACCAACTTGATTTTCGTGAATAATTAATTCGTTTGTATGTAAGAGTAGAGCGGTTTGCGGGTGATCGTTAAAAGTCTTCACCAATAAAGTGTTGTCCCAGATAGAGAAAATGCCAGAAATTTTACCACGAGATCTTGGTTATGTATACCAGTTTACTTTATAATATTTCTGGCAGCTTGTAAGCATAGAGCATATTATGTTGCATGCTTACAAGAGTAGCTGCTTAAGTGTTAAAGAAATTAAAATGGACCTAAACTTATCTTTTCTAAAACGCCAGAAACTTCACCACGAGATCTTGGTAAACTAAAACAAAAAAAAAACCTCTATAATATTGGGCGTATGATCTCGTATGCTCATAAGAATAGCTGCTTAAATTGTTAAGAAAATGAAATTACACTTAGCTAAGTACTCTTTAGTAGATTAAATTAATATTAAGTTACAAGTGGCATCAACATTTAAAACCACCAATCTCCGTTTCCACCTCATTTCAACAAAACATAGGAACATTATTAATTAAGGTTACATTAAATTAATTTTAACGTTTCGTGTAAAGTTGTTATTTATAATATTATTAAATTTCGTGACGCCTTGACTTAAATATTCGTTTCCTACACTAATCTGCCTGAAGCATTTTTTAAGTCTTAATCTCATCGAACACAAAACAATCTTTAGGATAAGATTTTATCACCACTTACATGAATAGTTTCGGTGCGTGGGTCCGAATAATTCGGGAAACAACCAGTTCTAATAAATAAAATTATTCATAAAACTTGCGTGCCACTATTATGATTTTAATAAAGGCAATGACAGGTACGCAACTACTTGGCACTTCGTAGAAAGTAGTGAAAGCTAGTGCTACGAAATAGTTTAGTTAAAATTAACGTTAAGTTTTATTATAACAGACGGTCAAAAACTGTTAAAAGTTGTACAGGTTGTTGATTTAGAATAAATGGCTTTCTTGGAAGTTATTTGGAGAAATATATCATTGTATAATTATTATGAGTGACATTTGCGAACCACCGCAGTCCTTTCGTGACAGCGTTCCACGTAACTTGGTCGAGATATTATTTAATATATTTACTACAGGGTATTCATGTTAATTTTTTTTAAATGAAACTAATAATTATCCAATGGTTTCATTTATAAGAGTGTATTGGAGCTGCTTAATAAAGTTCTTTACCATATGCCTACACAATTGAGTAACGTGAATGAAAGCTGAACAATTGAATTTAAGAAATACACGAAGAGGGTGTGATTATTAAACTTGAAAAGCAATAGCGTGTTTTGAAATTCTTTCAAATATTTAGTTTTTTCAATGAACCAGCTGGCATGTTCGATTTGTTTTGGTACTTTTTTTATTTTTTAGAGTTGGTTATTAAGAAACAATCCTTTATTTCTCAGAAATACAGCTTAACTCAGACTGCACGGTAACCGATCTATCTTATAGTTGAAATCAAAGGTTCTTATTTTGAAATCAAAATATAATCCAATGATTATCGAAACTGTTTTGATTTGACAAATTAATCTTCTTTCTACACACTTCTAACAAATCAATTATACGACGCCATGAAATAAACCGATCCATTTTGTTGAATTTAACCGCATTCCGAAAACCCTTGCTGGAGAGTAGCTTTTACTCCAGAACATTCCAAACAATGGAGTAACAGAAAATGTAAAGTTCAAAGCAATTTCTAGATGTCAATATTACTGTTATCGTTGAACAACTTGAATTCAAATACGATGTTCTAAAAGATAACTATATACAAAACGTTCATAACTCCTAAACTTTAGCGAGAGTCTATGGCAGTTTTTAGGGCAATTATCGTAAATAAAGAAGATAACAGGAGATATTTATTTAACAAAATAATTTGGGCAAAACATCGGTGTGCTCGAGGCAAGGATTTTACGCACATTTTACGATATCGTTTGATGTTTTGTATTGTTTTGATATTGATGTTTATCTGAAAGGAAAATATAATTACTTGTACAAAACAAATTTTAACGTGAATCTAGGGAGTGAATGGGTTCCATCCAATATTACGGAGGTCTTAGTTGGAATCCTCCTATTATATTTTATTTTAACCTTGTATATTTTTTTTTGGCAAAAGATTATGTAAAATATGTATTATATGGAAACATTTTTTTCATCATATCTAGATATCCTCGACTGTCGATTCTAGTCCCCCAAAAACAAAGTATTTTGACTGTCTTTATAGGTTTTATTATTTAATCACAGTCAAAGTAACACAAAGTTAAGAAGTCTTGGCTCTGATTATTAGGTATTAGGTATAGGTAATAAGGGTACAAAGTTTTTAATGTACATCTTTTCTTAGCGTTCAGTTATTATCACAACATCAAAAGGTTCTTTATTTTTGCAACAAAAAAGCTGTTATATACCTACACATCATCAAAAGTCCGATCGTAAAGGATTTTGCTTTTGTCGGGAATATATAAATACGAATTTTCAATTTTTGCTTAAAATTGCTTTAACTTTAAATTCAAAACCGATGGACTGGACGGTAAATAACGTGCGCCAAAAAAAAAATCAATTGGACCGCCGATTCGAAACAAATACTTTTCCACGTGAAAATTAATTCGTCGCTGGTGAGTGTTGTTTACTATACGGCTGGTTTAAACTCGTAGTTTGTACTTTAGCTTTATTGTTTTTAGCAAATATGTGTATACACGCGTCGAGCAGTGCCACGACGCAATTTTGTCGCCATAAACGCATGCAGTCTGGGCGCTCACAATCAATTGTTCGTGCGAGGCTTAAAAAATCAATTTCCAGACCGAGACAATGATGAATGAAAGACACGCTCGTCGCTAATCTATCAGCCTGTGACTGAACCGAAATGAACGAACCTAATAAGGTGCATTCATTTCGGTTCATAGTTTTCCGCACACATCTTTGAAAAAGAAAGCTACAATGAACACCCAAGAAAAAAAAATCTGTAAACACATTTCAAAAATCAAGCGATTTGATTGAGCTTACACACAAGTTTTAACAAAAAGCAAAGGCCATAGATATGACTAGACTGAAATGGCAATAGCTTACCTCCTAATTAGATGTACATGAAATTAACACCATCACCATCATCATCACTACCATCTTAGACTGCATCATCACTTACCATCAGGTGAGATTGCCGTCAAGGGCTAACTTGTAGTGGATAAAAAAAAAAAAAACACATTATGCTTCTCTTTTAATCCAAGGTTTTGTGTTTTATTAATCGGGGGTCAGACTTCATAGCAATGTTTTAAATTAATATTCACACTGCATGTTGCGACGTAAATACTATGACCTATTTTTTATTGCCTGTGTACTTAATTTAATTTATTTGACATCTACATCGGAATTTTTGAAAAAAAAACCATCTTCGAAGGATCACTTATCATCATCATGATCAACCCATTGCAGGCTCACTACAGAGCACGGGTCTCCTCTCAATATGAGAAGGGTTTGGCCATATTCCACCACGCTGGCCATGTGCGGATTGGCAGACTTCACACGCCTTTGAGAACATTATGGAGAACTCTCAGGCATGCAGGTTTCCTCACGATGTTTTTCCTTCACCGTCGAAGCAAGTGATATTATAATTGCTTAAAAATGCACATAACTCCGAAAAGTTAGAGGTGCGTGCCCGGATTCGAACCGCCGACCTCTGATTAGGAGGCTGACGCCCTACCCACTAGGCTATCACCGCTTGAGATAGTTTAAAGATATTTAAATAAGTTATGTGCTGTGCAAATTGCAAAACTCTGTTTGAAGGTTAAACCTTATGAATGAAAATCATTTAAAATTTCACGTAACAATCTCCCCTAACACTTCATTTAAAGGGCCCGAAAGGGTTTGTTATTGAAAGGCATATTATGGAAATGAATCAAGCGAAAAGTTCCATTTCAAATAAAAATATCCGTAAGGTAGGTTTGCATAATGTGTTTGTTCTGTTACGTTATTTCCACGTGTATAGGAGTAGGTACATTTTTAGCTGTTAAGCAATTTTAGGTATAAAATATTCCAACGAGGCGTACTTTCAGCTCTTATAGCTTTTAGTATCATCGAGATTCGAGAGAAGATGCCTAACAAAGCCAGGTAGCCTAATAACTTAAGCCATCCATTTCTGAACTGGAAAGTAACAGCAGGCTTTAATGATAAGTTTGTAATGGAACCAAAAAACTAAGAGAAACCAGGTAAGAAATAATCACTCCCTTACATTTATTCTCTAACACCGAAAAATCTAAGTTTGGATCACTCAGAAAATTTCATTAAGCATTGCCTTGGAAATCAGTATAAATCAAGTTTAATAAGTAACCAGTGGCAGATGACCCCTTCTTAACCGCTTTCTAAGTGCCTACATGTCTTAAAACATCGGTTAGGAATGGTGGTTCTGTGTGTTCACTCACTTCACGATGGACTCATTTCACTGATGTAAAGTTAAGGCGCAATAGCATATCTAACGATCTAATTCTTTGGTAGGCAGGCACGAGTAGATTCTTATTACTGACGTAATGCATAACCGCAAATCTTCAGACGCAATCATAACGTAATTTACAGAATAATGTCCCCATTAGCGATTTACACGTGGGAAGTTCATCAGGGGCTGAGTTAAGCGCGTCTTAAGAACAACCGCGCACCGCGAAGGTGTTAGTAACATAGATTTTTCGGTGTTAGAGAATAAATGTAAGGGAGTGATTATTTCTTGCCTGGTTTGTCTCAGTTTTTTGGTTCCATTAAAGCCTGCCAACCTGAACTGGAAATGTTGAGGGTTTAAGTTGTTAGGCTACCTAGCTTTGTTAGGCATCTTCTCTCGAATCTCGATGATACTAAAAGCTATAAGAGCTGAAAGTACGCCTCGTTGGAATATTCTATACCTAAAATTGTTTAACAGCTAAAAATGTACCTACTCCTATACACGTGGAAATAACGTAACAGAACAAACACATTATGCAAACCTACCTTACGGATATTTTTATTTGAAATGGAACTTTTCGCTTGATTCATTGCCATAATATGCCTTTCAATAACAAACCCTTTCGGGCCCTTGAAATGAAGTGTTAGGGGAGATTGTTACGTGAAATTTAAATTGATTTTCATTTATAAGGTTAAACCTTCAAAAAGAGTTTTGCAATTTGCACAGCACATAACAATGTCCCCATTAGCGATTTACACGTGGGAAGTTCATCAGAAGCTGAATTAAGCGCGTCTTAAGAACAACCGCGCACCGCGAAGGTGTTTTATATCGCACCTTAATTAAGTTACGCTGCGTGCCACGAAAGCCGCAACTCGGATGAACGAGTAGGAATTTTTGTTTTACGTTTTTAATATGCGATATATATCTTAATCACGATATTCGTGAATTTAGTCGTCTTGATTTTCGAGATAAATCTTGTATTAAATGTGTGATTATTTAGCTTCTATCATTATCTATACAGTTGTAGCAGAGATGTAGCGTTTACTTTCCATTATATATTTGATCGACAATAATTGTAGTGAATTACTTGTTCACATTTTTCAAAATCGAAAACCAACGGCCTCTAGCATCTTCTTCTGCATGCGACAAATAATATTAGAACTATTTGTCCTTGTTAAATAGTCCTTGTTTAATAATATTTTAAAAAAGTAACACTATACTACTATAATATTATATATATATTATGTACAGTAAAAGTATTTATTTATAAAATTTAATTGAATTCTACATTAAGTGCTGTGTGTGGTGGTGAATCCAATTATATTAATCCAATACTAAAACTTATTTAGAGCTCACTAATTATTTTTAAGGAGGTTTTAAAAACGATGGGATTAAGAGAATTCTTACACTGATAAGAGAAAGAATCTAAATTAGATATCATTTTTCTCGTTTAATGCAGCGCACGCTAATATAGCTGTCAAATGGCAAATTGATTTCTTGACCAAGTTATTAGCTGCATAGCTATCGACAAATATTTTAAATATCCAATTGAGTTGTGGACTTAAATTGCAGTGTGATCGCAAAGAATCTTCAGTCCGCTGTAGAGAGTTTTCCGAAATGGTCCCTTCCAAGAATGCAATCTACGATGGCCTGTTCTGAGTAGAATTAAATTTGTCCGGTCCTTGTGTACTGAGCCTTACTGGACACAACAGGTGATTTAGTAACGAACTCGTAACTAAATATCGTTTTAGATAAGATACATTCACATAATTTTTTTTGTACCAAATTTGTGATAGCGAACACTTGTATATTATAAGAGGTATACAAAGGAAAAGGAAAATTGCTCCTATGTGAAATTATTTCCGTATTTTATTTGCCTTTAACTTAATATTTCAGGTACTGTTAGATAATGCGACTGCGGTTATAGTGATCTATGATATACTATCCTAGTATTACAGGATATACAGTAGCGTGCAGTTCGTACGTCGTTCTGACGACCTCCGTGGCGCAGCACGCGCGCTGTCGCATTATAAAGTTGGAGGTCCTGGGTTCGATTCGCGGCTCGAGTCTGGTCTGGTGGGAGGCTACGGCCGTGGCTAGTTACCACCATACCGACAAAGACGTGTTGCCAAGCGATTTAGCGTTCAGGCACAATGTCGCGTAGATACCAATTAGAAGTATGGGTTTACCGTACCCCTAACAGGTTAGCCCGCTACCATCTTGGACATTGCACTATCACTTACCATCAGGTGAGATTGCCATCAAAGGCTAACTTGTAGTAAATATACCAAAAAATAAACATGCATAATCACCCTGCCGGAACTAAATTTTATCTAGAAATCAAGTTGTATTAGGATTTTTAGATTTTTTTTTAAGCAGAAAATAACCTGAATTTTTCCTTTCTAGCTTCCGACATTCAAGTTTTAAAAAAGTTTTTTGATGAAATAAATCCAGAATATTTTTAACACTGCTATCCACTACCAACATAACAATGTTTTTGGAATTCAATTAAACCAAAGCACCAATAGTGCAGAGTAATGGCAAGGAAATTTCAGTCTCCTGTAACTGGTATTCATTCACCAGCGACAGACCCCTGCAAGGAATGCAATCTGCGGTGGAATGTTCTGAGTGGAATTAAATTTGTACCATCCGTGTGCATCGTGCCGTGCTGAGAACAACAGGTGACATTATACGACGTTTACATTTTGCGAGATAGTACCCTCGTAGATAAGTATTTTCCGAAACCCGTAATTAGTTTTTAATCATCATCATGATCAACCCATTACCGGCTCACTACAGAGTACGGGTCTCCTCTCAATATAAGAAGGGCTTAGCCATAGTCCACCACGCTGGCCATGTGCGGATTGGCAGACTTCAAACGCTTTTGAGAACATTATGGATAACTCTCAGGGGTACAGGTTTCCTCACGATGTTTTCCTTCACCATTGAAGCAAGTGATATTTTTGTCTTTTTAAAAACGCACATAACTCCGTAAAGTTAGAGGTTCTGGATTCGAACCGCCGACCTCTGATTAGAAGGCTGACGCCCTAACCACTCACCGCTTGCTAGTTTATAATACTTTCCCTTAAAATTTTAGACTAGCTGATGCCTGCGACTCCGTCTGCCTTGTGTTAGTGTGTGTGAAAGTGTGTCTGTTACAATCACGAACACCGATATACACCGATTTAGATTGCGTGGCTTTTTTTGATTATTATTTCGTTATAATAACTATAACTAGAACCCACATTGTAGCGTTGGCTTCAAGGCACGGGTTCTAAAGTGTTTAGGTACTCCGTGTGACCGTAATGAGAAATTCTGACAGAACAAAAAAAATAGCCAAAAACAAGTTCTACCAGGGAAACGTTAAACTATTATCACCTATTGCAACAATACCAGCTTTCAACCCATTTGAAGTAAGAATATTTATTTTGTTTATTATCATCATATTCATTACCTGCGAAGCTACCTATATTTTTTTATACACTTCAAGTTAGCCTTTGACGGCTATCTCACCTGGTAGTAAGTGATGATGCAGTCTAGGATGGCAGAGGGCTAGCCTGTTCGGAGTATGGTAAAACCAGACTCCTAATTGGTTTCTATGTGACAACGTGCCGAAATGCTAAATCGCTTTGCGACATGTCACTGTCGGTAGGGTGGTAACTAGCCAGACCTACCGACATGTCACTGTCGGTAGGTCTGGCCTCGACAGACCAGACTCGAGCTGGGAATCGAACCCAGGACCTCCAACTTTATAATGCGACAGCGCATGCATTGCGCCACGGCGATCCTCAATTTACGCAATAAATCCACCAGACCGTGGTTAGCGGTGGCTTGTTCATTAATTGCTAAATGACCTTGTGACTATAATTTGTTTATCAAAGGATTTACATTTTAAAGCTTTTTTATTCAAATATTACTGTTACTGAAATCTCGAACAGCTTCCATTTTAATTTGAAATTAATACATCTTAAGTTGTATCCGAGTTTAGCGAACGTCTTTGATCGCAAAATAAATTCATTAAAGCACTCCCGCGTTATTAAGGATGATTATAAACGGCGGAAGAAGTCCGGAATCCCGGCCCAGGGGTGGCGAAGTCGACCAAGGCGGCGGCAGATTCATTTCCCGCATTTGCAATTCTAAAATCTACTCTATCGTGTACCTCGTTCGTATGCCTTTCGCAACCATCTCTTTTATTCTCCTATTGCGCCAATTCCAGTATCTCTTTCCCTCACGATTACTTTCCGCAACAAACAGTTGGTAGACACTTTCTTACAACGGTCACGCGTAGAAATTCAAACGGACACCGTACCCAGAACTTTATTTCGAAAGGATTAGCCATAAATAGTTCTTACTCATTAAATTTTCATGAATGTTCTCCCCAGTTGTAGATTTATGCATAAAAGTTTGAGTTCGTTGAATAAAATATGTATTATATTTGGCAGTTGTACTGGCGACAGACCCAGCTACACTATAGCTTTGATGGAAATATGCTAATAACTATTACGCGGAGTTTAATACGAGACAACCATAACAAGATAGCACCGTATTGTTAAACTATCTCAAACTTTATGGGTGAATTTTAAATACGCAAATATAGAGAGTGAGCGGTGATAGCCTAGTGGTTAGGGCGTCAACCTCCTAATCAGAGGTCAGTGGTTCGAATCCGCACGCACTCACCTCTAACTTTTCAGAGTTATGTGCGTTTTAAAAAAGATTAAAATACCACTTGCTTCAACGGTGAAGGAACACATCGTGAGTAAACCTGCACGCCTGAGAGTTCCTCCATAATATTCTGAAAGGCGTGTGAAGTCTGCCAATCCGCACATAGCCAGCGTGGTGGACTATGGCCAAACCCTTCTCATATTGAGAGGAGACCCGTGCTCTGTAGTGAGTCGGCAATAGGTTGATCATGAAATATAGAGGCCCGCCGAGTGCAAGCAGCCTCGTCAAGATTCGAATATTATATCAATGTAAAAGGTGCCTTCAGTTATTTTAAAAAGTTCAGATAATGATGATAAACTTTTGTTGAGAGTTCCTTTTAGGTGAAAATAAAAGAGTCTTTTAACAAATCATACCTAAATAATATTTAATTTATTGTTGAATTCTCATTGTCACCAAACATTCGTACATCCCAAACTGTTCACAAATCATAATTCATCACAAATTTTCGTCATCATCATCATAATCTCGATAACTGATGTCCACCGCTGGACAAAAGTCTTTTTCATTTAATGTCACATACCTACATCAGTTTCGGACCGCACATGTAACTTGGAATCTTACAACCCTCTTAATTGTATTATGTTGTCTTTCCATTTAATGTGTGGTAAAAAACTTAAAATTATCTCCAACTAGCCGATGTCAGCGAATTCGTTAGATTTTAAAAATTGTGAAACTAGAATAAGAATTGGAGATTTCTCATGTATGTCTAATTAATCCCGGGATAAATAGTAACCCAGGGTACAATCTATATCCATTCCAAATTTTATCCAAATTGATTCCGTTGTGCCGGGATGAAGGCGTTATAATCACAAACAGACACAGACAAACATCGATAATATGATTGTGATAAATTGCCGTTTTGCTTTTTGGCGGTTTTGTTTACCCTCAAAACTGAATATATTGTTTCAGGTCTTTAGAGTAATGTACAGAAATTTTATTTCTGAAAAAATAGAGCTACTTTTATAATTTTGGATGGAACTTTAGCTGAAAGCGACAGAAATGTAATAAATTCTTTGCCACGAATGCGTTGCAGCTGATATTCCGCTTAGCTGCATGTTTTGACGCAATTCTCGTTCCATTCGCTTCGATGAGCGCCACAGCTCAGTTGATGTGAATTTGTGACATTGTTTGCGCTTGCACCAGTGACAGTTCGTGATTAAAAGTTGATGTGCGACCATTTCAGAATTGTTAATTTATGAATTCAAGTTATGAGTAATAATTTACCAAATTCTAAAGATAATTTTTATCATACTATGAATATTTCTATAACACTGATTTAGCACTGTTACATTTATTATTTAACATGTTACTGAAAGCGTTTGAATATTAGAGAAGACGTTTATATGTAATAATTAATAATTCGTAACTTGTGTAATTTTCGTAATAATTTCTAAATTTAATGACAAGGAGAAAAAATATTTTCTTAACAATATTATTGCAGTAACTGACATTGATGGTCATAACGTTGCAATCGAAATACTGTAATTAAATAGGTTACAAAAATTTTAAAACTTTAATAATTTGAAATAGACTAAGCAAGTTAAATGAAAGCTTGTGAAAAGGCATCTCTCTTATTTATATTCATGAATCAATAGTAAAACTCAATGAGCCAAGAGGCAAAAACGATGTAACAAAGGGACCGACATTCGATGGCCCTCAGAATGAGTGCATGCAAATTGATATTACTGCAGGATCGCGACAAAGTCAAGAGTCTGGAGTATTTGGTATGGGTATGTTTTATTGAACTCCATTACGGTCAAACAATCGGTGAGTATGGTACTACATAATAATGATATTGTTAGAATAGGCAACCTGAAGATGTTTTGCACATTAACGGTGAGTATCTAAATGGAGAATTTCAGATAATTTAAAAACAAGTGAGTACTTATTTGTTATCACATCTGAATCATTAAGAATCACACCGATTCAGTGCAGATATAGTGTTAGTGCGTTAGCCTGGAAGGAAAATAGCAGTATATTGAACAATGTATCAAACTCATGATATCTTATACCAAGGTCACTCTAAAAATTATGAATTTCACAATAACTCTGCTTTTATCTCACAAAAGCTAGGGTAGTAGCTGTAAAATGTTGGAAAAGGACAACTGCTTGGGTTCAATCAGCTTCTTGTTATGTTATCAATTTTATCAACTGCTCGGAGATTCCCTAAAACCAAAAATAATTTGAACTTATTATCTACGCGGCTACGTTGCAGGGCATTCATTCAATTGGTTCGTTTGCTGTAACAACACTTTTAGTTACTCCATCTACTAGACTCTACCAGATCATATATTGATTATCATCATCATTTACACCACCTCTTTACATCAATCTCGCTTCGTTTAATGCCAAAGCAAATCATAAAGGATTACGAAGAATCGTATTAGATTTTACTCTGGCATTACAGATACCTTTTGGCATCAGGTTCACTGTACTCCAGTATATTTCGCATCGGATAAACAACGCGGTATGGACGTTCATTCCAGCGGCAATTCGCACTTAATGGAAAGCCGCTCGAGGCGCCGCAAATTTTCGCGTTGACTTATTATAACATAATGCTGATGGAATTTCGTTGTCGTGCGCCTATTAACGCTCACGACTAACGGCCGACACGTGTGATGTGTATTTCCATAATATTATATTAATGAGCCGGCTTCATAATTTTGAGTCATTAAGTGCTTTCCGCGATTTCGGTTGAGGTCGATTTGGCTTATTTTCTTTATTGCATACTCGATTTGTAGTACATATAATTAATAATCAGCTTAATGATTCATAAAACTATCTTCTCGAATATCGCCTTGTGAGAGCAAGCCACTCAATCTCAAATCTACTGCACACCACTGTAAGAGAAATAAGTAGCCTAGTAAGAATAGTAGTAGTAAGAATACAATATGAATTAAATATACTTTTAAATAAATACATAAGATTGCAAAAATACTTGTAATATATACTCATAATAACGGTCAAGTTCTCGAGACTCGAGAACTGATTAAATGATAATCGTAGGATAGGTAGTCTTAAATTGAATATTTCTTACTTTAATAGTACAGTAAACCTAATATTGAACCAAAAACTAATAATCTTAAAAAATGTAATATAATTACTAAAATATATTATTATTTCCCCTTTGAATAGCAAGAGTAATCGTTGTCCGAGGTAGCTGGTAGCTCTTCGGTCTCCTGTGATGTCAACTAACCTTTTTGCTACTAACCTAAAAGCCCTATAACGCTAGAACCCAACGGACCAAGGGTCTCGACACCGAATGGGAATGATAATTGTAGCAACATAAGTAATATGATTGAGAATAACATGTCATGACATTTGAACGGACTACTAAAAAGAACTCCTTTTACTAAATCTGCAACTCATTCCACAGCCAAACTGCTTCTAGAGAAATGGTCATAATAGATGCTAGAAGAATACACGATCGCGGCTTGCGGAAAACTGTAGACTTCAATTCGAAACTGTTCCAGTAATAGATCGTTTAAAAAAGCAACCTAGTCTAGAGTTGCCTGCGGTCTTGTATCGAGAGCCACTTGAGCTGGTAACGGTACTACGATACGTGGTCATATTTACGGAGGTTAAAGATGAATCGTGTTCAGCCGATACTCGAGATTGTTAAGCATTTTCTTGCTTATGTTCAGATACTACTGACTAATTCGAATAAATAGACTTGGGTATTATATAATGGTATATAAGGTATTGGTAATATATATGGGTATAGGAAATCATGTAGATGTATCAGAGTATTGAAAGTGTAAAATTTTAAATTAAAACCAAATTGAAATGGATAAATTCAAGCTAGATTATCCCATTTGTCGCCTTTTATAAAAAAGTGTCTGCTGTAAGCTTTCATTATACTAACTATATAGTCACTGTCTACTGGCAGATTAAGGAGTCCCAATTCTGAGCTGATTTCTCATTAAAGGTTTAAGTCACATTCCGCGAGTAGCACCAAATGACGTCACGTAGGGCTTCAAACCTGTTAGCATTTACGATACGACGATGTAAAATCAAGGTCGTTTCCTGTCAGTTTAACCCGGTCTATGCTAAGTTACGTGAGAGGAATGAAAATTTACTCGAAAATGCGTTGTTTTATTTTTATTGTTATGTAAATTGTATCAATAATGATCATAATGGAATATAAGACTAAGGCAAGCGTGAGCCCGCCAATCCGAACTGAAGCAGCGGGAATTACTCGTATCTTAGCTATATACCCCTTTTATTATCATATTCATAAGCATTTATGTGTGTTTATATATAAATACGATAGTTTAATGATTCGTATGTAATGTAACGTAGCAATATAGCGGTGACAGCCTAGTGGATTGGGCGTCAGCCTCCTAATCAAAGGTCGGCGGTTCGATTCCAGGCACACACCTCTAACTTTTCGGAGTTATGTACGTTTAAAAAAAAATATATCACTTGCTTCAACGGTGAAGGAAAACATCGTGAGGAAACCTGCACGCCTGAGAGTTCTCCATAATGTTCTCAAAGGCGTGTGAATCAGCACATAGCCAGTGTGGTGAACTATGGCCAAACCCTACCATAATTGAGAGGAGACCCGTGCTCTGTAGTGAGCCGGTAATGGGTTGATCACGATGATGATGAATAGAGGTAGAAGACAAAAAATTGTCGTAGAATATTAATTTATAGTAAGGTAAAGGTAAACCTATAAAATAAAAAATACTAATAGTAAACCTATCTATTTTTTACACAAAACTTTAATATATATATTAGAAATACGCCAGTTAAATCGAAACCTTTATTCTAAAAATATCACTAAACTTCTCGCAATGTCCTGGTCCATTGTTATTTCTATTTTGTCGTGGACCATGCCGTTTTGGCGGGATCCAAAACATGGCGGCACGACATGATGACTACAATAAGTAATAATATTATTCAAGTGAGGTTTTATATTTTTTTATCCGTATACAGATTAATAGCATTTTAAACCTTACAAACAACTTGTACAATATTTGTCTTAATTAATAAATACATCATAATATATCGGCTAAAATACTATATAAGAATCCAACTTCGTTTTGTTTAAAATTAATTACCGTCAAAGCATTTGCCCTCAAAATTTTGTATACTCGTACATTTTTTGTGAGGATCAGTAAAATTTCAAAAGCCGCGCGCCTGTCGGCTCACTTTTATTCATATGGCACTTGACATGCAAGCTTATCTTTGCTGTCGTTTATACACAATCTGAAACAGCAAAACAGTTTAAAAAAAAGCGTATAGGTAAAATGATTTTGGAGGGATCACATTTACACGTGTGTGCGATATACTGTTTTAATGTTATCGATAAATTTTGTCTGTTGCCATACATTATTCGTAACACCTTTTAAACTTAAATATAAACGTAGCCGATGTTTTCGTTGTCACTGCATAATTTTATATGACAACTGAGTGCAGCCATTTCAGTTAAACTATTAGCCGCAGAAAGAAAAGCTGTGCAGCAAAAATGTACACTAATGCCATATCCGTATATTTATCATCATCATTGTTAGCCAACTGACTACCGGCCGCAAGTCTCCTAACAGCATGAGAAGAGGTGTGGTCAAGTGCAGTCTTCACACGCCTTGGAGAATATTAGGGAGAAACTCTCAGGTATGTAGGTTGCCTAACGACGTGTCCCTTCACTGTTATATTTAAAATTGCTTAAATTTCATTACGAACGCACAAAACTCCAAAAAGTTATAGGTCCGTGCTTGGGTGACCCCAAACTCGGTTTACCCACAAGGAAGAAATGCCACGTCATAGACAAACTACCCTTTTTAAATCTAAGAATTAGAACTGTTACAATGTTATTATAAGTATCATCATCATCATGATCAACCCATTACCTGCTCACTACAGAACACGGGTCTCCTCTCAATATGAGAAGGGTTTGGCCATAGTCCACTACTGGCCATATATATTCATAGCTCCGCCGAACAGTAGGAAAAACCGACACCGTATGTTTTAAGTCAATAAGAGCGTGCCAAAACCATTCCACCTCCCAATGGGGATATACCTATTGAAAAAATAGAACAGAAAACTGACAACCGTGGAATACACAGTTTTCGTGAAACATGTGGTTCTTGGTCATCTTACTGCTCTTGTGAGTGAGCGATCAACTAAAAGGACACCATAACAGCGGCTCCATTATATAATTTATAGCAACTTATCCAGTATATAATTAAATTAGTCAATAATTTTAGATCATTTCTCTCGAGAGCGAAAGGGTAACTCTCGCCGGGTCAACTCGATTATGAATTTCTGATTTCTCCCCTGACTCGGAAAAATTTAAAAGTCTTTACATTTATTTAAAAACGTTAAGTCTTCATGAATCTTAAATGTTAATTTCATTCGTTCGTTTATTTTAATTTTAGAATATTGCCTTCGTCCTTTTAATTCTTAATCTGCATGAGAAATAGTACAACTTCATGTATCTAAAGACTGATAAGACGGTTTAATTAACGTTACTGTAAGAGCAATACATCGTATACTGGAAAAACACCGGTGAAGTCACTTAAAGTAAGATATTAGAATCTGGTCGGATGTAAGCAACATTATAAATTAAATATACAGACTCGGAAGTCGAAATCGATTTCGGTATATAAACAATATTTTCAAAGTATATCATAATCAACTCATTGCCAGCTCACTACAGAGCGCGGGTTCCTTCCAATATGAGAAGGGTTTGGCCATAGTCCACTATGCTGGCCATGAGCAGATTGGCAGACTTCACACGCCTTTGAGAACATTATGAAGGACTCTTAGGTATGCAGGTTTTCTCACGATGTTTTCGTTCACCTTTGAAGCACATAACTCCGAGAAGTTAGAGGTGCATGCCAGGATTCGAACCCACGACCTCTGATTAGGAGGCGGATTAGGATGCCCTAACCACTAGGCTATCACAGCTTGTAGCTTATATTAGTCAAAGCATATATTTTGACGACCTCCGTGGCGCAGCGCGTGCGCTGTTGCTTTTTAAAATTGGAGGTCCAGGGTTCGATTCCCGGCTCGAGTCTGGTCTGGTGGGAGACTTCGGCCGTGGCTAGTTATCACCCTACCGACAAAGACGTGACGAGTTTACCAACTGTAAGAAGTTTAGTGCTTCTGTATAGTTCCTCCGTAGGAAATGTACGTGGTTTGATATACAAAACCTTTATAAGAGCTTTTTGTGCTTTTTCTATCTCAAACATATTCGAAGCGGATGCTCCGCCCCGTGCTGGTATTAAATATATCAGAAGGGACTTACATAGTGCTTTTTACACCTGTATTGCCAATTTGCCAATAATATCACGGATGTTTCTGAAAATTTTGATCTATAAAATTTTGTCTTCTAATTTTATTGGCCAGTGCTGTAATGTGGGGGTGCCAGTTTAAGTTTTCGTCGATAACTACGCCTAGATATTTCATTTTAGATACCTTCTCAAGGACTTCACAGGACCATTTTTTGAGTGGATCAGCTAATGTGTTGCATGGAAAGGTGTGTAATTTTAGTATAAATTTAGGGGGCGGTTGGGTAGCTGATGAGATACTGTAACTGTTTACTGACTTTTAACCATTATTTGAAAATTTTTGTGACTATGCGGTGTACCCTTTAAATCGCTAGGTACAAATATTGCGTAGTTGGGCCATTGAAAAATTAGAAACACGAACTGCAACTAGTGCATGCAATAAAGTTATTCATTTTAGGCACTAGCAGAAAAACTTGCCAGTAAAAATGTTGGCTCGCCGAAAAACATTAGTGAAAAAAACTGTCGTTCGAGAATCGTGATAATATGAAATTGCTTTTTGCTTATATGTAAGTCTGTGGTTGCACTTCCGAAAACGGGCGAGGTTTATAGAAACGATTATATTTTTATGTGGTTCGTCTGATGACTGAAAACCTGGCGTTGTGAGGATTTTAAAAGTAACCTTGCGTAATGTAATTTAGACACCTATATTTTGCACTGCAATCTTTTACCGAGTAAATAAAATCACGTATACGCAGAAGCTGATCTGATTAGTTTCTTGATCTGATAGGATCGGTCGTGGCTAGTTACCACCCTTTACCCTAACGACAAGAGACGTGACACCAAACGATTTAGCGGATGTCCCTACGACACCAATCAGGAGTATGGGTTTATCATACCCCTGACAGATTAACTTGCTATCATCTGCATTACCACCAGTGAGACACACAATACAATAAAACATACCTACATCCTATAAGACCCCAGTACTTTTACCAAGCGTGTCTTCATTACATTTTTACTATAATAACACTCTTTCTGATCATATATTATATAACATAATCGTGTAGTCATGATGTACCTAAAATAATTGCTGCTTAAACTAGTGATTTAGTTGAGTTTTGCCTAAAATTAATGCGGATGAAACCGGGGGCACATACATATAGTACAATGAATGCACATACATATAGCATGTGCTATGAAATAAAACCGTGAAAGTTTCGTCAATTTTGGCTTGGCAGTTCTTTAACTACCTTCAATAAGGGTCTAGGTTAATCTTCTCTAAAAGATGCTACTAAATCTTTATATAAGTAAATAATGTTGGTAAATTTTCATAAATTAATAAGTGGTTTATAATATACTGATATATTTAAAACGTAATTTCACCAGATCACAGATTTCCAATTAAAACAGATTGTTATTTTATTCAACCACGGTGAATAACAAAAATGAACCGCTTTCATCTTTTGGAAAACGTATTGTGTGTAGTGAATACGATTTTGTAAGAGAAAACTTCATTTTCATATTTTTCCACTTATAGAAAAAGAAATCATTGTCGCCGTCAAAATATTCATTAAAATCGCGGTAATACGCTCCGCAAAATTGAACTCTGTTGAATATTCGCGTATAATGAAAAACGTAATAAGAAATCGTAATTTATTTCTTATTGAAACGAGAATAATGGACGCCTTGCCCTTACTGATACACAATAACAGATATTTACAACAGTACGAATTCCATGTAACGTATAGGTGCATTACCTAGTTACCACAATAACGTCACTAAGGAACGATTCAGGTGGTAACGTATCTATGTTATCGTATATCGGATAAATAAGGCCATAATCTTATGGCCTTATTATCCGAAACCTAGTTATCGCCATAACGAGAGACTTAGTGACGTTTATGAACGTCACTAAGGAACGAATCAGGTGTAAACATAGATTAATGCCTTATTATAATAACAATGCTTACTATAATATTCTGTATCTGTAAAAATTGAGGTGATCATCTGACAGACGGATCTAGCTGAACTTTGATATGCAAATGCCGCACTTAAAGTACCTATCTATAATAAAGTAAATTTTTTAAAGGTCGAACCTTATGATGGCAATAGGGGATTTGAAATTTGTATTAAAGTACCCGAGAACCTAATCTAAACGGTATCGAAGCCACTAGCTGAAGCTTGTACTGATATAAAGGAAGCTATGCAAAACATATCTTTGGTTGAATGTATCATGTCGAGTTATGACAGCAGCCCCTAAGAAAAAGCAAAATTGTACCCCGCAGGGTTTTGCGCCCCGCGGAATCGTGGTATTATCATTAATAATCCAATTTGCGGTTCCTACTGAGGTGAAACTCATTAGGAAACTTTCTGCATTATTGCATTTGACATTAGATCCGTGAAGTAAGTCCAGAAATTTTGGCATGGTACAGACATTCGATAACTGTACGACCGAACCACAGAATCAACTTTATTTGATAAAAAAGCTTTTGTCCGCTTATGTGCTAAATAGCTAGAGGAATCAATAATAAGAATCACACGGGCAAGCAGCATAAGATTTTGTCTCTTTAACAATCTATTTTTCTTCCAGTTCACTTAACACACTTAACTAATATTATAAACGCGAAAGTTTGTAAGTATGGATGGATGGATGTTTGTTACTCTTTCACATGAAAACTAAATGGATATTTATGAAACTTTACAATGATATAGCTTATGTATAATTACATCAGAATAATACATAAGCTACGATTTATAAAGATATTGTGAGAATTGTCCAAAATACCAGCTAGTTTTAAAAGAAACCATGGAAAAAATATCATTTTAGATATATTCATATAAATCTATCAGTATCTTGTTAATCTTTAATTTGTGTATAATATACAGGTATCCAAAGGAAGCATGAATTTAAACTATACAACACGACCTCTTGCTACAATGTTTAATTAATCTCGATTATATTGTGCAGAATATATATCAAAATATTTTCAATTATGTTATTCGTTTTATTAAATTGAATGGATATTTCCGAATTAAAATATTTTAGATTTATTTCGCATAGCAATAATTTAACCCATATTAATTTAGCTTTATTGATGGGTGTTATGTAATTCAATAAAAAATGCGATTGCAACAATCTTAACATCAGAAGTATATTGATACAATTTTATAACAAATTACCAAATTAATATTTCTGGGATATCTCTCAATAAGTTCAAAGTTTATATAAAACATTAGCTTGATGTAAGATAAACAAGCATGGATATGAAATATTGCTCTAATAAGATAGCTCTTAACATAATTTTATGTGGCATGTGAGGTGATAACAAAAAGAAAATTGATCTGGCTAAGTTTGTTGTGGGCTTCTTCTTAGACCGGAGCGCGTTTGGAACCCTCATAGCTTTAGTTTTAAGTTCACCGTCAAATCACTACTATGTATATTATTGACTGGTCAAAAGTGCCTTTTATAATAATAATATAATAGATCT
Organism: Lasiommata megera; assembly: GCA_928268935.1. Classification (NCBI taxonomy): domain Eukaryota; kingdom Metazoa; phylum Arthropoda; class Insecta; order Lepidoptera; family Nymphalidae; genus Lasiommata; species Lasiommata megera. The sequence continues at coordinate 6,930,537 of OV743308.1, read as the reverse complement.
TCTATTTGAATAAAGATTATTTGAATTTTTATTTGAATTTTACTCCCTTGTCTGAAGTCTGTTCTCGCATACCTACAATGCATTTTATATTCAATAATATGATTCGTAAAGCCGCTGTAATTCTCCCGCAAAAGCGCCTAATATGATCCCGTTAGGCTTCATATTACTGTCAGTCCTATTAGAAAATAAATTGAATAAGTCGCGTTCGTAAAATACCAGTAACATGATTAAGAATATTCCAAATTGTTACGATGCATCCAGCCCAAACTAAGGGTTGTTTCATACTATTTACCACGGGGAATCAAAGAGCTATTGTTATGCTAGTCTTCTACCGACCTGAGCTCCATGGTGTTTGAACTCATTGCGCGTCTCTTGGTTTCTTGGTGACGTTAGTTCTTTCTCACACAACCGCGTAGAAGAAAAAAGCTATTCAAAAGGACAAGACAAGAGCACATTGCATGGCTCTGGGTCTTTTATTACAAAATATCATATAAGCTGGAGTTCAATTTAAATTAATTTAATATTTATTCGTAGAATGAGTTCAACCGAGTTGATGGATATAGATTTCAGCACAACATACAGCTTTTAGGGCTCGATCATAAGCCACCCGTGGGAGGTCTGCCTTGGCGGACGCCGCTGGTTGGGTTGCAGTCGAGTGTGCGAGCGTTTCCGTGACCCAGCCACCGGGCGACGCGACGAAGCATCGCTGGGTGTTAGTGGGTATTCTGGTCGCCAATCTGGCCGCCGGGGAGTTCCACATACCCCGTCGGAAGCGGGTTCTTGCCTGCATTGTTTCCGGAGGGGAAGCGTAAACGCTTTTCCCGGCATTAAAATAAACGGAGTGGCATGCGAATTCAATGTCTTTAAACTAATTACAATTTATTTAGAGAACTAATATCAATTAACTCATATTAATTATCACCTGGGTCCAGTTAGACGTTAGATTTTTTCCTATCAAAGCGTCACTATTTACAACTTTTACCGAAAAAAATAATGATTCTTAATATTCTCTCACCAGCTTCCAATTTCACCTAGCCACACCACTGTCGCTCGGCTCAATATGGCTAATTTGAATACCTCCCTCACAGTAGGGCTTGTTGTAAATAAGTCAGGGATTTCCTCTTTTATTATAATAAAACATTTTCCACAGAAAATCGCTAGAGGAATTACTTTCTTTAAAAGAATCAAGCATTAAAAACACGTTAAATAATTCAGTACATTTTCGAATGGCCTGTTTTTGTAATCCTCCACGTCTCTTTTTATTTAAGGTTGGTACCTAATTTGCTAGGCGTTTTAATTATTCAAGATAGGTTTATTTATTATTCCAAATGAAATAAATTATATTAATCTAATATTCATATGCTTTTATCAACGTCCCAAGTAATAATATTATGGGAAACTGTGTATGTGGTTTGTCATTCTTTGACGCGGTAACAGAAACACGGATTGGCGTGTTTTTTTTTTGAGGAGTGAAAATTTATGTGTCAGAGAGTTCTCAATTCCATGGAAAAGTTTAAATAATATATATGTATTTATTATTATTTTAATTTAAATGCTTATGGGCTATATCTGAAATAAATAAATATAAAAGAAAAAGAGAATTATCTAAAATATTGTATATCTTTGATGAGATTAATATATCTGATATATTCATATTATCAAAGATATATATTTTAGACATTATTGCCTCGTCATACTAAAATGGCAGATGGAAACATCTTAAGGAAATTATGCTGCTTTGATGTTTTCTAATCCATCTTTAAAATGATAATAATATATCATTAGTTGTTCCATATGACACCGAGGTATAATATAATGCAAAAAATAACACGAGGAAAAGAGACATTCGTACAATGCGAGGAGAAGGCTCGAATATGTGCGATATATAATGTATAACCCAAAATGAGAACTGCTGCAACTCATTTTTCAAGGTTAGATAAGGGGCATCGAAGGCCAAACCCAAAGCAAATCTCCTGATTGAAAAATCTACGCAAAGGTTCTTTATGAGTTATATAGTCACCGTTTAGGGCAGCAGTTAATTAAAATCTAGTATTAGTGACGCGTGGTGATAGCCTAGTGGTTAGTGCGTTGGCTGTTCGAATCCGGGCACGCACCTCTAACTTTCAGAGATGTGCGTTTAAAAAAAAAATATCACTTGCTTCAACGGTGAAGGAAAACATCGTGAGGAAACCTGCACGCCTGAGAGTTCTCCATAATGTTTTCAAAGGTGTGTGAAGTCTGCCAATCCGCACATGGCCAGCGTGGTGGACTATGGCCAAACACTTTTCATATTGAGAGGAGACCCGTGCTCTGTAGTGAGCCGGTAATGGGTTGATCACGATTAGTGAGGCAATGGTACAAGAAGAAGGAGAAAATAAAAGGCTCATCTGTCGGTGAAAATACGGATTAAACTCAAAAGCGAAGGTTACCGATTTTTCTCTTACAATCTGCGAAAAATGAAAAACACGTTTTACTTGTAATTTTTTGGTAAGTTAAAGTGGATTACAATGTTAATTTTATTGATGCGGAGACCGCCCTGGAGGATAGAGGGCTGCCACCATTAGTATGCTGATGGTAAAATAAGATAAATTCGTTTTTCGGAGCGTTTAATTTATGCCATTTTTCGTGAAAGCGAGGTGTGGTTAAATATAACCGTGTTTATTTTAAGCCTACTTTGTTTTGAAACAGGAATAATCATCATTGTCATCAGCTTATTAATGTCGCTCACAGGTCACCTTTCTCAAGTAAAAGAGAATTTTAACCCACACCATTCTGCTCCATTGTTCAACACGTCATGTATATCTAGGATGCCTGGTAGAGATCGCTCGTTAGCGATAAGGCTGCCTATTTCTTTTCTGTGTTTATTACTTTTTTTTTTTGCTTTTAGTACCATACAAAAAGAAAAAAGATAAGTGACAATAACCTAATAAATTTAAAAATATTAATTCAAATAAATTTTAATTTACTTGGCTAAATTTGTTGTGGGCTTCTTCATAGATCAGGCCACGTTTGGAACCCTCATAGCTTTAGTTTTACGTTTACGAATGTAATTATCACCATCAACTCACTACTAGATATGTATATTATTAACGCGTCAAAATTGCCTTTTAAAGGACTACTTGAATAAAGATTATGATTGATTGATTGGGCAAGGCCTGTAAATTTTTCAACCCCGGATTTGAACTTAAAATTTCATGCCAGAGACCCTTTACATGTTATGCTGGCTTATCGGTACAATCTACATAAATACTACATACTGTAAAGAGTATAGCATAGTATAGCATATGTACTAGTAGTGTTTAATAGATAAAAAAGTCCACGAAATCATATGCCCATCGCTTATGAATAGACTACAATAACGCATTTTATATTCAAACTAAATCACAGATTAAAAATTGATTTTCAAACGTCATTAGCTGAGGTATTAGTTAGTCTTACAAAAAAATGGAATGACATCACGACAATCTTATATAGCTTAACTTAGACAGTGTGTTAATTGGAGATATAGTTTAGGAGATACTACAAAATTACAATTAAAACGTACGGGAGGTGTTTGCGGGTAGGTGTAGCGTGGAATAGCTAGTAATTTATATTCGCGGTACGGTAACTTTATGGCGCGTCTAAACTTTTAGTGGCATACGATGATAAACGGTACTGAAAGTATTTTTTTTTATATGATATCTGTCTGCCTATTTGCTTTCGTCGTTAAGCGTCACCTGTGATAAGTGATAAGTCTAGTGTTCTCTACTCCTTTTTCTATAGGATTTTTTCCTTCGCTTCCTCCTTCCTTAATTTTAACTTTCCATTTTCCAGTAGATCCACTCAATCCATTTCCATTTTTCTCGTTATTCCTTTGTTTCTTTTACAAATTTTCATCACCTTTGCATGGCCCAACGATCTCAGGCGATGAGTTTTTAATATGTATTGTGTCTGTAATATTAGTTGTTATAACTCAAAGTTGGTCTGATGACGGTAGTTTCACTTATTCCGAATTAATTTGTGGTTAAGGAATTTTTAGACGAGTAACTTGCTGAGGTTATATATGCATTTAAATTATTATTAATCATGAATATCATAGCTTTATGCTTACCCTGATAAAATATTCTGGACACTCTATGCCCGAAGAGCTGTGATAATCTAGTGGTTAGGACGTCCGCCTCCTAATCAGAGTCGGGGGTTCGCACCTCTGACTTTTCGAAGATATGTGCGTTTTTAATCAATTAAAATATCACTTACTTCAACAGTGAAGGAAAACATCGTGAGATAACCTGCACACCTGAGAGTTCTCTATAATGTTCTCAAAGGCGTGTAAAGTCTGTCAATCCACGCATGGCCAGTGTGGTGGACTATGGTAAAATCCTTCTCATATTAAGAGGAGACCCGTGCTCTGCAGTGAGCCAGCAATGGTGATGATGCCGTTCCCGAGAATCAAACCCAGAACAACGCACGCGTACGCACAAGCAAGTAAATATAACATAAAATGCGAAATATCTACACAGGTATAATATTTATACATTTAAAGTTATATTATAAAGCATAAGTGCTCATTTACTTAATGCACGTTGCATCTGCTGAACTACCTACCTACTTTATATACAATTCAAACCCTCTGGGAGCTGCGTTATAAAGCATCTGCAGTGGTTTTTATTTTAGAATAAAAAAGACATTTTATATTTTAGTAGACGCTCATAGAAGAAGAGCATCTACTGATTACAGTAATAAGCATAACTTGAAGCTTTTATTCATAGTTATATATTTAAATATAAGTTATACCAAGGAATATATTAAAATAACGTACGTCTAATGTTACGTCAGAGTAATTTTTTCAGAGTTTATATAATAACTTGAGAACATTATGGTAATTTTTAAGTCTTGAATAAAGACTGAAACCGTAATATCTTATTTCAGACATGAGCTCTTAAAGTTATTAAATACCTTTTTCATGCCTGATGATTTTTGATGCGTCCCCAAATAGTGAAGGTTGGCCGTCAGAATGGCATATTTTGTCTTGTCGCGCTGTCGCCCGCGAGGCTGAACAGCTGTGCGGGACTCGCGATACCAGTCCACTCATGTTTATTGAAAACAGTAAAAATAACTGTAATACTGGCCGTACAGCTAGGTTCTTCTTCTTCGTCGTTACAATCTTGGCAGAGCGATCGTGGTCATCATGAAGCAATTTCTTTGAGAGCAGATGTTATAAGCCTTACGAGCATTCGCCATTTCTTTCGGCTGGCCGAAAGCCTGGTGCACTCCTGCAAAGGACCGCCCACCGCAGATTTAATCCGATCGGTCCATAGCAAGGGTGACCTTGACGACCTCCGTGGCGCAGTGCGTGCGCTGTCGCATTTTAAAAGTTGGAGGTCCTGGGTTCGATTCCCGGCTCGAGTCTGGTCTGGTGGGAGGCTTCGGCCGTGGCTAGTTACCACCCTACCGACAAAGACGTGTCGCCAAGCGATTCAGCGTTCCGGCACGATGTCGCATAGAAACCAACTAGGAGCGTGGGTTTACCATACTTCTAACAGGTTAGCCCGCTACCATCCTAGACAGCATCATCACTTACCACCAGGTGAGATAGCCATCAAGGGCTGACTTGTAGTGTATAAAAAGAAACCTTCCTCACCTTCTAGTGCAATTATCTTAGCCCTGCATGACAAGAAGCTCTATAGAGTCATCCTCACGCTGGGAGACGTGTGTCAAGAATTTCAAGATGCGACTCTGTACTAACGCCGAAAGTCGTTTTCAAGCCAACTATCTAACATTATTGGCATTGCTTATAATTATTACTTTACTTAATATACCTAATATAATGTTAGTAGAACTTATTCAACGCAAACGCGGAACACTGCCAAAATACTACTGCGCAACACTGCCAAAAGGTTTGGTCCGCACCTTAGAAAATAGAAATAAGCAACAAAATATATAGTGTCTGTATGGAAATTGTTTCCCGCCTCTGCGTATCGGAACCGTTCGTTTTAAAAACGGGCTCAACCACCCCGAGTGTATCGAATCCTTTTAAAAAACAGTAAAATCCGCGCTTCTCGAAACATTACCATGCACGAGCCAACTATCTCTCTGAAACCGGTGCTGATCCAGCTCGAAAAGCTTTTAACACGCGCCTTTTATATAAAAATACCTATACCGATGCATTAAAAGATAAAGTTGCGGCTAGTTTTCTATACATCTGTATTATACTTAGTAATTAATCTTTTGAGGCCTATACCTGCAAGTAAGTAGTCGTATTTTTTGTAAAATAAGTTAGTAGGCTTGGGGTATTTTTTTAACACAGAATGAAAAAACCTTAAACAATAGAGGAGCTGAGTAACTGAGGAGCAAAATGTGAACTGCTCTAATTTTCAAATAGACAACACATATCACATAGTAATGATTTTTACAAATGAGCTTGAGTTCACATAAATAAATCAAATTATACTGGTATCAGCGCACTATGCTGCAATTAAATTCTATTCAAGAACAATTTTCCATCAATTTATTTCTCTTCTTCATTCCGCAATACAAACTGTGTTTTGTCACATAATCCACATTGCAATTGTGTTTTATATACAATCATTAACAGTGCTTCGCTATTTCGCCCGCTAGGGGTCTGAGTGTTATATGTACACATGTTACATGTATTTGTTTACATTTATGTATTATGTAATACATATTACAGCCAACCTTAGTAACAATTTACTCTCGCTGCTAATTACATTTCTGTGTGTGTGTGTGTGTCGTGTGTTAGTGTTGATAAATTTCACCTTTGATCATCATGATTAAACCAGTACCAGCTCACAACAAACCACGGGTCTCCTCTCAATAAGAGAAGGGTTTGGCCATAGTCCACTACGCTGGTCATGTGCGGATTGACAGTCTTCACACGCCTTTAAAAAGATTATGGAGAACTCTCAGGCATGCAGGTTTCCTTACGATATTTTCCTTCGCCGTAGAAGCAAATGATATTTTGATTGTTTGCTTAAAAAAAATTACTTACTACTTGATAGGAATAGTTATTTTCCTTAAACAAGAAATAATTTGTAAACCTCACTTTATCCTATGGGTTACATAATACAAGGTAGATGGAACAAAAACGTTATACCCTTTTAACTGTGAGCTCTGGCGATTTGTTATCCTTTTTAATTTAAAACAACAACGGATCATTGCCCATGAAACGGAACGCTTGAACGCAACGTAATATGCTAATAAAGAAAATGCCGAGTAATTATACACAAATACGGACTTTATTATTATAAATTCATTTTAACTTTGCCAACTGACCTTTCGGACTTGCCATTTTTTTCGCACGGCCCGTTTCGAACTTAATTAGAAACTCAATTTAGACGTATGACTTGCCGGTTTTACCCAAAAAAAAAAAACGTCAATCAAGTGAACAGTCCGCTAATTATTCATAATATAGCTCGCCTAGGGAATTTTAAGGGCTTATGTTATTAGAATCATACAAGTCATTATACAGTATCGTTTACAAATTCGTTACCGAAATGGAAGAACTTAGTTTGACTTCAGTTTAAAAAAAAAGGGTAATTAATCTACTAATACACGCCAAATACAAGTCAAATACTTAAGTAATACAAACTTTATTAATTTGGAAAGTCATGTCATGTCAAGTCATACACTTTTCTCAAGGACAATCCAGGCTTCGGTCGTGGCTAGTTACCGTTCCGGCACGATTCCGGCAAACCAATAGGAGTATAAAATAATTATCCCATCTGTAACTGTTAATTGTTTGTTTAGAACATTACCTTTCGTTTTTATTTTTTTCTTTTTTATTTCAATTAATTTAATTATGCTTTAATTACTTCACTTTATTACTATATTTATTACTTAAGTACTTGTATTTAATTAGGTTTATTGCCTTGTTTTTAATCTATTGTAACGTAGTGTTTGTTTATTGCTATACGTATCAGTGTGTGTAATAGTGTGTAGGTAATTATGTGGCGGGTGTATGATATATATATTGTTAGTGTTCCTTTTAAATAAATAAAAAAATTAAATAGGAGTATGGGTTTAGTAAACCACTCACAGATTAGCCCGCTACCATTTAGACTGCATAATCACTTGCTATAAGGTGAGATAGTGAAGTCACCGTCAAGGGCTAACTTGTAGTGGACAAAAAGAAATAAGTATAAATGAGAGCCCTTAAGAGCTTAAACTCTCTGCTATTTTAATGTGGGTTAGTTACATTTCCACCCATGTGGAATTTACATGCAATACCTGCCCAGAAAAATAAGGTTACCTGCGACCACCCTAATTTGTTATATCCCCCTAATATAACAACATAATGTAGTCGTGTAACACGCACTCGCCATTGCGTGCGAACGACTACACAGTACCTACGTACAACGTAGGAACTGTCTACTTGTTATAAACACAGATACTACCCTCAACCTAACCAGCCCCTGCACTCGCATCATTAGGGGAGTGCCTCTCGTAAACCACGCGTAATGGGTTTTATCTGGGACTATAAAATTTATTTACACTTATACTACTACATTATCGGAACCTCATTCCTTAATGTGCATTGCAAATACGAAAGGAATCGTTAAACTGAGTCTAATGCTGCCAAGTGAACAATTCGTCTTATAAAGCTCTTAAATTCCGTTGTTTCAGATATATGAGGCAACTTGTAAGCAAAACATATATTGCGGGATCTGAGAGATCTAATTTCAATGAAAATTGCTATTTAACCTAACCTAATCCTGAGGATACCTAGTAGAGATCATTACTAAGCGATAAAGCCGCCTTTTGTATCCTGCTTCATCTTGTTTCTGTTTGCCTTATTATGTCAATTTATGTTGTGGTGTACAAATAAAGAATAAAATAAAAAATAAAAATAAATAAATGTCTCATGATTTTCAGCGAAAGCCACTGACAGAAATAGCGAGATAACACTATATCTATATTTTATTTGGGAGTAGAAATAATATGTAACATAATTTAAATACTAATTATGAACTAAACCAATAAAAATACTATATTTATAATATTTCTCTGGGCATTTTTGGTTGGTTTGTCGTTGGTTTATCGGTTGGTTTTTAATATATATTTTTTAAACACCACAAGTTACCCCTTTACTGCATCTCACCTGATGGTAAGTGAGGATGCGGTCTAAGATAATAGCGGGCTAACCTGTTAGGGGTATGGGAAACATTGTGCCAGACATTTCTGTGCAATATTTCGCGCGCCTTGCGATTGGACGCACGCAGGACGCCATCTTTAACGCCGCTAAGGACGCCGGTTGAATGCGGCAGTTTCGTCTTACCTTGAGACCATAGCTTGTCAAGATTGACCTAGTTTATACACAAAACAAAACATTTAAAAACTTTCCTCGCGTTGAAAAATTAAATTTTAATTCCTGAGCAATTAAGAACACGTAACCACATCCAATCTAGATCTGCACGAAATCCATATAACTTATTTAGAGGAAGCTACGCTATACCTGTTAGGTGTATACTCGATCACGTAATGCCTTAACTACCAATTAAGGCTACGCACACTTTTCATCGCAACTTTACCATTTACTCTCACCTAACAAGTCGTATAAGCTATTAAAGCGAGTTATCATCATTCGATTTAAAATTAATACGAAGTTCTTACTGTTATTTACAACTGTATTTTTTATAAGCATCAGTGTTATATTTAGAGGTAGTACAGATGGTGTATCAAACGTAACGTAGAAGTTGATTTTGTCCATAATTTATTTTCAGAAATTTTGTGCCTTGACATCATTTAAGCAGAATTTCCATTTAATTATAAGCTTGTATGTAGTAGGCGTGCGATGTAGAACATTTGAATGATGAACCTTATCATCACCATCGTCAACCGATTGCAGACTCACTACAGAGCACGGGTCTCCCCTCAATATGAGAATGGTTTGGCTATAGTCCACCACGTTGGCCATGTGCGGTTTGGCAGACTTCACAGGCCTTTGACAACATTATGGACAACTCTCAGGCATGCAGGTTTCCTTACGATGTTTTCCTTCACCATTGAAGCAAGTTTTAACTTAATTGCTTAAAAACTCACATAACTCCGAAAAGGTAAAGGTAAAGCGTACCCGGGTTCGAGCCCCCGACCTCTGATTAGGCGGACGTCCTAACCACTAGGCTATCACAGCGTTTTATACCTCCACCTTAATCCAAATTATTTAGTATGATTCATGGACATCAGAAATAACACCGTCACTGAATCATAAGTGAGATATGCTGATCGTTTACCACAAAGAAGAATGTTTCTTTAGAAGATACATCTTCACTGTCCCTTTAGTACTATAACGAGAGTTGTCATGAAATAAATCTTGCCACCCCTATAACGAGGGTACAGCCTCCTCATGGTCGGTGAGGTCTTTATTTTTCCCGTTAAAGCCTTTTAAGTGATTTAGTTTAATTGTTCTGAAGTTTATTTCCGGTTGATTCGGTTTGACCCCTTTGTAGTAAGAATAAATGTGATTCATAATTAATTATCGAGGTACAATAACGATACGATTCTCCAATCTTCATACAATTTTCTGTTAGGGGGTTTAGTTAACCCATACTCCTAATTGGTTTCTACACGACATCGTGCCGGAACGCTAAATCGCTTGGCGACACGCCTTTGTCGGTTTCATAGAAACTAACTTGACCGTAGGGACCCTGTACGGTAAAGTTAGTTAATCTAACTTTCTCCTTCTTATGAGCCAAATATACTCTCTTACCCACTTAATCCTTACATCAGACCCTTGATCATAAAATACTGTTAGATCACATCATCTCATTCGCTCTGCTACACCGCTGGATAAAGTCATGGCTTAGGTTCGCACTCTTTCACCCCCTATCTACCTCGGTCAGCATTTATGAGAAGGGGCCCCTACACTTTAACTTCACATACGCTGCTTAAAACAAGCAACTGTAAAAGCGAGTGAAAATAATGACTAATTGTAATATAAATGTTGTACACGTTTACTCCATTAAGAGGGGATATAGTGAGTTTACTTTTCAGAGTAATTTTACTTTTCGACGCACCGCTGTGCGGGAATTTGAACGCTTTGACATTCATTTATCTCCATTACAGGACTGCACAGGTTCCTGGTACCCAAACACACCCTTTTATTATAGGAATAAGCAGTTAATGCACGCCATTATGGTGGAAATGTTGGGTTGTGGCGTTGGATATAACAGTAAAACTTTCAACAAAAATACAATTAACACCCTTGTTTAACGTAGATAAACATAGCCGCATAGTTTCATCTATACATTATAGTATATATCACATTATGTATAATTATTCTAAATAAATGAATCTAAGTAATTAATTAGAAAAGATAGCTGGCTTTATCGAGTGATTGTAGGTGACTTATAGATGGGTGAAATGTGGATTGAAAAATTGTATGAATAACAATGATTTCCTAAGTACGTGATCTTAAGATATTCACGTTAGATTAAAGATATGAGAGTGATAAGTATCTGTTGCTACTGCAAAGTTTCTGAAATGTAATCCCCTAAATTTCACTAAGTTGGAAATAACAATTTAGCGATACGGTCGCCAAATTGTACCTACTGTTTAACCGCTCCATTTTAATTGCATTTTTTTAATATCTGTGGTATAAAAATAGCTATAAAAGGCTGTAATAGCATAGTGGTTAGGACGTCCGCCTTTTAATCAGAGGTCGGGGGTCTGCCAATCCGTACATAGCCAGCGTGGTGCACTATGTCCAAATCCTTCTCATATTGAACCAGATCTCCCACCCGTGCTCTGTAGTGAGCCGGCTATAAGTTGATCATAATGATGATAATGATTATCTGTGGTGTACATTAAAAGTGTATTAATTAATTAATTAATTCTACTAATTATTAATACATACATTTATTATTTTGTTTATTCATTCATTCATACAATCATTGATTCATATAGTTCTAAGTATTAGCATAAACACTCAAATCCATTGTTGGATGTAAATGTACGATTAGATCCTAGGAGCTATAGACCTATCATGATATTAATTAAGATAATTATAATTATGATTACATTTATATAAATAATTATAAAAGATAGGCTTGGTTGGTCAGGTGGCAATAGGTACACCGATGGCAATCAATTTAATTAATAGCCTGTGTGTTAATTAGGCCCCCCATATAGTTACCGCTTACTATCAATATTGCTTCACTCACGAACTTTCCTAGGTTGTGTTTGTTTGTCGACGTCCACAGCACCAACAAAGCCTATGTCAGGGTTGAGTTTCAATTGACTTAACTTAGGTCTTTTCATTTGATTCCAGCTTATAAATCTGTAATTACTTGGAAGCTGTGATAACCTAGTGGTTATGGCGTCAGCCTCCTAATCAGAGGTCGGCGGTTCGAATCCGGGCACGCACCTCTAACTTTTCGGAGTTATGTGCGTTTTAAAAAAATTTAACTAACACACACTTGCTTCAACGGTGAAGGAAAACATCCTGAGGAAACCTACACGCCTGAGAGTTCTCCATAATGTTCTCAGAGGCGTGTGAAGTCTGCCAATCCGCACATAGCCAGCGTGGTGGACTATGGCCAAACACTTCTCATATTGAGAGAGGACCCGTGCTCTGTAGTGAGCTGGTAATGGGTTGATCATGATGATGACTTGACATACTTTCATTTCCACAATGCCAGGTCGTGATAAGATTTTACTGGATAGCAGCCGTTATTTAAACGATAGGAAAAATTTAAAACGTTTAAAAAATTTGTTATGCCTGCCAATTTGATAAAACAAATGAAATTAGTATATATATTATACTCGGTGAACAGATTAGATGCAAATTACAGACACCGAGAGGGATCTATAGGGATCTCATCTATAGGGATATAACACAACTTATTATTACAAACTAGCTGGTGCCCGCGACTTCGTCTGCGCAGGATTAGCATTTCGAGTAGCTTATTTTAGCGTGGCGTGGAAAATAACTAAAATTATGACATTTAAATTATCTCGCAGATGATAGATTTTTTCCTACTTACTTGACACTTATACGTACAATTCTCATAATATCTTTATAAATTGTAGCCTATGTGTTATTCTGGTGTATAAGCTATATTATATCTCGCAGATGATAGATTTTTTCCTACTTACTTGACACTTATACGTACAATTCTCATAATATCTTTATAAATTGTAGCCTATGTGTTATTCTGGTGTATAAGCTATATTATTGTAAAGTTTCATATTCCATTCATTCGTTTTTACGTCAAAGAGTAACAAACATTATAACTTTCGCGTTTATAAAATTAGTAGGATTTCCTTGCCTCAATTTTCCAACTTATAGCTTACTTCCTCAGACTTAACTGAGGAGGTAAGCTATAAGTTGGCTTCTATTTGGCTTAAGGTATTCGCTTCAAAAGAGTAATAACAATTCACCCCTGCGGGAAAAACATACGAATACAAAGATTGTTATATGAATGATAATGAAGTTAGAAACAATTTCATAAACATTACTTAATAAATTCCTAGTTTTTTATGTAGTACAGAATAGGGGATGAAAGTTTGTATGAGACAAATTAAACGACCGACGACGAACGATTCTGACGGCCTCCGTGGCGCAGTGAGGGCGCATCGCATTAAAGAGTTAGAGGTCCGGGGTTCGACGCCAGGCTTAAGTCTGGTCTGGAGAGGCTTCCGTCGCGGCTACCTTACCGAAACATATGTGTCGCTAAACTTTTTAGTGTTCCGGCACGATGTCGAGTAGAAACCAATTAGGAGTGTGGGTTTACCATACCCCTAACAGGTTAGCCCGCTACCGTCTTAGAATGCATCATCACGCGAGATTGCGTCACGTCGAGGGCTAACTTGTAGCGTATAAAAAAGGTACTAGTTAAAAGCTAAAGCATGCAAATACAGGGGTCTAGGCTCCGAATATGATTTTGTCCCATTCGGTGTCGAGACCCTTGGTCCGTGGGGTCCTAGCGCTCTAAGGCTTTTTAAAGAAATAGCAAAAAGGTTAGTCGACATCACAGGGGACCGAAGAGCTGCCAGCTACCTAGGATAAAGAATTAGTCTAGCCATTCGAAGGGGGAACGCTACCAGTATCTTGCCTTTGCCTAAAGGGACTCCTTTAAATAATATATTTTAGTTATGATGTTAAATATTTATTTATTTTTTAAGATTTTTAGTTTTAGGTTAATCTAAGTTTTATTTTAAGTTATATATGTATTCCTAACAACTAATTGTCACGAAATATAAATTAAGTATGCACACGAATACCTTTTTGTGCTTGACATTTTATTTTAATGGAACACCACTATTCTTTAATAAGGCTATTTAATATTACAAGAGACAAAATGTTCACCGCTCATCGCCTGCCAATAAGCGTCATCGCTTGATGCCGGCACAAATGACTTTATCATAATCAACTTGTTGCTAGTGAAACTCATTACCGGAAAGCATTTACCTCCTGTTTCCCGTTTAATGCGAATAACGAATAATTGTGGCGGGATAATTGAATTTTTAACGTGATGTCGACAAAATTGTTACGTTCAATTTTACATTCAGTGAAATAAATACTTATAATGCAATTAACTACTTGATACAAATTCAAATATGTTGATTGAATTAAGGCAAATTTTTCTTGTAGCTTTAAATAAACTTATCGAACCGCAAACCGCGCCGAGATTAGTAAATTAAATTACTGTAATCATATTTCGAATGTTCAATATTATAACTTAAGTAAAGTTCACTTACACATTATAATTAATAAGATGACAGAAAAGTTCCGTTTAGCTCGACTTATAAGTTGTGATGCGATGTGTGTTGTGATGCTCAGTTTTTGATAAATGTAGTTTTTTTTAGTATGTGATGGCGTATCACCAAAGAGGATGTAAACAGTTTCCAGTCATCATCATGATCAACCCATTGCTGGTTCACTACAGAGCACGGTTCTCTTCTCAATATGAGAAGGTGACGACCTCCGTGGCGAAGCGCGTGCGCTGTTGCATTTTAAAGTTGGAGGTCCCGGGTTGGATTCCCGGCTCGAGTCTGGTCTGGTGGGAGGCTTCGGCCGTGGGTAGTTACCATCCTACCGACAAAGACGTGTCGCCAAGCGATTTAGCGTTCCGGCACGATGTCGTGTAGAAACCAATTAAGAGTACGGGTTTACCATACCCCTAACAGGTTAGCCCGCTACCATCTTTGACCGCATCATCACTTGCCATCAGGTGAGATGCAGTCAAGGGTTAACTTAAAAAAAAAGAAGGGTTTGGCCATAGTCCACCACGCTGGCCATGTGCGGAATGGGAGACTTCACACGCCTTTGAGAACATTATCGAGAACCCTCAGGCGTGCAGGTTTCCTCACGATGTTTTCCTTCACCGTTGAAGCAAGTGATATTTTTATTGCTTTAAAACGCACATAACACCGAAAAGTTAGAGGTGCGTGCCCGGGTTCTAACCCCCGACCTCTGATTAGGAGGCGGACGTCCTAACCACTAGGCTATAACAGTTTCCAGTATATAGCTATAATCTATGGTGAATAGTTGTTGTGCATTGCTATAGTTGTCTTTTTCATTACGTTGGAACGGTATTTCACTGTCAACTAGCCTATCGGAGCGTCGTATCGTCGCTTGGTCGGGAGTTGGACTGTTTTAGTTTTTTTTTTTTTTCATAAAGGTACATTAATCACACCTGGTGATGATTCAGTCTAAAATGGTGGATGGTTTACCATCTTACTTAGTTTAGCCGCGACATTGTGTCGGAACGCTAAATCGTTTAGCACTTTGTTGGATGGTAACTAGCCACTGACGATGTTAAAAGTAAAGCAGGACAAAATTGGCTGGTGGTGGCTAGACACAGGCAGCGATGGATATCTCTGCGGGAGGCCTTGACCCGCGAGGGGTTTTCCAATAATTGATTACAACACTAAACTTTTTATGTTATACTTACATATTTATATTTATTTAGTAATAAGTTAGTATTAAGATTTAAGAATTGTAATTATGTTTTAGTTTATGTTTTAAAGGAAAAATACAAAAGCCTTTTATGTTTTTTTTATTTTTATTTTTTATTTATTAATTTAACTAGCCACGGCCGAAGCCTCCCGAATCCTTCTCTTCTAGGTACTCCTCAATCGTGAGCCATCATTCTTCTGCGAAGTAAAAGTCTAAGAATAAAAACATTCCTATATACACAAAGGCAAGCTGATTCCAAACACTAAATTTCATTCAACGTTCTAAGAATTAATGCATAAGTGCTCATAGCAAAATAATGTGTTATTATAATTACTTCGAGAAGTCAACAAACTGAATCGGTGTACTGCGATGCAGTGAACGTGTTGGGCATCGGAAACAATTATTAGAAACCATTGTTTTCACTCCTGAGTAATGATGGCCTTTATATCATGTTTGTACATATCAAGATTAGTATGCATAGGTGTAATGGATTCTCGAAAGAAAAGTAAATTTAAAATGATGGGATCGCGGCTTAAAATAATTATATTTTACTTCATGTAGATTTTAATGTAACAAAAATATCTGATACGGTTTAAAATATTACCCAGCCGGTGTGGTAATGGCCAGCTAATATATACACTATGTGGGTAACATTGTTTTTGAAGTGAAAACTTCTTTAGCGGCGTTGAGCACTTTTTCTGTAATGGGTATAAAATCTTAAACTCGCGTCAGGACACGTGACCTGATCGAAAAAGCGTAAGACGGATGGATAATAGACAGCTATCCCCTCTCTACGGCGCGGCGAAAATGTATGTCTGGGCCTACTGTTTCGTTTAGGCAGCGCAGGGCGCTTGCGCGAATGTTCGTGTATGTTACAGCGTGCCACGCGCATCCATGGATGGTGACAGCTGATGGCTCGACCGTCTGTGTAGTGATCACATTGTTGTGTATTCGTAAAATTCGTGAATGTAAAGTGCTAAAAATATGGAAATTGATATAGATAAACTTTTTAATGTAAAATAATTGTAATAGTTTTAAAGTGTTAAATTTTTAATGTAATATAAATTGTCATGTTTGTGTACGATAGCGCAATAAATGAATATTGTATTCTACCACATAAATGATGGTACTTTTATACTGATAAAGCAATTGGTGCAAAATTATTCCCTAACCATTCCAAAATATCAAACATGCTCAACGTTAATAATCAAGTTTTCACTTCTGCCGGCACTCCCGGAGTGCAACCCGTCTTTTTTTTTTTATACACTACTAGTTAGCCCTTGATGGCTATCTCACCTGGTGGTAAGTGATGATGCTGTCTAGGGTTTTAGCGGGCTAACCTTTTTGGAGTATTGTAAACCCACGCGCCTAATTGATTTCTACGCGACATCTTGTCGGAACGCTAAATCGCTTAGCGACACGTCTTTGTCGGTAAAGTGGTTACTAGCCACCTACTTGAACCCAGGACCTCCAACTTTATAATGCGACAGCTCACGCACTGCGCCACGGCGGTCGTCAAAATTCAATTCAATTGTCATAGAAATGCAAAAAATACCATTTCATACCTTTTTTTTTTGTCGTGGTAGAAAAGCTTTATGACTACTCCATCCGTTGGGCAGGACGGAGGTAATGTGGGACCCCCCCCCCCCCCTTATCGGTGGGGTATACCCGAACTAAAAACTACCACAGCCGGCATGTCCCTCTCCGTGGATTTCTTGAACGCCCGGGGAACCCAATGTATACTTCCATACCTACATAAGTCTAAATATTTCTTTACATTCAATGGCCAGCTTAATCTTATCCATCGTTGCGATGAAATCTAGAAGCTAACCAGAAATGGATATGTTTTATTAATAGTTCTAATAATAATATTCTTTATTATGGCCAAATCCCATCCTTTTTAAAGTCCAATTACAAATTTGACAGTAAATCAATTAAATTTATTAGGTATACATAAATATTACATAAATTTTAAATGTAAATGAAACAAGAGAATATGTGAAAATTATTTAAGTAATCTGTCATAAATTTAATTTCATAACACACAATATAAAATTTAATTATCATGTCAAAAAATAAAAATATTAAAAGAAAAAAGAACATGCTAAACCTACTAAACTGAAAGTCGACATCCCTTATAAATAATTTAGTTATTTATACCGTATTTTAACTCTATTGCGCGGTTTAAGCCAATTTTTTTTTGTTTTCAAATCGGCTGAAATGGGATTTCAAAACTCACTTATAAGCCACAGCGCATTCTACACTAGAGGTCCTCGAAATGTATGGCACTAACGTATAAAATGGTTACGGCTCTTGCCCAGGGCTATGGGCGGAAAATCGAGAGTGATAAATGTTTTTAGATTCGTGACAGTGGCCCGTTTCGGTTTAAATCTGCAATCCGGATGGATGGACAGTTTTAATGGTCTCGGTAAAGGAGCGAAATTGTAGCATAAATTTCGCAGCCCCTTTCCAATTTTTCCCAAATACGTTTCCGATCCGGCTCAAAGTCTATTGGCTTTTAATTTATTTGTCTGCACTAAGCTCCACCAAATTTCTGTTTACGCTTACTGACGTTGTACCTGTATTTAGCAATCAGAACGTCCCACGTTCTTTTTATAAGCAAAGGATCGGAATTGTACGATTTTCGAGGTACTTTCTAATTTTTCCGAATTCCAACTCAAAGTAAATTTACTTTTCATTTATATATTTGAACCAAATTCGTAACTAGCTTTATATTTTTACCGTTTTAAATCTGTTATTATTAAGGAGGGTTTAAGTGTCTGTAAAGAAACAAAACCGTTTGCTTTTCTAAGTTTTACCATTTTTTTCTGTCATAGTATACTTTTTGTGTAGATTACTTTAATTTACGTTTAGTTTATATGCATTTACTTAAATCCTCTAAATTGTCTTGCTCCCATTTGCAAACCTAATATAAACTAACTGTACATATAAGCAATCAATAATGGTAAGCAATAATCTAATAATAAGTCTAGGTAAAGGAGCAAAACTTTGGTGTCAATTTCTTCTTTCATATATTCCACTATTTTCCACTAAACATTTCCTATCCGGCTTTAAGTTCATTAACTGATATTTTTTGTAACACCAAATTCCAAATTCGTGCGTCGCTTCCGTTTTCTGACGTTGTATCCATTAAAATTCATTTCGAATTCAGCTGGTGCCAGATTTTTCAATTTTACACTTCCGCTTACCAATAATTTACCCGCGCATCCACAATAAACGTTTCAGTTGTGTTTCATGTTGACTTATATTGGTGAAAGTTTTTGTAATCAATATTCAGGGGGCGGATCGAGAGTTGTAAGGTGTTGGGTTTATTTCTGAAGATGGAAAATTAGCAGTGCCATTGTCACTAACATATGATAATAATTGTCTGCAATAGACAATAAATAAATAGTCTGCAAGCTCGCAGACTAGAGCGCAGTGGTGAGCTGACCACGATTGTGATCATCATCATCATCATCATCATCATCATGATCAACTCATTACCGGCTCACTACAGAGTACGGGTCTCCTCTCAATATGAGAAAAGGTTTGGCCATAGTCCACCACGCTGGCCATGTATGGATTGGCAGACTTCACATGCCTTTGAGAACATTATGCAGAACTCTCAGGCGTGCAGGTTTCCTCACGATGTTTTTCTTCACCGTTGAAGCAAAAGATATTTTAATTTTTAAAAACGCACATAGCTCCGAAAAGTTAGAGGTGCGTGCCCGGAATCGAACCGCCAACCCCTGATTAGGACGCCCTTACCACTAGGCTATCACCGCTTCCACGATTGTGATAAGTACGTCATTAAAAAAAAAAACACGTATATCTGTTTTCTCGTGTAGTAACTGTTTGAATTATCTATGCTCTCGAAGGTTATTGATTTGAACGTTCCTATAAAAAGTCCCTCTATTTAAATATTGATCCCACCAATCCAACCACCAATGAAACCAATTTTATGAGATTTTCCAGGCAAAAAGACTGTTAGGCTACTAACTACTGACAACCAGAAATAACTGACTGAACTGAACTGAACTGTTTTAAATTTTGACTTATTATACTTACTTGTACTTTGTTTCTGCTCGCCGCCAAGAAATTCTGCGTAGACAATGTCGCGGGTAATTAGCTTGATTTTAAAATAAATGTCTAAGTTATGTGTTACCTTATGGTTGCTTCCAACGGTTTTACATGTTGAAACAAAATTATACTTAAAAATTTTGCAGCAACTGAGCAATGGATTAATTCCTTTTTTTTTTCAATAAAAAAAAGCAAAGGTGCGACCCCTTTTTATCTCGAAGAAATAAATCCACATGGACGAACTGCCTGCACGTCGTAAGCAAAAGCTCTTTGCTAAATAATGAAAATTTGCCAGCTTACTGATATTACACGCTGTAGGTAAAGGCATCAAAAGGGAAAGGCAGCAATCAACGGGCAATAAACCACCGACCAATCAAACTACATCACATAAAGGGCTTTAACGGGAAAAAATAAAGACCCTTTTATCCCACCGCGAGGAGGTTGTAGCGTCGTTACTCGTTTTAGCTGGGGTGGTAAGATTTATTTTACAACACCGCGCTTTAGGGTCTGTCCTGATGAAAGACGTTTTTATACGGGAAAATAGAATATTTGGAAACCTTAAATTGCGCGACAGTTATAAATAGTTGGTACTGGGCGACTCGAAATAATTTGTGCCTGGTGGGTGTTTGAGCAATTAAAATTATCAACTCAACACTCGATTCGAATTATTAATTCAAGTCGAATATGAGTTTTAGGGTCCCGTACCTAACGAATTTTTTTTTTTTAAATAGATGTACTTTAAGTATAAGACTAGTGAAACACGCGATTTACTGTTAAAACAACAGTAACATTAAATAAAGCTCAAATTTCAATGCCTTTATTTGAGTTGAGTCTTCGTAAAGGTATTAGAGGTAAGAGGCTGTATCTTCATTCTACTGAGGGAGGTAAGATTTATGTCCCAAGACCACGCATTATGGTGCCGGAGGGACGAGCCCGAATGCAGCCTGCAAGGGATCATTTCCGCTTATGGCCCAGGATCATCGGATCTTGGTTAATATTCTACGGGATTGTGTGAGGGAATTGGGATTAATTTGGTTCTACTCTCTTATAAACAACCTGACTGTGGCGACCTCTGTGGCGCAGTGCGTGCGCTTTCGCTCTATAAATTTGAAGGTCCTGGGTTCGATTCCCTGCTCGAGTCTGGTGTGGTGGGAGGCCTCGGCCGGGTCTAATAAGCGCCCTGCCGACAAAGCGTGTACGATACCATGTAGAAACCAATTAGGAGTACGGGTTTTCCATAACCCTAATTAGCCCGCTATCACCTTAGACTGCATCATCACTTACCATCAGGTGAGATTGACGTCAAGGGCTAACTTGTAGTGTAAAAGGCCCAAGATCATTAATCGCATAAATAGTTGGGCGTGTAAACGAAACTGTGAAGTTAACCATAAATGGCGTATCTAATATTAGTACAGTCCTTTAGAAGCATTGTAGCGGTGATAGCCTAGTGGTTAGGGCGTCAGCCTCCTAATCAGAGGTCGGCGGTTCGAATCCGGGCACGCACCTGTCACTTTTCGGAGCTATGTGCGTTTTAAAAAAATTAAAATATCACTTGCTTCAACGGTGAAGGAAAACATCGTGAGGAAACCTGCACGCCTGAGAGTTCTTCATAATATTCTCAAAGTCGTCTGAAGTCTGCCAATCCGCACATGGCCAGCGTGGTGGACTATGGCCAAATCCTTCTCATATTGAGAGGAGACCCCTTTGTAGTGAGCCGGTAATGGGTTGATCATGATGATGGAAGCATAATTTTTACACGCTTAATATAGTTTAGTTCAGATATGTATATTTTAACTTGAATACAAATCATGTTGTTAAACTCAAGGTGATTGTACATGCTTTCATCAAAGCAAGCTATAATGTAATAAATAAACCAATATTTTTTTGATTTATAACTCCAAAGGGTCGCTCTAATAATGAACAGATGCTTATTTCTTCATGCAAACATGATCGATAAATCACGCTACAATTTATTGCTCTAGCTAAATTTTTAGTAAGCGTTTTTTATTTCAACTTCTTGGTGTATTAAAGTTCTAAAGTCAAAAGTGAATTTTATAAGAAGCTTTATAGTAAATGCATTAGATTTAAAAAATTAGTAATTAATGCATTTTTTCGTTGTTTCTAAACCAACGAGAACTATAATTATTCCCGGACAAAAATGCAACCTATATTTGTGATAACTTTTAATAAGGCATATATGCGTAAGATGCGAACCAACATATGCGTTTCTCAAACGCATAATATAATAATTATACTAGCTTCAGAATTAGGTTTTAAGCTTCGCTCGTTAAAAATTTAATCTTCCCACGGGATCTATTTGAGAGATCGGTATAGAAAATACATGTCCTTTTCCATGGCATGCATATCATATAGTTAAATTTAAAAAACTTCTTTTCGGTTAAGAAGGTTTCAAAGCGAACTATTATCACATCTTTGTGACAATATTTAGGTCCTAAGAGCGCTAACATAGCATAGAATGTGGACATTTGTTTTGTGGACCTGGTTTGATCCAAAAAATGTATTTAAGATTTTTTGGATCAAACCAGGAATCGAACATAGGAACCTAGTGATCCATAGAACATGCTCAATAACTAGAAAAACAAAGCAAATCCTTATTATTTTTATTTTCCTAAATATTTTTTTCATTGGGTTTTCTTATACACAGGTATTAAAGCATGGTGGGAAAAAAAATAAAAATCAAATGAAATGTTTTAATTGTTTATTTGTCGTTTGTTTCAATGCATTATATATTTAAATAAGTTTCATAACAAAAGTTTAAAAGTAGTAAGTATGTATAAATAGTCTTACACTATCGCTATGACTGTACTATCGACTGAATAGGTATAATGTTGGTTATGAAGTAGGCATAGTTTTATGAAACGTATAATATGTGATATAATATGGAAAAAAGTATACTGCAAGGTTAACTTTTAGCTATTATTTTTATCGAGTATGGTTCGAAGTCTCTAGTTCGAGTACGAAACTGTTTTAGGCAGTGTTTCATTATTTTATTCATTTGATTATAATATTTATAAGTAATTGTTCAATTTTATATTTATAACTTAACAATAGTTATTTTAAATTATTATTCTGGTTTAAGATTCTCATAAGACGTATATAGAATACGATCGGCACACTTACAATCGTAGACTTATTTTCGTATATTTTATTATGGCTATGCATAAGAAGTATTAAGTTTAAATATTGTCTATAAAAGTGTGGGCATAGTTAATCTCCAAAGCTTGTATTAGAGGAAGCAAAAAAGCTCCGTTTTAATCCGAAGTGTTACAATGTTGGATCAAGATACATATGTTAAAAAAATACAGTATTACTTAAATGAGAATTATTTTTCTTTCACAACATAGTATCTTGATTCTCTAAAATAACTACGATCGCGTGTATGCAAACCTAAAACATTATAAGATTAACACAGATAAAGATCTTAAGCATTCTTTATTAAAATTTCTTATGTTCTTGTATATAATACGTTAAAAAAGTAATCGTAAACATTTAAAGATTACCTGGATTTATTTGTAATATACTATGAATAAACATTAATTGAAATATTAAACCTTTTCTGCACTACATGTCAATAAAGACTGAGTTTTTATGTGCTCAGTCTCTTATAATCATAAAGTAAATAAAAACTTAAATTATTGACAGGACTAGAAGCTAGAAACTTAGAACCACACGAACAATACAATTAATATTTCCTAAGTATAAAAATATTAATTTAATATCTTTCCAACACAATAATCCAAATAAGTCTCTCGAAATGAACCTACAAAAATAGCCAATAAATAATGTACTTATTTCATTTGTACCCCTCACCATCAGCGCAGCTGGTTCCTATTACGTCTATATGATAAATTGTGGACACACTAAAACATTTGCTAGCAAGTTTTATTTTAAATTTATTAGAAAGGTTACATCAGATATATAAAAATAGCAAATTATAATGCGTGATTATTGGTGATGACGTAAACATTTCGCCACGCCCCGCCCGGTCAACAAGGCAGTAAAATATTTAGTGTAAATGGCAATTATCCTGGTGGGAGGCTTATAGTTATTTTATGGTGGTAAGTTACTACCCTAATGACAAAAACGTGGTGGCAATTTTTTTTTTTCCGACTGTCTATTAGCTGTATTAGACTGCCCTATTGGTTGCCACAGCGTAACCGGGCTGTTTGGCGAGCTTCGGAAAGAAGCTCTGCCAGAAGAAATTTTGAGCCCTAGGGCTCGAAGAAACTAAGTGAACGACTGCCTAAAGGCGCCTCCTTTGAGGCCGAGCCTCGGCTTAGGCGACGTTTGGGATAACGGGGGGTCGGACGGTGAGTGCTCCGTACGTCTCCGAGGCCATGGATGTAGCCCACATCCGGATGACGTAAGATAGCGGGGACCTCGTCTTCGCCAGCGAAGACGGTGTGTGATGGCAATCGTTCCAGCACAATGTCACATAGAAACCAATTTGGAGTATTGGTTTACCTTAGCGCTAAAGGTAACCCGTAGACCCGTGTCATTGTAGACTGCATCATCTTACCACTTGAGTTTTTTTATCTTTTTTATTCACTACAAATTAGCCCTTGACGGCAATCTCACCTGATGGTAAGTGATAATGCAGTCCAAGATAGGGCTAACCTGATAGGGGTATGGTAAACCCTTACTCCTAATTGGTTTTTACGCGACATCGTGCTGGAATGCTAAATCGCTTGGCAATACGTATTTGTCGGTAGGGTGGTAACTAGCCTACCACCAGACCAGACTCGAGCCGGGAATCGAACCCAGGACCTCCAACTTTATAATGCTACAGCGCGTGCGCTGCGCCACGGAGGTCGTCAAATTACCGATTGGATTGCCGTCATAGCTTGTTGAAGTAAAATCCTATTTTGTTTAGGTTCATCTTGTAATATATCTCAGTAACGTGATAATTAAGACGAGCATAATTTTATTTTCAATATTCATAATCTTAACCCTCCTTGAATATTTTCTATTCCTTTAAACTTCGTCCCTGTTATGCTGCAAATTTGTAGCTCCAGGATAGTTTATAGGCCGTGGCTTTTTGAGAGATCTATTTTGTATCTCTATATGAGCGAATCTGTTTGTTAGTTACTTAAATATACTGCTGAAGGTCCACAGCGAATATCTACGTAATGAGCAATTTATGTAATCAAGATAAATTCTTAAGTATTAACAGCCTAAAGTTTTATAACGAATACGCAAATTTTTCGATTAACACATTACGCAACACTCGTTGAATAATATAACACGGATTCTCTGGCAACAAAAAAAAAATACCTTTACGCAGTTCAATCGACAGGGCTCTTTGTACGTGGAGTGACCCTTCCACTTACACTATTTTTTTCCCTTTTTAGCTCATCGCCAATTTCTAAATATTAATTTAATTTGGCCATAATATATTTTTATTAAAAAAATAAAATCTCCATATCAAACTTTGTTCTCATAAGTTGTCACTAGTTGCTATCGACTTTAACGAGAACTTGCAATATAAACGTGGTGGCTGGTGCACGCATTAAATATTAAACAAAGATATATATACATATATATTGTTATTTACTAGTAAATGTTTTAGTGTCTAGTGCTATGTAGATAGGCTATGTTTGTCTAAGCAGTACTCATTATCTGATTATTCCGTTATCTTTCTTCACTAAATACGATTTATACGCTATAACAATGTTTCAATAAAAATTAACATATTATTATAGTATTTGAAATTAGTAATCTATATTGCTCATAATTATTTGTACAAAGTTCTCATCATGTTTGGTGTTCTAATTCAGAAAATAGATGTATAACTACTATGCAATTACACATGAATATTTTCTCACATAATAATTACATTCGACATGACTATTTTAAATTACTTTACATATGGATTCATAGGGGAGAGGATCTAGGAAACAAAACGATCTACATCATAATATCTGTACATTAAGTCACGTCTGATCATCATTCTGTTAACCTTATTTTCAAGTTCAAACATAAACAAATATACGAGTGTAGACAATGATTTTATAAGTAATAAAACGTAGATTTTATGCAAGTTGTGGTTTATTGTACTCGCACGCTACCTTTTGTCCAAAGTAAAGATGGCTTCGTCAAGAGACATTACCAGAGTCAATTTAGTACCTTCAAAAGTTCATAACTAAAAAGAAAAATGCTTAAAACAAGCATATTAATAAAATAACCAACTAGCCAACAAGAGCTCAGATTTCGATTATTAACAGTTGTTGATCAAACTATTGCGTTGAAAATGTTAAATCACATTCTTAAAACACTCTTGATAGGAAGTCAGGCCATCTTCTTTTCATAAACAAGGATAGGGTGCGTGAATATTAATATATTTTTAACATTTTTATGGCCTAAAATTTTGATTCCATTTCGAGTCATTAAGTGTCTTGTTATCGTTAATATCTAATGTTTTATAAACTTATAACTTCATTGTCTAGGTATTCACTTAAGAATAAAGCATTTATCAGTGAAATAATTCGAAGTCAAAAGATACAACATTACTAAACAATTTAAGTACAAAATCGAGGATGTCTTTATCAGTAAAAATCATTATATTTTATATTTACATATCTATGTACAAAGCTATCACATATTACAATTTTAAACATCACTATATACATTATTGCAAAAATCAATGAGTCCGTCGATCACTATCATTTAAATGTCCTCCATAATACGACGAAGACATGAAATTACGTTTTTCAAATTGTTCGTAATGGAAAACTTTTGTTAAACATACACTATGTGCGGTTTCTCTGGGGTTCTATGGTGAGGTATTGTTTCATACGCAAATTGCTGGTAAATATGCTCTTCGCTATCTTCTTGATAATACGGACTTTTGTCAACACTGTTCCACGGTGGGTTTAATGAGTGAAAGTTATTTGTTACTGTTGAACCGATCATCAAATACCGGTCAACGTCTCTCTTTGTCTCTTGTTCCCTGCTTCGTGTTGAGTATCCTAAGCCATTTCCTATTTTGGAAACATCGCCATTTAACATAACACTAGTCATGACTTGCTTTGATTTATCTCCTTTACATCTTTTTAGTGGGCCCATGAAATACAATACACCTCCCACAACACTTATAATTATACTCACAGTTAGCACCACAACCGCAACTACCACCCATCCATTTGAGCAACCAAATTCAGATTCCGGAATTTGTACAAATAAAACACCTTTCAAATGTCCTGGCGCAGAACATTTCACATCTTCATAATCTATTTTAAGTATAGTACTTGTATTATCAGATTTTTTTCCGCGTATTTCGCTATTCCTCCCAAGTTTCCAAAGCCATAATAAAGAACAATTACATGCAAAAGGGTTTCCAGATATTTCAAGTTCTTGAAGCGTATCTATTGGAAAATGTGATGCTTCTAGAGTTTCCAACGCATTATTTCTAATATAAATATGTGTCAGCTTTGGATTACCGTGAAATAGTCTTGATGGAACTTCTCTAACTTTCAAGTTTTCATTCATCCATATTTTCTGCAAATTTATATTATCCACAAAAGCCCTAGAATCAATCTTTTCCAAATCATAAACTCTACTCAAGTGTAAATGTTTTAAGTGGAATAGGCTTTGAAAAGACAGGGATGAAATGTTATGAAAGAAGTTTCCGCTTAAGTACAAATGGGACAAGTTTGATAGCTTTGAAAGTGCAGATGTAGGAATTGATGTCAAATTGTTATCGCTGAGATCTAAATGGCGTAGTGATGGTAAATTGTGAAGACCCAATTGATCTACGCCTTCAATAATATTGTTGTTGAAATCTATATGCTTCAACTCTTTCAAGTATGGGATTCCATGTTTATCTATTCTTTGAATTAAATTTTCAGATAGGTCCAAATACTCCAAGCGAACAAGGAAAAATAGATTTGTTGATGGTATTTCTAAAATGGAGTTGTTTTTCAGTGACAATATTCTAAGCGACGATAGGGGCTCGAATGTTTCTGCCTCGAAACTTACTAATCTATTGTTTGATAGGTCGAGCCTTTCTAAAACTGAGAGATCCTTAAATGTTTGTGGATTTATAAACGATATATCATTACTTGATAAATCTAAGTCAGTTAATCTCTTCAGGCCAACGAAGGTATCCTTGTCTAGTCGCTTGAGCGCATTGTGACTTACATTGAGATGCGTCATCTCCATGTTATTGTCGAAATTTTTACTACCTAAATCCTGTACTCGGTTGAACGAAATATCCAGTATGGTTAACTGCGTGTAAAAAGCGAAGGTATACAGAAGATCTGCAATGGTATTGTGAGTAAGGTTGATGTGGGTAGCTTCTGGGTTGAGTTGAATGGGGACGATTTCCAGACCTGCGTTGGCGCAGGAGGCGGCTCTTAAGGCGTCGTCGCACGCGCATCTCGGTGGGCATAACGTTCGTGCTGTTACACCACATGCCCATACTACAACTACCACCAACCAACGCCACTTTCCTATGCCGCGTGAGCCCATAACATCTCATGTATACGCCACCAGGGACCTGTAATGAAAAGAAAACAAAGTTAGAACGATTTTCCTCACTCTAACCAAACATAATAGAAGGGCTTTGAGTTTCCCATCCGATCCCACCCTTTAAGTGTAATGTCCTAAAACATTAGATGTTATTATTTGAATAAAAGAAAATCTCGTTTCATGGATATTTTTTGCTTTGAAGTAATATATCGCTTTTTGTAATTTCCTTTTAAAATAAAACGTCGGTGGAAAGCCTCACAATGGGAAGAATAAAAGATGTTTACAACGTTCACGTTATCGTTGGACACAATCTTAATAAAATTTCAACCGAGGAGTGCAGATAACAGACACATCTTCTGTGTTTGGGGAATGTAATGGTTACGCGAATTAGCCTAATAAACGAAATTTTTGACTATTGTGTTTATTTAACATAGTTAACATTTAAAAATTCCAGTTTCACCGGGTCAGCTATAGTTGTACAAAATTTATCTAGAAGTTTTTTTTATGATTTTTGTTAAAAGTTATATTAAAAGTTACGGGGACGTAACAAAAACATGAAGGAGGAAATATAATAGCGGCCTTATCTCATATATATAAGATATATCGAACATACAGATGCCCGCACAGACATACTCTAACATTAACGCCAGAAACATATTCAATATTGTTCCGCCGTAGGTTAAAATTTGGTCCTGTTCTTTGTGCGTAAATCAATGCCCTTTGGACCTTTTACCCTTGAACAAAGGCCTTGAACTAGAAAGAGCTAATGTTTCCGAAATGTTGGCTACTTGACCGTTTTACAATAAACAATTCATTCAGTATGTAACGAACAATGAAATCGATGTTGATTCTTATTTTGGACGATGTTGATACTATAGTAAGTAACATCACGAATATCGTAACATGGCTTTATGATTAGTATCCCAGCTATTGCTACATCAACCATTTCCGGAAAATACTACTTAATTGCGCGGTCCACTTTAAGATGAATGCTCCATATAAATTCAGGGCTAGCGGCTAGAACCCGTTTGACTAATCCGCCGACGCCCAAATGATTCCACAATACCTTACAAAACGCTTCTCAGTTTAACAAAGGAGCGTTTGGTACTTTAAATTAAATGTTCGGCTTTACAATTCGACGGAATGTATAATGAATAGCACCGTAACATCTGTTAACGAAGGCGAACGATCTCGAAAGTTTTCACGCGCGGGAATAACTAATTGCGAAGGTTGGGATTCAATTTATGGCTTCTAGTGCGCCTCTCGGGAGATCACGCCGTGCCAAAGTATTAATAATGCAAAACAGTGTCACGGAAAGTTTTTGATTCTGAATGCAAATAGAATTAGGAACCAGCGTCAGGATTATGGAGTTCATCCTGTCGCTTTGTCAGTTATCGTTGGTTTAGCGACATGTAAATTTTCTCCTAAACAGTATGCACTCATAGCAATGCATAACCGTCATACAAATTAACTCAAGATTATGAGATTCCAGTTATTCATAAAGCTGATATAAAACTTTTTATCGTAATATTCCCGAAAGCATTGAAGTATTGATCAAATCCCGATAAATTAAATTTTTATTTTTGTACGAATAAATATTATGAGCATAAACTAATTATTACAATTGGCATAGTTTGTCAAAAACATGGATGACAGAATCACGAGATATAAAACTGTTCAACTCAATCAAAGCGTTCCTTGGAAGACTTGTTATCGATCGACTATATTGTAAAAAACTAACAATAACCATTGACACGTTGAAAAATTCAATTTCACAAGAAATGTTAATAAGGCAATGATACTTCCCTGAGGACGTGAGAAGTCCTCTCTCCCTTAGAAATTGGATATCGTCCCGTACGAATGGATTACCTCAGCTCGTTTGAATTACAGAAACCATACGTCTACGCACATTCGATACACATTACAGATTCCCGTATAAGACCGGATTAATTCCGGCATATTCTAAAAGTACTTATTTAATCACATGAAGAGATAGGGAGAGATGTATATGTAAAATTCAATAGAAACTTCGATAGTTCAGCAGAAGCTCAAATCTAAAAGGCCTGAGTTTAAATAATGGGCCAGTGAAATTATTAATCCTACACGCTTTGCTTTTACGTGCAGAATAAAAATATAATTGATGGAAATTTTACCAGAAACCTGCATTATAAGGAACGTCCAAATTTTTTAATCAATATTTTCATCATAATTTGATTGACTTGGAATTAGAGCTAACTCCTCCAAGTTATGCATGAAGGCATTGCATTATTGGCCTTTTACGATAAAAATCACACATAAGTCATAATAACCACGAAAACTTTAAATAGTCTCCGAGGCAACAGTTTCCAAACGCTGCGCCAGTCTTGACTTTAGCCAGACGAGGTAGTTTACCAACGGGGTATCAAGTTTTTACTACTTTCCAAATATAGTCAAAGTTAATAGCATTCGTGAAGGCGTCTAGGTCGTGACTATTGAACGTAGATCGGTGTCATAACCGTCACTTTAAAGGGTATAATGACTTTTAATAACATCGAAACTCAGCTTGGTCTAAGGTGATCGCGGCTAAGCGGCCCCTGATAAAGAAGCGAAAGGGACGACCCGCCCTCCATTTCCGAGCCAACATTGTTCTGAGCGGCATTCTTTTGTCTTTTAATTTCCTGTCCGCCAGAGCGCGCTGCCGTCGTGAATTTTGCTTTCGTGAGCTTCGTTAACTTGTATCGGCCTTTGTTGTTGCCTATTGAACTTTTCCATTACAAACGTCATCGATCGAAACCGCTAAATTTGTTGGAAAATTTTTCTTCGCCGGAACAGCAACGAAATGAACACCGGCCCTTTTTGTTTTAATTTGCCTTTTTATAAGCGAATGTGAATGAAACTTTGTTTTCGCTTTCTTAAACTGTAATGGAATTTGAATGTTTCTTATTGGAAAGTTGACGGCAGCGTTTTGACATTAAAAGAGGATTTTGATAAGTCTAATGGACTTCTAATTCTTTCTCCGAATCCATTGAATATGATTTGCGAAGTTTCTAATCAACAAAATCCGATAAACTGAATGGGGAATTACTCAAAAGCTTTATGTAAATGCTGCGTACAGCAAGTAGGTAAGTATTATTTGAGCGCGTTCAAAATGTATGGAATGAAAATTTGTATCACAAGCAACTTTAAAAATAAGTTTTATTTTTATTTTTTGTACTTATTGTTGTTAAATGAAACGTTTGTAACTGGGTCAGTATTCTAATTATGTAACCACATTGGAAATCATATCTATTTTTCAGTATTTTATGCAATTAACGCAAATTCATTTTTTTTCCTAATATTATCACTATTTTCTGCTACTTATATTCTTCAAAATATATATAACATGAGAATATATCCAATAGTAAATGTGGGTGAAATCACGATTTGCAGTTGGTTACTGTTATCCAAGACTATTATCATCGAAGTTTAAGAATAAATGAAAACCACTGGATACATAAAAGGGTAATCAACCTAATAAATACGTTTATTTAGACAATATTGAGAAATGCGATACAATCGCAAAACGTGCTGCAATAGCAATTACTGTTCTAAAGGCGCCTTAATTCACTAAACACCGTTCCGGTGTCAAATTGAATATCACAGCATCCTCGCCTATGAACAACAGTCTCATCGGCCCGTTTAAATTATCAGAATCATAAAGCAACGAATCCTTTACTTTAAGATAGAAATTTAACGTCTCTGTCAAAATACTGGATCAATTGGTCCACAGCAAACCATATTAACTGATATCGCATTAACAACAACAGATTATTTTGTCCAAGTTTGTTTTAGACTGCAATTTTTGAATTGACTTTTCACTTTGTAAGTGAGTGAGTGATGAAAATTCTTGATTTCAATCAACAAAACATAAGTATACTTAATTCAAATAATCCTTTAAAAGGCAGTTTTGATGACACATTAACTTACATCGTGATGAATAAAATTTTAAAACTACTTTCGTAAACTAAAAACTGAAGCTACGAGGGTTTCTTATGAGGATTAACGCGCCGTGGTCTAAGAAGAAGCCCACAATAAACTTAGCCAAGTAACTTTTCTTTTTTTAAATAAAGTAAATATAATAAATATAATAAATCTCACTATCGTCTATATAACCTTTAACGGGCTCAGATTGTAATATCAGTCGCACGAAAATGTAACCGTGTAGCTCGATGATCAGAACTATCAGCCTACTAATTGTGGGTAAGGTAATCAACAACCGTGCGTAACTGAACCCACTAAAGTTATCACGGTGTTAATACAACTTGAGACATTACTAACACAAAGGACGGTTTACGAGGGACCGGGACAATAAAACCGGTGTAAAACTCGGCTAACCGCTCTTCCCCCCAAGAAAATATCCGAGCCCTCACCGCTTTATGAGTTGCTTAAGTCGCGCGCTGCTGTTTTTTAAACACGAGTAGTTGGCCCAGCTCCTAGTTCGTTTTTAAAACATCTGCTTAAATAGTTCTCCTCAGCTTATCAACGATCCACTGCTTGGCCTCATTTCGAATAGGAGAGAGGGAGTTAGACTGAGATCTATTGAGCGAACATAGACTTTGTTCAACTTAGTGTTAAAATGAGCAAAACTTAATGATAAATCTCAGACTTGAGATATCGGACGCGTAACGTTTTCTTATAACAGTTTCTCAGTTTCTTTAGTCAGAGTTAAGGCTAAGTTTGCTACAGATCTCGGTTATAGAACTTAGTGATTTTGATTGGCGGACTTCATGAAGCTTCATAGCAATACATAACTTTATTATTATGTAACAGAATTAATGAGAATTAATTGTGGCACTCTCCTATACAATTTTGGACAGTTTTCTTTCAGTATTAAAAACGCTATCTAGGATATCAGGTAACAGAATTAATGAGAATTAATTGTGGCACTCTCCTATACAATTTTCGACCGTCTTCTTTCAGTATTAAAAACGCTATCTACGATATCGTATGGACGGACTGTTTCACAGAACTAAGTGACCTATTATTCCAATTTCAGGTTTGGAGTTTGGACCCATAAAAATAGTATTGTTGATTTATTATGTTTAACGCAGCTTAAAGTCAACGCTGCACACACAAGTTTAGTTTAAACTAACTGAAACTCTCACTGTTGGTTAAAACTAGTTGCGGCACCATTTGTTAATATTTTGCGAAACACTCAAGCACGTATAAGTTTGGTTAGTTATATAGCCACAGTGCATGAACAGAAACATAAACGACGTCTGGTAAGTACGAGAGTCAAATTCGTTTAAAAAGCTAACGCGTACACCTTATGTGTCGCTAATCGCAACCCGACACATGTGGTGACGGTACCAAAATATATTTGAATAGATAGGTCCTAAGTGATCGAGCTATTTTAAATTGCATCTATTTTTAATAATTATCGTTATCTTCATCATCGAGCGGTCGTGGTCATCACGAAGCAATGTCTCTGCGGGTAGATGTTATGCGCCACACGACCATTCGCCTTTTCTCTCTGCTGACCGAAAGCCTGGTGCACTCGTCCAAAGGACCACTTACAGCAGACTTAATCTGATCGGTCCATCGTATGGGTGACCTTCCACGCCCTCTGGTGTCCTCCGACTTGCCGAATTATCGTTATACACGCCTTTAAATACTGTCCAAATTAAAATAAGATTGAATTTGATCTATGGAGCCATCGATTAAAGACTATAAAAATACTCTATGTGAGTGCTAATGCTGCTCTAATGAGCAGCGTGGGAGGTGTTATCCGTGAGAGCGGCAGCACGTGCAGCAGTAGTTATTGCTATTGCCCAAATTCGGTTTTATCTAGATCCAACAGCAACCGTTGCTGTTGCCGAAAGTACTTTAATGTGTCCAGAATGTAAGCTATATATATGCAATATTTCGTCAAGACCTGTTTAGTAACCAATATGATCAATTTTTAAATCGCTCAGCGAAAGATTTAGAATATTACGTGATGAAAATCAGTTAGGAAATATATTTATTTGTATAAGTTCTATGATCTTTACTAATATCAAATATAATATATAAGAAGCTAAAGTTTATTTTTCTTGTTTCTTTGCTTATGTCCAAAACTACCAGTTACGTTTGTAAAATATTGGAATTTCATAGTCTTTTGATATACAGCGCAGGGACGAGAGTGAGCTTAACAGAAAAATGTTAAATGTGTATGCGAAAGGGCAAAGGAGTGTCGAAAGATTAAAGAAGAAATGGACGGACTGTGTAAAAGGGGGTATGCGTGTAAAAGATGTGAATGGTGAATTGACAGCTTATAGAAGTGAGTGGAAGAAGAAGCAATGTTGTGCCGACATCACATAAGGATAAGAAGAAGAAGAAGCAGATAAGTTAAGTGTAATTGTATTTAAAACTACGCTTTTCCCTTTAGAAGTTGCGTAGCTAGAATAAAACACAGAACGAAAGTCTGGTCAAACAGCGGGCAAACGTTTTTAGAATAGCAGATGAAAGCATGTATTATTTAAAACAATAAACTGAGGGTTGCTTTTAGTTAATAAACAAAGAAACGGACAAATTTCATAATAATAATTAGAGATGTGAAATAAATAAATTAAGATAGTAACTATGTGTTGAAGTGGCTTTGGATTCCACGAGTAAGTGGCGTAATGAGGAAAGTTCCGACTAAGAAGTCCGACTGTAGGGCGGAGGCAAACAAAACCAAAGTGAGTGACACGTTCGCATAGCGATTGCAACTTTACACTAAATTGTTGGAGAATAAATGACAGAACTTTCCGTCTTCCTGGAAAAGTTGAGAATGGAATTAGTTTTCGTTTAAATTAAAATGAGTGGATTCAATTAATAGTTTTATATATATTAATTGATCATCTTTATCGAAATACTAAAGTAAAATTTATCTTTGTAACACATTTTATTCATGTGGTTTATAGCACTCCAAAAATATTTATATATTTTTTTCGATTTACGATTTATTTTTGCGTTAAAATGTATACAATATCATACAAACAACCAGGAGACACCATGGCTTTGTGTATCTGTAATAAAATTCTCTTAATAACCGAATTCAAAGCTACCGTACTTAAAACTTCGGTTTCTAAAAAGTCTTAATGGTGTTTATTCTAAAATAATGTTTATACTAACTATCCTTAATTTAAAATAAATACTTTTATGAGAGTACCATAGAAATTTAAGCATAAACTAATATTTTCGACATTTACGTAAATATCTTCGCTATTTTAGTTACCTAATCGGTCTTTAGGGTCGTTTTAATTAAGGCGATATGAAAGTTAATCTAAATAAACGATGATAAAGTGTCCACACCCTATTTCGCCACGGCCAACCAATTTTAATGTAATGTAAAGAGGGAGCCCACCTGCCAATAGTTACACTCCCTGAATAGTAGAGTAACCAATTCGCAGCCCGGACTTTTCAAAAATTTACAAAACACCCATTAAATTGCCAAAGTCCCAATTTTAACCAATTTAATTCTAAGTTAAGCTTACTGCCAGAATTCTTTTTAAATTCATTACTTTATTCTTACTTTTAGGGTTATTAAAAAATATATTACTCCAGATATATAATAAAATATAATAATTCATCAAAATAACTACTTCAATAAAGTAACAGTTTGATTTTAACAAACAGTTACAATCATATTGACCATGAAAATTTATTTAAAAAGCTTTTTTCATTGTTTTCTTTTTCCATTTTTAGGGGTTCATGTTACCTTTGTAATGAAAATCGCGGAATCGGACAATCCGTTTGCAACTTCGAGGTTTAACGGTTAAGTTAGGATAATAATTAAATAATCATAATAATAACAAATCTCCTTATAAATACACCATCAACGATAATTGAATTTATTTTTGCGACTCCGAATTCTTTTACAAACTTATGGCAACCCTACTAGTTATTGATTTTATAATCAATGTCGGATTTGAACCCCATTGCCTTCTCACAATCATTATTATCACGATCAGATTTGTTAATTTAACAAATAGGCTCAAATTGTAAAAGACTGTAATCGTAATATCAGCCGTTTTATATAATTATCTGCGTAGTTTTGATAACCTTTGTTCAGATAGCCCCGCAAATTGGGTACTGTGTTATAATTCATAACTCTTTTTATATTCGTATTGTTGTATTCGTGTAAAAAAAGGAAGGAAATGTCACGTCGTTACGAAAACAATACAGTACGTTACCGCGAAATATCGCCCTTTAGATCCTTCCCACAACACGAGCTTATAGCTAAAAGGATAAAAAGAACTTTACCCTAACAAAACGTCTACACAATCCCATTTTCTCTTTCATCGCAGCCAAGCGAGTCTTAGTGAATCAGGCTGTTCTATGGGCGCCTTTATAAACGCAATAATGAGAAGTGCTAAGGCGGTATTCATCCGTGTGCCCTAACGAGAGCCGTCGATGAATCGTCCATGAGGCGAGCACAAAACTTGCCTCTTGGCCCGTAATGGCGATGCTCCGGGGTCGCCTCTGCACTCCACGTGCTAACTCGCCAACTAAAGCGCTTTAAGCGAACACCAACTCGCTTGCTTTGACTTTCATCGCTTGGATTACGCTCAACTCGCCCCGATTGGATGCGGCACACGGATGAATAGTCAATGAACGAATTTGGGCCAAAGCGAACGGCACGGATTAAAAGCAAGCTTGTATACCTACTAACTCGATTAAAAAATACTCAGACGCTGAATGCATCGTTTAGGGCAGTGTTACATACATGTACTGTTTGTGTAAAGTTTTCGCCTTAACGTTAACGTGTGGAGCAACTTTGTTTTATGAACAACTGGCTATGTTCCGTCCCAAGGGCATTTGGGAATACGAGTGTTGGCGTAAATGCTTACTTCCTTACGTGTACGAAGTCTGCGTCTGTGTTGGTATATATATTAAGCAGTTAGCGCTAAATAATTCAGACTCTAGAAAGATTATTTCTTTTAAAATAACCTACTAAAAATATGGGGCTCCATACAATCTTCGGTCCTGACTGCATTAAGACGAAATAGGATTTATTTTGTTTGTTTAGATGGTGGATTTTTTTATATATATGTATAGATCTATTTTATTTGAAATTTTGGATTTATAGGTTCCATAAATGAAT
Source organism: Lasiommata megera (assembly GCA_928268935.1). NCBI lineage: Eukaryota > Metazoa > Arthropoda > Insecta > Lepidoptera > Nymphalidae > Lasiommata > Lasiommata megera. The sequence continues at coordinate 6,892,984 of OV743308.1, read as the reverse complement.
TTTTAATTATAATGATGATTAATGAACGTAAAGCAAAACTGATTAAAAAAAATGTTGCGTACTTTCTCATATTTAACTAAAATCCATTCAATTACGCAATCGTCAATTCAAGTCGTTTATTGATTAATTTACCATACATTTTTTTATAAGTATGATAGCAATGTATCGGGCTCGATTTCATACATTTCCTTTGTCTTAAATATTGTCTTAAATCTTAGTAACATTGAGAAGTCTGCAGACAAGAATCCTTAAGCTTTAGCTGTGCTCTCGAGATATTACTAAAGATAATCAAATTATAAAGTTACAATTTATGAATACATTATTATAATTGAACGTCAGCCGGATGAAGTTAAATCAGTGGTATTTTAATGGAGGCGGCTCTGAAAACTGCAAATGACGTGCTTACGTCGGTGATGTCGCTCAGATCGACCCTCAAGCCGGCTAAATGGCCCCAGCCTAATGAAGACTACGCGACACTTCAAGGAATATACTAGAAAATTAGTCATTCCTATCGGATCATCTCTTAGAACTTAGCGGGGCTGAATAATAAAATACCTCACGAACACTCGGTTACGCCTTATCAACTGGGAAGCCATCGAAACGCCGACGAAGCCTAGCCGAAAATCCCCCAGATCCGTGTGAGATATCTAGCGGCTCTTTTAGGGTTATTAAATTGAGTGGGTTTTAGGGAAATGAGTCGCGAAATACATTCGTATACCTTTTATGGTGAGAAATTGGTGTTCCTAATAAATAAAGCGCGCCCATAAAATAAGCCCAACACTTTGACTTCGTTCAATATTCATGGAGCCTTTATACCAGATAAAAATTGGTAGCCTCTTATGGCGGATTGCCAATTGGAAATAATGAAAATGGCGGTTCCATTAACTGGGGTAATGTAAAACCTTATTACCCTAATAGAATGTAATGTGGAGCAAATCTTTATCATCCAAGCTTCACACTTAAGGAAGTATTTTACACAGCCTTAATTTATCGCGATATACCGTTTATAGCTTTCCAGCACATAACTGCATTAAATAACATGTTTGTATGGGCATTTTTTTTACTTAATTTAGCTAAAGATAATAAATAGTCACATTAGTTCCTGAATTCAGGTATCTCTAAAAACTCCCTCACATATGCCACGGTACCCAATTCATCCCTTTACACATAGTTTTACTAGAACTAATCTTGGTTATCACTCCTTAATACCCCGGCTAAGTCGACTGTACAAGGAACTATCGGATAAAGACGATTCTATCGATTTGTTCTGTGACAATATCAATAAATTTAAAGATAAAATCCGAAATACGTTTTGATGTACGCGTCTAGTTTATATTTCTCTGTGGAAGTTTATTTGTTTTAATTTAACTTAGTTTAGTTTTAAGTCAGGTAACAGTTTTAATTTCTTATTATGTACGACCTTTACAATATTTATGCATGATGTGGCTACCTATAAGTAGAATTACATGTGCCAAATTACCTCATAATATCTAATTAAGTTTATTTATTTTACATGTAATTTTGTTGGTTGTCCAAATAAATAAATAAATTCAGTGTTTATTTATCAATGTTAGTTATGCATTATGAGACAATCAAAACAATCTTTTTATAAATGACGGATACGTGTAAAAAGTAGGTATTTTTTTACGCATTATGAGACAATTAAGATAATATTTTTATAAATGACAGATAGGTGTAATAAGTAGGTATTTTAAGAATGAATAAAAAACCCAGACGCTTCGTACCCGCCGGCTGCACAAAGCCTGCGACCAAACGGCTAAGCTTCTCGTCTGGTTAGCGTAACATTCAACGAAATCCAACATTTCACTACCCATTCCGTAGTGAAGCGCATGAGGGATTCTCCCCAACGTATCCTATATTTGCAGCCGAGACGGGGTTAGGGCACCCGGCGACGGTAATGCGTTTTATGAATGAATGAGCGAATGAATGGAAGGATTTAATTTGAAACCATTGAGTCGTGCGCTGCCCTGCAATCCCGCATTGGATGGCGCAAGTTTTTACGCCGAGCTGACGTCGAGATTACCTACGCGACACCTCACGTTTGCCCCGGGTGATAAAACGATGCGGAGATTTGATAAGCAATACGCGTTTCACTATAATAAAGATATTACTACTGTTACCTACAGCTTGTCGCTCCTCTGCTACGTTGCAGTTTTTACGATACATAAAGTTAGGAGCTGAGCGGAATAAATTTAAGATTTTCGAATTCAGTTTACAGAGTTACTACAACAGTATTTCATGTAATCTGACATTTAGATGGTATTTACTCTAGGGCTTTACAGTTTACAGTTAGCAATAATTACTAAAAGGATCCCTACGAGCTAAAAGAGAGGTATGCTTATTGCTTTTTTATTTTATTTTATTTATATATTCGTAATCAACAGTGTACGTAAAATTATTTTTACCAACTTAATCCAGGGTTTTGCTTACTCTTTGCGCTTATGAGTCTTGCACGATTATTGCTTAGTATTTGCATAAAGCAATCGGTCCTGGTTACAAATAACTGGCGATAATATTTGAAGCAGTGTCATGGATTTAATTTCTTTCTCCTATGAATATACCCAACGGAGATACAAAAATGGTCTCAGGAACAATTAGTAGATGTCTCATCTTCTAGAATATAAGATTGACTACCTAGTCGGTATAGCTCACTCCATATTACTCTATCTTAGTCCTTTTCTTTCTATTACCTATAAGTTCCTACTCCACCTTTTACTTTATTCGTTCGAAGAAATCCATTCTTAGTCTCCTTTTCCCGCTTGATCAACCAACCCATTACCGGCTCACTACAGAGCACGGGTCTCCTCACAATATGAGAAGGGTTTGGCCATAGTCCACCACGCTGGCCATGTGCGGGTTGGCAGACTTCACACGCCTTTGAGAACATTATGGAGAACTCTCAGGCGTGCAGGTTTCCTCACGATGTTTTCCTCCACCGTTGAAGCAAGTGCAAAGCAATATTTTAATTGTTTAAAAACGCACATAACTCCGAAAAGTTAGAGGTGCGTGCTCGGATTCGACCCCCGACCTCTGATTAGGAGGCTGACGTCCTTACCACTAGGCTATCACCGCTTATCCGCCTTTCTTCACCTTTATTATGTCGGTGATAAATTCATCATGCCGATGCAGTTGACCAATATTTTTTCCTCCTGTAATTTCTTTTATTGTCATAATACTTCTTTTTTCTCTCCATCTTTTGTTTAAATATCTGATTTTTAGTTGGCTTGTAATTAAAGATTTTTTATCCTTACCCGTTATGTATGTATTATAATTGCTTTGTTTAATCCGAAACCGGTCACGACATTTACGAGGTATTTATAAATCGATGTATCTACAAATGGTTCGCGAGGCTCAAAGGCCAAAATTGATTAAATCCAACCCCTTGGACACTGATTGCAATTGCTGTAAGACTAAAATCGATTTACTTTGAAAGCGATAGAATCATACCAAAGTATCCGCAATCAATACTACTTCCAATTTACCAGATAAGTTCTAAGAAATGTTAGCTTCATCCGTTTTGTAAAGGTTAATCTCATTTATTTTATCACTTTAAGAGTTCAATTCTAATGATTACTGGATATAATATGGTACATTTTTAAAATGAGAGACGATCTAATTACAATTTGCCTTTTTAGCAACAGTCAGTAACAGTTTTTGGCGTTATGGACCAGTGCGTGTACTGTAGTATTATTGACTGGGAAGTCCTGTGTTCGATTCCAGGCTGAAGCCCCCTCTGGTAGGAAGCTTTAGCCGTGACTATTTACCAGCCTACTGGCAAAGATATACCGCGAAGTGATTTAGCGTTCCGGTATGATGCCGAGTAGTAAGCGATAAGGAGGATGATTGGTTCAACCAGTAACGTATCACTTAATATCAGGTGACCCGTCTCCTCGTTTACCCGTGACATAAATATAAAAATAAATAAAAAGAGTTTGCAGACATTAAATGAACATTTTACCTTACTTTACTTATAATATAACCCGCGAATGTAAGAGTGCGCTATAAAGTCAACATCTTCTGAGGATGCAACTGTATTGAAAAAGAACGTGGATAAATTAAATACGCTCTTTAAAAATTATGCGTTTAAAAAAGTATGCGTTTAAAAAATGATGCGTTAAAAAAAAATTAAAATGTCTCATTGTCACAATATTTGTCAGTTGTATTATAACGCCTGTTTGATTGTTAATGTTATTTTAAAGACCAAAACAAAAACAAATGTCGCACAAGATTAATCTTAATCAATCAATGATCAATGATCTTACTTATTTCAGTTAAGTCCAGTTTTAGACAGTACTATTCTTAAAAATAGCAGTTCGAGTTAACTTAGTAAGATTGAATAGCGCATTTTTCTTACTCTCGCAGAAGTATCATTGATTACGAGTGGACGCTGATCATAGCTATAAAATAAACTGTAACGTAACATGGAATTCCTATAGCGGGTCCGCATCCTGCGCGCTAAGAAAAACATGAATGGCGTAACCGTAAGATAGTTGGTCTCGATTTGAACCTGCCTTATCGCTTGTCAGCTGCTTCCGGAGGTCATCGTACTGGCTATACTCGATAGCACTCTGATTAGATTTTATTGATGTTTCCTTCGACGCTTCTTTGTATGTTTGTGCGAATTACAAAAATTAAAGAGTTGCCCCCAATAACTATATAGGACACCGAGTTACGTTCTCAGTACCTACCTCTTACTTATTCATGTATGCCTAGTACTCGGCATACATAAAACTGATATTTGTAAATCCTAAAAATAAACACTTAGATATAATGAATATAAATAAATACGGATAAAGGGATGACTTTCTCGGAGTACATATAGCTAATTATTTTAAAGTGAAATTGTGATATGGTGTAAAAAATAATAATATGCGTGACTAGTTTTTAAAGGCTTCTAGATCAGGGCATGTTTAACCGTCGAGGCTTTTTTTAAATTTAGGAATGCAGCAAACATTCTCCAACTAAAAACTAGTAAAAAAACACTATATAAGGCGACGTTACTTGCTTATGAAAGACCAATTACAATCATGTTTGATTTACAAAATAATTGAGTAGGTGGGTTTATAAATTATATAAACTTGATACATTAAATAAGAAATGGGTGCGATAAAAGCTATCTTTACCAAATTTATACTTAACACCAAAATATTAAGATGTTTCTCTCAACTTATTTCATTAAGTAGAACCACCAAGTAGTGAGTAGAATCACGGCGCATCTCTAGCTCAAATTATTTATTCAATAACATTTTTAATCATACGAAACCGGTACTACCAGTCCTAAATGAGTATTTTTTAATTTTGGCATCTAATTTATGTATCCTCTTAGTACTTCAAAACAAGCTCGAGGATATAGTTGTCATTCCCATGGGAACTACCTACTTACATAATTAATTTATACGAAGTCACTTAAGTGTATAATTTTATGAAAATCCACTCAACTGTGAATAAATCAATACGTCTATAGCAATAATACTACATATGAAGGTTTTTCACTTCGGATACCATTTATGGTATCTAATTCTAAAATCTTTTCATGTGAAATTTAAATAACAAATTTAGTGTTTTATTTTAATTAATGTAAGTAACAATTACTTTCAAATCAGTTATTTATTATTCAAAATAAACTTAACTATACTGGCAAAGCACGAGTTGACGCTTTTTATTTTACTGAGTTACAAATCACAGAGCAAAAGGTCCCTCTATAGAGATAAAATACTGGTATGCCCTATTTACTAACATATATTCGTCGTCGAGGATGTCTGATTCAATGGACGTCTGCTGAATATAGATCACTTAAGGCGGATCTCTCTTCAAAGGCTTAAAAGTGTACAACTTTTTACAAGATCTCAAAAGAAATTAAAAGAAAAGATATATGTACGAGTAGGTAGGTATAGCATTGTCAAAATGCATTTTTAAACGCAATTTGTTGAATCACTTAAACATAAAAAGACTTCGTAAATTAAATTATAACACAAAGCCGGAGAAACAGAGTACCTACTAGTTTTTTAACTTGCTTCGAGCTCCGGAAATAGAGAGCGGTAGTTTCTGTCCTTTATAAGTCTCTAGAAACATTTCTACAAAGTAACAGGATTCATTAAAATAGCTAAGTGAACCTGAAGTGGTGAAGACGCTAGCTGTACACAGCTAGATTAAAAATATCAACGCTTACCTATTTAAACATAAAAATAAAACTTCTAGAGAAATTCGTCAAATATTTGTGGTGACCTATGAATTCTTCTTATAACTCCGTTGGACTGCCACTTTGTCAATATGCTTAAAGTCTTAGATTCGATTTCGTAAAGCCCACCAATCAGCTGGGTGCCCGATTTCGTATTTTTGTTTTATAGTGTGCAAAGTGTTATTTAATTTCATTACATTTCAACCTTAATTTGTTCAACGTGGTGAATGTTTAATACCCTTCCTTCTATGAAAGAGGAGGAGAAGGAGGTCAAGAGCCCTGTACAAGGACATTCATGGACTAGTTATAATGATGGCTACTAATGTATTAACTCGATCGAAATTAGATGATACAATTTTAATAACCAAATTAAATTGTATGTGACATATTCGTACACTAAGAAAATTTGCTGACCTCGAACTTTTGTTGTTGAAACTATCAAGTAAAATGTTTACATATGAGAATGCAAAGCATCTTGTTACTAGCAATAAAGCTAACTTTGTCACTGATATTACCATTTGACATACTAAAATTTAAAAAGTTAGTTTGTCAATGTGATATCTTCTTTATTAAATATACAAAGAGATATTACAAAATGTTTGTTTTTACTTTGTATATTTAATAATTTTGATTTTACTTATTTTTATTTATTCAATACTTATTGTCTTATTGGAATCAAAAATGTTTTTTAAGTTCCAGGAGTTGACTACGGAACTCAAACAAAAAATTACAAAGATATGAAATAAAACGCGATATGAATAATTTCACTTGAAGTCTTCTGCTCACTTTGAACTTTGGACAATAACGAAATCAGGAAACTTTGATATACACATCTCAAATTATATTGGGTACTTTCTTAGTAACTAACGGCAAAGTAATTTATTCTATTAAGGTTTCAGTATACAGTAAAAGCTTTCCCAACAGAGTTCAAAGCTTTGTAACATGTCTTCTCACTAAGTATATAATTATTATGGAGGTACTAGGTTCTCTTTATGCAAGCATTTCCTCCGTATTTCAGCAAGTTGGACTGGCTCTCTGATTTTATAGGATGCCCTAACACTCTGAACCACGCAACCCAGAAAACTAAGTCGGAATAATTATTTCACTTACCACATTGGAGTGAAATAATTTAGTTCAGTCGGAGTCGATGTCTAAAGTAACCATTTTTATCTTTTACGAGTATATATTACACAAAAATAATGGAATATACTCGTATATACGATGTGATTTAAGCAAAACAGTATTATTGAAATGAATTGAAAATATACTTTATTGCACACCATACAAAAAAAAAAGGAAAAAATAGAATAAACACATACACAGAAAATAAATAGGTGCAATAGGCGGCCTTATCGCTAATGAGCGATCTCTACTAGGCAACTTAGCACAAACCAGGGATAAAATATAAAGTAAGGCGAGGTTGGGGTGTACCTACAATTAAATAGAAAAATAAAAGGTTAAATATATAAACAACTAAAAATGTAAATAATATAATTGCTAATCCAATTAAATACGTGTTTTACTTCACAGCTTTTACCTAATCGAAATTAATATCTTTCAGAAATTCAAAATTTTCCGCTTCTGGCTGTACGTCTAATTTCGGCAAAAGTAGCAATTTCCGCGGTATTAAAATAAAAAACGTAAAAAAGGCGGATAAAGTTGCGGCCAACAGGCTGTTATAAATATACCGCGGCGTTTACAAAAAAAATGATATCCCAACTATCAACACGTAAACGTTTAATTGCTGACACTAAAAAAGTTTCTATGTTGTTCTATTTTGTATTACCGTGATCAAATCGAAAATTTGTTCCCATGAAACCTCAGTTAACGTCAGAATACGTGTATAGGTGTTTATAAACTCCCACGAGACGCTCCAAGTCTACCACAGTGGCCGCACTCAGTTATCCGATGATCTATGTAATATAGACTAGCAGTATCGATTACCGTTTATAGGATTGCGCAATATTGACATTTAATGTAACGCAATAAAGCCGAGTTTGGCTTCGGCAATTTTGTGGATAAATTCGATAAGTGTGCGGTAAACCGTACATGCCGTACTTAACCCATTGGACGGCTATCGGATATCAGACGCGGTACATTCAAATTTTCAAACAGATATTGGGATATGGACCATGAAACCACAGATTAAAGTAAATAAAAGTATCCACTTTTTATGCACCCAAGTAATATGAAATTTAAATGCTTTCTTAACAGTCGTTTTGCGTCTGTTAACGATTTAGCATCGGGTTACAATATATAATCCTTGAATAGAAATTTTTATCCTATCAAAATTATAGTTCTTACAATTTCACATTACGTAAACGTATAATAATGACAGAAAATACATATGACACGTTAAATCTCATACTACGTTTCATCTCAAAAAAGTAAAATTGTGATTTATTTTGTATGCTTTATTTATCAGAGTAAAAAAGAAGTTTTACCAACTTCTGCGTTTTTATCCGCTGATAAATAAAGTATATCACATTTTCATTTTAAAAGTGTATTATAAAAATAATGCTATTTTTTTGTTGTCCCTTTTTGAATTATTATCACACTATACGTCTAAAATATATTCAATTTAGTACGGAGAAAACACAGCGAAAAACTTGTCATAAATTATAAAGCTGTTAAGTTTTTAACGCACGTCTTATATAGGCCTTAAATCAGTGTAAATCGTGACGAATGTTTCGAGCGTTGTATTGGTTCACGAGAAAAATAATTAATATGGAACTTTGAAATGTTATATTCACGGGCGGTCAAGCGAAACGGTGGGAACGTTTCAAATTTGGCTTAATCTACATTTGATCCGAACGGAACTCTTAGTGGTTTTTTAGACCACGGCGTGAATACTATTTTATTACAAACGTGGGTAATTATAATCCACGGTTTACGATCCCATCTGTTTAAATGGAAAAGTTTGGATAAACAACAAGTAATTATTTGAGAGGTCTTGTATCGATTGTATTTAAAGGTCCGTTTTGTAATTTTGTATTTTTATCTATGGATCACCGCGTACTTAAGTAAGCGGTGATAGCCTAGTGATTAGAGCGTCAGCCTCCTAATCAGAGGTCGGCGGTTCGAATCCGGGCACGCACCTCTAACTTTTCGGAGTTATGTGCGTTTTTAAGACAAATTAAAATATCACTTGCTTTAACGGTGAAGGAAAACATCGTGAGGAAACCTGCATGTCTGAGAGTTCTCCATAATGTTCTCAAAGGCGTGTGAAGTCTGCCAATCCGCAAATGGCCAGCGTGGTGGACTATGGATGGCCAAACCCTTCTCATATTGAGAAGAGACCCGTGCTCTGTAGTGAGCCGGTAATGGGTTGTTCATGATGATCTATGGATCGCGAGTCGATGATTTAACGGGACAGTTTGCAAGTTTCCGTCTTATAATTTGAACTCCGTTATTATATCTGATATATGGTACTAAAATATATTTCCATTCATTTATTTACATTCGTATTACCTTAAGTATGTTATCATAAAAGTGTTTTGGAGTTCATTATGAATAGAGGAACCCTAAAAAGATATTACCTATATTCAGAGCTATTCAGGTGGTGAGTTGAGCCTTGTTTCCAAAACGAGAGCAAACAAAAAGTTAAAAGCCTTTTTAGTTGCGAGGTAATTGCACAATATCCATATTCCATTCTGCCGCTTTGCAGTGAATTATTTATTAATCAACTTCCTAAGAGAAGATTTTTTCCAATTTCATCCCTATGAATATTTTATGTTTGTTCGTGTGTCTGTTGAAGCAGAGATAAATTAATTTGTATACACTACTCATGTACTTACGTTCTAAGTTTTCTGATACAGAACCTATTTTCTTAAGATTGCTGATATTTTGAAAGGTTAGCCATGGGCTATCTAGAAACTGTCATGACATTTTCTAGATATTCAAGTTTTTTTTTATCCACTACAAGTTAGCCCTTGACGGCAATCTCACCTGATGGTAAGTGATGATGCAGTCTAAGATGGTAGCGGGCTAACCTGTTATGGGCATGACATCGTGCCGGAACGCTAAATCGCTTGGCGACACGTCGTTGTCGGTAGAGTGGTAACTAGCCACGGCTGAAGCCTCCCACCAGACCAGACTCGAGCCGGGAAACGAACCCAGGACCTCCAACTTTAAAATACAACAGCGCGCGCTGCGCCACGGAGGTCGTCAAAAAACCGCCCCAAGTGTACATCTAAATCCTGCTTCGCGCTATTGGAACACCTCTGCAGCACCAGAGGAGCCACTAATGCATTTCAATGCATCAGGAGTCGCTTGCACCCATCCTCGTTTCACACAGGATGGATTCAACCGGCAACGCATCGCCTTGATTGTTTTCCACTCGGCATCGACTAAATTGATTGGCGCTACGTATTTGCCAGTAAGTGGTTTGCCGGGAATCGAATCCAGGACTTACCACTTTATAATACGACAACGCACGCGCTGCGCCACGGAGGTTACAAAATAAACAATTTGGAAACTTCTCATAATCTATATTTCAACGAAAGTAGAAATGAATTACCCACTATATGGCGTAGGTCACATTTATGTTCTTCGTGCGTAGAATATACATTTAATGTACCATAAAGTAAACAAACTTTTACGCACGTAACTTATATTGTGGCGTATATTTTTTGAGGGAACACAACTTCTGCTAAAATATTAACATACGAGTCGGCTATTTACTGTTCGGCGGTACTGTACGGGAACTTTTGAACGACTCGACCTACCTGTAACTTACGTACGTAACAATATAACGAAGAAACTATGGCCCATACAAGATCGAAGTACAAAATCGTCCACCTCGCTTAGTGCAACCAATCGTCTATTTTAAATAGGACATAATATTATCATCTGCTTGAAAAGCTGTGATAGCCTATTTAGGACGTCAGCCTCTTAATCAGAGGTCGGGGGTTCGAACCCGGGCACGCACCTATAACATTTCGAAGTTGCGTTTTTAAGCAATTAAAATATCACTCGCTTCAACAAACGAAAAGGAAAACATCGTGAGGAAATCTGCATGCCTGAGAGTTCTCCATAATGTTCTTTAAGGAGTGCCAATGAAGTCTGCCAATCCACACACGGCCAGCGTGGTGGACTATGGCCAAAAAACCTTCTCATATTGAGAGGAGAACGGTGCTCTGTAGTGAGCCGCCAATGGGTTGATCATGATGATTATCATTTGTGTTGTTTATGTAATTAATAATTACCTTCCCTTTTCATTGTGCACTATGCTTCTGACAACCGAGCGTAACGCACGCGCGTGCGCTGTGTTATGCTACGAACCACTAATTCATTAATGAATGTGGATAAAAACAAACAATAGGATCTTTATAGCGGTTTATATTCAAACAAGTAATTAGCTACTAGTATAAATCTATAGAGTATCCACTCTCCCAATATAATATAATCGGATATTTGTTATCAGTAAGCAGTTTTATAATTCTCATAGAAGTATAAGAGGGCAGCCATTACCAACAGCCGTAATCAGAATTTAATGGAGGATTTCCTTTATTGCATGGTTATAGTAATAAAATGCAATAGAGGCAAATTATTTAATTGTTAAATGTAACATATTTGCATTTACAATTTTATAATATGTTAGACTAATAAATGTATTTTTATTTTTATTTAGAAAAAGGCAACTATTTAATAATTATTACCGTGGTATCATCTGGACATGTTGGTGCTTCAATCCCATTTGAAAGGCAGTGAAGCATAATGCTAAGCTGGACCTACTATTAATAAGTTGTGCCATACATGGAAAACGTTCTTTGGCAATTCTGCAATTCGAGCTTTTTGAGTAAAATGCTTAAATAGTAAGAGGTAAGATGTCGCATTAAACCGTCTAGGGGTTTAGTTTTACTAACTGCTATTAGCTATTTTACTGGCTTGGGCATCGTTACAAGTATTAAGTAAGATCGCAGCCAACTTTTCAACCGACATTTTTTCGAGTGCGATAACAAAGAATTTTTTTTTTAATAGATAAAAACTATAATGAATTCCATATTAAGAAATATTCATTGTATTTCTAGTTAAAAAAATTATAAAGTTGAAATAATAACCAAATTATAAAAATTGTATCCTATTTATATTAATTTTCAAATGGCTATCCTAACTTCATTCGAATTCACGTCGAGTCGCCGTATTTGTAATTCAACGCGGGGTCCCACGCGGCTACGTATTGTTTCACCTATAACCGCTAAAGGGGAAGCACTTTGTTCATCAAACATTTATATACGCAAGGACTACATAAATTTATAATACTTACAGAGGAGACAAGAGAACAAACGTCGTGGACCAAATAAAATGTGGGTACTTTGGCTAATAAATATTCTCATTATATTTATTAGCCAAAGTTATTAGATATTATTTATTAGATAAAATTCACAGTCCACGGAAAATCGGTTCTTTGAATGAAATAAAATATTCACGTCGTGCAAATATTCAAGTACTAAGCTTCTTATTTTTGACTGTTATACTATTTAGTGAGACACGGATGAATAGTAAATTAAAATTTAAATCTACATATATCTATAACCATCCCAATATTGGATTTCCCTAAAGCTTTCTTGAAATAATTAATATAATAATGATATAATAATAGTCTAAAGCGGTGATAGCCTAGTGGTTAGGGCGTCAGCCTCCTAATCAGAGGTCGGCGGTTCGAATCCGGACACGCAACTTTTCGGAGATATGTGCGTTTTAAATAAATTTAAAATATCACTTGCTTCAACGGTGAAGGAAAACATCGTGACGAAACCTGCACGCTTGAGAGTTCTCCATAATGTTTTCAAAGGCGTGTGAAGTCTGCCAATCCACACATGGCTAGCGTGGTGAACTATGGCCAAAACCCTTCTCATATCGAGAGGAGACCCGTGCTCTATAGTGAGCCGGTAATGGGTTGATCACGATGATGATTATAATCGCTGTGATAATCAAAGGTCGGTGGTTCGATCCCGGGTATTTATTGAGAGGAGACCCGTGCTCTGTAGTGAGCCGGCAATGGGTTGATCATGATGATCATGATGAATGATATGATAATTAATATCTCCTTTGCAAAAACGCTGTGTGATATCTGTCAATAAGTTTTAGAATTTCATAATATTAACGCTACCTACCCGCTCTATTAATTTAAACCTCTTTGAAAGGAGGCGAATCACTAATGAAGTCGCGACTTTTAAATTAGGGCAAAGAAAGGCACAGGCTATTGAGCCGTGAACAATGGGTTGACGTCCCAGGCTGGAGTTAATAATATATATTTTTTTACGTTATAAAGGTTGTCAGGAAAAGTTTTTGATTGATTTATATTGAGATTCATTATAATTAAATTTGAAGGATGATAAAGTTTTTAAACATCACCTTTGTACTCGAGACGAGGTTTCTTTTTATTACTAGAAACTGATAAGGCTTATTTAAAAAAATATATGTCTATATCACTTGCTTCAACGGTGAAGGAAAACATCGTGAGAAAACCTGCACGCCTGAGTGTTCTCCACAAAGTTCTCAAAAAAGGCGTGTCGTTGTGAAGTCTGCCAATCCGTAGTGCACACGGCCAGCGTGGTGGACTATGGCCAAACCCTTCTCATATTGAGAGGAGACCCGTGCTCTGTAGTGAGCCGGTAATGGATTGATCATACTGATAGAGCTTATAATTACGGATATAAGTTGGAGCGGTGACGCAGAATGATCTCCATCGAAGGCAATGGTTATTATTACGCACGGCTTTATTAGCTCTGCAAGCTACGGAGGACAGATAAAGGCCAAATTTGAATCAGCAATGACTATCAACAACCTTCGGACCTATGGACGCAGTTTCATTATAGGTCATGCTAATCTCAGATGAACTTATTTGCTTAAAGTTATCCATAAAATTATACCCAGTAGCACACCCGTTTAATAAAACACAATTACCTTCATGTCATAATGATGTCTTAAAGGTAATTGTGTTTTACTTTTATCAAGAAACCACTTCTGGACCGCACAGGTCTCTTCTCAGAAGGAGAACAGTTTGGGCCACAGTTCTACCATGCTGGCCACGTATTATATACGCCGGTAGAAACACACACCTATGAATAATATTAAAAACACTCAAACAAGTTTCCTTGTAATGTTATTTGATCACTTAAAATGTACAAAATTCCGGTACCTAAGTTAAAACCGTATGCCAGGAATGAACCATAAAGGGAGAATCAAGTTCGTTCAATCTGACCCACTAGGTGTCCTTATATACTTCATAACTACACGTAAAATTACCATGCTCCCTTCATGTTAAGAGATGGATTAACAGATTAATTATCCAAAGATATTACCGATTAATGTCACGTATCAGTAACTCACCCTGCCATTAGAAACTAAGATTACGAAGCGACTATCATCCTTAGTGAGATGAGATGATATTACGTCGAGGTATAACGCGCAGACCCGTTTAATGATTATACAGAGCCGAAACGGACCGTAAAGCGCAACCTTATGCGGAATCAAATAATTTGATAAAAGAAGCCTAAGGTTTATTATCTTTAGGCCATGAAAGATTTTTTCTCTTCATTTTTATTTCTCCTAGGATTTCTTTCCTCGACTGAACAGTCAATTGACCTCAGGCACCTTACTACCATCGCTTAAAGTCAAATTATTTTATAATATCCCTAAAATAAGTTATTCAGAAACAAAGCGTAAATAATATAAAAATAATTGTATTCAAAGCGATGGCTAATAAGTTCTCTAAAGCTCCAAAGTTCTAATATGCACGAAATTAACTTGGTGACTTAGATTGCTTACGTCACATATTCTGGTTTAGTGTTTAAAATGTAATAGAGCCTCTGGGCCTTAGTGAGATCTCAGTCAAGCGCATGTCCTCAAACAAATCCGCCTTAGGAGGACGGCGTACACTAGGTAATAACATTCCACTGCATACACCAATATAACTTCGATGCATAGGTGGAGCAATTTAGAGGAGACTCTAATTTCGCAGTAAAGCGTTGAGATGACGAACATCGGCCTTCGAGGTCCGAGGAGCTCTTCATTAAGGGATAGAGGAGGGGCTGAGGGGACCTGCGGGGGAGGAGGGACGATGGCTTTATGGCACAATTTGCATTTACACGAGCCCAAGTACAGATTACGCTAGCACTTATCCGCCTCCCTCGACAACCTAGCAAACAAGCCTTTGTTTATTCCTCCTGAATTTTTCACTCGCCATTTGTTTTGACGGCCCGTTTGTGAAATGTGGCGGTTTTTTTGTCAGAAACGCTCTTCGAGTTGGATTTTTCCCTATTGTCGCCATTTTCTAATAAAAAGCGATAATAAAAGCTATAGAAATAACTGTACAATGCAATACACTGGTACTTCAATTTACAGAATTGTTTTATAAAACAGTAGATACAATACCCAATATTGTATATTATTACTTTAATATATCAGATTATTTTCTATATTTAACTTGGGTGTTATGTACACATATTTCGTAAATTTTTAGAAAGTGGCATTTTGTTTGTACAAATATTTTGATGACTTTCTATTGCATGCCAGTAACAATAAGCAAATTTTACCAGGATCATAAAATAATGAAGTCCTTTACTCATTAAAGTAAGTATTGTTCGATCACATTAAGATAAATAGCAACTCATCGATTTATATCGATCTGGAAACAAAATATTGAAAACATTACTAATTTGATTTCTTTATAAAATAAATGTAATTAATTATATTAATTAATTTATTCAGGTATATTTGCGCGTACAATAAATAAAAATGTGGTAAAATATTTTACGAAATAATTAGTCATAAAAATATTAATAGTATTTTTTTTTCTAAGCGCTTAAGCCCACCTCAATTAAGAACTTAAGGTTATCTTTATATAACTCTATTGTATAAATAAAATACTTATAATATAGAGGTATGTTTATATTTATATTTATATTTATATGTGTTAATGGAAATGGACTATAGTTAGGAGTATCTAGCGAATATTATAGTGCGGTTTAACAGCCCTCAACGTTATTGTGTGACAAAGACTCTACTCTATTTTGGTGCACCAAAGTTTCCAGTTTGGTTCTATTAAAATGATGCAGCACGTCCAAGACACAAACACAAAGAGTTAGGTATTCGTACACAACTGAAGTCCATTTACCTAAAATGCTGTACAGAATCCCTGCTGACCCACTTTCGGATAACTACCTTCGAATCGGTCTGACAAAAGCATGTCGATGTAGGAACATAATGTCTGGCCAGTCGGAGCCCCAATTTAGAACCCGTATGCCCTATCAATGTCAGACCGAACAACGGCGCAAGTGGACTGAATTGTCTTAAGAACATAAACCTATCTTGTCGTAGAATGGACAAAGCATTGGAAAGCTTTAACGTGTAAAAAAGGTTAGATACAAGTTTCGAGCCATTCATCGACCTTTCTTTTCCGTATAGGTACTGGTACAAGGAACATTTCGTCTATTGAACGTTTTACGTTTACTTAAAGAAAAATTCTAAATACTCGTAAATAAGAAATTGAAATACATTTACCTAAATGAGTTTACTGAATAAGAGAATTTATAATTTGCCAAGGAATCTGGACGCGATAGAATTGGGAAAAAAAATTTGGGGTCATCATTTTAACTGGATCAGGGGAAAAATTGTTACCTCTCTTGACTGAAAATATGGTTTTTGCACAAATCCTTAAAGTATAATGCAATCTGTTTCAATGTTTTTGAGTCTATTTTTATTCAGAATAAAATTTGAATTTATTTTAGCAAACACTTACTTAATTTTAATTTTCATTTTCATTTAACAGGCCAAATGCGTTTGTTTACTGTGATCGAGATTTATAAAGCAAAAAATGAATAGGCACCATTTTTACACAATAAATACGCCGTTTTGAACCACTCACAACCAATTACAATAAACGGTGCAAGAATGACCTATAAAATTTTATCATTCAATATCCTGTTTGATTCGGACACTCATCGACGCATTCAATAGTGAATGCCACATAACAAAATTACATTGGGAGTTGACAGAATTTTGCATATTAAAAGAGAGATTTAATTTTGTGGTCCAGTTATTTACATCGGGGGCTGGCGGTGAAATATTAAAGCTATAATGTAATATACGTGAATAAGTAAGGGATTATTTTTGAAGAGGATTAATTTAAAATTATTTCGATTAAATGCGTTCGGTAGTTTCGGTGTATTACAACTTCGTTTTGATAGTACTCTTAATTATGTTTGTACAATAGCATTGTTAAACCCGACTCTTTAATGCATGTGCGGAATCATAGCTCCAGTGACTTCGTGAGGAGAATCAATCTTAACTGAGGAATTGATGCAACAGCTTGACCTATCAATTTAGATAATCAATAAGGTGATCATTTTGATAGAGCACTATTATAACTATTAAATTCTTCTACGTATCTTAAGATCCCGGCTTCGATTGCCGGGTTGAAGCAAATATTTATACTTCTTAGATTAATAATATTATAACAGTTACTAAGAAACTGGAATGATCTACCCTCTTGCTATAGTTATATAATAATAATAAGCTAATAATATAAAAATATATATATAGTTGTTAAAATCTGGCAACTTCAACAAACGACAACTTCTTTCACCAAAAATTTTACGTTTTTATAAACGTCTGGATGACATCAGTAATAATGAGTAGGAAGTATGTCATGTGAATTTGGTTTTGAGTTGTACTTATTTTGTTATAGTTATCCAATTGGAAAAAAAAGTACGAATACCGGGTGTGCCAATAGTAATTTTATTAAGTAGGCATTTATTTAATATTCGGGATAATTTAATATGGAGTAATACAACTGGGAAACTAAAATGTGTAAAGGTTAGATATTTTGTTACTTGAATTGGATTGTGTAGAATTTACAGTTAGAATTTCTGCGGTGCGGCTCTGAAAATTCTGTGTGATGGGATTAATTATCATAGACATTTTAATGAGCTCTGTTACTTGGCAATTTTCTGACGTCTACTAATCCGCACTTGGCTAGCGTGGTGGACTATAGCCAAAAACCCTTGCTGCTCCCTGCTGAGAGGACACCGATGCCATGTAGTGGACTGATAATTCTGATAATGACAGTATTATGACAGTGAATATTCACTGTCATATTCTCAGTACTTTGCTTATACTGCTGTATTTAGGTACTAAGAGCTATGATAGCCTAGTGGTTAGGACGTCAGCCTCCTAATCAGAGATCGGGGGTTCGAACCCGGGCACCCACCTATAACTTTTCGAATTTATGTGCGTTTTTAAGCAATTAAAATATCACTTGCTTCAACGGTTAAGGAAAACATCGTGAGGAAACCTGCACGCCTGAGAGTTCTGCCAATCTGCATATGGCCAACGCGGTGGACTATGGCCAAACCCTTCTCATATTGAAAGGAAACCCGTGCTCTGAAGTGAGCCGATAATGGGTTCGGCAATCATTCAATGAAATAGTTAGAAATTGTGAATTAATGTATGGTTAGAAACGTGTTATATATCATCAGTAACATTATCTGTACAGTAACTGGTAGTGTATAACCGAGCCATTACTTCAATATTGCTGATTAAGGACTGCTACCTATGTGGTGGCGACATTACAGCAAATAGGTCAATGATGTTCAGATGAATATGTATAAGTACACGGACCAAGCTTAATATTTAAATCTTGCTATACCGCCTCCTTTGTGCTCTATAGTTTTTTTTTTCTTTCGGATATTTTATTGCTGTACAAACCCTATTGGTTGCCACAGCGTAACCGGGCTGTTTGGCGAGCTTCGGAAAGAAGCTCTGCCAGAAGAAATTTTTAGCCCTAGGGCTCGAAGAAACTAAGGGAACGTCTGCCTAAGGGCGCCTCCTTTGAGGCCGAACCTCGGCTTAGGCGACGTTTGGGATAACGGGGGGGTCGGACGGTGCTTTACAGTGTTATATATAGCGTGTATAAATCGAATCCTTTTGATGTTAAAAAACAAGACAAATTTCATTATATTGTATGCCATGCTACAGGTAACAAACAAATAAATAGACACACTTGCCCATTTATAATATCTGTATGGATTGTTCTTATTGTAAATTAATGTTTCTTCTCTCTTATTGGTTCTTTGATGCATTTCCGACATAAATATTTCCTCCGCCACAATATCGAGTGAAACAGAAATGACCCACGGTCATAGCTTGCAATTGAATGGAACAAAGTCCACGAGTCGTTAGCTACTAAATGGCCCCTCTTCAAAACATTTATTATAGAACAATAAATACTTTAGAGAGGATAAATAGAGGGTATAGAGCGTATAATAACTGTCAAAATCATCCTTTTTGTATAGAATTTTATTGTATAATGGATACATATCCAATAAATATAAGGGTTCTCGACGTGGACTAAACAATCGAACAATAAAAGTTTAATTTATGGTAGCTCTAGCCCCGTACGTATGTTATAGTTAAATAGAAATGTCCGAATAAAGGTCCAAATATTTTGTGTATAACGTTTGAATAGAATTCTAATAACATGATTAATTTGACACACCTTCGTAGTAAAATGCTTCGATATGCTAAAATATTTGTTTTTATTCAATGGCAGTAGTATCACTTCACTGTGGAACTTATGGGAAATATGACTATAACAAAAAATATATATATTGTTTTAATGAAAATGCCCTAACCTCTGAATTCATCAAATAAACCTAATGCGATCCCCTGCCAAAACTTTCATCCAACGTAATCACTCATGGGCTTATAATAATTTTCTTTATTGCGGTATATACCCAAAAGTATAATAGTACAGATATAAAAAAATAATAATAAATTGTGCCCGTTGTTTTCTGTTGTCGATGTTTCAAAATCCAATGCGTCATTATTTGACTTCTCAAGTCTTGGCCTATCACCTGAAGGAAGCAGTTACCAGCCAGAACTACGCAATCTTTCCGAGAAGGAAGATATACACTCTCTGATAATAATAAAGATTGATCTCAGAATGACACCCCCTGCTGCTGCTGGAAACAAACGTGGACTTTGGAATTCCTTACAAAAGACCTTTGTCCAGCAGTCGACGTCAATAGGTTGATATGTTGATGATCCAAGAATCTTGCTTATCAAACTTTCATTATATTACATGATTGGAAATTTCTATGAAATCAAAGCGTACACCCCGCGTGGTCATTTAAACGCAGTCAGACGTGAGATTGACATATTGGAAAATACGCATCGCTCAAACACAGCATTCAGAATGTCCAAAGGGGAGTGTCGTTGAAAAATGTTTGGTCATATTTTGCTTGTGGACACATTTGACAGCGTGTCAACGTGCAGTAAAGCGTTGTGGAAATTAATTTACCTCCCTATAAATCCTTACATGCGAGATGTAGATTTAAATCTGTATATTAATCCATCTATATTAATAGATATAATAAATAAAGAACGAAAGTGTCTCTTTAAGTTTTTTTTTTGTTTTTTTTTTTATCCACTACAAGTCCATATCCACACTACGCAAACAGTATTAAACATAAATGTTGTTGAAAGAATTACTCAAAAAGTTTTTTTTATACACCACAAGTTAGCCCGTGACGGCAACCTCACCTGATGGTAAGTGATTATGCAGTTTAAGATGGTATCAGGCTAACCTGTTAGGGGTGTGGTAAACCCATACTCTTAATTAGTTTCTAAGCGACATCGTGCCACAACGCTAAATCGCTTTGCGACATGTCTTTGTCGGTAAGGTGGTAACTAGCCACGGTCGAAGCTTCCCACCAGACCAGATTCGAGCCAGGAATCGAACCCAGGACCTCCAACTTTATAATGTGACAGCGCCCGCGCTGCGCCACGAGAGTCATCAAAAAGTTACTTCGTTACTCAACTAAAATTTAACTCACTTAGTCTAGTTTGCTTTCAGCACACAGACATTGAATTATCCGTGTCAAACACCCGTAAACCGAATTTATTGGTCTGGTTTCACGGCAAAGCCAATCATCACAAAACTTTACAAATAATGTCAGTTCACCTCAAACACAAATAGTAGGTACTTTTTATTCTAAAAAAAAATGTTTTTATGGGATTTTTTTAAACCTACACAGATTGGTGACTTTTATTAAAAGGTATTATGATTAAACTTTCCAGAGCTTATTTATCTAGGATTATCTTCAAGAGAGTAAAATATTTATAAATATATGTCTCAGTTTAGATTATTTGAACCATATTCCTCGTTCATGATTCATGATTAACCCATTGCCGGCTCACTACAGAGCACGGGTCTCTTCTCAATATGAGAAGGGTTTGGCCATAGTCCACCACGCTGGCCATGTGGCAGACTATTCCCGTTATAATATATCATTATAGAAATGGGTTATAATGGAAAAGCAATGTAAATCAACGTCAATACATTTGCAACTTAAGTCGTAGTTTCTAATCATCGTTCTGTTTGAAAAACAAGAAAAACTGGGTACGTCTCTCTTTAGGAAAATGCTGTAACATCGTACCTACAGCTTTCAGCACGCGACCTGAACAGACCGGTCAAACTGGATTTAAACACAAACAGCAGAACAAAACTACTGTAGTCGTACAAAACAGTTTTTCAATCTAGCTACAAATGGTGGAACATTTACAATAGTCGCAGGGAAACACCGCACAAATGGCCCCCAGGTGTTGGTATATTGAAAAAATTGCTAGGGTCCAATGCACGTTCCAAAGATTGATGTCGGTTTAAGGCTTGTATTAAAACGATTTATTCCTAATAGGCGCTGTAATGTTTCTGAAATATAAACGCGTTTGTATATTTTCGATATTTTATTTTATAATAATATTTTATTTTATTAATTTATTCGTAATCAACAGCGTACAAAATTTACATACAGCCACAAAGGAAACTTAAATTTTAATTATTATAAAAATAAATTATAAAAACAGCATAGACTTATAGACTTAAAAAAATACGAGTATCATTACAATAGCGAGTGCGTGTGTGTGTATATGTGTGTGTGTGTGTGTGTGTGTGTGTATATGTGTGTGTGTGTGTGTGTGTGTGTGTGTGTGTGTGTGTGTGTGTGTGTGTGTGTGTGTGTGTGTGTACAGTAACAGTATTTTTTGATAGTGTATGTATATATAACCAATGGTTAATAGCTAACTGATACAGCTTACAGCCTCTTTAAGATAATATTTTGACGTTAAAACAACTATCTTTATTCATTAATTGTGTTGGATTCAACATCAATTTCGCAAATATATGAAAATACGAAATATATTATAGTAATATTACTGTTAAGCAGAAAATGAGTGATTAAGAGTGAATGCAAAATCATCACCATGCACGACTTAAAAACGAAGAACATAAGATTGACTTTACTTCGAAGTTATAACACCTTTCCTAAGTCTGAAGTTGCGTTCAAAAACGATCCTTTGAAAATTAAACAATATGAAAAGGAATACATAGAAAAGCGATATTCCAAAAAGGAGATTTTCTTTAATTTCCTACTAATAACAGCAAATGGACAAACAGTATTACTTACCTAAGTGTAGGCAGTGGCTTGATGTTATAAACTTTTGGTAAACGGAGTCATGTGCTTGTATAGTTAGGCCAACTCGAACGAGTGTACGCCTGTAACAAAGAAAGCAATATGTTAGCAAAACTTCTTGTCACAATACATCACAACTGTAAACGCGGTAGATAATGTTATTTATAAATAACATTTAACCGTTACATCCGAGAATAACACTGTGGAAGGTAACAATGATTTAATATTTAGTTCATAAGCTCTATGGTTTTTGTCACACAATATAAAACTTTTAGTAAGAATTGCAGCTAGTCGCGAGAATTTGAACTACAATATGGTCCTTATTTCTGTTGGATATTTCAAGTGTGTTAGCATATCCAGAGTTAGTTTCAGCAACTCTTATTAGAACAGATAATAATTCTATTCTCGAGGACAGTCGTAACTTTCTTAGTTATTTTTTTGTCTAATTGAACACGTTTTGTGAACTTACAGAGAGGCAGACTCGCTCAGCGATTAATCTCTTTAATTAAGGATTAAAAAAAAAAAAAAGACAATTTTGTCGGTATATTAAATGATACATTTAATTAAAAGTGGATTCAACAATTATAACATCCTGGGCAACATATTGTATGCCTATGTTCGAATGCTTAAAATGCACCTAAACCATCGACTAATGAATAGAAGCAGGCGTTACTTTGCGGAAGTCCATGATAAACAATAAACAGCAAGTATAATTTGCTATACTTACTTAACAATAAAGTACTTTACTTTTCGCGCTTGTGAAGTCAACATCTCCTGAGGATGATCCGGTATCGTGTCGAAACGTGCGTAGAGGTTCCAGTGGAATATTTTGTGTGGTGTTATATTATACAAATCTCCCGGTTGTCGGCGAAATATAGCAAATTATGCTTGCTGTTTATTGTTTAAACCATCGACTTTAAAATCAAAGTATTAGTTAGCATAGACGTATAACCACAACTTATTCAATCATTGAAAATATGCCTTCCAGATTTCCCAGCTTCCTATCTTATCAGAATATTTAGCGTTGGTTAATAATGGATGTACGCTATCATATTTATTATCTATTTGGGCAACGTTAGTATCATTATAATGAGCCGATAAAGGATTCTCACGTTTAAGGCCCATAAAACAGACCTTCATAAACAGGCAGTATTACTTTATGGATCTTCGTCATCCATGATCCCTTTTACTTCTACCAAGGTTACTGAGTATTTCGGAGCCGTATTGTTTCAGTACATCAAGTAAATCAACTCTCAGTTATGTTGGCTATCTACGTAAAAGGGGTTTTTGTTGCTGAGCAAACAGTGAGGCATAAAATTGTATTAGTAAATATACCTTCCTTTTTTGAAACATTGTACATTTTTACGATACAACTTATAGCCGACTGTAGTATCAAATGACCATTGGAACGCACTATATTTTTTTTTTATATACTACAAGTTAGCCCTAGAAGGCAATTTCACCTGATTGCAAGTGGTGATGCAGTCTAAGATGGTAGCGGGCTAAGCTGTTAGGGATATGGTAAAATTGTATTAGTAAATATACCCTCCTTTTTTGAAACATTCTACATTTTTACGATACAACTAAAAGCCGACTGTAGTATCAACAGGCAAATGACCGTTGGAACGCACTATCTTTTTTTTTTTATACACTACAAGTTAGCCCTAGAAGGCAATTTCACCTGATTGTAAGTGATGATGCAGTCTAAGATGGTAGCGGGCTAAGCTGTTAGGGATATGGTAAATCCACACTCCTAATTGGTTTCTACGTGACATCGTGTCGGAACGCTAAATCGCTTGGCGACACGTCTTTGTTGATTGGTAACTAGCCACGGCCGAAGCCTCCCACCAGACCAGACTCGAGCCGGGAACCGAACCCAGGACCTCCAACTTTATAATGCGACAGCGCACGCACTGCGCCACGGAGGTCATCGTTTCATATCGTGGTGATGAGGGTAGGAGTGATAGTATTTTATCTGTTAAAGTACCTATTGTATAAATATACCTACATGTTCTTAGGCGTGCCACAGGCTTTTATCATTGTAGATAAGCTTTGGATTGAGTTAAGAACCTATCATATTGGTAAAATGCAGGTTAATTGGAATCTTCAGAGTAGATTGGTTTGAACTATCATAACGAGCCTGCGGTACGGTATTTAGTAGTTCACGTCCTCAAAATTACACGAGAAAATTTCTTGTGTAACCTAATACAAAATACTCGTATAGAACACGTCCGCACCGTAAAATATTGTATAACAATACAAACATTCATCACGAACCGGAATGGAATGCACGAGTTTTTTGACGTAATAACGCCCAGTTCCGAAAAATGAAAACTAAGCGGAACTGTGAAATAAAATTCTAGTATCCAGCTTGAAAACTATAGAATAGCGTTTACGTCGTGTAAAAGCCAAATGGCGCCCGCATTGGTTCGGGGCTATAAAACTTTGTCAAGTCCGATTGAAAAACAAAACGCGTAGAAAACTTTCCTCTGGGCTGACACAGGTGTTTCGCCCAACTGTCGTCCTCTAATCAAGTAGAAATGTTTGCTTGGACGCTTCAGCGAATTCGAATCGGACCCAAACTATCAATTGTATTCTATAACGTATTCAACGCTGAAACATCGGCAAAATGCTGTATTTGCGACTTTATAACAAGCAAGAAAATCGTCATAATAAAACTGGTTTTAGCGCGGTATTGAATCTATAGCACTGCTATATATTATAAGTTAAAATATGACGTTAAATTGAATTTATTAAATAATTATTATAGATTTTTATTTAAAGTAGCAGTTGAATTTAAATTAACTTTAGAAAATTACCAATTAGTCATTAACTTGCACTGTAAACACATAATATTAGTGCTCCGAATCTTTCGTTCAAGGATTTTAAAATTTGGTAAAGATTGTCTTTCGTGGCAAGTATCAAATCCAAGCTGTAGATATACAAAGAGCCAGAATAATGAATGTTGTTTTATTAATTCCTGGTATTTTTTAACCAATGCACATTTAGGGTCCAACGCTGGACATCGGTGTTTTGTAAGAATTTTCAGTCTGACTTGTGCGACTTATACCAGCGACTGTCTGTTTCTTCATGTCATGGATGCATTTATGCAAGATGATGATTACTATTTTAAATTGTTGTGTTATTATTCAATTAAAATTTTGCAACAACGAACTCAACGCCGAGCTAAGCATCCTAAAGAATAACAGACCTCTCTTATTCACCTGAACGCCACCCGGCCTATGGATTTGAATCACTCACAATAGTGGCTTTGGTGAAAGGGGCTAACCTATTCTACATGATAGCACGATTTCTCATACACTCGTAGGTATACCTACATTATTCCCCGGGCGTTCAGCAAATCCAGCGAGTGGGATATGCTGTGGTGGTTTTTAGTTCTGGTATACCCCAACGATAAGGTAAGGGGGAGTCCCACATAACCTTCTTCTTGCCCAACGGACGGAGGTAGCCGTAAAGCTTTTCCACCACGACAAAAAAAAAGGTATACCTAAAGGTACCGAATTTCTTGAAAGACCATTTTAGTGGTAAGAGATTAAAGTTCCCTTTAAAGAAAGCTATAAAAAATTTTAGCACTTAAGGCTTATATAATTACTTCGGAAAAATGTATCGTAAAGTAAATTTTAGATAAGGTATTCCAATTATAATTCCCTTATACTAATGCTGCAAGTTTTTAGTTGCGATGTTATCAGATGAGTAAACAATTAGAAGTGCTCTAAACAGGTTAAAGCAATATTCATCCAAGCCCTTAACTGGATGCCTCCTAATGCAGGTTAACCATTGGTCTCGGTCATCAACCCTAACAGCCGATAATAATCTCCAAAATGCTTTCATTACCTAAACCCTCAAATCAGCAATGCACCGAACTTATTAAAAAGACAATAGAAGATCTCTTGTACAACAATTAATTACCTTCAATTGCATAGTTTGAAGCCACTAATATAACAACTGACTATACCATATTTATCATCTATAAATATGGTATCTTTGCAAAGTTAAACTTCGTTTGGCATTAAAAGTCAAATGTTGTATGAAACTTGGCTAATACTTTACCTAGACCGCAGTTCCAAACCGTAAAAAACTTCGTAAAGTCACCGATACAAGTGTTTGCAAGAACAGTCTTTTAATCAAGTAGAAATGTTTGCTTGAACGATTTCATGAATTCAAATCAGTCCGAACGAACCCAGTCTCTTATTCACCTGAACGCAGTCACCCTATGGAATTTGAATCAATCACAATCGACAAGGCATCGCCTGAAAGCCCGTCTATTCTATTTTTCCGTATTTGCCATAATTATATAAACTGTTGACCGAGCGAAGCGTGGCTGCCAAGTATGCTTGGATAAAACTTTATACGACCTTCTGTTCGTCTAATAAATTTTTGTTTATTTATTTTCAAGTTGCTCATGCTACTATCAACTTGCATATTTTGCAAAACCATTTCAATGTGAATAACTGCAAGTACTTAGCCACTTAAGATAATGTAAAAACAAAGAAGATGTGAACATTAAATTAAACAATCTTAAGTTAAATTAATGGCGGTCGAAGCTGGCTTTATCTTAGAGTGTTGTGGTTTCGTGCGTACTGCGAAACACGCACTGATACAAAGATACGTATTCCTGGTTCTAAAAAGAAACCCAAGTTATCTTAACACACAACAGGTTTACGATATACGGATAATGGTAGGGATAGTTGTATTCACTATTCTTGTGATATAAGAAAGTTACTCGTACACATTATCTATTTTTTAATCTGGAATGTATTCAATTTGTCCAGTCTATCTAAGAAGGTTATGAATGGTTATGAATATTTGCAAAAAATAACAAAGTAATATGTTATTTTTATGAGTGCCTAATTATGTCTGACAAATAGCGTAGGTTTTGATTTTACCCATATTGCGCAACGAAATTCGGGTATCGTAATAATAAAAAAAAAATCGCATCAACATCGTCGTTAGTTCTATATTGAAATAAATAAAATTAAAACTATTAAGTGTTCTAACGAAGTCTGGTGTAAAAGAAACTCACAACAAACTTTCTCGAGTATTTTGTTTTAGAGTTAAACAGTCTTAAGTGATATTCATTAATTAAATACATAAATACCAACCATACCACTTAAAAATAGCTATAGTAAAATAAAATATTTCAATACTTTTTGAGCAATCTACCTATTTGTATCTGTCTTATTGTACAACTGGAATCTTTGTTCCTTATTATATCGGTTACGCCCAACGCTTTATTAAACGAAGCTCGTTACTTCATACATCCGAATAAACCTTTTGACATTCCGCTAAAGGGTTCATTTCGGTTGATTAATGTGGCAACACAAAAAAAAAACTAGAAACGTTTATACGGTGACGGCTTGTGAGCGGAAGAAAAATGAGGAAATTTATCTGAAAGCGTGTATCGTTGTGGACCAAACATCTATTTTAAGAATCGACCACGCTACCAACATGTCTGACGACAAAATGATGTATTTAATCTGTCTGTGAGTCAACAACCAGGAACAATAAGAAGTCAACAATATGAGTGAAACATGAGTAGACGAAATGGCGTGATTTCGAGAGGCCAACCAATTTGAGGAGGATTTCTGTCGTAAATTTTTTGAGTGTTTTTGAACATAACAAACTTCACAAGCCCGCTAGCTGGCATTGAATACATACGCGAAAGTAAACAGGCTTCTGCTGCGCTTTGTTTATTGGTTTAAAGGCATTATATCAAATTGTACCATGATGACATGACAACTTAGTACGGATTATCCTGAGGTGAAACGGTACAAGAGCCGTGAAATAAAAAAGCCCTTAGTATGGTTATTACCTTACCTAAAGCGTGTACGGTGGCGAACCTCCAAAGCATCTATTTTAATATAGGATACTTAGGGTCGAAAATGGACGGGCAAATCAAACAGTGGACTGCAAATATTTGTATCCAACTCAGATTAATGGGAAGCGATTCTTTTGCATAAACATGCTTTGACTGATATGTCAACCACATATCATGAATAATTTAGGTCTTCCGTTACTCCTAATTTTATCACCAGCAGTGGTTTGTCTTTGTCTTTATCTATATGATATATTATGATTAAAACAAAGTTGGATTTGCCTTTATACATATTCAACTCTTACCTTTCTTTGATAGTTTTAACATTTGTAAATTACTGTATTCTCACGTGATTATTTAATTTACATGAACACGATTACATAAAATCCCGCACACATATTCATACATAACCAAATCGCCTGTTTAGTTATAGCTGCTTCTTATAACAGAAGTTTCTATTGAGTTCGGAACTCATTCAAATCTTCTGTGATACCTACTACTCTGTTTTCTATGGACTTAATTTACTTTGCGTTACTTAAATTGTCTGATTTATAAAATAAACGAAATATTATAACGTACCTGTATTAAATCTAACAATACTTTATCCGAGGCTTTACCATATTTCAAAGAAATTTAAACATTAAAATGTTCCTTTAGACTCAGCAGAAAGGAAAATATAAAGTTTGACTGCGCCATGTTGACAACTGACAACGAATAGAGGGCTGGAAAATGATTTACGGCGTACTCAAAACTACTCCGCACTAAAATCATATTTAGCATTAACGAAGTTTGCACAAAGCGTGCCTGCGACAAAGCAAGCGTCAACCAAGCAAGTCTAGCTCATTAGCGCTGAGAATTTCCTTTAACGCGAAAAAAAAACGCAGATTAATTCGAGTTTTTCTCTAATTTTTGCACAGCGTTAACGAGGTAAGTGTGTACGTAACAAAGTTGTGATGACTTTGGCGGCAGTTTGCAGTCTGCGCAGTCGTTAATTTTCCTTACAAACTGTTTAAATTCGCCATCGCACAAGATTCGCGGATCATAACACTTTGAAAATGTTCCATGGTTATACAGCTTTGTGAATACTGTTGCACCTCGAGTTTCAGGCTACAGTTTGTACTAGTAATTGCCTGGTATCTCGTGATTTAATCTTCTTAATGCTTTTAACGTGGCAATTCTACGCGCAACTCCATGTACTCCTGATAATGGTTTTAATTGTTGTTTATTTTAATAGCGCTTTATGAAATTAAATTTTTCAAAATGTTTTTTTTTATGTTTCTTTATTAAATATACAAGACTGAAAATATACTAGAACAATGAAACTAAAACTAAAATCCTTAAAAAATATAATAAAAATATATTATTAAAAGGAGTCTCTTTAGGCAAGGTTCTGTAGATACTAGAGGAGCAACCGATGCGTTGATGGCTTTACAGGATGGGTTCAGCCGGCCTAATCGGTTTATACTCGACATCATACTGGAACGCTAAACGGCTCGGTGACAGACCAAACTCAAGCCAGGAATCTATGGCCTCATCATCATCATCATCATCATCACCGAGCCGTTTAGCGTTCCAGTATGATGTCGGTTTATACTCAACATCATACTGGAACGCTAAACGGCTCGGTGACAGACCAAACTCAAGCCAGGAATCTATGGCCTCATCATCATCATCATCATCATCATGATCAACCCATTGCCAGCTCACTACAGAGCACGGGTCTCCTCTCCGTATGAGAAGGGTTTGGCCATATTGGCGGATTGGCAGACTTCACACGCCTTTAAGAACATTATGGAGAACTCTCAAGCATGCAGGTTTCCTCACGATGTTTTCCTTCACCGTTAAAGCAAGTGATATTTTAATTGCTTAAAAATGCACATAACTCCGAATAGTTAGAGGTCCGGGATCGAACCCCGACCTCTGATTAGGAGGCGGACGCCCTAACCACTGGGTTATCGTCAATGTATTACATGAGACTAAATATTACAGACTAATTCCTTACACTTTTAAACATCGGTACTTTATTTGTTAATATTTCTCACCGTATTCCGCAAATAGTATCCAGAACATACAATAATTTTCTACTGCCAGTTCAATCCGGTTTCAAATTTCTTGCCACTTATTACTCTGTATCTGTAAAGTTAATCTCTGCACTGGTCGTATTCTTAAAGATTTGTCGAGACAGGTTATTATCTGTACTGAGAGGCGTTAAGGACGCGTGGGTAGATTTATTTAAGGGACATCTTTAGAGAATCTATACAGAGACATTCACTTGGAATGTTATACAATATACTTATCTTAACTTCTATTTACAGTTTACGGTGATTCCGAGTTTTATGACCACACAAAATCGGGCTTGGAAAGTTGGAATACTAATTAATATATTTTTCTTGGTAATCTACGAATGGGGAGGTAAGGTTTGTTTGTGTTTTAAATTATTACAAAATATCAACCCATGAACTTCTGTTTTACGCCGAAGTTGATAAAAGTGTATCAATAGAGAAAATGCCTAAGCCAAAAAATATTAACTCACTTTTGGCAGTGACATTGTACGCATCAAATTAGTTTTTCCATAAACCGTAATCTTATAAATTGTTTCTTTACCCATAACAGAAATTATTTAATGAATTATTAAATTTTGTTAAATTAGTTTTGCTGGTAAGTGGTAAGGAGGGAACAGAACACGACGTTTTTCCGGGACGACTAGTACCTTTACCTTCCGTTTCTAGTATACAAGCAGTTTTTTTTTCTTACACTGGGGAATGCTTTTACGCATCCCCTCCGGAGGCAACGAAGGCAAGACTGCACTGCTTCCGACAAGGTATGTGGGACTCCCCGGCGGCCAGGCTGGCGAACAGAATACCCACTAAAACCCAGCGATGCTCCTTCGCGTCGCCTGGTGGCTAGGTCACGGGAACACTTGTGCACTCGACCGCGGCCCAGCCAGTATATAAGCTATCTCCGTGCCAAACTTCGTCAAACTTAAGTGAGCCGAACATAGGACATAACAAAATAGGCACTTTTTATACATTTGGATTTAAAACTTCGTCTTACGCAAAAGGGAAAAATCATAGAGTAATGTTTTCGTAATGAAGCTTAAAAGTCTCTTAAAAGTAAAGCAAAGTATTCCAGCTTAGTTTTCATTCAATTTTAGTTTCTTTATTTGACTTTTGAAATGCGACGCAAATAAATTTTACTCGTACACGAATAAATAAAGCAACTGATGTGTGATCTAAATAACTCAAAACGATTTTGTTCTTAGAAAACTCCGGAATGAAACTCTTCGGAGACATTCCGAGAAAAGCTCTTAGAAGCTACTTAATGCAACTTTATAATTATATACCTGGCATCTTTATAACTAACTTATGAGTTAAGAATTGTCGTAAGTACCTATTGTACGGAGAAACTTTGTGACAAATGTTATTTGACATTAAAATAATCGTATCGAATGACACTAAATTGATTTAATGTCTACAATCAAATCGATGTGCTTTGATATCAATTCAATTCAGTTTTTACAGTTTTATTGAAATGTATATATTATATGTTTATTTATATAAGTATATACCTATATAAATTATGTATGCAATATATATTAATTATTTTTTTTTTCAAGTTGTACCATTTACGAATTATCTATAGCATTTTTTTGCCCTTTTGGTTGCCTGGAAGAAATCGATATTTAGCGATAAGACCGCCAAATTGTACCTTATATCTAACTGCGGTATATATGCATTTTTGTATTTTTGTTTGATTAATAAAAGTATATTCATTAATTCATTCATAAAAATAGACTAACTTAGTTTGTTTTTGGCACTGCAATTTCACGTACTAAAGTTAAGTATTTTTTTTATTTTTTTATTCAGTTAGCCCTTGACTGCATCTCACCTGATGGCAAGTGATGATGCGGTCTAAGATGGTAGCGGGCTAACCTGTTAGGAGTATGGTACTCTCATACTCCTAATTGGTTTCTACACGACATCGTGCCGGAACGCTAAATCGCTTGGCGACACGTCTTTGTCGGTAGGGTGGTAACTAGCCACGGCCTAAGCCTCCCACCAGACCAGACTCGAGACGGGAATCGAACCCAGGGCCTCCAACTTTAAAATGCACAGCGCACGCACTGCGCCACGGAGGTCGTCATAGTGAACCAAAATATAAGTAGCATCTAAGTTTAGCGCAAAGATATTACTTAAAGATTATGAAAATTGATGGTCCTAATCCGGGATGATACTGTGTTTGAATATCACACGATGCCTAAACTTTAATAGTGATATTAAATGTAATGTTTATGGTAAACCCCGAGGGTAAGACGGCTGTGTTATTTGACGCAGTTAACATAATTACCTCAGAGGTAGCTTCCAATAAAAACACGGTAATATGATCCTTACATCTGATCGTTTAGATGCGAGGAAGTTTAATGGTAGCCATTATTAAAATCCTATATAAACTAAAACTGTTTATATTTAAATTGTAAAAACATTAATAATGTGACTTTTTTTAAAACGATTACAATCGATTTTTTTTTCGGAATATAGTTGTAAACTATCTAAATGTATAATCTAATAATAAACTAAGAAAAAAGAACAAAATTAGATCTACGATGGTCAAGAATAATTCCGGCGAAAGTAGTATATAAAATATAAGTTATTAATTTAGCCTATTCGAGAGTAATAAAGCTGGAATGAAGAGCGAATATCGATAGTAATAAGTTCACCAATAAGTACAACAATTTGCATTAAAACTAAAATTATTAACATGATAATAACAGCTTCTACATGATAATTGTTTACACACAACTTAACAAATTGAGACTCAAAAATATCAGACTCTTTTAATTATGTTCAAGGCTTAGTACTTACAGACAAAAATAAACGATAATACTAGTGTAATGTCATGTAGAAAAGTGATACAAGCGCGCGACCACACCTTGCGCCGCGCACGCGATACGGGTTCTGTACAATCGTGCTCGAAAGGTGTTCGACTTTTTATTTGTCCTTTTTTATTTTTGTTTGTCCTTCTTTCACGCAGCAAATAATGAATATTTTGATTTGATATTTTGCGCGCAGATAGTATAAGAGTGGGAGAGAGACATCAAGGAATAAAATGACAAAATGACCAGGGCACGCTTGGAACGCTCTTGGAAGCTTTAGTTTTAAGTTTACGAATGTAGTTATCATCAACTCAGTACTCTGTAAATTATTGATGCGTCAAAAGTGCCTTTTAAAGGATTATATAAATAAAGATTATGATTGATTGATTGATAAATAACTTTTATTCGTTCCTATAATTACATCGTATTTGAACCTATCACAGGGGTAAAATTATGTACACTCACTTCAACCCATAATTAAATCCCTCAGCGTGTGTTGTAGAAAAACTGCGTGTTGCGCGTGTAGCTAGAATTTCAAGGCTTTTTATATAATACTATTGTTTAAAAGGTTATAATGGAATGAAAAATAAATTCGGATATATGTTGGCATTATTTTTTGTTAATTAGGAAGTACCAACATAAAAAATTTACACCCCTTTAAAAAGGTTACTAAAGAAACGGCGATCCACGATACGATACATATCAAGAGGGTTTTTATTGTTCACGTAACCCAGAAAGAGAGGAAAACGCAACTGTTAAAAAAAAGATTTACTATCCAAAGAAGTGGGTCAGTAATGAGGTTAGGAGTTTATACCCGCTAAAATACCAAACGAGATGGCAAATAAACTGATCGGTTTATATTTTCCTTTTATTTTGCCGACTAAGTGTAATACAATTGAATGTGCTGGTATACATTTTTTAGACGATGAAACAGAAGTAGAACTGTTTTATCTTACAGTCTGTCTGGTTTATCAATCAATTAATCAATTAATTTTTATTGCGAATTTAGGTTCTACAATAGGTAGGTGTTATTTAATAGATACAATAACATCCAGCCAAATTGAGCCTTATGGCATGCAATATTAAAAAATAAATTTAATTTATACATTAAAAATATATTAACAAAAAAACAAAATGTCAATTAATCTTTCATCTATAAGGTACTCATTCTCTACACTCAAGTGTAGATAAAATATAACGCTGACCAAATAATTGTCTCTTAAAAACTTATTTTTTTTTGTTAAGAAATTAGTAATAAGCATCATAGTTAAAGTTAGTTCAAAATACTTAATTAAGGTACTCGCTTATTCCGTAGTAACATTTTTGTATGAGATGCTCTTTTAACTTGCTTTTACGAAATTGTACAGTTCTGAACAGTTTAATGGTCTGAATTCGATTCCCGGATCAGACCACGAGTGTTGGTCAGATTTTTGGGTTAAACATTCTCAGTTCCAACGCGGAGAGCAAGTAAAGCGGAAGGTTCCTTTTATATAACTAACACACGTTTGTATCCTCAAAACTCACTAAACCATATTTTTTTTTATACATCACGGCCCTGACGGCATCTCACCTGATGTTGATTTGGTTTAACATAGTAACAGGCTAACTTGTAAGGGGTATTGTAATACCATACTCCTAATTGGTTTATACGCGACGTCGTGCCGGAACGCTAAATCGCTTGGCGACACGTCTTTGTCGGACATTAGGGCAGCGTAGTTGTGGTGTCAGTGCTCACAAACCTTTCCTACTGGTAATTAAATAAAAACGCCATATACATCTGTGGGACTTTAAGATTGTGAATATCTGCCTTGTGTATTTTGCCTGATAACACAGCAAATCTATACGTAAAAATGTGAGTTTGGTTAGTATTTTGCTACTTACTTGTATCATGATGAACCCATTGCCGGCTCACTACAGAGTCTCCTCTCAATATGAGAAGGGCTTAGCCATAGTCCACCACGCTGGTCAAGTGCGGATTGGCAGACTTCCACGCCTTTGGGAACATTATGGAGAACTCTCAGGCGTTCAGGTTTTCTCACGATGTTTTCTTTCACCGTTGAAGCAAGTGATATTTTAATTGCTTAAAAACGCACATAACTCCGAAAAGTTAGAGGTGCGTGCCCGGGTTCGCACCCCCAACCTCTGATCAAGAGGCGGACGTCCTAACCACTAGGTTATCACAGTTATTAGTTATGAAATAAACTCACTACCTTACTCATGCATTAACTAACTTAATAGTTACATAGTGTTTTATTATGTGTGTGACGTCACTAAAATCATTATAAGGCATAGGAGGACGGCCACATTTCGTAGTCACATGTCGTAACGGCGTTTTATGGTGAAAAAATATGCAAACCATGCGGTTAATTTGTAACCCCTATAAAGGGTTGTTACCCTTCTATAAATTAGAAGCCCACCTGTTATAAAAACCACCCTCCTGTAGAAATAACCACCCTAACTTATAATCGAGCAAAAAATATACCACCCAATCGCTTACGAGGTACTTATAATTCTTGACCAATTATATTATATTACATTTGCTTGCATTCAATATTATTTTCTGACAGTGCATAGTTATTATTGTAAGACGATTATTTTGACAGCTTTCGTGACATCACAAACATACATTTATCTCTTCACCTGCGAGAATCGACATGACAGAACTTTAAAAATATGTTATTAATTTACATTATCTTGATTTTGGCTTCCATTTTCAAGTTATTCGAGTCTACGTCTCAGCAAATTGCTTACACCTTTGTTTTGATTTTAATTATAAAAAGTTTTTAGCAGCGTGTTTGGTGAAATATAAATACACGTACTTAAGATGTTATCATATAAAAAAATACAAACATATTTTTATATTGAAATAGAATAAGTTTAACTATATACGCGTATCTTATATGTGCTAAATTAACTATGTTTCTGAATTAACCAGTTGATTCAGTGAATATTAGTAGATAATTCGTTAAGCAAAGTAGAAGAGAGACTAAGAAATATTTCCAATAACCATGCTAATTGGTAATATAAATGTACATAATATTTTTACGTTTTTTTAGGATTTGTTACATATTTTCAATGCTCCCACCGCTGATGAAAACGTTTGTACTTTGTTATGTAACAAAGTAAGTATGAGGGTACCTGGAAGAGATATCTTATATAGATAATCTTTCCTTTGTAAACATATTATATAAGTGTTTGTTATCATAGATTTGGTACAAAAATAATTTAAGTAAGATGTTAAAGAGATAAGATTTAAAAGTAAGACCTACATTTTATTGTTGTTAAACAAATATCATAATTTGTAATACTTTCTTAATAATTCGTTCAACAACATTTACGTTTAATTTTGCTTGAGTAGTATTATAACATTTATTATAATGCTAGGTAGCAAATGCTAACTGACTTTACATCTTCATAATATTATCTACAAACATGAAGCTTATTTTACTTCACGACGCGTACGGTGTAGCTACGGGAGATATTATTATGGGAGTAGCATTTGTCAATGCCCGCATCGCGCAGGTGGGCAGAGGCGTTCAGTTATTACTTTATAATATTTTGGAAGCGCAATATCTTGTTTAAACGCATACATATGTCATAACATGCCGGCGTAACCGTTTCTTTTGTGTATACACAAACCAGACTCGCGCTATCATATATAAGGTACGTCATGAACAATCTAGTGACATCTTTATATCCATTGTGCTTTTGTTTATTATACTAACGCCTATCTGGTTTCAAGGGAATTTGTAACACAACATATATTGAGCTCTTCAATTCGATTTTATTTGTTTTATAAACTTTATTGCCCAAATAAAATGTACAAAATGCAAACTTTATGCTTAATAAACACAGAAATAGCCGGGCCGACCCCCACGTTATCCCAAAGGTCGCCTAAGCCGAGGTTCGGCCTCAAAGAAGGCCCTTAGGCAGACGTTTCCTTTAGTTTCTTCGAGTCCTAGGGCTCAAAAATGTCTTCTGGTTAAACAGCCCGGTTACGCTGTGGCAACCAATAGTGTTAGTACAGCTAATAGACAGTCCGAAAAAAAAACAAAGAATATTTTTACTATTTATATATATTATACGAATATATCTCAACCGATGTTATTCAATTATGTTAAGAACAAATGTTTGTTCATGAGCAATATTTTTTCTTACGACGTAAGAAGGCGCCTCTTTGATCAAACTATGGACTTGTGGTACTGACAGAATACCAGCTTTGTAGGTACTTTAGTATGACAACATTTAGCTGAGTCAGCATCTTTTTATTGGCGCGACACATTAATGGTTTATTTTGAAATGTTATCAATAAGTTAATAATGAGATAAAAAGTTAC
This sequence comes from Lasiommata megera, assembly GCA_928268935.1. NCBI lineage: Eukaryota > Metazoa > Arthropoda > Insecta > Lepidoptera > Nymphalidae > Lasiommata > Lasiommata megera. The sequence goes on along the minus strand of OV743308.1, from coordinate 6,855,262 downwards.
TCTATGTATCTCTTCATGTTTTATATATGTGGTTGTGTTGTTCTGATAAAAAAATACATATTTTCTATTAACTTCCATATACTAAGCACACAATTATTACAGTAAATTCATTTCCAATTTAAGACTTATCCCTGCCGTGGTAGCGGGATAGACAATATAATAAATGTCGGATAAGTGAGCAATATTACCGTCCAGTCATTGGCCGGATCATAACGAAATCTTCAGTAAGTCAGACCGGAGTCACGGGCCGGTTGAAAAACGACGTCCATTAAGGAAGTGAATACATTTAAAATAATCGGCTTAGTTGTCCGACGTTGACGTATATTCGTACTTATCTTGCCCAGATACCGACACAGATATCCCGGACTAATCCTTTACACAAATATCTGGAAGAGACCCGGCACTCCTTGAACGTGGCACGTAATTGAATGGATCGCGTCCGACCGCTTCGATTGGACAAAAGCACCTAATAATTTATGCCTATAATCTGACTCTGGGCCGCTAGTCGCTACACTTTTATTCGTTTTTGGAATCGGGAGTGCGTTCGCCTTTGTTGGATTCAGATATTAGCCCCACAATAGCGGCGACAGTCACAATATTACCTACACACGCTCTTTATTCAACTCTTTATTTGCTGTCAAGCAGCAGTATTTATACGATGCGGGATTAACGCCGTTACATAGAAGTAATATCTCAAAGAGCGTACAATCGCCATTCGCTCGTAAAGTACGGTTTGTTTCTCTTTGTGAGGCGAACAAAGGTCGCGGATCTTCTCCTATTCGCGTTGGAGCGAAATATAGCCCTTGCGTCTGTTAAGAAAATTTGAAACATTTGTTACATTTATAATATGTTATATATTATGTCGTTAAAGGGCATAGGAGTAGAGGAAGACCAAATAAGAGATCGATGGATTGTGTAAAAGAGGATATGCGTGTAAAAGGTATGGTTAGTGAAGTGTGCCGACCCCACATAGCGCGGGATTAGGGAAAGAAAAAGAAGAAAGAAGAATTTACATTTATTATGCCAATGGAATACTTTCCAGCCAACTATTCAAGCACGATATTTATTAAAAAAAAAGAGGTATAAAATACCCCCTCAAAAAGGATATATTTCGTTATATAAGCCCTCTTTCTTTTTCATACACTACAAGTTAGCCCTTGACGGTTATCCCACCTGGTGGTAAGTGATGATGCTGTCTAGGATGGTAGCGGGCTAACCTGTTAGGAGCATGATAAGCCCACGCTCCTAATTGGTTTCTACGCGACATCGTGCCGGAACGCTAAATCGCTTGGCGACAAATCTTTTTCGGTAGATTACCAGAAAAAGCCCTTTAGTGCGTTCTCTTTTTTAGCCAGTGAAATGGACGACTACGCCGAATATCTAAAGAGCAATATTCAAGTGTGACACAATCAGGCGGCACTCGTTAATTTTTGAGCACTTCCTCTAAACTCGAGAGCTGTTTACTTTGACAAGGTAACTTTAAATGAGGGAACCATTCGTTGACCCTCGAAACTTACACATTGCCGGCTACACAAATAATGTAGGAAACAAATACGCTTAGCATTTTTATATGTCTAGGGAAGAAAGAGTAGACGGTGAAGGATTACAATCTTTCTTATATTATTCATTTACCATTATCCTAAAGCTTGAATTGATAAACGATATTGGTAACAATAATCTTATTATAGAGAATTTCACAAATACACGCATGTGTCATAAAATATTTTGTAGTACAGCCACAGAATAAATAGGTCGTCGTAACAGTGGATGAGACTAAAGTGTACCTTGTTTCAAATTAAACGCGTTTCTTCGTAACTACCCACTTCAATTTTGTTTGCCAAAACTATCCCAGTAAATTAAAATAAAAAGGGTTTAATGCACTTAAATAAACCATTAAAATTCAAAAAAATCAAAATTCAAAATAATCTTTATTCAAATAGTCCTTAAAAAGGCACTTTTGACGCGTCAATAATTTACATAGTAGTTATTTCATTTCATTAAATTTTAAATAGCAAATGTATCCACTACATGTGGTACATATTCAAAGTGCTAATCAGAAGTTTTCAGGGATGTATTATTCTGATAAACGAGAAAGTGGGACATCAAGCTGATTACACTAATCCAAAATCAATATAGCCCAATCTCCTGCATTAGGAAATCTATGTGGAATGCCACAGGTCAAATGATATAACATAAACAATAACAACGGTACATTGTTATTTAATAAATGTTTCTTTGTCTATCTTAATTTATATAAATTTATTCTACATAAATGGACAGAATTATAGATCTGTTAATTAAGACACGATTTAGATTGAAAGAATGGTTCGCTAGAAACGACATAAGAAATTCTAATAAAGTGTTGACGGACCTTACGCTGCTTTATTCATCAACATGTTTATTATGAAATACAGTTTAAATTTATAAGCATTAGATATATAAGTTAGAACCAGGAGCGCATAAAGCCGGGCTGCTATAAATATCACATAAATAACATAGATAGAGTCAGAACAAAACACATTTTATGTGGATCAACTTTTTCCCGCGTAAAAGACCTCGATAGTGTGCCAATTCTGTTAATTAAGAGATGGGTGTGGTACGCCTATTGAACTACGGCAAAATGGCAGCTGAGTATTCCCTTGGCGTTTAATCAAACAAGAACTATCGATTTCTGTGCTAAAACTGTAGATACGTGTCTCCAATTAGTGCTTACGGCTACAGAATATGAACGTTAGTTAGGCTGGAATCGTTTCCTAGTACGTGACGCAGCGGGTTTATGGCGCTTTTATTGTGGAACCGTGTACGATAACATTTCCGTGTAAGGGTAGTCCGTATAACTGCAATGGTGTGTAATAGCACTTTTGCACAGAACTGTACATATATTGTTAGTAATATTCCATTAGCAAAGAAAATACTCACCAATTACTACGAGTTTCTTTGGTGCCAATACCTGGAGAGCAAATAGTACCTTATTTTGTATTCGTTACGAATGACGTAACGAATACCTAATTCCATGAATTTACTTTTAGTGAAAGTTACTATTAAAAGTGTTTTCACAATAGAACTATATCTGTCTTCATTAAAAGGAAAAATAAACTTCGAACGCTAGTTTCGATATAATTGTAGTGCTCTAAGTTTAACCTAGATCATCACCATCATCATCATGATCAACCCATTACCGGCTCACTACAGAGCTTCTCAATATGAGAAGGGTTTGGCCATAGTCCACCACGCTGGCCATGTGCGGATTGGCAGACATCACACGCCTTTGAGAACATTATGGAGGCCTCTCAGGCGTGCAGGTTTCCTCACGATGTTTTCCTTCACAGTTGAAGCAAGTGATATTTTAATTGTTTTTAAAACGCACATAACTCCGAAAAGTTAGAGGTGCGTGCCCGGATTCGAACCGCCGACCTCTGATTAGGAGGCTGACGCCCTAACCACTAGGCTATCACCGCTTCCGCACCTAGATATAAGTTAATAATAAAAATAACCCGAGATGCGACAATACTAGCTTAGGGCAAGATAGAAAGCCAAAGATACGAAAGTAACGAAAAAAAAACAAATAAACAAATCGTAAGAATACCAAAAATAGCTCGTTGAATGTAACTTTCGACATCACCACTGCACCTTTGCTTGTTTGAAACATTTAACAATTTATTTAGGGCTTAAGAGCTGACACTTGTTAACTATTTTTAGTTGCCTTATAAAAATAATGTTAAGGTGAGTTCTAATGATACTTAACAAGTTTTAGAGTGGCTTCCACGCCGAAGCGTCAGCGTGAATTATGAGAGAATCTAAAATTTGAAGTTGTTATAACGTCTCTTTACTCAACGCAAACATACACGCAAAAGCTATCTTTGGCGAAGCAGCTTTTAGGGTCCTTTTTGCTTGAATTATTTTGTTCCATACACACCCTTGAGCTTCTGATTTGAGTATACAAATAAAGACGATTACGTTGACAGTTCTCATAGAAGTTTGAAGAGCTTACCAGTTGAAAGGAATTTTAATTAATTATTGTTTGTGTTATTATTATTAGTTTCATCGCTTATCTAACGATAACAAAGCTTCATAATCACGTAGAACTGTATGATTAAATAAATATCCCAAATCTATAATATTTGATATTATCGAACACCTTCATCGGTTTCTCTAAAGGGAAAAGAAAGGTTTCTTTCAAGAGAACAAAATATATGATACAAGCCAGTTTAATAACACGTTGGAATTACTTACTCGTGCATGAAATGTGTATGAGAGGTTAGAATTCGTAACAAATAAAAAATAACTTTAACGCTCTTTAATAGAAGGAAATATTTAATTTCGTATAATAATAACACTTTAATTGATCGTATAATTAAACACAAGGAACAAGCAAGTTGTGATGGTGTTGCGAAAACACCTTTGTTTTGCAATTACAAATAAAATTGACATATCTTAAAAAGAACAAACCGAAACAATATAAAACAAAACTTACTGATTAAATATAAATAAATAAATTAGAACGCAACCAGAGATTATCAATTAAGTAGATTAAGGGTGACAGAGCCGAGGTAAGTTGAAAAATAAAACCCTTAAACCACATTCAGTGTCTAGATCTATTAAACCTTCTTCAACAGCTTTCAATTTAAGTACCAAGCAGCAAATGCATAAATGAAGCCATCCATACATTAAACTCCATTTAAAAACTGTCGGTACCCACTGCAATCCTGTTGATTGATATAACTATTTAAGTTCAAACACCGGTGGAGGGTTTTAAAACGATTATCCTTTTAAGCTACGTTGGAAATAGCTACCGACTCAATAGACAATCAGTTGGCTACTAAAAAAAACATCGGCGAGCACGTCCGCGGAAACCTAAACTGCCTCGTTTATTTAGGGATGACTTGCACAATACCACTGTAAACATTCACAATTCTCAAATTGTAAGATTTAGCTCATAATTTTATTTTAACTTAATTATATCTAGTGATTAGTTTTTGATTCTTGCCTTTGTAGTTACTGCGATATACTGCGATTTTTTTTTTATGTGCGCTATTTGTGAACCTTGTGAATACCTGTAAAAAGCTAAACATTAGCTCACAACGGTAAAAAATGGTCATGAAAAATGTATTAGCTATTGGTTTTCCATAATAAATAAATAAATAAATAAGTAAATAATACGATCAATGCATACACCACAGTGAAAACTAGAAAGCCTATTAGTATTGTTTGTTTTTAACAGAATGATTAAAATAATCATTCAAGTTCTGTTAAGACTTGACTATCAGGGATTATCTCTCTGGACTCAAATCTGTATGCTGTGGAGTCACTCGTTGACGAATCCTTGGCAAATATCTGTGTTATATTACGGAAATAAGCATCAGTATTTTTAATTATGATTTACCTAATATGTCGTCCTTCAAACGATTGCATACTGTGTTTGGAAGCTGGTTGAACGCCTCCATTTTGCATCACAAGTCACTCAAGTTACGATCTAAAAAACGATACGATCTAGAAAGCAGTAGAGGAATCTCTCTCAATCTTGATAATAAACAGTATTGCTTCGTCAATCACTTGTATATTTAATTTACTCATGATATTATATAAATATATCTATCTATATATATATACACAACAAGTTAGCTATTGTCGGCTATCTCACCGAGTCTCATACTGTCTAAGATGGTAACGGGCTAACCTGTTAGGGGTAAGGTCCACCTCACACTCCTAATTAGTTTTTGCGTAACATCTTGCTGGAACGCTAAATTGCTTAGCGATACGCCTATGTTGGTAGGGTGATAACTAGCCACAGCCGAAGCCTCCAAGACCAGCCTCGAGCTTGGAATCGAACCCAAGACCTCCAGCTTTATGTTGCGACGGCACACCCACAACGCCACGGAAGTCGTCAAAATCGATTATTTTCTTACTTCATTCCTCATACAAACTTTTATTTCTTCATACTATGAGATAAAGATAAGATTACTTGTAGTACTTAATTCATTATTATCTTTTATTCAAAATCGCCCACCATTCCTGACCATGTCACTTAATAATACACTCGTAAACATTACGTCCCGTCAAGTCGAGGCTCATCATATAAGCCGACGTGCACACGTGTTGCATTCAATAACTACGCATAAAAACAAATAGCTAGGCTAAGTTCAGAAATATATTTCCCGGCGCCCGCTCAACTAACCGGTACTACAGCGTCGGATGCAGCCAGTACACAACGACGTTTAGAAATCCTCTTCCGCACCGTCGACTCTGACGAATTAAGTTATTAACGCTCCGAACAGCTGCTTCACACAAATCAAAGTACCGATCGCCCACCACTCGGAAAGCACGCCCGCTTAGACTTAACAGACACTTTACGGCCATTTTATGAGCTCTTTCACATTTAGCTTTTGTCGACTCCTGCGCATTGGTGAACGCGGATGTCAATATCTGTTCATGCACACAAGCGCTGATTTCATAATTTACTGATCAACAGTCAGGAATTCTTATAATAGGAACTATTATATTCTCAGGTAAGTCTGGCTCATTATTGTAAATCATTTTGTTACTACTATCTGGGAAATATGTAACTCTGAAACCTGACTGTTGAAGCTGTGATAGCCTAGTGGTAAGGACATCAGCCTCCTAATCAGAGGTCGAACCTGGGCACGCACCTATAACTTTTCGGTGTTATGTGCGTTTTTGAGCAACTAAAATATCACTTGCTTCAACGGTGAAGGAAAACATCGTGAGGAAACCTGCACGCCTGAGAGTTCTCGATAATGTTCTCAAAGGCGTGTGAAGTCTGCCAATCCGCACATGGCCAGCGCGGTGGACTATGGCCAAAACCTTCTCATATTGAGAGGAGACCCGTGCTCTGTAGTGAGCCGAGAATGGGTTGATCATGATGATGGAACCTGACTGTAAGTGAGTTTAGATATAGATACTTTCGCATGTATCTCTATCCAAACTCACTTAAAACCAGGTTTTACTCTTTACTATTGTAGTCGTCCACAATAGCTGGATAACGATCAAAGTAAACTTGCTGATATAAGAAAAATTAGTACATACGCCGAAATTATGGGACTACGTTTGTAAACTCGCATTCATATAAGACTATATGTTCAAAACTGTGAGGGGGAGCAGTCAAATGCAAATCTATCATCAAAAATAATCACGCCTGCTTCGCACCGCTTTACGACCATTTTATGGCTCTTTCATTTCAACATTCAGAGCGCTCTTAGGAAGTCCGATTGTTTCCAGGACGAAATAAATTAATACCTCACTCGTAAAACATAACGTGTCCCGCCGTACCCATATCTTTGAAGATCTTAAACAGTTATTACCAGTCGTCACCTTTGATCAAGCTACTAAACGAATTTTCATTATGTATTTGTCATCGCTGTATTAGTTTGAAATTGTCGAGTGGAATATCGCTTACGTTTACCTTTGAAGTGTCTAGAGGTAAAATTACTAAGCCTCATGGTAAAATGTAACTACTCGCGCAAGCTCGTCAGCAATAATTCTAGTACCGTAGAGAGGGTGTTTAATCTCCGAAATGTGTACACCGGAGTTTGAATGCTAGTCCCACAAAAGAGGGCTCATTTTGCTTCGGTGGAAGCTAATAGGCAGCGAGTTTCGTCAGGTGGCCCGGTGTTTATTCGTCGTGCAATATCTTTACGCGAGCCCCGTCTTGTCATCGCACCGAGTTAGAAACGTCGTAAAGCGAGCGGTTATAAATTATTTACTGTTTCCACGCGAATGACCTGTATTTGTCACCCCGGGCCAAGGTGAGTATTAAGATATTGCTTCGTATTCCTAAGGGCCTCATTACGCGTCGGGCCGCACGCGATACCTCTAATATTTCATCCTTAAAAGGGCGCTCTGATGAAGTGCCACTACAAAAACAGCTTCGTCTACTTGTAATAGGATTCACGGTTACATAGTATGATGTTATTTGCGGAACATTTATGAACAACAAAAACGAAATTCTTAATAGCTTTATTCATGCAAACCTATTGTTGGCATTTATGAAGCGTTCATATATAATATGTATTTAATTATTTTAATTCGTGAGCTGATGGTGATAGCTGCAGTTGCTTACTTAAAACTAGGACTAGGAGGGTTCCAAGCGCACCTCGTTCTAAGAAGCCCACAACAAACTTAGCCAGGTTTTTTTTTGTTATGACCATCACCCATAGATTAATAATAAATTATAATCAACTATAAAGTTGGAGCGATTTTGTCATTTTAAAATCCGTAATATCGTAATAGAATTTATCTATAATCTTACGTTTTATAATAACTTTGAACTTATTGATAGAAATCGCAAAGATTTCATCAATAGGTAATTTGTTATTAAATAAAATAAGATTTCTTTTGAATGAGTTGGATGCATACTTAGTTATTTACTTCATTACGCACTATGATGATTACCAATGAATCGTAATCATCGTTTTGAGAGAATATACCTAAGAACCAAACATTCTTGCTATGTTTGTAACATTAAGATAATTGGTGTATTTCTACAGAATGGTTTTATAGCCGAAGGCAGTCGTTTTAGGCTGAGTCATTGATTGTCAGATTGCCTTAGGCTAATATTAGGCAAGATGAAGTCGAACAAATTTAGGCATCCAATAAATTGGCTCTCTGGATTTATGGCATAACAAACCACCAAACCTATATAAAATTAAAAGCCCCGTGTTTACGACGCCTTGTCACGGACATCTGTTATAAAATACCGCGCTCAAGTTCATAAATAAACTACATCTAAACGCTATTAAGCTATGCTCAACGTGTAGCTGAACTATCAAGCCATTATGACATCAAATGACAAAAAAAAATGTCGTTCCATCTGCGTAAGCAATTGCCTTACCGCCCGCAGCATCACTAGTCCAATTTACTCACAAAGAAGTTAATATAATAAAGTCATCTCGGCCCAGTGAGTAGAGTAATAATTTTCATTACATACGCATTAAAGAAATGCTATTTGATGCTATCTCGAGCGTGAGTCGCGTGTACGAGAGGAAGCTGAAAGAATATTATTAAAAAGGCGCATGTCTGTCGAGATGCATATCGCCTCGTTCGTTAATTACTTTTGACATGCAGCATATGATTCAATTATCATATGATTTATACGGAACGATGGATCGGCGGGGGTATGCCCGGGTTATTTAAGCGTTAACTAGCACATTAATTTCGTCGGATCGCCTTCCCACCAGATGGCGGGCAAACTCTCACAAGAACGGTAGCTGATTTTTTTTTTTTGTCAACTTGCCGAACACGCTACCGATTTGTGTGGGCCAATATAGTTTCCAAAATGGCGTTATGGGAAATTATTCGAGAACTAAATATAACTATGTCATTTTTTTTTGTGTTTCATCATCATCATTTCAACCGATAGACGTACACTGCTGGACATAGGTCTTTTGTAGGGAGTTCCAATGGCCACGGTCTTGGGCCGCTTGAATCCAGCGGCTCCCTGCGACTCGTTTGATGTCGTCTGTCCACCTTGTTGGGGGTCGACCAACGCTACGTTTACCGGTGCGGGGTCGCCATTCTAGCACCTTGGGACCCCAACATCCATCGGTTCTCCGAGCTATGTGCCCCGCCCATTGCCACTTCAACTTCGCAACTCGCGAAGTTTTGTGTTTATTTATTTGTAATCCAAGTGTAACTGGTAGAGAATGCTTAGCGTTAGGTTCGCCTTTTGTATATAGTTTTATTGCGTAGTAAAGTTTATAAAAAATAACCACTCCCCATGCCATCAATATTTCGTTTAGCAAACAAGTTGTATTAAAAATAAGTGAAGTTGTTCATTAACCTTATCAATGGGAAATCTTTTGAAAGAAACCTGCTTAGAACCCATTAAATCTTAAGTAATGTTTTAATTTTGTTCTTCCCAAATAACTAATTGAATTACTAACATTTTTCATACACTTTTGAGACACGAATCTCACAATAGCAATAGAGAGATATAAATTCCGCTACTATCTCAACGCCACATCTAAGACGGCCTGCCCATTTGAGAACCGCTTTAATTGCTCAACTTATCCATTCTTTGACCACATTACTCACTCCGAGACCGCTCTCAAACTTAAAACCATCCCGTTATGAAAGCAATTTGGGACGGATTAAGTACGGACTAGTACGGGGAGCCACGGAAACGTAGGGAAGCACCTAATCTTTAGTACTATAGGAGAAGGATGAGCCAGTCACACCAGCAAATTGTTCAAATATCCTTAGACATCCCTGCCCTGAGGGTGGCCAACGAGAGTTATTAAAACGTCAACAATTTTAAAATATTTTTTTTTATATATATTTAGAAGCTGTGATAGCCTAGTGGTTAGGACGTCTGCCTCCTAATCAGATGTCGGGGGTTCGATCCCGGGCGTAACTCTAAATTTTCGGAGTTATGTGCGTTTTTAAGCAATTCACTTGCTACAACGGTGAAGGAAAACATCGTGAGGTTCTGCATGCCTGAGAGTTCTCCACAAAGGCGTGCGAAGTCTGCCAATCCGCACATGGCCAGCGTGGTGGACTATAGCCAAACTCTTCTCATATTGAGAGGAGACACGTGCTCTGTAGTGAGCCGGGACTTGGTTGATCACGATGATGATGAAATATATTAATAAACAAGTAGTTTATTCAAAGCCTTCGAAAAGCGACCCATATTTGCAAATGTGCGTTGTAAAAAAACAAATGAACCAATTGCGCGACCGGCCTTAGCTACTAAGAACTGGCAATAAATTTTAAAATACTATTAACGACTAAAATAATAATGATAACATCGCATTGCGACCGAAATTCTTAGCTTTATATAACGACTGTTTAAAATAAAAAATGGAAGAGTGGGTACGGACCTGTGCTATTGCTTATAAGGTTCCGTACCATACAAACAATTAGTCACGACCTTGCTGCAATATAACTTCAAATATAGTTACAGAATTACCTTAATTATGTTATAAACACCTTTTCGTGCCGAACAGGCTGTTACCTAGTATTGTACATTTTAATGGTTAATGAATATGAATTTATGTAATGGGCAATTTGTGGCCAGGGCGCGGTCTGAAAGCCGCTGTAGTTTTAAAGCTGACAAAAATAATTATTTCAATCATTCACGTAATTACATTGGAAATTGTTTATGAACGATGTAAAAAGAAAACAAAAATGGCAATGAGAATTTTTGTTACGATCCTGAACTTACATTGCATTCAAAAGTAAGTGTATGGTGTCTTTTGTCTGGTGGGAGGCTTCGGCTGTGGCTAGTTACCTACCTACCGACAAAGACGTGTCGCAAAGCGATTTAGCGTTCCGGCACGATGTCAGGTAGAAACCAATTAGGAGTGTGGGTCTACCATACCTCTAAAAGGTTAGCCCGCTACCATCTTAGACTGCATCATCACTAACCACCAGGTTAGATAGCCGTCAAGGGCTAACTTGTAGTATATAAAAAAAAAATCTTAATTTATTTGATTAATGCAGCAACCCATTTAAACTCCTTATGGCTAGTTAGCCAATACAAGTTAGCATGCTGATAGGATAGGATACCAAATAAAAATTTACTCAACTAAGTAAATTTTTATTTGGTATCCTATCCCTATATATATATCTATATATTTGGTACTTAACTAAGTAAATTTTTATTTGGTATCCTATCCTATGAGCATTCATTTTTTGCCCTCCGCAGCGTGGAACCCTAAAAACTGTAGTTACCATACATAGTAAATCTTATAAAGCGCTTAATGGCCTTACAGGGTTATTTATAGATGTCGGTTGTCTCAACTGAATCGTTTAATAAATATCATCACACTTTGAGTCGTCAACAAACGTGAGAAGATAGCTGCGTTGACCCGCTTCGTGATTTTTGTCTCGTTTTTAGGATTAAAATTGATCGCTCCCGAACGGCTGGATATGCTTTGTTGAAAGTCTTAGATGTGCGCACTACAGATGCACCAACTTGCATTTGCAACCTTGATCGGTAGACTGAGTCGTAGCCAACCAACTTACATTAGTGAAACTACACCTCGGGCCGACAACGTACTTTAGTTGGCATCTCGTTTATCAGCAAGCCGCGTATTCCAACTGATAAAGATATTAAACTTAATTCTTCTCATTCTTAGTCGTGGATACTTAAAAGAGTGAATGTAGCTGTTGTGATGATATAATATATTTCTATGGAGTGTGACGTTATTAGTTTAAATCGCAACGCATTTCACGTGTGTATTCTTCGAAATCCCAACTGCGAAGTAAAACTATAGTACCGACACATATCGTCTGCCTACGTTACCCTAGGTATATGTGTTAATGACTGATGTTAATAATCTAATCCAAAAATATCAGATAGTAAATTTAATTTAGTAAGCCCATCCTTATTGACAGGGAAGAAACTACTAAATTCAATCTGCTATCTGAAGATTTTGCATTGGGTTGATTATTAATTTCGACGTAGATCTTTAATAGAACAGACGTGGAACCTGGAATGACTTATGCAGACAAAATTATTGGAACGTGTCATCAGACTCGTTGGCAGATATGTAAATGCTTTTACCTTTGTTGAATGTGTTCCTAATGTAAATAGCGCAGATGGCTTATGAATCTTTGGCTCGGAACATCTTATAATAATTAGTCCTGGAACGAAATAGCTTTCAAGTGTGCTTGAATAACAAAAGCGGGGGCTTAAAGGGATTCGTGCAAAGAATGCTCCTACGGTTAATTCTAAAGATATTTCAATGATATCACCTCGCCGGGTCTGCGGAAGAGCTTTTATGTGTATCCGGTTAAATTAGTAGTACTTGTGCAGGTAAAGTACTTCAGAAAGTGAAAAAAGCTTACATCTGTATTTACGTATAGGTATTTGTACGTGTGTAGAATTATCATCATACTTTTTTCGTTTCCTTACTCACTGTTATCGTCTTTAGACGATCCAACATTCCACCAATTTAATTTGACCAAGCACTTCGTACAAGAAATGTGAAAGAAATTATTTTAGTGAGTTTGTCTTTTTTATGCACTACAAGTTAGCCCTTGACGGCTATCTTACCTGATGGTTAGTGATGATTTAGGTTAAGATGGTAGCGGGCTAACCACCAGGTTTACCATACCCCTAACAGGTTATTTGCCTTCCACCAGACCAGACTCGAGCCAGGAATCGAACCCAGGACATCCAACTGTATAATGCGACATTGCGCGCGCTGCGCCACGGATGTCGTCAAAAATGTTTTCTTTGATTAGTTTTTTCGTTTATATCAATTAGCATTAACAAATTAAGAAGTACATAGGCTCTTTGAACAGGAATGATAAAGTGAAAGAATCGTAATTAAAATCTGTACAGCGCTCGCTCGTATAACAAAGCTTATATTCCGTGAAATTCGTTTTATAGAACAAACGAATTAAAAATAACAGTGTACTTACAAAATTTAAATGTACACTGTAACAATGGTGTAACAAAATCATTCAGTAGGGCAGCGTCTTGGCGGGGTTCCCACATTTGCCACCACATGGCTCGCATTTAAACCTTCTCCAATCCCATCCAGTGGAGTATTCAATAAATACGGATTACAGTTCACTGATATATGAATGCACTCAGTTTTTTAGGGTTCCATTTCCGAAGGATGTCAGCGGGACCCTGTTCCTCCCCCCCTCCCCCGCCACCTCCTCCTCGCTGTCCGTACGTCTGTCAAGCTGTAGCTCATAAATTTTAAATTTTAAAATTTTTACCTATTTAACATATTTTGTATATATTGTGTAATCTCCTTGGCCTTATTGTATGACTTTATTAATTGTATACCAAAGAAATATCGCGCTGTTGATTACTCGCAAATAAATAAATAAACCGTTATCAGTTAGGATTTTTACACAGTATGTTTTTTACCGCTGTAACAACAGTGAATAAATAGTAATAAATTTATGTATGGCTGCCAAGTGACCCATCAGATACCTGTTACGAAAAATGTTATTAAATTGATAGATGATAAATTATCGTGCAGTGTTTCTTTTACTAAAATATTTAAAATTACCACAGTTTATTATATATAAAACGTTCTCTGCGCGACTCACGCTTTACCGGTTTTTTAAGAAGATCCCGGCCAAAAGAAACAAAGTTCACTTTATCGCAAGCCGTTGTTCTTTCCACGACCGAGGAAGTGAGTGTTGTTGCAGCTTATACTGGGCTACCCGCTGCGACGCCGGAGCACCCGTGCGTTTTTTGTGACAGACAAACCGACTGCCATAAATAATAGACAGGGGTCGAAGCTTTGTAATAAATTCGATGCTCTTTTGGTAGCGGGTTGCGATTGAATTATGGTGATGCGTTAAGCCAGCTCTCGCTGCTGGAATTCTCCACTTTATTTTCTTTTCATTCCGCTAAGCTCCATCCATGTGTTTGTATCGTTGATTATTTCTCCTAAGTCACGTACTGTTGCTATTTGGATTCACTACAATGGTATTTGTTCGTTTTATACCGCTCCATCCTGTTCGTAGTAGCGTATTAAGTTACTTGTATCCCCGGCCATTTGAAAGAAGACAGCTCGCAGATGGTGCATCCGTATTGGTTTTCACTTAAAACAGAAGACTTTTAAATCTTATGGGACCGTCAATATTGTCCTGTAAATAAACGAATGTATCTGCTCGACTTCTAACTAAGATGGATTATCGCAGATCGCCCAGAGGTACAAAGACTCCCCTTTACTTTAAACTATAAATGTTTTAAAATGTTAGTTCACTTCCAGTTTGAATAAAAAAGGCTATAAAATTTTTACTGTTATACACACTGAAGATATTGAACTTTATAGATTTACTTAACTTATGGATATGTTTAAAATCCATAGGTAAAACTGGTGTGCCCTAAAATTTGTTGTTTGTGTGAGCTTATACCATTTATAGTGCAGGTTATTGAATTTTAAATACAAATGTTACAGTATTTCTATGTTACAACAAAAAAATGTTACACTATACATATATTGAAACTTTTTTTTTAGGATACACGGGCAGTTTTAGTTTCATTTGATATTCTTTTCTTCTTCAAAGTATTTGTACTGTAGGAAAGTCTATGTTAGTAATCATGATGAGTCTAAAGAAATCCTACAGCTGGGACTGTAGTCCTTTTTTAGTGCGAGAGAGGGTTTGAGAGCATGCACTCGAATGCTCCAATGCGGGTTGGTGGGTTTTAACCATTATATGTATAATTTTAGTGTCAATTGGGACGGTTATCTAGAAGATCTCTGATGGTGATGGCCCTAGCGGCTGATTAACTAACTTTGGTTGGTTACTGAGTTTTTTAAATTAGAAAACCCACTAGAATTTAATAAAAGTTGAATATGCCAACCACTAGAAACAACAGTTCCGTTAGTTAAGTAATTTTACTCCACATGATGTAAACAAGTGTCGTCGCGTAGTTTTCTTTCCCCATTAAAGATCTAAAATTGCTTTAATTTAGATTCGCACGCCGGGTATCGAACTCTGTGCCTTAAGTCTTAACGACAAGGCTATCAGCACTTACCGGTAACACTAAAGGACCTCTATTTTAATACTTGTCACCGCCGGTGCTGTCATGCCAAGCCGCGGGTATAGGGTTACTCTCTGGAGATGGGGAGGCAGTCGCAGGGCGCTCGGTGCCCCGCGCGACCGCTCACGTCGCGAGTGCCTCTCAAATTACCCCCGGATAAGTCAATCATTGGAAACGTCCACGTCCACGCTTGCCCAAAATAAAACGCGTTCGAATGTTGCGTGTGGCGTGCGGCGCTGCCGGCATAATGCGTTGCGACAGCCGACATGTTTTGCGCGAGAAAATAAAATTGATGGCACAGGGACCGCTTCAGATTTAAATAGCTCACTATTTGTGTTAAAACTAAACGCTTTTGTCTATTTTATGACCGGCGTCATGTCTGACACGCTCTTTTTGTTCACATTCTCGTGGAACATATTAGCTACGCGGCGCACGGAAATTGCCTCGTCACAAAGGACGGACTTAAAAGCTGGCGTTTATTGAAACGATCGCCGCACAGACTTTTTTAACACTCAAACTGTTGAAAGGAAGTGATTGGACAAGTGTAAGCGCAGTCGAAGCAGTGACTAGTTCTCTAGTAAAAGCTGATACTTGTGTCAAAGCTGCGCCTATTTTATGACCGGCGTCATGTTTGACGCGCTCTTTTTGACTTATGTTCACGTTTTGAACGTGCGACGTATTAGATTCGCGACGTGCGCCCGACGCACGGAAATTGCCTCGTCACAAAGGACTCTACAGCTGACCTTTATTAAAACGATTGCCACTCCAACTTGTTAAACAGTTAAACTGTTGAAAGGATGTAATTGGACAAGTGTTAGCGCAGTCGAAACCGTCGGCGGCGCTCAATTTCCTGCTCCGCCGTAGTCGTCAAGTAAATAGCTCTTTGCAAATCAAACAAGGGACCGCCGCCGGCGAGTCCACATATCAACTTCGTATTGTTTCTCTCCCATCATTCGGCGCGTTTTACCGTGGACATTTCAGATCCTCCCCGCGGCGGACAAAGCCTCCGGCCGCAGAACCAAGTCAATTACATAGTTCAACAACTCAGCCCTTATAACTTTCATGGGCTACCACCGGAATACAGAAAAGGGTATCTGTTTTCAATACTCCCGGCGATGCGATTGACCCTTCCGAGTGTCCGCATTGACTTTTAAATTACTAATCCCGCGGGAGCAAACAGAAACAGAGCCTGGAGCCGCGCTGTTTACACGGTCGAGTGCACTCGCATATCTTCATTAGCCGCCAAGCGCCGACTTGCCATGCTTGCTCAGCACTCGTGCGGTCATTCCGTGCAACGAAAGCTCAAGCAATCCAGGGCCTCTTGACACACATCCTCCATTCCCATTGTGTTACTTTCCAGTTCCTAGCGACAGCTTAAGTCTCCCTAGATTCGTCTGTGGTTAATTGAATGCCGTATTCAAACAATGGTGTGCAAGCAGTGTATATCAAACGTGTTTAATTTGTATAAATAGCGCTCTCGCTTGTAGTTTATTTAGATGTTTAGTAGACACAGTCATCATCATCATGATCAACCCATTACCGGCTCACTACAGAGCACGGGTCTCCTCTCAATATGAGAAGAGTTTGGTCATAGTCCACCACGCTGGCCATTGGCAGACTTCACACGCCTTTGAGAACATTATGGAGAATTCTCAGGCGTGCAGGTTTCCTCACGATGTTTTCCTTCACCGTTAAAGCAAGTGATATTTTAATTTTTTTTTTAAAACGCACATAACTCCGAAAAGTTAGAGGTGCGTGCCCGGATTCGAACCGCCGACCTCTGATTAGGAGGCTGACGCCCTAACCACTAGGTTATCACCGCTTCAGTGTATATCAAACGTGTTTAATTTGTATTAATAGCGCTCTCGCTTGTAGTTTATTTAGATGTTTAGTAGTCACAGTAAACAAGCTTAATTAATTACGTTCAAAAGCTACCACCGCGCGCATGAAGAGTTGATAAGATCTCAACGCAACCAGTCGAATGTTTATTTCGAAAAACCCACACCGACGCAGCACATATAAATCGTTGCCCGGAAATAATTGAAACAAGGGAACTTTTAGATGGAATAGGGACCTATTAATGTTTATCTAAACATCGGAATAAGAAAGCGTCGGACGGTTGAACGGGGCAGCCGCCCGTTGGGAGTCAGCCATGCGCGTCTATTTCGAATGATGGCTCCGTACCCCCTTTTTTTACGTCAAACACAGTCCACCCTTTCATGCCGAATGAATTACTTAATTTTTTCCACGCTAAACGGGTTCGCGGTATTGCGGACGTCGAAATAAATTAGCGGTACGAAATTATGAATGCGGAAAAATTGAATAGGTTGAAAAATTGTATGGATGCAATGGAACGAGAACTAGTTCAACTATTAGTCTCAATAAGTTATTCAGTGATGTGAATGTAAATGTTTATACCGGTTTAAAGTATTTATTGTTGTAAATAAAATGCCTGTGTTATGCGGCAAATGTTGTATGGAGATTTAATTAATCACGATCATCGTCAATATCCCGATCCTGGTCATCATTCTCAGCTTATTTAGAACCCACTACATCTCTTATAGGATGAAGAAGTACATACCTAGGTAAACGTCTGGTATGTTAACATTGTTAGTAAACTCTTATAGAAGATAGGGATGTAAAGCTACCCACGACCTTTGCATTTATATAACAAGCTAGTTACAGAGCATAGGTAGACAGTGGCGTGCAGCTCATACACACATTAAAGCAGTGCATACCCATATAGGATATATAGCCTTAGATGAAACGGAACAAATTTGTGAGAATTGGCTTAGTATGTTTGCATCGGTTCTCAAGATCGGTTTTAAGTACGTTGGTCGGTACTCGGCTTATATCGGTTTATTAATCCGGACTTTAATTTCATGATACTATCTATCATGAAATTAAAGTCCCCAAAAGTAAGGTAAGTAAGGTGAACTTAATATTATTTGATAATAAAACTTGGTAAAGGTAAATATTTGATGATGAATACGTAAATAATAATAATGTTCCAAATATAATATCAGATATTTTGCGGGTATTCAAGTAGAGAGATATTAATAGTATTTTCTATTTATACAGGCTTCCGGAGGGCTTTTCCAAACCTTTATTTAATAAACCGAATGAATTATATTCAGAGTACGCTTGTGTATGGAAGCTAAGCGAAAAGTTCAAAGTAAATACAAGTGGAACACACGCGTTGCCGAATGTATTAAACGGGAGGAGAATAGATATTAATTACACATGCGCCATAACAATTAGAACCCCTTTTTATGTCACGGAGCATTATCCGGCCGGAATGAAAACATTAAATGTTATTAATGTGCACGTTCCAAATAATACACGACTTCGAAGATAATAGCGATTGATAGCGTGTTACAACCACGCCATTTTGAGAAACACTTACATTTCATCATCATTATGATGGGTTGATACCATTGATTTACCACTAGCCGTAGATCGATCATTAACGTTCAAAAAATGGGACGGAAAAGGAGTGCACAAATAGCGACGCCTGCACTCCTTTCCCCAGCAGTAGGTAAGACGCTGCGTTTTGATCATGCCTTAACTTGCTAATCTCTTTTATTGTCCCCGATGTCGCATTTTATCTTGATTATTATTTCAAGGGGCATGTTTGCAACACAAGCAACTTAATCTTTAATCATATAGTTATTACCATCGCCTCAAAACTCCAAAAAAAATGGAAATAATATCTGTAATAGCTGTAACTTGTACTAGGACTACATGAAAATAAACATATTTAACTTGCATGTATATTTTCGGGCTAATCAGAATCTCTTGACTATTAAACCTCACGTCGCATAACATTTATCAACCGTTAGTTACCAACTGTGACCTCGATAACATCTCTTACTTCGGTTACACTTAAGGTTAAATTAAAACACATGTTTGACTGTTTGTCTGTATAAGTAATTATAATAGTGTGACATTGTTTATTCGAACTAAAATATTATTCGGCAGTGGTTATGTAATTTTATAGAACTTTAGTTGTAGTGGAAAACTATCCATCTCGCTCATGTAAGTTATGCAAAGTTGCAATGTAAATGACTTGTCACGACTGTGAGTTAGTTAACTAACAACGGCGATGAAGTGGCTTGCTCACTATAGAAGACGACCTCCGTGGCGCAGCGCGTGCGCTGTTGCACTTTAAAGTCGGAAGCGCTAGGTTTGATTCCCGGCTCGAGTCTGGTCTGCTGGGAGGCTTCGGCCGTGGCTAGTTACCACCGTACCGACAAAGACGTGTCGCCAAGCGATTTAGCGTTCCGGCATGATGTCGTGTAGAAACCAATTAGAAGTATGTGTTTACCATACCCCCATAACAGGTTAGCCCGCTACCATCTTAGATCGCATCATCACTTACCATCAGGTGAGATGCAGTCAAGGGCTAACTTGTGGTGAATAAAAAAAAATATATATTTCTATACTCAAACCTTCTACCTTTTAAATAAGTACGTTAGAGAATCCCAAGCTCCACTGGTTATTAATGAGCCGAAATATTGATACATACAAAAAATCTATTAAGAATGTTAAATAGCCGTGACGAATTCGATCTCGCTTCGGCAGTTGTGCTTTTGTTGCCGGAATAATAGATGTGTTTATGTTTGGGTGAAACTTTTTCTAATCGTGGAAAAAATTAAACTCCCCCATACCTGCGTTAAGCCATCCATCACGGTTCATAACTGGAAATTATTATCCGCTTTTCATTGCCGTTCTTGGAAACGTCGTAAAAGTAAATAGAGGCTGACATCTTTATTTGCAAAACATTGTACTGTAAACTCTATTATCACAACCCTCGTATAATATAAACGAAATATTATAACATTCGGACAATAACGCGGACGGGTGCTGGAAAAAATAATGACTCTGTTAATGAAATTCTGTTACTGACTTTATTTATGCATACGAACTTAGTTGGGACCGGATAATTAAAAGTGGATACTTTATTCGGACGTTATGTAAGGGTATCTAGGCCGTAACATCTCGCTTATAGGGTATTCAATCGCGCAGCAAATAGTCTAGATAAGATGGTTTTGGTCCCATCCATATGCAGATTAGAGCATGGATTCCTGTCACCGCCTTACGATACGTTCCATGGATACACAAAAAGTTCAAATTGATTTCTATGCGGTTTAATATAAAGTTTATATTTCAACAGAGTGGCAGAAAACCTACCGGCCCTGTGAGAGTCCACGGAGAAATTATCATTGTTTAATATGCGTTGTACTTGGGGTGGCATTCATGTAAATTTGTATTAGGCTAGATAAGCTCTGTAGGTATTTTACCTAACTAAAAATTTATATGCCGGTATTATTTCCAGGTTTTGCGAAACCAAATAGCTAATAAAATTATAACGTAGGTAAGTTGCAAGATATAAAATGGTTAGGTACAGAAATGGGATGAGACTCTCTTGGTTTTTATTTATTTTCGCTTTTTCATGAAAATAAAGATTTATTTGTGAATCTATACGAACATGTTCCGTTTAAAAAGTCTAGATACGTCTTTTATATCGTAAAAATGCGTTACTATCTCTACTTATATTACGATTAAGTTTGTTTAACGTTTATTTTACATTTAAACAGCAAAACAAATATTTAACGTTATTTTTATAAAAAGCCGGATATTTTTATACATTTTTTATAATTCTCTTAAATTTTTCTTATACCAATCCAAAAATATTAATTCATAAACATCTTTAGGTTACAATTATGGGTCTATATTTTTTCCCCTTAATATTATGACTGTGTAGTTATGCCGACAGATAGACGAATAAACAAACATGCAGACGTGAGGAAGAGTGACTCCTTGATTAAACTTTAAAATGTTGGAAACGAGCAAAAGCAGTTCTTACCAGCTTCTAACAATATCGAATTATGATTATGATTATTGAACCCTAAAAAGGGCGCTTTATCGTCCCCATATCCTAAAAGCAGACAAGGTGGGCGCTGCTTGCACAACAATGGATGGTAAATTTATTGTTATGCAGATTTTTATGAAAAATGGTGACATTATGTTACTATTATATTATGGAAAACAAGATTTCCTTCGCGGGCACTGAGCCAGTTTACACAATAATTTGGCTTGCTTTCAAAGAAAATCCAGCGATACAAACAGTGCTTTATCATAGTTTGCTTCAGAATATAAGGAATAATATACGGTAAGAATTCCTATTTTTTCTACACATCTTTATTAGCCTTTTAAAATATATTCCGTTGTTGGGGTTTTAAAGCATAGACCCACCATGCCGCTTCAATGCGGGTTGGTGGGCTGTAGATAGCTAAACAGTAATAACGATAACTTGGACCGATAAATTAATGAGCTCCAATTTCCTAACTCTTTGCTGCTATAGCAAAAGTATTTAATCTGATCCGGGAAACGTACTCAAGATCTTCTTAGTATACGAGTATATGTGTTTATTTTAACATAAATTGCAGGGAAGAGGTTATACTAAATGAAAATCAATTTAAACCATAAATTGTTTTATTCATGAGAACCATACATACTATAGGCATCCATGAAGCGTCCATATAAAATATTTATCATTGTTTTATTTCGTGAGATGATGGTTATAACCAGATTCGACAATTAAAAACTAAAGCTAGGAGGGTTCCAAACGCGCCCAGGTCTGAAAAGAAGCCCTCAACAAAAATAGACAGGTTTTTTTTTGTTATCGCTATCTCACATAGTCAACTATTAATTATAATTAGCTGTGAAGTTAGAGCAATATACGAGTAAACTGAATGTTTTTTATCATTTGTGTAAACCTTAATATCATAATTAGATTTTCCTATAAGCTTTTGTTTTATAAAAACTTTAAACTGATAAATAGTATTCCAGAAATGCTTCAGCATATAGTCAGGTTGCATATAGCCAGGTTACATATAAACTTGCATATCATTAGGCTAACAAAAGGTATGCAGGCGTACGAGTGTGTGGTCCCATTCCGATATTCAAAGTGTATAGGTACCTTTTTTGTTTCGGCTCACTAGATTGTTAGGGATACGTATTCCTTTGGACGCGTGCAAGAGCTGGATTTTCGTTTTAATGGTTTTTGAATTCCTATTCATAACTTCGTGTTTAGATAAAAGGATTTTTCAAGTAAGTTTGTGTAGTGCTGATAAATTTTTGCAAATAATAATTTCATAAATGGTATAAATAGTATATATTTATAATTCTCTAGGCATAAAGTGTGTAAAGGTATAAGGTAGCTACTTTACTTTAATGATCTCTTCATCATATTATGTTTAGGGAATAAGACAAACATAAGACAAAAGTCGCTTAAGTCTTTCAACAAGACTGTAGTTTATTGCTAATAAACCTTTATTTATATCAATCGCATTTTCGAAACAAATTTTATTCTTGATTTTTTATGTAACCTTATCGTTTTGAATTCATTTTTCTGCTATATGTAATTTATTATCATTGATAATTTGATAGTGCACACTTACATTTGCGTAAGTCACATATAATTTAAAATTGCCTGCTCAATTTTCAGTACATATGTAAAAAGTTTTAATAAATTTAATGAAATATCTGTCTTAAAATTTATTCGAAAGTAGACAATTCGATATAATGATTGAACGTTATTTTATTTATATATTTAATATTTTGTAATAAAAAGTTATTTTAGTTATAAACTAGAAAATCTTGTGTAACTTTTTTTTCGATTAGCTACCCATCTTATTATCAAATTTTGTCAACGGCGCAAAATGCAGTGTTGGACTATATCAACATCGAGAAGTAAGGTTTACGTTGGTATAATTACCGATTTTTTAATGTTACGGAACCTCCTCTTACAAGACTTTTCCACACCTAGCCATTATAATCGTATACATTAAATGATTTTTTATTCGTTACAAACACCGGCTACAAGATGGGAAGTTGTGGGGCATTTAAGTCATTATATCCATTAGCGAGGCTCGGATTTCGGGTCGGCTCAATTAATCCAGTTTTATTAACTTAAAAATAATAGTTGGAATATTTGGAACACGTAACGTGTCGGCTATATTTTATTTATGAATACGACTTAATAATAATAGATGCGAATGACTAATAAATTACTCATGCAATATTTGGTTTCAAGCATTTTAGATGATTGAATGACTTTGAAACATTGACTTCTCATAAGTGCTAGCGTTTATTCCAATTACTTCTACAGCCCCATATACTCGTATAATATCATTAATTGTTATATATTTATCGAACATAACTATATCAAATTATGACGAAACCGGTTTGGTACCAAATTTACACCTATCTATAATGATTTTAAAGATGTATAAATTAAATTTTACTACAATTCATTTAATGCACGACACTTAAAAAAGAAAAATATCAACAAACAATTTATCGTTTTCTTTTTTGAATTGAATTGAGATGCTTAGTAAAAAATAAAGCAATTTTTGGAATATCACTAACGCTAACGATATTTAATTAATTAAATAAAGTGAGGTCAAAATAGCATTATATTGACATAAATGACAGCTTGCTTAATTTTACTATAGTAAGTGTGATAGCCTAAGCTTTCATTGCTTGTAAAAAAGTGCTTATGCTCCTCTATTCAAACATTTTATGATAGCGACTAACAACATTTTTTTTATGTAGCAAGTTCCCGTAATTCCGCCCGCGCGGATTTAGTTTTTGACAAAAATATCCCGGGATAAAAAGTACTTAAGTTCGTCTCCAGGATGCAATCTATGTTTTATCAAAACCACCGACACCGCGAGTTCTTTAAAATTGATCATATTAAAAAAATAATAGAAACAGTAGTGTTAACAAAAAATAGCTTAAAAAAAAAGTTAACTAAAGAACTTGTGTTTAGAGTTATAGTTTAAAATTTCTCAATTAAAATATTTTATCGTGTTTATAAATGATTATTGTACTAAAATCAAAAATCCATTTCAATAATACCCGTATTTTAATAATTTATTCCATTGATATATTGATGTTAAAGCTCACCGACCGACGTTACGGGTCAGGTTTATGTTTTATGATATTACGTTTTAGTCTATTTTTATGCAGATATAAACTATAATGTGGCATGTTTTTTTTTTGTTTATGTGAATACCTAATTAATTAAACTAGTTTTCTGGTAAAGTGAATGTTTGATTTACATTTCACCAATGGCTATTAAGTGCACGGATACGTCGATACTTATCGTTAAAGTTTGGTAAAACTTTTAAGCTAGTGCGTCATAGGATATACTAACAAATGGACATTCGAATTCACTGGTTAACTAGATAACACTCCATCCGCGACGCAAAGCAGGAAGTGAAAGAAAGTGTCGGTATAAGTAACGTTGTTCACATTTGTATGGTAATGAATTAGAGTCATGTTATACGGTTTTTTTATATATTTTTTTTTTTTATGTTTTTTTAGATATACATACGTCCCATATCAATTCATTGATAAATTACTGAAGATGTAAAAACATAATAAAGTTAAGATTTAGATTTTAATAGCCAAGCCAAGTCAATCTTACGAAACTAAATAAGTGAAATGTAACTTTTCTTAGCTGCATACAAAGAGTAATGAAACCAATATTGTTTCGGCATAGTAAGAGGACTTTTGACGACCTCCGTGGCGCAGTGCGTGCGCTGTCGCATTATAAAGTTGAAGGTCCTGGGTTCGATCCCCGGCTCGATTCTGGTCTGGCCAAGTTATTTAGCGTTCCAGCACAATGTCGCGTAGAAACCAATTAGGAGTGTGGGTTTACCATACCCCTAACAGGTTAGCCCGCTACCATCTTATACCGTATTATCCCTTACAGTCAAAATGTTACTTGTAGTGTATAAAAAAAACTTAAGACGTCTCAAATGTCTTCAAAAGTAAATATTGAAGTAAAAGTACATCGTAAAGTAAGTTGGTCAGGAAACACGAGCCGGCGCTAGGGTCTGACAAGATTCCTTTAAAATTAATTCGCCGACACCGACCGTCGCGTCGGTCAGGCTTTGAAAGTCGGCTTTGTGTGAAGACTCCTAAGTCTACACACATATGCTTTATTCATTTCAGGCTTTCAAATACTTGTAATGTATAAAAAAAGACGTATATGTGGTACATTCAATAAAGTTCTCGTTCTTCAATAAATCCTATCAAGCCGAAATTAAAAAAATAAAAAAACACGTAAAATAAATCGAAGTACTCGTAGAGTTTTAGCAAAATATCCTTGGCTATTTTGAATTTTTCACGTGAAACTTTCATTGAGAAAATACGCTACACTGTACCAAATGCGGCTAAAAATGGTTTTTGAAGCATTATTATGAATGTGATTTTTTTTCCAATACAATAAATCTGTATTTTAGTGAGATTTAAAAGAGCTTTGACAGCCGGATAGGCAGGTAAAAACAATAGCGAACATAATGATCCCTATGAATACCATTATGTTACCAGCTACGGGACCCTTTAGTAAATAATAGCCTTTGTAATACCCACGTCATAGAAGTTACAGGCATGTCGAAGTCATATTAAAACATTGAAATGTTTAAACAATAGTTAATGTCTAATCACGATGAGGATACGCCGTTTCTGTCCAGTCACTCCGTGTTCGTATCAAGTATCGTTAATATGACGACAAGAAAAAATGTATCTGTCAATATACGTTGAAATAACATGAGAGTTTTTTATAGTAGTTATACATACAAGGCCTTCAACACTCGTTGGAGGTCTACAAATTCCTCCCACCTAGGAGATTCTGGATTATACGAATATGTGTCTATCATATAAAAAATTAAAATAAATAAATAAATTAAATTTCACTAATAAATAAACAGCAAGATTATCGTCACAGAAACGCGTTATTGGCTTACTTTATAATATCATCGGCATCTTCATCATGATCAACCCAACTTACTACAGAACACGGGTCTCCTATGAATATGAGAAAGGTTTGGCCATAGTCCACCACGCTGGAAATGTGCGGATTGGCAGACTTCACACGCCATTTAGAACATTATTGAGAACTCTCAGGCATGCAGGTTTTCCTCACGATGTTTTCCTTCACCGTTAAAGAAAGTGATATTTTAATTACCAATAAACGCACACAACTCCGAAAAGTTAGAGTTACTCCCGAGATCGAACCCCCGACTTCTGATTAGGAGGCAGGCACCCTAAATACTAGGCTATTACAAATGAAGAACAATTTTAAGCATATATTTTCGTGTTTGTTTAACAATATTACAAATCTATTATACCCGGTTTACTCTACTAAGATTGTGATACATTTCCACGAAAAACTTTTTTATGAATGTTTACCTTAACAAATTTTCAGTATTTGAATTTTTGTCACAACTTTGTTTTGTTTTGACGTAGGTAGTTTTGGCGCAAAGTTTTATAATATCATACTCGTATCAGCCGATGAACAACCACTGCTGAACGTGTCTACTTGATTGGCAACCTAATTTCATCATCGAGTCCCAACGAACAATGGACGTCCGAGCTAACTTTGTGTACACAATACAAAGTTAGCTCAGAAGTTAGCTTTAAAACTTTTCTTTAGTTAGTTTCAAAGCCTAAAAAGTTTAATAAATTCCATAATTTTTTCTTATTTGAAAACGTTGAGATAGCATAACTCAGAGGAGCATAAATCTCCCTATCTTTCAATCAGTAAAATTTTAATACTAATGATTATAAAATAATGATAGTTTTGTGATTTTCAGCCACCAATTCATTCCTTAAAATTCCTTTTATAGGCTCAGCTTTATTACTGAATTGAACTCACAAACTGTTGACGCCAGATTTCGAAGCTCGTTATTTTCAAACAAATTGGATATGCTATTGAAGCGATTTTGTATTTGAGGATTCATTATCCAAACAAAAGTGTATGGGATATTGTAGGTTTCATACAATGGGCCGGGAATCTATGCATGAGAGTATGCGGATCATTTCATATCATATTTAAGTATGATAAAATGTAACTATCAAAACATTTTTTTATTTATGTACGTGTATATAAAATCATACCCCTTGCATGTTAGTACATTTCCATTTTAGATTGTATCGTCACTTACCATATGGTGTGGCAGTCAAGCGCTAACCCCTTCGCATATGGGTACAAGTTCATACCAGGGGGATTACTCACGTCAATTATTTAAAAAAAAATGTTGTTTAAGACATAATTAAGTTCCCAATAGGTACTCGACATTAATGAATGTAATGAAAGCACGAAATATATTTTCTGTGACAACTTTTTCTTGAAGTTATCTTCAATAACTTTCGTATTGTAATTCACTGATACGTAACGATATGTACCGATTTTTGCGATTACAGTTATCATATGTATATATAATATCGCAAAACCAAAGCTAGATTCAGGGCTAATGGAAATCACTCGCAACAAAAGCCGATACACTGTAATCTATCTATAATTGACCAAAACAATACGGCAGTGGTAATAGAATAACTAAGTAATTTCAATCGGGGTCCATCAATCATGCGTAGGATACGATCTTATCTGAAATGAAACTCATCATTTATAGATCTGACCGTCGGCACCGGTTGAATATTATTAACAGATATCTATCCGGTCAACCGAAACTCGCGGGTACAATCTTTGTTTGTCGGTAGGCACTATCGATAGCTAACAAATTATAGGCTCAGTGTTCTACATACTTGTGGTATGTAATAAGAGAAATCAGACGTTTCATTATTTGACTACCAGATAGTGCTACTTAATGCATACTTAACCCATAATTTTGTCAGCAAATTATTTTGTGTTTCTTTACAGTTTTTATTTTATCCCCGACCGTCGGTAGTAGTTGGTATGTCTGTGTAATGATATACAAATAGAAAGACCAGTTTCGTTTTTATTCGAAGGAGTATCAAATTTCGAATATTATCTGCTATGTTTGATTGATATGTGTTAAGCATTTCTAACATTATCAGCTTTTCTCTATACTTCTTCTTCTTATTCGTTCACTCTTGGTAGAGTGGTCGTGGTTATGATTTGGCCTTCACAGCAGCTCTTACGATCTCCTTCCAGCTATTTCTGTTGGTAGCATCACAGGAGCACTCGGAGTTCGATAAATCTGTAGTGGAACGGATTGAGTCCGTCCACCTAGTAGGGGAGCGACCACGTGGACGTGTGCCCTCGACTCGACCTTGTACTACGAGATGTTTGACGGTACCAGTCTTCCTTGTTATATGCCCAAAGAACTTAAGGATTCGCAGTTGTACAAGCGACGAAAGCCTTTGTTTTATTTTCAGCTCTTTGAGTATGGAGGCGTTTGTTCGATGCGCTGTCCAGCTTATTAGCAATAGGCGTCTCCAGCACCACATTTCCAGTGCGTCAATTATTTATCTATAAGTGCAAATAATTAAATCGCGAAGACTGCTACATTATAAAGTTTCGAACTTACATGTTAAAATTTCAGCATGTCATTTGTTCCGTACTGTATACAAAGCAGCCACATTGAGAAAGCGTGTATCACTATTCTGATTATATTAACGGAAATAAGTTCTTGATTTGATTATCGAATCTTTAAAATTACTTGTAGGCTTACAAAATCAAGTAAAGGTATTGTAAAGATGCTTTTAATTATATGTAAGTATTAAAGAAGCCGATTAAAGACCAGAATTATCTAGGCACGATAATTAATCTAAATGCACTAACAAAATAATTGAGTATTCTGTAACAAAATTCCCGTTCGTGATCACAATTAAAGAGAAAAGCAATGGATGGGGCTGCCTTAGGTTTCCCTTAATTGTTTTCCAATAATGACTCGCGGAGTTCACCATAATTAAGTACTTTGCAAAGCTCCCGAACTACTTTTTAATACGTAACAAGCATTTGGAAGTTCCCGCTCTTTGTCAAACTATACTGAACTCGAGTACATTAATTACGGAGTGCTGGTTGCGAGATAACTTTGGTTCATTTATATCTATCACGCCGATTGCTTCTCGAATGCGCTTCCTATGTAAATAAACGATAAGAAGTGATCGATTTATTCAAATGATAAAATATTTCCATTTCGAAAGTAGCACAACGATCGAACATTTGATATTGCCTATAAGTCACAGTGCAGCATTTCGAACTTGTTTTAGAATTTACTTTAGCTAATATATACCTACTAGTGCCAATTGGTTATCTTAAAAATCTTTGAACTAAACTTAATTGCGTTGTTTGTAAGTTAGTATTGTCTGGTGGGAGGCTTCGGCCGTGGCTATTTACCACCCTACCGACAAAGACGTGTCGCTAATCGATTTAGCGTTCCGGCACAATGTCGCGTAGAAACCAATAAGGAGTATCGGTATCATACCCCTAACAGGTTAGTCCGCTACCATTTTGAACATCATCACTTACCTTCAGGTGAGATTGCCGTCAAGGATAAAAAAAGTCTACAATTAATTGTTTTTTTTTTCTTTCTTATAATTATCTGGGCTAAAAGTAGTACGCTATCTTTTTACTATAACCCTAAACTCTAAAGGGTTTGGCATTTTTCTGGTCGCGTCAATTGAGTTCGGACCTTCATGCACATTACCACTCGATGAGAATGAAGTAACGATTTCTACATCAATGAAAAATTTTCTACCTATTGAATTATTTCTTTTTTATTGGCGACACGTCTTTGTTGGTAGGGTGGTAACTAGCCACGGCCGAAGCTATGGTGGGAGACCATACCAGACTCGAGCCGGGAATCGAACCCAGGACCTCCAACTTTTTATAATCTGACAGCGCGCGCGCTGCACCACGGAGGTCGTCAAAAAAATTACGAACATATTTAAAATACAGAACATTATCAAAAGACACGTTAAAATTGATCCGTTTAAAAATAAACGAGTTGTAGAAGTATTTTATATTAAATAGAAGATTTAAATGATAAACTTTTGATAGGTGTCTCATATTTCCATTCGGTATGATGAACAAAGCCTCCGATGCGATAATACGAACAGTCGTCCTAAGTGGCAGTTATAAAGCTCTAAAACGTTGCGACATCGCATTAACGGCTAATAATTCGTCCAGTGACGATTACGAAACGTCACTGTCCGGACATTCCAAGAGATGCAAGATGAGCGATACTGACAGCGGCGATAAGTTAAAAACTTTTTTCTTGTATTACGATAATCACACTGAAAGGCTTTGATAGCCTCGAGATGAGAGTTGGAGATAAAAAAAAACCATGTCAATATCATTACAGTACTAACTTAAGTAAAATAACAAGATTGTAGGCTTCGTGGCCTGATAATGAATGTATATTATTACGATTTATATGTTGGACACGAATGGTCTTGTAGTTCGTTTTATTAGACTGATGAAATTTTTTGTTAAGGCCTGAGAGTTTTATTTTATTATTTTACTCTTTAATTTGTAACCGCTAAAAGTTGGAAGAGATCTGTTATAGAGATAAGCTTTCCTTTGTATACTTATTGTAAGTGTTTGATATCACAAATTTGGTGCAAAAATAATAAAAACAAAAATTAATCGTATATAGAAGAAATACAGAAACCTAAAGAGTAAAATACATAATAGTAAATAATATAGTAACCTTAGGATCAGGGAAAAAAAGAGTACGATAGACTGAATTTTGCTTCAAATAGTATAGTGATTCTCATTCAACATTGTCAGGACTTTCTAGAAGACTAGCGGCACTCCGCGGTTTCGCCCGCGTTAAAATAAATCATGACATAAGTCCCCAGTACCCATCTATCTATATTTCTATCTATCTCTTTTTACGTGAGAGTCTATTTACGTTAAGTGAGATGTCTCAGGTTCGATCCCCGGAAGGCAAGTTTAAGAATTCATCATTTCTTCAAATGACTGTCATAAATACACAAATATAGTTACCACGGTAATATAGGTTTACCCCCGTTAATTTAAGGAAAAAACCAAAATTTTATTCCATTATTTTAAAAGCTTGCATGCATCATGCTATAATCAGTAAGAGTGGAAAATTGTTATAAACCTATGATATTTAATAAGACATTCGTTGAAATCAAATGATGCGAAGAACAATTTTCTTCATAATAAAATGTTTGTTAGTAATAATTTCATTAGTATTTTTGAAAGAGAAAAACTTTCGCATATACCGCATTAATTTAGCATACAAATAAGTTACTCGGTACTTTGATTATATTGTCATTATGTACCATAAACAAAACATGATTGTACAAGACATGATTGAATCCTTTTTAACACGCTTTTATTAGCTTCACCTGTATGTATGTATGTTTGTTTGTTTGTTTGTTTGTTTGTTTGTTTGTTTGTTTGTTTGTTTGTAACCGACTCCTTTGAGCTCGATTTTGCCCTACTTTGAACGATCAGATTTGATTCAAACTTTGCACACCTGTCAAAGGTCGATGACAATGCAATAATCCGATCAAAATATCCGATTATCCTAATTAGATTCGCCAGGATTAATTAATTTCTTTCCGCATCCTTTGCATGCGAGTAAGAGAGACAGAGCTAGTGCGCGAACTACGCATGCGTGCAGTAGCGTGTTTTTTTAGTTTTTTAAACTATTATTTTATTTTATCGTATTCGAACTCGCAACGTATTTATAACTCATCATATTCTTTAAGCCAGATATACCTGGACACTTACAGTAATATCGCGTTATAATACATAAAAATGCTTATTTACATGATTGTAATCCAATGATCGCTTAACTGCCTCGTACATCTATAAATTTACATAACACCTCATAGCAGTTTGCTTATATTAATAAGTTTACATACGCGAGTGCACTCCGTCGAGTATTCAACCAGGCTTGCATCTGTACAATACTATTTCAAGCTGATTTACTCGACGCCCTTATCACGTGAGCGTTAAGGACCTTATTAAGGCATACTAAAGATTTCCCTCGTAAATATATTCAGCAGGTGTCCACAATATTGAAATACAATTTCAAAAGCCTACAATGAATCCGGTGTGATGAGTTTTGGTAATGCTCAGTTTATGAGTCAGATTATAGTAACGAGATACATTTGAATAAACATGGAATTTTAAATATCAAGATACCAGAATATCTCTATGAGTTGAATAATTGAATTTTAATTAAAAGTAAACTAACGTTATGCAATCGTTGTAAACTAATTTCATGCAATCATTTATCATCATGATCAATCCATTGCCGGCTCGCTACAGAGCACGGGTCTCGTCTCAATATGAGAAGGGTTTGGTCATAATCACCCACGCTAGCCATGTGCGGATTGGCAAACTTCACACGCATTCGAGAACATTATGGAGAACTCCCAGGCATGCAGGTTTCCTCACGATGTTTTACTTCACCGCGGAAACAAGTGATATTTAATTGCTTCCATCAATTTAAACATCATCGGTTTTTTTTCAATCAATTTTTAATTTCAATTCCCGGGATCAAACTCCCGCTCCGACCTATGAATAGGACGCGGACGTCCTAACCACTAGGCTATCATAGCTTTAAAGTTATTTCATACAATAGATATATTCTATCGAAAGCAAAATAATGGTGGATAGGTATTATAAATTTAAAAATAAGTCCCTGTCCAGTAAAATATAGTTAATTAAAGACCTGAATAGTTAATTTTACTTAAAGATTACAGTTTGATATCCTAGACCCACGGTTACAAAATAAATATTGTTTCTTGATTAATTTCTTATTCATTTCACTTTCAAAAACTTTTAAAGGCTTCAAAACCTCTTAAGAAAGTAGTAAAATTATGAAATATTAATTAAAAACAAGCTGTTAGTCTGTGTCTTCATTCGCGTTAAAATACGTTAACGTGTTTGCTTAAGAACTGACTCTGGTCTAATCAATAAAGAAGTCACCTATGTCATATTCCGCACTATGATCTATCTCTGTGCTAAATTCAATCCAGATCCCTACAGCCGTTCTAGCGTGGTCGATTATCAAACGGTTACTTGTATGATTGTATATCCAAGCCTTTATAAATAGTAAGACTGCAAATGCTATTAAAACAAAAAATTTAGTATTGCAGAGTAACAAATATTATATTTCATCATCATCATCATCATGATCAACCCATTACAGGCTCACTACAGAGCACGGGTCTCCTCTCAATATGAGAAGGGTTTGGCCATAGTCCACCACGCTGGCCATGTACGGATTGGCAGACTTCACACGCCTTTGAAAACATTATGGAGAACTCTCAGGAGTGCAGGTTTCCTCACGATGTTTTCCTTCACCGTTGAAGCAAGTGATATTTTAATTGTTTAAAAACGCACATAACTCCGAAAAGTTAGAGGTGCGTGCCCGGATTTGAAACGCCGACCTCTGATTAGGAGGCTGACGCCCTAACCACTAGGCTATCACCGCTTCATACGTTAGAAATTATTTAATATATATTTTATAAATATTAATAAAATAATGTATATCAAATATTTATATAACCTGCAATTCTTCAGTTATTTTCAGAGATATTAAAATATAGCTCCTGGGTTACAGATGGCTGAATATACCGACACATCCATCGTATAATTAATTCTGTCGAGATGCTAAGTCGTGCGTAGAGCAAAATGAGTTCTTTTATACGAATGTTTCCTGTCTGAAATGAATACGGAAAATTAGCCCCAATCTTACATGATATAATGGGACAGGCGTTAAGCGTTCCATAGAATAGATGTGACAGTTGGACAAGACTTCATATATAATTACACAAAGAAAGATATGCAAGTGGGATGTTTGTTGCTAGGCTTATACCAGTTATTATGAGGATTCAAGCTGCCGAGATTTAAGTGGATCGTAATCTGTACGTTGTACCTCTTATCTTACTTCTAACGGCGAACTAAACACGTACAGTGCTGCCTAGTAAAGTTGGAGATTGCGCGACATAAAATGCGAACGAAAAATATAGAAATCTAAATGATAAGTTTAGGTAAGGTTACTTTGATTTATACCCATATATTTGAATTCTTACCATTTATGCTCAATAAGTTTTTATTTTACATTACACAATTTTACAACTTCTGCAGTGTCACAAAACCTTATGGTTTATACGTAAACTGCATTTTTTATAGAAATAAAAATGTAGGATATTTTAAACATAATTAATATTCTTTACATTTTTTTTAATTTGTTAAATTTTGTTGTTAGACTCAAGGCAGTGGGCTAATCTGTTATGGTAAACCCCACACTCCTAATTTGTTTCTACGCGACATCGTGCTGGAACGCTAAATCGCTTGGCGACACGTCTTTGTCGGTAGGTGGTAACTAGCCACAGCCCAAGCCTCCCACCAGACCAGACTCGAGCCGGGAATCTAACCCAGGATCGCCAACTTTTATAATGCGACAGCGCTCGCTCTGCGCCACGGAGGTCGTCAAAAGGTCGATATAATAATATTATATTTATACATTTAACCAACATCGCCACGCTTTCAGGACGGTTTATGGATCTCCTCATTGCTTATTTGATTTGTAGACATATACTCAATCATTGCAACAATAAAACGCTTTTATTGCACAGCTTCATTTACCGAATAGGAATATGAAATGTATTGTTTCTACTCTTACTCAGTCACAATATGAAATGTTGGGTAAACAAAGCATATAAGAACTGTAGACCACCCCAAGACGGCCCGGGGCTGCTCCGCCTACACACGTTTCGTGACTTGCACTGCCTATTGCAATAACAATGCTTGCTCCCGGAAGCGGGCGGCTTACTAACGTTCGGATTAAACCATTCGTTTATACAGCCTAGGAGTTTTCATGCTTTTTAATAAACGAGCCTCGAAAAGTCATGTAACTTTAGTTATCAGTGCAGTCATCATCATGATCAACCCATTACTGGCTTACTACAGAGCACGGGTCTCTTCTCAATATGAGAAAAGTTTGACCATAGTCTACCACGCTGGCCATGTGCGGAGTCACACGCCTGTGAGAACATTATGGAGAACTCTCAGGCGTGCTGGTTTCCTCACGATGTTTTCCTTCACCGATGAAACAAGTGATATTTTAATTGTTTAAAATTTAAATTTTAATGTGTTAAACGCACATAACTCCGAAAAGTTAGAGGTGGGTGCCCGGATTCGAACCGGCGACCTGATTAAAAGGCTGACGCCCTAACCACTAGGCTATCATAGCTTCTATCTATAGCAAGTGCAGTATATCTGTATATAATTACTTGTTTATGTCAATAGTCAAGTACAGTTTCACTTGTCGTTACTGGAACACCATTGCGTTTAACACGCATGCGTTTGGCTTAATTAACTACCTCCTTGAATTAACGCACACAAATCTTATTAGAAGTCAACATTCGAACGCCACCGTGGACGCAGTCTGCTTTGGTTTAACCATGCCTTTACAGAAAAGTTTATCACTCTACATTTCCAGATGATTATGATACTGACTTGAAGCGGTAATAGCCTAGTGGTTAGGGCGTCAGCCTCCTAATCAGAGGTCGGCGGTTCGAATCCGGGCATGCACCTATAACTTTTCGGAGTTATGTGCGTTTTTTAGTAATTAAAATATCACTTGCTTCAACGGTGAAGGAAAACATCGTGAGGAAACCTGCACGCCTGAGAGTACTCCATAATGTTCTCAAAGGCGTGTGAAGTCTGCCAATCCGCACACGGCCAGCGTGGTGGACTATGGCCAAACCCTTCTCATATTGAGAAGAGACCCGTGCTCTGTACTGAGCCCCTAATGGGTTGATCATGATGATGATGATGATGATACTGACTTAAACTTCAATAAAACTTTTTAGCTTTATACCTATGTTTGCCGTTTTACCGGCCTCTTTTGCAGCATAAAATAATACAACACCTATTACTTATTTTTTTATATAAATTTCTAGTATATTAATTCTACATAATAATCTTTAACTTCTTTATCTATTAAAAGTCCAAAGGCTCGTACCCACTGAGGAGTAGTATCGGCGCCATAAAGAATAAATGAGACTCTAAGATGACCGATCAGGCTGGTATAAGACTTAATTAGAATGACTACAGAACATTGACAATACGGTTGATCTCGGCACCGAACTCATTACCAACACCCACAAACTTTATAAATCAAAACTTTTTTAACATCGTGTGAATCAAATAAGTAACTTAAATGCTAAAAAGGCCAACACATATCGCACTGGTGTCACAAACTTTTAACACGCCACTTCGAATATTTAAATATGATATTTGGCCAAAGTTTGGTCACCAATTTTTATTCACATCTTTTTTTTTCTAAGGCAATATCAGCTGAATGAATCTAAATATAACGCTCATCGTTTTTTAATTACTAATTGTTTTTTGTTATTGACAAAGCATAACTAATAAAAAAACATTTCTGATTTGCAGCAAATTAAACCGCTGTAACCGCTTTTAAATTGAAATATTCACACTATTAATTAAATCTATTAATATATGCCGAAATAAACAAAAAGCATTACGTCCAATTTTTTTTCAGCTAGGTAAAATATCAACGATTAAAACCTACAATAAAATTGTGGTTAAAGTAAACCGGGCATTAAATTTAAATTTGTAATATTGTTAAACAACCACGAAAATTAGTTTGGTCATGTGTAAATTAAATGTGTAACACCATCCAACTAAATATTGAAGTAAAAATTATTTATATTATTTTCTCACACAGATTGGCCCTAGACAATTTACCAATTGAATATATGACGCCAACGTTTGTACACCGTGTTATCCGGTTATGAAGTTTATTATTTTGGGGACGACTTTTATTGTGCTGTAAATATTTTATTCAGCGATAAGAGGCAGCCCGAGATAAAACAAATTGATCGGCCCATACACACGGAGTTCGAGGAAGTTTTATGTGATACGTGGGAGGGTTAATTGAAACGATGAGATTGTGCGAACGACGTACCACATATATTAATATTTAATATCCTATTTAGGAGTCTAATGTATAATTATACGAGATAAACCATCGCGTATAGGTATGCCCACATTACATTTGAAATGCATCTATGTTATTTGAATACATTAGAGATATTTGTTACTTAAGATAGAATCGACATT
Source organism: Lasiommata megera (assembly GCA_928268935.1). NCBI lineage: Eukaryota > Metazoa > Arthropoda > Insecta > Lepidoptera > Nymphalidae > Lasiommata > Lasiommata megera. The sequence continues at coordinate 6,817,856 of OV743308.1, read as the reverse complement.
GACATTGGACAACTTATTCTTTGTGTGTTTTGGTTTACTAACTTCATATGTTTCAGGATTAAGGTTGTCAACGGGACCCTGTAACCAAGCTTTTACTATCCGTCTGTCAGACCTACATTCTTAAACCATAATAGGTAGAAACTTAATTTTAACAGGTGTATTTTACTAAAGCTGTACAAGAAATAATCAAAATTACAATAAATAAAGTTTAAAATTAAAAGGATTCTTAAAAAAAAATTTTTTTTAGGTGTTGATGCAAGATCTTAATAATGCCAATACTATATATATTTCAGCCATTTGCCAACGAAACGTGTGTTATCAAACATGTCTAAATATCTGACATAATTTTTGTATTTTTATAAATTTCATAATGATTATGTTTCATCAGAAATAAATTCAAAATGTTTAAGATGAAATAAATAGTTTTCTTATCACTCCTTAAGTGTCTATTTGGTTTGAAACTAATCCCATTAGCCACATCTACCATTCAAGAGGTTTACGTTAACAAAAGCAAGGCAAATTTTAGTTTTGTGTTTATTTTATTCTCTACTTGAGGAATAAGTGACATTAAGCGAACATTAATTATTTGGCTTCTCATTGTGGTCATTATCAGCCTTTAATCTATAGGACACTCTCTGAAAAAGAGAAAGAAGCCATAATCCACCACTCTAGTCAAGTACGGATTGGACATCGCATGACTTTAAGAAGATTATGGAGAACTCTCAGCTGGTTTCTGCACGATGTTTTTGTTTTCAACTTCAAAATAATTTATATATGTCTGCTTAAAACGCACATAACTCGTAAAGTAAGAAGTGCGTGCCACGGATCGAGCTCGCTCTCCGGAAGTGAGGCCGAAGTCTTAACTACTGGGCTGGCACCGCTTTTGCTATTATATTGTATTCAATATTAAAATTGTAGTGTACACGTGAAATCACTCAAGCATCTTTATTATTCTTGCCTAGTTCTTTCCTTGTAGTTGTACTTGTAGTCCCTAATATAATATTATATTTTTATTAAAGTTTTATTACCTACACTTAGAGGCAATAAAAAATTCAAATTAAGTTTGAAATGCAAACAATTTCGAAACTAGTGGGATATGAAAACACGTCTTTGCGGCCTAAGTGATTTGCCAAGTAAGTAATGGTCCACATACTACCGCCGCGAGACGCCTAAATTAACGTATGCTTTTCACCAGCCTTATAGCGACTGTAGCGCCATCTAGTTGAAAAGTTTTCAATTTACTATTCAAACGTCCATCTTAAAATGACACACATTAGAATGAGAGATGACAGATGGTTCTTTTAAATTTTATATTTTTCTTTAAGTGGTCTTACCTAGACTTGGAGGCAATATCAAATTTATATATTTAAAATGCGTACAACAATCTTCGGAACATGTGGGACTGGAACCCACTTTTCTCCGAAAATCGCAGCCTGTGTGCTTTGCCAACTATCTACACAATGGTCCACATACCACCGACGCCGAAATATAATAATATAGCACCGTAGTAGTAGTAGTAACAGTTTCTAGGAGGTTAAATTTATCAATGTATTTTTTCCCTTTGACATTTTTTAGTGAGTCCGCGGTATCAACCAGAATTAATTTTAGCTATAATGCGCAGGCGTATTTTGACGAAGCATGGCTTACGAGCGAGTGCATATTATCGATATACTTGAGTATTTAATCGTTTAATATTCCATATATGTGGCATAAAGTGGGGCTGAAAGGCTAAATCAATACAATTACGATGTACATTAACATCGCATTAAGAATTCCCCTTTTCGGGAGAGTATCTTTTTATTGAGATTTAATTAAGCAACGGAAGCTGGTGGCATTAGGCGCGCGTGCTTTGAGATTACTTCAGTTGCCCCACATTGTAGAGTTACCAGCCATCATGACTATATAAACGCTTGTCCTGATTTTAACACCACTTTCTTATGCTAACATACGTAACTTGCTGATGCTTGCATTTTTATACGCATTTTATCTTTCTGATTTCCCTTTGAACTAATTCTCGATTTCTCGATACAAAAGTGAACATGCATCCGTCTCAAATACGTTTATATTTGTGCTGAATCTTCTAAAGATTACTAATATAACTTACGATATTATTTCTAATTGTATATTAATCATCGAGTTTCAAAGTTCATATGATTATTGTGATAATCTTATGAATTTCGAAACTACAATACCTTTCTAACCTCGTCTCCACTGTTTGTACTCGTACCTGAAAACAAAACATTCCAAATTAATGATACATACAAAAACGTTTTACATACATACAAAATTTTGTTTCTAACCCATGCAAGTTAAACATTGATTGCAATCCTATCTGGTGATAATTAATGATGCAGCCTAAAGTGATAGCGGTCTATCCTGTATGGCAGTTTTTTTTACACTCATACTTCTATGCAAGTTTACTTACAATATTAGTATTTACTAAAATGGTAAAACATTAAATGACAATTATCCTAAAAGTCTGAAATGATGATTATGATGGAATGCGATTGTAGAGTTTTAGAAATGAAATTTAATGTAATTAAGCTCTTTTGAAATTTTGTTTCACTAACATCATAAAAAGACTCATTTTGTACTAGTCTCGATTTCTTCCCAAAACGAAATGGCGAACCCACGTATTGTTAATAGTAAGCCATATTAAATGTGCCTTAACCCTTCCAGAACGCTATCGAGCGTCTTATGTATTATTCAAAGGAGATTAACGGGCGCTTCGAGCATGCCGCTTAGAAATTTTCTTCATACTGATATTAAAACAATAATTTCAAGAATATAAATTCCATTTATACCCACATGGAACACCAGCGGAGCGTATTCGAATAATGTTATTGAAGTGTCTTGATTATGATTAATTATACGCCACGTTGATTTGTGAAGCCAATATTAATTGCTCTAATTATATTATAGTCTCGAAATAATTCATTACTGTTTATTTAATTATTATCACTGGTATAGGTACCTATGTTATGTTTAACTTAAGCAGCGAATATAATTATTATAATATTAAATTAAACCGGAACCCTTTTGAACGACGGTCTTATAAGTAGAAAGTCCCGGGTTGGATCCCCGATAGTAAAAATTTATTAATTTATAATTTTTGAATGTTTTCTGGTCTGATCTGGTGGAGAGACACTGCCCCTCCCCCCCCCCTATCGAGCCACCAAGCGATTTAGCGTTCCGGCACGAAGTCTCGTAGAAACCAATTAGGAGTATAGGTATAAAACTGTCATACTCTAAATAGGTTAGCCAATTACTGTCTTAAGACTGCAAAATCACTTACCACCAGGTGATCAACTATTATACATATTTCAAGTTGAAGCATATTTTAATTGCTTAAAAACGTACATAATTCCGAAAAGTTTGTGGTGCGTACCAGGGATTGAACCCCCGACCCCTGGTTAGACGTCCTAACCACTAAGCTATCACAGCTTATAACATTAGAAGGGAAATGGAGATATACAACGTGAAAGTTATTGCCATTGTACAGTTGTTGTGATTCATTATCAAATTGAATAGAAAGTATAATACTGAGGCGCATAGCCCTCAGGCTATGTTTAATCCAAATTTCTGATTGAAGTTCATACCCGCGTGTATGATACGTTCGTAGCAGACACAAGTCCGGCTAATTCGGCGTTACGCCAGAAAATACCATCTAATTACAACCCACGCCGAGCGTAACCGAACACGAATTAAAAATGATGACTGTGAGTTGAAATTCTGGAATCCATTATTACAAAAGGAATAAGTTCGAGCTCGGATCGGCCGGTCGACCGTCACTTGACGGGCAGCTGCAGAATTAAATTATGAGCATTTTTATCCCTCGACCGCCGGACTGCGTACACCTGCCTACCCGCGATTGACACCTACCCCATTATACGAGCACCGCGATAAGCAAAAAGAAATCTTAACAATAGCCCCGATACAGCCGCATGAGAACTTATTATTGGCCCCATACAAACGCAGCCATTCAGTTTTTACATCTTCATACAATCCTGGCCATTAGTAGAGGCGTGTGGGCAGTGTAGGCTCGTATCCAAATAAAATGTATTGTTAGGCTCAACAAAACATCCAAGTGAACATCTTTATCGAGAAACGTCTCTATCATTGGCCATTGTTGCCGCGCATTCCCGACGCCGGAACAATGTTTTTAATCGGAATTTATTGCCAATTTCACGTAGTGTTTACCGAAATGTGACAGGATCGTAGGCGAAGGAATTACTTATTGTAATGAAATAAAGGAGGCCAGATTGAAAGCGTCCGATGAAAAGCGACGTTGTCGCGAGGAGAGGTCTGTTTGATGGTAATGATTTATGGCGACAGAAGAACGGCGCGATTTTCGCGCGTTAATGCTGAGAAAGATTAATGTGCCGTGATTTTTCGTCTAACAAAAAATACACCATTCCCCACAATTAATGATCAGCGTATCACTGTGTATCATAATATGATTGATAGTGTATTAATAAAACGAATTGTATAAATATTTTATATGATACGGAACTTTTAAGTGCAAAGGTACTTAATAACTGGCCGCGGTAAGGTGAGAAGAAAAAACTGGCAACCGCAGAAAAAGCATGCAGACCGCAAAACTCGTTCCACTGCAATCATCTCGTGGTACTATTCTATATTTAGAGTGGCGTTCGAGACTGGATTAGCGACGCTGCAAGGTGCAAACTGTCAGTCTCAGCTCCACGCGCCGCGCCGGCGTCTCTTAAAGCATTCGCTTAGTCGAACTATAAACGAGCAGAATACAATGTACGGGAACAACTTCGAAGAAATTAATAATGGGCGGTGGAAAACCTTGTTCATAATTAAAGGGTCACAAAGCTGTGACACTTGCTAAAAGAGGAATTTAAATATAGCCACCGAGTTATGTTTTGTGACGTCAAATATCTTAATGAATTCACAACGAGTTCGAATACTCAGAGATAGAATTAGCATCGATAAAAACGTGCAGTATCGTACGTATTACGATTCTAACACCTTTTGTAATTAATCGTTCAATTTGTTATAATTACACTCAGCGAGAAACGAAAACATGGTCAAAAGAGATTTATTAGCACTTCGATGCTATAAGTTCGCGACAACCTACCATGCCCAGCGAAATTCATTCCATTCTTGTTCTCAAGACGACAAAGTGTAGGCGATTACACAGAATGAGCCACAATAAATCACAAGTGAACAATAAATTCACTATTAAATAGATATTTTATTTGATTCTAAACGGGCGCCTCAATTTGTATGCATCAGCACGCGGGGCCTTCCTATCACGAAGTTATAATATCCGCTGGTATTAAAAAAACATTGTTATTATAGAAAATCACGTGCATCACTCATCCTGTCCAAAATCGGCCCTTTTAATCGGGTATGAGTCAAGAGTTAATATTCGCAACTCATTTTGCGGCCGCTTTGTGAATAATCACGTAAGCCATTTCATATTATTCGCGAAACAATGGGCTCCTTTTATTTTCAAACGTTTCTCTATATTGTTTATTTCTCGACTGTCGCTGAGACACGCCGTCAGTCAGTCCGGGATAATTCAAATTAAATACACCTACCGCACGCAAGCGTCCCGTGAATTTTAAGAAGTGCCACAGCACTCCCCCGACGGAATTGAAAATGAGCGTGGTTGATGTTTTGTTTTAATAAACTCACATATTTGCCTTCAAAGTAAAAGCTTTTTTATTTGATTTGTTAGCCGTAAACGAGTTCCATCTACACACGCGTTAGGGTTGGTACACGGTGTTCAATTGTTTTCTTTGCATACATTTAAATAGCGCCCAGTGAACAACCAATTGGTTGTTCAACAAGTTTTATATGCCCGAACGACATGAGATTATAATAAATATGTACTCTCAACTATATTGTGTATGTTTCTTGTACACATATGTCAAAATTCAAATTCAAATTCAAATAATCTTTATTCAAATAGTCCTTTAAAAGGCGCTTTTGACGCGTCAATAATTTATATAGTAGTGATTTGATGGTGATAACTACATTCGTAAACTTAAAACTAAAGCTACGAGGGTTCGAGACGCGCCCGGTCAAAGAAGAAGCCCACAACAAACTTAGCCAGGTAAATTTCGTTTTTTTTTTGTGTTTGTTTGTCTTTAAATAATCATTCCATCAATAATGTCTAATACGAAAAGTATAGTAAGTAAAGTCTCTTACGAAAAGTATCAGTTTTTGTTTTTTAATCTTTGGAGTTAAAAACCATAGAATGTAACTTTTTTATTAACTTTATATTAATATGTTATTAAAGCCGCTTAAATAAAAGAGGTATTCCATCAATTTCATCGCTTTTAGGACGCTAAGTACAATACCTTCTAAATTATTATGGCTGTTGAATATATGCTCCTAATGATTTAACGCAGAAAGTTTTTTTCTCGTCTGAAAGCACATCTAATATAAAATCGATCGAAGACCTTATCATAGTCAAAATTAAAAAAAAATATATAGAATATAAATCAAAGTAAAAATTTTCACAAAATATTGGCTCGTATTAGTTGAAAATATACTTGTAAATTATAAATTTTTACTTAAAATGTGGGGGGGGGGGGGTTATAATAACATCTTATACAACTCATGTAACCTAACTATGTGAACATCGCTGTGTAGTATAGTATAAAAGTATTTTTCGTGTGTCACGAACAGTGGAATGAGCGTGATGCTCGCTATTTAGAGCGTCGATAAGCCGATATTTAGGGACGATAAAGTCACCGATTAATCAGCTGTCTCTTAACACGTAACTAGATAGCGCAAATCGGAATTAATGGCGTTTCCTCTATTGATACAAAACCATAGAATAAACTGTACATATGCAAAAGTAACTCTGTTTGTTTGTTACCTATTCAGGCTTTACCGCTGAACTTCAATAAAATACTTCAAAGGCAAACGTTAATTTTTATGCCGGATAATTAACAGCACCCCCGCCTACAGTTTCGTTTTTAAAACAAATCATATGAACACGCTCCTGCTAAATGTCATACAAATATAATAACTAAATAATAGTTATAAAACAACGTCACTAGAATGTAGATAAAATACATACGGAAATAGTACATTTTAAACACAACTGATGAACAATGCACAAAAATAAAGATTAAAAAAAAAAAACAGAAAATTCCAATGCAATTTTATTTTTTTAAATTGTTCCGTAAGGATTCTGACGACACCCCATACACCCAAATCTATTCAGAACGTATTAATGATAACTGGAAAAATGTAGTAGGTAACATTATTTTTTGGCAGTCGTGTTGGTTCGTTCGTTTATACTAAATGTTCTGGTTCATTTCATGATTTTTATTGCGATGCAAGAGGGCTTTTTCCGAACGACATTGTTCCTCTTTGTAGATATATCAATGGATATCTCGGTTTTATTTGGTCGTGTAACAGCGTAGGGATTTATGGTATAATTATATCAGGTAATTACCAGTGGGATAAATGTTAGTGGTAGTTTGTTAGATTTACTGTGGCATATCACGCTAACAATAGGCCGGTGTCCTGTGTGCGGCAGTCCCTGGTGCATTCGTTTTGCTCTCGCCGCGTTCTTGCCGGTCTAGACGTAATATTTCCCTAGGAACGATAATAGGTATAGACGCATCATGTAATTTCATATTCCTACGTCGTTTCCTGATGCCGATTCTGTGTCTATAATTATAACCATGTTGCTTAGTTTATTTTTTATGTCGTAACACGTTACATTGTCGATACGTTTTTTTTTATTATTTAGCCCTTTACGGCTATCTCACCTAGTGGTAAGTGACGATGCTGTCTAGAATGGTAGCGGGCTAAACCAATTCCAATTGGTTTCTACGTGACATCGTGCCGGAACGCTAAATCGCTTGAAACGTCTTTGTCGGTAGGGTGGTAACAAGCCACGGCCGAACACTCCCACCAGATCAAACTCGAGCCGGGAATCGAACCCAGGACCTCCTACTTTATAATGCGACAGCGCTCGCACTGCTCCACGGAGGTCGTCTACGAGTATGTTAGTAAACTTTGTATTGGTGTACACGAGTAAGTGGCCCAGTGCGTACGCTGTCGCATTCCAACGTTAGAGGTCCTGAGATCGATTACCGGCTTGAGTCTGGTCTGTTGGTAGGCTTTGCATAGGCGTAGAAATGAAGAGGATTACGGGTTTAACCTTAACAGGTTAGCCGGATACCATCTAAGACTGCATCATCACTTACCACCAGGGGAGCATGTCTTCAAGAACTTACTTTTAGTTGATGAAAATAAAATTTAAAAAGGCAACACAACGATGAGAAGGTCTGGCAAAAATCGATCATACATAGCCATACATAAATAACCTAATAAATTTTGCCTCATGAAATTAGTTAGCGATCATACATAAACCACTATATAATTGGACTAACTATTAATGGTGTTTAAGAAAAAAAAATAGAATATCAATAAACTTAATAATCTTAAATTGAAATATGTATTAATCTTGCACAGATAGGCCCTGCGGTGGAAATAAATGACTCATCACATTCTTAACACGAATGAACAATAGATAAAGGTAATTCAAGTACTTGAAGAATGAAGCTGTGATAACCTAGTGGTTAGAACGTCAGGCTCCTAATCAGAGGTCGGGGGTTCGAACCCGGGCACGCACCTATAACTTTTCGGAGTTATGTGCGTTTTAAAGCAATTAAAATATCACTTGCTTTCAACGGTAAAGGAAAACATCGTGAAGAAACCTGCACGCCTGAGAGTTCTCCATAATGTTCTCAAGGGCGTGTGAAGTCTGCCAATCCGCATATGGCCAGCGTGGTAGACTATGGCCAAATCCTTTTCATATTTAGAGGAGACCCGTGCTCTGTAGTGAGCCGAGAATAGGTTGATCATGATGATGATGAAGCACTTGTACTCTGTTATCTTGCAACTTTCTCAAATAAAATGAAGAAATAAAGAATTTCTTTCAAGCAAATTCTCTCTGCTTCTCTCTGAAAAATCTTGTCCTCAATATTATTTTTAACTCGGTTGTATTGATCCAGGTAGGCGCACGTTATCAAATAATGATATGGCATGCCGACGTTCGTCAGCCGGCAAAGGTTTTAATTAAGTCGCAGGTATTGTTCAAAGAACTGCCGCATGACTTTTTAAAAGTTTGACTTTCGCTTGTTCTTTCGAATAATCCGTATAACTGCGGCATAATGTTTGTTCAGATGTTTGAAGAAGTTAGAGGCACGAGAATTAATTTGTATTGTGTTTGCGTTACGAATCAAGAACATTCCGATCGCCTATTCAAAATATTTAATTCAATCATTAATTCATCATCGTCGACTTATAGGAGAGAGGGAATAAGGACACAGAATCTCCAGGCTGCTTTGAAGAATGGCTTTCACGAAATTTAATACTGATAATGACCGACACCGTTCTGTTCCTTGTAAGTAATATGTTCGAATTAAATTTTCCAGTCATAAGATTACTGTAATCCTTATGAATATCTTTGAAATCATTAGATGAGATTAATATGGGGTTAGACGTTACTACTTCACTCGTCATTCATTAACGTAAGGGTTACATATTAGTTTGATAATTAATATTCTCATCATTCCACAACAAATATAGTAGTACTTCGAAAGATACGTTTAGCATGCAAATAATTTTCTTGTATACCTACTAATATTCTAAAGCTAAAGAGATTAATAATATAGGAACTAGAGATTAATAGTATATAGTCCATTTATCGAAAAAGGAAATAGGCTATATAACATCACAATACGGCCTAAAAAAGCAGAGCATTAATAAAAATGACTAAAAACGGGAAATATTATTATTTTTGTGATCTTCCGTTAACGATTAAAGTTAAGCCAAAAATCATTAACGACGTATAAAGACGTAAACTTTAAAATTTCTAAAAAAGTCCGATAAGCCATACATCTATCTTTAAAAATTGTCTATCATTATTATTTATTTTCTTGTTTATAAAATTTCTACTAAAATAATACGCTATATGTGAAGGCGCTTTTATAAACATGATATTAATCCTAATCCAAATAAATACATTGTTCATCACATGCATTAAATAGTTTAATAAAGTAAAAGAATAAACCATTGTTTTCCTATGGAAAAAAATAAAGGTTTGCATTAATTATCTATTATTATATATATATAAAAGAAAGTTGTGTTAGTAACACTATTCATAACTCAAGACCGTCTGAACCGATTTGGCTGGAAATCGGTTCAGGTAGCTTAGAACCAGGAGATGGAAATAGGATACTTTTTATCCCGTTCCCGCGGGATGTATGGAAAACTGAATTTAACGTCATTGAATATAATAACTATAGATTCAGCTTGCCACAGAAATTTTCCTCAAATTGGTTTATTCCATTCAAAAACTTTGCGGACTTCGACTAGTATCTAATAAATATATAATACTCGTAATAACACGGTGAATACCTTAATACAGTATTAGTTAAGTATTTCCATTAACAGTTTAAAACAAAAGGCAACGCTTTAAAACAACCGCTATCTTTTTGATTTGTAAACAGGGCGATGCAAAAGGAAACAAAAGAGTTTTGGAAGTGAAAAAGTTTTAACACAACACAACGGCCGGCCCGTTATTCTATGAATGGGTATTCGGACACGCTTCTATATTGATTTCGTGTTTTGATATCGCAATCCATTTGACTGCCTGTTTGTTATTTTCTTGTAACAATGGCTCAGTTTTTTAATGCAATTCTTTGTAGCAGTTAATACTTTATTGATTTTAAACTGATTGAAGATGTAATTTCTGCATAAGGTTTAATCAAATGTTGTTTTGTGAATGTTTCATATATATGTAAGTGTTAAGATAAACTTATAAGTATATAAGTAAGTAGATAAGTAAGATAAGTAGCAACGAATGTTTCGATATTTCAAATAATTCTTAAATTTATGTAATTTTTGAAAATTTTACGGTCTCCGTGGCGCTGTGCGCGCGCTGACTCTTTATAAAGTTGGAGGTCCTGGGTTTGATTCCCGGCTTGAATCTGGTCTGTTGGGAGGCTTCAACCGTGGCTAGTTACTACCCTACCGACAAAGACGTGTCGCCAAGCGATTTAGCGTTCAGCGATGTAGCAATTAGGAGTACGGGTTTACCATACTCCTAACAGGTTTGCCTGCTACCATCTTAGACTGCATCATCACCTACCATCAGGTAAGATTGCCTTCAAGGGCTAAGTTGTAGTGGATAAAAAAAAAAGATTTCAAATCGATTGAAGATCTTGTAAGTAGCAATAAATGTTATCTTATATTTATGGTGTTAGTATACCGCCAGGATCCTTGGTCTACTCTCTGAAATCAAGGGGGGGGGGGGGGGGTTTCCAAAATTTCTGACTGACGGCTTAATGTGCCCATAGTCTCTACAATTTATTTAATGAGAGACCCGATAGGTACTTGTAATTTTTTGGTTGACCCGGGAATCGAACCAAGACCTTTTAATCCGAAGTCAGCATAACATGCAATCTAAAAGGTATGGTCTGATGACAGTTAACTCATTGATTTCCCAAGTAACGACTGTAAACAGTTTCTTAATATTCTTGTGCTTTATTTGCAAGAGCATTTGACAGTTCCGCTTGCCATGAATTTGTCACTATCCAAAATAGCATGCAACGGCCAAGTTATTTTTTGGATAAAACCGTACAAACTGGCGCATAACAGCATTTCGAACAAATAAATTAAAAGAAAAAAAAAAACCAAAACGTACAATCCTTTAAGTTAAACGATCCAAGCATGAAAAGACTTCAACTTTTAATCTAATATGCCTGTTCAAAATCCACAATACACAGCGCCGAACTAAGCGAGTTAAGTAAAAAGAGAACCTAATTCAAACTGCTAAACAAACAGTAACTGCAAGACGTACACCAGACAAAAGTAAAATAAAACTGCAAAGGCGTATAACGTTCACGGTACTGTTGGGGGGAGAGGGGTTTGAAATTGGTTGGTTTAGCGTGAATCAGTCGCGGTCGCAGTTAGGTTCCGTGGATTTTTAATGCACGTCTTACAGGGCTTCGACTTGGTTATTGCTATTTTTTTTCTTTTTTTATGGTTTTACTCAGATTAGCCAGTGTCGAGTTTATAGCAATGGAGAATTGAAGTTAGGGAAAGGGGGCGGGAAACTTCGCATTCGTGGAAGCGGCTTCCTCAAACCTTTCACAAAATACTACCTGTTAACCATTCAAAAAACTAGCACTACACAAACAACACCAAAACTATAATGTACACAATATAGCCAACACCAATCCATTTCAAAATAAGCCAACAAAATTAATTCAAGAAAAGCGTGAAAAAACGCGCCCAACGAATACACCTTTCTCCCTTATTGCTATTATAATATAAAGATTGTCATAAACGTTACTTTTTGCATCTGTGCATTGTACAGACAACATCCCCTGAGGATGTAAGGTGTCTGTGAGAAACACATCTAGAGTAATTTAAGGAGAACACGAGCACTTCATGTCTCAGAAGCTACTAGTACACAATGTGTTAAATAAAATAGGCATGATTGCTAGCATATATGACTAGGAACAAAAATGACAATGCAAGAAAGTGATATTATATCACGAGTCTTATTGCGGAGACCAAAACGCGGTCTCCACTATTATAATTAAAATTCCGCCTTAGATTGATATGAATGATTAAGATGGTAGATAGATGGTGCTCGATTTCTGATAATGTAGCCAGCATTATAAGATAATGATTATCTTATTGCCAGACTGATCGAACGAACAATGGCTATGCAATTCCAGTAGAGTTTTCAAATTAATTTGGTCCAAATCTAATCCTAACTGCTTAACAGACAGAATTGCGAGTCGAACGCTCGAGGAAAGAAAAACGAAACGCATCGCCCACAGCTCTGCAAGATTAGAATTCAAGGATGAATAGATTCATGAACCCAGAAAAATGGAGAATTTGAACTCACTCTAATGCAGTTAAACAAAGTTAAGTACAGTTTTTAATTGGTATAGGGTACTATAGCTAAATAATTCCAGCGATTAGTAATACAAGTTTATCGATATGTTTAAAAATTCGCGATTTCAAATTGTACTTCCTCGAGGGATTTCATAGTTGTGTTACTGATTAACCCTTGGTGCAATCTATGTATTTACAACCCTTATAGTATAACATTTTGAATTATTTTTATAAATAAAAATCTTTTACCTTTATCTTTTACACAAATGAGTATCATACGTAAGAAATCGTGCCAATTTTTACCAATCTGATATTCTATTGTGAGCTTCATATTTAAATAAGATTTACAGGATTTCATTTCATTGTACGCAACCCTAAAAAATCAAAATTACATCCGAGGGAGACGGGTGAAAACCATAAATTACACCTGCCCGATGAAATATAAAGTGATATTGTTTTAAGAGTGAGTTCCGTGCCTGCGACTAGCCATCATGCTAGCCCTAATAGATCAAGAGCTAGTTATCAGATATTAAAATCACTGAGACGGGTAATTCGGCGAAAAACCCGGACCGTCTCGCACAAAGATCACGTACAAGACGGTCGGGGTTTAAGGAAATTGAAATTTTAATGATTTAGTTACATTACTCTTCTACTATCTACTCATTAGTCTTCGACCACATCGCGATCACTTCCGATACTTCTAATAAGCCGAAACCGAATTCTTGTAAACAATGGTCGAAAAGAAGTTTTGTTAATACCGCACCTCTGTCATTATTGTAGCCATACAGTGATTAAAACGGACTATTATATTATATCTCAGGGTTTGTCATAGAATTTATATTAAGAAAATACATTTTTGTAATTAATTGAACAAAATATAATCGTACTACATCGGTGACCGGAAATTTCATTCACAGCTACTCAAAGCATAGGTGATCTAAAGGCAGAAAACATAAAACAATTTGGCAGATACTACACAAGATTCATAGGCCTACGTCGAATTGTAAAAACGCAATAAAATTCATATAAGAGCCGGAGGCTTGACCGCGATTCGTTTGTGATAACCAGCTGCCAGTTAAAATAATTCCCGTTCTATCTCGAAACAGGAATACGAGCGTTTTTTTAGAGAGTTTATTCAGATAAAGATTTATAATAGTACTTTGCGATCGTTTCCTCTTGGCTTTAGATTGAGTAAGCGATGGTTATTCTTCTTGATTTGTTAATCTTTAGAGTTTGCGTGATAGCAAATGATGCAATGGTTACCTTTTATAATGTTGTTAAAGTTTCAATTGAATGTAAACACCAGCGTTGATATGTATTATTCATGGTCTCGTAATTATTGCAATTACAATCTAGCTAAAAACTATGATCTATATACATTTTCTATTGGAATACTAAGATAACAAGACAACGTATTTTTTAACAATCGCAACAAATGTAAAAATATTTTTTAACAATCCCTCAGAGGATCTTTAATAGCCCGTGGTATTGGCGAAACGCACAGCGCTGATTTGGTAAACCTCAAACGCAAAAAGCAAAAGTAGTAAAGTATAGCTGATAAAAATGTCTATGGTCACTGTCTAATTTTTGGTTAGGTCGTGTTCACGAAAAGGATAACTGGCTCTTAGTGTAAAACTTGAAATTCCGATAGTTTTTGCGCCGGTAAAAACTGATATTCCACCGGCCGTATATTGAGATAATGCCGATCGTGATTGTATTGTCGTCTCAGTTACTCTTGGGGGTGTGAGGGAGTGGGAAACGTTTCAGTCAGGGTGGGTTGAATCGCATTTTATGGTGAGTTGGCGGATCGGCAGGTGTACGCAATGCACCTGCGACGCGGTCGGACGGGCCGTGAGACGCGCAGTACAACGAACCAGCTTCAAAAGCCGAACGGAGATGAGATCTGATCACAGCTATTAAAGAGAAATGATGGTACAAGTAAATTATTTTGATTCTAAAAAGAAGATGTAAACAAGTTAAGTTAATCAAACAAGAACTCTACGTATGTAGTTCTAAGTTCTAATTACATACGTAGAGTTCTTGTTTGATTAACTATAACTCTAAGTTCTAACTCTAAGTTCTTAGAAAACACACAGTAGATTGACACTAAAGAACTGATATTGTTTTGATTTAATTCAAATTCAAATTTAAAATAGCTTTATTCTTGTAAACCTGTTACAGGTATCTATGAAATGTTCATGTTAAATTTAATATACTTTTCATTATTTTAATTCGTGACGTGTTGGTGGTAACTACAAACGCCAAATTAAAACTAAAGCTAGGAGGGTTCCAAACGCGCCCAGGTCTAAGAAGTCCACAACAAACTTAGCCAGTTTGCTCTTAGCAAGTCTTTATCTTACTTAATACCCATTAAGTGCGATACTTTTTATTTGAGCCTCAAACAATTTATACATAATATTATACAATATCTACAATTTAAACTAAAAACCTTAAAAAATAAAATATAATAACTAAGAAACTTATATTATGCATTTAAGTTGGTGTTTTCTAGCAAATCATTAGCATAATAGCATTTGACGATCTCCGTGGCGCAGTGCGTGCGCTGCCGCATTTTAAAAGTTGGAGGTCCTGGGTTCGATTCCCGGCTCGAGTCTGGTCTGGTGGGAGGCTTCGGCCGTGGCTAGTTACCACCCTACCGACAAAAACGTGTCGCCAAGCGATTTAGCGTTCCGGCACGATGTCGCGTAGAAACCAACTAGGAGCGTGGGTTTACCACACTTCTAACAGGTTAGCCCGCTACCATCCTAGACGGCATCATCACTTACCACCAGGTGAAATAGCCGTCAAGGGCTGACTTGTAGTGTATGAAAAAAAAACAATACAAATTGAATTCAAAGTAAAAAAAAAACTAAGTATATTCAAAATCTTCATGACGTAAGGAAACGCAATCCGATTAGCACAAGCGTTTATTTGGAAATTATGGAAACTCAAAAACACAGCAAAATATCATTTTCAGCGCACAAAATCAAACATTCAGTTAACATCAGGCACCAGAAATTGCCGAACGTAAATTGAATGTAATTGCATGCGAATCGAAAATCAATTGGAATTTCTCCGTTCCTAACAACTTAACCAACTACCGAGGCGTCTTAACGAGTATCTTAGATAAGAACCGACACGCAAGCAGTTCTGGCGGAGCCAGCGTAATTTACCTAATGATATGTAGGGACTAGGGAAACATGGTGCAGTGTTTTATGGTACAAAGTTTATTATAGTAAACTAAATAAAATTATAAAATTTACACAAAACAACAATATTGTAATTGTAAAAAAAAATGTACAGAAAATCATAATTGGATTTTTTTTTTAATTTTATATGATAACGATATGATTATGATAATTTAGGTTTAAGAAAAAAAAAATAAGCGTTTGTCGTATAATATAGATTAAACATTAAAAAAAAAAACCGTTATAGACTTTAAAACCATCCTACACGGTTTTATAGGAAAAATCCGAAGATGGTCCTAGACTCAATGCTGGACGCCAATCTACTTACTGACTTGATGACTCAAGTGTCAATGTTGATTATAATTGATTATTACTGCAGATTTATTTTATTAATCCGCATATTTAGTAGCAGGCATCTACTATTAGTAAAAAGCGTACGCTTTAAAATATATAAAGGGTACTTAAAAAAAAAGAATGCAATTAACAATCAAAATTCATAATCCACGGAGTGCAAGGCTGTGTAAGATAGCCAATAATAATAAAAGAATTTAAAAAAGCAACATAATAATAAATATATTTGTAATAAAAATAGAAGAGACTCACTACTAAATTCGCATTTATAACATAAATTAGATTTTTCAGGCAAAGTAGTGGGTAAATAAACATGTTTCCGCATTTTCAAAGCGGAATACCTTGCTTTATATTATTTACCTATCTGCTATTTCTTTACAAAATGCACTTGAGTTATATTTTATAAAAGCAGCTAAAAGAACGATGTCAGTGGTACGGCGCCGAGTAATCCGTTTTAAAATGTAGTGCTAGCAAAGAGTTTTTAGGACAATAAGCAATTACTGCACCTTTAACATGTTCTCTTATATTTTTACCATGCCACGTGTTTAAACGATAATAGTTGGACGTTATTTATTAAATTATGAATTTGTATGTATTTCGTGACGTATTTAATAGTGTTGAATAATTTTTTATATAACCCAAATAATGACTGTCACACTATATAATTTTATTAGGTGCGATTGTAATGTTATTCCAGTAGTATAAGGTTTTCATGGTCCGTTTTAAATTCAACAAATCATCGATCTCGTCTGTTTGAATGGTCTCTTTTATCATTTTGGAAGACAAATTATATCAAAAAGCCGGTAATAAAATTAGCAATTGCTCATTTGTTGCGAAATGTTTGTATACACAATAAATCTATCCAATAATGTTATTTAAAAACTTCTGTGAAGATAGATAGGAGATAGATAATTATTGTATGAGTTTATTCGAATTTACAATTAATTTATGTTATTTTGTATATTTAATAACCTCCGTGGCACAGCGAGTGAGTTATCGCATTAAATTTGGAGTTCCTTGAAGGGTAGAGTATGGTCTGGTGGGAGGCTTCGGCCGTGGCTGGTGACCACATTACCGAAAAAGTCGTGTTACTATGCGTTCCGGCACGATGTCGCATAGAAACTAATTAGGAGTATGGGTTTACTATAGTAGGGGTATACCCCTAACAGGTAAGCCCGCTACCATCTTAGACTGCATGATCACTTACCATCAGATGAGATTGCCGTCAAGGATTAACTTAGATAAATTAGATAGTATATAAAAAATAAAAATAAAAAATTACGGTTACATAAACTTTTTCGGAGATATTTCGCCTTTTGCATTTTAGTATTTTTTTAAATTATTATTTATAGTTAAAGTAGCAGTAATAGTCGTAGTTTGACTAGTTATTTTTACTATTGGTATTATTTTAAATTTTGTTCAATTGTGTCGTGTTGCGTTGTTGTACTCTACGGTATACGTAGCATTGTTTTAAGTGGCTTGTCACAACGTTAGAACCCTATGTGTTATGAGAATATTCTTTGTTTACAAGCCTAATAAATAAATTAATAAATTAATTAAATCAAAATAATAATCGTAACAATATATTTATTAGTACAAAAATATACCGCAAAAGTATTTAACAAGAATATACACTTTGGCGTTAAAATATTTCGTACATTTAAGCGTTTCTGCTGCAGACGGTACAAGTTTGCGGGTCGACATTAAGTAGGTACACACGCGCGGAAACTTCGTAAACACTATTTCTGAAAATTTCCTCGTGTCGTCTAATAAACTAAATTAAAAGTTAAAGCTCCTTTCAAACTGCGGAACAGGAACTAAGTAATTAAAATTTCGCTACATATGCAACTAGGTATGTCATAGGCATGCTTAAGAACATTTTATATATATAAATAATCATGATCAACCCGTTCTCGACTCACTACAGAGCACGTGTCTCCACTCAATATGAGAAGGGTTTGGACATAGTCAACCACGCTGGCCATGTGCGGATTGGCAGACTTCACACGCCTTTAACAACATTATGTAGAACTCTCAGGCGTGCAGGTTTCCTCGCGATGTTTTCCTTCACCGTTGAAGCTTAATTAATGTGTGTACTTACACATATAAATAATTTGAAGTGGCATGTGAGATGGTGATAACGAAATAAAATTTACCTGGCTAAGTTTGTTGTGGGCTTCTTCTCAGAGCAGGGCGCATTTGGAACCCTCATAGCTTTAGTTTTGAGTTTACGAATTCAGTTATCGCCATCAACTCACTACTATGTAAATTATTGACGCGTCAAAAATTCCTTTCAAAGGACTCACTCAGTGCGATTTTACGGAGTTTAAAGCTTATGATAATGAGTGGAACAGAATTCTTCGAAGACTCCGTGGCGCAGCGCGTGTTTTATATTATAAAGTGGAAAGTCCTTGGTTCGATTCCCGACTGGAGTCTAGGTAGGCGTCGGCCGCGGCCACCATCCTACCATAGATATTTCGGCAAGCAATTTAGTATTCCTGTATGATGCCGAGTAGAAACTAATTAGGATGGGTTCGGCAATGCATCGGTGGCTTCTCGGGGGCGGCAGTAATTCAAAGCAGATGGTTATCACTTAACATCAGGTGACCCGTGTACCCGTTTCCCCGCGAAGTAAATAAAATAATTATGACATTTTGATTGGAACCGAATCGGAAATTGCTTGTCGCAAGACCATAGGCAATAAGTTTTCGATCTAGTATTGACAAATAAATCAGTTCGCTTAGCATACTGAACAGCTCAAGTAGCGCCAAGACGGATCCGGTTATACATGTAGTGGGTATATCCGGGCACGGAAGAGGCGAATCTCTCCGGATATTGAATATTGATCGCACACCCTTAACCCTGATGTGTCGGTCGTTACCGGCTCCAGTTACTGGGCTATTCAACGATTATTCCATTGAGAACAATGGAATAGCTCGATTTTATGCACTTTACAGTATTCTAAAGACTACTTCAGAGGTATTTATAGAAACACAAGTGCTGTTACTCGCATGTACTTTATCGCTTATTTCCTACTCATTTTATTAATGCAAAATTATTTCAGCTTTATGTAATGGTGAATAAAAAAAATTTCATTTCATTACTAGATAGCCCTTGACGGCATCTCACCCCGTGGTAAGTGATGATGCGGTCTAAGATGGTAGCGGGCTAACCTGTTAGGGGTATGGTAATCCTATACTGCTAATTAGTTTCTACACGACATCGTGCCGGAACGCTAAATCGCTTGGCAAAACGTCTTTGTCGGTAGGGTGGAAACTAGCCACGGCCGAAGTCTCCCACCAGACCAGACTCGAGCCGGGAATCGAACCCAGGACTTTTATAATGCAACAGCGGTCCCGCTGCGCCACGGAGGTCGTCAAAATAACCTTTATACCTTTAGGAATAAATTGAATTATTTAGATGTAAGGTTAATTTTAAGGTTGTGCATGCTGTGGTCATTTCTAGAAAGCCGCTATCTGGTGTCTGTTCTTCTGAAATGTTTTTTGTTGTTTTTAGATAGTGACTAGTTTAATGATCCAATAAAAATAAAAAAATAGACCAAAGTCCATGCATAGTCCGTGTTGCCAGACTTTAGCTCCGAAACGTAAACAAGCAACTATAAGAAGGCTCAGAGTCAGTCAGCGGACATTGTAGATGTTTGAAGTATGAACCGAACTACGTGATGGTCCCTAGGTCGCATGCGACGCCGCACTGATAGGGGAAGTAATGGTGAATCCCTTGTTAGGTGGACAGTCGACCTCAAGCGAGTCGCAGGGTTCGAGACAGTGGAGTGTGAAAATCCTTATAAAAGAAACAATTACTAGGGCATAAAAGAAACTACTAGTCTAACTAGTCTACTAATTTACTCTCACAGTGCTTATGTTATACCAACCCAGAATTGTTCGTGTTTTTTTTGTACATAGTAGATATACTTCACTGTGTTGTATTGGATTGGAAGTCATAAAAATAATGAGAAACAGCTGAAAAGCCCGTTAATAAAATGAAACAAAATTTTTTTTGCCCACGGCTCCATAAAATTTTGGAGATAAAAATATCTCCATCACAATTTAACCCCTACGTTTATATTACTAGTACGCTCGTACAAATGGGATGTATTTGTAAAACAAAAGTTAAAGCGGGGTAAAAAGGACCGCAGATAATAAACAACATAAATATAATTTTAACAGGTGAGGTAAATGCAGCGTGTTGATTTGCTGCTAACAATTTTGACTATATAAATGTAAAAGGCAGCATTAAACGACTGGAGTCCTAAAATAATCTAACCGACATAAAATCTTCACATCAAATTATGATGTAATTGGAGCCAAACTTATCGAAATTTAAGATAATATGGAAATGATACAATTTACCGAATTCAATGTGTGATCTGACCTAGAACCGACAAAGACGTGTCTACAAGCGATTTAGCGTTCCGGCACGATGTCACACAATTCCGAGTGTGGGTTCACCATACCTCTAACAGGTTAGCCCGCTACAATACTAGACTACATCATCACTTGCCACCAAATGAGATAGTCGTCAAGGGCTAACTTGTAGTGTAAAAAAATACCATGTGCAAAAAGTTTATCATACAAATATGCCGATAGTTACTTCTCAAAATCGTGTTTTGTAAATTTTATTCATATAGAGCTAGTTATGTGTACCGATTCCGATGTTCCAAGCCAGCCTTGCGTAACATTCGTAAAGTAAGTGTTGCAATCGTTTCCACCTAAAAAGACCACCGGCGAGACCACCGGCGATGGTAAGCAGCATGGGAAACGGTCACAAAGACAATGGGTAGTCCCTAACTCGACTCGATAGGTTTAAGACGTTTAGTTTTTATAATTAAAGTAATTTAAGTAATTAAATATAATTTCAATTTCTTTTCCTTTTTTTAAAAAAGGATAATTACGCTCTCAAAATTTCACTGGCGCAGCCGGTAGGATTTCGCGTTATAGGCTGTCCTAGGGGGCCCAAAATAGATCCCAGGTGCGGCTCGCGAAATTCACGAACCAAATAAATAAGTGATCGAGTAGCGGTGTTCCTGGAAGAAGAAGACTACCTTGAGCGGGAGAATGCAGGCGCACAGAGGGTGAGTAGAACTTTTCACTATCCTGTGTGTCCCATCCTATACCTGTTGGTAGCTATTATTTTTCCGGATTGAAAAAGGGGAGATTGAAATTAATAACTTCAGATAGTTCGGTCCAAAATCACTGATAATCTGATTTTTTTTATTAATTATTCCTGTAATGCACTAAATCGGCATTATTTAGGTATTAGAGTTAAGAGACAAAGTTCAAATTTTTATTGCGAATATTTTCTTTTAATTATTCCTGTAATGCACTAAATCGGCATTATTTAGGTACTAGCGTTAAGAGACAAAGTTGAAATTTTATTGCAAATATATTAAAAGAAAAAGAAAATAACTTTCCTACGTAAAGTTTTAGTTATATTATAATTATATTATATAAGTTTTAATACGCACACTTAGCGTATTGTGTTAGTCCTTTTGTGTTATTAAATCCAACGGAAATGGAAAAAATAACGATAGTTCCCCGCGAGATTGCAGAATTAATTCCGAAATTCGATGGAGAAGCTAACTTACTAAACATTTATATAAGGAAATGCGAATATGTAATTCACAACTTTAGGCAGTCTGATAGTTCAGCCCAGGAGTTGTATCTATTTCACGTTGTAACGAGTAGGTTAACAGGGAAAGCCGCTTTCCTGATAAGTGAACGAGAGGACATTTGTTCATGGCAGGAATTAAAGGACACGCTAATTCAGCATTTCGGCGACCCTCGCTCGGAAGAATGCGTCGCAATTGAAATGGAATCGCTTAAAATTAAAACTGGCGAATCATATACCGATTTTTGTAAACGCATTCAACACATACGTAGTATTTTAATTTCAAAGGTTAATAGACTAGACGATATGTTGCTGAAAGAATCTAAAATTATAATCTACAACAACTTATCACTCAATGTATTCCTATATAACTTACCTGAACATTTAATCCGTATAGTAAGGTTAAAAAATCCTAGAACATTAGAAGCAGCTTTAGAGTACGTAACCGAGGAAGTTAATTTCCAATTTCAGTACGACTCTAAAAATAATATAAAAAGATCTCATCAAAATCAGTTGAATCCAAGTTTCCTTAATAATAAGCTTACCACCCCACAAACAGCTTTTAGAACCGCAGTAAACCCGTTCCAAAACAGATTTACTATGCCAGGTCAAATTAACCAAGGTTTTAGACCCTCAAATAATTTTCAAAATCAACTGAGGTCCAATAATAATTTTAAATTCGGAGCCTCTGCGCAACCTAACAATTTTAGATTCGGTATTCCGAACCAACAGCAGAATTTTAAATTCGGCATACCTCAACAAAATCAAGTCAGAAACTTGCAACATAGTAATAATTATCAGAATTTTAATAGACAAGCGAATCAGAGTGGTCACCCTACAAATCAAAATCAATTTAAGTTTGGCATACCAAGACCGCTAAACAATATGCCGACCGACGTGTCTATGCGCACCACCCCACATGTAAGACAGAATATGACGGAAATTCCGGAAAATGTTTTTTACAATAACGATCTTGAAGTAGACGAAAATTATCACTACGATAAATATTGCGAGACCTATCCAAATTTTAATTATGATGAGCCAAGTCAAATGCCACCGGAACCTTATTTCGTGGAAAACTCAGGCATCGAACCCGAGACCTTTTGTGAAAATCCAGATTTAAATCACGACGAAAATTTTTGCGTAACAGCCTCGAAGGTACCAAATCCGAAATAATACATCTTAACTGCGATAGTATATTAAAATTGCCACACATAGAACTCCCTGAAATTCAGGCTAAATTCATGATCGATACCGGTAGTACGCGATCTTTTATAAGTCCTAAAAAGGCAGATCAATATTTTTCTAGATTTAAATATGCAGAACCTTTCGAAGTCATAAGTACTCATGCCCGCAGTAGGCATAGCGAGGTGCTACTCATACCTCTTTTGAAAACCTTTAAAAGCAATTCAATCCATAAATTTTACATATACGACGTAGACAGTCGCTACGACGGTCTTATAGGGTCAGACTTACTGAAACAACTTGACGCTACAGTGGACATGAAAAATCAAATTTTACACACGCGTGACACTGACATACCAATCGTATATAAATCCCCATATGAGTTAACCTTGCAACCACGAACTGAAACTCGTGTAAAGGTACCAACTACCTTAGAAAACGGTGAAGCTATACTAAATTTCGTAGACTTCGGACAGGGAGCACGCATGCCTAGCGCTTTAGTGAACTGCGTAAACTCATTCGCGACAACGGTAATTCAAAATGCTTCTGAAAATATTATTACAATAAAATTTAACAAACCCTTTAGTGTCACTAAATCTGAAAATAATACATGTAGAGTGAATTCAATCCGTGAAAACTATGAAATCGATTCCTTACTGAAACAAAATATATCGAAACTTCGCTTAGATCATATGAACGCAGAAGAACGTAATTTAATTTCCGATCTTTGTTACGAATACCGTGATGTATTTTACTGTGAAGACATACCACTATCCTTCACGAACCAGGTAAAACATTCCATCCGTACGAAACATGAAGACCCTATCTACATAAAACCCTATCGACACCCCCCTGGACAAAATATCGAAATTCAGCACCAGGTCGATAAATTATTACGAGATAATGTAATTAGGGAATCATATTCTCCTTGGAGTGCCCCGGTTCATTTAGTTCCGAAGAAAATGGATGCATCGGGCCAAGCTAAATACAGAATGGTAATAGATTACAGACGTTTGAACGAAATCACTATTGACGACAAATATCCACTTCCTAATATTACCGACCTTTTTGACAAATTAGGTAAATCCATGTATTTTAGTACCATCGATCTTGCTAGTGGCTTCCATCAAATTGAGGTTAAAGAAGAAGATAGGCAAAAAACAGCATTTACCACCCAATCAGGTCACTATGAATTTACGCGAATGCCTTTTGGACTGAAAACGGCACCAGCCACCTTCCAGAGGGCTATGGACAACGTTTTACGCGGATTACAGGGTATTCATTGCCTAGTTTACCTGGACGACATAATAATCTACTCGTCCAGCTTACAAGAGCATCTTGTCAAATTACGAAAAGTATTCGATCGGTTAAGAGAAACTAACTTAAAAGCTACTTTGGATAAATGCGAGTTCTTAAAGAAAGAAGTTCTATATTTAGGTCATACAATCACAAAGGATGGCCTTAAGCCAAATGACGACAAAATAAAGGCAGTGTTAGATATACCAATTCCCAAAACACCAACGGAAATTAAAAGCTTCCTAGGTCTCATAGGATATTACCGTAAATTCATCAAAGATTTTTCAAGAGTTACTTACCCTCTCACCTCTTGCCTTAAGAAAGGAAGAAAGGTAGTACTCACTGAAGAATATATTGCAGCTTTTAACAAGTGTAAAGAACTCCTAGTTAATGCCCCGTTATTACAATTCCCTGATTTCAACAAGCCATTTATTTTAACGACAGACTCATCAAACTTTGCCCTTGGAGCTGTTCTTTCTCAAGGAAATATAGGAAGCGATTTGCCTATTGCTTATGCAAGTCGCACCCTTAACGATGCTGAAAGTAGATATAGTACAATCGAGCGTGAGTTACTCGCTATTGTATGGGCCGTAAAAGTTTTTCGACCATACCTGTATGGTAGAAAATTCCGTATATACACAGATCATAGACCACTGGCTTGGTTAAATTCTATTAAAGAACCTAATAGTAAACTTACACGATGGAAATTACGACTTTCAGAGTTCGACTACGATATAGTATATAAGGCAGGATCACAAAATACTAACGCAGATGCACTCTCAAGAATAAAACTAAATGCTTTAGAAGATGATAGTTCCCTCCAAGTAAATATTGACCCCATATCTCTTAGTAGTAACGACGAAAGAGACGAAAATGACAGCATTATATGTATTCCTGACTCTGACAGTTCAAATATGACTTTTCCTATTCGTACTCCATCTGAAAGCACGATAATTTGTAGCTCTAGAACCGACACTGCTCTATCTGTTCTAGACATGGAAGGAGAAGTCATCTCCATACTTAACGAAGCTATTGACACTAAACCATACCAATTCCTTATATTTACCTGGAATAGAAATCATACCACAGTTCAGGATTTCTCTCGAGATAAGCAAAAAGTTTTTGAAGCACATATGCCTGAAGGTAATCTGGAATTAATTAAGAATTTCTTGAAACAATATATAAACCCCAAAATTAGAACACTTTATCTATTTCGAAAGTGATACTCATCCTAAAGATTTCCAAAGATGCGTTTTAGAGTTATTTAAAAAAGACTCAGTAAAAATTTACGAATGCACTAAACGAGTAATTTACGTCTCAGATGAAAATCGAACATATAACCCAGGCATCTTACCTGTAAAAGAAGGCCAAGCATTCATGATAATTGGTCCTATGTTAAGGTGTTAGATTTAAGTCCATTAAAGGAAGATTTAGATTATAATGTTAGAATGTACGAGCACCTCAATATAAATTTATTAAGATTCTTTAGTAATAATACGCACTATAGCGATATAATTAATATTAAGACCCAAACGGATCATTTCCTTAATATAACTTTAGATAAATGTAGGCAGCTTATTCCGATTCGTAGAGTTAAACGCGGTATATTAAATCCTTTAGGTTCACTCATAAAAATTATTACGGGAAATTTAGACAATAGTGACGCTTTAAGGTATGACGAATTAATCACGAATTTAAAGACGCGACAGGAAAGAATAACAAGAAAAATGACCATAGTTTCGGAAATGGTGCAATCTTTCGTTAATATCACTGGTTTCTCGAAAAACAATTTAATTCAGCTAGATAAAGACATTTCTGATATTAAGACATGGATTAATAGCACAGAACGAGTAATAAGCAATACAATATTAATAAGCACTTTTCAATTATTCCTGCATAACTTTCAAATGATTTATGTTAAAATAGACGAAATTGAAACGGCTATAGCTTTTAGTAAGTTAAAAACTTTACACCAATCCGTAATTGATACCGACGAATTGTATAGTTTGCTAACCGATATCGAGAAGACTGATAAACTCGTATATCCTGTCAATTTAGATAATCTTTTGCTAATAGAGCAATCTATTGAACTTAAAGCTTATTCTAAGAAAAATCAGATAATCTTTATTCTGGACATCCCCCTAGTTAAGAACGATCTATATAGCTACTTTCGTATGATACCTCTTCCCGTTACAAATTCGATTAACCAAACATCCCTTATAATTCCTAGAACTCCTTACCTATTAGTGAAAGGTTCGAAAACCATACCGCTCGCCCAACCCTGCAAAGGAATGGATAAATTCATGTTACGAAATTGAAGTTGAACCCATAATGAAAGATAGCTGCTTAGAGGCGCTTATGTTACTATCCCAAAACACTAGCGCTTGTAACCCAGTCCTGGTAGAGACATCTGGAATGAAAATAGAACCAATCCAACCTAACCAATGGATTGTATACAGCAAATTTGAAACACTCCTCCTAAAAGTATGCAATACAGAAGAAACTCGTGAATACATAAAAGGAACCTACATACTTACCATAGATGATACCTGCAGCTTTAAAGTAAAGGGATTGACACTAAGAAGACACCAAGCAGTTGGTAGACCTATAAACTACTCCAGGATACCAACTATCCGCTTGCCCGAGATACCTGCCTCGAGCCCGTTACCTGAAAGGAAGCTTCTAAACCTAGATGGCGTTAACCTTCAGCACCTTCAGCAGTTAGCATACAGTTTAAAGGAAAGTGATAGTGAAAATGTGTTCGATCAAAGTGAAAGCTCTATAAATGTGAAAAGTGTTAGCGTCGGAACCTTAATTTTATATTAGCATTAACCATTTGTATCTTTGTCATGTATAAATTCATCCCTTTACAGTTTTTCCGTCAAATTCAGCAGACGGAAAATCATCCCTCTGCTGACTTTGAACTTAAGGAGGGAGGAGTTATGTGTACCGATTCCGATGTTCCAAGCCAGCCTTGCGTAACATTCGTAAAGTAAGTGTTGCAATCGTTTCCACCTAAAAAGACCACCGGCGAGACCACCGGCGATGGTAAGCAGCATGGGAAACGGTCACAAAGACAATGGGTAGTCCCTAACTCGACTCGATAGGTTTAAGACGTTTAGTTTTTATAATTAAAGTAATTTAAGTAATTAAATATAATTTCAATTTCTTTTCCTTTTTTTAAAAAAGGATAATTACGCTCTCAAAATTTCACTAGCTTGAATACAAAACAGACGAGCCTGTAAATAACTTATTCACACTGTTTGTTTGTATTCATGTCCGCTTTTCATTATGTGCCAATAAATTATGCTATGGCAAACACTACAGCATTTATAACCTAGTATTTATGTGCTTACAGTACGGTATTTTTCTTTATTGATTTTCAATTTATACTTGCAATTGAATGCGCTGGATTTTTCTTTCTAGGTGAGTAGTTATTCAAATGCAATGCGGTTAGGTCATAGCAAATCTCTGTTTTATATTTTCTATACTAAAATATGTTCTACTGTTGTACTACGATTTATTATTACACGATCGCTTTTAGCTCTCTAGTCATCATTAATTTACAGTGTTTCTAACGGTCTTGGAGATGTCTAACAATAATTTCAAAGTTGTTATGAAACGAAACCCTATTACGATTAAGGTTTATATAAAATGTAAAAAAGTTTGGGTGTGAATTGATCCAACTTCATATCTAATTATAATTTATTATTGATTATGTGAGATGGTGGTCATAGCGAAGTTTTAAGTTGGCGATTGTAGTTATCACCATCATCTCACGAATTACATTAATGAAAAATGTATTATACTTATATGAACGCTTTATAGATGACTGTAATAGGTTTACATGAATAAATCTATTTTGAAGTTGAATTTGAACGTTACTGGTATGAGATAATATTATAAATTCAACGAAGTATCATCTAGTTTTATAAATTCAAATTCAAAAAATCTTTATTCAAATAGTCCTTATAAAGGCACTTTTGACGCGTCAATAATCCACATAGTAGTGATTTGATGGTGGCAACTATTCCCAAACTTAAAACTAAAGTTATGAGGGTACCAAACGCGCCCCGGTCTCTTAAGAAGCCCACAACAAACTGAGCCGGTTTTTTTTTTGTTATCACCATCTCACATAATAAATAATAACTTATAGTATCTATGGAGATATATATTTATATCTAATTGGATTTAAAAGAACCTTCGGAATCCAAAAAAACCTCATTGCTCCACTGAAAACGAATAGAGGTAAAAAAAACTAGTCGATTCGTATAACGATCATCTTTAATTGCACTGAGAACATAAACATAAATCCCACAACGTAATATGGGCATTTATTATTTATGGAGACGAATGGCTGCCGAAAATTTTCTTAAAGTTGTTATAAACTTTATAACCACTTAAAGAGCCTATCAAGTGGCGTGTAACTTCTATAAGAGGTTATAAAATTAGTCCATAAAGGATGTTATTTCTCTGATAAGTGACAGTTTATTTGAATAAAGGCCAATATGGGACGTCATAACATTGCTTTTACGTACGATAAAAGCAAATAAATGTAGGCATCTAAACTTTTAAGATACGACTGTTTCGTCTAATGGCGTGGTTACGTCATTAAGGATAACGGCAGGTTACGTTTAAATATTATTCTCATTTAGTTTCTAAAAAGAGCATTTTAAGTTTAAGTTTAACCAAATTGGAGATTATGGCATGATACTTTTTGTATGAGGACAAGTGTACTTACACGAATTTGTATTAAATTTTTATTATTGAATTGTACTAAACGTTCAATAAATATCTCAATTATTACGAAACGCATGCAAAACGAATAGATCTAACTTTCTAAACACTTTTAGATTCGCATCAAGCGAATTCCTGTGTCAATTTTATATGTCCCGTTCCTTAGGACAACTATTATCACCAAAATGTTATCATAATCGTTAAATGTAATAAGGCCCACCAACCCGTATTGAAACAGCGCGGTGATTTGATTATAAGTAAAATAAAATTAGAGTTAATTAATTAAATTTACTCAAACATGAGCACGGCCAGTAGTTAAAGATGAATAATGGCTAAAATAATGTTTAAGTTAAATCATAGCTCGGAGAACCGATGGACGTTGGGGTCCCAAGGTGCTGGAATGGCGACCCCGCACCGGTAAACGTAGCGTTTGTCGACCCCCAACTAGGTGGACAGACGACATCAGACGAGTCGCAGGGAGCCGCTGGAAGCAAGCGGCTCAAGACCGTGAGCATTGGAACTCCCTACAAAAGACCTATGTCCAGCAGTGGACGTCAATCGGTTGATAATGATGATGATGATGAAGTTAAATCAATTCTGACTCGAAGTTTGACACAACTAGTAGATAACGGTAATGGTTAACAGTGGATATAAAGTAGAAGTAAAACCAGATGACTTAAAATTGAACAAAATCAGTAGAAGTAAAATAACGTATTTAAAGTAAAATCAACAAATCGCCTCAAAATTGGGTACTACCAGTAGATGATGATGGACAATGGGTTATATAAGGTGTAAGTAAAATCAACTTACTGACTCTAACTTAACAACGAAGAGCAGAAGATTGGTAAAATCAATTGTAAGTTAAATCAACAAATCAACCGATACTTAAGCACGACCAGTAGTTAACGCCAAATATTCCAAGGAAACATTTTCAAATGTTTTAGGCGTGAAATATTAAGTGTGCTGGATCGGGTCGGGAGTTCGCAAAGTAAAATGTTTATGAATGTAAGAACAAAGTTTAGAGTTTGTTTGAAACTTTTAACGCCTTCCGCGGAGTGCGGATTACATGGGGACTGCGTCGGGTCAAATTCTACCTCGCTTGTTAATTCAGCTTCTGCATTTGTGATTTATAGTAACATTGGACAAGGCTTGCTTCCGACAGAGCACAGTAGGATAAAACGGAGTAGGTAACCCGAGGATAGGTACCCAAATAGAAGTAAATATTCATATATTTCATTTTTTTTTATCCACTACAAGTTAGCCCTTGACGGCAATCTCACCTGATGGTAAGTGATGATGAAGTCTAAGATGGTAGCGGGCTAACCTGTTAGGGGTATGGTAAAGCCATACTCCTAATTGGTTTCTACACGACATCGTGCCGGAACGCTAAATCGCTTGGCGACACGCCTTTGTCGGTAGGGTGGTAACTAGCCACGGCCGCAGCCTCCCACCAGACAAAAATATCTTGTAAATCAAATGAAATATTTTCCCTTGACAACAATCTCACATGGTGGTAGGTTATGATGCAGTCTGAAATGGTAATCTGTTAGAGGTATGGTAAACCCATACCCCGAATTTGTTTCTATGTGACATAGTGTTGGATCCGCTAATCACTTGGCGATAAGTCTTTGTCCATCGTATTGACTAGTCAGCCGAAGACGAAACCAGACCTTTAACTTTATAATGCAACAACGCTGAGCCACAGATGTCGTTACATATATATATTTGTTTCAATAACTTTTTAAACGTAGGTAAACCTGCTCTCCTAGGCAAAGGTTGAGAACACGCCAATATCCTAACTCCGGGCATGAGTGTATGAACACTGAGCCATAAAAAAATATATAATACAATTATTATGTTTCTAGCTTTAGAATTACATTCTATAATTAAACAAAGCCATAACTAAATAGAATAAATTCACAACCTTTTAAAATTATTACACTTTTGATTGATATAATTCACCACAATTCTACGTGAATTATTTTAACGATTCCAATTAAAATTAATACCATAAACAACGCTTTAATTATAAAAGGCAATCACCTAAACTGAGACTGCTATACTAGCTGTTGCTCACGACTGTGGTTTTAGAATTGGGTCCATAGAGAGAAAATAACAATTTGAGAATAATAAAAATAACGGTACAGCTGTATCTGTACACGGTAATCCTCTGGGAACGTTTGAATTTTCAGAGATAAAATGCAGTTCAGGGTGCTATCAAGTAAGCCATGCAAGCTATCTCATTGCAAATTTATGCCAAAACTGCAAGATATAGTGCATTCACGTGGAATTCGGTAATAGTTATTCCAGCGGGAACTTTTGAATTTTCCAAAATATAACGAATTCTAAGAGTTAATTCCAATTCCAAAAATCCGCCAAATCGATCCAATCACAGGCGTTAGGAATAACAGAATATTAATTAAGATAACTTCTCTATTTACGCACTACTACCAATGTACAAAATGAAAAATAGAAAAAGATTGAAATATACAAACTCCATTTCCGCTTTCCCCCGGTATTAAGCAGTTCTTGCAAAATCTTCTACTTGCTTGTGAGAGTCCGTCAAAATAGGCTCAGACATTCCAAAGTTTAGGCCGGACAAACAGATTCCTTTATAACATGTGTCTATCTCGTTTTATTAGCTAAATAAGATACAGACACTTGATATGATTCGTTTACATTGATTTAATTTAAAAAAAAACTTTGTTATTAGCTACATTTTATTTCACGTACGGCTAATTGTAATGCACTATAGTTTTGGAACGAAGTTCCTTATCGCGCGTTGTGAAAGGGGGCTAGACGGAAAAAAATCTTACGAAAAGTTGTCACGACACTTTTTGTTATTGTAAGCTGTGCGGCGTCGCATGTTTCTCTGTCTGTCTCTCTCTCTCTTATAGAAAGCAAGCCAGATATATTCATTTCTATTTCACATTGAACAGTGTGGTGTCGCGACGATTATTTTTGTTGAGTGTATACAGGTTTTTTGTAAATAATAAATAATAAAAAATAATAATAATAATGAATCCTAACAGTGTTTCCGCACAAGTTCCGGATATTGCTGATGGAGTACAAAATTGAGCCTACTGATTAAGTTGATATAACATTATATTTGTTAATAATAAAAAAAAAATTTAACTTAAATAAAATAAAATTTTATTACAATTCCTTCACTAATTAATCGAAAGGAACTTAGTTCCATCCGGGTGTCCCTTGACACCTCTCAAGTTTTTTGTTCTCGAAAAGTACGAAATATCAAAATCAATAATAGTTAAAACGTTATTACAGTTATTAGTTAACATAACATTTTTCGGTTGTTAGAATATCCTTTTAAGTAATTATTTTACTTGTGCCAGGATGTCCCGCAAAATAATAAATGTAGCATAGCATCAACTTCAAGCTATCGGAGTTATGTCTTAATTTGGTGATCGTGCAAATCGGCCAAAGTAAGCAGCAACTAAAATTTAACATAATGTTGTAATATCCAGACGGAGTGGCTAATTATAAGCGATAATCAGTGACCAAATCATACAAATAAAAGCCGACGCAAAGCAAAGCTTCCGCAATATTCCTACTTCATTAACCCGTAGCGTTAGGTAGTGGGTAGTTACATAATTCATGCCTGTTCATCAACATAACACTAAGCCAACTAATTGGTTCATTTATTATTAAGATTCTATCGATTTAGTTACGCAGCGCTAATTGGTGATTTCAAGAGCGTTATTAAACGATAACGTGTATAGTACACCTATAATCAATATGCTAATACATATTCTACTGTAATGTAAACCCTGTCCTTGCTTATATAAATTCGAATACAGATTTTAATGTTTGTAAACAATTCCCGCTGGGTTTAATTAAAACATGAATGCATTAGGTTTAAGTATTTTTTATTTCTCCTACATTCATGACCTAACCGAGCAAAGTTTTTTTTTCCATTTAACTACTTCATATGCCAGGTGACATAGCATACTGTTAATGCTTGAAAAAAGTCGCATGCTTTCTGTAAAATAAACGCTAAATAGCCTGAACCGATTTAGTTAAACTATGATAACTATAAATATGGGAATGTAACATACATTATTGTTGTACAAGTTTCTAAACGAACTGTGTGTCCATACAAAAGAAAACCGGCGTTTTCGGTTATTGCTCAGTCTAAATCTTAAGAACTTAACTTAAAAAATAAACTTATACCGTCTCTAAATACTTAATAGGGAAATCTACATCGTTTGAACTTCAGCCGAGACAACTTACCATTTCACCGACGAGATTTAGCATTTTGGTAAAATGCCGCGTTTCATAAATGCTAGACTTGGGCTACATCACCACTTACCACCAGTTAATATTGCATAGCAGGGCTACCTTATAGTGAAATTTGAATACCACTGTCGTAAACAAGTAGGTAAGAAAAGTAAAGATCGTATTAAATAGTAATTTAAAATTTTTAATGATAACTAGAGTCGATATATATCTGTGTGAGCTAGAGGTGACTCCAGGGCGGTCTGGTCAGATCAATTTACTGTTTACAATCGTCTTACCGCCGGCTATCAAAGTAAACCGCCTTGTACCGACTAATTGGTGGTAATAGTATACAGAGCGTCCCGAGCGACTATTAAATCTTGAGGCGAAATCATTTTATATCGTCTTACACGATATAACGTTTGGTACAACATTTTGTTTGATGTCTCGTGAAATTAACTTGGAATGATTTGTGACATTTAGTGTTTTTTTATACCACACTTGTAATGTCATTCGACGTAAGTTTGGTATAATAATATTCAACAAAAAAATGCAATAGAATTTTTTGAATTGCATCAAATACAAGTATGAACCGGTAAGATGGCGATATATTTACTTTATCTCAGAAAAACTTGTCAAGAAAATTACGAGTTTCTTAAAACTCTAAAGGGTATGGAAGTAACGGGTGACATTTAAATAATTAAGAGATATTCAGGAATATATTTCTTTTTATATTAAACAAAATATCACGTCGATATTCAATCCATTTCTTCTGATTTCTAATACTCAGTAAATTATTTAACTCGTTACCGAGAGTGTTTTGTTATGTTGTAATTCGGCAGTAAACTCGCATCAGCTGTAATATTTGTTTATTATTTACAAATTTATTTATTTAAATAGACTTTTTAGTTATAAATTGTGAACTTTTTAAAACTTTCTGTGACACCACGACTGTTTCTTACATTAGTCAGTAGGTAGATAGACAAGCTTTTCTTTTACTTTTGAGATATTACCTACGCAAAGTAACTGTAGAAATATTTCCTATTATTGGAATCTAAAATTTTGCATAGTTTGTACATACGTTGAAAATACAATATTACGGATATAAAAACTAGATTTTAATTAACATTTTTATACTCCAACATTTAAGAACGTAAACAACAAAATAGAAATATAAAAAATGGATTAGGTTACAAAAGGCAGCCATGTCGCTATATTCGTTAATTTCCATACACCATACTGATGATTTTTTTTAATCATTAAGTTGTATGAAAAAAATAAAGACAATAAAAGATATATATTTAATAATTTAATATTTAATTGTTTGTGTTATATTTTAATAATTCTAATATTTTGTTGATTTATTCAACGTTGTATTGCGATATCTATTGAAGCGAGAAAAAGGATATCCATTTCCTGTTTTAAGGATCTTTTAAATTGTAACAAGAGGGAAGAGAAATTCATTTAGCACAAATCTCATACGCGTCCGCAGATGTGGAACACTTCTGACGATTTTTTGCCCGGAAAGCTCTCGTGAATGGAGAAGCGCGGCAGTATTTTATAAAGCAAGAGACACCGCTCGTCGTACTTGCCTACTTAAAAAATGGTTCAGAGAACACGTTACTTACACGAGTACCTATATTATATGTCAGCGAAAATTCTTTTACAATGACCTATATATACGTTTTATTCGATTTTAATTAACATTGCACAAACATGTGGGAGCGATAAAAAATATTTATTTAAACATCTTTATTGCATATTAAGGACAAACAGAGGGAAAGTGAAAAAGATAATTTTAATAAAATTTCAAAGTCCGAAAATTATCCGAATGCATCCATTTTTAAGGCTTACACCGCTTTGCCATAGAGGTCGATAAACCTACATTGGACTTGTAATATTTTTTAATTTTTCAACGCTTAAAATAGACAGTAGGATTCGCGAGTGCCGCTAATCTGTTGTCCCGCATCACGCTATGTGGAAGTTTTAAAAACAAACGTGTTTTTAGGTTTGTCTCCCATTTACGTCATAACTAAGCGACGAATTAAAATGGTTTTTTTTTTGCACAGTGATAGTAAGAGAACCAGGGAGAGACACGAGGTACTTTTAATACCGCGAAAACATATCCACATGGATCGAGAAGCGGACAAAGCCTGCTACTTATTTTAAACGTTTAAGAGTATGATATGTAAATATCACTACTTTTTCTCTGCTAAGGTTATATCTATAGGCATCTTGTGCGTATTCGCATAAGATAACGAGTCATCTAAACAAAAAATTCTGGTTCAACGATATAAAATTTCTATGAATATAACAATATGAAAATAATTTAGATCGGAATATTAAAATTATGTATGTCACCATTTTCTGTCAGTAATAACAGAAAAAAACGCGTATAGCGTTCCTCATAT
This sequence comes from Lasiommata megera, assembly GCA_928268935.1. Classification (NCBI taxonomy): domain Eukaryota; kingdom Metazoa; phylum Arthropoda; class Insecta; order Lepidoptera; family Nymphalidae; genus Lasiommata; species Lasiommata megera. The sequence goes on along the minus strand of OV743308.1, from coordinate 6,781,909 downwards.
TGACACAGTAAGGCTATGCTATGTGTCTCAGTATTAAAATATATTATACCTATTGATTTTGATACGATAAGAAACGATTCATATTTTGGTGGAAATATGAATGGCACTTATTTCAATGTCTACTAATTCCAAAATATTTAGGTTCTTTGCTACGTAATACGCTAAACGTAACAAAACACTAGAGATTATTTATTATTATCACTTTTTATTTCAACTATTCTAGGTAGGTGTAACAAACCCTTCTAAGTTGCCATTTACTGTACCATGTACAAAAAAAATCAAACAGCGGGCCAAGTAAATAAACCTCCTCACGCACCCCAAGAAACCTTACTTCGAGTTTTTTGTAAATATAAAGGCGAATTTTCCTGTCGGCCAATGTCCGTAATGTGGAAATTCTTCGCATGCCTCACTTCACCGGTCTGCTCACTGACCGGGCTTCTAATGTTTCAACATGAAAAAGATACAGCAATAAACTTCTCACCCGTCACATTTGCGATACGGCCTATTCACGTAATGCTCTATAAATCATGTACCGTTTTATGAATATTTCCTGTTCGTATAACCTTTTTTTGTGTATCAAGTGTCGCCCGTCATGTCAACACTAATTTACGACGAAACGTTCGAAGAGAAATAAGGAAGTAATAGTTCTCGGTACCGACAGAAAAGTGACCTCTGTAGACAAACAGCAAGTTTAAGTGGTTTTAATGGCTTGTCAATAATCAGTTGTTTGTCTTTTCGACTTTTTTAACATCTACTGCTGTCGTTTTTTCATAAAACACGTGTCACTGTCCAGTAATTGATAAACCTAACAAAGTGACCCCAGCGATAAATGAATTGAAATATAGATAATGAGGTAATAAAAAATTCTGATACGCGCCACAACAAACAACACAATGAAACGATGAAGTGAAACGGTTGATTGAAACTGCTGATATAGAGAATTAATAGCAATAATTAACAGTTGCACGTACCTTTAACTCGCATACAAATAGCTTCAATTTTCAATAAGAGTCCATTCACACGGGGAAGCGACAGTTATTAGATTACCTAGCAAATTTTACGGCGTCGTATCACAAACACGTCCAAATCCAGTTCGGGGCACAGAACACTAAATTAGAACCGTATTAATTATTTTCCATTTATGTTAATTACGAGGATCGGGCGTGCGTCGTGTCCCGGAGAGAGGGCGGAGAGACGTGCGCTTCGCTCGCAAGTGGAACGTAGACTGACGGTGGTCTACGGCCCGAAGCTTTCTAAATATACACCCCCCGATATTTCCCGCGCACCCCAAGAGCGCAACGCGTGTTCCATGCAATTTTCTATAAATTTTCGCATAAGCTCCAAAGCCAAGCTGTCAAAAGCTGTTTTTGCTGGAGCTCAGCCGGCGCCCGCTTTGGTGCATACACCGTAATTGAATTACCTTTACCTAATTCTGAATTCATTAAACGTGTTTTAGAATGCATTATTACGACTAATGCCCAGGAGACTTTGGCACTTATTATTATGAATATGTGCATAGCTTTTAAGATACTACGGAATTAAAATAGTTAGTGTCCAATTATTTCAGGTATTAGTTGAAAAAATTACAATTATGTGTAATTAAAATTCACATTGAAATTTACTCAAAAAGCGTCCGAACGGATCGAAAATAGCAATTTAAAAGGTAAACAATGGTTATAATTTTAGAAATGTGTAAATTACAGTAAGACCCTTTAATGTTTTAAAGTTTATATTTAAAGGTAATTGTGTAATAATTACCGTAAATTTGCGTGAAAACTTTGTCTCTTTTTTATTATTAAGAGAAGTAACTTGCATACGTTACGAAATAAATTCTCGTAACTAAAGCTTTCCTATACTTAGTGCTTCTAAGAATGTCGCAGTTTTGTTCGGCATAGCGGAATGTGGAAAGGTTTTCGTTACATTTAGTGGCCGTAAGTAACATTGATAAATACATGTTTTATTTTGTTATTATAGTGTTATACTCATATAAAACTGAGTTCACTGCCTGCATCGAATCTCGTCTAGTCGGAGGCTGTGGAGGCCGTTAGTTACCAGATACCACCTACGACAAAGATGCGTCGCTTAGCCCTTTAGCGTACCGTTACGATATACGTAGAAATAGATTAGGAGTATGGTTTCAATATAAACTTGCATGCTTCTAACAAGTTAGTCCGCTACAGTCTTAGATTGATAATCACTTACCACCGAGAGAGATTGAACTTATAGTGGTATTAAAGAAAGGAAAACATCCGTGATCTGAGTATATTTAGGTTCAATAGGACAATAATTAATTGCTTGAAGTAATAAATTAACTGTTAATTAATTAATATTTATAATTTTCTTGCCCTCACCTTTTTTAGTAACTATTAAAAATTAAAACGATAAAAAAGTTCCAATGACAACTTTTTCTTCATTTATGTATAATGAAGGCTGAAGACAAATTAGATCCTGCGATAATATCGGGGTAGTGCCTCAACGCTGATTTAAAAAATTTGCTCAACAGCCAAAAGGTTTTAATAAAACACCTTAATAATCCTTAGTTGCCTGTAAAATCTTCTCGCTTTATAAGTATTTACGACGCTCTGATTAATCAAGCTAATTATTTATAATGAACTTATCTTTAGAAAAAATCCTGATACAAAATTGTACAAATTGTTTGTTATCTTAACAAACAATTTTGTATCTATATATATATATATATATATATATATATATTGTATCTATAGCGCGGTCAGCGCTATATGACCTTGTATCTTCTGATTGCTACCTGTTTTGGATTCTTCAGAGATCTTTAGGCAGGGTAAGGTTAACATCAAGAGAGGTCTGACGATCTCCGTGGCGCTGTGCGTGCGCTGTCCCATTATAAAGTTGGAGGTCCTGGGTTCAATTCCCGGCTCGAGTCTGGTCTGGTGGTAGGCTTCGGTCTTGGCTAGTTACCCTAACGACAAAGACGTATCGCAAAGATATAGCGTTCCGGCACTATGTCGCGTAAAAACCAGTTAGGAATGTGGGTTTACCATACGGCTAACAGGTTAGCCCGCTACCATCCTAGACTGACATCATCACTTACCACCAGGTGAGATAGCTGTCTTGGGCTAACTTGTAGAGTAAAATGAAAATGAAATGAATGAATGAGAGGACTGCCAAAGTTAACTGTCGCGTCTTTTAAATCGGATTTCTTAAAAATTCTCTAGCAACGGGTTCATGTAACTAACTATGCGCGAAAAGTAAAGTAAAGTCATGTGAAGTCAACATCTCCTGAGGATGATCCGGTGTCGGGTCGAAACGTGCGTAGAGGTTCTAGTGGAAGATTTTGTGTGGTGTTAATATAGCAAATTATACTTGCTGTTTATTATTTATCATGGACTTCCGCAAAGTAACGCCTGCTTCTATTCATTATTTAAAATATGAATGTTGCATTATCCTTAGGTTGTCTTTGTGAACCTACAAACTGAGGCTAAGATCTTTAGGGAGTACTTTGACTTTGAACCAGAATTAGTTTTAAACAGATTTAATTTTTTGTCTCTATTTTATTAATTTTAATTCATAGGTAAGGCCGCCACCTTCAAAAATTATTTAAATTGAACTTATTTGAAAATCACAGCCACAAAAAACAACGAGTAAATTTTTGTATTGGGTCACATTAATACACCTTGGATATAAAGAAGTATTTTGAATTGATATCTTGGAAAAAATTTCAAATGAGTACCCAGAAATTTTAAAAGTAATTAATTTATAATATCACAGAGAATGTATTTAATTTGAGTCATAATTAAAAACATCTATGTAAACATGTTGTATTACATACTCTGACAAAATAAAATGATTGATTAATTGACTGATTATATCTGTTGGAATTTATCACCACAGAAAATCGATTTTAAACGAAAAACAAATAACCGTTAAATGCACACCTGAAACGTGAATACTTGGTTGAAATAATAACTTTCTTAGAGTTGCAAATAGTAAGGTTAATAGAGGAGTATAAAAAAACATTTATTATAATGGCATAATTGCTTTCATGCAAATGTAAGCATACTCCAGTTAATATTGGGCAGTTCATCAAAACGGCCATTATATTGGTAAAGCCCCAAAATTTGTGACTCAAATATTAAGCATCTGACCGTTAGGAGATTTATTACGTACACTGCTGACTGAAAACTAGAACACACAAACATAATTAAAAGATTAATGACGGTTAGGTATATTACGCATCGGTTTGTTCTGTCATATTCTATTATTCCCTCTTGGCAGTTTGCCTACGCGATGCCCATTGGCGTCAGATACAGAATAACTAACTGACGCGGCTCGCAATTTCTGCGTTTGTTACCGCCTACTTGGCGATGTGCTAAGATTGATATCCGAGATTGTGAATTCCTCCTTAAAATGTACACCAATGCAGAAATAAACTTGGAGAAACATATTATCCAAAACGGTTTTTCTCGTACTGCAAGAGTCGTATCAGACCTACGTACTTGAAAATATATGTATATATATATAGCTCGTATAATTTCAATCATCCTCAGCCTTTGAAACCACAGCTGGGCATCTTTCCTTGGCCCTTTTCTCACATAGAATAAGTAATGGCTCACTACGCTGCAACAGTGCAGGTTCGCGGTCTTTAACATTTATTATCGTATGTTATCGACAAAGAACACTACTGACGGCTCAACGCGCTCTCCGAGACATAAAGGTTGACACGCAAACTTGCAAAAAGCGGGCCAGAACTAAAAATGTCTTAACAGAAAATCAATAGCTAATAATTAATAGGTTAAAGCTTCTAGAGCATTCCGCTAGCTGGAGCGAACATAGCAGAGTCTTAGTAATAGAGTTCTATTGGCACATTTTCGGTACGGAACCTTAAAAACTTATTCAAAAGCAACTAAAAAGTAGCATTTTTAATGCAGTTAAACACACTATAAGAAACGTCTGATCTACATATTTATCGCCTGACTTCAAAATAACTGAAATATAATTTATTTTCACTTAAGAAAGTTACTTAAGTGAAATTATAATATTTGATACCCTCGCCACCAGATGGTAAATATTTTATCGTCATCATTTTCATCAGGGCTTAGTTGTCCCACTAGGCTCCTTCCTCATAAGGAAGAGAAGGATTAGGAACTTAATGCCACCATTATACAGAAAAACACTGGTTGGTGATCTATGAAAAATTAAAATATATACAAAATGAAATTAAACCTGAATTAATGGAATGAAGCGGTGATAGCATAGTGGTTAGGGCGTCAGCCTCAGAGGTCGGTGGGGCGAATCCGGGCACGCACCTCTAACTTTTCGGAGTTTTGAGTGTTATAAACAATTAAAATATTACTTGCTTTAACGGTGAAGAGAAACATGGTGAGTAAACCTGCCCGACTGAGAGTTCTCCATAATGTTCTCAAAGATGTGTGAAGTCTACGGCCAAACGCTTCTCATATTGAGAGGAGACCCGTGCTCTGAAGTGAGCCGGTAATGAGTTGATCATGGTAATGGAATGGAATAGAAATGAAAGCTTTTATACAGCTTTTCTATTGAATAATAAAAATCGTGCAAATCTACCAAAACACATGACACAATGCGCAACTAATTAAGAACACTCATTTTGTAAGTTTTAATTAAAATGTATTTATTCTATTTACACTCCAAACATTTGATTAGCACCAAATCATGTTTGTACTGATGTAACAGCATGCAGTAATTACGTTTAGCAAATGAACCCAATTATAATATTGACGAAAGTACTTTCGTCATTATCAAGACTTTAGAGGCACAACTGTTTGGCTTGGTAATATACAGTGTATGTTAAACGAAACTACTTTGCCAACCAAAAAGAAACGGAAAAATCACCACTTATCACTATTATCATATATCATCAATATAACTTGAAATTACCATCAAATAACTGCTAATAGCTTTCACCGTACTTATGGTGTCAGAGTTTATCTTATAGTGAGTGAAACCGGCTCAGTGCGTGTTGGGCTCGCACGCGAAAGGTTCCGTACCATGGTGCAATAAGAAATACTTGATTGTACATGTACACAGTATTAAGATGAGCAAAAAATAATAATCTTGTAAAAGTTTAACCTAGGTTAATATTATTTATTACTACAGCTGGACCCAAAAGGTTGGCAATGAGGAAGTCTTGCGACGTGATGGTTGTCATTGCGAACTTTGGAAGACTTTCAGAAAAAAGTTGCTTATCGGAGGCATTTGTTTAGACATGACAGATACAGGCTACTGCAACTTAGGGCCAAGTAGCGGGAAAGAGGCGCATTGGTCGAAAGAGGAAGTCTTGGTTGCGAAACATCAGGGAGTGGACTGGTATTGCGAGTGCCGCCCAGCTTTTCAGCCTCGCGAGAGACAAGGCAAAATATACCATTCTGACTGCTAACCTTCACTAGTTGGAGAGGCACCTAAAGAAGAAGAATATTATTTAATTGCAGCGGCACTAAGAACCCAATTTCAATGATTATATCATTGAAGCCAACTCTTTTTTCCACTACAAGTTACGCCCTTGACGGCAATCTCACCTGATGGAAAGTGACGATGCTGTCTAAGATGGCAGCAGGGTAACCTGTTAAGAGAATGGTAAACCCACGCTCCTAATTGGTTTCTAGGCGACATCGTGCCGGAACACTAAATCGCTTGACGACACGTCTTTGTCGGTAGGGTGTTGACTAGCCACGGCCGAAGCCTCCCACCACACCAGACTCGAGCCGGGAATCAAACCCAGGACCTCCAAATTTATAATGCGACAGCGCACGCACTGCGCCACGGAGGTCATCACTCTGAACCTATTGCGGTTCTTGAAATACAGGACAAGATAGACGGACATACAAACAACGAAAGGTTAGTAATAGGGTCCCACTGACATCCTTCGAGTACAGTAGGAGTATGGAATTGATTATAATTTTCGTCGATTGGCGATATGCCAAACACGATATACCATGGTCATAGATGTCAAACACAGTAGAGCTTCGGGTTCTGTCACCTTCCCTTAAACAGCTACAAATACAATCATATTGAATTGCCTTTGTGCGTACATGCGTTAAACCTGAAAACACTTTACGTACCTGACGTTTCAATAAGTATTTTTTGAATAACAAGCAAATACAGTATACTAAAGTAATTAGCAATAGATTTTTTTTAATCCACTACAAGTTAGCCTTTGACCGCAATCTTACATGATGGTAAGAGATGATGCAGTCTTAGGTGGTAGCGGGCTAACATGTTAGGAGAATGGTAAACCAATACTCCTTATCGGTTTCTACTTTATATCGTGGCGGAACGCTAAATCGCGTGGTGACACGTCTTTGTCGGTAGGGTGTTAACTAGCCACGGCCGAAGCCTCCCACCACACCAGACTCGAGCCGGGAATCCAACCCAGGACCTCCAACTTTATAATGCGACAGCGCACGCACTGCGCCACGGAGGTCATCACTCTGAACCTATTGTGGTTCATGAAATACAGGACAAGATAGACGGACGTACAAACAACGAAAGGTTAGTAATAGGGTCCCACTGACATCCTTCGAGTACAGTAGGAGTATGGAATTGATTATAATTTTCGTCAATTGGCGATATGCCAAACATCATATACCATGGTCATAGATGTCAAACACAGTAGAGCTTCGGGTTCTGTCACCTTCCCTTAAACAGCTACAAATACAATCATATTGAATTGCCTTTGTGTGTACATGCGTTAAACCTGAAAACACTTTACGTACCTGACGCTTTCATATGTATTTTTTGAATAACAAGAAAATACAGTATACTAAAGTAACGTTATACATGCATTAGAAATAAATTAATAGATGTGCAGTATAGTAGCCAATAGTCCTGTAAATAAATAATCGCACAGATCCGCCATTCAAATATATTAGCGCCATCTCTTAGAAAACCTGTGAACTACATCGAAGTACGAATGAACCACGTCGCATTGTTTGTCACTAAGTAAATAGAGCATAAACATGTTAGAACGGATATGAAGATATTACTAACAGATAAGTGATCGCTTATAGCTGATATTCAGTCATCGTAAATCCAACTAGTAAGTGGGCCTTACTCTCGTACGCCTGGTGCTCTTTAATGTTTTCGCACTAATTAATCGATGCCATTTGTTTATTTATTGGTCATGATCATACACTGTCGCAAGCATATTTTCAATCTGTACTTATATTATTTGTAATGCAAGTCAAGTCCCCCCTGAGCCTTTGCATTAAAAGACTGACAGTAATTTGTTTTTTTTTTTCTTTCGGACTGTCTATTAGCTGTGCTAACCCTAATTGGTTGCCACAGCGTAACCAGGCTGTTTGGCGAGCTTCGGAAAGAAGCTTTGCCAGAAGAAATTTTGAGACCTCGAAAAGAGCTCGAAGAAACTAAGGGAACGTCTGCCTAAGGGCGCCTCCTTTGAGGCCGAACCTCGGCTTAGGCGACGTTTGGGATAACAGGGGGGTCGGACGGTGGTCCGTACGTCTCCGAGGCCGTGGATGGAGCCCACGTCCGGATGACATAAGATAGCGGGGATGACAGTAATATCTAACACTGACGTGTTAGTGTATTAAGTGTCTGAATATCAATCAGTCAGTCAGTTAGTATTCCGTCAAGATTCGAGACGAAATTTGCTTGCAATGTCATAAACTCGTTCACAGTAATGCGCGCTGTCTGAGATATGTCCAACTTGTTGACGCAACCGCGAGACGTATCATACCGTAAGAAAAGGTTGATAGCAACATTTTCTTGGTTAGGAATCTGAGGATGAATAAGAGTTAGTCTAGAACCCAAAGAAAGAATAGGTTAATCAGAAGGCTATGTAGTACTACAATTTTTTTTCATATGAACGTTTTAAAAGGCGTATGCGTCCGGAGGCAGAACTGGGCCGCTTCCGGCGGGGTATGTCATATGTGAGACTCGCCGGCGGCCAGATTGACGACCAGAATACCCACTTAAACCCAGCGATGATCCATCGCGTCGCCTGATGGCTGCGTCACGGGACCCAATCAACATGTAGTACTAACATACCAATTTAAAACCTCAAACGAATCAGGTAGCAAGACTAGTCAACAACTGGTCTCAAACTAATATAATTATTGTTACTTTTTTCAAAGCAAAAATCTGAGTTCTTAATGTGTTTGTGAATATTTTTTTTATTTAAATCGCATAAAAAAATATCTTGAAGCATTATACAATTTATCTTTGCTGGTAATGTAAAGATCACAATTTATGTATCTTTTTGTATTCAATGCTCAAATGCTCAACTTAAACATATCGTTTCGAGGAAGACATGTCAATTCAGCAGGGCCTGCTATGAAAAATTACTGCGGCATTCTAAAGAATTATGCCAACAATAGCCAACGTCACAACGGGGCGTGCAATTTTTTCTGAAACTCCCTTTTAATACTTTGGTGGGACCATTGCCTTTATAGACCAAGAGCTTATTTAGTGATTCCATTCAACTATATTTTAATCATGTCTACTGGACTCATAAAAGAGAATTTGAAATTATGTTTGTAATGCCTAATTTAAATGGGTATGTAAATTAAGCTGACAATTATAATGGGCATATCTCATTGTAAATAGAAATAATATAAATTTTCTATCGAAAATACTTAAGTTAACATTATATAGTTTAAATGTTACATTGCAAAAAATTTTTGGTGTTGAAAAAGAACAACTGCTGAGTTTCTTGCCGCTCTCTTTTTGTTCGGAACTCGTACTAAGTTTTAAAAGTGCGTAAGCAAAACTTACTTAAAATAAATGCTTTAATTAATTTTCAAACATTAACATAGAATTATAATTCTAAGAAATAATGACAAGAAATATATTAAGTCTATATAATAATAGCACCAGATTTTTATTGGGATAGTATTAGTGACAGTTACAATAAGCAAATAAACGAAAAAAAATCTTGGAATATATTATATATTTTGTTTAAAATATGGCCAAATCTAGACATCGTACGTTCTACTGGTATTATTGTTGAAACTATTGGTAATATAAATAAAAATTCAGTTGTACTTTCAAGCTTTTAACAGTGAATTTAAATACATTTATGTAACACTTCAACGACGTTATACAAAAAACTAAGATTTAATGCAGTGTTAATACTTGTTCTTAAGAGCGGAAATAACGAAATATGCTTAATGTTTTTAGTATCCAGTTTCTAAGATAACATAATTATTCATAATAAGTCAGGAGTCCTTAAAGGTATTGCAGAAAACTCTATCGATTGAACGCAATTAAAAATTACTATATAATATAATAAGCTATTGATAATTTTATTTTGCACTAAAAATATATTAACATTTTAAAGTAATTATCATTCAATTTGATGAAACAAGAAAGCCCTTCATCTATAAAAACTAAATCAAACTATTCACTAGCTCTCACACTAGAATAGATAACTATATTTTTACACCCGTTCTTATTACATCTGTCATCACAAACATAGAAAGCATCCGCCCACTTTTTGTGTCCATTATAAATCAGCTGCCGTGGGCTTCTTCATTAAGTTTTGTAAATATTTAGTTTTATCATTTTGAATCGGATGAAGCACTTGTAATGTTTAATCTGTATGTTTTATTAATTACAAATGTAGTTAACGGCAGTGTTTAATCTGTTGTTGGCTTACAGACGTAGCTAAATGTGTTGCGAAACGGAAATGGTTATGACGAGGTACTTAGCTCTGAGCAACGACTCTTTAGGTCTCATTATGCTAGACATCACACATTATCATATTGGTGATAGCTCAGCGGTTAATACTTCAGCTTTCTTATTAAGGAAACCGAGTACGATCATCAGCTCACGTAAAATTTCCTAAGTAATGTATTTTTTTACTTTAAGTAACTAAATATCTATGGCATTACAATACGAAAAAAAACATCGTGTGGATTTTTTTATCTAAACTCGATTTTATATTAAACCCGGTTTATTAAAACCCGATTGCCCCAGAAGTTTTGTTGTCAACAATTTTTTAATGATAATATTAATCTTTATATGAATACTTAAATCTATATACAGTTGTAAAATAATATTGATAAAGCTTTTTGTCACTTCAGCCGTGACTAGTAATCGTTCCAAAACGATGACGAGTTTAAACTAATAAGGTACTAGTATGGGAATATTTTCCCCTTACAGGTTAGTAAACTACCATCTTACGTAGCATTTACCCTTACAGGTCAGTACACTACCATCTTATACGGCATCATGAGTCATTATTACCATGGACGATATTGCAGTCAAGGGCTAAGTTGTAGTGGAATAAATAAAAAACTTTTGTAGATTTGTGTTTCGTAATTTTAAAGTTTATTTTTTCGGTATAGTATCTTTGATAAGTTACAGGGCACAGGATGGCAAGAAATAATCACGCTACTTATGCGTTTTATTCTAAAGCCTGTGATATCATCATACTGTGCGATTTTTAACTAGCTTAAAAAACTAAGTATCATCATCATCATCATGATCAACACATTCTCGGCTCACTACAGAGCACGGGTCTCCTCTCAATGAGAAAATGAGTTTGGAGCAAATGGGTTTGGCCATAGTCCACCACGCTGGTCATGTGCGGATTGGCAGACTTCACACGCCTTTGAGAACATTATGGAGAACTCTCAGGCATACTAGTTTCCTCACGATGTTTTCCTTCACCGTTGAAGCAAGTGATATTTTAATTGCTTAAAAACGCACATAACTCCGGAAAACCTCCGACCTCTGATTAGGAGGCTGACGTCCTAACCACTAGGCTATCACAGCTTCAAGTACATATTATAAGAGAAAACTTCGCACCCCATTTTAGGCTTACTGCATGGACGGGTTTGGCATACTTGGTGGGCATGTAGAAGGAGTGCTTTTTATAACGTATGTAATTCTGACTAATGAAGAACCACTAGTTTTATATACGTGTTGATGATATAGTTAGAAAACTTCAGTCAACTTCATGTGCGATGTGCGACCAGCATTAGTAGATGCTCTTCTCCATAGAGTAGCAGAGCTAATGAATTTGAGAGCCAATTAGGAGGAGCAGTATAATTTGTAAGTTGCAAGTTCACACGGACTTCACTGAGATTCGTTAAGAAAATTGCCTCCACTTCGAGGACTGTGTAATTGGTTTTGGTCTTTTGGAAAAGATGCGTGTGAACGTTTTATGTTTGTCTTATCGTACGACTTTTATAACGGCGTGGTCAGCTCTGTAAGATATACGTGTATATCGAGAGAACCCGAGAAATTTATCCTATGGTAATTCATTCTGATTTATTGAAAGATCTCCACCGTGGCTAGCACAAGACTGCATTAAAACCGATCAAGGATATAGACTTTAGCTGTCATAGCTCTAAGTTAGTGCACTTCGATATATAACCCGAACTAACTTAAGAAACCAGCTTATGCCCGTGATTTTTCCAACGTCGACGACGTTCTCTAGCTTCTTCTAAACCCTATTTTGCCCTCTTAGGAAATGAGTTGTACAAATCCTTTCTTGGCGTAGGAAGATAGCTATCCCGTGCTGTGTGATTTAGGATTCATCAGTGAGTCATTCATCTTTTCTTTTTACATGTATGTATTGGCCAAATCTAGCACACTCGCGCTGTGGAAGAAAAAGGATACAGACAACACTCGCAGGATTTATCTCACGATTCAACCAAGTCTATTCCCTCTCTTCTCTCTCTTCTGTCTCTTTCATCAAAAATTGTGTGGTATTGTCTATATGTATAGGCTTAAGCCTTAAAATACATTTAAAACTATAAAACTAAAGAATTAGATTATTAACAATATTTAAAAAACGCAACCACCTAACAGAAATGTTTTTTTTTTAAATATTCAAATTAACTCGGGATGACAAATTTCTGGACTGCATTTATTTCTTATATTATTTCTTAACTTAGCTCTAGATAGCATTTTAAATTTCTGATTCCGCTTATCGAATCCACAATACAATTGTCTTGACACTACATATTATCTGGTCTCTGTATTTGAATGTATTATAGTGTGTAAGTACGAGTAGGTACAATTTAATAACGGATAAGCATTGGTTATAAGACTTCATTTAAACAAAGGCCTTAGATGTATTAGGAATAGATTAACATTGGATGCAAAGCGTACAAGTTTATCATTTATCAATTCATAGATACTTATCTACTACTTAATAATATAAATGCGAAAGTGTTTGTTTGTTACTTATGTTTGACTTTAACAATCTTTTAGAAATTTGGCACAGCTGGGTCTTAAACACTTGAGATGGGCATCGTACCTACTACATACTCCTCATCTAGTTAGAGCACCCAGGGGCCGACCCCGGGGGATCAAAAAATATTACCTTTGTTATACGCATATATACTCGTATATATACAACCTATGCATGTTTTAGCTAAATAGATTTTAGCAAATTTTGCAAAACAGCTTGTGCATAAAACGTTTTCTATGGTTCATAACCCTTTTGGTTTTCCCGGGTTTTTGCATTTCTGTAGTTCCGCTTGCAATAGATTAAACAATACAAACACGGAATTCTTTGACGTAGTTAATTAAGCACCTTTATTTTACGTACTTAATATAATAAAGACGACCTCCATGGCGCAGTGCGTACGTTGTCGCCTTATAAAGTTGGCGGTCCTGGGTTCGATTCCCGGCTTGAATTTGGTCTGGTGGGAGGCTTCGGTCGTGGCTAGTTACCACCCTACGACCAAAGACGAGTCGCAAATTGATTTGCGTTCCGGCACGATTTCGCGTAGAATCCAATTAGGAGTGTGAGTTTACCATACCTCTAACAGGCTAGCCCGCTACCATCCTAGACTGCATCATCAATTATCGCCGACTGAGATATTAACTGGATTTAAAGTAAAAAAAGGCAAAGACGTGGCGAAACATAGTGATACTAAATACATGAAATAAAGCAGTGAGCTGTGCAGTGAGTGAAAAAAGCTTTCGCTAAATAAGGGATTGAAAAATCCAGAGTTGGCATCAGGTACTAACAGTGTCTAAGTCTTATTCTTTGAAGAATGTCTAAAGCATACGATGATAAGGCGTTTTATCGTAATTTTGCAATACCTGTGATGGTCGAATGGTGCTTATCAAATTAGTTATCAACAATTATCACTTGACCAACTCATTGCTAAGCTTCTATTCAGTGATTGACGTACTGCGATCGGGTGAACTGTGCTTGGTGCAAAGGTTTTTGTTTTGTGTGATTCTGCTGTTGCAAATAGATACAAGAATGCTCATTGTCATCTAGTTAACATGGACATGGTATGTCGTTGTATCTCAATATTGTTTATTGATAATTGATTAATTAAATCTGTAAATTTTATTGACGTAGGATTATTTTTCCTATACCTGTTAATTGATTTTGTTTGTTAAAAAAGGCATCTTTTGTTTAAGGCTTTAGTCATGGGTTCATAGGTGTAATATTTACATCCATTTAAAATAATTCATAACTTGTAAAAATGTATTTAATCTTTAAGCTATATGAATGCAATTATATTAAGTTTTAAATCGCCATTTTTATAATTATTAGTTCAATAACAAAAAAAATCTTGAAATTGAATACATCATTTTACACTATCTCACATCCGCAATTCGATTAGTAATAAGTACATAAATTTGACGATAACCACTCTACAAATACATCTTATAGTGATAATGATACGGTTCCTAACTCCCGGAAGTAAAAAAAAAACTTCCTCTAAAACCTAAAGGAAACAATACAAAACAATATAATGTTGCTAATTTTATTGCACATAATCGTTTTAAGTAAACTAAATTGACAAGTCTAAAATTAATGCCATCTCTTACAATATGTTATCTATGAAGAAGGATAGCAATATTGCCATTACTAGGAACAGATTTTGCACCATTATCGCACATAATCATAAATTTTATATATTTCTGTGTTTATTTTGAAAATAATCTTAGAAATAAATTTATTTTAAAGAAGGAGCTAAGAGTTAACATATCACCACATTTTCTATAGTCTTGTGGTTATTTTTTAAATAACGTTAAGGAATAGCTTAAGAAAAACAATTACATATATTACTTTTCGCAAAAAAAAACAATATTTAACTATCAAACTATCAATTAATCATATTGTTAAATAAATAAATATTTAACATCATAACTAAAATATATTATTAAAAGGAGTCCCTTTAGGCAAGGTTCCGAAGATACTGGCAGCGTTCCCCCTTTGAATGGCTAGACTAATTCTTTGTCAGAGGTAGCTGGCAGCTCTTCGGTCCCCTGTGTTGTTTAATTACACATTGACATACGATGTATTGAAGGTTTTAATTTACATTAGTTATTTTAATTATCAATATAAGCTACTGTTACAGTGTTACAAACTTCAATTATTTATTATGAATCATTTGATTGAGTTCTACAAAATCATGATTATATCTGTGTAATCAAATCAAACATTTTGTTAGACTAGCGCAGGAATTCTTTATTGATAAGAATTCATTCTATTTAGTTATTTGTTTGCCATTGATTTTTATCTAATTATTTATTTATAATATAATTGTAATTATTCGTATGTATATATGTATAAGTGTTGCAATTTCCCGCCTTTTATTTCTGTCGGCTTCTTTCAAAAAGGTGGTTTGGAAGAGATCGCTTTAAGTGATAAGGTCGCATTCAAATAATCTTTATCCAAATAGTCCTTTAAAAGGAACTTTGACGCGTCAATAATACTTACATAGTAGTGGTTTAACGGTGATAACTACATTTGTAAAATTAAAACTAAAGCTATGAGGGTTCAAAACGCGCCCTGGTCTAAGAAGAAGCCCACAACAAACTTAGCCGGGTCTCACATAATAAATAAAAATTATGGATGGAGATAGAGCAATTCACACCCAAGCTTTTTTATCGTTTATATAATTTATTAAGATTTTTCTATTAGCTTTTTCTTTTTCTTTTGTTCTATATACAATAAGGTTGTATAAATAAATAAATAAGGTTTATAGAAGTACCATAGACGCATAACCAATAGATTCAGTATTGGTACAATAATAGTTAGTTACATGAGGTAATATAATATTCCATTATACCAGCTGTAATAGAACTTGGCGTGGGTTTAGATGTAAAATACAATCGGCTACAAATCCTATCACTAACTTTGATCGTTATTAACGAAGTCCAGCTGTAAACTGTTAGTATGAATATATGGCTGTGGTACTCCGATTCCTACGTTTCGTAGATTTATATAGTTAACTGGGCGACAATGTTTATATACCAGACAATGCCTAGAGTTTAAGTGGTAAATCATCATCATCATCATGATCAACCCATCTCGGCTCACTACAGAGCACGGGTCTCCTCTCAATATGAGAAGGTTTTGGCCGTAGTCCACCACGCTGGCCATGTGCGGATTGGCAGGCTTCACACGCCTTTGAGAAAATTATGGAGAACTCTCAGGCGTGCAGGTTTCCTCACGATGTTTTCCTTCACCGTTGAAGCAAGTGATATTTTAATTGTTTAAAAACGCACATAACTCCGAAAAGTTAGAGGTGCGTGCCCGGATTCGAACCGCCGACCTCTGATTAGGAGGCTGACGCCCTAATCACTAGGCCATCACCGCGTCGGAGTAGAGTGTAAATAGTATAATTAATTTATGTATAGAATTAAAAGTTGACGACCCCGGTGGCGCAGCGCGTGCGCTGTTGCATTTTAAAGTTGGAGGTCCTGAGTTCGATTCCCGGCTCGAGTCTGGTCTGGTGGGAGGCTTCGGCCGTGGCTAGTTACCACCCTACCGATAGAGACGTGTCGCCAAGCGATTCAGCGTTCTGGCACGATGTCGTGTAGAAACCAATTAGGAGTATGGGTTTACCATGGTTAGTCCGCTACCATCTTAGACCGCATCATCACTTACCATCAGGTGAGATGCCGTCAAGGGCTAACTTTTGATGTATAAAAAAAAAAGTGCATGTTGGTGTAGACTTATATACTGTATGAATATAATCTCGAATATTATTATTGAATATTTATATTATATTATTATTTATGCATTTCACAATATTTTTTTGGATACCAATATTGATTATATTTGTGTTTTTTTTAAATGCTGACTTGTCCTATACGCGTATATCAGTAACTTTCTTGATGTTATATAGATAAAGCGACATTGATTTGTTAAGAAGCATTATTGGCTGGCATAATGTTCAGTGTATACAGATTTCTATCAGCGGAATTCAAGCAGGCATTTTCCAAGTATCCATATTATACTATAAAAGCGAAAAAAAATTGCATATTTTGCAATTTTTTTTATTTATTTATTTGTTACCTGTGGTCGGTTCTTGCACTGATATTAATGAAGATATAAATAGTTTGCTCGTGGGTGCTTTTTATCCCAGAACAGTACCAGGGTAACTTTCCCGGAGGATTCATAAAAAATATGTTTGGCATCTATGCACAGCTACGTAGGTAGCGAGCATCCTGAAAATCGACCAAGATTCCGTTTATGTTCCGCAGAAAAGACACAGGCTTAGCTCAATAAAAGTAAACTATAAAGCTAGACGCTCTCAGTTTAAGTGAGACAAAACACTGCCCCAGACACTATGTATAAATATCTTTAATGCCCTAAGTAGATGAAACCATGATACAGTGAAAAATAAGGAAGTGAAGAAGCGTAGTCAAAGCATCATATTCTTCTGTCTAACAAATCGCGCCGTTTTTTTGGCGAACTGGCACTTTGTATTGTTACTTAAGACTTAATTATTGTTACTATAGGTTAAAATTTGCATAATAATTAATATATATAAAAAAGTAAAAAGTTAACTTTTTTTAATTCCATTACAAGTTAGCCCTTGATAACAATCTCATCTGCTAGTAAGTGTCTGTCTAAGATTGTAGCATGCTAACCTGTTAGGGTTATGGTTAGACCATACTTCTCATTACTTTCTACGCAACATCGTGCTAAACCATAAATTGCTTGGCGACAAGTTTTTGTCGGTTGGGTGACTAGCCTAACCAAAGCCTCTCATCAGACCAGACTCGATATAGGAATCGAACCCAGGACCTCAAACTTTAACATCTTCGTCAACGTATTGTTTCATGTGCGGCAGCATGGTGGCTTTATCTATTTGTAATCAAAGGTAAAACCATATGTCTTTGTATTACTATATCAGTCAGTAAGTCAGTCAGTCAATTTGTGTGCAAGAATAAAGTTTAATTAAACTTCACAGGACGATGGCACTTGGTCAAGGACAACCGGCTCCGTGGTACTACAAGTGGGCGCCTTGGAGCTACTGGCCCGATATTCAATGAACTCGGGCAGAGCTACTAGCGTCCTATCGTCTCTACACGAGTTCAGGAGCCACGAGTCCGAACAAAATGGTGGAAAACAATGGAATTGGAAGTATTTAAGGGTGTGTTTTTGTTGAATTTTCCGTCTATAACTATTTTCACTGACGAGATCATTTTATTCGGTTGCATTTATTACACAGAACTCCAATAACTTGTTCACCGAAAGGTACCATATTATCGCACGCATTAAAATCAGTGCATTTGCACTATTCCTGAAATATGAAAACTGAAGATGTCTTAACCGTTTAGTTATTTCTTTTACTTAACGAGTAAAAACCTTTTTATCTGGCAAGGCTTATTCGTTAAGAAAAGGAGGGAGTCTCCCTCCTTTTCCTTTTTAGTCCTTTTTTTACGCTGGGAAATGCTTTTACGCAACCCCTCCGGAGGCGACGCAGGCAAGACTGCGCCGCTTCCGACGGGGTATCTGGGATCCCCGGCGGCCAGGCTGGCGACCAGAATACCCACTAAAACCCAGCGATGCTCCTTCGCGTCGCCTGGTGGCTGGGTCAAGGGAACACTTGTGCAGTCGACCGCGGCACAACCAGTGGCATCCGCCGAGGCAGACCCTCCACGGGGGGCCTATGATGACCCCCGAGATTATTTTAGTCCTAGTTGTTTCCGTTATACTACAATATTACTGCGTTAACTTTAGGTATATAATATAAACACTAAAATTACCTTCCAAAAATTAGTGTTCAGCCCTGCTATAATATATGTCAAAACCTAAAGCTGATAACGACGAACAAATCTTATTATCATGCATTTTGTGTTTATAATTGAAAATCACATTTTCCTTATCGAATACAAATGTTTTGTGGAGGTGACTTGTATATTTTGCCAAGATTACCAACGGATTATTTGAAATAATACATCTTGATGACTAGCTTTCAACTTGCATACGTTTGCTGATTGTGATTTAAGTCTCTTAAGTCTTTATACAGGTTTACAGCCATATTAAAAAGAAATATAAATCGAAGATTTATTTTATGATTTACAATAATTGTAACTTTAAAAGTACTGACTTATTGCAGTGGTGTGTCCACTCACACAGTCAGTACGTTTAAAGTTTTATTCTATGTTTTATCGCTTTTTAAAAGGCCTTTGATTACCTTTACATCACCTGAAAAAAAATCCGTGTTATTTTGAGAAATTAGAAAGCTGTATATACCTGCAATGCTAACTGTACTCGGCTTAAACAATCATTATCTTGTAACATTTTAATGCTATTACAGTGTGGTGAAAATTGATGGGGGTCATATGAAATAAATAAAATAAAATAAACTCTGAAACGGTTAAATCTTACAATATCTATATGTTGCAGGACCAATTTTATCAAAAGGATCTGGAAGGCTTATACCGAAAGTACGATGAAAAATTGAGAGAAACTCTAATTTATATATACGTATCACTTCTCGTACTTTTTTCGACGGTTCACATAATTTTAGTCATAGCTTACACTTACAATGAGGCAAGTTATTATTTTACTATATAGTTCATGGTTTATCAAGCAGCATTATATATTCTTAGCGGCGTTCAATTTAGCTTCCAAGAAGCGACCAATCACAAGAAGCGGACGTTTAAACAAAAGCTTGTGCTTGGCCGCACGTTGGACGCAAACTTGCACGCTGCTATGGACTCCAGTTGAACGCTGCGTTAAATAAAACATAGTTGAATGAGCAAAGAATTTATTTTTAACATTGTTTATTCATTTAAATACAATAATGACTTGTTACTTGTATTATATAATCTGAATATGTTTAAACGTCTTTTCAGCAAATACAGTGGCGTTCAACCTATTTATCGATGGCAATGTATATCTTAAGAATAGCAGTGCCATCTTTGTCCTTCTGCAAATGCGTTTACAACCCGTTGAAGAAACGTTGGTTTTGGATACCAATACTAGTGACATTTGTTCTCACTGCAGATCTCGTGATGTCAGGTAATTTATGCAATACTAATTACCTTAAAAATCTATATATGCCTCCTTTCGTATTATACTTTTTAGGATCGCTATTATACACAGTAACAAAAGCCAAATTCCACACAAGATGGACCCTATATTATATAGTTTTACCCCGCTTCATATTTTTACAGTATTATCTCAGTTCTTTTACAATTGATAACACAACTAGGAAGGATTTTTCTAGACGCGACGGGGATTCCTCGAACTGGGTCGTTAAACATACTGCATGTGATAATTTTAACTAAGTTTCATATTTTTAAGGGTTAATTATTTGTTATTATTTTTATATACTACCTACCTACTACCTACTTTAGAATATGCTTCAAACATAAAATATCTTGGAATTCTAATCGATAATACTTTGTCCTGGAAGTTGCATATTTCGAACTTAACATCAAAAATAAGAAAGTTGATATATATATTTAAAAACCTTAGAGGATCTGCAAATAAAGCAACTATTTTTATGGTATACTACGCAATAGTCCAATCGTTACTATCTTACTGCATTTCAGTCTGGGGAGGTAGTCATAAAAAAACGATATTACCGTTAGAGAGAGCACAAAGAGCTATTCTAAAAGTAATGACTTATAGACCTTTTCGATTTCCCACTATAGAATTATATAAAGACTGTAAAGTTTTATCAGTTCGCCAACTCTTTATTTTTCAAACTATTATTCGAAAACATTGTTCCACTACTTACGTTAAAAATCAACATAAGAGAAGAGTTGACATGATATTCCAGACAGAAAGACACAGAAGTAAACTTACTGGGAGGCAATATTACATCATTGGCTCTAGACTCTATAATAAAATAAATAAAGCTATAAATATTTATCCTCTTAACAAAAAACTATGTAAAATACGTGTAAAAGAGTGGTTACTCACAAAATCATACAGTGAAACTGAAAAACTGCTGGAAGTCTTAGGTTCGGATTAAGTTATAAAACGAATACACACACACACACACACACACACACACACACACACACACACACACACACACACACACACACACACACACACACACACACACAAACACACACACACATACACTCATTAAGTGGTTCAATAAAATTAGTAGAGTACTGCCGCCTGAAATACAGGTATATACCTAAATCAGGGGCAGTAGATTTTATTGCTCAAGTACATACATACATACACACATACACACATACATAATGCCACGACGCAACGCGATCAGCTGCGAAGCGTTGCGACGCGACGGTAGCTTCCCCGCATTAATCTATTAGTTGTTATCACCATTATGTTGTTGTCACCATTAAAGTGCGTTAATAAGTTAATTTGCAAGTTGTTTATGTACTTATTTTTGATGCTTGTTTTTGTTTAATAAAGAATTTATTAATTTATTTATTTATTATATATTACAGAGTTAGTAAATAAAAAATGGTTTCTTACTCAATTCATAGGTAGGTAGGTATAAAAAATTATTCATAATAAAAATTAGACATGAACAAATAACAAAATGTGACACAATCTGTACCAGGCAATCATGAAATGCAGGATGTAAAGACTACAGGTACACTTTATTATATTACGATAATTAAAGTACTGGATACAGATATAAATATTAAGATGGAATATGCCCACAATAAATAAACAACAAGAGTTGTGTACCTACTGATTAGACAAAAAGCTGCATCATCTTGGTAAGATTGCATATTACTAAGAATATTTTGTTGTTTACAGACATAGCTGTCGCCATTTTCTCCTCCTTCGAAGGTATGCTCCTGAGGCCCGCATACTCAACAACGGCTTTACTATCAGTGTACATTTTTCTGCCAATGAGGAACAACTTTCTGGCGATATTCCTGGGCGTGCTAGTTAGCCTAGTGTACACTTTCGTGTTTGCATTCTTCACGTATTATGAAAACCCGAATATGGGGATAGTGGTAAGGGGTACAGCATTTTTTATTTTAACTAACTTTTAAACGTTGATTTTTATTTTCGTTCATAGAGTTCTCTGCTGTTTCTAGGCTATCTTGCTCGTTCTATTCATTCGGTAGTTAATTGAATGGAATGGATTCCACTTTAAAATCACTTTATATTTTTGGAAATACCAGACGTAACCTACCATTCCGTATATATGCTATTTATATGTAAGGTATACATGTTACTTTGATTGAACAAGATATCGTAACGTTTAGCGATACTTCTATGTCTTTGTGAATGTTGCCAGCGTCAAGACAGTTAAACAAGATAGTACAATCTAAATAAATTTTAACTCAAACTTCAATTACAATTACTGTTTATTTTTACTATTTCCTTCTTAAGATTTTTTCAGTACTATAGCTACAATTAGAATTTTAGGTAGGAATTTTTGAACTAAAATATTCATAGTGTTATCTAACACCCAGTGAGTGTAAATATTATACCTGCGAATATATAACTTAATATTTAATATTATAAATGCGAATGTCACTTTGTTTGTTTGTTTGTTAAGCTTTCACGCCCTAACCAATAAACCGATTTTAAATACTCCATCACCAATAGAAAGCTACATTATCAGCGAGTATATAGGCTCTATTTTAATCCCCGTGTTCCCACGGGAACGGGAACTACGCGGGTTAAACCACGAGGCGCAGCTATAAGTTCTAATTCAATTACTGGTTCTAAATGATTAATATCATAGAGAGTTAAAAGGCATTTAATTTTGTAAACTTTGACCGTTCAATATTTATCTCTCCGTTGCAAAACATTTTAATAATGATTGATACTAGATAATCCCCTTGACAGTACCTAATATAGATTTTATTTTTAATTCAATACACTTCATAGCTTTATGATTACTGTGTTTATACACGGATTAAGGTGTCTTAATTTTTTTTTACAAATCTTGAATTTAAGTTTCCGCACTTTGTGTTGAGTTTGTGCTTTAAATGTACCAGTTTCCTCTTTGAATAAAGATTTTATGTAAAACGAAATATCTGGGATAGTGCTTACCATTTGTGGACTCGCAATCCGCGCACACTTGGTTCCCGGGCAGTGACCGCACCGCTCGTATGATGGACCGCTGTAGATCCATCAAGGAGTGCCCGTTGTCGTTGCTTTCCCCAGCTTGCTGGTGGAACGCCCTCATCAGTGGCGAATGCCATTATTTGTCTGGTGAGAGGCTTTGACTCTGGCTAGGTACCACCCAACCGACAAAGAATGCCGCCTGGCGTTTTAGTAGACAGAGAGTTCGCCATTCGTCGCCTAAGCCTAGGTTCGGCCTCAAAGGAGGCGGCCTTAGGCAGACGTTCCCTTAGTTTCTTCGAGCCCTAGGGCTCAAAATTACTTCTGGCAGAGCTTCTTTCCGAAGCTCGCCAAACAGCCCGGTTACGCTGTGGCAACCAACAGGGTTAGTACAGCTAATAGACAGTCCGAAAAAAAAAAAGTTCACCATAGTGTTCTCATAGACGTGCCAATCCGCACTTGGTGGACTATGGCCAAACCCTTCGCATATAGAAAGGAGACCCGTGCTCTTTAGCGAGCCGGCAATGGGTTGATCATGATGATGATGATTGGAATTGTGGGTTGTAACGTACGTAGAAATCATTTATCGCGGATAATATGAAAATAAGCTTACTGGTACATTGTGTTCCTTTAAAGCGATATTTAAACAATAAACATAGAACCCTTCTTTCTAGGTAGCTTGTGAGGTTATCTACCTAATTGGCGTCAACCTTATGGGAGTTTACTTCAGATTGATGAACGAGATAGTCACGCGACGGTCTTTCCTGGACAGACGTGCCTGTGTTGAAAGTACATTACGATTGAAATTCGTTAAAGACCAAGAGGTAGTCATTTAGTTATATAATTTATAAATTTAAAATGCAAACAAATAATTTCGGCACTAGAACCCACAGCTTTCGGCAATCGCGGCTTGAGCGCAAATTTAGCGACCGTCCACATACCACCGACACCGAAATTAATATTTGGCTTTATTTATTTATTTTTAATTTTATTTATTTGGGACAGTAGACAATTCTATATTAAATACTAGTACAAGATAAACTTACACATAATAACTATAAATAAATATACAATTAACTATCCACGACTTAATCAAAATGACAATATTAAAGACTTTTGTATGATATAGTAGGAAACATAACAGTTTTTTTTTTTAATTCTTATTTAATTAGTCTTACAATTGGCTATAATCTCACCAGTTTCAAAAATATCTGTATATTATGCATTTTAAATTTTTAAATCGATATTAACTCCAAGTATAGCTAATAATATACAATTAATAAAATATATTAATAAATCATATTGCACTGTTATTTTTAAAATAAATATACTCATATAATTTCAATCATAAGTTGATTGCAAAAACACGAATCCTTCTTATGTATTTATATGTGCTCATTTTCTATTTTGTGTCATTTAACCCGAATGCACTTTAAACATTTTTTCAGGAGCGTCTTATGTTGAGCATTTTACCAGAACACATTGTTTCGAGAGTGCGCCATGACATTCGGAACATGTTCTTGAATATAAGGTCACCCAGCCAGAGTCACACCATGAGATCCTTCAGGTACGTGGTCTTTTTTTATACAAGTTAGCCCTTGACGGCTATCTCACCTGGGGGTAAGTGATGATGCTGTCTGTATCTCTCTATGCTTATAGATCATAGATTATAGAACATAAGCATCGTTTTTTAAATATAATTATGGTATCTTTATATCAAAATGAAAGACATGGAAATGGCACTAAATATATAAATCTATAACTTTTACACAGGTAACTCTAGTATGTCTTTACCGATCGATGATTTAAGTATATTTTATTTGCATTAAAATATTAACTTACCCACATTATATTTGATTGTTCATAAAAACAACGTTCTGGTATTATTTTTTATTGCTCAATAATGACTTTTTAGCCAACTCTACGTGGAAGAACATGAAAATGTGAGCATTTTATACGCAGACGTCGTGAATTATACAAAAATATCTACGACTCTGTCCCCACTGAGAATGGTGGAGCTACTAAACGAACTCTTTGGTAGATTCGACGAAGCTTCTGAAGTAAGTAATTCTACTTTAGTTGGGCCGTCCATATAAATTTTGTAACCCCATGTTGCCTTTGCATGTGCCCTCATGTTAATTTCGTTTGTGCTGTGCATTGCTATACTGGTCACTCCTATTCTTTTTTAAATACAGATTCACATAATTCGTCAAAACAATAAACAGCAAGTATAATTTTTCTCGCTGGTGAAGTCAACATCTCCTGAGGATGATCCGGTGTCGGGTCGAAACGTGCGTAGAGGTTCTAGTGGAAGGTTTTGTGTGGTGTTATATTATACAAATCTCCCGGTTGTCGGCGGAATATAGCAAATTATACTTGCTGTTTATTGTTTATCATTGACTTCCGCAAAGTAACGCCTGCTTTTATTCATTACATAATTCGTCAACTCATTTAAAACAGTTTTTATACTTTCAGTATATGTTTATTGCTTTAGCTTTTCAGTAGGATTTTTTTGATTGGTAAATTTACTTTACACGTTTTCCAGGAACATGATGTGCTACGTATCAAATTTTTAGGAGACTGCTATTACTGTGTGAGCGGTATACCCAAGCCTACCGACCTACATGCCAAGAACTGCGTAGATCTTGGATTGGAAATGATCCACATTATTAAAAATGTCAGGTGAGTATTATTCTAGTGACTTGGTGACTCGGTGGGGATGAAAAAGAAGTAGGGTATGTGCCGATTAGCTACAAAGTATTTTACAGTTTAAAATAAGAGGTTGCCTGGATAAGGCCGTCTTTTGTATCCTTTTCTTGTTTCAGCTTTTCTTAATTTTGTGACGTACAAATAAATAATAATAATAACACTAGAAATAATCAGAAATTAAGAATCAAAAATCCCCTTTCATTCAAATAACTTTTAACTTTACGTAGAAACTTAAATTATAGTAGGTATACTTAAATGTAGTAATTACAAATAACTTATTACAAAGATTCCAGCTTCATAATGGACGAAGCACTGCATTCTACATAATATAATATTCACTAATACGAATGTTTCATTTTGTACTCGTATTTTGTGATATTTAAATGAGAAAATCGCATAGCTCATATACAAAAGGCTGTGCATTAAAACCTTAAGCACGTTCAGCACCCACATTATATGAATATCATACTTTACCTGCAGACAATAATCTGTTTGGCGGACGGCCAACCCAGCCTCAGACTGCGAGTAAGACTTCATCTTAACTGTCTCCTAGAATCAGGGATAATACATATATGAAACTTTAAGCAAGCGCATTATTGGGTGCTAGTCTGTGTCTTATTGAATACTAGCTGCTATCCGCGATTTCATCCGCGTTAAGTAAGGGTCGTATTCTCATCATCATCATCATCATATCAACCGATAGACGTCCACTGCTGGACATAGGTATTTTGTAGTGAGTTCCAATGGCCACGGTCTTGGCCGCTGGTATCCAGCGGCTCCCTGCGACTCGTTTGATGTCGTCTGTCCAACTTGTTGGGGGTCGACCAACGCTACGTTTGCCGGTGCGAGGTCGCCATTCCAGCACCTCGGGACCCCAACGTCCGTCGGTTCTCCAAGCTATGTGCCCCGCCCATTACCACTTCAACTTCGCAACTCGCGAAGTTTTGTGTTTATTTCTTTGTAATCCAAGTGTAACTGGTAGAGAATGCTTAGCGTTAGGTTCGCCTTTTGTATATAGTTTTATTGCGCAGTAAAGTTTATAAAAAATAACAACTCCCCATGCCATCAATATTTCATTTAGCAAACAAGTTGTATTAAAAATAAGAGAAGTTGTTCATTAACCTTATCAATGGGAAATCTTTCAAAGAAACCTGCTTAGAAGCAGAGAAGACTCGCTGAGCTATGTCGGTAACTCTGGTCCTTCTACGGATCTCTTCATTTCTGATTTGATCACGTAGAGATAATCCTAGCATAGCTCTTTCCATTGCTCGCTGAGTTACTCGTATTGTATTGTTAGGTATTTTATTTATCAAAATATGAGCCGCGTCGGTATATAACTCATAGGAGTGTTTTTACATTTTGTATCTCAAGAGCTCTTGTAATTTTGTCTTGATATACTTAAGGACAGGTGCGTCCATTAACCCGTCTGAAATATATATATATATTCAGCTTAAGCATAAGAATTTCACAAGCCTCGTGAGAAAGGGAGAAAGACAGAAGCCATGCATGACCAGACACCACCAACTTCCTAACTCCGATCTGTTTTTGTTCAAATTCTATTGCAGATAAACTTTATACCTTGATTTTTTTTGGCGTTTCCATGCGTCAACTTCAGGACTTATGGTCCACGATGCTCCAAACGTGCTTACGACTATACCAACGAAGCATTCGCCGATTAGCATAGCACCAAACTATTATTTCTTCATTCATTAATTCATTGTTCCACGAAATTAACCCGTCTGGAATATATATTGTTGTATTCAGCTTAAGCATAAGAATTTCACGAGCCTCGTCTGTCATAGAAAGAGAAGAAAGACAGAAGCCATGCATGACCAGACACCACCAACTTCCTAACTCCGATCTGCTTTTGTTCAAATTCTTTTGCAGATAAACTTTATACCTTGATTTTCTTGGCCCGTCCCATGCGTCAACCTCAGGACTTGTGGTCCAAGATGCTCCAAACGTGCTAACGACTATACCAACGAAGCATTCGCTGATTAGCATAGCACCAAACTATTATTTCTTCATTCATTAATTCATTGTTCCACGAAATTATTCATATATTCCTATTATTTACAGAGAGAAGCGCGCCCTGAATATTGATATGAGGATCGGTGTGCATTCAGGTAAAATATTAAGCGGTTTGATCGGCATTCGGAAGTGGCAATTCGATATTTGGTCGAAAGACGTTACTATTGCAAATAAAATGGAATCCACGGGAAAGGCGGGGTAAGTTAATGCAAACCTATACCTAGTTATTTACAACATAGGTGTACTTATTATATTTTAGTTCCATGACAAAGACTCACTAATAAAATTATAAACAAATAGACGTCGATTCAAAACTACAGTCTAATTTTACATACTCGTATATGTTACTAGCTGACGCCCGCAACTTCGTCTGCGTTGAGTTAGTGTGTTTGTTTGTCTTTCAATCACGAAGCAATAGATTACTAGCCCGTATTACTTGAAATAATTACTCAACTAAAACAATTGGTGGGAGAAGTGGTAGGCGCCCGAGACGTGATGGCACAGGCGGTGGCATGCGCGTGGGACATTGCAACATTACTTTATTTTTCTAAAATAAAAGTAGCCTAAGTTACTTCTTATTACATCAGCTACCTGCAAATAAAAGTCCTGTTAAAATCGGTCCAGCCATTTCAGAGATTAGCCGGAACAAACAGACAGACAGACAGACAAAAATTGTAAAAAATTGTTATTTTGGTGCATGTACATATTCATATGCAAGTAGTAAAAAACAGTTATTTCAATATTACAAACAGACACTCCAATTTTATTTATGTGTATAGATAATAATGATTTTCCCGCACTTTCCTTCGTCGAAAATTATGAGAACTGCGGAAGCCTAATCAAATAGCCATCTAAAAGAAGCGTACATTATTTCAAGTTAAATGATTATATATACACATAGGCTACCTATGTGTTTTATATGTAATGAAATCATTAATTACATTCTTACCTTGGAATGAATTTTCCTTGCAACTATTATATCCGAGCTAGACATTACTCCGAATTGACTCCTGACAAGCAGCTCCGGGTAATGGATAAAAAAAAAAAAAGGATTCTATCTAGCCCATATATCTTTAGTATCCTACCAGCAATGCAGCAAAATAAGTTTGTATGTTGATATTATGATATTGATAAGTAGGACTTTTATTCACGACATTTAAATAAGAAATAAATGTTTGACAACTGATATTATTATGATAGGAATTTCATTCTGACAGCTAATACCATTCACGTTTAATAAACCACCCAAATAAGTTTTCGCGATCCCTGAAGTACACACCAGATGCCATATTTGTTTCCCTCCTTTAAAACTGAGCGCCTTAACCAGACTCCTTATTAAGACAATATCTATCTATCTATCTTCTATCTTCTATATATATAAAAATCAATTGCTGTTCGTTGGTCTCGCTAAAACTCGAGAACGGCTGTACGGATTTATCTTATCTTGGTCTTGAAATGTTCGTGGAGGTCTAGGGAAGGTTGAAAAAGTGAGAAAAATTCGAAGAATTGCCGGGAAAATCCTAAAACAGCATTTTATATTTTCCCATATAAACGTTTTCAAAAAAAATGTAGAGTCAATTTGAACTTTACCGTTATGCAATAAAGTTCATATTACATTATAATCAGTCACTGTTGTCTAAGAAATGTAGGTATGTTCCTAACTTTAAAGAGTCAATTTGCAATTTATTACCGCTGCACAAAGTTCAAATTCAATCATATCTATCAAAATAGTCTTCGCGTGCGCATTGGAGGATCTAATGTCGCGTTCCGAAACTCAAAATGTGTATTTAGTTGTAATTCATTACCGTGTACTTCGATTTCATTCATTTTTTTTTGTTAGAAAGGAGATACTTTACAGATTATCCTGTAATTATTTCGAGGTCGTCGGTTTAGTAATCAATCGCGATTGGCAGAAAAACAAACACACTTTCACACACACTAACTCAATGCAGACGAAGCCGCGGGCTTCAGCTAGTCATTGATAAATATTTTCAAGGGTGCGTTGACTTACGTTACGTATAAAACAGCCCCGTTACGCTGTCGCAACCAATAGGGTTAGCACAGCTAATAGTCAGACCGAAAAAAAAAATTACGTATACGTTAATTTCAGCAATTACATGCCTCTGATAATTTTCGTTTATCTCCAGGGGAAGTTTTATTATCCGCAAGCCTGTAAAACTGGCTAATCCCGTATCAATTGCGGATGTCTATTGTAAAAGCCATAAAGATTGATTAGTTGAAACTGTTTCTTTTAGACGAGCATAAAGCTGAAATATCTGATAGCAAACAAGGTGGGGTCGAGCCATTATTAGTATTCGCTATCTATCAAAGCGTAATCGTAAAAGTGGATTTTTGCAAAAGTATACGTTTGTCAACATTGTACGTATTTCAACAATTTAGCAGATCAGATAATAAGGCACTTAACATATTTTTAACTAACAGTATCCCAGCAGTATTTTCTAATTAAATCTTGTATCCCAACACCATTTATTTATACAAGTTAGCCCTTGACGGCTATCTCACCTGGTGGTAAGTGATGATGCAGTCTAGGATGGTAGCGGGCTAACCTGTTAGGACTATGGTAATCCCACGCCCCTAATTGGTTTCTACGCGACATCGTGCCGGAACGCTAAAATCGCTTGGCGACACGTCTTTGTCGGTAGGGTGGTAACTAGCCACGGCCGAAGCCTCCCACCAGACGAAAGACGAAGACGAGACCTTCTATGAAGGAGGAAGCCTGTTCCCAGTTGAGGCCAGTTAATACACCGAATCTCTGCCAAATCTGCCAATCTGCTCATGGCCAGCGTGGCAGACTACGGCCAAACCCTTCTCATATTGAGATGAGACCCGTGCTCTGTAGTGAGCCGAGAATGGGTTGATCATGAAGATGATGATGAATAGACCGAATATGATAATGATTATGTTAATTATAATGCGTAACACTGTAATTATGCTAATCTATAGTTGGGTTATAAAAATACTCGGTTAAAACATCGTGACGCAATCGGAAGTAATTTATTTATCCCCCCCCCCCCCCCCCCCCTAAACAATGTCCATGCAAAATTCACGCAAGATTCCCCTTCTGTTTCTGAGAGAAAGCCAAAACCGAAGAGGACTATTGCACATTTATAATATTAGTAGCATGGACACCCCCACCATAACAGAATAACGCGGTTAAATGGAGCACTCCACCATATTTCAGCCATACTCCACCGTCCACGTACAGTCTGGTAATTGTTTTGGCCCACAATATATCCTGACGCGCTTGCACAAAGGCTGAATTGCTTGTCATTAAAACAATAGTTCTGCAATTTCATGCAGACAGACCGACATGGGACAGAGAGATTGATTATCTGCATGCAACAAAACGTTGAAACTTGATTTGTTGGAAAGCTGCAGTGTAATTGAATAAATAAATCTGAAACAATTTATACTCTACCTGTCCCACTGCCGTGTCGTCCCCTTTCTAGCTGACTTTAATATTGTTTTTGTTTGATTTAGCTACCTTAGTATATGCCAAGTTAACATCACACAGGGGTAACTTTATTTCGCTGAATTCGTATAGGAGTAGAGTTAACAAATCAAGATTTTTTATCTAATTGATAATAATATAAACGAATTCTGGTCGACGGACTGATTAACTATCGGCAATTTTAAAACTTAACAATTATCCCAGTATCCAATAACATAGGCGTCCACTAAAAAAGGATTTATGAGTTTATCCTTTATGGAGAAAAAAAAAGGGTTTTGAACTTTATATGATAGTATGTTGAAAATCGAATTCCTAAAATAGTAAGCCGTGGATATAATCTAGTGGATTATAAAGTAACGTATCCGTTAGTTGATCACCAAATTAGTTCATCACGATCATCCCATTGCCAGCTCACTAAAGAGCACGGGTCTCCCCTCAATATGAGAAGACCACAGTCCACAACACTGGCAATATGCGGATTAGCAGACTTCACACGCCTTAGAGAACATTATGCAGAACTCCCAGGCTTGCAGGTTTCCTGACGATGTTTTACTTCACAGTTGAAGCAAGTGGTATTTTTAATTGGTAAAAAAACAGTTACGTGTGTTATCTAACGGTATCTACCTGTACACATTCGTTTTTTTTTGTATATTGTTATCTCTTATGTAATTAAGGTCAGTTAGGTTATGTACTATTAAGTTAAATATTGATATATTTTTTTGTGAGTTAGTTATCATGTCCGTGATCTTACCAACATACCAGGCATCCACTGAAACCAGCGTTGTGTCATTATCTTTCTAATTTCAAATTACGTTACGTTATGCTGTATTGGACCTTAGAGGATGAACCTGCCATAGTGCTATAAAATTGCGTTAGCTTCTTTATAGTTGTATTGTTTCAGAAAAGTGCACATAACGAAACAAACACTAGATTTGCTGTTAGACTATGTAAGAGAATACACTATAGAGCCGAACTTTGGGTCCCAAAACGATCCATTCATAATGAAACATAAGCTACAAACATTTCTACTCTCGAGACCGCAAAAGGTAAAGTTTAAAATACCATAGCATTTGTCCGATAGCAAATTATACAGTTGGCATAAATATATTAAAAAAGTAAAGATGAAAATTTCACGGGTTGGTTTTCCATACAATATTTCAAGAATGCATTCATAATTTTTTAATCTTATATATTTGTACATTTCATTTTAGATATGTTATTATGTTTTGTATAGCAAAAACTATGTCACTTATTGTTAAATATGACTTCTAATTTCGATTTACACTTATTAAAATATTATTCAAAAGGCAAGTAGGTACTGGAAAATAAATATTTAAATATACATACTAGTTTTCCGTAATATTTATACTTCACGAATCTATCTCAGGTTTAGACTTCATTGAGTGACTATTTGATACGGACTTTAGACAGAAATATTGTCTAAGAGCTTAAAAATCATTCACTATATGGTATTTTAACAACAGCAGTATATATTAAATCTAAGATTAATATAAAAATAGGCGATGGTTAATCAGTAATTATGTATATTTCTATAGCTGATAATATGCTAAATTATAGTGTAAATTTTTGTCCGTAGCCACTTATCGACTACAAACCGTATCGAAGAGCATCCGTTGGATTTAATAAAATAATTCCTACTCGACGTGGTAGAGTAAGTTAATTTATTTTTTATCGCAAATTCTATTTTTCTTTATGAATTATTTGCCTAGAATAAAAACTAGCTTGAATAGAAAGAAAGGGTATTCAGGTGTGCAAAATGTTTATTTAATCAGTCAAAACCTATCATGATTGGAATTACAATATCTAAATATCCAACATTCTATATATATCTAAAAAAATAATAAGGCATTTGGTTGATAAATATTTTAAGGTTGCAAAATAAATTAATAATAATTGCTAATAATTTATGGGCAATAATAACATTCTATGAACATTCGTGTATTTAAATTTTCATAACTTATAAAATATTTGAAAGTCGATCTCAGAACAAATTATATAATATCTATTTCTAGTAGCGATCGGAAAATAGAAATTCATCATCTATTCGTAGAACTACCGCCTTCATGGATGAGAATTTAGTTGAATACCAACAAATGCTTAAAGCAGCTGACGCTCAGATGGCTAAGGAAATTGAAGACATGAGCAATGGAAAGTACGTACGTATTCAAAAGTAGTATTTTCTGCATTAATGAACCTATTAAGATCACATAATTACCGATATATGAGATTTCATTGCAAATTAAAAAACAGTTTTTAGCAGCTTCGAACAGGCATAGTGTAACGTTCTAATGGAATAACCCGCAAATATTGAATAAACAATATATAATACACACAATATTTCAAGATAAATTGTATCTAATACTGAATGTTAACTGCAGGGATAATTTCAAACAGGAATCACGACTTAATAGATTTACGCTCATGTACAAGAATTTAAAACTGGAGAAATCTTTTCTTTTGCAACCGGATCCTTTGTTCAAGTACTACATCACGTGTTGTCTACTGATGCTATGTTTGATAATGACTATCAATGGACTGACCACGCACTGGTATGAATTTCATATACTTTTTAGTAATATCACCAAATTTTCAATAAAAATAATCAATATTTTCTTTCTAGGTTTTACCAATTCAAATGGTATGCGATAACAATGCTGGCTATTTTATTAATATTTTTAGTTGCAATGCAACCTCTATCCTGGTTTCACTTTGTATGGACGAAACATAAAGGTATCGATGAACCTAAGAACAAATGCATCCGATGGATATACGATTTATCATTGGCCATAATAAGATCTCCGAGAATAAGAACTGGTACATATTTAATTATAAGTATGGGTCTCGCTGGAACTTCGATGATCAACGTTATTGGATGCACTGAAGTTAAGGTGGAACCGGCAATGGAAAGTGTTCTATCCAACTGCCTGTCCTCTTGGGTAATTATGAATTGAAGCTATCTCTGTCATAGCTCTTTAATAGTTGTTGATTTAACAATTAAATTTTTTTGCAGCATGTTACGCAGTGCTGGAGTTTAGCTCTCCTATTGAATTTCCTGTTCAGCAGAGTTTTCTTCATTTTCAAATGGATTGTTGCTGGTGTTATGACTTTATTTTATCTGTGGATTGTTTGGGAAATCAAAGCATGCCTTTTTTCTGTCGACTCAACTTGGAATGTCGGCTTAGACCCAAGAGTATCCCATACCCTTTCGGTGGTAATAATTACTATCACCTTATACTGGATTGATAGAACTACAGAATATAGACACCGATTGGATCATTTATGGCAAATACAGCTAAGTGAAGAACAAGACGAAGCGGAGACTATGTTGAAAGTAAACAATATGTTACTCGAAAACATTCTGCCTGCACACGTTGGTAAGAAGAATACAATAATAAATAAGTTGACAAAATATATCGAAATATTCATACCGATACTTTTTGTTTTAGTACAGGTATATTTGGATTTAAATCGATCTTTGGATGAGTTGTACTATGAGAAATATGACAATGTAGCCGTCATGTTTGCTTCATTGACAGACTATAAATTAGGATTAGAAGACGATGCAGAGTTGAGTGATAAATTTCTGCTAAGCATACTTGACGAAGTGATATCTGATTTTGACCGGGTACGTATTTTAACACAGTTATAAGGTATACAACTATGTGGCGTATTTGAATTATTTTTATATATTTATTGCATTTATTTGAAATTATTTTAGCTCCTTCTTACCGGTTCATCATTACACAAAGTAGAGAAAATCAAAATGGCAGGTTGGACATACATGGCAGCATGTGGACTTGACCCAAGTCGACGTGATTCGTTCGATTCTTATGCTTCAATTGTTGATAGAAGCAAGAATACTCCTTATAATCGAACAATAGTTGTCACTATGGTTGAATTTGCTGCAGCCATGATGATGCAGTTACAGAACTTCAATCGCGGCTCGTTTCAAAGCTTTGAAGGATTGAATCTTAGGATAGGTAAGTTACTTAAAGTATTTTACATTAATCATTAAAAAAAAAAACAAGTGACCTGTGTTGTATATCGGTTAACGTTCTCAAATCATTAATTGATATTGTTGAACCCAATTTAGATATTTAATAACTGTATGGTCTGCGGAGTTTACATATGTAATGAAACTTAATGAAATATTTCCATTGTTTAAAATTGGGTAGGACATCTGACCCCAATAAATTTAAATCGATACCTTTACATCCTGCTGCCCTAACTTCAGTAAAATCTTTGAAAAATAATGTTACAGGATTAATAACATGATAAAAAAGCTCGGTTATTGTTGCTCTAACTAGGTTTCTCCTAAAAGTTTGTGATAGAAAAAACCATAGCAAAGTTAGATTTAGGTTAACTTTGGTTTTTTCTTAGACCATCATAGCTTAAGCTTAAAGTTTTCGAATCAAATTATCACCCTCTTCTCACAAAAAAAAAATGTACGTTTCAAAAGCAAAAATAAAAATAATTAAAATAATTTCGAATTTTGAATATGAATTTATAATTGTAATTATACGAATGTTAAGAAGACCCTTAATTTAAATTAGATCTTGAAACCTTCGTAGAAATCCTTTGTTTTCTCAGGATCCAAAAACATAAGTGCTTTGCATCATGTATTTGAATGAAATTTGGCACACAATACCTCTGTGCGTCAAATTTCATTTAAATTCGTGAGAAAAATGATTTCCTGAAAAACTTTACTATTTTCAATTTTAGCTGAAAAATTATCCCAAAAATTATTCTTAAAAAAAAGTCGGATCATTAATTATGTATTCTGCAAATTATCGTTATGCAGAAAATTGTTGAAAATACTTATTTCAGCAATTTTCTGCATTCATTATGATTTGCACGAGTTAGCTAAAGTTTATGGCGTAAAGTTAAAACAATTCATAAATAAATATATCGTTCCAAAGGTATATCTAACGGCGAAGTTGCAGCGGGTGTGGTCGGCTCGCTTAAACCACTGTACGATATTTGGGGCAACGCGGTCAACATGGCCTCCCGCATGGACTCTACTGGAGAATCTGGTCGAATTCAAGTAAGAATATTCAGAGTCTAATATAAGAGGTACTTTTCCGAATCTAAATGAGCCGATTTTTGTGTATATAACTAGATAAATGTTTGTGAATTATAAAATAAAAAACTGAAATGTAGCTACAAATACAAATATAATGAATTAAAGGCTAACCCCACTTCTGTTTGAAAATTCTGCAAGCGATTTATGGAAAATCATTCCTATCAAAGATAATAATACTCACTTATAGGTAGTACTTATTCATATGAATAATAATTATAGTTATTTAATTAACATAAATATACATTTATTTTAGGTGACAGAAAACACAGCGAAAATCTTAGAGGAATGCGGCATACTTACTCAATGTCGAGGCGAAGTGTTCATAAAAGGAAGGGGTTTAATAAAGACATACTTTGTACCTTTAGACGATGAATTCAATCTGGTAAAGCAAAATATATGTAATTTAGACTACGTCAAATCCAATGGAAAAGCACGAACTACGCTGGTTAGCGGGGCTTCTGGAGAAACTGGTATTTTTGAATCTACCTCACAAAACTCTACTTTTCACATAGGCGATGTCCCATCTGACTATGAAAATTCGAGTGAAAATTTTGAAGAAGATAATTTTAGAAACTTAAGAAAGTTAAATAGGTCCATAAGTGAATTAGTAGACATGGAAAACTTTAGTCCCACATCTCAAAGGGATAATCTAAGTGATTCATTTACAGAAACGGATATTATGGAAACTCGATGTTGATATACTCTAAATCAGCATAGTGATTGTTTGCATTCGAATGTGCATGTGTATATTGTACGTAGTATAAAAAAAATATTTTATAATAGTTTGTAGAAAAAGTTTCTTCGTATTCTATATGCAAACTCAAGACATTTTTTTAGAAGTTTATTTACATTTAACCACAGTTATACGTGTGCCATCTTGTTCGATGACTTTTTCTCATCTTGTAGTTAGTGAAATGATCCCGTTTCTGTAGAAAGACAAAGTAATTTTAGGACTTATGTTGAAAAAACACGATAAGTAGCTTAGCAGTCGTCGTTTTATGTTATCCTGATTCCTGACGCTGCCTATATAATTATGCATAGAGCGAAGAGGTGGAAAATCTAAAGCTACAAAGTCAGGACTATATGGAGGATGCATTAACACCTCTCAGCCAAACTCTAAGAGAGTTTATAATTAAGTGGGAAAAAATGTGTTTGTTAAAGAGTTGTCTTGATGAAGATGACCAAACCCTTATTGATTAGTTATGACTACTTTCTCTTTATTTCTTGCTTTAGCTTCATCAGTTGCTGGCAGTAGAGGTTCAAATCAATTGTTCTGCGTTAATACATCTAAATTAACCGATACATTTTAACCTTGTGCTACTC
Source organism: Lasiommata megera (assembly GCA_928268935.1). Lineage (NCBI taxonomy): Eukaryota > Metazoa > Arthropoda > Insecta > Lepidoptera > Nymphalidae > Lasiommata > Lasiommata megera. Next base: position 6,744,052 of record OV743308.1, on the reverse strand, counting down.
TTGGACAGGCAATGCATCAGGTCCATAAACGTCACAAAATAAATATTACTTATATGCAAAAATCTTTTTCCTCGATGTAATATAAGTTAACTCAAACATAACTTAAGGTCAACACGAAAATCAACAAATAAATATGAGCTAGATTATAAAAAGTACTTATAATATAACAAATAATATTAAAGCTAAATAAACTTTAATTTAATATTACGAATGTTTTAATTTAATTTTACTATCTTAAAATGAAGTGGCAGGTCTGAAATAATGATTCTCTTCTTCTTAAGGATATAGTGGGAAAAGAATGGCACTTGTTTTGACTTGTTATTTGCATTAGCATTTTTTCACAACCAAACTTTTACCCATATTAAATATTAAAGAATCAATACTCGTTGAATTATTATTACAATGTATATATCATGACTCTTTATTTCCGCTACAGTTAAGAACAGGTCTCATCATTTTAAATAAGCGATTAAAAATCTAAATGTCGAAATACAAGGTGTCTCAAAAGAAAGTTCACATTTAAATCTTTTTTTAAAAGAAAAGTCTTAGCTTTATTGAAAAAATGTTTATTTTATATTGAAGTACACTGTTTGGGAATTTATTTTTTAAAAATAACATCGTCCAAATGTAAACCGTTGCGCTCTCGGCATTCATTTAGTCGGGCACTAAAATTGCCTATTACAGCTCGGCAGGTAGTCTCCGTGATGGTTGCCATTTCATGACGGATATTTTCTTTTAATTGTGCCAGGGAAGTCGGTTTATTAGCGTAAACTTTTGATTTGACATAACCCCACAGGAAAAAATCCATAGGCGTTAAATCGGGACTCCGTGGAGGCCAATTTATGTCACCTCGCCTGGAGATTAATTTGTTCGGAAAAATTTCTCGAACTCGAGGCAGAGATCTGTTGGACGTGTGTGAAGTTGCTCCATCCTGCTGGAACCATGTTCTTTGGTTGTAACCAGGAAAGTTTTGCAGTTGGGGTACGAAAAACTCGTCTAACATCTCCACATAACGCTCTGAATTCACTGTGAGTGTGCGTCCCCTTCCATCTTCAAAAAAGTAAGGGCCGATAATTCCTCGCGCCGACATCGCTGCCCATACGGTGACTTTGGGTGAATGTAGCGGTTTCTGATGTTTTTGTTTTGGGTTGGTTGCACTCCAGTAACGACAATTTTGCTTGTTTACATGCCCATTCAGATGAAAATGGGCTTCATCGGAAAACAAGATGTTGGTGAACGTTGGAAAGCGCTCAATCATCTGATTTACAAAGGCAAGCCTCTGACCAGCATCTTGAGGCTTCAGTTCTTGCACTAACTGAATTTTGTACGGGTGCAGCTTTAAATCTTTGTGTAAAATGCGGCATAATGAAGATCTGTGCACATTTAAAGCAACAGCACGCTTCCGAATCGAGAGGTTTGGATCATCTCGAATAGACTGAGTAACACTGTCCACGTTTTCGGCTGTTCTTGATGTTCTTGGTCGCCCAGATTTTGGTTTCTCCAGAGTTGACCCAGTCTCTTCAAACTTCTCAACCCATTTTGCAATGAGACGAGTGCTAAGCGCATCATTTAAGTGACGAATATGTCGAATACTGCAGAATTTTCTACGCGCTACAGTCGCCGAATTACCGTTTTTGTAAAACTCACGTACGCACAACGCACGGTCCGCACCAGAGAAACGCTCCATAGCGACTAAATTCCCAAGAGCCAGACTACCGACTGACATACCCCCCGCGCCCCTCAGAATAGTTGCTTTCGCGTAATAAGATAAGCAAATGTGAACTTACTTTTGAGACACCTTGTATTATTCTTGTAATATTTCGACATTTAGATCGATATAGTTCATAATTTTAAGATAATACATATTACATGAATATAGATGAAAAAAAATGTTATAATTTATTCAAATGGTTTGATGGCAACTATAACAACTACCTATGGAGGTAGTTGTTATAATTTAAATAAGTAATACTTTTACTTTTAAACTTCACCCACTAGAAAATCGTAAAAAGCCCTGTTTTGCATTATAGTGGACCTGTTTTTATTAGTTAGAGCGGTAGGTGTTTATTAATAACTTAAATTTAGCGAGACATCCTACGACAACTTCTCTCGACCTCTCTGGCTGAGATATGAACGCGGTGGTTTCACGCATGGAGTTTCCGGGTTTTATCCCTGGTGGGGGCAATCACAGAATTCAAAATGTATAAACTTTTTCTGTTTTGATCTAGTTAGAGGCTTCGGTCATACCTAGTCACCGCTCTACTGCCAAAGATATATAGCTATAGCATCTCATACTTACCTCCGTGAGATTGCAGTCAAGACGCAATTAAAAGCTAGTTCATCCAATGAAATTGATAAAATATGACCTTGAAGGTAAGTAAGTAAGTATCCCTCTAAACTTTTCGGATATTAAAGGATCGCGGACACTCGCGGAGCTGCAAAATAATATAAGGAACAAAAAATACAGAAAGGAACCTTTTTTCAAAATGCTACAATTATTTTTAAATAAATGGAAAAAATAACCAACCGAGCGGTAATTGATGATGCAACCAGGCAATCGATGGGCCTTGACAAATTACGTTTTAATTATCAGATAAATAAATATTATGTTACATAATATATGGAAACCCATTATCAATTGATTTGGCGCAGGCATGTCACCGTGTTCACCGTCTTAGTTCCAATTTGTATACAAGCTAACACCCAAAAGTGCGAGTTACACCTTAAGTTTACAGTTGTACAGAGCCAGTTAAAAATCACTCGGAGGTGTCCTGTACCCAGCACGTACTACTTTTAGAAACTGGGTGAAATTAATAACCACTTCGTCTTTATTTATTTATTTACAACTTATTTATTTACAACTCGTAGCTATTGTCCTGACAATAAACAACTTCTTTTCGAGTTAACATAATTAATTAATATCAATTTATCTAAATCAACCGCGCTTCTACCACGTACTCTAAAAAAAACCAGCCTAGTTCCCGCTCTTTTTTTTATCTTCCCGCCATGCCCGTTCTTTTTTATTTTTCACATTACGTTCGAAAACCGAAGTTGTCTCTTGTTTGAAGTGAGCACTGGTGTGATTGGGAGTTTATATGCGTAGTATAAATATAAATTGAGTGCACTTTAATAATATAATCTCTAACACTATTTTTCGTATGCTTTTTTTTTATACACTACAAGTTAGCCCTTGACGGCTATATCACCTGGTGGTAAGTGATGATGCTGTCTAGGATGGTAGTGGGCTAACCTGTTAGGAGTATGGTCAATCCACGCTCCTAATTGGTTTCTACGCGACATCGTGCCGAAACGCTAAAATCGCTTGGCGACACGTCTTTGTCGGTAGGGTGGTAACTAGCCACAGCCGAAGCCACAAGACCAGACTCGAGCCGGGAATCGAACACGGAATTACCTTTATAATGCGACAGCGCACGCACTATGCCACGGAGGTCGTCGCTTTATATACTTGGGTACCTTAATATCGAGGGATTAAAATTAATAGGTAGGTATCACAAATCACACATATTTCAAAATAAGACTTTATTCTCACAAAAATACACTATAATTTGAATAAGATCGGCGTATTATCATGAAAACATACAGACGCTTTGTACAAAGTTTCGTATTTATTCTCACCAAGCACTTTGTTGCATTCTTTGACGGTATTTAAAACTTCATTCTTTAGCGTATTATTTCCAACTAACCTTGTCATCTTTTGAATGTTGAAATGGCCGTCTTCAGTAGCATAGCCCGATGCTGTACCGAAACAGTATATGAATTTTTTCACTCGATCATTCTCCTGGAAATTCCAGTCAACTAGACGTTGTATGATGTCTAATTGTACGCCAGTTTTTGGTATACAATCTAATGACGCTGCCGCAATTTCAAATGCATACTGGGGTTCTACGGTCACAGAGATCTAAAATAAAAAGATCAATCAAATTTTAGTTTGAATCAACCTTATTATATTCCACTTTCGGACACTTTTCGGCCGGACTTAGTTCGATCCTCTGGATTTAACACAATTTTTTCTAAGTTAAGTGCGTATTAATTAAAGCTATTAAATTTAATTTAGGTAATTTTTATATGATCATAAATTTGTATATATTTTATATTAGGCTACTCTAGCAAATTAGGTTTATAATCCTGTAAGGCTAGATCTAAGAGGAAAAAAATAAAATAAATAAATAAAATATTTATGCTGCACTTATAAAATTGAGAAAGACGAATTAAAACGCACCATAACATTTTTGGTATGAAAACCTAGTAGTAAGAATCAGCATTATTGATTTAGATATGACAAAGGGATAACAGTTATAACCTAGTTGTTAGAACTTCCGTCTCCTAATCAGAGGTCGGGGGTTCAATCCCGAGCACGCTTAACTTTTCGGAGTTATATGCGTTTTTAAGCAATTTAAATATCACTTGCTGCAACGGTGAAGGAAAACATCGCGAGGAAACCTGCGTGTCTGAGAGTTCTCCATTATTTCCTCAAAGGCGTGTGAAGTCTGCCATTCTGCACATGGCCCGAGAGGAGACCCGTGCTCTGTAGTGAGCCGGCAATGAAATGATCATCATTAAGGGATAGAGTAAAATAACCTAAAAACTTACCGACGGCGTAAAATCGATAAACATATTAACAAATGCCTTTAAATAGGCTCTACCCTTTTTTCTTTTAAGAAGAACAACCGAAAGAAATGAAAAAGAGTAACATATTTGTAATAAAGAACTATAATAATTACATTACTATAATTATTACTTCACTAATTTTTTTTTTAATTTTACTGTAACTCACCTTCTTCCCGTTAACTAGCACAACCGAAAGAAATAAAAAAGACCGAAATAAGTTAGACATATTCATAACTTCTCTAGGCTAGAGACTAAAAAATATATATATAGTTGCACGGAACGTCAGATCTTCTATAACACCACAACTTATTGTGCTAGTGTGAGTTTTTATCTTACCTTTATATCGATTAGCAAATAATGTTTGTTCCTAAGTACCTTCTTGTTGTCTTACATCAATTAATCATCCTGAGCAAAAAATATTGGATTCTTTGTTCTGTATGATAATGTTATGATAGAGAGCCGTTGGTAGGAATTAATTTGTGTATTGAACTGCCTGTTAGATCAATGGTTTGCAGGGATGTATAGCCTATCCTATATTAAAAAAACTTGCAGTTTCCCGCGACTTTGCATGGAAATTCGCTGACGACCAGCAGTAGCGTGCACGGACTACAAATATGACCAGTTTTTTTTTATACACTATAAGTTAGAACTTAACAGCAATCATCTGATGGTAAGTGATTATGCAGTCTAAGATGGTAGTGGGCTAACCCATGCTCCTAATTGGTTTCTACCAGCTATCGTGCCGGAATGCTAAATCGCTTGGTGACACGTCTTTATCCGTAGGGTAGTACTAGCCATGGCCGAAGCCTCCACCGGACCAGACTTGAGCCAGGAATCGAACCCAGGACCTCCAAGTGTATTATAATGCAATAACGTACGCGCTGCCCACGGAGGCCAGTTTCGTAAAACCAACCCTTAAGTACCAAATAACCTACCAATATAGGTACGTAACAATAACTTTTAACCTGTGAGTAACATTTCTTTAAAATGTAGGTTATTGTAGGTGGGAACATTCGAGTGGGCGGTGAAACCATATAAGTAAGTATCAGGGCAAGAAAACCTTTTTCTAGACACAAGTTTTTGACTTCCTTTATAATCTATGTTTCTGTTTTGTGTTTTGTTTTGTATTTTTTGGGTTAATATTTTACCTATTTTTTTTTTACGATTTTTAGTTAAGTTTTTTTTTTTTTTATAAATAATGTCTTGTCTGTTATTACGCATGCTGAGTTAGCCTATAAGTGGAGTGTACAACATTGCAAGAGATCTGTAGAATGTGTCCTTAGATTAAGATAGTTGTATACACGTTGGCTTCCTAATAAATAAATAAATAAATAAATAAATAAATCTATATCTTTTGCCTGAGACGTATCGACGTGAATATGTTTTCTGGGGAAATCATCTTATTGCCTTCTTCTCTTTTATTAGTGGCGAATTTAAAGCAGAATTCTGCAGACAATAAACACAGAACTGTATTACTAAAAGATCAAGAAAAATCTGACATGGCCTGCCAGTGCAAGACAGCCCTATTAGCCATTCAGCCTATAAATTCTTAGCCGAACTAGACTTAGGGAATTGGAGTTATTGAAGGTACCAGTTATGATATACTAGCTGGTTTCTGCGACTTCGTCTGCGCAGAATTAGTATTTCGAGTAGCTAATATTAGCGTAGCGTAGAAAAGAACTAGCATTATGACATTTAAATTGACACAGGGGGTGGTAGATTTTTCCTACTAACTTGACACTTATCGTCATATTTTGGACAATTCACACATTATCTGTATAAATTGTAGCCTCTGTTATTCTGATGTATAAGCTTTATTATTGTAAAGTTTCTATGAAATCCGTTCTGTAGTTTTTACGTAAAAGAGTAACAAACACTCGCGTTTATAATATTAAGTAGGATAATAGTATCCGATATGAGCGAAACGCGGTTAGAAAAATAAATATCTTGACGATTTCCGCCTTGACGATCGAACTCTTCATGAAGTACTAAAAAAGAACATGCAATTAGAATTCCACTTAAAACAAGAAAAGTTATTATCAATTAACATAATTAGCAACGTGACGCCAGAGATAATGATAACTGCTTCATAATGACAGCGGCCCTTCGTGCACGAGCTATGTAAGGCATAAAGTAAGTATTTCCTATACATAGGTATAGTTTCATATTTTTTTCTATCCACTACAAATTAGCCCTTGACGGCAATCTCACTTGATGGTAAGTGATGATGCAGTCTAAGATGGTAGCGGGCTAACCTGTTAGGGGTATGGTAACCCATACTCCTAATCGGTTTCTACGCGACAGCGTGCCGGAACGCTAAATCGCTTGGCGACACGTCTTTGTCGTTAGGGTGGTAGCTAGCCACGGCCGAAGCGTTCCACCAGACCAGACTCGAGCCAGGAATCGAACCCAGGACCTCCAACTTTATAATGCGACATTACAGAGAAACAAACAATTTAAAGGGTTTTTTTAACAAAGTAATTGGACAAGTCCCTTCATCTGTGTGCGCTGTACGTTCTTGCAGGGACTATTTGTGAATTAATAATTTCAAAATTTTCCCTATTCTGGTCTGGTAGATTCGGTCTATAGTATGCAAGCGCGTAGAAACCTGTCAATATAAATGTGATACCGTACATACAATTCTGACGATCTCGTGCTTGCACATTATAAAGTTGGAGGTCCTGGGTTCGATTCCCGGCCCGAGGCTGGTCTGATGGGAGTATTTGACAGTAGCTGGTTACCACAAAGTCGTAGTGCCAAGCGATTTACGCATGATGTTAATCTATATATATAAAAGCGAAATACCACTGACTGACTGATGATCACGATATCTCAGGAACTATAGAACGAACGAACTTGAAATTTGGAAGGTAGATTTCTTTTATGAAGTAGAGGTCAGCTAAGAACCGGTTTTGAGAAAATCCACCCCTAAAGGGTTGAAATGGGGGTTGGAAGTTTGCATGAAAGTCCTATATTTTTGAAGTTAGAGACATGAAAGTTGGCAACTAAGTTGTTTATTATAAATAATAAAGATCTGTATGATCATTAATGCGAAAATCTACTCCAAGGGGGGTGGGGCGTTTTCATGAGGATTCTATGTTTTCGAAGTTAGGGACATGAAGTTTGGCATTTAGGTAATTTGTTTTAAATTATAAAAACCTGTTTACGCAATATTACAAAAATCCACCCTTAAGGGGTAGAAATGGGGGTTGGAAGTTTATATGAAAGTCCTATATTTTTGAAGTTAAGGACGTGAAAGTTGGCAACTAAGTTGTTAATTATAAATAATAAAGATCTGTATGATCAATTTTGCGAAAATCCACCCGAAAGGGGGTAAAATGGGGGTTGGAAGTCTTCATCAGGATTCTAAGTTTTCGAGGTTATGGACATGAAAATTGGCATTTTGGTTATTTGATTTAAATAATAAAAGCCTGTATATACGCCATATTACAAAAATCCACCCCAAAAGGGGTGAGAGGGGTGAGGGGTTGGAAGGTTACATGTAAGTTCTGAGTTTTTGGAATTAGAGAAATGAAAATCGGCAATATATATGACATGTAGGTATAAGCTCTTTTGCAAAATCACATATTGAAAGTGGAAACATAACGAATGAGACGGAATTTTGAAGTTAGGCCCTGCTTAGGCGTAGACATCCGCTAATAATTTGTGAAAATCCGCCGCAAAGAGGTTAATACCGGGGTTCATGTTGGTTGAAAATCTTATAAAGTTTTACTTCTTTGAATCCATTGGAATACTTTGTACTCCTTACTATCCAGACAAAATCATCAGTAAAATCATAGTAATATTATAAATGCGAATGTCAGTTGGTATGTCGGTTTGTCCTTCAATCAGGTCGCAACAAAGCAATGGATCGACGTGATTATTGAAATTATAGGTGAGGACCTGGAGAGTGACATAGGAAAGTTGCCGTTGGCATTTTTACAACTTATTCTGACAGAAGTTTAAAAACTTATGCCACGCGGGCGAAGTCGCGGGCGCCAGCTAGTAATAAATAAAATCCAAGAACCTTGGATAGCAGACTGAATTTCCTAGACAAGAGTCGAACCAAGCCTAGAGATTTTTCAGAAATCCTGTAACGCGGTTTTAGTTACCATCAAAATTGGAAAAGAGAGAGAGATTCGTGTACAAAAGAATCAGCACTAGAGGCTCCGATTATAACATGAGAAAAATTGGTTATTTTATTAAAGTTCCCAAGCCCTGAAAAACCACAGCAGATTATGCCTGTAAGGCTTCACGTTAAACCGCACAAGGCTTTTTCTTAGTCGATGTCTGCTCCGTGCACCTGAATGTTTATTTAAATTATACGTACGAGGAAATATATCGTGTGGAAATAAACAGTGCTCTCCAAATTGTGCCCCTGATACAAGAACATCTTACGAAAGAGAAGCTTATAAAAGGTAAGATTGATTTTCAATTGCCAAATGATCTTAACAAACACGATTTTCTTTATTCATTGTATCTCATCGAACTTTGGAATTAATTAGATGTGTTTTCATGTAAAACTGTTTTAAGTATCTAAAATACATTGATTATTGACGTAAAATAGATATATCACCAAGTACACGATTTCAAAGCTATATTTTTGTCTATTATATATGTTGAATTACATTTAAACATCAGTGACACTAGGTTATGTTATGTGCTATTGAACTCTCAAAGACTTTAAATCTAGAATTAGAATTCTATAACAAGTTTAAAGCCTTAAAGACAAAGTGATTTAATTATTGACTGGGAAAGCTATGAACAATCTTGTTTAAATTCACTCAGATTAATCATGGTAGGTAGGTACGCTTCGGTCTTAGTTAGTTACATAATTAATGTTGTATGAAAAATTTGTCAATGAATGCACGCATATTTATTTAATTTTTGCCGTTTTATTGTATTATCAGAAATTATTTTGCGGAAGTGGATTACAATGAACCTTTGGCAAAATGCAATTTACGAATCTTCCAGAATCCTCCTCATAGATTTCACTCCGACGCCGGAGTATACTGAGATGTTAATTTCACAGCGGTCAATTACTTACGACTTCACAAAACGTTAAATTAATGCGCGGATATTAGCAAATTAAGCTAAATCACAATTTTATACTTTTATTGTACACCACACAAAACACGAAATTTATACAATTTGGGGTATTATGCCTATCAGATATTCAGGGTAAAAACCGATTATAGACTTGAAGGGTTCTGAGACTTACTCGTATTTTCTACTCCATTGAGCTAGCCAGAAAGAACGCTTACCGAAAACAATGTATTTACACGCCAGGAGATGTGGCGCAGTCAGTCGAACTAAGTTACTACTAAGAAATTTAAAACAGGCAATGAACCGACGAATAATTACGAAGACCTCTGTGGCGCAGCGCGCGCGCTGTCGCGTTATAAAGTTGGAGGTCCTGGGTTCGATTCCCGACTCGATTCTGGTCTGGTGGAAGGCTTCGGTACTGACAAAGACGTGTCGCTAAGCGTTTTAGCGTTCCGGCACGATGTAGCGTAGAAACCAATTAGGAGTACGGGTTTACCTTACCCCTAACAGGTTAGCCCGCTACCATCTTAGACTGCATCATTACTTACCATCAGGTGAGCTTGCCGTCAAGGGCTAAGTTGTAGTGGATGGATAAATGCCGTTATTTTCAGACATAATATCTACTCACATAGTATTCGTACTTATACTTCTCTTCTTCTACTAGATAGGCATATTCGCAAATTTTGTCACCCTTAAATGTTGTACCAACAGGTCCATTATAATGGAAGAAGAGTCCCGACCGGGTTGTCAGCTGCGAAGACGGCGTTGTTTCGCCAATCCCAATCTGGCATTAAACTTAGATACTGGCTACAATGTCAACGAAGGCTGCAGCAGTCAGGGCACACCATCACCCAGTTACTTTAAACTGACGCCAAGTACAGTGCCAAACTCGGCGAGACTTCTACAGGACTTCAAGAATAGGCAACAATCGTTCGATATACAGGTTAGCTTGATTTAAGAATTTAAAAAAAACATTTGAACTTACTTTATTTTGTTTAACTTGTGTCATATAACTCGGAGAAAGAAAATGACAAAAAATTACGGCCCTAATACCCTGCCTTGCGGTACTCCGTGTTCGATTATTGACTTGACTCTTGCCATATATATTTTTTTTTAATTTATTTAATTAAAGACAACCAACAAGCTACAGAACACTAAAAACTATAAAAATACATAAGATGATATAGAGGTTGCCACAACAGAGAAACTACTTAGAGAAAAATAACGAATACAAAAAAATACCATATATATGAACAAACAAAAACTATTTATTTAACTATATTAAAAAGAATAAGAATCTAATTGAATTAGCCATATGACAAAAAGAAGTGCTTTTTTAATTAAAAATAATGATTATTGTCTTGTAGTCACTAATATTTAATTTATAATTAAAGTTAGTTATGCATCTTATCAGGTGGAAGATTGTGAAGAAATTGAAATATTAATAGAAAGTGATGACGAAGCTGGCGATGGAGAGGAAAACGCAACAGCAGTGTTGCCAAATAGACCAGTCACGCCCACGCCAGTGCAAGACTTCGGCACCAGCGTCGTTTATACGGAAGGTGAAACTGATAAAAAACGTGTTTAACGCGTAGGTACCTATAAAACGATTAATAATTGCATGGTTTAAATTGAAAGATTCAAAGACAAATAACAAAAATGACAATTATAAACAGCTTTCTTCAAATCACTTTTACTACTCCCTATTAGGAACCAACTGACATTTTATTCCATGCAATTATAAGTCGGACTATTACTGATTTATTCATACGAAACTATTTTTATTGAAATTTAAAGGTACCTATCATTTAAAATACAGTTATCTGGAATTCAAAAAGCCCCTAAAAGAGCTTCTGAAAATCTACTTTTCAGATAAAACTAAAACAGTAAACTTTTAAAGAAAAATATGTATGGAGAAGTTATTCATTTAGTGGATTGCTTACAGGACCACAAGCATCCAGTTTCTTGCAAGTAAAAGTAATAGAACAAGATTGCTACACAGACGTATCCGACGCCGGTTCTGAGGATGAGGATGATGACGATGATGAAGAAATAAAAGAGCAATAAAACACCTACCACCAGTGGTACCACCTAAATAATCCTCCAGACAATCGTAAGGAAAATCCAATGTTTTCAGTAAAGCCTTTTAGCTACTTTAATTTCTTAGCAGAGTTCAATAAAAAAAAAAACAGTATTTACAAACGTTGCGTGTATTGCTTAACGTTTTTACTAGAATATTCTAATACTTGTCCATCTCTTAATACAGCTAAGGAAAAACTGACTACCTATGGTCTATTTTTTCTTAAGTGCCTTATAATTAAATCCATTGTTCGTTACTTATAATTGTTAATTATGTTATAATATATTAAAAGATCTATTTATTGTGTTGATTATCGTGTTCATTGTTCACATTAACTTTGTTTTTATTTTTAGAACATACTTTAGATACACAAAGTGATGAAAAGGTTGTTTTACAGGTTGTATACTCATTTTTTTTCCTAATCTGTATTACAATTACAAATTAGAAGGAAAGAGAGTATACTTACTAGAAATCGCACATCCAATTAAAAAAACAGGATTATATATCTTACAAAACTTTTACCGTGAAGAAACTTTACCATGCACTAAGATTTCATAGTCATGTTTGCACAGGTGGTTTTACAATCTCGCTTTACTTACTTCCTTACAAGTATTTATATGTGTGATTTTAACGGATGATTCTGGTTAAATACCAATATGAAGGCTTAATATTTTGTATGTAAACAAATATAACAATACGGGCATAACATGACCTATGACATGACCTGACACATCGTGTGGACAGACATGTGACAAGGGAATTAGGAACTCCTTGTCCACGGAAATCTCATAATTAGATTAACAGATTAGCATACTCCGCCTCAATGTTTTAATCTTCACGATTGTGTCTGCTACGTTTAATATAATATTTCTTAGTCATATTTCATAGAGTTATTGTATTATTGTAACCAAATATGATTGATAAAATTAATAAATTTATTTATATACAAAAATTTGTATTATTTCAATTATAAATAAAATGATTATATTAGAAGTAGAAAACTTTATGAAGAGGGCAACACAAATTTATGATCTGACTGATCATAAATTTGTGTTGCCCTGACTGATTTAGTTTATTCTAGAGATTTGTCAAAAGTATACAAGATTCAAATTCGGTGAACCGAAGTAGACGAACCAATTCAACTGAATCGGTTAACTAACCGACAGAGATTTGTGCGTTGCGATCATTGATTTACCACTAGCCGTAGATATAGCTAATAATACACTAGACATCTGGCCGTTATATTATCTATAGCGGCGCGTAGTGCTTTGTAATTCACTCGGATTATACGGCTCGAGTGTTAGAATCGGTGACTTTCGTCTAGCCTTGTCACACACTGGGGGAATGGTGCACGCGTCGCTATTTATGCACTACTTTTCCGTCCCATTTTTTGAACGTTAATGATCAATCTACGGCTAGTGGTTAAACAATGGTTGCGATGTTAATGATAGGTGTTAACATGCCAAGCAAATTTTTTGGTTGAACTTTCGATGCGCTTCGGAATCTACGCATGGTCTGACCTGAAGGTGCTGGGCAACGTCAACTTCTTTACTCCAAGCTGATACTGAGATCTTTAACCTAACAAATTGAAGCCTAACCCATGGGTCAGTATCGAAGACTATTCATAAATAGACTTACAATCGGTGCTGCTGTCGGTGCCAGACCAAAGATAATATCTTTTGACGTAGTGAGTGCGCTGTCGCATTATAAAAGTCATGGGTTCGATTCCCGACTCGAGTCTGGTCTGTTGGGAGGCTTCGGCCGTGGCGAATAAAAAAAACCTAGTCACAGCTCTCATATGTGTATTTTAGAGACCCCACTACGTTGCTCCGACTTACACATCAATCTATGATTATAAGACAGGATAGCAATAAAAACAATTTGAATCATTTTATTGCACTTTTTATATTACATTTATTTGTGTGTTTTATACAATATTTTAAATCATTTCTGTTGGCTATTCACATTATCAATAGTGTAAAGAATCACTTTGTTATTTGGAATTCCATAATTTTAGATATGAATCATATTTCGCAAGGAACCCGTTGCACGAACGTTACTAAAAAAACTACAATCTTGAGAGCACATACTATTTTACGTCTGACGAACCGTTTGGCGAATTTAAATTATTCCTCCAGGAATAAATTCGTTTTGTTTCTTTACTTTTTACCAATAAATGTTAAAACTAACAATAATTCATTGGCTTTAAGTTATACGGGCATCCTCCTGAGAAATTTAATACAATTTACTGGATGGAAGTTCAATAGGGTTGGTTGAAAAATCTAATAGTTGTATGACATTATTTAAACTAATCTCATTATAGGAAAGTGTCTATGTACAGAGAAATCAAATTCTGGCGGCGCATTAGAGTCCTTCTTGTGACCGCCCGCTAATAATTTTAACACTACGAAATTTGTTTTGACTACTTTCAGGAGATCGGTTACCTGCAAATAAAAAAAGTTTACTGTATATAAAGCTGAAAACATTGTTTTTTTTTGTTTGGAATTGCCAGTCGAAATGTTATTTTAATTTGATAATCTAACTCTTGAGGCAACATCACACTACTGACCTATTAAGAGAACTGTTATGTGACATGATGGGTGGAATGAATGTAATAAAATTGGTATGGGATAAATTTACTCATCAGATGTACACGGTTTTTTAAACCTAGATAGATAGATATATATAAAAAATTCTCGCATCCACTGGGATGTAATCAAACTCCTCCGTTTATTTCAGTATATGCTACCTCTCACGCCCGTGTGCAAAATAAATACATATAAAACCAAAAGAGATATAATAAACTTAAATAGATAAAAATAAATAAACCTACATACACATTACATATTTGCACCGGGCGGAGGATTACACCCCGGCAGGGGAGACCAAACGGCCTGGGGTCAGGGCGACAGGTTGAGAAACCGGCGGACTATTCTAGCCGAGTCCAGCAAGACCGCTTTTTGCATCCTGGCTGCGAGCGAACTGCCACGGAACCCCAGTCGCCTCAGATGGTGAGCGAGGCTTACTGGGATATTATTATTTAGTGTATATTCGGTAGGTTTAGGCGGTTTACAAGGGTGCCCCCCTCATTTTTGTTTTTTAAATTCTATATTGAATTTTTGTAATTTTCGTTTTGATTTGGCAGCATAAATACCTATCACCTTAAAACCTCACCCTTTTACCCCCACACCGTGCCATTTCTTGAACGCAATTTCAGTATATTCGTAGTAACAATATCGGCAGAACAACGCTTGCCGTGTCAGCTAGTTAATTTGTGTTGAACTAGCGACCACCCACGACTTTAATACTGGTTTCAATCTAGGGTCGCCTAGAGCATAAATCGTACAAATTTACAAGTTTGTATGAGTCACACATAAATAATATATAAAATTTTCTAATTTGGCATATTTTTTCGCCCTCTAAATTAACCTAATATTTTAAAACTGCTGCATTGAAAAAAATACAGTTTATAAATTAGTTTTTTAGGTAATGAAAGGTATAACATCTCTCACCTCGTTGTCTGGTACAGATATAGTTTCCAACAAACACCTCGCTTGTTGGAAATGCTTGCAACCGCCTAAATATAAAATTAAAGGGTTTTCGTATCTGAAACAAATTAAAATAAACATTAATATACTATAAAGGGATGATCATCTGACATAACAAAAGTAAACCATCTAGTATTTTTTTTAAACTTCTTCATATATACCCTGAAGGAGTTTTATAACGGTAAAATAATTAAACACCCATAGTCCATACATATAATACGTATAAGATATTCAATATCTTATACCCTCGTGTTTAAAAATATAAAAATATACGTAAAAATGAGTTTGCTTTTATTATAATTTTTAATGTGACGACGACGACCTCCTGGCGCAGCGCGCGCGCTGTCGGATTATAAACTTGGAGGTCCTGGGTTCGATTCCCGGCTCGAGTCTGGTCTGGTGGGAGGCTTCGGCCGTGGCTAGTTACCACCCTACCGACAAAGACGTGTCGCCAAGCGATTTAGCGTTCAGCACGATGTCGCGTAGAAACCAATTAGGAGTGTGGGTTTACCATACCCCTAACAGGTTAGCCCGTTACTATCTTGACTGCATCATCACTTATCATTAGGTGGGATTGCAGTGAAGTTAGCACTTGTAGTGGACAAAAAAAAAATATAAAATTTAATGCAATATTTCTAAACATATCACCATGATCGACCCATTACCGGCTCACTACAGATCAAGGGTCTCCTCTCAGCCTCCTAATCAGAGGTCGGCGGTTCGAATCCTGGCACGCACCTCTAACTTTTCGGAGGTATGTGCGTTTTAAAAAATTATAATATCACTTGCTTCAACGGTGAAGGAAAACATCGAGAGGAAACCTGCACGCCTTAGAGTTCTCCGTAATGTTCTCGAAGGCGTGGGAAGTCTGCCAATCCGCATATGACCAGCGTGGTAGACTATGACCAAACTCTTCTCATATTGAGAGGGGACCCGTGCTCAGTAGTGAGCCGATAATGGGTTGACCATGATATACGCTGCAAGAAGCACTTAAGGTATCTCAATAGTCAATACTCACTGTAATGGCTGCGTCAACTCCAGGAACTCATGATAATGTACTTGAGGCGGGGTTAGTACGGACAGAGGCGCGAATCTGTGTTTAAATCTTACTGCCTCGTTGTCGAACTCCGGCTGCGGTTGTCGGATCTTGCCTTGTAATTTGAACGCGACTAGAGCCTACAACAATGAAAGTCTGTAAATACTTAGTATTTACAGATGTTATTAGTAACATGCACGAGATTTATGTCTAACTTTCTAAACACATGTACAGTCTTGACAAGCTCCATCTCAAATGGCGATTAACCGTTATCGTTACACCTAAACCAAGCTACCAAGTTAAATCACAACGTCACGTTAGCAACATTCGTAATCAAAGCAACTAATTTCCAAAAATCACTTTTCCATTATCATCATTTTTGCACTTTTAGGTACGTATTACGTATAAAATAGCCTCACGTCCTTACCTAATGAGATAATGTCTTGTATGAATTATTTTAAGATGCAACCATCTAAAATTAAAGTATAAGTGTTGCGAAGACAAGATTGAAAGGCTTACAATTTAATACAGATTTTCTATATCATAAAATTGGAGGTCCTTAGTTCGATTCCGGCCCGAGTCTATTTTGGTGGGAGACCATGGCTAGTTACCACCCAACCGACAAAGATATGTCAAGCGATTAAACGTTCCGGCACAAGATCGTGTAGAAATCAGTTAGGATAATGGGTTTATAATACGCCTAATAGGTTAGCCCGCTACCATCTTAGACTGCATCCTCACTTCCTATCAGGTGAGATTGCCCTCAGGGGCTAACTTATAGTGTATACCAAAAAAAGTATGGTGCCAGAATATGACAACATCTTCTTAAGTTTATTGAATTGTGAACAACAGAACTGGCGCAAATGTCTCACTTTTCTCATGTGTTCAGATGTGCCTAAACATGACCTTAAAATTTAACTCCAAATTACCACTAAAAGGTAATAAATAGTAAACTGGAGTATCCTACCAGCATACTTGGTCCACCAATTACCAAATACCAATTAACTCTAAGGTAATTATTTCGACCAGAGTGTTAGTAGCTATAAGAGTTACGAGAATATTGCTCAAACGGATTTCCACGCTAGACGATAACTTCAACGTCGTTCCGACGCGGTAGTGTAGCGTTTGCTTAAGTAACTCCACTTTGGGTATGAAATATTGCTCTAATAAGATAGCTCTTAATATAATTTTAAGTGGCATGTGAGATGGTGATTACAAAAAGAAAATTTACCTGGTATAAGTTTGTTGTGGGTTTCTTCTTAGACCAGGGCGAGTTTGGAACCCTCATAGCTTTAGTTTTAAGTTTACGAATGTAGTAATCACCATCAAATCACTACTATGTAAATTATTGACGCTTCAAAAGTGCCTTTTGAAGGACTATTTGAATAAAGATTATTTGAATTTGTATTGAATGAAACCTTACCTTATAGTATCCCCCGCACATATTCTGCATAACTTGGCACATGAGACCCTCTCTCGCGTAGGGGTGCGTCCTTTTTTTCATTTTCCGCGCGCCGCTTTTCTTCAAGTCAGATTTCCGCAGTTCGCTCGCTAAACCATCCGCGCGACCGATTGCCGACACCAACCAACCGTACAGAAATTCGTATAAATACCTACCAAAAACAGGGTACATATATATAAAATATATGTTTTTTATCGTTTTGCTGGCTCGGAATGTGAATTATTATTTTAAATAAAAAACAACATAAAAACATTTTTCAGTACGCAATGCAACTGTATACCAACAAACACGAACAGTACGAACAAACAGTAACGAAATTACTGGACAATTTTATATACTGCCGAAATTTCTCAAATACATGTAAACTGTTATCGCGCTCAATTTGAATTCTGACAGCTCATTTATTTTATTAGTCGCACAATCGAATTAGTTTGTAGCTCTGACTTGTGGACTATTTATGTAATTATTAATTAAACTAGAAAATGCGTCACTACACAAAATATTGATGGAGATTTATAATAACAAAATAAACAAAAAAAATATTTATAGGATGAACGGGGTCGGGGGCGTTTCTTCGTCAGTAATTTGGGTAGACGTGGGTAGTTTCGGGCAAAGAGACCAGATACTCTTGGTAGAACAGAATTACAATTATAATTATCGTGATTTATAAAGAGCAGACTATACGCTGCACCAAGTACGACTATGCACTACCGCGTCTCGACCACCAATCAATACAATGAATGCAATGCGCCGTCCCGCGCCGGTGCGTCTTTAAGAACCTACATACACCACTTAGTGTTGCGTAAAGAAAGGGGGACGATCCCACTCTATTGTCTGTTGTATAAGATTCCAAAACTAGATGGCTATTTATATAAACTTACCAAAATATATAATGGTATTCGTGTACGCTGTACAACTCCAGTTCCAACCCGGACAGGAGGTACGCAATCATAACACGCAACACGTGGTACAGTATCCAGGTGGTGAAGTAAGGCTTGACTACCGTTCCGGTCGTGCTGACAAGTCCATCTACGTTTTCTGCCTGTTTACAAGGTTAAATTATTATTATTAAAAATAAGATCTGTAAGGGGAATTATAAACCGAGCATAGATGTCAACTATTTTTGATTTTTATTGCTAAGCATAACTATTGTTTATAAATAAATTATCCAAATTACCAAACCCGCCTTTCCCCAGATTAAATGGTTGAAAATGTGTGCGGCCCAACCGAAAATGCTTTTTCTGACGCACTTCGCAAAATTCACTCACCTCTTCTTGAAGTGCAGCGAATTCGTCCAATAGCATCGCAAGTTTATCCCGCTGTCTCGCACGATTGTGTCCGCACACTTGTACTAAAACTGCGAACGGGCGAACGCATCGTGTAAGGAAGTTCTCGACGAAATCACGCGTCTGTAACCATAGAGGAATAAAAAAACATCATGGTACAATTTTACATTTTATGGTACTAGATAATCCAGTGTCGCAGGTACCTTATTCACATTAACAATTTAAATAATACAGTAATGACACTCGGTTTACTATGCTAAGTTTTCTAGGTTTATAACATAAGATACAAGTTAGGTTGGAACTTTGGTGTGTTTCGTTAAATATATCTTGCAAAAGTTTTTCCGTTTCAACATTATTTAAGGAATCCATGGTCCTATTTTTGATTTTGCTTGTTTCGTTTTGTTCTATTGAAATGATAGTTTGAAAATTTAAAACATGTGTCCTTCGGTGTTGCAACTATAAGGATAGTGATGCGTTGTCAAGGATTTTATTGAGTTTTCAGTAATTGGAAAGCTGGCATGTTACTTGCAAAACTATGATGCGCACCATGAAAATGGCCATCTCGTCTCATATAATGAGGATGGTCAGCATAAGCTGAGTATTATAGGGGTAACGCCAGCATTCTGGAAAATGAAGATCGATCTAATTGCTGTTAAGCTTCTATAAAGCTTATGACAAACGTATCGTGAGAACATTTGAAGTATATTACTATCTAGGCCAAAAACAAAGCATATGATACAATAACGTGTGTTCTAAAAATTAAAACTGTCTAGCAATTTATAATAACGTCATGTTGGAAATTGCTGGAATCTTATTTCTTTTCATGCCTACCGCTAAGAGAGCATTGATTTTTTAACTAAATAATTCCCAAGAAAACGATATGCTGCAGTGATATATAACTTAAAGGTCCAACTCACATTCGTTTCGCCAGCAACCTTCATCGATATATTGGGAGGGTTCACAAAGCTCTTCACCGACTCCCTCAGTATGTCTACAAACACGTGTTGTGGTCTCTGCTGGCCCGCGGGAGTCTTAGCCGCGGCCTGCGCCATGGACGCAGTGGTGGCTGGAGACGGACTCAGGTAGAGCAGTTGTAATGCGGATCGGGACAGTATACACGCGCGTTGACGGCTGAATTCCATGAAAAAGTCCTGAAAACCCTCGACTTTGTTTTGATTTAATAAACAGCCACTATTCTCCAACTGTTCAGTCGCGGAAAACATGCGAATGGGTCACAGGGAGCACATTTGCAGATTCCAAACAAATGCATGCCATTTTTGCCTTTGCGCTGAGCGGTAAAAACTCACACTACGCATCTGTAACTATTGCTTCATTATTTTATACATAGTGACAAATTTGTTAATGTGTCAATACTACCGTTAATAATAAATCAATAACTCAATGCGTTTTTGCTATCAATAAAGTAAGTAAGTTTTGAATATTCGCGCAAGTTTATTGATGCATACCGACATGCTAATGTCGGAAGTGCTTAACGGGAAATTTGAGATATATATGATCTAAACGAAATCTTATATAAATCAAAAGCAATCTCCGTCCATTAAGAGCAGGGCCCCTTTACTCATTAGAGAAGCAACATTTCTTTTTTCGTTTTTTTACTTTACTTTGTTTATTTGTTTGTTACCTGCCTCATCCGCTAAACCAATCTTGATGAAAATTGCCACAGTAGTAGATGGCGTCACATACGATACTTTTACCAGGGTATAAATATAAAACTTTGTTGCCTATGCGCGGGTTAAAAGCTAAGTCGATTTAGAGAAAATTTCGCATAGAGATAGCTTACATCTTTAAGACGGACGTAGATTTTTTTTGCGGGGACAACTAGCGGTTTCCGATTGATTTTCAACAAACCGAAACACACGCCGCAAGCGAAGCAACATTAATCTACGAGTATATAATATGAAATGGAATGAGAAAACATTAAGACTGCTTCTACGTCTGTTAAGCCATTGATCAGATTGTAATGAAACTTTGAATGTGTTGTAGGCGCACTTAAAGAGGCGCATAATTCTGTATAAATGCTTTTTTATCACGTGGCATTCCTGGTACATCTAAAATATATAGACAACTCCCATATAAGTTAAAAACATCATCATGATCAACCCATTACCGGCTCACTACAGAGCACAAGTCTCCTCTCAATATTTGGCCATAGTCCACCACGCTGGCCATGTGCGGATTGGCAAACTTCACTCGCCTTTGAGAACATTATGGAGAACTCTCAGGCGTGCTTTCCTCACGATGTTTTCCTTCACCGTTGAAGCAAGTGAAAAACATACCAGGGCGGTATGAAAGTTGGTGGCCGAAGTGATCTTCCACGCGTGGCGCAGTCTAGTGACCAATTCGTCGAAATACTGCAACGCTTCTGAGCGCGACTTAATTCGGGTGTACCGCGGGAAAGTTGGCGGCAACAGGCGTTGATTGATCATGGGTTCGAAGCCCATCGGGTTTGGGGAGTCCGCTGCAATACACATATCTATTGTTATTGGGGCCCAAGTTATCGCCCAACGATATTTTTGTACAAATGAAATAAAACTTCTTTTGAATGACAGTTTTACAAAAAAAACCGTTGGTAATATTTGGTCGTTGTGTTGTGGTGCCTTTTTGCAAACTTACTTTTTTTGCTTCATATATGTTCATGTATTCATGTATGTATATTCAGTGAAGATTTAATTTATTTCGATATCGTGATATTTTTTATTAGACGGGGATATATAAACCTAGTACACTTACAATTCTCTACAGGCTGCGTGCCTTTCCCCACTGTCCTAGTAATAATTTTCATTGTTTCGGAACACCCGTTCAACAGTGCCACACAATCTGCTCCAGAATGCGAGTCCCTTCGAGTTATCAACAGGAGGGCTTGATAGAACATTCTCGTGAAACGGATCCTAGCTGCTAAAGCAATCCATAACTCATTGTCCTACAAAAGAGTTTTTTTATTTATATACTGTTTAGTTCAAATAGTTACATTGAGATTGCCACTTCAAGGTTGTCACTTCAAATAAAGGTATCAGACAGCATCCAACATGTGCTACGGGTTGGGTTCAGTCGTATTGCAACAAGTTCTGTTTTGAGTCTTAGACATATTGTGTAGGATTTCGCCTTGAGCTTTATTTATACCCAAATGTTTTGAAGGATTTATTATTAGTATTTTATTCAGCCCTATGGCTAAAGATGCCCGAATCTCATGGTAGGTCACATGCCTGTCTGTTTCAAACTTACACAAAATCAGTTTTTATTGTTCACTGTGGAGGACGGGTTCATATTCCCATTACTATACCTCATCGTCTAGATTCCGTGCTTTCTTGTTCAGTTCCTCCTCTTGCTCTCGAAGCATTGCAATACATTTCTGCTCACTCACTTCTAGATTGGCATTGTACGTATTTCCTATCTGCGGATTCGAGCCTAAGCGATAACCATAGACCATTGGCAGAAAATCTTCCTCCTCGAACACTTGTGCTCTGTAATAAATAATATTTAGATGTTATTTTATGTGTGTATATAAAATATTGTTTTGTTGTGTAGTAAAAACTTTTTGAAATAATTGTAGAAAAATAATTAAGAAGCATGTAGTTGCCACTATCATATAATGATATGTGTTTTCTATAGTTTTGGTTGGTATATTAGTATTGGCCCTATACTTCCTCCCTAAGAGAAGAGAAGAGTTGGCCATTGATGCTGTCTCAAAATGGGTGAGCACAATATATCAATCAATAAGGTACAAGATGGCCATTCCCGCACTAAATCTATGAGGAAAAGGGTCCAGTTTTTGGTTTTTTACTTTGATAAAATTTAATACATACATTAATATTATTTTATTAATAAAAAAAATATATATATTGAACTTACTTGTTAATACAATCTCTTATACAATCCAGTAATTTATAAACTGCAATGCAGTAAGCTTTTAGAGTTTTATTTGTAATTGAATGAGGTTGATGTAGGTACACATTTGTGAATACTGTCTGTGCGAGAGAATGTCCCTCTAGCCATGAAACAATACATGCAGCAGTAGCATCTATGATTCCAATTATTTCTGATGGATCCAAATCATCTATTTTCAGCTTACCACACTGAAAAATAATATTTATATCATACTTAATAAGGATTTTGCTTGAAGCTGTGATAGCCTAGTGGTTAGGACGTCAGCCTCCTCATCAGAGGTTGGCGGTTCGAACTTGGGCACAGACCTATAACTTTTCGGAGTTATGTGCGTTTTTAAGCAATTAAAGCACCTGAGAATTCTCCATAATGTTCTCAAAGGCGTGTGAAGTCTGCCAATCCGCACATGGCCAGCATGGTGCACTATGGCCAAACCCTTCTCATATTGAGAGGAGACCCGTGCTCTGTAGTGAGCCAAGAATGATACTCTTTCAGGCCAAACACAATAACTTGCATTGAAACTCATATCCATGACTATTATGTATACATAAAGTGCAGGTTATTGAATTGTGCCAGCAACATTTCTAGCCCTAACACTCACTTGCCTGTTGTCATTGATTCATATAGCAAAGTTTAATAATCTGCTTGCCTTTGGCATTGGAGACAATTCTGTTATAAGTAGCTATATCATTTATGGACTTGTAAAGAGAACCTTAATAATGTGGATAGGAGACCCGTGCTCTGTAGTGAGCCGGTAATGGATTGATCATGATGATGATGATGATGAAAGAGAAACTTCTTTACTGACATACATATCAGTTTTATTATAAATGGTATGAAGTCAGAGTTGGTGTCCGGAAATATCTGAGTCAAGAGGTACACTGATGGTAACATTACTAGAATTACCAAACCATATAAGGAAAAGTATTTTTAAATATGTTTTTAGGGATGAATGGTGGTTGTTTCTGATAAATGTGATTTCAATACTGCCTTGTGTGATCACAGTTTTCAAGCCATACACAGGTTACACTCTAGGTAGGTCTGACTTTGTGAGAAAACACTGTTATAGAATACTAGAAATATAATAAGACACAGCAATGGGCCAAAGGCAAGTTTTGAAAAGATAACTTACTTCAACTGCTTGTTCAAAGTTTAATGGTTTAGAATTTCCTCGATTACACATCATTCCAGCATCCATTTTGGGATCCATCATCTCAATGGCTGACATGGCCTCAAATAGACCAAAAAGGTGACCATCATGTAGTAGTTCACCTAATTGTAGATCTAAAAATGCAGTCATTTGAGTTATAGTATAGTTAAAATAAAATTTTATATTTTAGAATCCACTCACTATGCTCCAATCTATGTATTTTACTAAATACAATTTTGGGTGTCTTTCACTTTGGAAGCCATAAATTAAATTTTACTTTTGTATTAAACAAAAGCAAAATGTAATTTAATGAGGAAAAATAAGGATAACAATTATGATTTGCTTATTCTGCATCAAGAGTCTATAGTAATAGAAAATAGAAACAATAAACATACAATCTATGGCTATTTTATAATAGTAGAAATTATACTTATTTACCTTGTATATTTTTGAAGAATTCTGATGTAATATCAACCCAATTGTAAGTTACTTCAGGTGATGTTGGTAATGACTCCATTGTCCTACAACAAATATTTTTAATGCCCAATCAAAATAATAAATTAAACATAGCAATTTAAGATTTTATGCAACACTTGACTCACATTGGAGATTTTACAGCAAAGAAGAAAGAAGGTAATAGAACAACACATAGCTTCATATACATTTATACCATTGATGATTGATGGGCTCGAGCAATCCCAACGAGGCAACAGATAAATTTATGGGTGGTCCATGCTTGCTCTGTTCAGAAGCAGAGCACAGATTGAACTAACGCCTAACACTGATGAAACAGATCTACAACAGTATCTTCTACTGGGTTGAATTGTATCACTCATTTCAGTCCTAGGTAGCCAGGTTGTTTAGTAAACATTTCAAGCAAGGTTGATATATTTATAGGAATAGTATTCAGTCTGAAGGAAGTTTCCACATAAAACAGGTGTATAAGCTAATGTAACATTTGTTACCAATTAATATAATTTTCGTAAGCAACAGAGATAAAATGATTATTAAAAACGCAAGCCGCCGGCATTTATCAAACTAATTGTTTGAAATCATAATAATATGTCTGGATCGTAGGGAATAATTTGTAATTAATATTTCTAAGAGGTACTGAATAAACGTTGATTGTGAAAATTTTGAAAACCACAATAAGGTGATAAGAAAAAACGAAATTAGAGGAAAGTAAATAATAAAGAAATAAAATAACATGCATAACTCTACTAACCCGTCACCATCGTAAAAATCATCAGTATCACCCATTTTTAAATTAACTTAGGTTAAATAAGAACGTTAATATATTATTACCATGGAATATTAGCTAATTGCACACAAAATTACTTTTTCGGCCTCAAACTCGAGTTGCCTTCACAAACCTCAGACAAACTTGACAATTGACATAGGTACCTAATTTGAGATTTGACATTAATATTGTCAACTTGACAAGCTGCAGACTAAAAATATAAGACAAGTGTTTACGAGTTGGCGTACGTCTTAGTTGTATTTCGTTTCTTTGTTGCCATTTAATTTTTATCGTTGTCATTGTACTTGTTTGTAATGATTCGGTTTCTTTAAAAGATTTTCAATGGTAAATAAGTAAAATCAGGTCAACATTTCTTAATTTAAAAGAGTGTAAAATAGATTAGGTTCAGCTCTACTCTACTACAATATACTTGCTTGTGTATATACATGTATATAATTATTTTTATAAAATTTTAGCGCGCTGACCTGACTTTTCCTACATAGGTATATATTATGAAGCTCTTTTTCCTTTAGAAACACTTGCACAGCAGTTTTACTTCTCAAGTCCATTATTTTTGTAATACACATTACAAAGTAATTATGTAATTTTATTTTATTTTTGTATTTAAGTATTTATGTAATTTCGCGTGCGCTGATCAAAATATATTTTGCTTTTAGTCAGAGCACTCGAATTAAGCAGCAGCATCTCGATAGCACTTTTACTACTAGTTTGCTTTTTAAATACAATTAGGTATCTCAGCGAAACATCGAATAAATAAAATAAAAACAATTTTAATACATGTAATGATACAATCACAATATTTATTACAAAATGTATGTATTCTTAAATATACTTAATGCTATCTCTAAAAACAGATTTTTCCGTTATCGTTTCTTGTTCTGTAACGGGATCGTACACATCACTATCCGCTTGACCGGGTTCTGTTGTACCAGTACCAGGTGGAATAATATTTGAATCTGAGCCGCCTGGTTTACTTAAGCTAACACCCCCTGCTCCCATATCCATGCAGTCGAAGTGAAGAATCTGTAAATAAAAGTTTGTTTACATGCATTAAAATATAGTCAAGTATCAAAAATATTCAAATCACTTAAGTACAATAGGTTTAACACTAGTTACAAGTGGGTTACTGTATATAACAGCCTTCATCCGGTTTCTATGATAATTCAAATCTTTTGAAATGTGTGTTTAAATGTTATTAAACCTGAAAGAAACTTTTCTGTTTAAATCGGTAAATTTTCACAAAACGTTATGAATTACGTCATAGGTTAGCATTAAAGCTACCACTGATTTGATAACTCGATAGAGCCTAACAAAAATTCAGCAAGAAAATAATACTGACGCTTCTCTTTTCCTTATTTTGTTTCTAACATGTGTTTACTACCATATTATGTGAATAGAAAACAAAAAATAAGGTATATTGAAAAAGCTAAAAACAAAAAAAAAGTTTTTAAGAACAGTGATAACAGTGCCAGTACTTTGTTTGGGGATCTTTTAAAGTTCGCCAAGTGAAAAACCGGTACGCTATATGTTACAGAAGATACGATGTTTTGTCTCAATTTTCTTACATAATCCGTATATGCGCTTCTTACTTGCTCACATACATACATGCTACATTCCTCACTGTTTCATGACTTTAACAACTTCATCTGTACCGTTAGTATAAGATTTGTTAGCTCTCACTAATGTGAGCTGCACATATTTTCCAATATCGAAATACATTAACGTCATATGAAAATCAAACGTAATTTTTAAACTCAAATTTGTCCTCATTTCCACACCAGCACAAGTTTTTGAAATGAATGTTGATGGGAAGGATATTGCGACTCTGATCCCAAAACATAAGATTAATTTTACTGTGACGTTACAGTGTTCTGAAAATCGAAAGCGACTCCACGTTTGCGAGCGTGCAAATCTTGTACATCTTTGCCTTTTGAGCTAACAACAAATAGTGAATGAACTACTTAAAGTCGATATCGTACTGTTAGTTGACTCGTATGCAGAAGTTTAAACAAGAAAAATCCTCACATTTTGTTATGTCGTAGCAGTAACGCCCTCGTTTATGTGGCATGAGTAAACGTAAGGAAATATTGGCTGCTGTTAGCTAAAGATTTATATTCTCTTCTATTATATCGACTAGATCTTCAGAAAATAAGTATAAGCAATATTCAACTGTTGATATGAACTTTCTAATGCAAAAAGATTTTAAAATAGTTGTGCTCTAAAATGTACAAATGTTTCATGCCGTATCCTAAATTAACCCCATTTATTTTGAGGAAATAGACAGGCTACAAGCAGTACTAAATTCGGTTTAAGTTTTTGCATGATATATTAATGTTTTGTTCAAACTTTCAAAATATATTTAATGTACAGGAAAGGTTCCGTTACAGTTATATTATAGACGCTCTTGTTTTAAAATCATATAAATTGTTAAAAACAATGCTTTAATGAAGCACTGCTTCAGTATGAGAAGAAGAGAGAGTTACAGCCACAGAAAATGACGCTTTCTTATCTGTTTATAATATTATTAAAAGACCTACCACTATTGGTGCTTTATCGACTCGAGTGTCCATGTCCATACAAACATGCAGCTTTTGATCTACCACGGTGACATCAAAGAGTCTGACACACATGTCGACTAAGCCAGGTGGTAAATATGGGACAGGTACCGGTACGCAGAAAGGTGGTGGATTGCGCGCTGAAATAAATACATATTTAATAAGCATGTAGGTACGCTTCCTATATTGATTAATGCTATTAATATTATATTGAACAACGGTTGGCCGATAGCGAAAGATGACAAAAATTACATAGCTATTATCACGTAATTGTCGTTTGTTGATATTTACTGGATTACTGGTAGTTAGATACTTAAATTAATCATATTAGCCAATAATGGAAAAGTGTCAGCCAGTCAGAACGCATCACGACCTTCACACTGTCACTGTCATTTATAACAATCATCCTTAAGCGAATATAAAAATATCTATCAAACCCAAACATTCTTTATTTATAAGGAGTGAAAGGCAATATGCATACTATAGAATATAATTCAAAGACTTATGTATCATTATTAATTACATTTCCGCATTATAATGACGGGAGGTTTACCTATTTCGATACACCGTTAGTCGGCTTTGGTAGGTGTCTACCTACTTAATTAAACCTATGAACAAACTTTTACTCACTTGAAAATGATTCCCTCAGTACGCTTGAATTGTTCATAATAACTTCGAAGTCCATCATTGACTGTTGGGGCTCGTATGTTAAAATACCGCAAGCTGAAAAGTAAAGAAAACGTATGAAAAAATACAAAAAAATCTAACGTACAATGTGCCATATTATTTTGATCATTTATAATGCCGACTGTTTCACACATGCCTTTCCAATAGGAAATCATATATCGAGTTGAGAACCGCACCGTTGCTCCAATGAGTTCATGGCATCGATTACAGATAAAGGCCTAAGGTTTATAGGCAACTTTTTAGAATTTTCATGATTTTAAACTGATTACCTGTCCGTTGCAAGGTATAATTATACGCGTCATCTCTCAAAATGAGAAGTGTTGTACCATAGGATAGAGGCGGTGTAATTTTAGCTGAGTAAATGTGGATCGGTAAACTCCACATACCTTTCAGAGCATTATGGAGAAGTCACAGGCATGAAGGTTTCATCACGTTTTACTCCGACATTAAAGCAAGTAATAATGAATTCAAAATTGCTTAAATTAAATAAAAATGCCAGTAACTACTTAAAGTTTTAAGTTCGTTCGATCAAACTAGTTAATGGAATATTATGGAAAATTAAATTAATCATCGTATCTTCTGTCTGTCAGCGTTCTAGTCACATTTGGGTAAAATAATGTGGGTTGCCTAATACAATGATAAATTACTTTTGTATTAATTAGAGTTATACTTAATCTTTCAGGAATTTTCGTAAAATATATGATAAATATTTAAGTTTACAATACCTACTTGTCTTTATTGTATTATAGGTATTGTATTGAATGTATTGCTATACTAATTATTCCCAAAATGCACTAGTCTTTGATACCCTATAGATAGCTTATTCTGATGCATGTTACTAGATACATGTTGCTTACAAATATAGAGAGAACGATAAAAGCTAGCTATAAAAAGTGTCGTGTTGAGTGTTGGCCTAGTAATCAGAATGTTTGAGTACGTGTCGGTGCACGAGGATTAAAACTCGTACGATCGTGGTCTGATTCCTGCAGCATGAACGGTCATCGCTCTAAATCTCTGCCGCTTAAAAACCAGTCCAGTTCGTCCAGTCAAGACCAGTGGTAGGGCACTTCTGAGATTAATGGGGGCACTTAAGTATTAATGAATGACAACAGCTATAGAAAACAGTAGGAAAACTAGTTTAATAGGTCCGTCTTAAAATTTAAAAATCCGATAATTATTTTATTATCAAAAAATAACTTAAGTACCCTAATAAATTAAATTAGTATAAACCATTTTTATTTTATAACTAGATGCTGTATATGATCAATAATATGTTATTCATTATTTTCTTTATATTTTACTAAGTTAAGTTAAGCTAAATTAAATTCTTATTCTATTCATGCCATAGAGTGATAGATTGTAGGATTTTTTTTAAATGTATTAAGTCAAATACTGTTAAACTGTAATCTCGAAAAAAAAAAAAAGATTAGAATTTTTATTTGAAAGACTTATAGGCATAGATAAAAATTGCATAACGGAGACGGTGTGCTCTTTTCCAGTCTTTACTTACTTTGTCTATCTAAATTGAAGGCTTCTACTCGAATACCGGTACAGCATTTGCATCGCATACTTTCGCATTTGCATGGTCCACCTCTGAACGGTAATCGCAGTAACCAGCCCGGCTTATACCACGGCCTGGGCATCATCGCCCGTATAGTCTGGAAATAGAGATTCGTTTTCTAAAATATTTATTGAATACATTTAAAAAAAAACAAAGTGGTCTTATCGCTGAAGCAATCTCTTCGAGAGAACCCTTGGGTAGAGTAATTAACGATTAAAAACATAAACTACAAATAATAAATATAATTAATCTATGTATAGGATAGGATGCTTGAGAAAAACGGAGATGTGTGAGGCAGATCGCACACGAATGGATCCGAACCACAGGACATTATAAGACTACAAAATATTTGCATTAGGAAACACAAAAACACGTTACTATAATATGAGCACACACTTTATAATTATTATTGGTCATTATAGCGCTAATAAAAATCCTCTCTGTTAAAAGTTAAACTCTGTTAAAAGCTTAGCTTTATAACGATTTATTATATAGCGCACTAAGACTGACAGACGGGCAGACTGTGGAGTCTTATTAATTGAATGCCGTTGGCATCCTTCAGGTACAGAACCCTAAATATGTTATCCATAGAAACATTTAGAAACCAAAACATTTACCTTATTCGTCTCCAAATCGTAATAAACAGAAAAATCAGCAACATCCATTGCATTATCTTCTTTGATAGTCTCGAAAAATAATCTTTGTTCGGAAGATACGCCTACAATAAAACAATTATTTTTAACTAAATTTACAAAATGCTTTATTGAAATAATATTGATTAAAAACTTTATCAATTAATCTTTTCTCTATAGATATCTAAGGTTTTCTTATTATAATAAAATGACCACTTACCGCTCATGCCAATCGTGACAGCACAAACAATAAAAAACAGAAACATCTTCGCCACTTTCAATTTCATTTTTCCGAATTCGTAACGTCGTCTTGTATCTATTGTTTCAGTCTCAAGGGACACTATCGAAATGACAACACGCCGGTAAGTTACGTCAAGTCACAGATTGAGATTCAATACTTATTATTTGTATGCAAGATATACGATGCGCGAGTGCCAACTGGCTTGCGGTACTTTCTAAAGAAACTCCTGCGCATACAGACGCACCACCACCGATCGTCATTAAATATCCATTTCTGCTGGACTGGACAAACCATTTTCTCTTTCACTTGGAAAATAAGACTATAGTCGAGATGTTAATGGGAAATAAATGACCAGGGTTCTATATAGACGTCATTTATTACAAGCTATAATCTATATTCGATCAGTCAAGCTTTCAAATAGCTTTCTTTACTGTCAATAGACGATGATTATTTATGTAAAGTGTGCAGCCTAAATATGACCGATGAACAGTGATGAATAATTATCGTATGGTTATTGGTTCATTGCCACAATTATAAATTACAACGGGTCGTATTCTGTTAACACTAAATAATAAATAATCTTAAGAGATATTACTTAATGAACTATATAATAAATATCAAATTAATCTTCGTCAAATATTTCTAAAAGTGATCGAACTATATTAGACTCGTCGTATTCTTCAATATCGTCTTCGCCTGCGTCCACAACAGCGTCGACGCCACCTTGAGGGTTCGGGACCGTTATTCCACCATTCTCCTCGGGTCTCACCATAGCGATTCCATTTGCACCCATTCTATAAAACGGTATGTAAAATTATGTGTATGATAATTTTCCTCCCTATTTTACTTCTGACCGTGAAAATAATTTAAACTTATTTGATTTTAATAAGTCAAATATCAAAATATGTGTGGAAATTTGGAAAGTTTGAACTTGTTTATGGATTCATCGAAGAATATGTAAAACTAACGGTGTGCAATTTAAAAATATGCATTTCTCATCATATTCAACTCATTGCCGGCTCACTACAGAGCACGAGTCTCCTCTCAATATGAGAAGGGTTTGTCCATGGTCCACCATGCTGGCCATGTGTATATCTCATGAGACCTAAAATCAAATATTCTCTTACTACTCCTTATTTTAAAATTGGAACCCATAAGCATAATACCCATAATTTTATTATGGTTTTACTTTCATTAATGTAATTTCACCTTACCTCAAGCAATCAAAGGCGAAATTAAACAATTGAAGTGATCGCCATTTCCCGTTCATTGCTAAACAAAAGTGAAAGTTTCTTCCCGGAAAGAATATGTTGTAAAATTGTGCACAAACTTTTAAATTCGACAATCTCGGTGGACTTATGCATATTGGCCTTGGATTTTTTCCTGCAAACAATAATAATATTGAAGCTTGATGATTAAAAGATAATAATAAACAATAATCATCATCACGATCAACCCATTACGGGCTCACTACACAGCACGGGCCTCCTCTCAATATGAGATAGGTTTGGCCATAGTCTACATCGCTGGCCATGTGCGGATTAGTAGACTTCACACGCCTTTGAGAACATTAGGGAGAAATCTCAGGCGTGCAGATATAATAGAAAGAATAAACTATAATTTGCTATTAATACCTGAAACGGAGTTTTCGTAAAGAACTCTATCGTTCATAGACATCGCCACATCAAAAGCGAAATCGCCTGGATGATAAGTGACTTTCATGCACGCTTTTTGGTTGAACAAATCCAACAAAAATCCTGTGCAACATTTGCAAACGCCAAGGTAACATGAGCATCTTCTTGATGACGTTGAATTTTGGTTACTTTCTTGATTTTGTCTCGCATAGTGAGAAATATTTGTGAAATGCCTCAAATTTAATCGATCAAGCAACAATAATGGACTGTCTGGTATCTCGAAACCACTTAATTCATCATGAACGCTGCTATTTAATCCACTGAAGTTTACCACTGCAATAAAGATATCAAAATATTTTGTCCATATTATGTATTCCAAAAGATACTAACAGCTTCACAATAATATATACAATAATATCAAGTTTTGCACAACTCATCATCATCATCATGATACTATACAATACAGAGCACGAATCTCCTGTCAATATGAGAAGAGTTTGGACGTAGTCTACCACGCTGGACATTGCGGACTTCACACACCTTTGAGAACATTATGGAGAACTCAAAAGCCTGCAGGTTTCCTCAAGATATTTTCCTTCACCGTTGAAGCAAGTAATATTTTAATTGCTTAATAATGCATAAAATCCGAAAAGTTAGCTATGCGTGCCCGGGATCGAATCTCCGACCTCTCATTAGGAGGCAGACTTCCTAACTACTAGGCTATCACAGCTTTATTACATTAGATTGCAAAACTAAATATTCATCAACACGTTGCACTATATGAAGATCGCCATTTTCAGTTCAAAAGGAATTACATTAACAAAAACATAAAAATACACTTTAAAAACGAAAAAATATTCACAAGTAACTTACCTTTTCCACGAGCAGGATTATTGAATACAGTAACAATTATAAATGCAAAATACTTGAAATATAAATCCATATCAAAGCCTAATGCGGCGAAGCAGTGCCAATGCCGGTCGTACGAGTAATACAGTCCAATTCACCTTAATTTTGAACCGGTTCAATGGTGATAGCAATATCTGATTATCACGGGACTTACTACTTTCACATAATCAGCTTCTGTGTTTCAATTTTTAAAATTTTTCCTCACATGTGCGTTCTGTTTTTATCAAGCCTGTCTACCAATACTTACCTTCTACATCCGTTTTTATATGCGTCAGCACAGTGTGCCGAGAGTTTCTCGTCATGGTGTCGTACCTACTTTTAAATAAAAATAAACCATTGATACA
Organism: Lasiommata megera; assembly: GCA_928268935.1. Taxonomy (NCBI): domain Eukaryota; kingdom Metazoa; phylum Arthropoda; class Insecta; order Lepidoptera; family Nymphalidae; genus Lasiommata; species Lasiommata megera. The sequence goes on along the minus strand of OV743308.1, from coordinate 6,710,088 downwards.
AAAAACTTTAATAAATTATGTCTTTTAATAAATTACTTAAAGGTAGGAAAATAAATAACTAGACTAAGGTTAAATTAAATAATATAGATAGTCCAATTTGTTTTGAATTCGATCAATTTTCTTCATCATTCCAATAAATTTCCTACAGCGTTTCCTATAGCACCTAAAGGCCCGCCACCTCCACCAAAAAGTCCCCCTTGTGGTGCTCCGAACAAACCGTTCCCATTATTACCACCAGTAAGTAATTGACCAGCTGCATCTAAGATGGTTCCATCATTATTTGTATTACTACTTCCAAATAAGTTAACTGGTTTAGGTCCTGATGATACTGGTTTCGGTTTTAATCCAGTCTGTAAACCGGACGACCCCAATCTTGAAACAAACAAAATAACCGATTAAATTTCTATGTATAAGTCCGTAATTAAGAGTATGTATACATTTCTATAGCTGAATCCTTTTTGAAGTCGCTTAAAAGATAATTTATTATTTTGATTAATTTAAAGATAAATAATTATTCAAATTGTTATCTACTTTAAGTACTTACCCAAAACATCTGAATGATGCAGAATAAACAGGAAAGCTGGCAATATCTGCCTTAATATCTAGACAGGCAAATGCGTTTCCGTTTCGGATACGAATATTACTTATCTCTGCACAAACTCGTACAAACGGCGCTCTTCTGGGATTGAAGCAAATAGGCGGAGGATCACTAGCTGAAATAAGTTGAAATGTTTTTCTAAACACCCATTGATAAATATAAATCATAAAAAAATAAGTTTCATAATTTTAACTAAGGTATATTACCTGAAACTCTACGCCGTACAACAGTGTTGTTATTTACTGTTAATCTCACATCGAATACAAAGTCTTGTGGCACAAACGATATATTGCCGCATGTCTTCATTCTAAATCGATCCATTATAGCTCCTGTGCAACATCCACACTGACCATCGTTACATGTACACGGAAACCTTGTAACTTGACCTGTCACTTCCTGCACTGGTTGTTCTGGGAGTCCATCTTGAAGGATTGGCGATTGAGTAATAGTTTCCGCAGGTGGTACTGTTACTTCCGATACCGAGGTTATTGGTTCATCGCTTACCAAAGTGCTATCAACGGAGACATTTACTTCAGTGCCGTCACTCACATCGTCATCTACTTCATTTTCTTCTTCTGTAGTCACGTGTATAGGCACAGTGACGGTCACACCAGATTTAAGCACTGGTGTTGGATTCAAAGCTTGCTGCCATACTGCTCTCGGTACTTTAAAATTTAAAACGCCGTAAGGCCTATCATGTTTAGTTATAAATTGTCCTGAAACATATCATTATACAATATAGAATCGATCAATATTTTTTTCTGGAATGTTAAAATTGAATACTACATTTATTACATAAATAACTTCATCTGTTTTTGTGAGTAACAATACGTACCATGCCTAGCAAAACAAAACGAAAGAAAGTAAATGCTAATTAATATTGACAGCAGTGTTCGGTGTAAAGACATTCTAAAACAAATGCGCAATTACTATTACAACAGCTTCGCCTGGCTTACCAGTTGAAATTGTTGGTGAAGCATGAAACTTCCATCTATTTAACTGGTGTCCAGTTACAAAGATCCGAGCCTGGGTTGAGCTGTACGGCCAATGAGCATAGCAAACAAGTTTAAAATTTCAATGTACAGTCTGGAGAAAGTAGTCACTTTAAATGGCAGTATCGATTCCTACTTTCGGAATTGGGAACGCAAGTTGAATATAAGTTGGTATTAGTGGTTTTTTAAGTCTCTTATGAATAAAAAATAAGCAATCATGTAAATAAATCGACACTTCCGAATAAGACATCAATAATGCTCATGTATTTTATTCATAGAACGATTTTTATTTACGATTGAAACTTCAAAAATTCGATATGGCGCATTTGTTTATTTCATCTGAGATATCTATTTAAATATAAAATGCAATTTGTGGCAAAAATATTATTTAATAAGTTTATTAAATAATAACAATTATGAGTTCATAATTCGTTTAGTATTTGAAATAATAAGGAGTAATATATTATTGAAAGCGGTTACTCTTTAATGGAAAACGGTGACAGCGTAGTGGTTCAGCATTCAGCATCTCTTTTGTGGGAACTAAGATAAGTATCCGGCATGCAGAGGTGCACATTAAAAATGCAAATAACATTTTGGAGTTATGTGCGTTTTTTTTACAAATTTAAATTAAAAATCATCAGCTTAAACGGTGAAGGAAAGCATCGTAAATGCATGCCTGATGTTCTCCATACTGGTTTCAAAGGCGTGTGAATTCTACAGTCACAACCCTTCTCATACTAAGAAGATGGGTCGGTAATGGGTTGATATAAATGAAGATGATGATATTATTGGTGAAATCGACTGATTTGTAGCTTTTGAATATTTATTATAATTATGATTGCACTAGTTATTGATTGGTAGTGCAACTTAAAACACAGGAAATCACGACCAATTGTAAAGTTTTAAGAAGTATTAAGTTGTACGTGGTATTTCTTTTATTATATTTAGACGCTGTAAGTGTTATTTACATATTTGCTGAATTTTATTGTTATAATCGTTAGATATTTAAGTAAACGTAACCAATCTTGGGATGCAATATTATTAAAAAAACCTATACCATTAAAAAAATCTTAGTTATGAATTTAAATATTTAGTTTACAAAACATATAACGTATAATTTGAAATTTTGTAGATTATTTTAAATCATATTTATATTGCAAACCACGTGAAGGCTGTTTACTTTTTAGTAAATTATAGAATTTAAATATATGTTTACCAATTGCAATTAAATGTTTGCTCATGACTTATGAGACAAGAGTTGTGTTCATAAAACATTGATTTTGAACTACAATATATCACTTGCAACATATCTGCAATAAATAGAAGGTACTGCTTCTAAAACAATGAAACCAATCTAATATTTTACGATTATTTAATGTTTCTAGAATATTAATAACACTGTCGTTAGATTACTATTTACAATTTAATAAAGAAAATTTAATAAATAAATAAATATTAAATTAAGAATTAAAACTAGCTCGACTTATAGTTACTAAGGCCATAATCCTCGCATCATTTTGTTTTGTCTTCTTCTGTCTTTTCGGCTCAGATCATCAATATCAGGGAAAATAATAGATTCACTTAAAGCTTCTAATCCAAAAACATCATCATAATCGTTTATACCCTTCATGTTTTGAGGTTTTACAACTTTATTTTTATTTTGCCGTTTGTGTCTTCCAAAAATTCCTAATTGATGTCCAACACTTTCTCCAATACCAGTTAAATCAAGAACATCCAGGTCATCTAAATTGAAATTTCCGCCTCTATGCTTTTTCTTTGGTAAAGAAAGTCCTTCATAATGGTGATTCGGTTCATGATGTGATCTGGTTTCATCAACAACATTTTCACTATCAGCAGCATGTTCTTCCGAATGAGAATCTAGAGTTTGGACTATTTGTACCATCTCTTCATTTTCATCATCATCTACAACGGTGGCGAAAGGAATGGTTGAATGTGGCTTAGAAGTAACTATCTCAACTTTTTCATAGCTCATCTCTGGTTCATTTGCGACTTTCTCATTAGTATCTTTAACTTCCTCTGTAGGAACTAACTGAGTGACTGGCATGTTAAGAGATAGTTGATCTGTGATATGAGCTAAGGACATTTCTAAACCAGTATCTTCAAATGAAGAGTCACTTTTTGGCGTTGTCAATTCCGACGTAGGTACAAGTTTTTCAGTTATAGGTATTACTTGATGAGCCTCACTTTGAACAGTGTCTTGTACGGCAAAAGATGGAGCTTTAACCTCAGTATATTCAGGTGTCAAAGGTATCATTGTAGTCGATATAGTTGAAACTGTAGAGCTTTCTTCCGCAACGATTGAATTAGCGCTTGTTGGGCGTATAGTTGTAGTCGTTCTTCTTATTGGCCTTCTCGTAGGTCTGCGATTTACAGGCCGAACTCTCACTGTGGTAGTCCTTGTAACAAATGGCCTGCGTGTTGTAGTTCTGGCAGGTCTTCGAACAGGTCTTCGGGTGGGACGTGGACGCCTTGTTGTGGTTGTTGAAGTAAGCGGTACTTGTTTATTTTTATTCTTGGGTGGTTTCTTACCACCTGATGAACCGAATAGACCGCCTAATAAATCTTCTCCCAGAAGACTGAAACCTGTATAATCTGCGCTATCTACATCGTTGACAGCATCGAGGTCACCTGAAATGTAAAGTACAAAATTATATTTAAGTGAATTTCATCTGAGATGAAAGTAAATTAACTAAACCCACCTAAAATATGTATAGTGTTATTATATAATAGTATTATTTCGTATTTACGACAGTTTGCTACTTGTTTAATATTGTTGAAGCTTTTCTTTGCCATGGATTCCTAATCGTAAGAAAGGGAAATACTTAAAAGGTTAAAGTTAAGATTATATCATATATTGCTCTATATAGCATATACATAACACGCGCTAAATACAAATCCCACTAAACCGATTGAGGCCTAAGTTGTAGGAAGAAAGTAGTCTGGTAGGCCTTAACTTTGATTGCAATCACTCAATCGGACATTGGTAAGTATTGGTTCTCCTGTATTCCATGAGAACAAAAACTAGTTTACGTACCATCATCTCCATCATCATCATCGTCTTCTTCATCATCATCGTCGTCGTCATCATCGTCGTCAGCGCCAATACCAAAATCAACGTCGTCTTCATCGTCATCGTCATCGTCATCATCATCATCGTCTGTAACCTTTTCATCCTGAGGCACTAATGGCAGCGGATCAGCTGGCTCAGAAGTTACGCCTCTAGGGCCAAATTTGAAACAAGATACTCTTACTGCTGCTTCAACAGTACTCTTAGCTTGTAGTTCCAAGCCGAGACAGGCTCTGAACTCTTCTCCCGCTCTCGCTATATTATAAACTCGTCCACAGAATTTTGATATACCTCCGGGTAGAGGCATGCAAACAGGACTCGGTTTGCGACCTGTAACAGAACAAAAGAACAAAATTCAATCATTTACTATTTGGATAATCTCACAAAAATCGACTTAATTACTGTTATACATACCTGAAAGTGTCCGATTGGTGATGACTTTGTTACCAAAGCTTAATGAGACAGACATTTTATCGCCACTCAAATACATCAGCGAAGCGCATCCTTAAAAAAAAAGATAATTAATAACGCTATGGTAAATTAAAAAAAAGAATATATAAGACAGTAGTCGAAAGAACTGCATTTGGTTTATTAATGTAATCCATCTATTTTTACAGCATTAGCAGCAAGAAATTGCAATAATATTTATAAGTATTAATGAATACTTATAATGTGTCGTACCTGGACCATTCAAGTTGACTACGGGAACAGCGAAATCTCGGCAACAATTGCAAAAGGCCTCAGAACACTTGCAGAACCTATTTATACTGTTATCTTCTATTTTTATGTCATCGTTTTGCTTTTGAATACTTTTCTTGTTGTTTTTCTGTTGACCTGCAAAATAAATTAATAAGATCAAAGAAACTTTGCTTTTTTGTGCCATCCACTGGCCCATAAGCCAGTTTTGCGAATATAAGCTAAAAAGCTCACCCAATGCGATGGATAGTAATGTAACTTAACATGTTATATATGTTTGGTACAGTCAATACCTACAAATAAAAAATATTCAATGAACTAATTAAAATATTTATACCTGTCACGCTAGTTTATAAATTTCGATGATTTCGTGTGTGAAACACACTAAACAGAATCTGTTTTATATTCCGCTTTCACGGAAGATACAATATTGCATTAATTGAATTTATCGACTAACATAACGCATAACTGCATTTATAAAAAACTGTTTACTATTGTTAATATTTTTACCTTATTGATTAATTAAATTCATTTAGACATCGTAGATTCGTTTATTTATTTATATGCATATTAAGTAAAAGTTAAGTATGTTTCTTGAGTTACCGGGAACAAGAATAAAATGCCTTTCTATCACGCATTAACATCATTAATGGAATCTAAATCTAAAGTAACTTTTTTCGTTCGATTGCTCACCATTGAGATATATTTTAAAAGAAACCTCGTATGCATTACAAAATAAACTATTTGATAACGAGTTGAGTTGAGTGTAATTTTATTGGCCATTTATCGGTTTAATTTCTATGTTTAGGTTAAGTCATTAATCAAGGAATATCTAATAATTTGGGTTGCATTAGTGATTTTGGGTGTATGGTTTGGGTGGTTCGTTTCTGTGACTATTTTCCTAATAGAACGGAGCCAAAACTATTTATATTACATATACCTAAACAAGACTTATGTATAATTTAAGTTATATACTGCATCTAAGATACGTTTCCTTAATAAAAAATTACCTAGAAAAATTAAATTCGCAGTCATCTTTTAGGGAACTGCTATTTTAGTACTGTCTTTTTATATTCTATTTGTACTTATAAAGAAGGTCTTAGTATTGGGAAAACTACCTTTAACCTCTCAGATCTACTTTTTGAGTGAATTTTGTCGTATATACTTAGGTCATCGGGGTCTTTGAGTTTAATAACTCTCTCTAGGTAAATACTTTTCACAACTTACCGATATTTTTAGAGGCTGCAAACGCGAGTAGTACAAATATTAAAAGAAGCTCAAACACTAGGGAGAGCTTCATCTTGGAGGCCGCGCTCCGTCTGAAAATACATCAAAAATAAATTGTTATTTCAACGAAATACATCATTAATTTTTAAAATGCCTGGTTGATTATTATTTTATTTTACACATTTGTCAATCAATATGTATCACATCTACATCGAATACACCCTAATCACAGAAATTATAATCTAGTAATCAAAATTGAATGAACAAACTATATCTCAGTGAACATGTTTTTTCTATTCTTGCGTAATATTCGAAACATAGCCTGGCGTTCGTCTGCCGTGAACCTTGACTCTTATAAAAGTTAACTTTAACATGACTCTTATAATGTAAAAAATAATAATTAGTTCCGATTTGAAAAACTTGAGCAATAATTAAATTAACTTAAATCAAGGATCTGTTAAAAATACAATACAATAAAATAAATGACATAGGAAACCTTTATTATTACAATGACTTTTAAAATATATTATTTTTATGTACAATTTAATGTCAATTTATATTATTGTGGTAGCTATGTCATATATATGGTATTTATAATGTATTAAAGTAAATCAAATGGCTAAATTATAAAGGCTTTGGCGCGTTGAAATCTTTTACAAGCGATATCGAATAAATAATGCAAAGCAATACTAATTGTAAATAACATTCATATAGAAATTCTATATTTTAATATTTATATACATATTTTCGTGACGTATGTAACGGAAATGCTAAAACTATTAATATTTAAACATACTGATAACACTTACCTCGTTAATGGACTTCTTTTACTTTCGTCTATTAAAAAATCGGTCTAGATCCGATCGCGACCACTGTCACACCTCTTTGACTGTTCACAGCCAATTAAATTATAATTATTAGAAATCACACGCCAGCCCTAAAACGAACGATTCCAATGTAACAACGACACTGATTTCATATAACCACTTCAACAACCCGGAGAAATGTGAAGTGACGTATACGAGAAATGAAAACACCGGTCCGTCTCTTTCACTCATAAAAGATGTGTGAAGGAGGGGCGAAAGTCGAGACGCACTTGACCGCCTTTGTAGTATTCATTTTCATGCACTTTGGACAGGAAAATGTCGGCAAAACGAGGAAAATGTTGCTTTATGAATAACGCGGAAGTTTACCTGAATTCTCAATCAAATTTTCAAAATCAGCAATTAAAAAAGTTTACATACGTATATTTGAAAGCGCACGTATCAAACATTTTTCAGTATTTATAATTTAATTTTAATAAATTAAAATATTTTCATCCTATACTCAAAGGGAAATGTTACGCGGAAAATTCTAGAACGTTGGACGGAAGATCGTTGATCTCGGATATACTTTGATCAAGGTGAAATGGTGTCTAATTTGAATAAAATTAAGAGAGATTGAATGGTCAATAAAAAAATTAAATAGTTTAAATAACTGCGCAATACAGTAAAAGGATGTTTTATTTTAAGTAGAAGGATACACCCTAGTAAAACTATATTTTTATCTTCAGTTAATAATAATTTTATTTATATTACATTCTTTGCCTCGCAACATACAACACATCCATTTCTATATAGTATAAAAAATTAGCTTTCCGTCCGTACGGTTCGATTTTTTTAAACCAATAGTCATAATATTTCATGAGGTATGATTATATGTATAAAACATGCATATTATAACAAAGAAAAGACGAGGATTTCAAAGAATTTTTATGTGCTGTCGAAAAAACATATTTTCTGGATAATTTAACGAGGTAGATCATTATATTATACTACGGAATTGTATATCCATATTTTGTGAAATAATACAAAATAAAAAATGGGTAATTTACGAAGCATTTTAATATGTATTATTCTTCATCCAATAAGATACATTGTACATTTAATGTAGATTAAAAACCGTAAGATATTAAATTTAATAATTTGCTGTACCAGTGGGTACAGCAAATTATTAAATTTAATATCTTAGGAGGTGGTCGAGATTTATTGATGTAATCTTTTTTTTTGCGGAAAATGCACAGTGCCTCTGGAATAGATTAAAAATAAATATGTTATCCCTCTTTACGCTTCTATGTTTTCGCATTCTTAACATGCGCGCGATGAATTAGGGTAAAACTACGATGTTAAATTTGCAGATTCTTGTTTAAATTGAACTACTAGTAGTATTGTGATTACCTGATCTCTTCACTTTGAAATCTTTATAATTTATTATTGTTTTATCATCATCATCATCATGATCAACCCATTGCCGGCTCACTACAGAGCACGGGTCACCTCTCACTATGAGAGGGGTTTGGCCATAGTCCACCACGCTGGCCATGTGCGGATTAGCAGACTTCACACGCCTTTGAGAACATTATGCAGAACTCTCAGTGATATTTTTTAAAAATTGTTTTATATACTTTATTAATTGAGTACTTTGAATAAGTTAGTTATAATTAAAGATAAACATTTTTTTTTAGTAGTTAGGAATACATATATAACTTAATTAAGTTATATGGTATTAAAATATCTAAAAATAAACCTAAAGGTAACACAGACCAAAACAAACCGTTTGTATTACATCCACCTATGCAGCGGCCGAGCACCGACAGGGTCACTTTCTACACGGAGAAAGTCGACGTCTGTGAGCTTGTTTATTTTTTTACAGCTCGAAAACCCGTAATCGTGAGTATATGCGTTAAATATTACGTTACTCGACAGACATTTGCCTCTCTCAACAAAAACATTGAAATGGAAAGTATACGTATTGATATAATAATCTATTCGGCTTAAATCAAAAATAGAAAAGATTCTATATATTATATATTTATACACTATTAGTAAGCCCTTGATGGCTATCTCATCTGGTGGTAAGTGATGATACAGTGTAGGATGGTAGCGGGCTTATCTGTTAGAGGTATGGTAAAACCACACTCCTAATCGGTTCTACGTGACATAGTGCCGGTACGCTAAATCGCTTGGCGTTTTTTTATACACTACAAGTTTGTACTTGACGGCAATCTTACCGGTAAGTGATGATACAGTCTTAGACAGCTGCTGAATTAGGGATATGGTAAACCCATACTTCGAATTAGTTTCTACGCGACATCGCTTGGCGACACGTCTTTGTCGGTAGCGTGGTAAGTAGCCACGGCCGAAGCCTCCCACCAGAACAGACTCGGGCCGGGATCCCTGGACCTCCCACTTTATTATGCGACAGCGCACGCACTGCGCCACGGAGGTCGTCAAATGTTATTAATAATATGTAATCAATTATGTAATTTAGTTATATGAATATTTTGCTATTGTTTTTATGACAAACTATTTTACGCAGAGATATTATCCGCGTTAAATTAACAACGAACGACTGTAATCTATTACTTGACATTACTGCTTATATACATTATGCGAGTTCAAAAAATGTTCACCAAAAAAGTTGTCACCTCATAATTTTTCGGAAGGAAGGAAAATTAGATTATGAACACACCGGAACCCTATGTGTACAGCCTATTAGTTTTTTTTTTTGTACTATTAATAAATGTTAGAAATTAATTTATAAATATATAACATCGAAATGACGGTCAGGTAAATTACGTAGTTTATGTTCCTTAGTAAAATTGGCACTTATTCGCTCAATCAATCAATCATAAACTTTGTTCAAATAATCCTTTAAAAGGCAATTTTCATTCGTCAATAACTTACATAATAGTGAGTTGATTGTGATAACTACATTCGTAAACTTAAGCTAGAGCTACGAGGATTCCAAATGCGCCCTGGTCAATCAAAACTTAGTCGAGTAAGTATTCTTTTTATTAAATTCAAATTCAAATAATCTTTATTCAAATAGTCCTTTAAAAGGCGCTTTTGACGCGTCAATAATTTACATACTAGTTATTTCATGGTGATTCGTAAACTTAAAACTAAAGCTATGAGCGTTGCAAATGCGCCTCGGTCTAACAAGAAGCCCACAACAAACTTAGCCAGGTAAATTTTCTTTTTGTTATCACCATCTCACATGCCACTTTTCTTTCTCACACAAATTCTATTAAGAGCTATATTATTAGAGCAATATTTCACACCCATGCTTGTTTATCATTTATTATCACCATCATATTCTACATATAATTATTAAGAGCTATCTTATTAGAGCTATACTATAATTTACGTTATTTGTTAAAATAAGTTTGTTTTAATAGTAACAGAGCTTCTCCTTCCGTTCCTTGTCCAGTTTAATTTAAATTTATTTATTTGTGAATGCTATTTGTGCACCTATATAAATTGTAAGACTCTCCACATTAGCTGTAGATTTTTAGAACCTATACACTACTAAGTAGTGGTGCAAGCCCTATTTGACACACAAATGTCATAAACAGGTCCAGTCACATCGCTGGCTATGGTAAAAGCTAGATCTAAATACATTTCAATCCACTAGTTTGTTGACCTCGATCGGGGCCAGTGGAGCGCGATGCACTTGGCTGTACATGAACAAGTAATTACAACCATATAAAGAGTGTACCGACAAAACATTACGCCTAAATAAAATTTCTAGCAAAATTCGAAATAGAACATTTTAGTAACGGATGGCTACCGCTAAAGTCTATCTGAGTAGCATCATGACGTAAATCAATATACGCTGTTATTAAAAGATAATTTTTAAAGACCTGTATGAGGATAAATTTAGCTTTTTATGTATTATAGTGGACAAAGACATAAAAGACAGGCCGCGTCTGTCTCTCTTAATTTATTAATTAAAAAGATGATAAATTGTTTATTGTTTCCCCCCAAATCTTAATCAGACATTCAGTAGTGTAATTATCACCATCACTTCACGAATAGAAATAATGAAAAATGTTATATATATGAACGAGTCATAGATGCCTGTAATAGGTTCATATGAATAAAGCTATTATTGATTTGATTTTATTTAATTTAATAAGAACTGACAACAAGCTGCAAATTTTCAAATGAAATTTATAACTCACCATCCATAACGGCTATAATAAATGGACAGCAGTGACAGAATATTTGAGAATTTCTTATATTGCATATTATATTAGTTTTGAGTGTTCCATTTATTTCAACCAACTTGGACTCAATGATGCACGCAATTCCTATCAGGTAAAATTCATAACAATCAATGCATAATTTATTGTAATCCGAACAAATGTGCTATCCACCCTTCCTTGAGTATTATGGTAATTAGCACGTTTAAGTGCTTGCATTAAGCCTATGGACCCATGGTCATGATTTCATTTATCTCATATCCCCTAAAATATCCACGCGTCTGGTGACCCCAGAGCTGACCCATCAACCCTATCGACTGAGTAATGTACAAGAGAAAAATGCGCAAGTATGTTAATTCATTTTCATGTTCATATTATGTAAGTTATAGTTGGCCTAATATCTTCTATATATCTATATAATCTTTATGTGTAGCATATATTATTTTTAAATCAAATCCAACTCTTTTTACTCATGTTAACCTGATACAGGCATCTATGAAGCGTTCATGCAATATATTTTTCATTATTATAACTCATGAGGTGATAACTACATTCGTTAGTTTAAAACTAAAGCTAGGAGGGTCAAGTAGCCAAGCTTAACCGGGTTTTTTGTTATCACCATCTCCATAACCTCCAAGAATAATTAATTAATTATATGTCTTTATAGTCATAACTATATAGGTTTATAACTATAAATGATATTTACTCTGATTTGAACACAAACCATATAAATGTAACATTTTCCTTTACATAGCGGTTGCCTGCAAGAGATCACTTGTAGTGATAAGGCCACCCTTGCAACGTTCTTATGTCTTTTTTTTGTATTCTAAAAGAATATAATATTTTGTGTGTGTTATAAAGAGTTTTATTATTATTATTTTGATGTAAAAGCAGTTCAGTGTGTATGATTATTACGCTTTCATGCCTAAACCAAGAAGAGGATTAAAAAATATTAAAATGAAGCTACATTATCAGTGAGTATATAGGCTTTATTCTATAGCCGTATTCCAACGAAAACGGGTAATAAGCAGGTGAAGCGCGCTAGTAATTTAAAAAAGCGAAAATGTTTGTTATTCATAAACTCTGAATCTACTGAACCAATTTTAGTAACTTTAAGAAGCTATTTACTCTTGAATCAATATCTATAATTCAGTAATAATGCGACACAGCAACTGAGCTGCTTTGTAAACAAAATGGTACGTGGTTCATAAAAACAGTATTCTACAAAAAAATACTGCTCTTTTTAGTAAATATAAAAAACAATCCGCCAAACAACATAGGTTCTACCTCTATATAAACGGGCTACAATAACGCAATTTTTTGTCTAAAAAAAGATAAAAAATTTAATTACGTGTGCGATGATCGATTTGGCTTTCATATGATCGTGAGTAAATGACTTTCATATAAAATAAAAAATTGTGCTACGAAGCTAAAATTTTTATTTTGTATCTCAACAATATTTCTATATTTATCTCTATCTCTTTGTGTGGTATGTGACCCATATGGACCCATTTATCCTTTGTCAAAAACCTATACTCAAATCCCGTTGCCACTTTCCCAGTGCATCCATCGATGCATGTTATTACTACACTGCGTTATGCTTTATTTTAAATTTCACCTTCTATTGTGAGAGGTGAAACCGGCAGAGATCCGAGGAAAGGACCAGTTGTCAGTGTTGGCTCGGCTTTGGCGTCGTCCGCCTCTCTACGCCATACACACCTCTATTTAATACACTTTATACGCATTTATTAAATTAACCGCAGAATAGTGTCACGACATGTCCCTTAAAGTGACACTCGGTTTGGTCGTGGCGTACCTTGCCCTAGCTAACGGAGCCAGCATTTTAGGTGAGTCTGCCCCAGTTATCGTATTACTCCTTTTGTAAAGAAAGCGGATGATTGATTGACGGTACCTTTGAATGTTTGAATAATTAATTGAATTATTGGAACGTGTTTGTTTATAGACTACTGTCTTTGGTTGCAACTATTAATAGGTCGTGCATTTTATCAAATGGGTAAATAAGATATATTAAAAAATGGCTTTCTTTTTAAAAAATTTTGGTTGCATTTCTATTAGGCTTTTTAAGACTTAGTAGTAACTTAGTATTTCTAAAGTGTTACCATCTATTAAGTAGATTGTTTTTACGTTGGTAATCTCTCCAAATAAATAGAGGTCTGCTTTCTAAGCGTATGATAATATGTTCATTTAAAAGATTACATATTAAACTAATTTAAAGGTAACGAATTAATTATGCTTTTAACATTTTTGTTTTTAAATTACCAGTTACAATAATTTACGAAAATTCTGTTTAACGAGGAACGCAACTTTGATATATTGGATGAAGATTCCATTTAGGACGCTTATAGTTTTACTGGCATCCTTAGGTAGAATCTATCTATATAATGAAACTGTCACTGGATGATTACTGAACATTGTGAAATTTAATGATCTGAGGAAGCTGCAGTACTGATATAAAGCTCAGAGAGATTGTATTTAATTTTGGCCGTCTGTCTGTCTGTCTTTAGCGTATCATTCAAAAACTCTTAAACTAATATAATTGTTAGCCTCATAGCAAACACAGTGAACAGGCTATATTTTATCGGGGCAAATAATTATTTGCCTTAAAAACTTTTGTCCTCTATGCCTCTAACCCAATTGGGTTAGAGGCATAGAGGACAAAAGTTTTTGCCGATTTTATTCTATAACCCCATAAAATCTAAGCTGATTTTAATTGTGAAGATTAGGTGAACATTATTGGTGAAAATTGGTCGCCCTCTTATATTATTAGAATTTATTTATAGCATCAGAATATACCACACTCGATGGTATTATAATAAATTTTATTTTAAAGTTTTTTTGGATTCTAGACTGCAAATAAGCTAGTTTTTAGTATTTGATAATACAACTTAAATTAATTAAATTATTTATATATTATTAATTAATTAATACGATAATTTGAGAGGGTGAAAGATTAACTCTGTTTTTGATAAAACCCTGGTTATGTAGGAAAGTATCAACACTTTTCCATCATAGATATGAGTCCATTCGTTATGTAGGTTTGATTATAATTGATAACTTTATTATTTGATATTTTGATATTTGATTATATTATACTAGGTTCTAAGTTCTATATATTCCATTAATATTCAAATTTATATTTTATCACAAATCATTTGAAGCCTAGCTAAAGTAACACTAAACTCAAGACTTTTGCCGCATCTGTAAAAAGAAAGTAAACAATTAACATAACTGCTTTTAACAGTTATTTAACTTCTAACACTACACGAAATACGTTGCATAATCTTACAGTATTTATAACAATGAGATCACTTAACTTTAAGTGGAACTGACAAGCAACAATACACCGGACACTGTTTAAGTGAAAGTGAAATGTGAAAGCAAGTCAATACCGCAAAGGCATAAAATACCTAAGTGTGTATTCGCTCACTATAATTTTATTATGTAGACATATAAGTAACGACTGTTTTCACAAACTTGTTATGACAGCAAACTTCAAAATTTTTGTTATTATTATCGGCCCGTACTGTCCCAATGTTGGGGAAAGGCCTCCCTTTCTTTCTTGCATTTGTCTCTGTCTAGGGATATTTGGGGCCAAGCCGACATGACAAGCGATGTCGCGTAAAATACAATTAGGAGCGTGGATTTACCATACCCTTAACAGGTTAGCCCGCTACCATCTTAGACTGCATCATCACTTAATTGCCGTCAAGGGCTAACTTGTAGTGTACAAAAAAAAACTGTTAACCTGTACTTTTTTATCTATAATAAGGAAAACTTTGCCCCAAAAGTTATATATATTTTTTGTTATATATTATGTCGAAATTGTAAATAAGTAAATAAATAAATTTATATTCATGTCTATTCCATTTTGTTTATAGATTTCCTGGACTGGGACGGCGGTAAGAAGCTGATTGACGTGCCGGAGCTGCGCAATGATCAGCCAAACAGGAACTGCATGTGCAAAGGACCGGCCTGCGTCTGCTGTGTTGATTTCAACATCACATTTGTAGACCTCGGCGGACCTGGTAAGATGATATAGCTAAACCCCAATCAAACTATATAAGCCCTTTTAATGAAATGAAATGAAAATACACTTTATTGTACACCACACACAAAAGAAGAAATACAGACATTAAAGAAACACACAGAAAAGAAAACAGGTACAATAGGCGGCCTTATCGCTAAAGAGCGATTTCTGCCAGGCAACCCAGACCAGAATATAAAATTAAGAGGCAATGTATGTGTTTAGCTAAAAAACCCGATGGTCGCTGAGCACAGCTTTGATAAGCCCTCCATAAGATGGGCAGGCTTATGAATCTCAGATACAAAAGATTTCGAAAAAAAATCCCTACAATACATAGTCCCTAATTTCAGGATGGACAGATGGACGTCAATACTGTTTAAAACAGTGATTTTCTCATTGAGAAAATGAGACATCTAGATCACAAATTCTATCAGACATTAATGATATCAATTATCGTAGCGCGTTTGTAAATTTTCAGGATGCGTACATATGAAATATGTATCACCCGATGAAGGATTTTCGGTCAACGTATCGTACGGCAAGAATCTTCTGCATACTTCTAAAATACAAGGTAATTCAAACGCTTCAAATACTTAGCTAGTTTAAAATGTCAATGTGTTTTATTCATACTTACGTAAAAGTCATTATGTTACCAAAATAATCTTATGTAGATAAATCTTTGCTATAACAATAGTATTAAAAATTTTAGCATTGATAATGTTATTGTGATGCATAGTTTGGAATATAATTATTATTTTAATTAAAAAACGTACAGTAAACGTATTTACGACTTAGTTAACATTTTGTAACAATTAGCAAACTATATAAATGTACTGACCCTCATTAAGTACCTACGCGATTGTCCAAAGGTGCCAATCCAGCACCGATATGCCTGGAGGTCTTCGGGAAGTTTGCGCAAGTGTGCGCCAAGTTCAGTGACCTAGCTCCCACTGCGGACGGTCTTCGTGGCTGTCTTGAGCTTGAACCCAGATTACTTGGCGATGCTCAACTCGAGTTCCCGATCGGATGTTTCAAATCTACTGCTGGAGGAATGGAAATGGAAGATCCTCCGGCCGAACCAGAAGAGTAAGTTTTAATGATCATTTCGAAAACAGAAGTTATTTGGAGCGTGAGTGCGTAATAATTACGACGAGTTAATCTATATATCTCCCTTTCTTTAATAATAAATGCATAGACATGGGCAACCGTATAAAATCTATATATCTATATAGATATCTTGAAATCGAAACTCGTCTGAATTCATGTCTAAAACGCCTTACGATTTTGTTCTGCAATTTGTAATTTGTGTACGGTTGCCTAATTACGTCAGTATAAAAGCTATGGTCCAGGAAATTACCTCAAACAGTTATGTTCGTAAACTAAAATCGTAGTAGGTATGTTCTAGACCTGCTGACCAGCATTGGAAAACGGGGTATGTAGCTCTACATTGCAGAAGTGGGATCGTCTCTTGTCTGTCGTACATGACTCCAAAACTAGATGGCGCTGCTCTTTGAATGCCGTCAAATACATTTATTATTTTATTTATTTACAGGACGACGGAAGAAAACACAACGGAGGAAAGCACGTTTGATGTAGGATTCTTAACAGACTTAGTTATAACTGCGGAAAAGGGTATCGCATTCCTAAGCAACTTTCTAGATATCCCCTCGAAAAGAAATGAAACTACAACGATCACACCTGTAACTAGCACAGCACAAGATACTTCGCAAAGAAGGGCCCCAAAGAACATTAAACACCCCAACCAGTTGTGATACTCCATATTCCTAAACATAGACTAAGTACAAAAAGGCATTTCATAGTTAAGCTATTGCTTGCCATTATGTTACGCTTTCTTTGAAAAAGCAAGCGCTTTATCTTCTCCTATTTATTTGCTTTAATACTGAGATTTCGATTGTTTAGTGATGGTAAAATAATTAATTATAATGTTATTATTATACATAGCGTCATTTTTATTCAATAAGTATATATACAATTCATTTTAGGAACATGTATTTAAAATGGTATATGTACATTGTACCCTCAATATTTCCCGAACAAAATTAAAGGTTTTATAAGTGTATTACATTAGAGCAATGTCCTCTATATATTATTTGCTGACCATACAGTATACTTGTTTATATAATAACATGCAAATCATCATTTATTAAAAATAACAGTAACTTAACTATCCCTTTGAAAATGGAGGACTAGCGTTTGTCTCCAGCAAGAAGACACCACTTGATCTGAAAAAAATATGAGACATAAAAAATAAGAATATCTAAATTTATTTGATACTTATATTGAACCTAAAACTAAAAATCTAAAAAAAAATATAATATCATTAATAAAATATATTATTAAAAGGAGTCCTTTTAGACAAGGTTTCGAAGATACTGGCAGCGTTCCCCCTTTGAATAGTAAGACTAATTCGCTGACCCTATCCTAAAAAGCCCTATAGCGCTAGGACTCCACGGACCCAAATGGGACAAAATCATATTCGGAGGCTAGACCCCTGTATTTGCATGCTTTAGCCTTTTCAGCCGCTTCAGATACTTATAAATAAAATGTACACCTACCCTGTTTTGGGAATGAGTCCGCCCATCCTCGAAGTCCTCGGACCGGAGCACATCATCAAAACAGCCGCATAGTAATTCAAGCACTGCCTTCCAGTAAAACCTCCTGATGTGATCGACTCTGCCATGTAGAAGAAGGCCCTAGCGTGATCACAAGCGTTAGAATCACATCCCGGCATCGATATACCCCCGTTAGGGTAAAAGTCCATTTGTCCCAGGTCTGCGATATAGCCGTACATGCCATAGTTAGTGTGGATGACTTCCGTGTACTGGCCGTCGGTTCGACGGAACTTGTTAATGTTGGTCGCCCAACCGAGGAGAGCTGGATCGAGTCCTGTAAATTATCAATCAATCAATCAATCGATCAACGGCGTATCATCTATTATGCCAAAAAGGTGTGTCGATAAGCGATTTAGCATTAAGGAATGATGTCAAGTCGAAACTAATCAGGAGTATGGGTTTACAATACCTCTTTGATAGAGGTTTGAGGAGGTCTTTGTTATTCTATTTTAAACTGAATATTTTTTTACTACTTCGAGATGCAGTCGAGGCATGGCTACCTTGTAGGACTTCATAAAAAAAAACATTATTATAATATAAATGGCAAATTACCAAAGCAACAGGCAATCATATCATCACCATTAAACTCGATAAGTGTCTGTAAATAACAGGTGCAGTCGAAACCCCGCGTTTGAGCATGGGCGTTATTGATGATCTGAGGTAAAAACTATTTTCGCAATACATAATTAATGTGTAATTACAAACAAAACAAACATCTTACCAGTAATATAAGGCACTTGTCCCTGAAGATTTCTTCCAACAATGCCAGCCTGATGTCCACCTAGCCCATGACCAATAATATGGTACTGAGCAAGAGTCGATCCGGATTGTCTGTTCAACCAGGTGATGAACCGAGTTACAGCTCCACCAGAGGAAATAGTGTTTTCATTTGCCTCTCTGTACCTTAAAGCACTAGCACCTCTACTCCAATCAACCACTAATACGTTTAGATCTTCAGCTCTTAACAAAGCTAGAAAGATTAACAAAAGGGGTGAAAAACGGGGATTTTAGTAACCAAGATTATTTACATACATAATTTACGACAAAAGCACTCATCAGACCAGACATAATATACTTGTTAAAAGTTTCAAAACGGTTTCAAAACCGTTTCCCCAACGCACTTCTTTAATAGTTTTGTTAATTATCATCCATATCAAAGTAAATTTCAAATCTCAAATTCAAATAATTTTTATTCAAATAGTGCTTTAAAAGGCACTTTTGACGCGTCAATAATTTACATAGTAGTGATTTGATGGTGATAACTACATTCGTAAACTTAAAACTTAAGGGTTCCAAACGCCCGGTCTAAGAAAAAACCCACAACAAACTTAGCCGGGTTACGGGTTAGTATGCTCTACATATAACAACTAAACGAATATTAAATAGGAATACCATTTTCTTGTGCATATGTAGATATATCATTTATGATTGTAAATCATCAAAAATTATACCTGGCACAAGTACAGTGTTGAAATCTGATGTTGCAGAATTCAGCCACCCATGGATAAGAACTATTGTTCTTCTACTGCGATTATAGTTAGATCTTGTCAGTAGGCCTGAATTATTGATAATCAATGGTTGACTTACAGTCGGGTTAGATCTGAAATCAATAAAAAATAGATACGTAAATTTTGAACAGAAGTTCGAACGGAGAGTAGGGTTTGTTTATACATTCGATATGCATTTTATATTTTCAACAAGATCGATTCTTTAAAGTACGATCACACAATTAAAAGATATATTGTCGCTTAAAGTTTCAAGGTCAAGGTTTCTAGAATACGTAAGTCTGAGAATCGGCTACTATCTACCTTTTAAACTCCTAAGTGATAAGTATTATATGGCCTTGAAAAATACATACACTTATTTTCACTCTTCTATAGCCATCCCCTATTTTTTAATAGTAATTTTAGTAATTTAATCATTTGTCATCGCGCTCGATAACTGAACAATTGTCGTCTTTATTGTGAATGTTTTTCACTCTAATTTGACTAAAATTTCCGTGAGCTTATTTGTAAAGCTAAAATTTTTGAACATAAACAATATTTATGTTTTTTTTTTATATTCCCTCATCGTTCACAGCGCTCCATGCCCCTTTCACTCATAAACCACATTGGAGGCGCGAATGCCGCCACTGTCCACCTTCGATAGGCAAGAACCAGTGGACTGTATCGTTTATTAATTTTGAATTTAGGCGTCCACGTGTCGGGCAAAGGGGCGTGAAGGAAAAGGGAAATCGTGCACTAACCTTAGCAGGTCCGCGACCTATACCTCGGCGACGAGCACAAAACACTCTCACATCCAGCACACACCCTGGCGCGGAACACGGACACCTCGCGGGATGAGATGGCACTCGGCAGCACCCACGACACCACACTTCTAAGATGGCGGTTGCGAAAAATCGACCCGCTCCACGTACCGTGCGATCGCGGAGAGGTCTCGAGCCGACTTGAGGCGGCGCTTGCGTCGCGCCGCGAGCGTAGGTGACAGTACACGATAAGGAAGGGAGGGTAGATGGATAATAATCGTGGACATTGTTCGAATAATAAATCCAAAGATAGCCAATAGTTGGCGTTACCATTTCTCCCGCCCTTAAAGGGTCACCTTTAAAAATATATAAGGTATATATGCGGATATAATTATGTTGTGTAAATATGCGAATATAATATAGAGATAATGTATAGTGGTATGTATCCTAGCCTAACCTAATTTTATTCTTAAAGTAATATGTGTACACTAATAAAAGAGCGGGTTATTGAGTAGGCAGAGGACACAAGCGAATAACAGGACGGAGGAAAGTTCCCTTAGCTGTCCTAACGGTAGCTACGCGGGCAACACCGTCTTTGGAAGGATGGATCCTGTCTACTACTCCTATCGGCCATGCTAAAGGCGGGGCTATATCCGTATTTATGATTACGACTGTTCCGATAGCAATAGGAACAGAATGCGAATTCCACTTATGTCGAACTTGTAGTTTGTGTAGGTATTCGACTCGCCATCGCTTCCAGAATGATTGAATTATTTTATTAAGGAGTAAATGCCTTTGCGGTAAATTTAAATTATTTGGTTCTTCGTCTGGCGCAGGAAGAGAGTTCAAAGGAGCTGTATGCAAAAAGTGACTGGGAGTCAATGCTGTGGGTTCCGCCGGATCTGAACTAAGCGCGGTGAGCGGGCGTGAATTAAGCAAGCACTCAATCTGTACGAGAACCGTATTTAATTCTTCGTAAGAGAGAAGTTGCTGCCCAATTGCCTTAAATAGATGAGATTTAATTACTTTAACCATGCTTTCCCAGCAGCCACCAAAATGTGGAGAGGCCGGCGGAATGAATTTCCAGGTAATACGATTTTCAGTAAGTTCTTCTTCAAACCTGGATCTATAATTCTTATTAATAAAGTCATACAGTTCCTTTAAATATGAACGAGCTCCGACAAAATTGCGACCCTGGTCGGTATGCATAAACTTTATTGGACCTCTTCGTGCCAGGAACCTTTTTAGCGCAGCTAGAAAGCTGTCAGTGCTTAAATCCGTTGCTAATTCAATATGAACAGCACGAGTAGTCAAGCAAGTAAATATGCACAAGTAAGCCTTATGACTGCGAGCGCCCCGGCGCCTTATTGGAGTATAGGGAATAGGGCCTGCGTAATCGCAGCCTGTATGTATAAAGGCTTTGACGGCGGGCGTGACTCTGCTACTCGGCAGGTCAGCCATCAAAGGTGGCGATAAGCGCGGTTTTAATTTAAAACACGTATTACATTTGTGAACGCGAGTTCGTATTAAACGTCGGGCGGATAGGATCCAGAATCTTTGACGCAGTAATGACATAAGTAGTTCCGGTCCGGCGTGTAAATATTTTTTATGGTAATAATCAATTAACAAATTAATGACATGATCGTTACGTGGCAAAACAATAGGATGTTTTTGCGCGTGATTCATGTCGGAGTTTGCAAGACGGCCTCCAACTCGAATAAGCCCGTCTTCCAGAAATGGCATTAATTTTTGCAATGCGGGAGAACATTTTTTAAAGTTATTTAAATTAGATAAATCTTGTGTAAAATATATGAGTTGCAATACTTGAAAAACTTTATTTTCTACAAATTCAATATCACTCAGTGTGATATAGGGAGATTGTCGACGTGGTAATAGCTTTGCGAACCTAAATACATAGACGAGAGTATGTAATAATCTCGTCCACGACGACATCCGAGTAGCGAGCGCGTATATAATAGACTCTTCTCTAACAGTTACTATAGTATGCGAAATAATTTTCCGTTCAGGTATATCAGTCTCCGATATATCATCCAGTTCCTTAATTGGCCACTGGGATGGGGAGAGTGACATCCACTGAGGCCCATGGAGCCATAACGGATGGTCAACTAATTTGCTAGGCGACAGCCCACGAGATAGGCAGTCTGCAGGGTTTTGTGATCCTGGTACATGGAAAAAATTGCTCGCGGCGATGTTGTCATTAAGAGTGACAACCCTGTTGGCGACGAATGTTTGCCAGCGATGCGGTGAACCTTTTATCCAATATAAAGTTATCATGGAGTCAGTGAAGGCGAACACACTCATGTTATAACGCGGGTTATAATTATCAAATACTCTACGAAGTAACTTGGCTAATAGCACAGCTCCGCATAGCTCCAGACGCGCGACTGAGAGTGTCTTGACTGGAGCTACTTTTGACTTCGCGCAAACTAACTGCACTGCGTTGCCACGCGCAGATTGTACGTGTAAATATACCACAGCTCCGTAAGCGTGCTCACTGGCATCCGAAAATCCGACCAGAGTGACTATTGTACCATCGGCTACACCTAAATGGCGGGGTATAGTAAAATCGTTTAGTGATGGTAGCTCAGAACAAAATGTCTGCCAAGTCTTGATAATATCGGAAGGCGGTTCGTCATCCCAATCGAGGTTAAGTAACCAAAGCCGCTTAATAAGTAGTTTTGCATATAGTATAGTCGGAGCCAAAAAACCCATAATGTCCCACAGCCTAGCAATAGTAGACAACATTGCGCGTTTAGTGCATGTTTCTTCCGGAGGAGAAATTTTGAAAACGAAAGTATCCGTAGAAGGTGCCCAGCGCATACCTAATATTTTGTGTTGATTAATTTTATCAAATTCGATATCGGTAGCCAGTTTATGCGAAGAGGGAATGCTATTTAAAACTATTGAAGAGTTGCTACTCCATTTTAGCAAGTCCCACTGTGCCCCTTTAAATAAAGCGATTAGTTCTCTGGCGGTGGCAGTCCCCTCGTCTTCCGTCTTGACTGAATAAACTAAATCGTCCATATAAATCGACGAGGAAGCAGCTTTGCTCGCTAGTGGATACCGGTGCCCGTCATCAGATATGAGCTGTTTCACGGTGCGAAGCGCGTGATACGGACTCGATCTTAATCCGAAGCAGACTCTGTTAAATTCGTAAATAGATATCGGTTCACTAGGATTGAAGCGGTAGAGGATGCGTTGGAAGCGGCGGTCGTTGTCACGAACCGCGATCTGTAAAAACATTTGTTTACAGTCCGCGGACAGAGCGACTGCGAATAATCGAAAATTTAAAATTATTTGGAAGAGGTCGCCTTGAAAATTTGGACCACTATAAAGAATATCATTTAAACTGACCCCCGAACTGGTCGGACATGTTGCGTCTAAAACTATACGTAACTTGGACGTGGCTTTGTCTTCGCGGAGGACATAATTGTGCGGTATTATGTACGTAGGCATGATGCTATTGTCATGTCTACTACTAAGTGCGGGTGATAAATAATTATTTTGTATATACTCGCGTATTACGTTATCATAGGCTTCTCTCAGCTTACAAGAGGCTTCAAGCTTCCGCTCCAAGCATAAGAAGCGTTTATATGCGACGTTATATGAGTTGCCTAACGAGAAAACATCTTCGCGAAATGGTAGTGCGACGGTATATCTACCACTAACGGGATCTCGCTCGGTAGTGGCGCGGTATAATTCTTCGCACTCGACATCGGCGGTACTCAGAATGGGTGCGTAGGCAAGCTCTTGAAGCTCCCAAAACCTTCTAACTAGCTGATCGATAGTAAGCGTATTTGGATTATAAGTTATTGTGCAACAAGTCGTTCTTAATTGCGCATTAGTAGTAGGTTGCTGAATAGGCACAGAACCCATTAAAACATAACCGAGTACGGTATGTATAGTGGGCGGTGCAGACGGGCTGCCGCGTACAACATCTGGTAATAATAAATGCGGAAATATTGAAGCTCCGATCAACATATCAATCGGGTTCGGAATCGCGAACGTATCGTCTGCAAGCGGTAAATTATTTATGTGTATGAACATGTCCTTATCTATTAGCGTCCTAGGCAAGTTGTCAGTAATATGATCAACAACTAGCGCAGAGATATCGAATTTAATATTCGTATTATATTTAGAATAAAACTGTAATGATGCAGACTTGTTAATTAATTTTTCGGCACCGCTAATACCCTTAACAATCGTACGTGGCACGTCCTTAAGGTCTAGGTTTAGTCGCCTACTGCAATCCGCAGAAATAAAGTTACTATCCGCGGCACTATCTAACAAACATCGTACAAAGTGCGCGTAGCCTTTAGCATCGTACACGATAACCTGAGCCGTCGCAAGTAACACCGAAGTCGATGTACGTTGAACGCAATGTTCAATGGAGCTCTTATCGTAAACACGGCGCGACGCGGCAGTGGATGACGCACACAACGCGATGCTATTGTTCGATGCACTCGAAGAACCGGTTTGAGCGTTCGCCGGCGAGAGGCTTGCGGACATAGTACTCTGCGGCGCGGTGGTTACCGAGTCGGGCTTGCGATTGACGCAAGACGAGTTCGAATTCGTCCTATTAAAATGAAGCCATGATGAATGTCTGAGATTACATTCTTTACAATTATTTATAGAATTACAAACGGACACTCTGTGCTTAATAGATAGGCAGTTCACACACGCGTTACGATCTTTAACCAATTTAAAACGATTCGCGGGCGATGCCTGCATAAATTGCGGGCATTTAAATAAATGTTGATGTGCTACATTAGAACACAAGCATTTCAAAGCGGGATTATTATTAGTAGCTGTAGTGACAAATGCGAGTCTCTGCGAAGAAATATTTTTATTATTATCAGCGCGGGTACGATCGACAATTTTCTTATTGTTGTTAATAACCGACTTTGGAGACGAGCGCTGCATTATTTTAGCTTGATTTTTAATAAAATTTGCTAAATCTTCGAAGCTAGGTATCGTAGATGAATCACCTAGTCGTTCGAAATCGCGTATAGACTCTGAATCTATTTTCTTAAGCGCGATATGTAATATAATGAAATCTGCTAAGTCTGGAAGCTTGAGGTTCTTGAGACCTCTATACGCTGCAACAAACTTTTCCGTAAATAAATCAAAGTTATTTGCGGAGGCAGTAATATATTTAAATTCTAATAACTGATCTAAATAAGTGGCAGCAATCATTCTCTTGTCGTCATATTTATCTATGAGTGTCTGTAACAACACAGAATAATTTTCTGCGCAGGGTGTAATACCTGAACAAGCGGACAGCGCCTTACCGGTTAATTTACCAAGAAGGTAATACATTTTCTCTGAATCGGTAAGCGTTGTATTGTCGTGTATCGTTGATTTAAAATTAGCGTAAAATAAAGGCCATGAGAGAATATCACCATCGAACGATCTTAACTCGATAGGCGGTAAGGTAGGCTTAGTAACGCGTAACGAAGCCTCCTTGCCCTGAGTCTGAGGACTAAGTTGTGAGCTTACTAATTTGATACGGCCATACAACTCGTCAAAGGAAATTAAACTATAATACTGAGGTGTCGCCTCAGGATCAATCGTTAACAAGCGGTCATTGTATTGATCTAGGAGT
Organism: Lasiommata megera; assembly: GCA_928268935.1. Taxonomy (NCBI): domain Eukaryota; kingdom Metazoa; phylum Arthropoda; class Insecta; order Lepidoptera; family Nymphalidae; genus Lasiommata; species Lasiommata megera. The sequence continues at coordinate 6,683,912 of OV743308.1, read as the reverse complement.
TTTTGAAATTCCCTACGAAGCGTATCTACTGTAACGACAGAACCAAGAAAACTTTCCTTAACGTTTATATCTGTATGTACGTTTTTCGAAGAATCATAAATATTCTGAATTCTCTGGAATATAACATTGCGCTTAGCCTCTAACAACTTCAATTCCTTATCATTCGGTAGGGGGGAAGCGGCTCTTATTCCTTTATTTTTGTCCGTCATGGTTGTACGTATAAATTATACCAACGGGTAAAAAACGGAGATAACGCTTGTTAATAATGCGAAGCGCTCGCAATGTCACACTAGCGGCGTTAATGTAGGTAGGAACATTAAACTATCGAACAATGTATGTCGAATATGTATATTGTAATTTGATAAAATACGTAATATTTTATAAAAATATGCGAATATATAAATATATAAGAATGCGGGAGATGCCTACAACTCAATTGTTGTGGCGTGTTATGTGCGATTGCGATAAAATGTGACGATTATTACGCCACGCGGTATATGATACATATATAAAATATATTAAATATACTTATTAGATAATCCTAATAAGGGCGGAAGCGGTATGTTGGGACGAACCAGAGGGATGGACCACCAGTAATGGTCGCAATCCACACGTGGTCGACCGAACAAAGTTCGAGATCCGGCTCGAAGGACCAAAAAAATATGGAGGCGCGAATGCCGCCACTGTCCACCTTCGATAGGCAAGAACCAGTGGACTGTATCGTTTATTAATTTTGAATTTAGGCGTCCACGTGTCGGGCAAAGGGGCGTGAAGGAAAAGGGAAATCGTGCACTAACCTTAGCAGGTCCGCGACCTATACCTCGGCGACGAGCACAAAACACTCTCACATCCAGCACACACCCTGGCGCGGAACACGGACACCTCGCGGGATGAGATGGCACTCGGCAGCACCCACGAGACCACACTTCTAAGATGGCGGTTGCGAAAAATCGACCCGCTCCACGTACCGTGCGATCGCGGAGAGGTCTCGAGCCGACTTGAGGCGGCGCTTGCGTCGCGCCGCGAGCGTAGGTGACAGTACACGATAAGGAAGGGAGGGTAGATGGATAATAATCGTGGACATTGTTCGAATAATAAATCCAAAGATAGCCAATAGTTGGCGTTACCACACATCATTAACACAATAAGTTAATTACGTTTTTTTCTACAATAGAAATTCCCTATAAATAATTTATATGGCAAAACAACGTGTGCCGGGTCAGCAAGTAGTTATATAATTTTTTACTTTCGATAGGCGGTATCGTGATACCGTTTCTTACTATACGAAACGAAACGAAATACGACGACGATGACGAAAATAAATAGACACAATATAACCATACCTTGTAAATAAATGGTAAACATTAGAGTTGTCGGGGTTGTATCGGGCTATATTCAAAAGGTCTCCGACAGTTAGCCACAAGTCGACAAGATGAATTGCTCCATTTGAATCATCTGCATACTGATAGCGTGGTCCATCGTCTACATTCCCTAGAATTATGTCCGTCGGCAAGGCTGAAACATAATCCGCCATGTGTATCAAAAACTACATAATCTTTATTACCCTCGATTACTTTGGAAACCTACTTAATGAAGAAAGCTACCATCCTTTTTTTATGAATTCGATACTGTGTCTGGTTGGTTGTATGTTTGTGACTCATGCCTGGCTCAAGTACTGCATATATATTATACCAGAAAGCTTTCGGGAACGTTCCCGCCGGGCTTTAAAAGCCTTTGTCACCGATAAAAGACACCGATTTTCACAAAATTCGGCATAGAAATAGCTTGTTTCCCGTTGTCATGTGCTATTCTTTAGTCCAGGAAAACGCGTTCCAGCACGATGTCGCGTAGAAACCAATTAGAAATGTGGGTTTGCCATACCCTTAACAGGTTCGCCCGCTAACATCTTGGACTGCATCATCACTTACCATCAGAATAATCATTATATGAGATTGCCGTTAAGGGCTAGGCGAGGGCTTGTAGTGTAACTTTACTAAAGCTGGAATATTTTATATATTTACTTGTTTAATATATATTCAAGGTAAAAGGTATAAGTGGCTAGTGGCTATTCCACATGTTTATCGAAGTTTTTTTTCAGGTATGAATTGTACGCATTTTTTTTATCGCATTTTATAAAACTCCATGTTAGCCCTTGACTGCAATCTAGTGACAAGTGCAAATGCTGTCTAACATGGGGGGTAAGGCATTTGGATTAAACATAGGTATATGACTAATATCATGTCGACACATATTTGTCTTCAGGATGGTATGGGTAGTATGAGTCGTCACGTCAGAAGCCACCTACCAGACCAGTACAGAGAAAGTTGGAAATTGTAAATTCCCAAATTGCCGCAGCTGGAGATTAAACCCGAACCCAGGGCCTCCGAAATTAAGACCACATTGCTGTCAACGGCGCCGGAGAGGTAAAAGTAAAAAAACTTATTCATCCACTTGCTTTAAGTGGCAACAAAATTCTGTTACTGTTCTGTTAATTAAAATATCACTTGCTTCAACGGTGAAGGAAAACATCGTGAGGAAACATTCTGCCCGAGAGTTCTCCATAATGTTTTCAAAGGCGGATGAAATCTGCCAATCCGCACATGACCAGCGTGGTGGACTATGGCCAAACCCTTCTCATATTGAGAAGAGAACCGCGCTCTGTAGTGAGCCAAAAATGGGATGATAATGATGATGTCTTTTTTGCCATCAGTTAAATAACTATCATAGTAAGATAGATAATTCATACAGTAGAACTTACCAGAACAAACACAAAGGCACAAAACGCATGTTAAAGATAATATTTTTAACATTTTCGCGGTAGCTACGTAGGCACCTTTTGAGTAATAAAATATGACTCCTCCATTAAATGATATTATTCAATAATAAATGCTGATAAAAGCATCAATATTAATCCCCTTAATCGCAGTGGGATATTGATGTAGTTGAATGTTCATATTTATTGTATTTTTCCAATGTCCTACAGCATTTTATACCTATAGTCTTAGCGAACTTCGTGGCACACCACATGCGCAGTATAATTATGATGTGATACCGGGATCGATTCCCGGCTATGCGTTTCTGGCTAAACCCATCCTCCTTTAGTTCAAATCCCATCCTACTCTAGTTCATCACCCATCTTCCTCAAGTTTCTAAGCGACATCATACCGGAACGCTTGATCGCTTGGCGTCACCTCTCTGTCTCAAAGATGGTAACTAAACACGGCCACAAGTAAAAAGGACAGAAATTGCTATGGACACCTGACGATGTAATAGTTGCCACTGCTTTTTTATGAGGGCTTATGCCGCCACGCAATAATTATAAATTCCAATCAACTTTGATGTTTCACATCTGCTGATATGCAATAATAAATATTTGTAACTTCTTAACTATTGCACTATTGCACAAAACGGGGTTTTGTTGTAAATTGTTCCTTCCACAAAAGGTTGTCTGGAGGAGATCAATTTAAGCGATAAGCCCGCCTTTGAGCGTTGTTTCTCACCTGCTTTTTTTGTTTTTTATTTGTTTTAGATTGTAAGTTTGAATTAGCAATATAGAATTTGATAAGATCTGCGTGACGTTCCAAAAAGACCTTGATATAATGTTTCATACTTTAATTATAAGTTACTTGCAGTTATAATCACATGCAAATGGAGTTTAAGATGATGATATTTATAATGTCCTTTCTAACTAGTTTTTTTTTGTTTCATCACGTTCTATTATATTTGACATGAATATGAAATGAAAATTTTCATATTTACAAAAGGGAATTTATTGAAACATCGCAAATAAAAAGAACGAATAAAAAAAATAATAAGAAATTTTATTACTATACAATCAACTAGATTTAAAAACATTTAAACTAAGTGCTTAACAAAATTGTCCTCCAGATTAGTTTCTGGCAAACGGTGGTCTCATGTTAGTCAGGAACGTGTAGATGCCGCTGACGCTGTAAAGATAGAAATGTTAACTCAGTCACAAAACCAGCTATTGGTTTGACTAGTAATATCATCATGAACAACCCATTACCGGCTCACTACAGAGCACGGGGCTCCTCTCAATATGAGAAGGGTTTGGCCATAGTCCACCACACTGGCCATGTGCGGATTGGCAGACTTCACACGCCTTTGAGAACATCATGGAGAACTCTCAGACGTGCAGGTTTCCTCACAATGTTTTCCTTCACCGTTGAAGCAAATGATATTTTATATTTTAAAAAACGCACATAAGTAAACGATAACTACGAAAAGTTGAGGTGCGTGCCCGGATTCTAACGGATATAGTAATATGAACCATATTAAATAATTTTTGGTATGAAACGTCAAACATGTTCATAAAAATGAAAGATTTTACTGAAAATATATGAAATTTCGATCCACAAAGCTATTATCATTCAGGGTAGCTTAATGGGAAAGAAATAGCTGATGTTCAAATAAGTAGCTAGGTCATATTAAATTGTTTAGGCTCTTTTTGTGGATTCCATTGTAAAAAACAAACATACAACAGCTCCGATTAATTTTAAGGTGAGGAAACCAGAAATAGATAAGCAAAGACATTATTTCAAAATACAAGTCTTACTAATGTAACAAGACGCCATATATCTGCTTAGACTACATACATACAATGTACAAGTCTTAAAGTCTTAAAGTCAAAGTCTTAAAGCTGATAGGACCCCCATTAGGGGGTCCTATCAGCTTTAAGACTTTGACTCCATTTCAAAAGGTCCAAATTCGATCGTATGCATTTCTAACTTCCCGGAACATACTATGCGTTCTTAATATTTATGCAATGAGCAATTTTATATAAAATAACACTTGCTTTAGCGGTGAAAGGAAAAATCGTGAGGAAACCTGAATGACTGTTTCATAATGTTTCCAAAGGCCTGTGAAGTCTACCAATCCGCCACCGAACTTGGCCAGCGTAGGTCCATAACTAAAGCCATAACCCTTCCCATGGTAATGGGTTGATCCTGACAGATAAATTATATATAATTTTTATTATTAGTTTATGATGCTACTTACTCTGCCTTTGGAGCAATTCCTCCAAATATCGCATCCCGTGCACCAGTACAATTCAATGCAATAGCCTCCTCATAAGATTCACAAGCAGTACCAACGAATCTAGCTGCATTTGCATTGGGAATATCAGCTCTTATCGACTCGGCATAGTAGACGACTGCGTAGGTGTGTGAGCAGGATACGTCGGTTCCACAGCCGAGCTGCCACGAACCACCATTGGGGTAGAAGTCAATATCACCCAAGGGCATATCATAACCATAATGTCCAGCGGTGGTGTGCAGAACTTCTACAAGTTGAGCATCGTTTTTGTTCAGCTTCTGAGGATGATGAGTCCAACCAGGAAGAGAAGGATCGAGAGCTGAAACGAACATGAATTTGCTGAAACACCCATGGTAAGTTTTCTAGGCTAATCTATTGTGAAGGTATAAAATAGAACTAAATGTATATGCATGTAAGAATGTAGCAATGAGGCCGCTAAATTCTATGGTATTAGTTGAATTGGTTTTTCAGTTTAATGTACATACATACAAAGAAATAACGTGTGCCCAAAAACAAAGATCTGTTATTAAACTCAATCAACTCAGTCAAGATGCTACTATGCCGTCTAACGCTTGACGATAATATGCGAACTTAACGTCGACTAGCATAAAAAGGGAACAAAGCTTTTTCCTAACGTTTTTCCTAGCGCCCTGTTTAGCCACTTTTTATAAAATATAAGTTAATGGATTTCTAACAGCACCTGTTCGTAGTAAAATAAACAATAAAATTTCGTTTAATTATCCCAAATAAAAGATACAAGGCACCATGTGTTTCCAGAAAACTAAATACAATAATAAAATAAATATTAAGTAAGTAGCAAAGTAAAATAATTAAGCCAAGCTAGTGAAAATGTTAAAAAAAAAACATACAAACACCAAATTTAAAAAAACACCGTCTTACCAATAATGTGAGGCACGTTTCCATTGATCATCCTGGCTGCGATGCCTGCAGCATGAGATCCGAGGCCAATGCCAACGAGGTGGACATTAACGGTGCCATAACCGAAGTCGTTGCTCAGTAGATTAACGAACTGTGCGACCACTCTGCCCACTTGAGGAACATTAGCGAGCCCTGCAGTGTAGACGGAGGAACCTGGGCTCCAGTCAACGGCGAGCACGTTTATGTCTTGCGTGGCGAGATAGGCTTAAATGACAAAATCATTCATTATCTTCATCAACATCATCTCAATCATCATTGCATTATCGGCATCAATTCTCAAAGGACAAATGGTGTTAGAGCGTAGACGTCACGATTTAGTTGGTAGAATTTACGACTAGTAAAACATTAAAGTGATAATAACCGAGATCGACGGCTTAACGTGCTCTCCGAAGCACGGAAGGTAGCACCGCCAACTTCCTAACTACGGACTGAATGTGTTCTTTTAAACAGGAAACTTCAATACCCTGGGTTTCTTTCTCAAGTAAGAATTCTATCATTTTATAATTTACATTTTTAAATTATCTGTGTCGATAAACATAATTTACATTAGCTGTCTTTTTTTGTGAGACAGGTTTGCCCTTGACGACAATCAGCATCAGAAGGCACTGATGAGGTCTAGGTTGGAACGGTTGCCTAGAAAATGCCTATTCACTCTTCCCTTGAAGGAACTAAGGTTATACGTGGCTGGAAACACAAATGCTGGAAGTGAGTTCCACACCTTAGCGGTTCGATTCAGAAACGTTGCTGTCTTCTTTAATTTTTACCTGCAGATACAATTGAGATTGAATAATAAATATATAGTACCTGGTACTAGATGAGCATTGAAGTTCCCATCAACGCCTTTTCCATAGCTATGGATGGTGATGACAGTGGGGACGTTGTATTGGAACCCTGAAGTCAAAAGCGATGCCTGGGAAGGAAGCAACGGCTGACTTATCGTAGGATTTTGTCTGAAATAACACATAATAATCTTTTTAATTGCAATGCAAAGTCTTAACTCTGAACTGGACACAAAGCAGTTACATCTAAACTACATTTATGACTCTGATTACCTTTTAACGTGGAATAATCTCTTGCCTTTTAACTAGTAATAAACAACTGAACGTATTTGGATAAAATGAGACGTGAATAAGGTTTGTATCTTAAGGTATCACATAGCATATTATTTATTATTCGGGAAGTAATGATGTTTTAAAAGAACCCGTTACAAAAACGAAGAAAGTAGCGGGTCTGCTCCTTCTATATAATAATTGAGTAAAATTACGCTATATCTTAAAGGTAAATTTGTTTTCAATTCGAACAAATAATCTTTAGGTGGATTGTCAAGATTGTTCACAGATAACATCAGTAGCGGAAATATCAATTCAGTTGTAGTCGATTATAATCTTTATTTGACAGAGATAATGGTGGCATTCATTAATAATTACACTATCCCTGAATCTTTAGGTAATTATTAAAATTCTGATACTACCCCCCCCCCCCCCCCCCTCTACAAGTTAACCCACACTGTACAGTATGTATATTTTTATTGACATTTACGTATTTGACGTGATTGTTTTTCAAAACAAAACTAAAGCGTAGATCTAACCTGCGTCCTTAACCAGCGTTCAGTTTGGCGTCCTACGTACGACCAATCACAACACCTGCTCGTGGCAGAACAGAGTCTTGTGATTGGTCGACTGTAGGATTCAGACGTCAACCCTATGTCACTTGGACTTAGCTGTATTATCTTACCTTTAAGAGTAATAAAGCGAAATTTAAGAAGACACAAATTGGATGTTTGAAAATGGAAAATTTATCATTGGCGACATAATTTTAACAGAAAATAATAAAACTAACCTTGTGAACAAATGGAAGACTATTTCAGTCGGTCCCAAATTGAAGCCGTGCGCTATGAAAACAAAATATTTTTATTATATATTAACCTTTCTATTTTCAAGCTTACATAATCATCATACTCTACAAAATAATAGCGAGATAAAAGCAAACTTCTTCTTTATACATACAATATATAGATATATAATGAAACTGAAGGTGTCAGTGAAAGATCTGTTAAAAAAATCCGAGGCAAAAATCACTTTTCTTTAAATTATCAATATATTTTATATACAACTTTAAATATGAAGGTTTTTACTTAGAGCAGGAGCTCTGTGCTACTGAGATAGCAAACGCGGGCGTAAAGAACTCTCTCACTAGCATCCCAAAGAAAGTAGACTTTTGAGGTCCTGGGTTCGATTTTCGGCTCGAGTCTGGTCTGGTGGGAGGCTTTGACCGTGGCTCGTTACCACCCTACCGAAAAAGACGTGTCGCCAAGCGATTAAGCGTTCCGGCACGATGTCGCGTAGAAACCAATTAGGAGTGTGGGTTTACCATTCCCCTAACAGGTTAGCCCACTACCATCTTAGACAGCATAATCACTTAACATCAGGTGAGATTGCCGTCAAGGGCTATCTTGTGTTGGATAAAAAAAAGACTCCACGTCGTGAATTAGATGTAATTTTTCACGGAAAACAAGGACAAAAACATCTAGCATGATCCACATAGTTAGAGGGTTTACCTACAGTCTTTAAATGATCCACTATTTACATACCTGCTCCTAGAACACACAGCAGAAATGCTATTTTCCTAACCGTATACATTTTTATTCACTTCAAATAACCTTAACAAAGTTATGTTAGTGAGGACATTAGTAAAAAAAATATGAATATAAATGGGTTTTTCTTTTAATATACTACTTGTTATCCAAATTCTTGATAAATGGTAACAACGGCAATAAAATTGTCTGATAACTACAATATTTATGTGTTTTGTTCCGGTTAGTCATTATCGGCTTCTTTATTACTATTTTATTTGGCTGCAGCGGCCTTCTGTTATGTCTGTGATTACCAGGACACACATATTGGCGTAATACAGCAGATACGTTAAGTTCTCAGGATACTGGATTTAAGAGCTATAGTCAAGCATAATTATGTCACGCAGTGACAATCCAACTCAGTAAACGGATGACGTCTAGAGAAACGAAGTAAATTTTGACGACCTCCGTGGCGCACCGCGCGTGCTGTCACTTTATAAAGTTGGAGGTCCTGGGTTCGATTCCCGGCTCGAGTCTGGTCTGGTGGGAGGCTGCGGCCGTGGCTAGTTACCACCCTACCGATAAAGACGTGTCGCCAAGCGATTTAGCGTTCCAGCACGATGTCGTGTAGAAACCAATTAGGAGTGTGGATTTACCATACCCCTAACAGGTTAGCCCGCTACCATCTTAGACTGCATCATCACTTACCATAACGTGAGATTGCCGTCAAGGGCTAACTTGTAGTGGATAAAAAAAAAAAAAAAAAAAGTTGTTGAGTTGTTGTGAATTTTTGAATACAAAATGACATATTATTAATATTTTTTAAATGATTTACATGTAATTACAATATTATTTTTGCACGCCTACCCGGCAGATTGTAAGAAACTGTTATTAAATGTAACACCAATCAACTACACAATCTATGCAAATAAATGATTTGATTTCGTACAAGCGCCAAAAATCATCAATATCAATAGACGGACTTCCATCTCTTAACATAAATGTGCTACGTAAATTCGGCGGCTCCCTGCAACTAAACACTATGACCACCTATAACGTGTCTACTCTTGCTGCGATTTCTGGTGAGGGTTCTTCCTCCTTATATAGGAGTTCCTCTATAAGGAGGAAGTAAGTGAGGAGGTACGCACTCTGTCGCAGCGCGTGCGCTGTCGCATTATAAAGTTAGAGGTCCCGGCTCGAGTCTGGTCTGTTGGGAGGCTTAGGTCGTAGCTAGTTACCACCCTACCAACAAAGACGTGTTGTCAAGGGATGAGCGTTCCGGCACGATGTCGCATAGAAACTAATAAGAAGGGTTTTACCATACCCCTAACAGGTTAGCCCGCTATCATCTTAGACTGCATCATCACTTACCATCAGAATTACCGTCAGGGGCTTGTAGTATATAAAAAAAAAACCCATCCGACGGTCCCCCATGATATGTATTCCACATATTTACTCTGCAGCTTCGCGACTCACCGAGCTTGACTTTCTCTATCGCCCACTGAGTATCTAAAGATGTATTACGGAAATTCGTGCAAGACTTGACTTTTTTGATAACCTACGTGAAGGTTCGTTTGCTGGTGGTATCGCATTAAATTAATATCCAAATGCTTTGATAAAATAGCACTTATCAATCATTTCTACCCTCATGATTAAAATAGCATCTTATCGATCATGCTTTAATCTTTCATTTATATTAATTTTATAGAAAACGTATTAAGATAGCATTTATGGTTTGATGGAAAAATGGATTGAACTATCTACGTAATGATCTGCTATCTTGAGTAATCTCTAGTGATTATTGTTTTTAAATCCTAAAATATTAAAGGGGGTAAACAAATTAATTATTACGTCAGCTAAGATGAATATCTATTCATTTTGATATCATAACCGATTTAGTACCCTAATCTCAGTAGGTCTTAAGGAGGCTTATAGGTGATCTACATTTTCAGACTTTAATTATTTCAATCTTCTAATTCTAAAGGAAGGCCTCCAATCTCGTTGAAGAGACGGGATTTATCACCACATCTCCCTCCACAAGTACTTTACCATGCTGTTCCAATCGGGATACATTGACTATGGCCTATAATTTTTAAATAACAATAAAAACACACGGGGTAAAACAACGAACATTTCGTAAATCTGAGCTGGTTCTGAAAAACTCGTAAATTTTAACCCAAGTCATGATCTAAAGTAAATAATATTTTAATCATGATCAGCCCAATACTATCTCACTACAGAGCACGGGTATCCTCTCAATATGGGAAGGGTTTGGCCATAGTCCACCATCTGCCAATCCGCACCTGGCCATGTGCGGATTGGCAGACTTCACACGCCTTTGAGAACATTATGGAGAATGAAGCAAGTGATATATTTTTTTTTTTTCTAGCGGAAGCGGTGGTTAGGGTTCGGCGGTTCGAATCCGAGCACACACATTCGGAGCACTAACATTTTGGAGTTATGTGCGTTTATAAAAAAAAAAAAATACCGCATTATTTTAAAGTGACAGTTCTTGTATAGAGTGTCAAATTTGCCATAAATTATCCACATCAAAAGTAGATATCTGGGTAGGTATTTTATATGTAGGTAGGTATAATTGTAGAAATAATAACTTAATTACGAAGTTAATGTCGTAATAAAATTTAATATAATGCAAAAATAAGGATTCTGTTTTTTTTAATTGTAATGATTAAAAAACTGTTTTTAGTTACGGACCCAATAACACAATTTCGATGTACTCAATCTAATTTGGAATGTAAAATTGATATATATAAAAATAACTTGAGGAATGGCCACCCACGTTCATTCTAACAGGTCACAAAAGGTGTTGTGGGGTATGCACGGTTTCCATTCTTGGCAGAGCTTTTCTTTGGACCATTTCCCATGCGTGTTCAATTGGGTTGATGTCTGATGAGCAGGTCAACGCCGAACGTCGATGCAAGCATCGGCAAAAGTCCCCTCAAAATGAATGAAAACTGACAAAATTTTTGGAACGTCCAAAATTCGAAAGTCGAGTACGTCTTCTATCTAGCCTCTTACCGAAAGGAGAATCATCGGAAAAGCAAAAAATGCGCCAATCATTTTTTTTTTAAATATTCAAGTTAGCCCTATCTCACCTGGTGGTAATGGACGATGCTGTCTAAGATGGCAGCGGGTAACTTGTTATGAGTGGTAAACCCACCCTCCTAATTAGTTTCTACGCGACATCGTCCCGGAAAGCTAAATCGCTTGGCGACACGTCTTTGTCGGTAGGGTGGTAACTAGCCATGGCCGACGCGTCCCACTAGACCACACTCGAGCCGGGAATCTAATCCAGGACCGCACTGCGCCTCGTCACAACGTCTTCCTCTCAATTACGGTTTTCGCGAATACATTGTAACTCTGCTGTGGAACTATCTACGTCACGTAAACGATTTCGAATAGTTTGATGGCTTATCAGCAAGCCTAAAGACCTGTGGTGTATTGTAGCCAACATCATGGCCGGTACCTGACCACCACGGTCATGCGAAATCGTCCTCCATTGGTCTCACACAGATCAGCTACAGTACATTACATGGTGGCAGCTTGCAACATTCCGATAGCTCTCGTCAGACGTCGTTTCATATCGATGCATTTTTTTAATAAATGTAATGTAATAATAATATTTAAAAAAAAAAAGAATTTTCACACTTTCATAGATAAAGATCTTTATTCATCAGTGAAGAGCATTAGAGTCATCATCATCATCATCATCAGCCAACATAAATCCACTGCTGGAAATAGGCCTCTTTGAAGTAGCGCCAACTCATCCTGTCTCCGGCTTTTCGCATCCAGTCGATGCCTGCCACTTTTTGGAGGTCATCACTCCACCTGGCCGGAGGACGGCCCACACACCGTTAGCGCATTAGAGTAATAACAATAAACGATAGATACTTGATCCCTAGACACTTCTGATGGGTGCATCGTTCCGATATCATTGTCATAGAGATTCAGGGCCTATATTTTATCGTGCCTGGTATTATAGACCTACTAAGATCTACATTAATAGTAATAGTCAAATATTAACACCCTTAAAAAGACTAACCAACAGTAAAACCCAATGACAAATCACAGATGTACCAATAAAGGCACACGAGAAATGTCATGTGCCAAGGTTTGAAAATTAACCCTGTATTTGCAGGGTACATATTTACACTTTTTTTTAATATTAGAATTCAAATTTGTTCATTACATAGACTTTGCCGTAATATCCTTAAATATTAAAACGCAAACCACTCGTAGCTCGATGCATTCTGCGTGAAGTATATATATTTCATTAATCACCGTCGACATTCCGACCGTCTTTGTCTTTAGGGTGGTATTAAGCCACGGACAAAGCCTCCCACCAGACCAGATCCCAACCGGGAATCGAACCCAGGATCTCCAAAGTTATAATGTAATAGCGCACGCGGGGGAGAGAGTATGTGTTGTACTTATGTATTCATCGCGCTACATAAACACGTATCTAACATTCTAAGCGAGCATACGTAATCTGTAAATAAATACGAACATAATGTATAATTTATTATGTAAGGAAGATTGATTGATAATAGATACGTCTATAATAGTACAAAAATAATTTGCACATGTAAAAGGTTCGCCATCGCTGCCCTAATCAAATCAACGCTAATTAATCAAGCCTAGAATATGTTGATGATAACGAACGCATACTGTGATAAACGACTAAATAAATACACGAGGACCTCACCGAGAGCGTCACAAACAAACCATGAAGTTCCTGGTGGCACTCCTCGCCTGTGTGGCATGTGGGTATTGCTTTGTATTTATAATATTTTTGCTTACATTAATTAAGTCCAGATCCCGCTCATCATGAATATATAGTTTATCAAATCTTCGCTTAATGGCCCTGGGGTCGCCATTCCAGCAACCTGGGACCCGAATATCCCACTTCTGAGTGACTCCTTCTGAGATTATATTAAGCGGTGGTTAGGGCGCCAGCCTCCTAATCAGAGGTCGGCGGTTCGAATCCGGGCACGCACCTCTAACTTTTCGGAGTTATGTGCGTTTAAAAAAAAAATTTGCTTCAAAGGTGAAGGAAAACATCGTGAGGAAACCCCACCAGAGTTCTCCATAATGTTCTCAAAGGCGTGTGAAGTCTGCCAATCCGCACATCGCCAGCGTGGTGGACTATGGCCAAACCCTTCTCATATTGAGAGGAGACCCGTGCTCTGTAGTGAGCCGGTAATGGGTTGATCATGATGAGTGACTCCTGGGGCACTTGTAGAGAAATATTCAAAATGTGTACCGGTAATTTAAAGTGTGAATGTCTATTTCTTAACAGCAAACCATCTATTTCCTTTTTTATTTTGGAATGCAATAATTGTATCATATTCCTTATTATCATCATCAACATATTGATAAATACTGAGCAAAGGTGTACCACTCGTAATGGACACTGGTTTAGCGCCTAAACCACGAAGCTGAATATTGATTCAGTCACACTATTAAGTGTGGTTTAACTATCACATGATGGTAGTAATGCGACCTAAACGACTTCCAAGTTTGCGTCTTGCGTTGAACCAATCACAAGACACGAGTTCAAATGGGCCCATCATGTAATTGGTTGCGCGCATGACGCCTACTTGGAAATCTAAAGACGCAAGTTAGACGCCGTGGTTTGTTGATCTTTGTTGAGGCGGCCAAATGTGCTTTGCGAGACACGAGCATTAAACAGAGACATTTCCAACACAAAACTTGGTACAAAGGATATCTTGAAGAAAAATTGCACTGATTTTTGACCCAGCCGGTTATCGAGCCTTTGACCTCGACATCCGTAGTCGAAAATAATTTGTAAATATATTAGAGAACTGGACAGGTTCTACAAAATAGAAGGTACAATATTACCTACAGATACGAGAATATGTAATACAGGCTTACCAACTAGCAAATTCTTAGATACGCGGCAATCATGCACATTGCTCTGAAAATACAATGTGCTAAAATGTTCCATCCTTCTTTAACGAGAACTCTCATTGCACATTTTTCCAATCATCATCATCATCATCATGATCAATATTACCGACTCACTACAGGCCACGGGTCTCCTCTCAATATGAGAAGGGTTTGGCCCTAGTCCACCACGCTGGCCATGTGCGGATAGGCAGACTTCACACGCCTTTGAGAACATAATGGAGAACTCTTAGGCGTGCAGGTTTCCTCATGATGTTTTCCATCACCGTTGAAGCAAGTGATATTTTAATTTTTTTTTTAACGCATATAACTCTAAAAAGTTAAATGTGCGTGCCCGGATTCGAACCACCGACCACCGATTAGGAGGCTGATGCCCTAACCACTAGGCTATCACCGCCCACAATTTTTTCAATAGAGACTCGTATAAATTTTGTGACAAAGGAATATTAATCATGATCATCATCATCATTTTCTACCCATTACCGGCCAACTACAGGCGCGGGTCGACCAAGCTTGCCTAAGCCTTCACTTTTCGTCGCCATTAAAGCATCTTATATATTAATAATACATGCAATATTATTAATATATATTATTTTTAGTATGCGCTGGTAGCGCACTGCCAGTAGTACCAGGAGACAACAGTCATTATGTAGAAGGTGTAAGCCGCTACATCTGGATGCCCGATGACAATAACGTTCCTCAACTCGTTGATCTCGAAGAACCAGTAGACGAAGTAGCGCTTGCGGAAACCAGAAACGGAGCAGACAACTCATACTGGCTCTTCACCAGGTAAGAATTTAAAACGTCATTTTCAACGGCATACACTGGTGGACATAGATCTTTTGATCGTTAGTAGAATTTCCCCGCGTTAGAGATTACCTGCCACTCATTTAGTGTATGGGCTGCCTTGATGGGCGTCCTACCAACTGCCAGTTCAAATCGCGCCCAGGTCTGAGAAGAAACCCACAACAAACTTAGCCGGGGTTTTTTTTTGTTATCACCATCTCACACAATCCTTAATATCGTAATATGATTTTTCTAAAAGCTTTTAAGGTCTTAAGTAGTACGCATTAATTGTTTTACAGACGTAACCCAACCGCCCGCCAAATTATCGTCAACGGTAACGCAAACTCTGTTCGCAACTCCAACTACAATGGAGCTAGAGCATTGAAAGTTATTGTCCACGGGTGGAACAACAACGGAAACTCGGATGTGAACAACTACGTCAGAGACGCTTTCCTGTTTAACGGAGACCATAACGTCATTGTTGTCGACTGGAGCCGCCTTGCCAACGGTGCTTACAACAATGCAGTGCGTGGAGTCCCCGACGTGGGACGTCACCTTGGCAACTTCCTACAGTGGCTTATCAACACTGGCGGCGGTAACTGGAACCGCGTTCACTTGGTTGGCTTCAGTTTGGGCGCTCACGTTGTTGGCAATGCTGGCCGCCAAGTTGGTGGTCGTCCAATTCGTGTCACAGGTAATAAATGTTGAAAAAATCTTTTTTTTTTAATATCATATTTATTGAAGTCCAAGGAAAGTTCTCATGAAGCTATAGTTAGCTAAGCATATAGTTATAGATTGTTTAAAGAATTCTTTGAAAAATCTCTTATCATGTTTTAGGGCTTGATCCTGCTGGTCCTCAATGGGGCGGAAACGCCAATGCCTTGAACCGCAACTCCGGGGTTTACGTCGAGTCCATACACACAGATGGTCGTGCACTTGGTATCATGGATCCTATTTCCAACGCTGACTTCTACCCTAACGGTGGCAGGAGCCCTCAGCCTGGATGCGGAATCAATAACGCCTGTGCCCATGGTCGCTCATTCCAGTTCTTTGCTTCAAGTATACGAACCAACCACTTCATTGGCAGACAGTGCAGAAACCTACATGAAGCCGAACTTGCACACTGTACCGGTGCGCAGCTCCGAATGGGTAACGCTGATTTAGGAAAACGGGGGTAAGTTTAAACTAATCTAAATAATAATAATATTACATTATCTTCAATCGATTCGTTTTAAAAAAATGCAAACAAAAAGTTCCTTCTAGAATAGCGGGCTACTAAAAGTATCCGCATTTCAAACGACCTCCGTGGAGCAGCGCGCGCTGTTGCATTATAAAGTTGGAGGTCCTGGGTTCGATTCCCGGCTCGGGTCTGGTCTGCTGGGAGGCTTCGGCGTGGCTAGTTTCCACTCTTCTGACAAGGACGTGTTGCTAATAGATTTAGCGTTCCGGGACGATGTCGCGTAGAAACCATTTAGGAGTATGGGTATGGTGAGTAGTTAAGGAGTATGGAAGTATGGGGTTGGTGAGTATGGTGGTTAAAAAACAAACTTTACACATAATCGACTACCAGCACCGACTGACCTCGCGTATTTACTACCGACGCACACAGGTTAATTATACCTGTGTGCGTCGGTAGTAAATGTGCGAAGTTGATTTATGGTTGGTGTAGAAGTTGGCTTATTACGACGAGTATTACTTTTAAATGTTTCAAACCCGCCAACCCTTATTGGAGAAGTATGGAAGTGCTAATCTCTCATTTCCTCTCTCTTATAAGAGGATAAACTTATACAAATAGATAGTGCGTTAATTTGAATATGATGATGTTGTAACCAAAGTGATTGGTTTAAATTAACATTCTAATTATTATTTTTATTTTTAGCAACGGTCTGTTTGGCCTGGTGACTCGAGCAGGCTGGCCTTTCTAAAGGAATTACAAGTAGCGACGCCTTCTTTAACTGACTACACGAACGGTTCAATTACCTATAAGATATTTTATTTAAAAACAAAGCTATATTATGTTTGTAAATATAGATTAAACAAAGTCTCTTGCTTCATGTATAAATAGTTCATGCAATAAAGCTGTAAAAAAATGTTTTATGTTTTATTGAAAACGCCCTATGAATTTACTGATACCACCTGTTTCATACCTGTTTCACGCCATTTAAATTTACTGATTATTATACAATTTCAACTGAGGCCCACGGTTTCACCCGCGTAAGTTTCAAAAAATTACTTTCTCTAAATTAAAGCGGGGTCTAAAATAACTATTTTGTTTTGGTAGATTACATCTTAACAAAATAGTTAAGGAACTGACTCATAGATGTAATCTCTCCCGCACTTTGTTAACGCCCATTCCTTTAGAATAGGTCAAAGTGGTTTCGGTGGTCCTGATAAGTCCGGTTCGTATTTATAAAATAATATTTAACTGCTGCACTAAGTAACAGGCTAGCATGGTATGGTCGTATAATGCGGAGCAAAGAAAGTGATGTCACCAAAAAAATATTATATATGAACGTGGAAGGGCAAAAGAGTAGAGGAAGACCAAAGAAGAGATGGATGGATTGTGTAAAAGAGAATATGTGGGTAAACGGTGTGGATAGTGAGGTGACGACTGATAGAAGTGAGTAGAAGAAGAAGACGTGTTGTGCCGACCCCACATAATGTGGGATAAGGATAAGAAAAAGAAAGAAGAATATAACTGCTACATTAAATCTCTGATGATAACTATTTGAATAAGAATTAATACTAAAATAACGAATGTGGCCAAATTTTGTTTCTATCGGCCTAATAATAATATTTTAGAACACAAAAGCTGTTATTGTGTCTAAACAATAGATAAACTGAGATATACACATTTCCTCGATGGTTTTTTGTCGGTAATAACGAGTTCATCATTTAGTCACATTTTCATTAGTTTTAGTCAGCGCACGCCACAGAATGAATATTATAGGCAAATATTTGCTACTTTTATTATAGAATATTGCAATTTACTAAAAAACTATATTACTTTTTGATAATTTATTTTGCCATATCACAATTTGCCCAGGCATGAACATGAAGTGGTCTAATAAGATAATCATGTAATTTTTTAGAAATGTAGCCTTACCTACAAATGTTAGGAAACTAGAATTGCACCCGGCTTTTCCCACTTGTACTATACGCATTACCTTAATAATGTGAATGTTATGCGTTAACCTTTAACCACAAGAGTGTAGGCTATGCGGACAAAAGGCGCCATTTCGTCGTGTTTTCGTGATAGATACCTCCATCTGTGACTTTATGTTACTATAAATGACGGTTTTACATACAGTTTAAAGCAGTGATTCCCAAAGTGATCTATATCGACCCCTAGGGGTCTATGACAACCTGCAAGGGGTCTATGTCAGCGAATAAAAATTTGGGGTCCATGAAATGAAAATGGGGACCACGATAGTGGATCTACGAAAAAAAGAAACAGACGACATCATTAGCCCAGGAGATTTAAGATAACCCCTACAAAGTTGATTTATTATTAAAGCATCAGGTTCACCTTCTCACTAAAAATATTGACTTATTGCTAATGTTATTTTATTTATAGTTTATTTTATGTTTATTTAATGTTACGTATATTTTACATAACAGATACAAAATTTTATTTTGAGTAGTTTTAATTTAAATTCAATTAATGTATAAATTAACATGTCTTCTTACTTTAAGTTTTTAACACTAAACTTCACTACAGTTAGAAATTTACAGGAAACCAATATCAGGTAAGTTGGGAGTCTACCCAACGCGGAAAAACATGACAAGGGGTCTACGACACAAGAAAGTATGGGAAACTCTGGTTTAAAGCATAACCAATTACCCCCGTTTTCAGATTTTATTATTCTAAAGTAAGTCAAATAAAAAGCATCCTCTGTTCCAAGACAAGATCTTTTTTACAATATTTATCAATATCAAAATCCGTTCAGCCATTTCAGAATAACATAGCAATGTAGGTAATTGCACCCTAAACCTATTCTGTAGAAAGCGTGTCATTTTAATTATAACTAACCGATATCACTCACTGTTACGATCTAAGGTTTGAATATTTGGTATTAGAACACCAAATGGTGAGACTTTAATCAGTTTTTAAGGCTCGGTTCACGAACACAGTTCAGTCACAGGTTGATTGTCCAGAATGGGGTCAAGGTCACGAGGTTTCTCGATCAGCTGTTTCATTTCTCAGCTATGACCAATGCTGGTTTTTATATCCCTTTAAGGCTTAGATCCTCTTTATACGATAATCGTGAACAAAGGAATAGTTCCAGAATCAAGATTTATGGATATTTTAAGAATTTACCAATAACATTAAACCGAGAATCCGTTTAGAAAATGAGCTATGAACATTAAGTCTAATAAGGTTATCAGTAACAATAATATAAAATGACACACAATACACACACTCTACTACTAGGATTACAATGAAAAACTCACCCAATAAAGGGTTTTAACAAAGAGAATTATAATTTATTGTGACCTTTGCTTCAAGGGAGGGTCACTCCGATAATCTTTGACACACAAAGTTACATAAATGCGGGTTTGCTGACTTGGACCATAATTCATCACAAGCTAGTGTGATAACCGGGACCGACAATAACACAGCATCAAAATAAAATTCTGAATCAAGGTAACATTCACATATATAATATACAAAACACTCCAGAAAGAAGTTCAAGGGGTCATTAGACAAATAATTCCTCCATTTAGATCTATGGTTTTAATATTTGACTATAAAAACACTTTATACACTTTATTTCTCACGCAAGTTCATTATATGTATACAGAACGTAATATATAAATTTTACAAGTGTAAGTACACAAGGAAGCGGTGATAGCCTAGTGGTTAGGGCGTCAGCCTCCTAATTAGAGGTCGGCGGTTCGAATCCGGGCACGCAACTCTAACTTTTCGGAGTTATGTGCGTTTTTAAACAATTAAATTATCACTTGCTTCAACGGTGAAGGATAACATCGTGAGGAAACCTGCACGCCTGAGAAGTTCTCCATAATGTTCTCAAAGGCGTGTGAAGTCTGCCAATCCGCACATGGCCAGTTTGGTGGACTATGGCCAAACCCTTCTCATATTGAGAGGAGACGCGTGCTCTGTAGTGAGCCGGTAATGGGTTGATCATGATGATGAAATATACAAAGGTGGTCTTATTGCTAAAGCAATTTCTTTTAGCCTTGGGCCCCACCCAGAGTTTGGGGTACAGGTTTTGCCTTTATCTAAGTCTATATAGTCGCTGGATACAAGCGGCCCAGGACCGTGGCCATTGGAACTCCCAACAAAAGACCTATGTCCAGCAGTAGACGTCAATCGGTTGAAATGATGAAGTCTATATTATGTTTAGTGTGCCTAGTTTTGTCGCCACAGTGTAGAAATGACTCCTAAGTTTACCATAACGTGTCATGACAGTGCTGGTTAATTCTTTCATCTACATCTTGTAAGGATGCCTGCCGGTAGGTTTATGTCCAATAAATTCCGGAACATGTAAGAAAATTGATTTAGAACAACGTTATTTTTGCATAACACTACAGAGAATAAAGATTAAGATGTGAACTTTTACAATAATATTATTGGTATAGAGTTACCAGAAAACCGTAAATGCTTATAAAATCGAGCTTATTGTTATAGGGTTAAACCGAAATAACACTGATAATGATCGGTTTTTTATTTAATAAAACATTCAATTTATATAGATTTTTGATAGCAATATAGCTTCTAATCTACCAGTAGGTACATTAGATAAAAAAACATTTTTTTTTTGTTGGTGATATGAATGTATCTATTTCGATAATTAAATCACTTGCCGAATTTCTTAAGTCAGCCACATACCATTAATTCGTTGTATGCTATGACTTTTTATCAAAATGCGAAGTTCACGTACTCACTGATTATACAAAGAGGTGTACAATCTTCACAATGATTAGATATCTACTTAAGTATGCATAGATTATTAATTATATAAAAATCAGCACATGCGGTACAAAACCACATCTCCGTTTGACGAGGCCAAAGCAAGCTTTAGATCAAAAGATGAGATTTCTTCTACATTTGATTGCTTGTCTGGCGAGTTAGTATTATTATACTTTATTTTTAAATTTATGGTATCACACTTTGATAAGTATTATTCTTTGCACTTTTTCTTCTCTTTCTGACAAATTTATATCATATTTAGAAGATCGTAAAGATAATATGTAATTAAGAGAATTTATTTATTTGATGATTCTCGAAATTCCTAGTTTATTCATTTCAGTACTCAAGAATAGTGTGATTGCGACGCCAGTAAGCTATAGTACTGAAGATAAAATGCACATTTCTCAAGAAATTTTAGATACCAATAACCTCGAAGAAAGAATCAATGAAAGCAATCTCGAAACTATTTTTAGTAATAATGATATGATAGTAAATGAATATTGGCTGTTTACCAGGTCTGTTTAATTAATTTTATTCATAAAAATTACCAAATAAATCACTTAAAGGTTTGTCTTTTAATTAAATATTTTTTACAAACTGATTCATATTATAGGAAAAATCCAACATCACCCCAAATTATTGTCGATGGAGATGTGAATTCTATCTTGAATTCAAACTACGACGCCAGAAAACCACTTAAAGTGTTAGCACATGGTTGGACCAAACATGGGAACGCTTTGTCAAACCGAATGATGACGTCTGCATTTTTGGAAACATATGACGTCAACGTCATTGTTCTTGACTGGAGAGTAGCTGCCAGTGGAAGCTATATCGATGTTGCTCTAAGGATTCCCGCGACTGGTCTGGCCCTTGGAAATTTCTTACAATGGATGCTAAAGTACGCTGGTGGAAACTGGAATACCGTGCACCTAGTCGGCTATAGTTTTGGCGCTCATATAATGGGCGTCGCTGGACGTATTCATGGAGGTCGACCTATACGCGTCACTGGTGCGTATTTTATCTATTCATATATTTTATATTTTTGGCAATCAAGTTACCAGTTTCAGAGTTCAAACAACGCAAAGTTAGTATGACCTTCATCGCATTGACCGCGTAACTAACAACAAATTATTAAAACAAATGATAAGTGAACAATCTTAATCTTTCATTGATATATGAGTCAGTGTTTTGTATTAGTACTGTTACGTATCATATTTTGCAGCAATAAGTAACGAAATACAATCTTAACTTATGCTTATTTCTGGCGTCCATAAACATCTTACTTTCAGGCCTAGACCCTGCAGGTCCCGGTTGGAGTGGTAATTCTTACGCCTTGAATACTGCAGCTGGTCGATATGTCGAAGTTATACACACGAATATAATGGTCAGTGGTATAACCGAACCTATTGCTCATACGGACTTTTATCCCAATGGCGGCCAATCTCAGCCGGGCTGCGACGATAACGCGTGTAGCCATGCCCGGTCTTTTCATTTGTTTGCTTCGAGCATCCGAACAAACCATTTTATTGCTAGGCGATGCACTGGTTTCTTACAAGCTGTACAAAACAAATGTATTGGCAGCGAATTTAATATGGGAAACGGAATCTTGGAGAAAAATGGGTAAGAATACAGTTCTAAAATTTACAAATAAGAAAATCTACTTATTATTTTGCGATATATTTTGCTCTTAAACTCTAAAACTTATGTTTCTTTAAAGACATAGATTTTGCCTAACATACATTATTTTAAAGTTGTAATATACTTTTAATGTAATCTAAGCAGGAAATTGGGATAATCAACTGTCTTGATAAAATAAATAATTAATTCTGATACAGTGAACATTAATCAATTTCTCGAATGTCCTACGTGTTGGACCTAAGTTTTACACACAAAAAAAAACATGTGTTTTTCGGTTTTTTAATACTAATTTCACTGTTAACACTATATCAAACAAGTAAACTTTAGTTAAGTAAACATTCTGTAACGTAAAGCCTATGGGTGGAGTTTTTTTTTAATTTTATTAAATTTTCTTTACAGAAGGGGAATTTATGCATTGACCACAGGAAGCAGCTGGCCTTTTTAGAATAACTACTCTAATAAGAATAAATATTTTTTTTTGTTTTTTATTGAGTTTAAGTTATTATTAAAATATGATACTTTTTATTGGTTTAAGATCACGAGTGCATATCTCAATAACTCGGTTTATTCTATAGAATTAATGTCGGTCTCCCATGGAAAGTTCATTGTTTCAGTTGCCTCTAGGATTTAATTGTTTTATTCCTAAATCAAATTCCTAAATGAAAAAATTGATTCGATTTACTGATATCTTCAAAGAACACAGTACTTCCATTTATCTCAATAGATATCAGTCCAGGTTTATCTTTTTATATAATGAGCATCAGCAGTCTGCTGATTTCAGACAATGGAAGATTTTTGCATTGATAACATTAAACTGTCTGGATTTTTGATTCAAGTACAATAATTGTAGATTAATTGGCGTAAGACGTCATTTGGCAATCATCATCATCATGATCAACCCATTACCGGCTCACTACAGAGCACGGGTCTCCTCTCAATATGAGAAGGGTTTGGCCATAGTCCACCATTTGGCAATAATCACACGAAATTAAATTTATTTTCATGATTGATGGATTTTCATGTCTTAGTATAGTTAAAATTATGTTATTATTGTAAATACCGCAAAACATAATAATATAGAGTTATATAGATTTAATAATTTGTATGTGTACATTACATAATCTAGATATACATTTATATATTTTTTTTAATTTTAATCCTTATCCTTTTCTGTACATTACTTGTTCGTATTTTATTTTGTTATTTACTGTTTTTTCAATATATGCTTGCGCTTGCCTTAAAGAAGTTTTTCCCTATGATCTATAATGTACTAGATATTATGCAATCACATATATTATAATCCAGTTGAAAAAGTGTAAATGTTTGTTTTTTTTCTAAAGATCTGTTAAGTACTTAACAAGTACTGTTTAGAATTTTGTATATTAACTATTTGTATATACTGATATATAATTTATATACCTATTCAATACAATATAGTTTCATTGCTTCTACAGATGTTGATGACGGCCTTTCACTACCAAAATACTATTAACAGACAACAAATTCGTGAGTGACAATTTTTGTACACTTACAGCACATCTAGTTTATTTGACCGATACTTTCTCTACTCTTTACAGCTTAGAACTATCTTAACAAGGGAATTATTGGCCACATTAAAGTACCCCCATGGACGACCTGTATTAAGAATGCATTTTTTTTTTTACTTTTATAACTTTTCATGTATCCATATTAATAAATCATGAAATCATGGAAAAAAAATATTCTTGCATTAGATAGTTTATTGAGAAAAGATGTATTCTTTAAATTTGTCTGCTTGGGAATGTTACCCAGAGCCTCGTTATCGACTACATCGAATCAATAGACTAATCGAAGATCTATGAAACCAAACGCACCAGGCATGGTTGGGCCTTGTTAGATAAGCCAGAAAGGCTAACTTGAGAATAAGAGCCTGTCAACAAGGAGTTATGTCAATATCAATATTGACTGCATGACATCAGAACCTACAGTGTAGAGTAGTTTACCCGCACTCTCGCATGCCATACATTCTATAGCGCGGACACCAGATAAAACAACTACAAAGAGATAAAATAAAAAGTATATATATATAAGATCTAAGGCCAGTATATAAAATAGTATTTAAGAGCAGTGAAACCCCTGAGGATAAGACATCAGCCTTGAAGGGACCGAGTTCAAACCCCGGAACGCGTCTTTAACTTTCCGGAGTAATGTGCGTCCTGAATTTTTTAAGCATTCTAATATTAAAGACCACTTACTTTAACGCTAACGCAAAGAAAACATCTTGCGGAAACCTGCATGCCTGAGAGATCTCCATAATGTTCCTAAAGGCGTACGAAGTTTACCGATCTGAATTTGGACCATTTTGAGAGAATACTCGCGCCTGGAAATCGGTTTTTGTTATTGAGAAGTAATGATGACTTAAAATATAATCAATTAGTAATAGAATTAATACAAAAGAAATCGCTCTCGCTTTCGAAGATTTTCGGATAGACGATGAGAAAGACTAACAATCGCTTTGAAATGACACACAAACAAATGCACAAGAAAAGACTAACAGATATCTCCTCAGAGTTATTTCTTGTCTTGCTTGTACATTCATCTGGTGTATGCTCTATTAATGATATGTAAATCGACGACGGTATTGAATTAACACATGGCTTAGCTTTGATGTTTTGAAAATATTTTAGAAATATTTACTACTATGAAATGAAGGGTGTAGCAAGTTCTATTATAGATATATCGAAAGAAATGGGCTTGGGTATTGCTCTAACTAGATTCACAATGGTACCAATTCTAAACGGGTTCTAAACGGATGATTAAAAAAAAGATTAGTCATCTTAGTATACTGTAGGGTTCTTCGCAGCATTCACAAAATTTAAAGCTTTCAATTTATGAATGTTATGTAAGTATTACATGAACATTTCATTTAGGAATGTTCAAGTTCCTAAGTCCATTTCCTATATCAATGCATTTGTAGCTTATTAATTTGGATAACAACACCCAATTATGATCCTAACAATTGATTTACAGATAAATCACTAACGGTGCGATAAAACGTTAATAAATACCGCTTCTTCATTGGTAGTAAGATATTCACACATTAATGATCATGAAGTTATTAATACTTCTGCTAGCCTTAGTAGGCTGTTAGTATTTTTTTCTTACAATAAAATAATATTCCCTTAACTCTTTATTTCTTTTTATTGAATGACTATTGGGTATTATAAATATTTCTTGCTCCATTTTGCAGTATGTGCAGGTGGTGCTTTGCCCATAATACCTGGAGATAATAGCCATTATGTAGAGGGAGAAAGCCGCTACATTTGGATGCCCGATGGCAATGGTGTACCCCATCTGGTTGATTTAGAGGCTCCTGTAAATGAAAAATTGCTTGAGACCAGAAATAGAGCACTTAATTCATACTGGTTGTTTACAAGGTGAGACGTTCTTAAAGATATACATTGCGTAACAACTAACAAAATTAACTGTTTGTCATGTCAATTAATTTGTGTTTTCAGAAATAATCCCACTAACCATGAAATCCTTGTAAACGGTGACGAAGACTCAATTCTAAACTCCAACTATAGAGGAAATCGACCAACTAAAGTGATTGTTCACGGTTGGAATAACAATGGTGCTTCAGAAATGAATCCTGCTATTACATCTGCATTTCTTGCCAATGCAGACGTAAACGTGATTGTTGTTGACTGGAGCAGCACCGCCAGTGGACCATACACCTTAGCAGTCCGTGCAGTTCCAGACGTAGGCAGACATCTGGCTAATTTTCTTCAGTTTTTATTCGATACAGCTGGTGGAAGCTGGAATAACGTCCACTTGGCTGGACACAGTCTAGGAGCTCACGTGGTTGGTAACGCTGGTCGCTTTGCCCCGTCACTTCCTGCTCGTGTAACTGGTAATTTGTATATATTTCATTATAATAATGTCATGCTAGCATGGTGTGGTCGTATAATGCGGAGGAAAGAAAGTGATGTCACTAAAAGAATGTTATGTATGAACGTGGACGGGCAAAAGAGTAGAGGAAGACTAAAGAAGAGATGGATGGATTGTGTAAAAGAGGATATGCGGGTAAACGGTGTGCTTAGTGAGGTGACGGCTGATAGATTTGATTGGAAGAAGATTACGTGTTGTGCTGACCCTACATAATAAGAGATAAGGACAAGAAAAAGAAGATAATAATGTGTTAATAAATTATGGCATAAAAGCAAAGATCATGTTTATTAAAAATCAAGTTTTTATGAAATCAAGGATTAAAATCCAAAGTAGAATATTTAAGTCATTTAAACTCCACGTAAGTGTTTAACATGCTGATTTGCAAGTTAATTTATTTTAATTTGCAAGATATTTTTGGACACATAATAAGTCCAAAGATAAAGCCTCCTTTATGTTTACTTGTAAGATTAACAGGTTCCTTAAAACATTATAAGTACACAAAACCAAAAATATAGTATGATCCAGGTATCGAATCAAAGTAATCCTGATCTTTAGTCGAATATACTAGACTACTTGTCTAGTAATAATAATAATTAAATTTCTTTTATTTAGGTATGGATCCCGCTGGACCTCAATGGGGTGGTAATTCAAACGCTCTAAACCGCAGCTCAGCTGTATTCGTCGAGTCCATCCACACTGACGGCGGTTTTCTCGGTATCATGGACCCTATCTCTCACGCTGATTTCTACCCTAATGGAGGACGAAACCCCCAGCCAGGCTGTTGGCACAGTTTATGCTCACACGGCCGTTCGCATGCGCTTTTCGCCTCTAGTGTTAGAACAAATCACTTCGTCGGAAGGCGTTGCAGTAATCTCCAACAAGCCCGTGATGTTCAATGTTCTGGTGCTACATTGAACATGGGCAACACTTTTTTAAATAAACGAGGGTATGTTTCTTTAATTATCTCTTACTCTTTATTGCCAGTGACTTAAGACGTTTGCTTTGGTTTTACAAAATCCGTACGAGCTGACAAATAATCTTTCGCATCTATAATATTGATGTTGTGTAAAATAAACTCACATATTTTCTTTTTTACAGATCTGGTCTACATGGCCTGGAAACTGGATCAAGCTGGCCGTTTTAGATCATAACATAAGTATATAATAAATAAACATAAGGTTATTTAAATTATATGTTATAAATGAAAAACTTTACAAACTAAATCTTTTCTTTTACCAGCCCTTATCCCACTGTCGTGTTCATAGGCGTTCATTCATCAGAGTCATAGACGTAGGACGTCCGGATATTTTCCAGAGAATGTCATAAAATTCTTGATCTGAGCTCACGACGTGGTTGAATTCGGTTGTTGTGAATTATATAGCGTTAACAGTAACCTAAGTTTCAAAATTCTGGAGAGGGGATTTTGGCACGCCAACCAAGGCACACAAAAACAAGTACCGTCATTAGAAACGAGCCAGGTGTGTAAAATTATTCGAACCTGTTACCAATAATGGTAACGAGTTATAAAACTCATAGTACATAAAGCGAAAACATATTGTATTAACTTTATTAGTAATATTTTATGAAATTTAACTATACAAAACCCTCATGACAACATAAATGATGACCATAACAAAAGTTAATCACACGACTCGCCCTACATTGCCTTTTTACAAGGCCCGTTATCTTAACTTAAAGTACGTCATAACATTCTTCCATCTACTCAAACTGCAATCAAATCCATTAACGGCTTGGTTTTAGTGTAGTTTATATTAAGAAGAACCTCGCATCGTAAGAAAATCCGTAAATCTGGACTGCGAGTGGTAAAAATAATCCTCTAATGATTTTTAATCGAAATGAAGAAATGAAGTTGTCATCTGTTCACAAAATACTATCATGGGTTTTTCCTTCAAACAGTTCTGGATCATTCTAATCAATACTGATTACACGATAATATAAGATGCGTAGAAAAAAAGATCACGAACGATTTGTACAAAGTAGAGCTTTGTTACATCAGAATATCTTATCCCAATGTTTTGGGATTAAAACGAATTAATTACCTATCAAAAAAAACTAATTAATTAGATAAATTGGAGATAATAGTTTGATAGTAACTTAATATAAATATTTTGCAAAACCTTTTACGCAGACAGTGCAAGCTGTTTGTTCACTATGAAGCTCATATTGGTTTTGCTCGCAACAGTCGCATGTTAGTATTTTCTTATACTTGTACTTTACTATGGAACTAATTCTGTTAAATACGAATCTCTAAGCTGAACTAAATTGAAAGGTCTAAAAAGTGAAAACATTGTAAAAAGGATATCATTACTTATAGACCTGTAAAGTTCGTTTACTTTAGAGATTTGTGCACACTAGAATTGGCACCAATGATTACTTATTTTAATTTTTGATTGTTAATTTCTAAAATATTGCTATTATTAAAAAGCAACGGGTGAACTTCGGTGCAAACCTAAGTTTCAAAGTCAAGACTTTCACATCGTTTGTCTACGCTTTCCAAAGAAACGGGATTTCTTGACAGACACAACGAAGTGAACTTGTAAAGAATTCTTTTTCCCTTTTAATTGAGAAGTATACCTTGTGTGCTATATAAAATTTAATATTACCTAATTTATATATTTGTTAGCTGTGATAGTCTCGTGGTTAGGACGTTAGCCCCTAATCAGAGGTCGGGGTACAAACCTGGGCACGCACCTATAGCTTTTCGGAGTTTTGTGCGTTTTTAAGCAATTAAAATATCACTTGTTTCGACGGTGAAGGAAAATATCGTGAGGAAACCTGCATGCCTGAGAGTTCTCCATAATGTTCTTAAAGTTGTGTGAAGTCTGCCAAACCACACATGGCCAGCGTGGTTGACTATGGCCAAACCCTTCTTACATTGGGAGCAGACCCGTGCTCTGTAGTGAGCCGACAATGAGTTAATCATGATGTAATCATCGTGATGATGATTACCAAAACACTTAAGTAACATACTACAATGGTACTCACAGTACAGTTGTTTTTTATAAACGAAGATTATTTTAACCATTGACGTAATTTTAGTATGTGCTGGAAGTCCAGTGATACCGGAGGATAACAGCCACTATGTGGAAGGCGAAAGCCGTTACATATGGATGCCGGATGGAGAAGGTGCTCTGCATCTGGTCGATCTGCAGGCCCCTGCTGACGTCGAATTTCTCAGCAACAGGAATGGTGCAAATAACGCCTACTGGCTCTTCACAAGGTAATTATAATCATTGTTTCATTATGATTTTTTTTCCAGTAAATCAAAAAGATTTTTTTAATATATCTATATTCATAATTGGTGTTTTCATAGCAAGACTACAAATACGCTAACTCTGACTTAAAACATATAATATTAGATTTGAGTTGCGACTTTTTTATTGTCCTGCCCCATTTTATTTTATTACATTATTTATTTAATCTTAAGTGTCTCAGAGCATAGTCAAAAAATGTTTAGTTTATGTAGAAGACAAGTAATAAAATAAAATGTAGTTTTCAACGCAATTTCTTTTTATTTGATTACTTTTTTTCACACTTGTATGACCGAAATAGTGATGAAGACTGCCGCCGTACAATTTATCTCAAAATCATCCGTTTTTTATGTAACGACCATATAATTTTCACTATATTTTAATAGAACCTATATACCTACTGGACACATGAACTGTGTCGATTGTGTCATACAAAATAATAATAATTGATTTAATAGTAGTATAATTAAAACATCCATAGCTATTTGTTTCTTCACGCGTCATCCGCTGAACAGATTTCGAATAAAATAAAAACAACAAAAATTCTAGAATACTTTATATTGCGTAAAATTTAAGGGTACTTACGTGAGTTTACCGGCATCACCTACAAAATTATAAATAATTCACGAATCATAAGTAATATTAGGTACTCGATGGTATAATATTATCATGCTATTTTGTGTTCACAGACAGAATCCCACAAGCCGTCAAATATTGGTAAATAATAACGCAAACTCGATCCGCAACTCAAATTATAGAGGAAACCGACAGACCAAGGTGATTGTACATGGATGGAACAGCGGCGGGGGTTCTGGTGTGAATTCGATGATCAGAGATGCCTACTTGGCAGCGGGTGACTTCAACGTTATTGTCGTGGACTGGAGCGGAGCTGCCAGTGGGGTTTACACTACTTCAGTGCGAGCGGTACCCGATGTTGGTCGGCACCTTGCCAGCTTTCTTACATTCCTATTCCGGACAGCTGGTGGAAACTGGAACAACGTCCACTTGATTGGACATAGCTTGGGAGCTCATGTAGTGGGCAATGCAGGTCGCGCTGCCCCCAATCGCCCTGTCCGTGTTACTGGTAAGCATTTGTAGAGCATGACATGATCTGAACTTCAAGGATTTTCATTCGTTTTACAATATTTTTTCCCCTATAAACCTTGTTGCAATAAAATACCCGTTAAAAAGTTTGTATTAAGTCTAGATAATAGTATTAATATATAATTAATCCACAACTGGCTGAATCTCATAAAGAATGTCGGCCTAACATATTCTTTGAATCACAAAAGTCGATAACTAATGTTTCCTAGCTGGTACTGAAAAGTGCTGGACATACAAACTCAATCTAAGAGTTTTCGTGCCGATCCAGCTATCGAATCAAAGTAATCCTGATCTTTAGTCAAATATACTAGACTGCTTGTCTAATAATAATAATAATTAAATGATTGTTTTAGGTATGGATCCTGCTGGACCTCAATGGGGAGGTAATTCGAACGCCCTAAATGCCAACTCCGGTGTGTACGTCGAATCCATCCATACCGATGGAGGTATTCTCGGTATCATGGATCCAATCTCCAACGCTGATTTCTACCCCAACGGTGGTAGGAACCCTCAACCGGGATGTAGGACCAGTGCCTGCTCACACAGCCGTGCCTACGAGTTCTTCGCCTCGAGTGTTAGAACTAATCACTTTGTTGGTAGACGCTGTAATAACCTTCAGGAGGCAAGAAATGTTCAGTGCAGTGGGGCAGCGCTAAACATGGGCAATTTGCAATTAGGAAAGCGAGGGTAAGATCGTATTGACTGTTTTTTTCTCTGCTCAGCTCCTGGGCAGTAGTCAGATTTAAAATAGCCTCAAGAATTGGGCAATTGGATATCCAATAACCCAATCCTAATATACCAAAAGAAAATCCGACCGTTTCAGAGAGATTAGAGCGTTCAAAAAATACTCAAAACCAACTCTTACTTATCTTTTTTATTTTATCATAGAAGATATACTATTCTTGTCCTAAAGCTGAATTGCAGTCTTCAGCGTCTTTCTGGTTATATTCGGTAACACGCGAATCTGAATTGGAGCAATGCTAACGTCCCCACTTACCTATAAGAGTCGTATAGAATCTAAAGCACTTTAACTGCTTTACTGTCCTTATATTTGACATAAATACATATATACAATATTGTATACTTCAGGCTTAAAACTTTAGAGTGATAACCGCATTTTAAGCTATCGATTCATTATTTACCTCGATATAAATATTATCTGTAATATCTGTGTAATATGTTTAAACGTCTTTGCTTTCAGAAATGGTCTTTTTGCACTGAGGACAAGGGATTCCTGGCCTTTCTAAGGATCTTGCAATAACGGAACTTATTTAATTTACCAATCACTTATTTGTAAATAAATCATTGTAAAAGTTAAAAGTATTATTAATTATAAATTCCTCATACGTATTTATGGATTATTTGTAGGTACACGTGCACTTTACCTTCCTATCCAAACCGGCCAATATAACAGTTGATAAAAATTGATTGAACTAACATTTTTTATTAAAAGTCCCAAATCAAAAATTTAAAGAAAGAACTTACGCTCGCTTCGCTCTTCTTCTTTCCCCATTTCTTTCTTACACTAGAAGAAGCATGGTCCTAGCAGTGAAATATTAATAAGTCCTCTTAAAGTAGCAAAGTAATCATCATTGATTACTGTTTTTATCATTATAGTATTTCTTATTTAAATTGAGGTAACATTTACTTAGGAGTAAGAATAAAATTCTGGATGTAAAAAAAATCAGAAAAGAAACAAGAAACCTCAAAAATTAGGTTTTGAAATCTTTTAATTAATAAATACAACACGCCTAATGTCTATTCACTCTTCAAACGTCACTAGTTATATACATGCTTGAAATGGCAACAAATAATGAAAACATCTTAAAAACTCTGTAACTTCATGTGCGTTCACCTCGATATACTCTTGAGATCCATTTGATCCACCTGAAAAATAAACATTTGTGACTTTATTCTATCAGGACTGCTGATAATTTATTCTAAATAACTCAACTCGTGAAACTGGCGAGCATACCTCGTTTTTGGCCAACACCCAAGCCCTTAGAAATGGTGCAAAGAGTCTGTGATCATACTGCTTCCGCTTCGAAGACCTCAAGCTGACTAAGCAAGAAACTACCACCGTAAGCATGCATCCAAATGCAGTGAACCATAGATAAGAGATCCGATACAAAAATGGCACTTCTCTAAAAATCAAAAAAAGAATTAATATTTTTTAATATGATGTAAGCTTCAAGTTATCTTAGTTTCCTATCAGGTATTATTTTTAATTTCACTATCTTTATTTTTAAGGGTTTGCACCTTCTTTAATGCTTGTTATGTTCGCATCATAAAGGCAATATTGCGTCTTTAAGATATTTAGTATCATATATGTAAGACTACGCACATTTTTGACAGTTTTGTGAACTAATAAATTTAAAAAACATATTATATAGATAGGTGTGTCAGGCTTGCAAATAACGTCCATTTCTTTATGCACACACCTTGTCCGCAAAAACAACATCAGATAAGATATTTGAACATGTTGGATCCAATGTTGTTTTTGCCAAATGTTTAACTACCATAATTCCATATAATCTATTATAATTTACAAACAGATCCAAAAAATTAAAAAAATATATATGCGTATATTAAAGATTATCATTCAGATTAGCGTACATTCATCATGACTGAAATTCTGAATTGTCAACATTGATTAATCCCTTTATAATACCAAATATATAGATATTGTTTTATCTTTGTAAATAGAAAGGCATGTCTTAAGACGTAGTTCCACTGTTATTTAACACTACATTTCATATTGGTAGAATTTTCAGATAAGCCTTTTGTCAAATGTATGTTTACCTGTAGGTAAATAATAGGTTTTTAATTGCATCGCAAAACTGAGTTGATGTTGCCTGATAATCATTTTTTACAGGGTAGGTATGCTTCGTTGTGTGTATTCATAAAATTCGCAATGTATTTGCAAAACCGCCAGCAAGTGTCTTAGTTTGTTTATTTACAAACAAATGGTTAACCACTTAAAATTGTTTACACAAATCTTAGGCCCTTTGTTCACTGCGCACTTGTACAGTCCGATTTAGAGTCTAAAGCATTTTTAGTTATTGTACCATACCAGAAAATAAAAATAGGTAACTGCATAATGTTATAAAGAATGGTGTAGCAAGGCATGTATTTATCATCATCATCATGATCAACCCATTACCGGCTCACTACAGAGCACGGGTTTCCTCTCAATATGAGAAGGGTTTGGCCATAGTCCACCACGCTGGCCAAGTGCGGATTGGCAGACTTCACACGCCTCTGAGAACATTATGGAGAACTCTCAGGCGTGCAGGTTTCCTCACGATGTGTTCCTTCACTGTTGAAGCAAGTGATATTTTAATTGTTTAAAAACGAACATAACTCCGAAAAGTTAGAGGTGCGTGCTCGGATTCGAACCACCGACCTCTAAATAGGAGGCTGACGCCCTAACCACTAGGCTATCACCGATTTTGTATTTATATAGGTTGTAAAATACGTACAACTCAACAGGGTCCATTTCCAGTGGTGCTGCAAAAGTGTAAGTACAGTTTGATGTATAACGTTCTTTTTCCTCAAAAACTAGGTGACCCCTGGCCTGCGCTAGCTGTGATTGTGCTGCCACCCACCACGCAGACGTCAAACCCACGACACCGCCACTCAGAGCACTCTGAAAGTGTAATTACACGACATTTTATATTAACTAACATCTACCCTCATTAAAGTCATGTACAGTAATAAAATCGATGTGAAATATTTCTTTATTAAACTATTTTCTATAGGGTAATTCCGGGGGAGATGGCCGTACGGGAGAGATGTCCAATAGAAAAAAGTTCAAGAAATTATTCATAGATGGGCACTATTTTAAATTTAGTTCCATTCGTTTAGGCACGGGCAACAAGTGGTAGCGAATTTTTTTGCGAAAAAATTACGAAAAGGTTAGTAATTTGACATTGTTTTTTAATAATACGTTAGATTTAAACTAAGGGGTTGGCATATCAAGGGGTAATAAAAAAATAAATAAAAGTTTTGTCTGTATTTATGCTTTCATTGTGAAGTAAACGACTTTCTCGTGTTTTAACCTCAAAATTAACTGCAAAATTGAGAAGTTGCTTTTAATAAGTAATGTGGCCATCTCACCCGGACAATCGGGAAAGATGGCCATAGTATTTATAGGAGAGATAGCCATAAAATAAGTGTTCTAATTTAAATTTATTTTTAAAATTTAATATCTTCTTCAGATGCTCAACCAATGCATACGGAAAGCGACTGCTGTCAGAGGAGCCTGGAGTGAAGAAAACTTAAAAAATGCGATGGCAGAAGTAGGAAGTGGGCGGATGCCGGTTTATAGGGTTATTTGATTACCATATTCCTAGAAAACATTAGAAAGAAGGTTAAAACAATCAACTACACAAAAAAGGGACCTATGGGACCATCATCAACTTTTGGTGCAGCCCACGAAAAAGACTGAGCAAGCATATTAAAGAGAAGCAGTCGAAAGGCTTTCCATTGTCTGTTGATGATTTAAGAAGAATTTCATTCAAGTTTGCTGAGCAATTAGGATTAAAACACAGATTCAATATGAAATCTGAGAAGGCAGGCTATGATTGGGTGCAAATGTTTTTGAAAAGGAATTCCGATATTGCATTAAGGAAATCAAAAGAGGTGTCATATGCTAGAAGTCAAAGGATGAATAAAGCTAAAAACGCGTATTTTGAATGCAATATTTGCATGTTCTGGGTGCATGAAAACTGCACCGAATTTGAGAACATGTGTACTTACAGCGGTAATAATGAAAAAAGAAGTTAAAAGATCTCAAGGGCAAAGGGAAAGGCAAAAAAGTTCTGGCCATCTCTCCCCTATAACTATGGCCATCTCTCCCGGGCACTCTGGGAGAGATGGCCAGTCCTACTTTTTTTTTAAGTAAAAAATTTCATCGTTTTCGTTGTTCAAAGTTATTTATCATTAATGTATTAATAAGAATAATAAATAAAGATTATGTTAAATATGAATTCAATGTTTTATTCATCATAATTGCAGCACAATAGAGTCTTAAAGTAACTAGGGCCATCTCCCCCGGAATTACCCTATTTAAAAAAAACATGCATTTCGAGGCTCACATACAACGGATATACAAATTTCTCAACAATTAATTATTTAGTTGACATTGAAGTACTTACGAAACTATCGATGAACGGTAAAAACAAGCCCATCAAAAATATTCCCGCAAGTGGTCCCATTGATGCCGAAGATAAACTCATTGTTAACTGCAACACCGAACCGAGTTTTTCCACCACAAACACCAAAGCTATAAAAACAATAGGTTGTAAAATATAACAAGACGTCTGCGAAACAGCTGCTGTAAATCGCTGGAGATAGTTCCGCTACCAGCTTAAACATAGGGTAAATATCCGCCATTCTTTAAATGACAGCTATTAATAACCACTCACTTTGAAGTTATACAATAATTCCATAACAATTAAGTATCCTGTAATGGTAGAGAGATCGATATTATGTTAACCCAATTAAGGAAAATACTAGAATTAATTGCTATAAAATATACAAAAAAACAAATTATACTTGGTGGCGATTTTAACATTAATGTCATGGAAAACTCAAATAAAACAAATACTTTAATTAACCTTATGTTAGAATACAACTTCTTCCAACACATTAAAGAACCTACCCGTGTCACTAAAACAACCTCAACCTGCTTAGACCTCATATTTACGAACTTCAAAGACGATAGCCAAAGTATTTATGTGCACGACTACGGATTTTCAGACCATAAAGGAACAATATACAAAAAAAAAGGAATAAAGAATAAAGAAACACGTAAAAAAATAATCATAAAAAAAAGAATCTTCAGCGAAAGAAACACAAACTATTTTAAATCAGAGTTAGTTAAAATTGATTGGAATAAAATAATAACAATTAATAAAACACTAAATGAAAACTACAACTCATTTCATGCAATAATCACAGGACTCTTAAATCAGTGTGTACCCATAAAAAAAATTAGGATAAATATGAAAAAGAAAACCTACTTAACCAGAGGTATAAAAATTTCGTGTAAAAATAAAAGACTATTAAATATTCTCGTTACAAAACTCCAAAAATAAAGTTCTCAAAGATCACTATAAAAAATATACCAAGCTACTTAAACGAACAGTAATAACATCCAAAAAGATAGATAATATTAGGAAAATGGCGCGGTCAAACAATATCTCAAAGTCCATGTGGCAAATAGTAAGAGACAGTACAAATAAAAATAAAATAAGATCGCGATCTAACATAACATTAAAGATCCAAAGTAAACTTACGTCGAAACCAAAACAGATAGCAAACGCATTCAATGCCTATTTTGCTTCCGTCGGAGGGGGCGCATGCACCGGTCGCTCGATCGATCACTCGACCGGTCGCCAAGTATACAACCAAATCGAAAATAGTATGTTCTTGCGCCTAGTGGAGCCACGCGAAATGTACGATATTATACGTTCGTTAAAAAATAAAAATAGCTGCGGAATTGACGAAGTACCACCCTCGTTGCTAAAAAAATGTGCAAAAGAGCTGACATTACCACTATACCTACTTGTTAACCAATCTTTTACTGATGGCGTATTTCCAGACCTCCTTAAAAAATCAATCATAAGGCCGATATACAAAAAAAAGGGGGAAACAACTGATCCAAGCAATTATCGCCCAATAGCCTTACTCCCTGCAGCATCAAAAGTTTTTGAAACCGCTATGTGTCGACAGTTAAACTCGTTTTGTGAAAAGTTTAAAATCTTTGATGAAAGCCAACACGGTTTTCGAAAAGATCACAGTACAACATTGGCAGTCTATAAATACATACAAGAAGTTTATAATATCTTAAATGACAAAAAATATGCAATAGGGATAATGTTGGACATGTCAAAGGCATATGACAAAGTCCAATATGCCATACTACTGAATAAATTATACGGCATAGGCATACGTGGTTCAGCACACGAATGGTTTAAATCGTATTTAGAAAATCGTGAACAATACGTCGACGTTGAAAATTGTGACCAAAAAACAGGAATAGTAAGCTTCATCAGATCGGACGGAAGAGTCATGACTAATTCAATACCCCAAGGAAGTGTCCTTGGGTGTATCTTATTTTTAATTTATATAAACGACTTGCCAAAAATTTTTGACGAAAATTGTATATTATTTGCGGATGACATTTCATTATTACTTCCTCTATCAAATGACCACAATTTCCATGACAAAATGACTCGACTGTTAAATAACATTACTGACTGGATGAATGACCATAAACTAGAAATAAATTATAATAAAACAAAAATAATTCAATTTCGACCTTACCAAAAAAAACCTTTACATATTAAGTATATTTTTAATAACACAGACATTGAATGCGCAAACAGCTTAACGTTTTTAGGCATTGAAATCGACACTAACTTGAATTGGAAGGACCATATCGGAAAAACAAAATCAAAATTTAGTAAATTTATATATGGACTTAGAGAATTAAAAAGAACCACCAACTTAAAGACCGCACTAGCTGCGTATTATGCCTATGGGTATGCATTTTTGAGATACGGTGTTATTCTCTGGGGAAATAGCACTGATGCTCCGGATCTCTTCATATTACAAAAAAAGTGCGTACGCATATTAGTAAACACAAAAAGTACGGACTCATGTGTGCCCCATTTCAGGAAATTAAAAATCCTCACCCTCCCTTCAATCTATATCTTTGAAATGTGCAAATTTGTCAAAAAAAATCTACACTTTTATAAAAAAAAAGAAGAAAAACCTCGTCGATATCCCGAAAAATATACAAACAAACTAACCCTCCCACCATCAAAGCTAAAACTCCACACCTGTAGTCCCTACGTAATGTCTGTGAAAATATATAATGGTCTGCCAGACTGCATACGAAACTTAGAAAAAGATAATGAATTTTACACAGTTTTAAAGAATTTTTTGTTGGAGAAGTGTTATTACACTGTAAACGATTTTTTAAACGATGCAAGTAAAAATAAATGAAATCGGTCTCCCTACTACGGTTGATTCCAGACCAAGTTGCAACACCCAAACTGGGTATGTGTAAACAATATGCAACGAAATAAATAAATCCTTACGTGGAACTGTGGACATTGTCGCAAATTAACATAACCGTAATACCTACACCAGTTTTGAATATACCTGTTAGAATAAACGCTAAACCTAAGCTTGTAACAAAAGTTTTTGAGGAAACCCCGTAAACGAAAAACTGGCCACGTTTTGCGTGTTGCGGCTCACTACAGAGCACGGGTCTCCTCTCAATATGAGAAGGGTTTGGCCATAGTCCACCACGCTGGCCATGTGCGGATTGGCAGACTTCACACGCCTCTGAGAACATTATGGAGAACTCTCAGGCGTGCAGGTTTCCTCACGATGTGTTCCTTCACTGTTGAAGCAAGTGATATTTTAATTGTTTAAAAACGCACATAACTCCGAAAAGTTAGAGGTGCGTGCCTGGATCCGAACCGCCGGCCTCAGATTAGGAGGCTGAAGCCCTAACCACTGGGCTATCACCGCTTTCATATTATTATTAACACAAAATTTGAGTATTTAGAACAAAATGTTAAAAAAATCTTAAAGGAATATAATAAATAAATACATTGAAAGCAAACATACCAACACAAATGCAACCCAGTATAACTACAACTGCTCTTACGAGAATTTGTGTTTCCCTAGGGCTTAGTGTTCGGAAAAATGGTTTCCAAAAATCTTCCAAAACCACTGCGGCCATAGAGTTCAATCCAGTTGATAAGGAACTAAAATAACGATTATTAAGTTAAGGACAGAAGTAAGGAGGCAGTCTCGTTAGTCCATGATATACAATGGACATTTATGTATATTTTAATATTGCGTACCCCTATTTAGAATTACTTCGCAAACGGAGGAGTATAAGATTTGGAATAGAACGAGTACAGAAAGATAAAATTTCAACTCATGTTAACCATAATGAGTATCAAAGTTTAATACTAGAATAACGTTTACCTAGTACCAACGGAATTGTAGAAATAAAAATTGTAATTCAAGTAAACATACTCACATCTAAGGGTAGCTGAAAGAGATCTCTTATAGAGATAAACTTTCCTTTGTATACTTCTTCTATAAGTGTTTGTTATCACAAGTTTGGTACAAAAATAATAAAAATAAATAAATTTACTCTGTTAAGAGCCAATGCTAAAAAGAACCTACCTCAAAGCAGCGCTAAATACCCCCGCAACAAAGATACCCGGCATTCCCCTCCATTCGCCCAATACATCCATTACTAACAAAGGCAATAGCTGATCTTTAGCCAATGCCAGCTTTGAGTTCAAAGGATCGCATTCATAGTATCTAGCGTAGGCCAGCAAACCGCTGTACGCACAAATGACAGCTATAAAAAATACTCCGGACAGAAATCCCCATACTGCCCTGCAAAAGAAAATTGAATTTCCAAATCTATAAAAGATAATAAACAATTTGGTGGATAATTACAGATTATTTAATAAAACTGTAACAGGACCGAATTCTGCACACTAAATATATTTTGAAAATTTTAATTGGAGGATGCTTTACTATCGATACTGAGCCCAAAACATTTTTTCTGTCTGTCTGTGATACTTTAATGATTATCCTGCAATTATTTCAAGGTCGTCAGTTTAATAAACCATTGTTTCGTGATTTGAAGAACACACTTTCACATACACTAACTCGCGGGCGTCAGCTAATTTAAAATAAAAGTTGCAAAAACAACATGTAATTAGGTGGAAGGAACATTAGCTTTTAGGAATCTCCGTGATCATATAGAAAAATCTTACTAAATCTTCCAGTTGCACTATGATTTTATTTATTTTATTATATTATTGTTACAGTATATTCTCACCGTTTGGACATACGTAGATCCGGCAATGATAGGAATCGTTGAAGCATAGATTGATTGACAGCAATGTTTCCGATCCAGTAAAAAGTTGATCCAATAGACACAGACCAAATTGAATGTCTCTCAGTCAAGTCAAAACTGAAACTGTACAATATTTATATTGAATTTCGTTTTACATTTATATATGTCGGCGCGGAGAAGTTATTAACTTTATTAAGCGGCGCCAAAAATCTCAAGAATTCAATAATTACCCACATTTTAATTATTGATGATTTTGCTAACACAATTTAGACAGTAACAATCAATTTCGTACAAGCATGCTTTGTGCTATAAATACGGGTGGTCGATGCCTTTCAAGGATACTCTCGCTCGTGACGTCGGACTGTTCGGACCTCTAAGTTATTATCGCAATAAAAAGTGTAAACCCGCAAGTTGTGGTTTTAATTACTATGAGCGAAAGTAAACAAAATCGTGACGTCAGCAATGCTGATGTCACCCTTACAAAAAACAACTCTGACGCCCTTGACGCGAAATATATGTTCGAGCAATTTACGTACCTTGGAAACTCTATTCTAGAAGTAATCCAACTTTTCTTAAATACTTCTTCAGTTCCACCAACAATTATAGTACCTTTGATTATGACTAATATCATCGCCCCAATCATAATAATTGTTTGAATCACATCAGTCCATACAACTGCTTTAAGACCTCCCTAGAAGTTGTTAATCGTAAAACATAAGAATAACATAAAAAAAAGAACTCCATACTAATCAAGAATATCATAGATACATAAATGATGCAATAGCCTTAGAATAAGTAACGGTTTTGACGACCTCCGTGGCGCAGCGCGTTCGCTGTTGCATTTTAAAGACGGAGGTCCTGGGTTCGATTCCCGGCTCGAGTCTGGTCTGGTGGGAGGCTTCGGCCGTGGCTGGTTACCACCCTACCGACAAAGACGTGTCGCCAAGCGATTTAGCGTTCCGGCACGATGTCGTGTAGAAACCAATTAGGAGTATGAGTTTACCATACCCCTAACATGTTAGCCCGCTACCATCTTAGACCGCATCATCACTTACCAACAGGTGAGATGCAGTCAAGGGCTAACTTGTGATGAATAAAAAAAAAAAAAAATAAAGAATCAAAATTAATTATTTTTACTATGAAAAATAAAATGCATACCACGCATGTATAAAATATACAGACGACACAGACAATTGGTGAAACGATATGTATGTTTACTCCAGTAACTGAAATAAAACACAAGTTTAATAATACAAAATTATATATAACATCTAAGAATATACATTGAAAAATCTACCTTGATTAAAGGCCAGTGCCGGTACATAAATAACGATAGGTAGCCAAGCCATCTGCAATCAAGTACGTGGAATATTAATAAGGATCATAACTTGAGTTAGGTTGACATAATTCAACAGAAACAATATCGTATCCTTTTAACACAAAGCGAGTTTCACAATAAAAAAATTAGACTCGTAATAAAGTGTTGGTGAATATAAATAACATGAGATAAAAATAAACGTTACCAAATAAACACTAAACAAAACAGATCCGAAAACTCTTAATCTCTTATCGTAACGAAGCTCCAAATACTGAAATGTAAAATAAATATTAAAACGAAAGTCGTCATATATAATAGTAGGTGACTGTAATTAAAATACCTACTTCATAAGCAGATGTTAGTTGTAATTCGTGGAATACGGGTATAAATGTGCGTGTAATTATTATGGATACTATAAAAGCTCCAATTAATGTAAAAATATATGCAGTCCCATATAAGTACAGCTCTGTGGGTGTTCCTAGCAGTGATATGCCTGAAATGTTACTAAAAAAACATTGATATTATAATATAAGTAGGCACTTAAATTTATAGTGAAACGCCGGGCCAATTAATCGCTCGACGATAAATCTATAGTAAAGTAAAATAATCTGACTTACAATGATTTCGATTACAATTTAATAACTTGATATCTTAAAAAAATAGAGAATGATATGACGAATACTCAGATTTCATACAGTTCTTTATGGTCTCCACGATACAGGTGTGGAGGCCAGTAGCTAGGTTAGAATTTAGTCTGTTTGAAAATAAAGTTTTTTTTATTATTATTTCTATTTTGTTATCTTAC
The DNA here is from genome assembly GCA_928268935.1 of Lasiommata megera. Lineage (NCBI taxonomy): Eukaryota > Metazoa > Arthropoda > Insecta > Lepidoptera > Nymphalidae > Lasiommata > Lasiommata megera. The sequence goes on along the minus strand of OV743308.1, from coordinate 6,640,702 downwards.
CTTGCTACTAATGAGAAGCAAACTGGCACTAGTTTCATATTCCTCCCACCCATCAAGTAATCCTGGGCTGAACGCTGTTTCTTGACAAACCCAAAATAAATACCGATTCCACCACACACAGCCAACATCACTACAAAAACCGAATAGTCAATCAACGAGAAATGTTGAAAAGTCAGCCTTATTGAAGACACATCTTCCATTTCATTATTATCAGCCATTGCATCTAAAAACTTTTTGCTCTCTATTTTCGTACCGCGTTTATCAAGACCTCTGTCAGATTTCTAAGTGCTAGTATATTTAGAGTAGTCAGTAGTCAGCAATTGAACAAAATTGCCTCCCGCGATTTTCCTATCGAGCTATTTTGGTCTTGCTATTTTATTGATGGTTTCCTGTACAAGTTACTATGAGACCTTAAACTTGAAGATTGCAGCACTGTTAAATAGTGCTCCGTATTATATCGATATATAAAGTTTCTTACAAGCTTTAACTTCTGTCTTATGTAGTTTTCCTTTCGTCTAGTCTACATCAATTAAGAAATATCTGCCGTCTTTACCTCTTGGAATATCTTCCTATGGGCGTAGCGATAACTATTATATTTAAGTGTTCTTGTCGCTTTTAGTATATTTATATTATATATATTTTTAATATTATCAACTATTTTTTTTTTTTTTATATTTATTTTATATTTTTAATTACGGTGAAACTTTATCATAGTAAGTATTTATTTTAATTTAAAAAAATCAATTTCTGGTTCAAAGTGTTTCATTAAAATATGGATCTTTGAAAGTAGTTTTAAACTAGAATAGTTTTCTGCTGAATTGCGCTTTTCTGCTGCTTCGGTGTAGGAAGACCGATGCCGAGCAAAGATTTATCATGCCGCTATATCCAAAGAACTGAAAAGTTTGTATTCAATTTTCTATATAAGATAAATTTCTTTAAGTGCCGGTAAAACTACTTCACCGTTGTATATATAGAAATAGAGAAATCTAGTTCATATTTCCTGCATCGCGTAATGTCATTGATTGAAATAAAAGTAGCATTTATGGAATGTCTTAAACATTTAATACGCTTCATAAATAATTTTATACCAAGTGTAATTAACATAAAAAACATTCTCAGCTTATATCCGCTCTCTCCGTTATGGGTTTCATATGTATTCCAGTAGTGTTCACAGGAAGATTCTCCTGCAAATAATCAGAATTATTAATTACAAAATTCATATTTTTTTTGCACTTGAAACATCGTATGTATGTTGATGGAAACAACTAATCCGCATGAGGTGGCAAGGTCACCAGAACCACGATATTCAGTAATGAAGAAACGACTGGAGAAAGAGTTGTATATTGAAAGTAACTCTAACAAATGTTAAGAATGCAGATTTTACCGGGCAGCCTGAATAAATTCAGCAATTTGCAATTCAAACATCAACATACTCATAAACTTGTATAATATATGTGTAACTATAGTCGATACATATAAATTCGATGGCCTACCTACGTATCAAAAGAATGTTTAAATCATTCATCTTCTATATGTATCTCTATTATACTTATTAAATAATACAACATTAAAATAACATAGTTCATCTAATCGACTCATCATCCAAGTTAAGTTTCGCGCGCACCTCATTACCATATGCTCTGATAAAGGGTTCGTCTCTCGGATGGGGTGGTTCTCGATACAATCTTCTTATTTGTGGTGCTAGCAGCTTGGGGTCAGGTGGCACGTATACTTTGCCCCACCATCTGCTCGCTTTAGCCACCATAACACCAACAATAATCGTCATGAGAGCACCGGCGAATGTATACCACATGTAGGACACGTGCAGGACTGGATTCAATTCCGAACTACAAAATTTAATAATTAATTTAGTAAATAAATACAACTGTACCTACTGATCTCGGTAGTAATCTTTAAGGGCAGATTTCGAGATCAGTAGGTACGGTAGGTAGGAAAAAAGCAAAAAATACTGTAACCCAGAGAATATGCGGATGGAACACGTGCCAATGTGTTCAGGACGTGTGCCTGATATGAAGGAATTTCATTTCAAAATGATTCTCAACGTTTATTCTATTACAAATTACGCGTGTCCTTGACTGCGTGTCGGAAGTCACTAGTCAATAGATAGAATATTCCCAAGGCCTTCGCTAAGCTGACCCTCCTACTGATGCGGGCGGTGAGCGCTCCGTTTTTTGTCTGGAGTCTAGATTTTGGAGGTTAAAGGTGTTGTACTGGGTACTACAAGATTACAACTGATTAATACTGCAGATTTATGTTCAGTACGGCAAAATTGGAGTACCTCTCATTAGAAGTAATAGCAATGTCAGCAACTGTGAAATTGTACTGACATCCTTCCGTGGTAAGAGGTTTGTGAGGATGGAAGATGAGGCCTCCAGCGATCGCCAATTGGGCCGATAGACACCACCAGGCCATTATGGCGAGACCAACTATTCCACCTACTAAAGCGGCCTGAAATAAAAATCAATATTAGATTAATTGTGACATATTTAATAATTTATTTTACGCAGGTGTTTATTTCTTGATTGATTAACTTTAAGACTCAAAACATAGAAGAAAATAAAGAAGGAACAGGAGAAGAATTTACAGAGGCTTTATTCGTTTAAATTGTAAATGTATAATCTACCGTTGCATCCACCCATGGCATTAAAATCCCCATTGAAAAAACGCCTAATTGTGGTCCCATTGTCATTGCTTCCAAAGTCATTGTTAATTGTAAAATAGTTCCCATCTTCTCCACAATGAATACTAGGCCTGTAAATATAGAAATCGGTTGTAATATTTTCTTGGTTAACTCCATTATATCTGAGAAATATTTGAAAATAATCAAACAAATTAGCGAAAAAAAGTTGTCCGAAATCTGGTCATAACATGTTTCAAAGGAGGAATTAAAAACATTGCTAGCACAATATTTACCTAAACTCAGCGCTCCCAAAAGTATAACAACGGATTTTAAAAGCCAGTTCGTCTGCCTATCCGATAATCGCTTCTTGAAGAATGGCTTGTAGAAATCCTCCAGAACAACAGCTGACATAGAATTAAGACTCGTTGAAAGGGAACTGAAATAAACTTATCTAAATGTACATACCTACACTAGGTGATCATACTGTTGAAGTGATTATGCAGTAAGATGGTAGCAGGCAGAAACCAGGGTGTAATACCCCGGTAAAATCGAGTTCTCCGTGACGTCGTACCGAAACGCTAAATTAGCGGCTCGTTACTGACGGTACGCTGTTAACGTGTACTTCTAGCACATTCCATCAACAGCCGAGATACCCAAGCGAATAATTTATCAAAGACGCCTAATTAGACGTAGTTTTCAGAAACGTTCAGGAAAAAAACAACCAGATATGTTTACGCTATTTTTTGTTACTAAATAAACTATTAGTGTACAAATGTCGTGTCGTGTCGTGTCGTTAGCCTGTAAGTGAGTATTCATTGATAGTCCTAAGTATATATACATAATTTGTCTTACAAATATATATATATATATATATATATATATATATATATATATATATATATATTTCCTTGTATACCGTTGGCTTCCTATTAAATAAAAAAATGTGTGTCAATTAGTTAAATAATAATGCAAAACTATTTATATATGAAGGCTTATTTAAATGAAATTTAAATGCTTGATTAGATTGAATACCTATTCCAAAGAATACCTCAGAGCTGCGCTAAAAATGCCAGCTACGAATACTCCTGGAAGACCAGGTATGCCGCCAAGTACGTCCATAACTAGTAACGGGAGCAATTGGTCCTTGGCTTTTGCAAGCTGAAAATTGGAAGATTGTCAAGAACATTTGAAATATTTAAAAAAAAAAAGCGAAATCTGTAACTTTTTTTAATAAAAAAAAAATATGAACCTTAGTCTGCAATGGATCGCAGTCATAAAATCGGGCGTATATCAAGAGACCGCAATACAAACAAAAACAATAAAGAATTGAAATTCCGATGCAGAAAAAAAGCACGGCCCTGAAATAAAAATAGTTAACAACTTAATTAGTGTTTCTTAAATGAATAAATTATAAAAATAGCATTTAGCGAAACGATTTTGATAAAAAAAAAAGACGAATTATAAAATGTGTACGTATCATTTTATAATTCGTCTTTTTGCAGATTGCTGTAATTTAATTTAATGAAGCTGTGATAGCCTAGTGGTTAGGCCTCCTAATCAGAGGTCGGGAGATCGAACCCGGGCACGCACCTATAAATATTTCGGAGTTATGTATAGGTTTTTAAACAATTAATATATCACTTGTTTCAACGGTGAGGAAAAACATCGTGAGCAAGCCTGCATGCCTGGAAGTTCTCCATAATATTATCAAAGGCGTGTGAAATCCGCACAGGGCTAGCGTGGTGGACTATGGCCAAACCCTTCTCGTATTGAGAGGAGACCCGTGTTCTATAGTGAGCCGAGAATGGGTTGATCGTGATGATGATGATGTATCATTTAAAATATATAATAACTATAACCGAAATTCAACCGTCTAATTTCACATAATTAGTATCTGTAGTGTTAAAAATATATGATTGCAATGCAAAAATTATATCGCAAGATGTATTAAAATAATAAACGGCATATGGCTATTTTAACGATTATCAAAAGCGATGTAACTATTTTACGTGATGTATGAACGGATAGAATTATACTATACCAACCATTTTGCACCTCTCAATGTAGGTAAGGCTAAATAACGTTGGACCATGGTCTGATTGACTGCATTCGCTTGTAACCAATATATCAGACCTCCAAATACCAAATTCCATATTGTATGCCGTGCAGTGGGTCGAGGGTCCCAACTAAAATAAAATATAAATTAACCCAAACTGTTTCGTTCATTGATGATTTAAGACAGTTTCGTAATAATAATATCCATAAGAGACTAAGGAAGCGTTTTTCTTTACCAATTTTCTAATATCAACCCCTACACGACTTCTATAGAAATGAGCCTCTCAAGTAAATTCTAAAAGATTGATTTGTTTGGATTGATCTAGTTGGATTCCTAGGGATATATGTAAATAAAATACCTCTCAAGTAAAGATTCTAAAAGATTGATTATTTGGATTCATTTAAAAGATCCTTTAACATTCTCAGAGTACAGTATAACAATGCCCTTCGCATTTTATTAAAAATGCCGAGGTATTGCAGCGCGTCAGGCATGTTCGCCGACGCTGGTGTCCCTGACTTTTACGCCATAGTTAGGAACAGAATTGCAGGTTTCTGGCAAAGCGTCCGCAATTCAAATAACAAGCTAATCAAAGTCGTCGCTCAGGTATCCCCTGACAATGTGTTTTATGTGCACTGGCTCAGGGTACACCAGACCCCTAACGTAAGGTAAGCCAGGAATTATTTTTTAATTATTTTTATATCTGTTAATTTCATTTTTATTAATTCTACTTTCAAAATTGTTTTTATTTTTGTTTCTAAATTTAAATTATAAGCATTTATATGGGTCCCTGACCTGCAATAAAAAGATTTTATTTTTATTTTATTTATTTATTTAGTTGGATTCCTAGGCTATTGCTAAATAAAATATTTTTCAAGTACTTAACCGGTTTAGATGTCAAATGTGTTTTAAAACTACTTCATGAATTGCAAACATACTAACTTGGGCGCCTCAATTCTACCGCTTTCCATATTGCGTTGCCATACTGCTCCCACACCGCCAACATCGAACGTTCCTTTAATAGCCACCAAAGCCATAGCCCCCACCATGGCTGTTATTTGAATTACGTCCGTCCAAACTACCGCTTGTAAACCACCCTGATTAAGACAAGGCCATTTATAATATAGAAGATAATGAGAATACCATTTACTTCACACTCTTAATACTTACAGCGCTGGTGTAAAATATGCAAACCAAGCAAACTATTGGAGTTATAATGTGTATATCAACTCCCGTCACTAAAAAAGAAATATCATTTTATGTGCCTTAAGAATTAAAGCTTTTTCAACTCTAAAGAACTCGTAGACTGTAACAGAGTTATTATGATGACTTTAATAAGAGTGTAAGGAGTAAAGATTTACCTTGATTGAAGGCTAGTGCAGGTACATAAATAACGATTGGTAGCCAACCTATCTGAAAACATTTCATTGTAATTACGTACCAACAATTGCTTTATTACTAGACCAACTCAATATTTGATCCAGTAAGTGTGACTTTTTCTGTATCATAAAGATATAAATTTCACAATATGCCTACTTACCAGCGTAAATGTAAATAGAATCGATCCGAACAAACGCACTCGATTATCAAATCGCATTGATAAGTACTGAAAAAAAAAAACATCTTTAACGTCTTAAGAGGATATGTATTCGCATTTTCTGAGTCTCTTTCGAGACTGAAGTGTAACGTTGTTGCTGTCTGATAATCATATTAGTTATTAAATCGTCACCGGGGGTTATAGTGAGCGGAAAGCGCAGCGGGACAAAAAGAGTACTAGATCACGACGACATCGGGAAAACGCCCCCATAAGTGCGTCTCCTGTGAGGTACATAGATTTACTGTAATCTTGTAATTTTGGTTTCTTAGACTGGCAGATTTAGGCTATATCCATAGAGCGTACTTTGGCTTTGCTCCATCATCAATCATAATCCTTATTCAAATAATCGCGTCAATAATTTAAACTTAAAATTAAAACTGTGAGGATGCCAAACGGGCCCTGGTCTAAGAAGAAGCTCACAATCACAATTATCATCATTTCACATGCCACTTAATATTATTTATGACCTAGCTTGTTAGAGCAATATTTCATACCCAAGTTAGTTAATCATTTACATAATCACTGTAACTGGAATACACTAATAGGACTTTTCTACAAGCATACGTTTTATATAAACTTTGAATTTGTTGGGAGTCATCCCAGCTCAAGCCGAAGCTAGTGTTAAAATGACAGATTTATGTCAAATACATAACTTTGTCTCTGTTTAACTGTATCTTTAGTAAGAGAAAAAGCTAAGTGCGCTTGATAGATCTCGGCCTTACTCCATACGCCCCTGTGGCCATGGATATGACCCACGTCCGAATGACGTCAGAAATCGGGGACCTCACCTTCGCCGACGAAAACACTGATTGGTTTTTATTTGTGTGACCTACATGGCTACTAGCGTTGTTAGGAGTCTTGTACGTCCTGGTCGTAAAGCACGAGTTTGTGATAAAATCGTCTTTGGCGTCAGGAGCCTCAACCGCTAACGAGTTGGAGTGTTAGTGTCTTAAAGTAAACTTCGGATAGCTTTTTAAAAAACTGATGCGCTGTCGCTAGGTCAGTATCTCCGTGTAGTTCTACATTACTTACGAAGTGACCGTGAACATGTGCATAAATATTGTGTAGAATTGAAAGACTTCTTAAGAGTTGAGAGAGCGGTAAACAAATACAGCGTTAGATCATAATCGGTCGGATGAATAGCAATATACTCAAATCAACAATATGTAAACGAACATTCGCAGCAAGTCAAATATAGTTATTATAATTATTACTAGAAATTGCAAAATAATTATATTAACACATCTTAGAGCATTTTAAAAAACGGAAGTGCCCGTTCCCATTTATCCGATCAGTCTTTATTCTCGGTCAGTCTTAATAGACGGATGTGCCAGTGGCAGTACAATTAGTACGGAGCTGTTCACATTATGACTGATCCGGGAAAAAGACTGATCCGAGTCATTTCATTGACGTTTTGCCACTGCGACGATCAGTCGAAACGCCCGGATCGGATGAGTGTGAACGAACGTTGCGTCAAGACTGAAGACGAGACCCCCTCAACCCCGCCCTTGCTCACGTCGCTAGTCTCATTCGTCTCAAATACCACTACAATATAAGAACATCATCGTCGCCGTCCATCACTTACGAAATACGTTTGTTTTTCGTACGCGATGGAAGGCGAGCTCCTAAGCTAGTGGCGAGTCGAACCACCGACTTTCCGGCAAAACCGGCTGATCGGATAGAATGTGAACACCCACGTCCGGCGTTTCAGGGCAAAAAGCATGATCGGATAAGTAAGAATGGACTCGAAGTAAGTCATGTTAGCCAATCACAAGCACGTAGATATATCTAGTGTATTATTGTACAGTAATTGTGATAAATGTACATTCGTTAACACAAAACACATCTTCGTAAAATTCTTCGTCGTTTTTACCTCATAATTGGACGTGATCTTGAGCTCATGAAATACTGGCAGATAAACCTGGGTCATAACAATGGACATCAAAAAAATGCCTCCTATTATGTAACCATACTGGGTCCCGTACATATACACTTCGGTTGGAGATCCGAGCAATGTTATACCTGATACGAAACTGAAATAATCAAGCGAGTCATACATATTAATATCAATATAATACAATTATTATGTATTTAATAATCATACATATTAGTTGTTATTAAAATTCAAACAAATATTACAATAAGTTAATTTTACAAAGGCACAATATTTCTGATTTAAATCCTATGTCGCTCCTCTTATAATACTCGATAACCTCAACATCTTGATGCCAGGTATTCTTCTACTTAACACGCTAATCGAATGTTAAATGTGAAACCATCTCCCACCTAATGTTATTCTCTTAAAACTAAGGATAAAAATCCGGCAACGTGTTGGTGGCTTCTCGGGTGCTGCAGATGTAGAAGGGTGACGAAAATCACTTAACATCAGGTGAAACGTAATAAATATCTATTATTGGCCCATTAAAACTTCAGTTTGAACTTCAACTTGAAGCTGTGATAGGTTAGGACGTCCGCCTCCTAATCAGAGGTCGAGGGTTCGAACCCGGGCACGCACCTCTAACTTTTCGGAGTTATGTGCGTTTTTAAGCAAATAAAATATCACTTGCTTCAACGGTGAAGGAAAACATCGCGAGGAAACCTGCATGCCTGACTGAATGTAAGCAATTTAAAATCAATATTATTACTTAACGGTGAAGAAAAATATCGTGAGGGGACCTTGCCAGCGTCTTTCCATAATGTTCTCAAAGGCGTGTGAAGTCTGCCAATCCGCACATGGCCAGCGTGATGGACTGTGGCCAATCCCTTCTCATATTGAGAGGAGACCCGTGCTCTGTAGTGAGCCGATAATGGGTTGACCGTGATGAAAACTTCACACGCCTTTGAGTACATTATGGAAAGACGTTCTGGCAAGGTCCCCTCACGATATTTTTCTTTGCCGTTAAAGTAATAATATTGATTTTAAATTGCTTATATTCAGTTTATAAATGCACATACTCGTATGAGTAACTACGGCAAGTTATAGATAATGCCCTAAATGGTTCTCGTTAAGGGTACCTCGGTACCCCTCAAAAGGATGGCTGAAGTTTTGGTTATCGCCGCTTAATGATATACTCATATGATTTAAAGTAACTAAAAATAATACTCTCGCGACCTATACAATGGACATTACGATAATTTGGCTTTGTTGGAATTGGAACCATTCCCTTATACACTTCAAATAAATTGTTTTGCAATAGTGTTTTGTAGTCTACATTTTCACAGGACGCTATACTGACTGTATAGGAGTGAAACGTACGTAGAAAAGTTTTTAAAGTTACTGTCTGGTTTTTGTGTTATCGATGGAGAAAATTAAAAGAAGCCACACATAATAATCTAACCTTTGCATATTATATATGCCTCTAACTAATACTTATTTTGGTAAGATTTGATTTGATTCTATTAAAGTACTAAACAATACTTTATAACAATATAAATCAAAAGTAGGAGGCAAATGAGCTGAAGCAATCTAAATATTTTATATGAAGCTTAATAAATAAAATTGGTTGGTTGAAAAGTTTGGCAGAGTCCAAATCAAATCTAATTAAAAATAGTTTTATTCACATAAACCTATTACAGGCATCTATGTATCGTTCGTTTCATTATTTCTATTCGTGAAGTGATGGTGATAAATACACTCGACAACTTAAAACTAAAACTAAGAGGGTTCATCAAACCGCGCCCAGGTTTAAGAAGAAACCCAAAACCAACTTAGCCGGTTTTTCTTTTTTGTTATCACCATCTCACATAATCAATAATAAATTATAGTACCTATGGAGATAGAGCTATGTCAATAATGAAATCATATTAAGCAGGTATGAAGAACACATGGATATCGCCTTTCCCTTTCTTTATCATAGGCAATTTTGGCGAACAAAAGCAAAGAGTGCACTGTGCCTTAGATAAACGTTACGGGTTCGATTACGAGCTCGCTTGAATTTATGATTTCAAGATTAGCTACATACACATTTCTAAGTCGTATTTTGGAGACAAAACTTTTAACTCACCTTGCAACCAGGGACATAGAAACAGGAATAACCTTCATATTCCTACCACCTAATAGATAATCATTTTGGTTGGTCTGCTTTTTGAAAAAACCCCAATAAACGCCCACAAACGCACTTATAGCCAACATTAGCACAAACACCACGTAGTCTATCCATGAGAATTTTTGCATTTGGTAAGTCATATTAGTAACTACACTTTCGTCAACCATTTTTAGATGGTGACTGGTTATATAAGCCAGTGCATATATACTTTTCCTACAAGGTTCTGTACACAAATGGTACGGGAGATTCATATACAAGCTCAATCTATTACAATGAAACAATTACGATAACTCGCAATTTAAAAGAGGATGTTGCGAGAGCCCCCTCCAATAACCGTCAGGACCGAATCGGGAACAGACCAAAGCATAATTTTAAAATTAAATGGGATATATTTTTTTTTACAGAACAAAATAATTTGTGTTACTGTCCGAAGGCAAAGTGTCTAGATTCGATTCCCAATTTCAAATAAATAAAATCGGTAAGTAGGAACGTCATAATGTTAATGTTTTTCTTTCGACGACCTCCGTGGCGCAGTGCGTGCGCTGTCGTATTATGTAGTCGGAGGTCCTGGGTTCTATTCCCAGCTCGAGTCTGGTCTGGTGGAAGGCTTCGGCCGTGGCTAGTTACCCCCCTACCGACAAAGACGTGTCGCTAAGCGATTTAGCGTTCCGGCACGATGTCGCGTAAAAACCAATGAGGACTGTGGGTTTATCATAGCCCTAACAGGTTAGCCCGCTACCATCCTAGACTGCATCATCACTTACCACCAAGTGAGATAGCCGTCAAGGGAAAACTTGTAGTGTATAAAAAAATTATAATATAATAATCATACAACTCTCCAGATTTACACCTAACCACCGTGCGATATGGCGGATTGTGTCTGTCATCTTATAAGGATACATTATATGTACCTAACCCTAATAAAGGAGTAATAAATGATCCTTACACATACATCACTCGCATACATATATATGATTCTCAAGAGTGTACCCATAGGTACACGGTATCTTCAAAATCAGCTGGCTAGTTCAGTAAATTTTACAACATATTGCCAACTGTTCGTGTTAATACACAACGCATATTTGATAAGCGTAAGTTACATCCTTATCGCGTGCAATTATACAAGTCAGCAACTTTAAGAAAATTTCTTGAATAGAGGGACAGCTCAGCCGTTCCAGATGTAAGATTAAAAAATCATGTTCTCAATTATGTTTTTCTTTAAATCCTAATCCTATTCATAGTTAATTATTAACGTTATATAAACTCATAAGTAGGTAAGCATAGTAGTAAGTAAGCACTCGTACATCGGCCAGCTCTTCTTCAGTTAAATACGGAGAAATAGTTTTTAGTTTATTACTTACTGGATAACTTTTTAGAATTCGATGAAAGAGGTTGCATCCTCGTCAACTTTGTGGACTAATTTTTCTGTTATTCGTCTGTGGTGTAGCCATTCGCTTAGACCAAAGCCTATTTCATTGAGATACAATTTTTATAAACGAATACGAATATTAATACTTTGTTCAACAATTTCAATTAAAAAAAGAAACGAAGAAACGAATCCCCAATAATCAAGCTGAGGCCAAACAGAATATAATCACTACGTTTGGCTAGATCTCGCAGGAGACGCAAGGAGACGTTACGCTGTTGCAACCAATATTGTATACAGCGATTCAAAACAAAAAAAAGAAGCCATAGAGTTAAAAGCATTTTCAAGGTTTTCATTAAAACGTAGTGTTTATATTCTCTTTGGTTTCATATCTTGACAATGATACTGACAAGTGACATCTTACTGCAATAATAACAAAAACACCGAATTACCATCTCACGTGTTCTAAAAGTTAATAAATTAATCGACAATTATTAATATTTCCGCAAGTTATAATTGCATGAATAGCTGCGATGGCTGGTATTTTATTAAGTCAAACAGAAAAGGTTTATATAATACATGGTGTTAAGGTAACTTTACTTATCACAATATTATTACTTGGCATGACTTTGAACTCAACTGAGAACATACCTACCTTATATTAATATAGTAACAGCTATTGCTGTTACAGTTAGTAAGAATGTATGATTTATTCAGTAACTTCTATATAATATTAACAGGTCCATCACAATAGTGCTACTTTAGTTTGACTTTGTGAAACAAAAGTATAGCTGTGGTAGCTTAGACATTTGAAAAACTGTTTGGTTTTGAAATTTGGAATAGCCGATTCAGGAACGGTGTCCCATAATATAACAGAAATAGTTGCTAGACTAAAGTTGTTTAACTCCAGGCCCAGCCTCGGTTGGCTGATTCTAAATGTTTATTTTTACTTCTTTTAACAAATTTAAATATGAGATAGCTTTATTCATGTAAGTAAGTAGCCTTTGCGTAAGGAGTGATGGTGATTATATACTTACTATGTTCCAAATGTGCCTAGATCTAAGTAGCTCACAACAAACTTAGCCGATTTTTTTTTATTATCACCATTTCACATACTCAATAATAAATTATAATTAGCTATGAAGTTAGAGCCCAAGCCTATTTTTACTGTTTATATATTATTCCTTAATATCATAAAAAAGCTGTGATAGCCTATTGGTTAGGGTGTCTGCCTCCTAATCAGAAGTTGGGGATTCGAACCTGGACATGCACCTCAAACTTTCTGATTTATGTGGGTTTTTAAGTAATTAATGTTTTTAGTAAGCTGGGCTAATGGGCTGCTCATGATGATGAATATCATAATAGGATTTGTCTATGAGGTTATGTTTTATGAAAACTTTGAGCATATTAAGAGACATTTGCAGGATTTAATAGGTAATTTGACAAATCTCCTAAAGACTCTTGGGCCCAATTTGTATGCCATAAATAACTAGTTTTTGTTGGGTCCCAATGCCTATTTAAAAACATTGAAAGGAACTCCATGTTTTTCTATTCATTTAAATGTGCTGATATTTGCAGGCTTCCCAGGGAGCAAAACAATTACGTGAAACTTTCAGATATATCTTATCATTTTAGGATGAATTCCGGTCCGATGGGAGATCAAACATCGATTATAGGCCAATGGAACTCGAGACTAATGTGGTCAGCCATGCAAGTGGCTCAGCAAGACTTCGACTTGCAAATACTGACATACTGGTTGGAATCAAGACAGAGATTGATGTGCCAAACCCTGACAAACCTGGTTTAGGGAAGATTGATTTTTTTGTTGACTGGTATGAATTAAATGATTTTATTCATATAACTATTTCATAATTCTTATATAAAGAGCAGGAACAACAATAGTAATTTAAATGAATCTAGTGTTTTTTATTATGTTAGTTTCAATAAAAAGATTTTTTTCTTTACCAAATCTATTTAGTACTATTTTTACAATGAAAGTCTTCCTTAATTAATATAAAATAAAATAATTTACTTGTCGCAAAACATTGCATTGGAATGTAGAAAATATTTAGGGGAAAAGTGCATATCTGAAAGAAATTCTGTTATATGCATTTCCTGCTCAACATTCATTGGAACGTGCATTAGGTTGTTGTATGTTGCATCTGTTTATTTTTACGATATTAAAATTTCCATGTCTCCTCTTTTAGTTCAGCCAATGCAACACCAGAGTTCGAGGGTCGGGGCGGGGAGCAGTTGGCCAACAGCATATCAAACATGATGGAGAGAGCCTTCCAGTCCTCACAAGCATTTGATCTAAAACAGCTTTGTATATTTGAAGGAAAACAGTGTTGGAAATTATATGTTGACATTTTGGTAAGAAACAGGATACTAGAAATACCTGCTTGACACACAACTTAGTTATTGGGCTATAATCCCAAAGAACCTAGTAAGAACTCTTATATAATTCAATTAATATTTTTAAGTAATCAGTAAAACAGTATAATTTCACATATTTGCAGTACCCACTGCCCTACAGAGATCTGTTTTTTTACAGCTACCATAGGAACAATAATCAAAGTATAAGACTACAAGTTTTTTGATTACTTTAGTCAAAATAACTATATCATATTATAAAAAACTAATTATTCTACTATTAGATTTTAGAATGTGGTGGAAACCTTTGTGATGCAGTGTCACTAGCTGTAAAGGCAGCATTGTTCAACACTAGAATACCATTTGTGAAAGCAGCCCTTATGGATGGGGGCAATGTAGACTTACAATTATCTGATGATCCATATGACAGTAAATTGTTGGAAGTGGGAACTGTACCACTTTTGGTAAGAAAATTTATGCTTCTTTTTTTTTTCATTAGCATAGTCTTATAAAATCCCACTGCAGGAAACAAGTATCTCCTCTCATTAGGTGTATTAAGAGCTGCAATGCTGATAAAGAATGTGTTGCCCCGTTTTTCTATGGCTTCAGAAAAGGTTTTCAGAAATTGCTGAACTCAATTTGAGACTAAAAAAATTTGCTGTTCTTTTTAAACCAAGCGTAAAAAAGTGCCAAATCTTTATTCTATTTTATTTAACTTAATAATTAAAAGTTCACAGGAAATAATTAAAACTTTGACACTGTAATTGTCAATTAGTGCTACTGTCTGTCCATTCGTTTTGAGTACCTATGTAATGATACAATGCAGGTGCACTCTTTCTGTCTTTCACTTTATAATGTCTAACATGACTTAAAATATCTGCAATATTAATTAATTTATTCAGAACTTGCAATTGTCTGAGTGGTTGATTAATGATGTCATATAACCAGTAAAAAATAATGAATATGTAGAATTGTTTACTAAATATGTTCAGTTTCAGAATGTTTCATTTGGGAAAACATATAGCACTCTCAATTAAATTAACATTAATATTTCTCATATTTCAGGTAACATTATGTAAAATAGGAGATAAATGTGTAGTAGATCCAACAGCAGAAGAGGAAAGATGCAGTGCTGTCTCCCTTGTAGTTGGGGTCACGGGAAACCCTAAATATTATTGTGAAAATGATGCAAAGGATCTACCCACATTTCAGGCTAAATGTAGTGCGATCAGCATGCATGGACCCGGTAGTGTCACTACAAAGACCTTAAGGAATGCCATAAATCAGGGCATGTGAGTGACCAGTTAAATTTTCTTGACTATATGATTTTTAGTTCCCACATTCAATATATTATTATTATAAAAGAAAGAAAAAGAAAAAATAATATAACAGCAAAAATATCTGTACTATGGAAGATAAAACTAATATTCTAGCAATTGCCCAAAAACTGAAAAAAAATTCATTCCATTAGACAAAAAGGCCAATTTTTAAAATATTTGTATTATACATACATTTGTACCATACAAATGTATATCAGAATGTAATGTTTTGTGATTTTTATTTCCAGAATCGCAGCAGTATGCCTTGACGAAGCCTTAGGTAAAACAGTGTTAAGAGAAAGGAGAGACTCGATAAAGTTCAAGAGAGATTCATATGGGTTCTTGTAATAAAATTTACTAGTAAATGAAACTACGTATTTTATTTAACCCTGAAACCTTTATTAGATAATAATATAAGATTATAATTTATTTGCCAGCTAAACCAATGTTTGCTTATCACAATCAATATATCACACTAAAGTTCTTATTTATTCTAATTATTATTCATTTTTCGATAGCCACCTACAGTGGGGCTTTCTATTTTTTAGAAGATACAGGCTGTAAATTAATTAATTTGAAGCTATTTGACAAATTTAAAGAAGAATGTTCACTTAATATAAACAAAAATTAAATAAAAGTATTATTTCTTGTCAATGCAAGGAGCATAAAGGGGTTTGGCATAAATATGCAAAACACAGGGTGATAAGTCTTGGGACCTGTGTCAACCACAAAGTATGGAGTAAGGGCACGAAGATAGCACCTTGTCTGTCATTGTAACACTGACATCAGTCATGTGTTAATAAAAAAAAAACCTTTTATAAAAATCAAAAACAAACAAACTGTTGTAAAACTATCTAGTAGTCTAAAGGGACAGCTTAACACCGAAATTATTTGGGTACATAATATATTATTATGTAACAACTTACTTACTAATTGGATAAATGTATACAATAGCTGGGCATGCTATTTTCAATAACTATAATATGGAATACAATGAAATATTAAACTAAAACTATAGTCTTATTTATAAGAGCCTTATCAACACCAACTTCAGCAAGATAATAATTTTGAAAGATGAACCTATTCTATATATTTAATAATAGTGCTAATTAGGACAAACCATTTCTGACAGCTGTTTACAACAACATACCTGAAACTTTAATCCTGTCAGTTTAGGAATTGTTTACAAATACCAGTTTTACAATAATTATGAGGGCCTTTAGCGTATGAGTGTGAATTCAATAATAGTTTTAAATTCTTTTTACATAAAACTATTTTTTCTAAAAATAGTGCAAAAAGACGGCACTTCTTTTAAGCCTACTAATTAAATGATGCACCAGAAATTACAATGGAAATGTAGAGTAGTTCCCAAAAACAAACTAAACATAAAGATTAATATTCTATAGAAATACATAAATCATCATCAAAATTAAAGTTGACCTCGTCCTACTTCTTCGGGTTTACTGGAGTTAAGAGATCCAGTACAGCAGCTATGTTTCCGTTCTTGCTCTCGAGAAGCTGAGTGAGCCAACCACCTTCATTGGTGAATCCCATAGCCAACATCTGGTTAATCGCCGCGTTGATATGTTCCACTGAAAACAACAGTATATCTTTAGAATAATGGTTATTTCTAAAGTAACCTTGAACCACCGTATAGGTATTTCGAAAGAAATTGATAGATTAATCAGAATGTATAATATAACATTGTATTATGTATTAACTACTTATCTCCAAATTCCCGTGGAAATAATAATTAATACCAGATTATGTTATTACGTATTTTATTCATTTACAAAACAAATCAATAAAATATTTCTGGTTAAAATCTTAACATTAAAATTGGCAAACGGCACAAACAATTCAATTTCAATAAATTACGAATAATCAGGAAATGCGAATTTGCGACAATATTTATTCAGTCACAGACAGTAGGCACAGAATAAATATTGTTTCATTTTGTATGCTTCGTCATCATATCAACCGATAGTCCTCTGTGACTGTTGGACCTAGGTCTTTGTAGAAAGTCCTAAAGTCCACAGTCAGTCCTAAAGTACAGTCCATTCACCTAGTTGGAATCGACTAACACCGCGCTTACCCATTGCCACTTCAGCTTACAAATCGTTGAACTATGTATGTAACTCTGCTTTCTCTTTCGGATCTGTTCATATCTAATTTATTTACATACGAGATACTCAGAGCATAGCTCTTGAGAATGCTAGCTATATATATAGCTACTTATGAGGCTTATCCTAGTAAACTTCTTCGACGCTTCTGATTCGTGACAACACGCACTGTTTCGAATACTTAGGTCTTCTGGCAGTAAGGGATTTTTGACGAAAACATATCAAATCTCCCGAACACTGCATTTTGTGTTATGTTGGGTAGTATTAATTTCGCCCTCATTATAAATATTGATCAAAGTGATTCATATTACAATTGACTCACGACCGATAAAACAATAGCCTTCATTGCAGGTTAACTTATCACTCATGTTATCAATGCTCTACTTACATATTTCACCTAAATATGTAATTATCCAATTCACCAAGTTGATCCAATAGTAACAAAAGTTTTCCAACATGTAATGTCATTCGCTAAGTGAGATTACTGTCAACGGGTTTTAATTCGGATGATTTAAAGGAACAAAAATAGTAACATACGCGGATGGGCTTTCGGCTGAGGGTTTGGCTGTGGTTTCTGCTGCTGTGGCGGAGCTGGAGCAGACGGTGCAGCGGTGCTAGCTGAAGCCTGAGCTTGGGCAGATGCCTGTTCTTGAGCCGGCTTTGGCTGCTCAGACACAATTGGGCGTTCCGGCTCTTTGGGATTCAACACTAAATTTTAAATGTTTATCAATGATAATGGGGTGGTTTAGACATTCACAATGATAACAAGATTAAAAAATAATAGTTAGATATGAACATATGGGTTTCTACACTATTTTATTATATTATTTGTATTATTGGTTGGCACACTTCCTAGACAATATGGTCATTGTATCTGTACTGATGATCTGAAAATTATTTTCAGTCCGAACTGGGCTTTGTCGTGAATCATTTTACAGTTCTGGGACGCAGACATAATTTTTAATGGTAATAATGATTATAACTGAATTCGAAATTAATTGTAAATTTATTGGGTTAAATGATTACTAAAATCAATAGGTAATTAATTATAACTGTACAATGACGTGATGGAAGCTGATATCGCCGATTACATAAAAAAATAATTAAATTGTAAAATGTTGTTGTAAAAGAGCAAAATTCCTAGCTAAATTAATCTCTTCTGTGTCTGTGTTTTAACTTAACCTAACCAAACTGGAACTCTACATAATGGTTTAACATGTGTATATTATTTGTAATGTTGACGAAACAATTTAAAAATCAAGGTAATCAACATAATTATGTACTTTATATCCATTTCCTTAACTTCTGAAACGCGTGAACCTGTTGTTGAAACTTCCCTTTCGCCGACATTTTAATGAATCGGCATAATATAGAGATGAGTCAGCAACCTACATTTTGCATAATGTTATTAGAAAAATATCACTTACGTTGTGAAATACTGTGACAAACTGAAACTTATTCCATATTATCTTTATGCTACGCTGTATGCTACAATTTACTTATTAAACAATTGTAAACCTCATAAAGGGAATTACAATCTATGAAAGTTCATACATATTCTTTATATACAACATACAGAAATTCCACAATGTCACCATATGCCAAGGTCACAGCCAAACAGGAAGCTTTCTTAAATTTATCGTGCCCTTGATGTGTAAATTCCTAGCAAACTTCGTGTTTTTACCCTGGAGATGTTTTTACCCCACCTCATTCAGAAATATTGTCACTTATTTTCATTGACCTAGTTAAAGCATATTATATTTTATCCACATAGCTTTATCTTCTCATAATTATTTAATATTTGCATGATTCATGTTGGTTTACAATTTTTTAGTGTGGATGGATAATAGTTCCTATAAACTCTATATTGGTATTTCAACTTACCAGCAGTACCAGTATTCAGCGGCGGGTAGAGGTTTTGCCCCTGGGATATGGTCACGCGTTCCTGAAATTCCTCTGGAAGGTTGAAACCGATCGGCGGTCCATTTTTATTCTCACAAACATCCATTAGATCTTAAAAACAAAAGGTCACATTATTGTTTCATCTAAAAACTGTTTAGTAGTGACTATTTGTAGGGAGTTCCAATGGCCACGGTCTTGGGCCGCTTGTATCCAGCGGCTCCCTGCGACTCGTTTGATGTCGTCTGTCCACCTTGTTGGGGGTCGACCAACGCTACGTTTACCGGTGCGAGGTCGCCATTCCAGCACCTTGGGACCCCAACGTCCATCGTGATTATTTGTTTTATTATAGTGATATACATAGTATAGTGATACTATTTGTTTTATTTTTAATACCAACAGAATTACATGTATCACATATTATAGGTAACATACCTACTGGTTTGGTAATATGAAAATATTTGTGATAATTAAAGACATGTTGTTTTTGACATGTTGTGTTGTTTGATTAACTTACCGTTATCTTTATTGATGACGGTCCAGCCATCAACTTTTTCCGGAGACTCCTCCTTTTTGGATTCCACAGTTTTAGTAGAGGATGCTTCGGAAGTGAAGCCAAAAGTATAAGCCTCAGAGTTCATATCACCCACATAAACTTCCACACCTTTGTCATTATCACCAGATCTAAATAAGCCGCCATTATCAGCAGGTCTAAATAGTGAGCCGCCATTATCACCAGATTTAAATAGTGAGCCGCCATTGTCACCAGATCTAAATAGTGAGCCGCCATTATCACCAGATCTAAATAGTGAGCCGCCATTGTCACCAGATCTTAATAGTGAGGCGCCATTATCACCAGATCTTAATAGTGAGGCGCCATTATTGTTAGTAGTCGACTGGGTAGCTTCATTATTGGGAGGGACAGCAGTGGGCTGGGGTTGAGAAATGTTAGAACCGTTAGAAGTGGACTGCTCAGGTGTAGATGTACTGTAGTCATCCGCGTACTTGTTTATTAATTTTTGGATATTTTTAATATCTACATTTTGCATAAAAAAAGGGCCACTGGTACGCTTTTGAGTTTGAGTTGGATCGGTTTCCTTGCGAGCTTCCTTCGAAGCTTGAGTCTCACTGTTATTTGGACCCACTTGAGTTGGGTTTAGTGGTTCAGTTTCAATGTTCACATCTCCCGCAAGATTGGCGAATTCATTAATATAGCCGGCGAATGTTTCTAGCCAACTCGTGTGTGGCCTGCGGTGATGCTGGTCACCGTCACCACTGTGGTGGCGGTGATGATGATGGCCGTGGCCGTGATCGCGTCGTTTTCGGTCCCCACTTCTTTCGCAACGTGGTTTTTTTACATTCCCTTCACTGCATGGTGTGTGAACAGTCTTCAAAAAGTGACGATAGCGCTTCATAGCATTCCTTATAACGGCAGACTGTAGGAACAATCTTAAGATTAGAAATGACTAATTTTAATGTTTGGGTACAATATAATTTGTTTCCATATATGCACACTATATGTTATTACAACCGCTCTAGTCGATTGAAGAACTCCATATCAAACTACAAATAAAAACATTAAGGGGTATGGGTTTAGTTTTAGTATCTCTATGCCGACTGATTATGAATAGTTAAACCAACTTAAATATTTATTAACTTATAATGGAAAACATACCGGCAAGTTAGGTACTGGAATGCGCACCATGCAATGCTCAGAATGCAATCCTC
This sequence comes from Lasiommata megera, assembly GCA_928268935.1. Lineage (NCBI taxonomy): Eukaryota > Metazoa > Arthropoda > Insecta > Lepidoptera > Nymphalidae > Lasiommata > Lasiommata megera. The sequence goes on along the minus strand of OV743308.1, from coordinate 6,619,557 downwards.
CTGCCTCACACTTTGAGCACAAGTCGTAATCGTCACAGGAGGTGCACTTGTAACGGAAACCCGCCACTGACCCATCACACCCATCACAGACCACACCCAAGTGTACAGAACCTATTCCTGCAAAAGGATTAAATTAAACATTGATTCCTCATATGCCACACATTATGACACCAGATGGAGGTTGGAGTCTAAGGTGCTAGAGTGGAGACAGTGCACCAGAGTGCATCATTGGCGGCTTCACTTGGTAAACAGACTTTAATTAAGTTGCTAGGAATTGCTAGACACAAGTGGCTCAAATTGATGAGGTAACAAGTAAAATAGTAAGCAGTGACTGGCTAGTAATTGTGTAATTAAAACATACAAACAAAAGCACTGATTTTTCTTGTTTTATAGTACAGTACTCACTCGCTAATCCGCCACCATAAAATCCTAACCATCGGCGGATTACTGAAAACGGCGGATTATAGTGGGCGCAGATTGTACCACCAATATATATTTAAGAAATCAACAATCATAACAATTTCGAAAAAAATGTCTCTAATTTTGCTTGTTTTTTTACCAAAATATATCTTCTTGATAACTTCATTGCGCATTTTACGTAAATTTGCAACCATATTGCATGACTTTCCATTTTCTTGGGCCCATTTAATACAAACATGTACTCTATTCAGGGCATCTTCCCCAATAAAAACAGCGGATTATAGTACTTATCGGATTATCGAGCGGCAGATTAGCGAGTGAGTACTGTATTAATATAATAAGTTTGGCTAAGTTTGTTGTGGGCTTCTTCTTAGACCGGGGAGCGTTTGGAACCCTCATAGCTTTAGTTTTAAGTTTACGAATATAGTTATCACCATGAAATAACTACTGTGTAAATTATTGACGCGTCAAAAGTGCCTTTTTAAGGACTATTTGAATAAAGATTATTTTGAATTTGAATTTAATAAAATGCTTGCAACTCTCCGATATGTAACTACATAATTTATGTATATGACTAAGGAACAAAATGTAAACATAATTTCTACCTCGATCAAGATTATCAGGTGCAGGATCAACCATATTGAGTAGCACATCATCAGCTTGTGACTGCTTATCCTTAGAGTAGACATACAGCTTTTTCGTGTCATTACCCATGCTCTGCAGGGCTATTAAGAGTTCTTCATCCGAAGAAATCACGATATCATCATTTTCTTCATCTTAAAGAAAATATAATATTAACTTTTATTTCTAACTTTTGTTTTCATAAAATACAAGTATTTTAGAGAATTAAAGACTTTAACAAAGTTTTACATGAATACTAGTTTTTCATAATATTATAACATGAAAAGTGTGATCACTAATGTCATAAATGATTTAATTTAACAAACATTTAACAAACAACAAAGGGTATGTTGAAAGAATCTGCAAAAACTACTTATAAAAATATAAATATACTAAACAAAATACCATACCTTTCCATGAGACAGTATAATTCTTGTTCTTGAGGATTGGAAAGACATCTTGAAGCTTTGAATTCAGATAGTGAAAACTTGTATCAAATTTTCCTTCAACTACAAATCTCCTGACTTCAGGCTTCCCAGTTTCACCACTATAGGTGTACACTTTATAATCGACCTGATAGCTCATCTTTATTGCTAGTGAAAAAAGCATAACACAAAATTTAAATAAACATCAAGAATAAAAAATTACATTCTCTTGGAAGCCATTTTGCACAAGCGCTTTACGAATTGACTATGCATAAAACGGTGAAATACCAACATAAGGGCCTTGTATTAAATTTCCTAATTACTCACGTCCCTTATCTCGATAACTATTTAGGTCTAATATAAAACGATTAATATTTACCTAAGCTTTACTTTCTTATAAAAAACAACACTCAGAAATCTACACTCAACACGCAAGTTTACAAATCAATGTTGTTATTGCGCAGCGTTGGACTTTATATACAGTTTCAAAACAAAATGAATCATCACTTACCGATCGGTGCCGAATGTTGTAGAAGCTAGAAACATCAACTTATTATGGTGTAATAATTTTATAACACCCAACTGTCAAAAATACAATGACAAAACAATACAAGGATGAAGGATACATGCTATTGTTGCCAACTTCCAAAAAAAATTAACTGACCTGGAGGCTGGCAACAGTGGCTTGTTGTGTATTATAAAAACTAGAGTACCTGTAAAGATATGAAGTCTGAACCTTGTAATATCGGCTTTACTTCCTTAATAAATCAATTTTAATATCGTGCTAAAACGAACCCAGACGAAATCTTAGTTACGAAATTTAATGCATTCAGAATTATGAATTTACCAGTTAAATTAACAAAAAGTACCTATAAAACATAACTCATAGAGATATGTATAATATGATAATTTATGGCCCCGGTTGTGGCCCTGCATGCCGAGGCAGGGACGCTGCTGCCTGGGTTGCGGAGCATCGTAGGGTCTTAATAGGTATTCTGGTCGCCGGGGAGTCCCATATACCACGCCGGAAGCGGTTTAAGTAGGCCTGCCTGTACCGTTTCCAGAGGGGATGCGTAAAAACTTTTCCAAGAGGTAATAAAAAGCCACTTACAATACAGTGATGATTAAAACTAAATATTACCAATTTATGTAAGGGCATCATTATAGAACAATAGAGCATGCTCTATTTTATAGGTCCAACAATATATTTAATTGATGATATTATATTTTGTGGCATGTCATTTATTCAATTATAAAATAAATTAATAAATTAATGTGACTATATAGCCACATCAACAAAGATAAATCGTTAATAATAATCAAATGTATAGGTATACATTAATGGATTAACATAATTAAAGAAAAGAATTAAAAAACAATGTCTTAAATGGGTGATTAAAGCTCATCCTAGTCAGATGATACTGGCTTCAGGATGCAAGCATACAGACAGGAATACAAAATATCTGTCCATATTGGATTGGGTGCTGTAATCAAGCTGCATCTGATCAGTTGCATAGGTTACAATATGTGATCATCTTACCTATGCACATAGATAAGAGTTTTTATTTCAGTCCTCGGGAATGTTATCACAAAGCTTTTTCAGAACCAAAAGTATGCTGTCAATCTTTGGCACATAGAGCTTGTATCTTTTCGTCGAGGATGCAAGCTGTATAAATTTCAAATTTAACTACGATTGGTGCAGAAAGTTTAGCCAAATAGAGATAACAAACTAACAGATGTAGCTGTGCTCTTAATGTTTCTAATTATTGAAGAATAGCCCTTTTTTTACAGTTTTATAATGAATATCTACCAGCTTTAACCTACTTGTTTCAAAACCAATTTTCTGTAAAAACTGAAGCCCTAGACCGTAGTTTATAGAGCGTTCTAATGGAGTTTCATATGTGGTCTCTTAAACCTGTAAGGCTAAGTCTTCCATTATAATTGTCTCACTGATTGACCAGTGACATTTTTGTACTAACAAAAATAGAATCTTTAATACAAAATTGCTGATAATTTGCACAACACACATTTTTTTTAATAGAAAACAAAAGTATAGTTATAATATTAATTTTATTAAAATGTTACACACATTCTAAACACTTTTAATTATAGACCTAAAACATAAAAGGAATTATAAATGAATGTAATTAACTGTACTTACTATTACAGTATATGGTTATTATGTTATTTAATAATAATAACTTAATCAAAATCTAGTCCTGATGTGGCTTAGTTTCTGGTTCATTATTTTTGTAGTTATAACTGTCTTGATCAGCAAACTTCACAGGACCTCCAAGTTGTACAGTATCAGGAATACACAACTCCTCATTCAGTTTTTTTGCTAGGAAATAAATTTCCGCCAATGCTATCACCAAGGCACACATTACACCTAAAAGTAATCTGAATCCAAAATCTAAATTGCCGACCATCCATTCAACTCCTCTGAATCCAAAGAGGAATCCAGCAAATATTGATATTATGAATTGCCCAATTGCTATAAGATGACGATTGAGTTGTTTCACTGAAATATAAAATAGTTTTCCATCATTATATCATATCATATATATATTATATACATTTTGTAGTTGCCACTTGATACTGTCAATACATGCACACTTATACTATGCTTGAAGTATTAGGGAAAAATTTGTATCTTATACTTACTTTGATAGGAGATACTATCTTCAGGAAATCTCATTCTAACATTATCAACACCCTTTGTCATTTTTCTGTATTCACGCGCTTCTTGCTGGGCTCTCAATTTTACACATCTTGCTTCCAGAATGGGATTTCTTTTGATCTTTTCATTTTCTGGCATTTCAATTGAAGCGCCTTCAAGGAGTGTATGTAAATAAGGAATGTCTTTTTCACCATTACTTTTCCTACATCTGATGTGCAAAAATAACCAGTCTATATCAGATGTTACAAGAAAAGGTCTAATATCTGAGGATGCAGAATCATTATCGTTTAGACCTTCTTTTGATGACTTTTGATTTTCGTTGTCTTCACATGTAGATTTTGTATCTTTAATTTGTTCCCTTACTTTAATATTGGCTTCTGAATCATTTGTATTTGCCTTAATTTCACTGTCTATTATTTTTGAGTCATTCTCAATTGACTTAATATTTGATGACTTTTGATTTTCATTGTCTTCACATTTAGATTTGGTATCTTTAATTTTTTCCCTTACTTTAATATTGGCTTCTGAATCATTTGTATTTGCCTTAATTTCACTGTCTATTATTTTTGAGTCAGTCTCAATTGACTTAATATTTAAAATTTCACCAAAACTCTCTCTTATATTTTTTAAGTCTCTTAGCTCTGAACTATTGAATTGCACTTGTTTTAAATCCTGTAGTTTGTAACATTTAAATGTATTTTTGCCATGTGCTTCTTTTATCTGCAATATATTATGAGGTATTTGGTCCGAAGTTGGTATGGTTTTTAGGAATTGCACCAGCTTCTCAGATGGGTAAATTCTTAAATTGGTGTCAACTAGTGAGCCTTTAAGATCCATATTTATTTGTTAGTTATATTTAACTTGTGATTAAGGTCTGCATACAAGTCCCTTAGTTCCTCTTCTTTTTCTTCAAATGTGTTATCAATCCTTTGACATTTGAAGTTCATGTCATCAATAAACTGATCCCATTCCTTCTGTCTTTTTTCGAAGTTCTCAGCTTTCTTTTTGTTATTGATCTAAAAAAAACATAAATAAAATTTTATTATAAAATGTTTAAAATATGCCTTAGTTTACACCAAGGCATATTTTATTAGCCTTAGGGTGAGGCCTAACTGGGGCACACTCTGCAGGAGTGCAATGTCTAGACCGACTCCACAAATTATGCCTGTGAATACATGTGATTGTGATTCTCATATAAAGTAAATATAAATCATAACTTTGATTAAATATACTATTATTATACTGAAATTAATATACTGAAATACCTTCTGTATTTCAAGATAATCTTTTTCTACTTCCTCTGAAAGTTTTAATGCCTGCTCCAACTTTTCTACCAGTACAGGTAATGCTGCAACCGAATTCTTTGATATTCTTTCAACTTGTGTGTCTTTAATGTCAGTTAGGTTTTCAAGTATTGCAAATAAGTTTTCAACTTCCCTGTCACCTCGCTTTTCCTACAATTTGAAAAGATTACCTGTATTGGTTACAATTTGTATACCCTTAATAAATTATCATGTTATTAGGTTAGTTATATTACAGTGAAAATTAATCTATCCTAATATAATATATGCGAAAATGTGTCTGTAACTAATAACAAAGCTATCAATTATATTATGAACTTTTAGTTTTCCTGGTCAACAATTGTGCCAGCATGTACTTAGGACTTAGTTAATTAATAATATACAGCGCAATTACCTCAAATTCTCTTAACATAAACTTTATTTCACCACTGAGGAATGGCCGATGGTCAAATAGTCTTGACCAGACTTCACTGATTTCTGAAAATATTTTACATTTACTCACTTAAAAAAATACAGTAGCACATATATACCATAGCGTACATAAGGTAAATAACACCAGTCCAGTTGTGATAGAAATTCATTAATGCAATGGATTACTTACTATCGTCTGTTACAAATTGGGTTTAATTAATTAATTTAAAATAAAATGACAAAATAATGTACCAAACCAAACTTTACGGACATACCTCGTGACAGTTCCGTCATTATTCCACTCTAATTCTATAGTCTATGAACATGAAATAATTGTCTGTGATGTTCTGATATATCTGTAGATACCAAAATTAATAATTCCTTATTGTTTGTTACCAAAATTAATAATTATTTATTGTTTGGTAACCTGAATTACTTGCTTAAAAAAAATATTTTCAGTTTCTTGCACATATTTTGCGTGAATGATGTCATTATGATTTCTTAGCCGATTTTCGTGATTCTTTTTTATATATGTGGTTCAACCATCTTATTATTATGTTAGTGATTATAATTGAGACTGACAGCTTGACTTGCTCGCTTCCTGATGCTGTGGGGTCGGCGCAATCTTGTTTCACCCACTGACCAGCCGTTACTTCACTAATCACTCATTTAACATGCATACCTAATATTTTCATTTAAGTCATCCATCCTTGTTTGATCTTACTGTACTCCTTCGCCCTCTCACATAATATATTGACATTATTCTGGTAACATAAATTTCTTCCCTCGAGACAACTTTGTCTGCAAATAAATCACGCATATACTTTAATTATACTTTTTTGTCTCGCCGTGGTTTTTCATAGCCGATCTATTTTATATTATATACTACATGTTTATATTTAATTGAGCCACCGGATAACCTTTCACTGGCAGCACAAATCTCGTTGTGACAGTTGTCTATGCTCTGTGTGATCTATTTCCATTCGTTCCCTATCGTTCGCTGTTCAGTTCTGATAAAATATACGATATCATTCGATTCAATTAGTTGATTCATTCATGATTACAGAGATGGATGTGTTTATTTGCTAACTTGATGCAAAATTGTTTTTATTTGCGCAGAAGTGATTAGTGGTTACAAAATGTGTTCATTTTTTATCGCGTATTTTGTGGAATGTTTTCTGTAGTGTTTCGTTGAAATAGAATTATTTTCGAAATTTTGTTTTAGTGTAATCCAAATATTGTATTATAATGCCGGGACTTATTGGTATCGGTGAATTTATTGACGAAACTCGAGAGGATTACAGTTCGCCAACCACTTCTACGTTTGTATCGCGTATGCCACAATGCCGGCAAACAATCAACGCTTTGGAAGAGGTGAATATTATGTTAAAGTGCAATTTTCAACCTGGAATTAGATACCTATATAAATATTTTATACTGTCGCGTTTTATGACGAGAAAGTGTTCAAAAAAGTTTAAGATCCTTATCTAAGTGTGTAGCTCTAGACTTGAATTTAAACAGTGGACCTTGTTAATTCTTATCCTTCCTAATTCTTCGTTTTATCAATATGTGGTATGCTCTTGTTTTTTCAGCTGTTTCAATTAAGTCTTACCATGGCCTTCTTCTTCGCTCTAAGAATATTTATCATCAACCATCTGCCCTATGCTTTGGGCTCTTCCTTTACAAATTTCTTCATTCTTTTAAAATAATATTATTCATTTAATATTTTGGCCTTTATTATGTTATAAGGTATAAGTGCTGACTTATCTTTTCACTTTTAGGTGGGTAGTGCAATTTTAAATTTTCATACTACAGTTAATATAATATTTCAAAAGCAGAAAAATCAAATTTATTGGGAAAATATTTTTATTTATGCCTGAGTAACTGAATTGTTCAAGTTGTAAGCCTAAAAGATATTTATTTTAGAATATTAAAGTACGGAAAGCAATGATTTATGTGTTTTTTTTATACACTACAAGTTGGCCCTTGACGGCTATCTCACCTGGTGGTAAGTGATAATGCAGTCTAGGATGGTAACAGGCTAACTTGTTATGGATATGGTAAACCCACACTATTAATTGGTTTCTACACTACATTGTGCCGGAACGCTAAATCAATGAGTGACATGTCTTTGTCATATACTCAACTTGTGACAACATTATGTGAGAAAGAGAAAGTATAATTATTATTTTGAATTACACTTACATATTTATCTAAGTATGCAATGCAATGCAATCTATGTAAACTTGCTTGTTTTATATTTTGAGTTTCATTAACTTTTCTCCAAATTTTTGCATTAGCTTTTTTCTGAAGGTTAATTATGATTTGCTATTGTTTTTTTTTAATATCTAATTTTCTATCAATGTGTAAGGAATACATTAATAGAAGATATATCAACTGAGTCACCACTTGATGAACACACAAGACAAGGTCATAAAACTGTTTAGTTTGCTATATCAACCAAAATCAGATTGACTGGTGGACATAACATTTACAATAGACAATATGCTTTTACTAATCTTGTGTAGAAATGTTTGGAAACATAAATAAAACACTTTCTTTCTTCTTAATACCAATTGTATTACCTTGGTAGCTAAACCTAAAATGGCTTTGTCATACAGTATTTTTATCCTATTGCATATTAAGGAGTAATATGCTTTATTTCACAACAAATTAAAAAAGTACCCTACATTAAACCTTATTAGATACTGTATATGATGGATACAGGAAATAGAACTAGTGGATAATTTTTTTCACACTGATGAAATAATACTACCTTGATAATGATCGACAATGATAATTGAATAGAGAATTTATTTAGTTCTTAGTTCAGATATTTAGTTAGTTTAATACTATGAACTAATGTCAGGGTGTTTTGTAGAACTTAGTATTTTTTTTGACAAGTTTATTGCTATATCCCTCTCACTGCCACCATTGTGTGCGCTTTGTCGCTAACCTGCCGGCCACCATGGCGCAGCGCGCGCGCTTTCGCATTATAAAGTGGGAGGTCCTGGGTTCGATTCCCGGCTTGAGTCTGGTGTGGTGGGAGGCTTCGGCCGTGGCTAGTTACCACCCTACCGACAAATACGTGTCGCCAAGCGATTTAGCGTTCCTGCACGATGTCACGTAGAAACCAATTAGGAGTATGGGCTTACCATACCCTTAACAGGTTAACCCGCTAACGTCTTAGACTGCATCATCACTTACCACCAGGTGAGTTTGCCGTCAAGGCTAATTTGTAGTGGAAAAAAAAAAATTGATAACCGCCGCCTGCGAGTTTAGTATGTGCTTTGTCAGTTTAATGGAAGTAGATTAATACGAATGGGTTTAAATTTCGGTCTGAATTTAAGCGTATTCAGTTACTACTAAGTGTTAAAATGTCCCTTAAAAAGGAACGTGCAAATAAATAATTGCACTTTCGTAAATGGTGACGTAGTATATTCCTTTGACAACATCATCTAACAATGTTCAATTAATATGTGTTATGGTGTAGCGAATGGTAACACTCCGTAAAGGGGCTGGAAAACTTACAAGGGCTAGAAAATTCCGCTTACAGATTACATGGTAGGTTCTGCGTAGGTATCTATGCTATTTTGGTTCGATTCGTAGATTCGTACGTACGTAGATTTGAAGAAAATAAAAGAAGTTTTCGATAACTTGAACTTGACAGATTACTATTCATTTTGTAGCCTTTGTTGGTCCTTATCATTCGCATCGCAATATAAAATTATTCGGTATATTGCCACTATAAACAGTTCTATAATTATTAAAATAAAGCAAGCTAGATTGTGCTTTATTTTTGCATTATCTACCTTAAATATAAACCACGTAAGAATAATTCAGCATTGTAGGTTGTCCTGCGTTTTGCCTAAGTGATATTTATTATTTAAATGATAAATCAGAAATAACTATGATTTTTAAATAGGTAGGCATCTTAATAATTAGGTTTTGATAATGCATAAACAAAGCAATAGCTAAAAATGAATAGAAGCAGGCGTTACTTTGCGGAAGTCCATGATAAACAATAAACAGCAAGTATAATTTGCTATATTCCGCCGACAACCGGGAGATTTGTATAATATAATACCACACAAAATCTTCCACTAGAACCTCTACGCACGTTTCGACCCGACACCGGGTCATCCTCAGGAGATGTTGACTTCACAAGCGAGAAAAGTAAAGTCAAGCAATAGCTTTAACGTAAACTTACGGGCAGTGAACCTGTCACTGCGAGTTTATGCGCAGAGATCATAGTGGAAAAAATATGCAAGCACAAAATCAATGACAAAGCAAAAATAGGAAATAAAGGCAGAAATGTTCTCTTGAAAAGAAATGTAAGGCGTAGATGGAACTCTGGCTATGCAGAATATAGACGGCCGTACTATACGGCTTTTGAGGGCGTGACAAAAATAATGTGACGACACAGTCGCATGAAGCGGAACTATTATTTCACGTTCCAAAAGAGGTCTTCTATAATGTTGCGTTAAGAATTTGCTTTACATCGTCGCATATTTACTTGATCAGCCATAACGCTAGCAATCGGCCTCGATAAAAACCAGGCTTACATGCCTTTTCTATCACGCGGTGTCCTTACAAATTATGGGTTACTCCAGTGAAAATATGTAAATAATGTTAAGAGTCCTAGTTTTTCTTTTATACTATATTGCATTAAAAAATTAAACTTCAAAGGTACATACACATGTACACACAACTATTGTTATTATTTTCGAATGGAGTTGCAAAAATTCGCGAACGTCCGGTTTGTCGGCAGGTAGATAAGTAACTAGTATTCGATACCTAATACTAGTTACTTATATATAATGCCGAAGATTTAGTTTTTATGTTAAACGCGCTAATACTTACTATATTATATTTGCGTTAGATATCCTATTTATTAAGGAAGGCTGTAAACTTAAGCTTTGGACTTTGTTAACTTATAAGCTATAAGTATCATATGAAGCGATGATCAAGCGGGTGAATCCGTAGGACACAGATAGTATCACCATCCTCGGCTATTAAATAACCCAATATGACTATGACTAGTAATGCCTTAATGCTGACAGGCTTGCTTTTTCATAATTGAGTGCGTTTGAAGCTTAAAACCAACCTTGCTTGTTGTATTGCTTCTTTAATAGTTTTTATCAACGTTTAGTTTAGTGATAATAACCGAGATCGACGGACGGGTTTTAAAGTGCTCTCAAACTCCGGGCCGGTACTGAGAATTCTCGACAGAAACCCCCAATTTTATGCGATGATGAAGTGAGTTTGTCAATCTCACTCACCGTCCGACCCCCCCGTTATTCCAAACTTTGCCTAAGCCGAGGTTCAGCCTCACAGGAGGCGCCCTTAGGCAGACGTTCCCTTAGTTTCTTCGAGCCCTAGGGCGCAAAATGTCTTCTGCTAAAATAACAGCCCGGTTACGCTGTGGCAACCAATAGGGTTAGCACAGCTAATAGATAGTCCGAAAAGAAACAAAAACAATCTCACTTCTACATCTAAAATCTTTTACGCAGTAACTTTTGTGGCAAATCTGTGTTGGTGGTAAATAACGTGAAACGTAGTCGATAGATTGACCTTAAAGTATTGAACAATGTTCCATATTTTTGTACTTTTATCCGGAACAGGACTTTACATCAGAATTCAGACCCTATTTTTATTAATACTATCGCATTTTCAAATTAATCTTAAAACTGACTAAATAATAAATAAGGCTAGTAACACCATCTGCGCTTAGTGACAACTACATAAGAACTGAGCTACGAGTATCAACAAATAAAACGAAAGTGCTTAAAATTTTACTAATACCTACACAGTATGAGTAACGAAGCTAAAGGAGATTTGATTAAACTTTCTCTTTGAGTTAGATGTAACCGAGTAGGTGTTACAATTTATTGCCTAATTTATTAATATTAATGAAGCGGTCAAGGTTTTATGAGAGAACCTAGCTAATTCAGATTTCTACCCAGTTTGATATTGTTACACTTGACAGGTGGCCTCTAGAAGTTTTCTCCGGCATCCCACTAAGTTAAGAAAGTTTGTATGTAAGTGTGTATGCTTGTGTCCTTCACGCCATAAACGTAAACTTCTGAAACAATTGGGATGGGATTTGGAAGGTATAGATTATACCTTGAATTTACATATAGGCTTTTTGTGAGTAATTCCACTGCGGCAAAAACTGAATTTCAGATAGATGGGCTTATAAGTATAGTTTCAGTATGTCATAGCAAACTTCCTTGAATTTAGATATTCACCTATACAGGAAAGTTGTCAAAACGTACCCCCTGGACTAAATAAGCTTTAGCTGTCGTATCACCACTCACTAGTGACCAGACACATGGACCAGTTTTTGTAACAAAATATTATAAAAATATTTCGTGTCTGGTGACTGTAGACCCAAATCCACAAACGCAATCATAGTAAAAATGCAGTTTTTATATTATTTAGGTACCCACTTAGCGGTTTCTGTAGTTTGTGGGACGTAGTTACCAACTAAATGGGACGCGGCCAACACAAAAAATATTATCATCCGAAATCTTATCATAACTAAATGGCTAACTGTTCGGGGCGCACGTGATCGTTACTGTATTTTTTTCCGCTCGTTCACACGACTAGTGCATTAAGATCATGTTTATTCTATAGCTCACATCTTCACACCCATCCACTAACAAACACTCCGATTCGTAAACAATGTTCTTGGGCGTAAACAAAAACATCCGCGATAATTGGATGGCTTTTCAATAGAAAAATTCAGAACTAACATATTATTATCTTTAAGTCATAAACAACCTTTTCGTGGAATTCTAAATGGAATACCGGACCCCTTAGAATATGATTACTCGCTTGTCATCGCACTAACAGGCTTTTTTCTCCGATTATACAGGACGGCAATCTTGAAATTCCGCAATTACAGTTGTTTATCGTTTGAATTAACGAATCTGTTTTGGTACTTCCTTGCTGCGGCGCACATCTTCGCTCGCTCATCCTTTGCATACTTTTCTGGCCGCGACCAAAATATTCTATTCTTGTATGTATCTTTTTTTTATTTTTATACACCACAAGTTAAGCCCTTGATTGCATCTCACCTAATGGTAAGTGATCATGGTAAACCCATACCCCTGATTGGTTTCTACACGACATCGTGCCAGAACGCTAAATCGCTTGGCGTCTTTGTAGGTCACGGCAGGGTGTAACTAGCCACGGCAGAAGCCTCCCACCAGATCAGACTCTAGGTCGTCAAGAATCATGTAGTAATTCATTGTTTTCCCGTGACAAAAAGTATCGTATGAATGTCGCAAGGTATATCTCTACTAAACACCAAGCCTTAAACCGTATATTACTACATTTATATCATTAATTAAATATATATCACTTGATTTGATTATAGTTTTCGTGCCGCCATCGCTATGTGTGTGGAAGACGGCAATATGACTAAAATTTGGGACCAAATACACTTGGCCTGCACATTTGATACATTTACATACCCACTATCGCCAAACACAACGTGACAGCATTGCAAACATTAAGACCATATGTGAAAGGGTTCTTAGTGTTTACTTGCGGTTGTGGGCTCGCGGCGACGGCTTATTGGGACCAGTTCGACCCAGATCGAAATCTCGTTTCAAGTGTTCTTTACTTTCTAACAGCGTTTATGTGAAAACAAAAAATACTTTCGTCTGGCGATAAATATTAAGGATGTATGATGTAAAAATATAACAGGAGTTCCTCTTGTTCTCCGTATAAGTTGGCTTAAGGTTATCATCATATCGCTTTAATAAAGAATGTCTCTCAATAAGGATAATCGTTTCATACTTAGAAGTTCCACCGTGGTATTAAAATATTTAGTTATAGAAAATATTATTTAGTTTTTGAATAGTTATAGAATGGTCTTCAGATAATCACGTTCAACAAATAATTTCTGGAGTTTGGATACGATTGTGTTGTGTGAACATTCAGTAAACGCTTGCTTTAAGCAAATGTTCTGCGAAGTCAGTTATTATCCAGCTATAAACTGCCATGAAACTATCAACATCATCATGATCAACTCGATGCCGGCTCCTCTCAATGTGAGAAGGGTTTGGCCATAGTCCACCACGTTGGCCATGTGCGTATTGACAGACTTCACACGCCTTTGAGAGCATTATGGAGAACTCTCGGCGTGCAGGTTTCCTCATGAAGTTTTCCTTCACCGTTGAAGCAAGTGATATTTTAATTGCTTAAAAACGCACATAACTCGGAAAAGTTACAGGTACTAACTGAATAAAACTTTATATAGATATGCATTTTCAGTTGGCTTGCATTAGAAAGGGGTATAGGCAATAGTCATTTTATCTGCAAGTCTTGTTTATTATTACGAGATGTCTGAGATACTGGGTAGTTCTGTTTTGGAAACAATGTTATGGGACGTTTGTTGAGATCGTTCGTAGGCAATTAAAGCTTACGATAGCAAGAAATAACCTTCATTAGAGATACAGTTCAATGTGAATCTACGTGTGTTTAGAAACTTAGACCCATAAAGCAATACAAATAAATACAAATTGATTACAAGGTAATCAATTTGTCATAGTTTTAAATTATTTGAACATGCGCTTTTATAAGTACAAGTGTATACTTAGTATTATTCGACGTGCCCCTAGACTGAAACTAGCTAGCTAGCTAAAAACCGAAGCTAGGCTTCGGTTGATTCACAGCCAACATTTTACCTTCAGTGAGATCATTTTGAGCAAAAATCGGTCGAACGTGGGTTAAAATAATGTAACTTCTTAAAACGGAAACGTTAAAAAATATAATTTGTCAAAATAGAGAGTCGTTGTTAAGTGCTCGACGGCTGAGGTTACAAGGTCAACCGCTTTCGCTATCATAGGAAGGCCTATGTATCTACCTACTTGCGCGAAATCGTTTATTATTTGTCTTTGATGTGCGTTGCAACTTTGTCCGCATTCAACTCTCATCCGTTATACTGCACAATATACCTCGACCTGCCACGTCTTACTCTGTCTATGACTTCATTAGCTCGAATCCTAAAGTCGCAGCGTGATATTTAATATCCTATAACCTTCCATCAGAAATAGAGCGATCAAATGTAAAACAACAAAAATATCGGACTGGTATTTCCCGAGATTAGGTTTGCGTATGAGTTTACACCAGTGAACTCTTCATTGGTTTACACGCACTTCTCACTTCACTGTCACTTTTCACAAGATCAAACAAATAAAAGAAAAACTTGAACTTTTGCTGAGTATAATTAATATGAGATTGGCATTTTCTAGTAATAATACTATAGAAGACAATAGGTAAAAACTTGCATATTTCGCCTAAATCACATCACAAAATCTAGAACAGATTCACGGTTGCTCACATTTTATAGAACGCCCCCGTTGATTACGATTTGTGAGTCATGTTTAGTTTGTTTTTATTGTTAAGTAGCGGTTGCCCATGACTTTGTCCGCATACTGTTACTGTAAGTAGGTGAACATAGCAGACCTATCTTTTATCCAAAAAGTTAGAGGAAAGTGAGCCTCGGCAACCAATTGATAGATAATGAAAATTCAACGCGATTGAAGATGTTGGACTACTCTTTGCACACTATTTTACGTTGTATCGGCTCATCAGTGAAACTCTTCAACTTAACCCTCTAGCAACATGACGTGCTGTCCATCTTCTAATGAAGAGTTTAAGAACATGGCAATTCGCTGCAGGGGTCGTGCCTTTACCAAACACTATATATTTTTATGTATAAACCATGGCACCAGATATGCCGCCTGTCACTGAGTTTCATAACATTTCATTTTATAATAGGTTCATTCCAATTATTTCAAGATCATTTGTCAAATTTGTAATTACTATTGATTTTGATGCATACCTCGTTTCTACGTTTAACAAGCTCATCAAACTCTTTCTTTCTCTTCAAACCTTGGAACCTTCAAAATTTGGAGCCTGAACCCCATTGCAGACCCCATTTCCTTACTAAGCTACCTATAGCCTATACTGTTATAGCTTTGTAAACTAAGGTGCATCGATCAAGATGTTGAAGCAGCTGGTTATTAAAATAAACTTTTTAAAGTATTTTTTACGTATATAATATCTATTCTATTCATAATTGGTACTATGAATCATTTCCGTTGTTACGTGAGTCTTATAATGTGAGTTTGTTTTTTAATCACGAGCCATCTTAGATTTTCCTTAAGCTCGTTTTTATTATGTTATTCGTTTCGAGTGTAACATTGTTACTTCCCTGTAAAACGGAGGTCCTGAGTCACTGGCAATTAACATATCTTTCGTCATTATACATGTGCGTAACTGATAATGGTATATAGAACCGTATCAGTGTTTTGTCGGTATCAGTGTAGTAACTAACAGTTTTTTTGTTTCTGACGGCACGAAAAAGTATATTTAGCATCTCTCGAAATAAGTTTAAGCTTTGTATAATGTCAAATCAAAAATAAATTCTATAATAATATACAGGGTTACATAAACGATTTAGAACTTTGGGTATAAATTGCCCGAACATAATAGATAATTATATATTGGCAGATCGATAATCATCTTAAACAAGGCATTTTCGTTTACGAATAGGATCAGCCTACGCTGAATCTCATTCGTTGCCTTTTTGGCTGTAACAGTTTTAAAAGTAACCGCTGATAGTGGATTATTACTACATTATGGGCAGTAAGCAAAACTGCGACTGCGGTGTTTGCCGAAAACATGAGAAGTTTTGATCGAGATGAGGAGCTCAGATTGAACAACAATGTTGCTATAATGCGAGTTGATATATATAAAAAAACTTTACATATGCACCTTTTCAATATTCCAAATACTGATAATTTACTCCCGGAAGTAGCAAAATAATTGCAGCAGCAGATATCAGCCGTATTCGATGCGCTATAATAGGAATAATTCATGGACCATTTTTTGAGACGTTGACACCTTCGCAGTCCGCACTATTTCTTATTCACTAACATTTAATGATAACTTTATATCACTATCATCTACAAGGAGGTTTGGCAGTAGGACGATAAGGTCAAGGATACCAACTTGATCTTTAAAATTTCATTGACTATTTTAAACTGAAACAACCTCTCCGGTCACTGTCCAGTGACGAAATCTGCTTCTTGCTTGCCATTGGACCTGAAAGAAGCCTTTTATTTCTGGATTATTTATAACATTAATTTTTAATTAATAATAAATTGATCTTGTTTGATGCTTATGAAATTCATAAATAAAAGTCATTCATTCACAAAAAATCAAACTGGTTTTGCTGTTTTTGCTTTCCTTATAAAGATATGCAAATGTCTATTGATACATTCCCTCTGTTAAACATTCCCTTTGCAAAATCATTTGATATGTATATTTATAATTGTATGTTTATAAATCGTTATCCAATTACCTTCTTCCCTTTAGCTATTATGTATTAAGTGTACGGAGGTTTTTAAAATGTAATGATAAAATCTATTTTCCACTTATTACTTTACAGCAATATCAATTTGGGTCAATTTGTCTTATAATTATTACAGTATACTTAGTAAATTTTTTTAGAAACATTATTATAGGGGAAATTGTCGAATGAGCCAGTGACCTCTCTATCTAGAGCAGGTGCCTTAAAAGGGAGGTATTCCCTGGAACCGGTGGCGTAGCTCAGAAGGAATTCAGCATTGAGCCACTCTGGGAAATAATTGAGCACTGATTGCGCTCAGGTATTCAGTTGGACGACCTAAGTGCTTCGCTTGTTACTTGTTTGTTATGTGGGGAAGTTTTTGCCGGGAGCGCAATGGCAATAGAGGTAAACTAGATTTTTAATAGGTGTTGATTGGTAGCTAATTACTTAGTCTTTCTGTTTAATTGTGAGAAAAAGTTGCGTTTGTTTTCCATTAGGTATTTAGCAACTACATCGTTTTAATCCTGCTGCTTATGGTTACAATAATTTGTCGTTTCGATTATTTATTGCACACTAAATCAATAGGTATTTTATTTAGTTATCTAGCCAGGTTGCTACTATGATTTCTAATATGGTCAATAACATACAGAAAGGATTTTTCGACGGCAATGGCTTGATAGGGATTAGTTACAGCTATAACTGAGGCAATCAAACAAGGAGTTACTATATTGTGTGGGTTCCTTCAGACCGCTCAAAAAATAATTAAAACGACAAAAACACCTGTCTGCATCTGCTCACTCATTGTGTCGTTCTACAATGAATTCTATCCCTTAATGCTTAAACAAACTACCCGCTTATAAAAAACTACAATTAGCAGAACTTTTACTTTTTACGAAGTTCATGAAAATTCTGTAACAAAGTATTTGGATTTTACTTAATTCAAATCCAAAAGCAAGTTTTACCACTAAGAAAATATATTATTCTGGCCTTTTTTCTTAAAAGGCTAGCATGATATATTTACTAAATAGAATTGGATAATAAGTTATAACCACCATGATCGTCCGCCTGTCCACTGCTATCCGTTTCTGTTGCTGTGAGCAAACCTGATCGAATTTGAACACGACCTTTTTCGCACGTTCTTGTCTTATGTGAAATAAATTGAGAGATTGATAACTCCAGTAAAGTCCACTTTTATCACCAGTTATCAGTCTCCATGAACGGTTCGGCTTCATTACGTCTTAATAAAGAACACGTTTCACAAGTTTTCATTTTGTGCGCTCGTGTGACAAATATAGGACGTTTTGGTGTACCCATCTTTTTCCAAGTGGGTCAAAACTGTTTTGTGGCCAATTCCTAGTTCAGCTATGTCATAATTACGGACATTCCGATTATGCTCCACTTTTTCAAAATTGGCGTCTATTTTATCGGTAACAGAGGGAGGTGCATCTTCGATATCAACATTCGGTTTGAAACCGCTTATAACAATTCCAGCAATAACTATAAGCATAACGTCCACAAACGTCAACTAGATCAAGGCTTTTATTTTTGTTTCAGGAGGTTTCACACACCATTTGTATAGTTAATTAACTTGTGTTATGACTAGTATGAGTCATTGTGAATTCGATAATTTAGTGGGCGGACAAGTTAATCTTGCGAAGTGGTAATTTGTAGATTTATTATATTATTTTCATTGGGCTTACATTATAACTGTGAAGCTGTGATAGCCTAGTGGTTAAGACGTTCGCCTCCTAATCAGAGATCGGGGCCTCGAACCCGGGCACACACCTCTAACTTTTCGGAGTTATGTGCGTTTTTAACCAATTTAAATATCACTTGCTTTGGTGAAGGAGAAAATCGTGAGGAAACCTACATGCCTGAGAGTTCTCCATAATGTTCTCAAAGACGTGTGAAATCTGCCAATGGCCATGGCCAGCGTGGTGGACTATGGCCAAAACCTTCTAATAAAGCCAGTATAAAAACTTAAGTTTATTATAAAAGTTAAATTATAACGGAAGACTTCTGGACAAGTTGTTGCATACATTCTCTATAATATAGACACACAATGTGCACTATATACTATGTTTCTCGCTAAAGCAAATAAAATTGCGTTATAGCTTACCGGTGCATTCACGCTGAGATGATATCATACACATTGCTACCTGTGGTCAATTTTGTGTCTTACCTATCATATAACTATCATAGTTTACTTTGACTTTCTTCATAAATCTCCAAATTGAAGTCAGATCAGTATAGATTCGTGTACAACTTAGTTTATATCATTATAATATAAAAAAAAAACAAAAGGTCTGATTCTACGCAAACCCTCTTATTATTCTCCAGACGTCTAATCAAACATGTATAGGTATTTAACTAAAAATGTCTGTTTCCTGGCTAGTTGTATAGATATTTTGTGCGTGTATCAATTAAAGGAAAACCAGTTGCGTTATATTTAGATGCAGTTGTTCAAATTGAAGGGGACCTGATTAATAGTTGTTTGGGGCGACAGATGTTTGGAGCCAACGTTGAATAGCTCGTGGATCCTATTGAAAGCGGCAAAGAATGACCGCGACTAAAAAATGGGGTCAGGGACTCTCTTTTGAAACACCGCTTTAACGTTATTCGTGATTTTGTACGAAATTTCTAGGCAACTTGACATCGGATTAATAAGAAATCATTATTTGGAAAAATAACTTATTCTGTCTTAATATTAACTAAATCAAACGAAGGTAACTATGAAATAGGTACATGTTTACAAAATAAAACAAAGAATATGCTATTTCGAATTATTAGAAAATTAAAGCCTAACATTAAAGTTGATTAAGAAATATATTGTGAACAGCATTTCTTTCAAAGGACTTTGTTAACACGACTACACTGTCACTTGTGTACTTTGGGAAAGAGAATCGGAGTGTTATCCATATATACATACTTCAGTTTCTATGCACTACCTACACATATGCTCAATCAGTAATTAGTGATACTATGCGAAAGTTCATGACTTACAATGTTCATTAAGCCTAATTATTTAAAATCCGCAACAACCGGAAAAGTAAAACGTGATAATTGGTAATTTATTTATTTATTATAAACAAAGACACACAAATACTACGCTTGAATCCGTCACCTGGGCATCAACAGGAGATAATGTCTTTAACACGAAAAATTACAAAGTAATTATATTTTTGTTTCAGACTTTGGATTTCGATCGAGATGGCCTAACGAAACTCAAGAAAGCGATAAAAGCTATACACAATTCTGGAAATGGTAGGTGGTTATATAAATACGGTAATCTTTAAATACTAACTGTTCCCCAAGGTGAATAAGCCACAATAGCTATAATATAGTATAAGGGATAAGCATATGCTTCTTAAAGATCTATTATGTGATAGTTATTTTTGTAGTACAGTATTGATGTAAAAGGAACTAAGAAGTCCGTGCACGTTGATTCATAAATACCATTATATTCAGATTCAAATTCAAATTCAAATAATCTTTATTCAAATAGTCCTTTAAAAGGCACTTTTGACGCGTCAATAATTTACATACTAGTGATTTGATGGTGATCATTACATTCGTAAACTTAAAACTAAACCCTCATAGGGTTCCAAACGCGCCCCGGTCTAAGAAGAAGCCCACAACAAAAAAAAACATATATTTGTTATATGTATTTGGATTACAAATCAATCCTTATATTATTTTAATTAACATTAAGTTTCAAGTAAGTTAATTAATATATATAGAAGTTTTCTTTCACCGTTCAAGCAAGTGAAATCGATTAAAATATATCAATGAAAACGAACAGCCGAAAAAATCGAAAGTTATAGGTGCTGGGTGCGATATTGGTTAACCTATACATATATATTTCGTATGATAAAACGTTTTTTTTTTTATATAAAATAACGGTCGCTGAAATAGTGGTATTAGTTTGAAGAACGTAAGTTAGTATGCCCAGCTATGCTATAAGCTACTGTATGGCTCGTCGCGGCATCCAAATGCCAAGGATAAAAACGGTGCTCCTAATGGTGCTGTTTTAAACACGTGAGCTTAAGGTTCACGTTCAGCCAGACGACACGAGGCTGCAACGAAAATAAACGGAGAGGAAGTGTTATGAATAGATGTCTAAAAATATTGAAGTATTTAGTGCATTTAGAGCAGCAAATGTCGGCGTTTGTTGGATACAGAAATAGAAACGGGATGCCTGAAGTTAGTTTTGGAAGCAATGGTAGAGTATTGTACGATTTTAATCTTCGCATTGCGATAGGAAAAATAAATCATGTGGTAGAAATAAATTAACTGCGAATAATGGAATACGATGCATTAAACCGTGCAAAATGAAAGTAAGTATAACTATGATGGATGAGAGTAAGAATTAATACCTAACTAGTAAAAGGTAAAGTACCTACGTTTTTTAGAAACATTTATATGTTTCAATGAAACTGAATCTCTCTATACTGTATTATAGAAACTCGGCATCTATTCAATATTTCTCACCTTCGGCAATTTATTATTATGACCGCAGGAGGCTTTACTGGGCCGCTGTAAATTTTCTTTACGTGTAACTGAAGGAAAGTGGGTCAGCGTCTTATTTCATTTTCTTGCGTAGGCTGGCATTTTATCCGTCTAGGCAAAGAGATTCAATTACAGCTGGGTACAAGTTAAAAATTAAATAATTGAAATGCTGAGAAATTTTATATTAATCGTTATAAATTATATTGCTGGCTTAATTTACGTAAAGTTTAACTAACCTTATGCTGATATAAATTATGTAATTTATATCAGCATAATAAATTTTCGTTAATTTCCAGTGGACAATCATATAGTTTTTATGCTTCTTGATGACGTGATTTATATAAGTATCTATATACCAAATCGCAATAAAATACTTCTAATAGTATCATGTACGAACAAGTAGACGGATATTAATTAAAACTGTTTGGGGTTCTATATCGATATTGTAATAGTTTGACCCAATTGTAATTTTTATAATATAATGTAAAGGAATCGTTCCTTAACACTTTTATTACAATTATAGATTATGCTGTTATTTGATTTAAACATCTTGTTATTCATATTTTTATCAGACAAAAACAAACTTGCTCGAACGGTTGTCGGAACAAAAAACGTATAACTCTCGCTTTCGCGTCCGATTGTAAGGTGTTCACTTCACTGTTCAGATTATAGTATTCAAGAGTTTATTGACTCTGCAATACCATCGCGTGCTAGGATTTGTTTGTGCCCAAGTTGAGCTCCGAACTGGTCGTACGGGTTTGCCTGGGCCGCAACTGGCAAGGTCGCGCGCAAGCCTGCTAAAACAACCAAACAATCGCGGACATTCCTAAACAATGATGTATTTTGACTAAAGAAAATATTGATTTTTATGTTCCTGCACTTTGAGCGTTCCATTCAGCTAATTCATTAACATTTTGTTAGCGTTAATTGATCATCAAATTGGTTGATCAGGTACCAACCTGGTTTGGTTGGGGTTTTTCTGACAATAAATTCTGGAGTTCAAAAAATGCCGAATCCTGCTGCGATGGGAAAGAACACTGCTTGGCTAGCTCAGTAGTCGCGTTTTGAGCCATTTGTTAAGAATTATGATAAATCTTCCAACGTTTTTTAGGATTTGTTGATTGTGTAGGCTATCCTTTTTGATAACTTAGTACTTAATACGCATGACCTAGGCATTTGCAAGGAGGAAAAACCAGCAGGTGTCGGTGAGATCGTCTTCGCTATTCCAAGCCTGCATGGAGAATTATTTTACAATAGGTACATTAAGAACTAAGCTCTAAATGTATTGCCGGTAATGTTACATTGATTGTTGTTGATGTATTATTGGAACGGGGCCAAGAGTTTGGGTTTCTTTTCTAAGTAGTTCCCGAGTACATATGCTATATAGATTCATATAACAATACATTTGATCATTTTATTTTTGAATTTAAACTAAAGGGCTGTTTAATATAAATGTTTTTTCTTTTATTTTTGCCTTATAGAATTTTTCCCCGATGATAGATACTAACTGTTGTGTTGCCATGTGGTTTACCATCAGCTCCACATTATCTGTATTGTGAAACGCAACCCGTGAAATTTCTACTCATAATTGAGGCCATCTGAAGTCTTCATCATCAGTTCTACTCAACCAAATGGTGCTTTTGAAAACATATACATCAGTTTGGAAATCGCTATGGGTACGCTTATAATGTTTGAAGGTTTTCCACGTTTTCTCCATTAAACCAATATCAGATTCTAATGACAATGGAACCACCTTCTAAAGTTTATTATTTCAAACAAAAATAACTCTTTAAATAAGTTCAATGGCCTTTGTGTAATCGAACAGGAAATAAAGAAGCGAACTAAGAATATCTTCGTTCTTTTGAAGTCCTTTAAAAATGTTTGATTAAGCAGGCCGATTCAATAACTTTTTAACAAGTTGCCAACTATCCATCTTATAATACGCGTAATTTGACAAATCGTCACCAGTTAGCAACTTTAAGAATTACTGAATAGGGGGCTGGTGTCCTCTCTAATGAACAAAGAAAAGTTAGTTAAATATTCTTAAAATCTTAAGCAGTAGCTAGTTGAATGGATGGTCTGTCTTTTACTGCCTATTTATGTGTTATCATTGTTTGAAGTAAAATGGAAATATTCAAAAAAAATCTATTCTTTGTTTTTCTTTTAAGACATTTAAAACTTACAAAGACGCTTGTAATGAGATTCAATCGACCAACGACAGAAATTCTTCGTTCTTTTGAAATGTATATTACAACAAAACATCGGACTCGCATTAGTGTAACGTTGCTAACCTATTTCCTGACGTGTTATTATTGTCTGGTATTTTTCCTCAATAACCTTAAATTTCACTCCATATAGCTAGAATATTTATCCTACTTGGTAGCCTGTATGGCTCTTTACTGTATGTCTAGGACGTCATAGAATTAAATTAAAAATGTATCGCCTCAAAAAGGAGTCCGTACGACCTCAATTTGACGCCTACCCACACGCAGGTCTTATGGCGCTTCTTGTTTCATTATGACCTTTTCATGTCTATGAAAGGCCGTCAAGTTCTCGTTTAGCCCATACAAAGTGGCAGTGAAATGATTATACGAGCCCGGCGGAGAAATTGAAAGGCATAAGACTCAAGTGTCGTTATTTAATATTCAGAAAGCGTCGATGGGATCGAGCTGGGCAAATGTGGGCCTCGACACGGATCACCATTCTCGTGTCTCCGGCATCAATATTACTTAGATTTTCATATACTCATAAATACTCATATATACTAAACATTATTACTTCTTATTGGGTCGCAAGGTGGTGCAATATTCAGCTCCATTATATTCGTTTGTAATAATATGAATATGTATATACATATGTAAACTCTGATAGTAAGTTTCGGAGGTGGACAATTACAACTGTAACGCAATTTATAATTTCACTGTTGTCATTATTCAAATGTTCTGAGGAATAATTAATTTGAGTAGAATTAATTAATTTTTGTTGGAGGTCCTGGGTTCGATTCCCGGCTCGTGCCTGGTCTGGTGGGAGGCTCCGGCCGTGGCTACCGACAAAGACGTATCGCCAAGCGATTTTGCGTTCCGGCACGATGTCGCGTAGAAACCAATTAGGAGTGTGGATTTACCATACCCCTAACAGGTTAGACCGCTACCATCTTAGACTGCATCATCACTTACCATCAGGGCTTGTAGTAGATAAAATTAAATAAAAAATGTTTCAATTTCGATTTGGTTTACTGGAATATCATCGGTAACCTATTTAACATCTTATCGGTTAGTACATATGTCAGGATTTCTAGTGAATTTAAAGATATTTGCGTTATGATTCGCAAGTTCCCGAGAGGCATATTTAGTTATTTAAGAAATAGTCTTAAATAATAAAAGCCTACTTTGCCGCTAAACAGAAGTACATTGACACCTATGTGTTTGCCTCATTCAATAAATGCGGGCACGGCAAATAACTGGATTTAAGCTTAGGTTGACTTTAATTTCGTCAAAGTTCAATCAAAAACGATCCATTGTTTTCATGGCGTATTTCTTCTATATAGTGTTTCCATGCAGGTATAATCTATGCATAAAATTTAAATATTGCATCTAATAAACGGTTCAATTTAGTGCAGGATTCTTTATATGTATATGGATTTACACACCATGGTTGGAACTAAAAATAATAAATGAAACGCGTTTTGCAATTTGAGATCAAGGTAACTTTAATGTTTATTGTTTAGGCGATGAGCGCTTAATTGCGGCAGATCTGATGTAGATTTGTATGCAATAGGAATCCTTCATTAGAAAAGAGGAGCTGTCTGCCCCCTAAAGTAACTTCAATTTTGTCGACTTCATGAATTCGAATGGTTTGAATAATATGAACGTAGAAACAACAAAAAGCACCCGAACTGATGAGCTACACTACTGAAGAGCCCGCGTTTTTACTTAGCTAATGAATGACATGTAGAGGTGGTCCTAAAAGTGTTTCATCTTAGAAGGAATGAGTTCTCGTCCTTGAACAAAGTATAGGTAGTCGGAGATGATGACGAATGCTCTAAATTAATATTAATCTAGGTAATCCAAAAGTGACGTAATAATTGATTATTGATTATGTGAGATGGTGATAACAAAAAAAGCCGACTAAGTTTGTTGTGGGCTTCTTCTTAGACCAGGGCGCGTTTGGAACCCTCATAGTTTTAATTTTATGAATGCAGTTATCACTACTATGTACTTTTTTTTTGACGCTTTGAAGAAGAAAATTAACCAAGGAATACTACTTACGATCAAAATAGTGAGACAGATATATTATTACTAAATTAAATTATTCTTATCTAACTGTGTAATTTAGGGAAAACTTTATTTTAAATAGTAAAAAATGCTTAATGGAGATATGTCTACTCAGCGATTGATTGTAGCTTATTAAATCCAAGCTTTCTCTCTTCACATGTGCCTAAAAGGTACGTCACTATTTTCTAGCATTGTGGTGAAAACAAATGATGTACAGAACTTGATAATGGATTTTTGGGCACTGTCCCAAAAATTATTTCAGCTTCTAAGTAGGAATGTAAATTCTCGTTATAGAACTACTACTAATATTTTATATAATATCTTCATAATCGATCTTCTTTACTAACTTTATTCTTCGATCTTTAGATTATAGGTAACATTGATATTACTCGAGATGTTAATGACAACATTTTAAATGGACATAACGAAATATCCGAAATGGAGAAATGGGTATTACTTATTTATTTTTATGAATGAATTATTCTATATTTTTTGTATTCTTCCGTGTTCAACAATTATCTGGTTAACGTATTATGTGGCCTGCCACTTCAGGAGAAATCTATAGAAATTAGTAATTCATGATACTGCCAGATAGATAGAATTTTGGTGTTCTATTTTACGTACGTCAGATAAAGCTGTCTTAGAAAGTGTAACGATACATTGATTCAACTACAGAGTTTAAGCTTGTCAGATTATCCAGTTTTAGCCTTATTAAATGTCCGGCAGTTTCTACTGAACGCCACTCTGTCAAGTTGTGCAAGTTTCCGTGCAACATAACAGACTAAGCCAGCCGAGCTCTTGTAATGAAAATCCACAGCTTAGCTTACACTCGTTGGACATGATGATGAAAGATGTCTAGTACCTACTGTAATAATGCTTGGATTACAGCATCCAGTGAAGTTGTTTGAGTTAAACCCGCGCCTTTCAACTAACAATACGATAATATAGATGCCTTGTTCGTGAAAATATATTTGAAACTAGACTTTTCGAGTTCGTTTCATGAAAACAATTTACATCTTGTCTTATGTCCTTCAAATAGTTGTCACTTGTTGTTCTTTAATAATGAACGTATATCGAGGTGCATCGATAAGCCACAGCATTAATAAATAATCTAACAGTAGACTTTGAGTTCTTTGTTCTTGGAATCATGTCGCAGATATCAGCACGTATCCGATTGTCATAAAAATTAGGAGTAAAACTCTCATATTTTGATTGAGTGGAGTGCTTAGCAAGATACAAATCGTAAGATGTAACTTTTGATAAGTTAAGCGTTGAGACAGCTCTCAAATGACAACCCTTGGCCAACAAACTAAGAGATTGCTTGCTGTGACCCTGCTGTTAGTTCTAATCTTACCCTCATAGTTTTTGACCCGTCAAATACATTATACATAAAACGTAGTCTTATATTTACAAAGCTATGTTCTGCTCCTTGAACCGCCGTTTCGCATGTAAATTGTTATGTTCTTCTTCATTCAGAAGAAAGAAGAAGACGAAAGCAAAGAAGAAGCATTGGATGTGAATTGCTCTAACTTCATAGATAATCATGATTTATTATTGACAATGTGAGATGGTGATAACAAAAAAAAACCCGGCTAAGTTTGCTGTGGGCTTCTTGACCTGGGCGCGATAAGAACCCTCTTAGCTTTAGTTTCAAGTTGGCGAGTGTAGTTATCACCATAACCTCATAACTTAAAATAATGCCAAATATATTATGTACGTTTCATAAAAGGTTTACATGAAAGCTATTTGGATTTTTGATTTTAAAAAGAAGGATCACGCGCATTGTCCTTCACCCGTTGTAAATTACACATCTGGTACACCCATTGCGAAATGGTAGACCATTCAAAATGGGGGTAATGCAATGTTTTACGTTACGGACGCAAGGATAAATTCCGAGCGAACAACGGATTTGTCCCCATAAATAATTAGGGATGTATACAGAAGAGACGAAACCGCTTGTTTAGTACATAGTACTATATAATTAAATATTTAAATTCAAGTGTAAAATCTATTTGTTTCTGTTTAGCACACGTGGACAATGAGATGTACCTATCTCGGGCCCTGGAGCGGCTCGGGGGCAACGCCCTTAGTAAAGACTCCGAGCCGGACATCGGCGCTGCTTTCTTCAAGTTTGCAGTCGTCACCAAAGAACTGTCTGCCCTCATGAAGACACTGGTTAGTAAATCTCTACTAGTATTATAAATGAGAAAGTAACCCTCTATTTGTTACGCATTCACGCCTAAACCACTGGACTGATTTTAATGAAATTTGGCACAGAGATAGGCCAGAGCTTAAATATGTATATAATTACCTTTTATCGTGATTAAAAGTCTTGAGGAGGTTGAAATCGAAGATTAAAGTTTCTATGTTAGTTTGTAATTTGGCACGTACATTCGTTTGTGAAATTTCAACTAGTGTGAGAATAAATTGGACACAAATTCATATGGTTATTAAATTAGTTAAATGTACCTTCGTATATTTTTCGGAAACACGTGTTTGTTAAGCATATATATATTAGCTAGCTAGTATTCTGGACCTGGGCATAGCATACTTTTTTTTCTCCACTACAAGTTATTTAAGCTGCAATTCCATTTGTGATAGATGACATTAAAGAGTGATGATGGAGCCTAAGAGAGTATCCCATAAGCGGCAGTCATATTAAACCTATACCCCATTGGTTTTTCCGCGACATCGTATCTGATAGCTTAATCGATTGGCGGTACGTCTTTGTCGGTAAAGCGGTAACTTAACGGTAGTTACCACCCTACCGACAAAGACGTGTCGCAAAGCGGTTTAGCGTTCCGGCACGATGTCGCGTAGAAACCCATTAGGTGTATTATTTTTCCATACTCCTGACAGGTTAGCCCGTTACCATGTTAGACTGCATCATCACTTACACCAGGTGAGATTGGCTAACTTGTAGTGGATAAAAAAACATACAATTTTATTTTATTTAAGTTTAATGACTTAAATGACACAAAAACTTAAAGAAGGTATTTGGAAAAAAAAAACAGTAGGCAATGGAACAGTTGGTGCTGAACTGATAAAATATTTTAATATTTATCTTCTTCACGAGCGAAGTTTTTCTGAAAGAGCACTTTTAAAAAAAATCTCCGCCATTTATTACTTGGAAAATGAGATAGAGTAATCAAGTAAGATCGTTTCGCGAGGATGCTGCGATAAAAGCACCTTATTTAGTCTAGCGGAATTTATGTCTTAGTTAGATTTCAGTGAAGTTTAAATTAATCGCGCATTACTGCCATCGTACGGAATAATTTAACACTCGTATACTTTATAATATGGATGGGTACCTACCGTAGTAGGATAGTTAACATTTTCATCTACGTAACACGAGGTACCGGTAGGTTATGTCATGGTTATGTTCGACATATAATATTGTTAGGTTTTCAGAGTTCAGTGGTGTGCATTTGACCAGTACCTACATGCTGTCATTAAGTGCCTTTTGGTTAACGCCCTTGAAACCGCGGTGAACAGCTAATAAGGATAAATTTTGAACTCGATTTTCTTACCATTTGGCATTTACCTGTGAGTGTCGTGCAATATATATTTTTTTGATTTGTTTTCTGGGTAGTTCGTTAAACTTCAAGTATGAAGTTGTCCGCTATGAAATAAACAGGATATAAGAAACGCCTGTATCTATCTTATTTCATAGCGGAGATACAAAATAAACCTAGCTTATTGAGTCGGATGTCTCGCCAGTTTGCGCCAAGTTATTTGATGCCGTCACAGGAAATGATGTTATGGATGGATCGGCGGACGTCTCGTGGGGAACTCACTGAAACGAATAGGGTTGTCTCATCATTTTTATTATGATAAGGATTAATTCGTTTATAAAAACACCTTCGCAAATAATACAATAATGTAAGCTTTGATAGCCTAGTCGAATCAGACGTCGGAGTTCGATCCTGGCCACGTGCTTTAACGGTCAAGAAAAACATCGTGAGGAAACCTGCATGCCTGAGAGCTCTCCATGATATTCTCTAAGGCGTGTGAACTCTGCCAATCCGCACATGGACAGCGTGGCTAAACCCTTCTCATATTGAGAGAAGAACCCCTGCTCTATAGTGAGCTGGCAATGAGTTGTTCATGATGATGAATTAATACAATTATGTAGTAATACTTGATTCATGCTTGTTTACGCAGCGCACACATGTTTGCAACATCAAGCGATGCTTTGCTTCTATTAGCCTTCCTCGATGATCTACCCAACGAAACAAAGATCAATTCAAATCAGTAGTTCCTTAGATTAGCGCGTTGGACCAAACAAACAAACCTTTCCGCTTCATAATATAAGTGTAGGTAATGCTAAGGATCGCGACCCTCAGTAATGAGGATGACGATGCAGAAGAATATAGCGAGATGCAAAATTGTTAGGTAAGTATGCCTATAGTAAATGAAAACGATTTACATAAAAACCTTAAACGTTAATTTAATGCAATTTCCGGTTCTTTAATTTAATCTGACCAAGAGTGAAGCGAAAAACGTTTAAACCGGCTATTAATTATTATTAGGGTAACAATAATTTCCAAGTCGGTGAGTAAACACTTGAGTAGCCCATATCCTTAACTTTATGGCCTTAATTAACTACCCTCCCGCTTTGTTGAAGGGTAACTTCTCCGTCATTTCAAACGATTGGTTTGTTTTGTGACAACAGCTGCGTCCAAACTTTTACGCTTTCATTCGAATTTTGCATTTGTAGCGCAACTGCCTATGCCTATGCCGATCGCATACGTGCCACTGGTCTTAACAAAAATATAAAGATTTTACATTTTTACAAACATTTAGTGAAATCTATAGAGCGTGCTTAGCCTCACCTCAGACTAAAGAATCAATTTAAACGAGACGTTTTAAAACTAACTTGGTCTGACCCAAGTCAACATTTTTTATATAACGTTGGGAAATGTGTTTACGCTTGTCCTCCGGAAGGTAGACCTCCGACCAGAATGCCCACTAAAACTCAGCGATGCTTCTTCCCGTCGCTTGGTGGCACTGTCACGGGGACGCTCGCGTTCTCCACCGCAACCTAGCCAGCGGCGTCCGCTGAGGCGGACCCTCCATCGAGGGCCTATGTACGATGCCCCCAACTTCGACAGAGGCGCGCCAGGCGCCTCATGACCAAAGATTAGGCTCGACGGGTGAGGATGCGTCTCATCCATCACCCGGAGCTCCTCGTCAAGGGGGCAGGCGGCGATCTTACGTTCGTCGCCTGCGCCCCGCCCTACGACGCAGACGTGCACCCTACGTCTGCGTTGTACTCCCGGCGCCGTTCTGCTGCCTTCTGCGTCATCGCCTTCACGACGACGATGGCGCAAACCACAGTGTTCAGCAACCTTAGAGTCCTGGTGGCACCCTTCAGAAATCAAAAAGAACCGACTAGGTTTATCTATATCTATGCTTATATTATAGGTACAGGGTTTTTATAATTTGTAATCTAAGATATATATAGAAAGAAGTTTAATAATATGTATGTAATAATAAACTTTACTCCTTACAGCGTGTTATTTTGAAGTATTGAAAAAATATAAATTCAAATACGCACAGGACGGTAATAAAAGTCTTACGTTAGGACGTTAAACGCGAGTGAAACTGCAGTGGGCACCTAGTCATTAATATATTACATAGAGTACATTTTATTTTAAGGTAAATCTACTCTGTAATCATTATTGGTTTTCTGATGATTACCGCATATCAATTTGCTAATGAACTTGGAGCGATATTCCTTATCTAAAATTATCTTGTTTTGATAACATATCGTAATCTGATTTGGATCACTTTCTTAAGAACTTTTCGCAGATTGATTTATTTGTAAACATAGTGAACTGAACTGGTTATAAAGTCGTTAAAACTTATTCCACACGCGATTATCATGACGAAACAATAAAACTATAAGAACTAAGTACCTATAAATGTAAAAAATTAAAGTACGCAAACCACGCAAACCATTAAAATTTGTATATATAAGTTCACTAATATTTGGTATATTAGTGAACTTATATACGTTACGTACCACGTTTTTACTTGAGGCTTAGTTTATTTTAAAAAAGTATTTGTATAATCTTTTTATTCCGCATATTTACTATACAGTTGATCTGAGGCAAGTGTCTTTTTGTTTCCATATTGCTGATATTTGGCACGCACATAGCTTGGATCATGGAGACTGACATTGGATAGTTTTTAGCCAGGAAAAAACCCTGCTTTGACAAAGTGATCTTGACAAAATTTTACATAAACACAGCTTTCATCCAAATTTTTTTAAATAAGACAAACTACCCTTTAGTCCTGGAAAATAACCGGTTGCTATAAGAGAACTATCGAAAAGTTTTTCGGTATCAAACTAAATCGTGGACAAGATCTCGTTATTTATAAAAATAAATAGGTATGTATAAAAACAAATTAGGGAGGGCGAAGTATGCAGCCCGGAAGGGAGACAAAACGGCCGAGGGTCGGGACAGGTTGAGAAACCGACGGACATTATTATTGCTATTATACTGTACAATCAAAAGGTCAACATGGTAGAGGGTAACGGTAGATTTTCCGACCACAACATTAAACTAATTACCGTTATTACATTAATTCTCGTTTGTAAACCCTAACTTTTATGATTTGCTAATGAAGTGAAAGTGATGTCTCCCAAAATAATTGAGTGGAAGGCAAATTTGTCTGAGTCATAATTGAGTTATTTCTCAAAACAGTCACGTCCTTCTTACTGTTATTACGAGGCTTGTTAACCTTTCGGTTTTTCATCGTAAAATAGGCTATTCCAGAGTACTAGAATTTGGAAATTTGCCTCTGAGTTATGACGTAGACTGGTTATTCTGGATAACTATTTTTGAACATGACGACTATCTTGCCTGATGGAAAGTAATGATGAGGAATGGGTTGTATCGCTCTTGCGTAGGAAATTCATTCGGACCTTGACTTGATATTCAAGCAACATTTTGCATATCCCCCAGTAGACGGGCTACACTCTTGCTGAAAACGTAAACTGATCCTTTTGCAACACAAAATTGACAAGTGTACAAACCTCTGTCAAATCTGTTATTATAAGTATAAAGAACCGGTGGGCCAACTGTCGGAAAAGTTAAATGTCGGATATTATAGATGTGTCAAAATAAAATTTGTTTTGCTGCTTATTCAAAGATAGTTACAAATAACTGATTTCAGGCTGAAATTTTATGTCTACTGAAATTAAAATATGAGCCTATTTGAAAACGTGTTGTTTGTGAGTTTCGGTCTAAATCGATTGCAAGTAAATGAACTAACAAATATATATGGAACATAGACCCAAAAGTCTGAATAAGATAAGATAATATTTTATTGTTTAAAAACGATTTACAATATATATAATTTGTCCCTACCCTTTGCACTAGGAAAATCTTTATTGCAGAGGGTAGTTCCTTCCAGGGATATAGTACATTTATTCTTAGAGACAAATTATCTAAACTAAAGCTAACTAATACAAGAATAAATAATAATTATTGTATTCTATTGTTAACGATTGTGGGAATTTATAACAAATTAGTCTTCTTTCTTTATAACTTTATTATCTTGACAATAAACAACTATGTATTTTTGAAATTAACTTATATAATAATCAATTTGTCAAAAATCAATCGTGCTTGTACCGCGTCTTTCCAAAAAACGCCGCCGCTAGTTCCCGCTCTTTTTCTCCTTCCCTTACGTTCGAAAACCGAAGTTGTCTCTTCTTTAAAATGAGCACTCGTACGTCATTTGACATTTGAAATTGATAGTTTATATTCGTAATACAATTTAATTAATTTAATTGTACTATAATATGATCTCTAACACTATATACTGTTCATTAATCAGCTAACTCAAATTAAACTAGGTATTCATAGTTCTTGGTGCGGTCCCTCACTTCTTACTTTTTAGCTATTTGACAGCCCTACCTACCACGAATCCATCTTGGTTTAGTACACATATTATTCTTGGAAGAACGGAGGTATCAAAACGATTTCGCACGTTGAGGAGACGTGGGCGAACGTGGGTGCACACATATTGTGCTTGCAAATAGGTCAGGGTACCGATCAGCTGACCCTGGGCAACGTGTTGTTACCAGGCATTAAAGCAATCAGAGTGCCGTTAGATCATTGGTTATCTACATCTATCTAGCCTTGTGGTTAAGACTTCGAGGGGAACGAGGACAATACCTACCCGGCAAGGACGTTTAACTTTTCAGAGTTAATTTAATTTGATTTAAGCAATTTTTAACTTTCTTTAAAACATCGTGAGGCAGCTTGCATCCCTGCCAGGTTCTTGATAATGTCCTCAAAGGCATGTGAATTCTACCAACTTGCATTTCCCCATCGTGGTGGAGACTGCGGCCGTAACCCTTCTAATTTTGAAAAAAGACCCTTGCCCTGTAGTGTGCTGGTAATGTTTTGATAATGATGGTGATGAAGATTTAGTTCATTGCCATTGTCGAAATAATCAAACCGAATTTTCTCTTTTACGTACTTTGTGCCTACCTAAGTACGTGCTTACGAAGAGTCATACAAGTCCGTGCTTTGTTGTTAGAACCATCTACTGGTATGATACATTCTAATATTATAATATAAAGTAAAGCTCTTTCGAGAGAAGCACCACAAATTATCCCTTGACGGCATCACACCTGATGGTAAGTGATGAAGCGGTCTGAGATGGTAAAGGGCTAACCTGTTAGGGGTATGTTACACCCATACTGCTAATTGGTTTCTATACTACATCGTGCCGGAACGCTAAATCGCTTGGCGACACGTCTTTGTCGGTAGGGTGGTAACTAGCCACGGCCGAAGCTTCCCACCAGACCGCTACGATATATAATACGATAATGCGCACGCTGCGCCACGGAGGTCGTCAAAAAAGAAGTTTTCTTGAAGGCGCGGTTATTTTCAGTCGATTAGTTCTCATTCAGTTAGCTCGATTTTCGTCATCCGATTTTTGCAGTTTCCTTTTGCTAAGATTAAATAAAATATTCAATCTCTGTTAGGTATAGTTTTATTATTCACGTTAAGGAAAACTAAACTGTTTAAACTTGCAACTTTAACCATCAGTGCTTCTTAAGTATTGGTAGTAGGGCAAATTCGCTCCAGTTTAGTTCTCCTGATGTACGTCGAACCAGCGCGGCGTCTCCCGGGGAGTGCGCAGAATCCCCGACCTGCCCTTGACACGGCGCAATCCTTTGTCCTTTCGCCTGCTGCGATTACAAAGATCTGCCCGAACATTTTGTATGAAATATGATATACCACTAACATAAGCATCTAATGCTTAAAAATAATACACTAGCTTTAAGTTTAAAATAAAAAAGAAATAAAAGCGGTAGAAATCGTGCTTACTATGCATTCGTTTTGGTATTTTTAATTCCGTAGAAACAGAAAACGATAGGTTTCGGGGCTAAAATCTACCCTAAGATAATATATGTTTGCTGTGTAAGCGCGAAAAAGGTATCTGATGGACCCAAGGTGCTTTTGTTTTCGTAGATAGTATAAGTGGATGTTTTCATATACTCGTACATATTTCAGAAATGCTTGATGAGACTTCAGTGAATGACAAATTCTCCCTAACAATTTTCTATCTTTCTGTTGCGTAGTAGAGTAACTTCCGAGAAGTGTAAAAATTAACAAGAAAAATGATATTATTTCTGTGCAAAATTTACCATGAGTATACAATCGGCGCTGTCAAATAATGTATTACGAATCCAGAACATGGGTTAAAAATCCGTCAGAAAAAGTTACTGAATATAGAAGTCTACTACAAATACTATGATTTGATCTTTCTTGGAATACTTTAAAATATTTAAGCCGTTATTTATATTGAAATTCACATTAGACAAGCGTTATTTAAAAACAGTGTCATTGAAAAATGAGTACATAGAAATTCCGTTATACTGCACAAACGATTATCTATATCTGCAAGAGTTTGTTCAGTATTTGTAGTAAGTGTTTGTATGTAATTTATAGGCTTTATCTCAGGTCGTGAGAGGTTAGTACGTATTATAACGTGTCCTAGCTCTGTAACTCCATAGCTCCACAACTTGTCACGTTGCGCGTGAGGAGCCATGAGTTTTACGCTCCGATTCCTTCACCGGTTGTACCTTTCTGTCTCAACGATAATTATATTACAATCTACTCTCGCTGTTCTCTGAGCCTTATGCTAAGAAGCATAAGTGCCGGAAATGCTGATAGGTGTGCGTGCGTTTTTGTTTTTTAACATGCGTAATAAAGTCGCCTGTTAAATTTGAATAATATTAATCTTGTACACCTACAATTTATGAAGATTTTCTTAGCTGTGCTGGGGCATATGCTTCTTAGAAATATAGTAAACTGCGATATGTTGCATTTTTAAGTTTATTTAAATGTAAAGACCCGTTTATTTGTTTGTTAGCATTCCAAAGACGCACATAGAATCTAGAGAAAAAAATCTTTCTCGACACCGAAAATTTGGGCCTCGGAATTTAATTCTCGTTATTTATTGACTTTTAATTTAAAAGCACGAAGTATTTGATAGGAATCAAAAATATGTTACAAAATATAGATAATGAAACTAAGCATTCGGTTACTTATTTCCTTTAACTGATGGGTTTACTTTTAATTTTTACACAGCATTGCATTTGTATATAAGAACGTTTTTGAGTACTTCTTATTCATAATTACCCAGGTTACTTAACCTAATAATACATAATTTTAGTACTAAATTTACCCGCAGACCGAGAATTTCCCCGAAATAACGTCTGCTTTTATCCGATATTTTAGTACCATTACTACAAGTGACAGATTGCTTAAAGAGCAAATTGATTTTTCATTCAGTAAATACAGCGGAATACATTATGATTATGTACAATCTAACCGGTGAAATAACAACGATCTCGAGGCACTCAATTTGCATACAATAGTCAACAAGAATAGAGCACGCGCGTGCTCTCAATTAGATCATTGTTTCGTTATTGTATTATTTTGCAATGGGAATACAGTACAGTAGCATCGCAAAAAACAGATGCGGGACTGCTTGCTGAACTAATCTTGTAATGTAAGATCCCACTTCTGATTTATTTTGACCACTAATCCGAGCTGTTTATTGGTTTGAAATTTGAACGAAGATTATAATTTATTTAGGTGACGTTAGTAATACTTCAGTTCAAGTTAGCCTTTAACTGCAATCTCACCTGATTGTAGTCATTATTATGGTAGCAGGCTAACCTGTTTGTGGTAAGGCAGTAATATTAAACTCATACTCGGTTTCTACGCGGCAGCGTACCGGAACGCTATCACGACCGTGATGATAATGCCGTGGCTAGTGCATGACAAAGCCTCGGACCAGACAAATAATTATGCTCTTCTTAAAGAGTCCCTGATTACTTATCTATCTTTGAACGTTGTGGAAGAAGTGGAAATATGGACATTCTCCTTATTCGCACTTCTTCAGCCATAAACCACACACATTTGAATGTTAAAGATAATTAAAACCATTTCGTCGGATAAGTCAATCCCTTTAGTGAAATAAACCGGTTAAGTCCTCAAGGCATGCTATTATTTTTCACGTGAATAAAAAGTAAGTTAATAGTGATATTACCTTACTTGAACAACGGCAAATAATATGCATTCAACGGACGAGAATAAGGCACGCGTGTGCTACTTAATTAGGGCTCTACGCTCATTGTTTCATTACCATTCTGTTACGAGGGATACATTCGCATAATAGGAAAAAAAAACATAATAGATTCGCATAAAAGAATCTGTGTTGCATTTGCGTTATGTAATAGTCAGTAACTTTTTATTTATGACTAACTAAACTCGGCCGCGTAGATTAAGGTATAAAAAAATTCGGTAGAAAAAGCAATGTTGATAAATTCAGCAAATTGATGGGTTAACTTTGGAGGTTTAACAAGAATCGAACACCGTTCGTTCACAGTTCCTTTCATTAACAACGAATTTTAATGATCATAAAACTAAGCCGATGAAACTACCTTTCTAGTAAAAGTGAATGGATCAACCGTTGATATAACATCAAAGTGGTTCGGGGAGACCAAAATACGCGGGGTTATGTTGTGTCCACATTTATACAGTGTAATATAGTAAATCATGTTATGTCGGATATAACATCGATTAGAAACCCCGAAAAAGAAAACGTTTGACTTGATTTAGTTGATATTTTTTAAGCCAACTTGAACCAGTGTAAAATGTGTACGACGATTTTTTTTAATGATATTTAAAAATTTACATTAATTATAATATTATGTTATCCAAACAAATTCGTAATATATTTGGTAGTGGATCACTTCCAAATATTACGAATCAACATCTCTTAAAACGCTTATATACATGTAAATTTATAGAAGCGTTCTACACAGTAACACTTGAGATAAATATTATGGTTTTGCAATGCAAAGATTGCGGAAAGCGAAAACACTTTTGTTGTATAAAATTCAACATGCACATATATTTTTTGTGTTTAATCGACCGCGTTTGAATATCGTGTGACGTAGAAGTATTGTATTCAATCGTACTCGTAAGATTGCTGCAGATAAATGTTACTAGGCGTTACGGCGTTTGAATACAGTCCAGGGAATTGGTTACTCTGTTCTGGGCATGTAAAACATAAATATCTTAATTGCAATTAGCTTTCCTTTGCTAGCTATTGGAATTACTATTTAAAAATATAAATGCGGAATCTATAAATATATCTGATTGTGATCAGATGTGCGGCGGCAATGTTGGTATTTACTATTGAAATGAATTAAAAACTGCTGACTCTAGAATATCTTAACAAGTTTGCATTACGGTGCAGTTAAAATCGACAAATTCTTCACATTTGCCTTAAGAGTTCTGTTAATCTTTGCTAGCATAATCCTCGTCATTGTTATGAATGTAACACAGGCACAAGCTTCTACTCTCGAAGAGAAAGGAATTCAGAGCCTAGCGCGGGTTAGCGGGTTTATTCATAACTATAATAAGTATTAATTGCATGCATATAATTAAGGAGCATCATTATTCAACTGTGTACGTCTCGAAATAACATTGGCGGGCTAGTGTGTTACATATAAGGTCGCCTATATTTTGCAAGCGACGAGTACCAAAGTTGTGTGGCGATGTGACGACACAAGCATTTGGAAGGGTGCTACAAGAATTGTATTTTTTTAATTGTATGATTGTATCTTGATTCTTGAGTGTCAAATTGAAGTATCGAACGTAATCTGATGACAAATTTGTAAATTTAAAATGCATACAAAAGTTTTTGGAACATAACGCAACTCTCCGGC
Organism: Lasiommata megera; assembly: GCA_928268935.1. Lineage (NCBI taxonomy): Eukaryota > Metazoa > Arthropoda > Insecta > Lepidoptera > Nymphalidae > Lasiommata > Lasiommata megera. The sequence goes on along the minus strand of OV743308.1, from coordinate 6,580,269 downwards.
AACCGCGGTCTGTGTGCTTTACCAATTAATTAATTAATTTGATATTTGTTAGTCCTCGTAGTGTCGGGAGACACTACGAGTATAAAAAAACATTTAGATAAAATAAAATGTTAAGTATTCCGATCGCATTTAAAAAGTACATTTAAAAATTGTTATTCGTTCACACTTCACCATCTGGATCCCTGATATCCTTTCTGACAGATTATTTCTACCGCGCACATGTTTCCTAAAGTACGAGTTTAGGTCTCACTTACGATATTTGGCGTAGATTTGGTGTGTGCGGCTCTTGGTGCCTAAATTACTTTGCCTCGTTTTAAATGTTTCTTGCGTCTAAAGTACGGCTAAGCTCGCTTTATAGATATGTGTCTCACTGATTTGTACGCTCGTAATCAGGCAGTTGTTTTCGAGATCTTTTGTAAATTCTATTACACGATGCAATCTCACCTTTTCGTAAATCATCATCATGATCAACCCATTACCGGCTCACTACAGGGCACGGGTCTCCTCTCAATATGAGAAGGGTTTGGCCATAGTCCACCACGCTGGCCATTTGCGGATTGGCAGACTTCACACGCCTTTGAGAACATTATGGAGAACTCTCAGGCGTGCAGGTTTCCTCACGATATTTTCCTTCACCGTTGAAGCAAGTGATATTTTAATTGTTTAAAAACGCACATAACTCCGAAAAGTTAGAGGTGCGTGCCCGGATTCGAACCGCCGACCTCTGATTAGGAGGCTGACGTCCTAACCACTAGGCTGTCACCGCTTTTTTTTTCGTAAATGATTCATGTTAATTCAGTCTCAGATGGTAGTGGACTACTATTAACTGAGGGTGCAAATATCGTCAGGCCGTTTGCTCGCTTCATATAAAAGCTATGTACTCGCGTACATTCTGTACATAAAACGTTATTACAGTGCAATTTAATATAATATTGTTCGCTGTATACCTACCTTACCTAGTGACCCAGAATTCTTTTTGTTCACTAAAGCTCCCACATTTCGCTTTACAGACTCCCTACTTACTCTTTGTGTCACAATTGCTTTAGCTTAACAATTTTCTCGGATTTATTTCTAGATTGAAACACGAGTTTTATTGTTAAATCACTGTTTCGAAACAGTTTTTCCTCTCGTGCGGTAGGTATACGAATGTCACTTGACACATTTTTTTTCTTACTCGCTTTTGTAATCATCGTAATAAACTATGTTCGTTTTTATTAAAATCAAATTTTCCGTTGAAATCTGTACTCCGTTTGTTTTTTTTATTAGAAATTTCGTTGTAATATTATTGCGTAGTACAATAAAATAAAAACCATAACTGTTACGAGAACTTCAACGGACCCCTCTTCCTGTTGTCCACGCGGTCCACTTTAGCAGGCCGGCGATCCACGAACGTAACTAGTGTGTTATAAATATATATCCCTGAATATCTGTAGCTGGGAACTAAAGTCGGTATATCTCAATAAAACTTTTTTACTCTCGTATGCCTAGTAAAGGCATATATATATTGAGCGTTTAATTGTGCATTATTTTATGTAATGAGGTGTTGGTGATAACTACATTCGTTAACTTAAAACTAAAGCTAGGAGGGACGTTTTCGTTTAATCTTCAGTGAACAAAAAACGTTTGTTTTTCTCATCTATCGATTTTATAGTAATTAGTTTATTATTAAGGAATGGAAAACCCAAAACGTTCAACCGGCGTTCTTAACAGCGTAAGAAGAGAAGAGAAGACTCGCCGAGTCACAGTAGAAGTGTTACAATAAATAGACGCAGAAGATGGATCGTTTTATATAAAGCGCATAAATATCCAACTGTACATTATCTTGTTTAATTATATTTCATTGAGGAATAATTACAGCTAAAAGTCTATTAACAGTCCATTATGAATCCATTATTAGGAAGACGGCAAGCAGTAATTGAATTATGTTATTGATATTTACGGTTCTGAATCTGAAGACCATATATTTCTCAATGGTGCTGTCATCAAAACTCCACAAACTGATAGGATATCTGAATTGTACAGGACATACGTGAAAAGAATAAAAACGGGCGCGATAATAATCATCAACGTGGTGGGATGAAAATGGTGAACATTTTCAGCCCACCACTTTGACGATAAGATAAGACCATTTGCCAGTTAGGTAATATTTGGTACCCGTTTTTCTCTATAAAATTTTTTTCTCTTCAAATTCAAAATTCAAATTCAAAATAATCTTTATTCAAATAGTCCTTAAAAAGGCACTTTTGACGCGTCAATAATTTACATAGTAGTTATTTCATGGTGATAACTATATTAGTAAACTTAAAACTAAAGCTATGAGGGTTCCAAACGCGCCCCGGTCTAAGAAGAAGCCCACAACAAACTTAGCCGGGGTTAACTTCAAAACGCAGACCTCTTAAAAGTGCTTTTAAAAGTTCTTCATTGAAGTATATTTTGAGTGCGACTCCTATACATTCCGAACTTCTGTAGTTAGTTACCCTGCCATTGTAATGTTATCATCGTTTTAACATCGTCAGCAATTTTCTTGTAGCGCATCAATTAACATGCTGTTCAGTGGTCTCCGACAATGTTCAGGAAGGGTTTCACTGTGAGCAACCCTTTGTCATTAGCCCTCTCGTCTGTCGGTAGCGTGTTCGCTCCATTTGATTTCACAATTAACCCGTTCGAAGGGTTTTAGCATTTTTTATGAATGCGTATTTTACTTTTCATTAACTTTGTCTTTTGAGTTCCTGTATATTGTAAAGTAATTTATCAAAAAAATTACTAAGAAAACAATATTGTCTGATGAATACACGATGTATTCATCAGACAATATTGTTTTATGGTTATGACAAGCAATCTTTGATCGTATGTATTTACTGATAATAGGTTTTATTATAATTTTCATTAAGTTTTAATATAAATGTAGTAAGATATATATACAGTCCGGAAGAATATACATGGTTATTCCAGTAATAAAAATATATACGTCACCTTGTTATGGTTGTGGTTTTCGCATTAATTTTATCATAGTAATTTTAAGTATAAATTCCGTGAATAGATTTTTTAGTTCTTTAACAAATATTTATCAAATCTTTGGCATTTACATAAAAGAGTGATTGAAGCTGAAGAATGAAATATCTTTACGTAACTAAAAAAAAAAAAAACTAGGGAATAAATTAGTATTCATTAATGAAATTGCTAAATTAAAATTCGACACTGCAGTAAAAAACATACTAATGTACTTATGTTATGCAGACAACGCTGGTATTCTGTCAGTGCCTTGCTGATGAAAGTCTTGTATTTAAAAGTTTAATACAATGGTTGGAAAATATTAAATAATAATATAAACTTAGCAAATTAAGTAAAGCAACTTATGAAATTATCACTGCACCAGAAAGTGTTTTAATCATAATTAAACTAAAGTAGGTTTTAGATGAATTTTTCTTCCAACCATAAAAATTATTAAAGCTATATAGCGACAAGCTTCTGGCAGCTTAAATAATTATATTATACTCATTACAATATGCAGACGTCGTTTAATATTAAAACAGATCGTGATGCCATGTAATAAATTATATTTAGACGTTTCTAAAACTGATTATTGTGTAAAGTAATATTTATTCCTCTTTCGCATAAAAATTGCTTTGGAACGTAAAATTGAACAGCCGTTGCATCATTTATTAGCATTTTATGTAGCTAACCTAGTTTGCTACTCGATTTTAACGAGTGTCTCAAATAGGTTTGTAGGTTTTATTTAGTTTACTGTTTGTTGAGAAAATTGTGGTTTTGCATTTATCTTACAGTTGCGTTAGAAGGCAATTAATTGAGTTGGGTGATTTATGATGATACTAAATTAGGCTCAACATTCTACATCCGTGATGTTTATGTTTGGTTTTGGCAGATGCGTGGAAGAATATATTAAACTCATAACTGGACCCTTGCTTTACTTACCCACTATAGATGTTTCAGAATAAAAAAGACAGGTCATATTTATTAACTTGATTTATTAAATATTTGAAATCTATGAGTAATATTATCCTTCTTCCTCAGATGCAGAACATAAACAACATAGTTATGTTCCCCGTGGATAGTCTTCTAAAGGGTGATCTCAGAGGAGTTAGAGGCGATCTGAAAAGGCCATTCGACAAGGCTTCCAAAGACTACGAATCCAAGTACCTGAAGATAGAGAAGGAGAAGAAGTCACAGGCAAAAGAAGCTGGTCTCATCAGGAGTGAGGTCACTTCCGCTGAAATAGCTGATGAGATGGAGAAAGAGCGGAGACTGTTTCAGTTGCAAATGTGTGAGGTGAGTGTCACAGATTACAAATTATATTCATATATTATTAGCTTTTTAAAGTTTTTAAGGATTCGCCAAGAGTTGAAATACCAGATTTCTTGGACAAAATTAACATTTTGTATTAAACACATTATTTCAATGTTACCTCATAGTAAGTTTAGAATGATGTCTGCTAACCTGGCATTTATCTGGCTTTTCAAAAACCGTACCCATAATCGATTCTTAATGTGTTGTTATATCAACAAAGCTACCAAATTAAGTAACTAAATGCGTTGTTCGGTAGCCTGACATCTCGAATGTTTTTTCATAGCGTCTGTTCTACGTCTGTGGACGAAATTGTCCAGAAATGGTACCAGACGTTAACCTATGTAGCATACTGATTCAGTTTTTGCTCTACGATCAAAACAGTATAATATAAATAATATTTCAATTTGTAATTCCTTTTCATCAGTTCTTAAATTCAAGCATACTTAACAGGAAACAATTTTACTTCTCTTGCCTGATTAGATTATTTATTTAAATATTTCGTACATAAGTACATACAACCACTTTCTCGTGGAAAGTTTGTTCAAAAAGAAGTAGGTTATCGCACAAAATGACTTTTGTACGTGATCACTTCATACGCTCTATTATGTTAGAATTTCAGATGTTATTTTTCTTACAACGAAGCGAAAGCGCTATTATACGATATGTTACGCTTTGCCAATGGAACATCCCGGTTACGCTGTCGCAACCAATAGGGTTAGTACAGCTTATAGTTAGTCCGAAAAAAAAAATCTTTGCCAAAATACTAGACCACTAGGTCGAAAATTTATATAAACCATACTGATTACTGTATTATTGGTGGGTTGTAGGTCCGCTGCTCGATTTGCCCAATTCTCATTGCATATTTAATATTGGTTTAAAAAATTGGTATTAAATTGGATTTGAAAGTTCCAATTATAAATCGAATTTCTAAGAAAGGAGTAGTAACTCTTTATTGTACTGATTTGTTTCTTTATTTATGTATTCAATAGAGTCCACAATTCTTTTTCGTTACTCAAACATGCAATAACTATGTGATGTCTGTTTGAAAATAATCTACTATTATTTTTTACCACACGCAATAATGGAAATAATGTAGCTTTTTTTTTAAATAAGTAAAAGCGTTGAGCCAAATAACATTAGTATTGTCAGAAATAAATTTTATGTTTATTAAATATAAATTTTATTAAACTAGCTCTTACTACCGAACTAGTTTTTTTAACTTATATGGATAAGTAAATGATGACAGAACTTTTCGGTCGGTCGAAAGGAACACGTCTTACTCAGAGGCGTGTTGCTTAACGTTTTTCTTTAACAGAATTAAAGAGAGTGGATTTTTCAACGGCAGAATAATTTGGTAGCTCGCCCAAAATAAAAGCTGTCTGCGATAATGGCTACTTTAAATGAAATAGCAATTTTGTGCCTTTGTTTTATGAAACTTCGGTTTCGAGTGGGCTGTTTAGACTCGCTTTATACATCCTAAAGGTGGATAAATAAAGGAAGTTTAAAAGCAAAACCATTTGTGGAGAAATAAAAACTGTTTATGTCACACATAGTTATAAAAATAGTAGATAAATTTAATTAATTAATTTGGGTTGCAGCTACGACAGCTTTTATCTATCTTGTTAGTAATTGGAGCTTTAATTGGGTCAGCGAGACATCAATGAAAGCTGATATTTTACACCTGATCGTGTTACACGTTTTTTTATTATACGCATTAGTCATCAATGGTAAAAGAATGCGGAAAAAATACAGGTGCTAACCGCGTCGCTTGCGGTTGCAATGTGACCAAAGTTTCTAGCATGGTTTTTCAAGCTTAATAATCAGCTGTGTGTCATTATACCAGGCAATCAATCAAAGCATTCATGATGAAAAAGGCTATTTAGAGAGTGTGTCATACGATCCACCTTTCTCATCCCGCCACCTCATGATCACACGTCTATTTCCGATCCTCTGTAAAATTTCCGGGTTAGGCAAAAAATTGTTACGTATCGGGTTTTACGTTAAAGACCGGGGTTATCTATCTCCTACTAGTCACAGAACTACAGTTACACTTAGCTTAGGACACTGATACAAAATAACTTATGCCAATGCACTCGAACGCCTAGTCGAATCAAATAGTTTTGAAATGGGCTTATATAATTTTAAGTGTTGTTTAAAATGGCCGCGTGGCCGACGTGTGGTCAACGCATTGTCCACTCGTCGATTCGTCGCACATTATATATATTATTATAAAATTTACTTTATGCCACATAAGCTAAAACTCACTTTCTAATCTTTATTTTTGCGTTTGAGGCGGAGTAGAATCGATACGGCCCGCAAATGCAATTCATTTACAATTATCAAATTTGTTAATTGTGAACATTTGGCCTAGATTTATTTTAATCACGGCTCTTTGTGGCCAATTAATCTGTAGCTAAAACCGTTTCGTTAATTTAATCTAGCGACGGAATAGCTTGGAACTTCTGTCTATCTATAGCAATGATCTGAAAGCTAGATGTTTCCTTTATTGTAGAGGCTGAAAATTCTACCAATTTCCCTTGGCTTGAGTTTTCAGTGTGATCACAAGAAAACAATGAAAAATAATATCATAAGCCACTTGAATAAACACAATGCGTATGTTAAATGAAGTTTATGGAACAACTGTAAACCCTTCATTACGTAGGTTTCATTTCTAAACACATGTGTTTTAGTGAATAGGAACGACAGTGCAGTTGCGCGAAGCTTAAGTTAGATAAAGGGAACAACTAATAAATAGGGATAAGGTATTTAATAATAAGGGTGTAATGATGTGAAATGGATCGATATTTCAATGGAGTCTTTTTAAACATTTTTTATAATAAATATTCAAGAGGATTCAAAATATTTAAGATTTCGTTGCATTGAACATTGAATTGATGATTGATTGAATATAACAGCCAGAAAATTACTCTTTATCTTCCCTTCTTTATTGAGCTTCTCACCTGCCCGAATATTTAGTTTAAGAAAAAAATATATAATATTTAGATAATATAGTATTTTTCATGTAATACAGTGTATTAATGATGTATCATATGAAATTAATAAAATAAAAAATGATCCTCGAATATATACTTATCGTGATCTTAACCACATACATATTATACGTATCTGCAAAATTTTACCTTGACAACGTTTTCCAACTCTGAATGAAGGGTACAACTCAATAAACGACCCTAAGACAGAAATACTATACAGATGCTGGAAGTAAGAAAACCGTAGAATTCTCATAAGTTATAGATACGTTGCAATTACGCAAATACATAATCAATATTAATAAAAGTCACTTTTAACGTTCCGAGACCATTGAACAGTTTGAAAATTTGGTAGCGAATGTTCCGGATTGGCGAGGGTTCCAGGCAATGAATTAGCACTAGCCGTAGATCGATCATTAACGCTCAAAAAATGGGAGGGGAAAGTAGTGCACAAATAGCGTCGCGTGCACTCCTTTCCCCCAGTGTGTGACAAGGCTAGACGAAAGTCACCGATTCTTACACTCGAGCCGTATAATCCGAATGAATTACAAAGCACTACGCGCCGCTATAGATAGTATAACGGCCAGATGTCTAGTGTATTAGACGGGTTTAATACATCGATACACCGATATGTAGGAATGTATAGTTAGTTGGTGACAAATTCTCGCCTTGCTTTTGTATAACGCGCTCTATCTACGGCTAGTGGTAAATCAATGGTTCCAGGTCCAAAAAAAATTAATACTTTTAACACAACAGTAATAATATTAAAAGAATGCTCCAACTCATTGACTTATCTATTTTCATTCAGTTGTTACAGGTATCTAGGCCACGATAGTTATTTAATTATTAGTTTGCTATTCAATCGAAAGCTAACGGCGATGAGGTCATTATTTTTGTTTATATTATGTTATCATGTTTAGTGTAGGGCGCGTGCGGGCCGTGTGAATGACCGACCTCACATTTACACTTGTCAGTTGTCCTCTACATCGGATTTGCATTGTTTGTTCGTACAATACCCACAGTGGTTACCCGCCGCTTCTCTCTCTTGAGGTATAACTACTGAGTGCGTAGAGCGAGATTTAATAATTGTTCGATCGCGTCAAAGTTAAAGGAGCGCCATCTGTTGTGTAATGTTATGCCTAATATGCTTACTCAGTTCCTCTAGTTTTAAGCTGTTAAGTTACTGATTAGCACCGAGGACAAACCTCTTTGGTTTTTTCGGTGCCTTTATTGTATAACTAATTATATTTCCTATTAATGATAAATAAATAAATAAATAAATAATAATAGATGGCAATCATTCGATTCTATACAAATTGAAGTTAACTTTTACGCGATCGAGTAAGTAGAAAATCTCGCAATCGGCTCTCAGATCGAATGTTTAGTTATGCATACTACCTAGTGATTTAGCAGAAGCATTCATTTTATGTTTGCGAAATGCTATTTTAGAATTTCACAGATAACACTTGTGAATGACGATAATTCGTACGTACATTCGCCATCAGTGTATATTTTTCAGCCGCGTTAATTAAATTAATTGACAATACATCTGCTGTCTCCTCAATAGTCGTGAGAATGCAAAATTAAACGGCTTGTTTAAATATTCATGTGAAAAATTAATGTAAATCGTATTTAGCTGTTAGCAATAACATGCTAAAATATGAGAATTCGCAGGTTAATAATATGAATGGAAAATAGCGTGGTGATTCCATTTCTACTCGTATACGGCTAATTCTTTAAATGATCTACTTACATTATTCAGGTTGACTAAATATTCAAGTTTATTAGCTTTAATTTTCTTGTTCTGGTTTTGATTTGATAAGACATAGCGCATTGTGTTAAATGTGATAAGATTACACAAAAATTATACTTAAACCCAACAGTTGCAGCCTAGTGGACCAAAAAGGTAGTAAAACATGCTTTGCAAGTCCCCATCGTATGTTAGTACATTATTTTATAAAGGTGTATATATATATTCATACTAAAATCGTCGTTATCTTCATCATAATCATCACCACTTTCATCATCTTCACCATCATCATGAACACCTTCATCACCATCATCATCATAAACACCACCGCCATTATCATTATCATCTTTATCACAGTGCTACGAAGATGGCTTACAACTACAATACACCAAAATGTTAATCGATTATTCAATACTAATACTAATAACAATACTTCCCCTTTTTCATTATGTCAGTTATAAATATAAACTGAAATAAAAACATATTTAATTAATCTCTATCTATCTAATAAGTGACATAGATTGTTTAAAATACGTTTCTCTGTATTTAAAACGTTTTACATTAATAAACGGAGTGAATGCAGTAACTTGAATAGCCACTCGTTTTATCAACAAAGTTATCGCCCCTGATAACGTACTAATGGTAGCAGAATTTCACTAAACTAAGTTTAGATTAGAACCGTTGACCGGTTAAAATAAACTACACTTATATTGGTACACTTGCTCATGCCGAGGTTTCGCTCACGTTTGATTGAAATTTGATACGAATTACAAACGTATTGAAATATTGCTCTAATAAGATAGCTTTTAGTATAATTTTAAGTGGCAAGTGACATGGTGATAACAAAAAGAAAATTTACCTGGCTGAGTTTGTTGTGGGCTTCTTCTTAGACCGGGGCGCGTTTGGAACCCATAGCTCATAGCTTTAGTTTTAAGTTTGCGAATGTAGTTCTCACCATTAAATCACTACTATGTAAATTATTGACGCGTCAAAAGTGCCTTTTAAAGGACTATTTGAATAAAGATTATTTGAATTTGAAACCTACCGTGTGCGCATTATTGAGATCTATGGTCTTATAAGCGGAAGGTACCGAGTTCGATCCACGGCAGGGACAATTTAGAAATTTATAATTTCTGAATTTTCTCTGGTTCTTCAGTTGGTGGCTTCAGTTACCATCATAAATTGCATCATGTCATACCATCCGGTGTGATTGCCTTCAAGGACTAACTTGTAACATAATCAAAAAGCCCCGATTTTGAAACCTCATTTGATAAATAGATCATTCAGTCAGTCAGGACGAAACGTTTAATATTAGCTTTACAGATAAGTGAAATGAGTGAATAATAATTCTGTTTAGAATTTTTAAAAAAGTAATACAGAATACCTACTCTGTTTAAAGTTACACGGCATGGTCAGATTTCACATTTCTTAAAATAAAAATATTTCAAGACGTAACTTGAAAAGTCACTAAGCTAAAATATTCTCTTGTTGTATATGTATTCAAAGTTGTCATGATATAAAACGAATTGGATGGTATGGATGGGCTTTATAAAAAAAATAAGTTTTATTTATCTTTGTCTCTGATCTATCTTTTTAGTAGGCAGTTAGTAATATCACAGTTTAAGTTCAACCATTCCGGTCAGCGACATATAACAATGCCATTCGTGTACAGTTATATATTTTGTTAGTCCCTTACCCTTAGCACGAAATAGCTACGAGTATAGTTTGATTTCGTGTATCGAAATTTGAAACCCATTGTTTCGTTTCGTTATAATAAAATTTACCTAATTGATCGTACTTTTAAAATTCGAGTTCGCCCGTACAGTGTTAAACAGCGCCACTTTGTGTGTTAAAAATAATTTGTCAGGAATTTAAGGCATTGTTTTAATAATTAGCTTTAAGACAAACGCCGGTAAAAAAGTCGTAGTTCTGATATAAGGCCCGACTAACGAGTCTCAGTCTTGATTTCGGTTTCTGCTGCCTAACCTAACCGTGGTTAGATAGATATTATTTTTTGAAATGCTCGATACGGCGACCGTAACGGCTTCAAATTGATCAATTTACTTTTTCTTTTGTATCTCGAAATGCGAAAACCACCAACGTTTGCGACAGAATAATTCCGTACTAAGGGCGCAGAGTCGCTTATTATTACTGTTAATGCAAAATGTAAGTTGCGTGCCAAATCTAAACATTGGCACTTAAAAACTTGCGTCGAGTATTGCAAAACTTAAACAAAATTCCGCACTGCAATCTGTTGGCGCTTGCGAAACTGGCGCTGTCGCTCCGGAATTCCGAATGTCTGTTCGTCGCTTATCTATGCCGGCTAAAGTATGCTTGTATGTAAAGCGTTCACGGGCATATTATTGCAGAAGTACTCTGCAGAGTCTGCAATTGATTGCCTGGGTCGCTGCATTAACGTTCTACCTATTTAAACTATATACGTAGATAGCGAGCCATTTTATCGTTGTTTCGTCGTCCAGGCCGGACATATTCTTCACGCAGATCAAACGAATTGTATAAACTATTTGATCGTACTGTGCTGTGTGAAACATACTCGTATGTACTGAAGGCTCATCTATACTACGACCTTTCATACGACAAAAAGCTATGTAGTGAGTTTATACGCATTGAAAGATTAGGCTGGCTTACTTTAGCGAAGGGCATACCAGCAGAAACTCTCTATAACCTACTGAAAGACCATGGCCTGGTGAAATCTGCTAAGTAAGAATCTAGTTAGTGAATCTGTGCTATCAGTATCCTACTGAATCTGGTTGGACAGAGAGGGAAGCACGAGCAGTGAAACATCTAAATCGCAAGTATTGGGAGCTGCTCGCCACCTGCCACAAGATGTACCCGGCTAAATGAACCCAGATAACTTATTAGTACAATAAGTTATCTCTCAGTGCAGAAAAAGTATGTAATAAAAAAAATTAAAAAACTCCTCCACTTCAAGTAAACCTTACCTTCAAGGAACCTTAAGTTAAGTCTGCAGTGACACTAATATCAGTCGGGAAGCATGTTCTGCTTCTGTCAACATTTTATAATTGAACTATATTATTTTTTTTATATATATTTTGCAAACGATGAAAGTGGAGCCGACGGCATTCAAAAGGCCTTGGCATTAAAAACCTACTCCAAAAATACAATAACTTATTATTTAGCATCGTTTTAATTCATCTCCACAAAGGATTTCTTTACGTTTCGCTGGCAATACGGAAAAGCCTTTTAATAAACAATTTCCTTTAATGACTTTTATATCCACTTTTCGTTTCCAAAGACTTATGTTCGTGTTGGTATCATAAGCAATTAATATCCATCTAGCCAACTGAACGTTGCGTGTCAAACAATTTTAGAACGATAGGTAGATCCCTATACATACATATATGATATACCAAGGCGTAATCGAACACATAAATAATTCAAATATGATATTAATAATAATAATAATAATATATAATTTCTTTATTATGGCAACTAGGCCCAATTTACATTTACAATATGGTAAAAATAGCTACACTATAAAATACGAAACAAAAAATTAAGAATAAATTAAACATTAACTTAAACACCCGACCGTTCCCGATCTACATGTAATTTTAAAAACTGTTTGTAGATTGGAGTGTCGTATCGTTCTGTTACAGTTCTCAGAATGTTGTTTGAACTTGCCAACGCTCTTCGCATCAAAGATGCTATGCGCTTTCTTCTTATAGCGAAAAAATCATCAGTGTGCGCTGTTGCGAACATTTCGGATGCACTACAAAAGCGCGGCAAGCCCAATAACATTCTGAAACCGTTATTATATTGAACTCGTAGAGCGTTCAGTGATGCCTGTGTATAGCTGGTCCACAGGGATCCCGTATAAAAGGTTTGACAAAAGGCTTTGAACAAACTAATTTTTGCCTCCTGACTACAACGGGCAAACCTGTGGACCAACATATTACACCGCACTGCCAACGCCCTACGTTCCCTATCAATGTCTACATCATCTCTAAGATATATATAAGATATTGTAATGGTTTAATTAAATATTGTAATAATAATATTTGTGTCATTATGCTATTATATTGAAATGATGGCATACTTTGCAGGCATTTTGACTGAGCGAGTTTTATTCATTACAAGCAGTTTACGGTTACCTTTTGAGTGTAGCTGGTGTGACGCCTAAACGCTCTGCTGACTCCATTTCCTGATGAGATTTGATCCTATGCGTGTACGTTTCTATCCGTTCTAGTTTATATATCTGACGTCTTTTATAATGTTATGTTATCCTGGTAGCAATGTATCATGCTTCCACTATAACATAAGTTAGTAAGAAATTAATTTCCTTTGTCTCACCTCGCCTTAGCTCTTTGTGATTCTTTGTACCTACTAAAATATCCCCCTAAGGAGCTCAAAAAGGGGAGGTGACATCACGACCCGATAAATCTAGATAGGAGTCTGCTCTCGGGCTATTGTCGTTTTGTGCAAACTTTGCGTTTGTGTTTTGTGAATGAAAAGCGTTGCTAAAGTTTGGTCATCCAAAAGTTGTTTGGTATGCTTTTCAAAATAAAACGTAAATCAATAAACTGTTTCTTGTATTTTTATAGTGAAATATTTAATGCTGCTTGTACATACATTTTCAGACTATAGTTTTCTTCCAGATTGAATGAAATTTTCCAGCTTCTTTCCGCCTTTAAAATCTGTTTTCAAATAAACCTGGTGTTACCAACTTAAGGCAAAATTTACTTGAAACAAAAGTGGTGGTGTTTAGCCGATGCGGTACTGTAGCGTCAGGTCATCGACCGGCCTTGCGCCGCGCAGGGCCGCTGACGAGCCGTCTTGACCCTCGCTTTGTTCTGTAACTGTTCCAACAGTCCTGGCTTCGGTATAAACCCAACCCACGCGTTCGCCGAGCGCTGTGCCTATTTGGCAATTGGCTGACTCCACTTGTAGCTAACAGACATTAGGTGCGGTGTTACGTTTGTTGTGAAATGCACTTTAATACGCAAATTCTAAAAGGTTATACACTTGGATGAGTATTACGTTATAAATGTTCGGCCGACCACAAGTGCGATAACAAAACACGGCTACCTTTTATCCAGTGAATGTGTCCATAGACAAAGTGTACCATCTTTGTAAAGAAAATTATGTTCTTTACATTGAAATTATTAATTTTATAGAAATCAATAATTATTAAATGAATAACAAGTGCGAGCGACACGACTAGGTGGCGGCATCAATTATTTTTCTGAGTAGTTAATTTGTTTATTTATTGATCTTAACCTATAATTATTCTGTTCAGTGTGCAAAACACAGAAAAGGAAATTGTCATTTATAATGCACAAAACCATACTTTAGTATAATTTATAATACAGGTAACCAGAGGATAATATGAGATGACGAAAATTCACTGCGCTGTCCTTGGAATGCACAATGAAAAACTATGAAGAACTACGTAAAAAATTGCTGTTATCAGATAAATTCCTCGATCATATCGTGTCGTGGCAACGCTCAAACTATAAACACAATAGTAGGTATACATAGCCGGCGAGACGCCAAGACGAATGTGCAAGGTCGCTCGTATTATTATTGCACAACTACGAAATATAAATCTGGTTCCAATATGGATGATGCGCGTACGCGTGCGTCATCAGATACGATTTTAGATCGCGGAAGGGCGCGTATATGTTTTCTCACTCTGCGAATTTCTCCCGTGTTAACACCGACGCCTCGTACTTCCCTGATGCGGTAACAGGAGGGAATCCCACGCGGATTTTGGCGTCTTCCTGTCTGTAGTAACGCTACAATACTCGGATACTGGCTTTGTTCCATTTCGTCGGGTAAACTTAGAAAACACATTAAATATGTTTGTGGATGAAACAGACTTCATGCCATTTAACAGGGTATTTGAAATGCATCGTCCCCGCAAACTGTTACGTTTTCAATTACAAAAACAATTAAGACAAAGCTCGTACCTTCCTCTACTGAGTGCTCAAAAGCCACGTCTGCTTTTAATTGTGTAAGGAGGGTCTCTTTTTTTGTTTCCCTTTCCCCTATAATCAATGCTCTCAAGTACATAAGAGGTTTGATAGTTTAGCCGACTATGCAGTGACGCTTAAACGTTATTTTCAGTACCTGATTAAGTTCAACGATATAAAAACAAAGAAGGGCATCGAATTGCTGCAGCACCTGGTGGAGTACTATCACGCACAAACAAATTACTTCCAAGATGGACTGAAGACGATTGAGCACTTTGGCGTATACATCGCTGATCTTAGTGTGCAGTTGCAGAAGATAAGGCAGCAACAGGACGACGAGCGGCGTAGACTTTTAGAACTAAGGAATATGCTAAGAGCTGCTACGCCTCAGGACAGAGAAGTAAGTGTCTTCTCAATTTCTTCTCTTCTCTATCTATAGGACGTTTCCAATTGTTTCTTAACTGTTACAATGTTTGGTTATTTTGTCAGCCAGACATAGTCTTTCATGTCTCCATATAGCTGGATATCTGGCACCATTGTTTTAGCTACGGTCCACCAGATTTATGACTTGCTAGGAGTTTGTTCGAAAACAACGGCAAGTATCGCTTAGTGATCTTCAAACTTTAATCAACAAAGTTCCACAAATAATCACCGGAAGCTCTCCCAACGCTCGTTTGGCCAAAAACATAGGGTCCTTGGGTGATGGAGTTACGACACTGGAACAGTGCGCTATAAAAAACTTGAAGACTTGCACGAGTTGTGGCACATGACACTGATCTGTGCACGTCCATCGGCTGATATGATGACGATGATGACCTTTATTTCTGGTGCAAAAGAGTTGGGGTAGTCATACATCTTTACTGTGTTTAGTTATATATCCTCGCGAACATAACGTGTCTATAATTTGAGTTGTGCGCTTGGGATGCAAGCGAGGCATTTGAGCGATACTAAAGTCTAGATTTTCGATAAAAATCCAATAAATCCTATATCGCTCTATCGTCTTTCAGATAGCTATCTTATTGGCTCCCGCTTAGTTCTGATATTTTAAAAGATCATAGCCTTTCACAGTTGAGTTACGTATATTCGAATCGAATATACGTATGGTCCAACCAAGGATTTTTAAATCTACCTTTATACTTCTTTGAGTCCAGCTATCTTACAGAGATCAACTAAATCTCAACTAAAACTCACTTAGGCGTTGTATAGACAGTGGGGTTTTCACGCTTTAATCCAATAATCCACTTTGGGAATCCCAAGAAATGCGTAAAAGAATTACGAGTATTAGTAAAACACCAAGTAAGCATGAAAGGTTGTCTAGCCATTATATTAGCTTAAACATAATCGGCTACCGCTGAAGTGTTATCGATTACTAACGTTGAGCTCATTGAAACGTAAAACGCTTTATTTTGTTACATTACTGTAATAAGATTGTCATACAATTCGATTAACTGAGGATTAAGGGATTTTGTAACATGTACAACTATCGCGTATAACAGTCGGTATTACAATAACACGGCTAATATTACAACTTAGCTATTTTATTTTTCATTTTTCGAATTGTCACTTGCCGATAACCATAATAGTTACTACTGCGTCACTGGGGGTTTTTGGCGAGCATGAAGCTCAGCCTGAGAGTGAAGCACCTGGGCTCGATGACTTCTGAGGAAACGTCCCTCTAAAGCTTGTTGGGTTTGTTGGACTGGTGTGTCAGTCCGAGCGCCCCCGTGCCCGTAGATAGAGTCCACGTACGGATGACGTCAGATAGCGGGGACCTCTGTGTTGGGTTTTGTGTAGTGTGACCTACCTGCGAAGCGTTGTCCAACGTCAGTTGGTCGTCAGGGTCGATTAGGACGTTTTTCGGGCGTCTCTTTATGAGAGGGGCGTTTGGGTCAGGAGTGTAATTGCAAGCCTCAACCACTAGAGGGTTGGGGTGTCGGGCTGCGCTATTTTATTATCATATATTCAATATTCCATATAATAGGCTGCTGCTGCGGCAGGTGGCTATTCCCTCCACCAATTGCAAGGCGACAAACAACACGGTGTAACACGGAGTGGGTATCTACTAAAGAAATCTGAGGGCAAAGTGCGGAGGGTTTGGCAAAAGAGAAGGTGCAGAGTCACGGCTGAAGGGTTCCTGGATATTTTCCACGCAGACGAGAACAAAACACCAGCGAGGGTTAACTTGCTCACATGTCAAATAAAAGTCGCCTCGGAAGATAAACGGGCGTTTGATCTAGTCTCATGTAAGTATTGCGGATTTTCTCTTCTATGCTTTGTTTTCACTTACTGTTTATTATAAATAAAATTATGAAAACCATGCGGACATTACTTCTTTGTGTACCATAATTATGTTTTGTAATTGTTAAAAAAAAAACAATAAAAACTTACACACAAAGAAAATTTATCTTTATGTAATTTTATTAAATAATTATGCAAACCTACTTCATAATGATAAGTAATGTAAAAATTGTAAACATGTTGAGACAAGCATAAAAATTGAGTCTAGGTCTGATCTGGTTACTAATATCGTCTTTCATAAAAGTTGCCACATAAGAAGGGCGTTTAATCAAATCTCGTAAGTAAAACTGATTTTTAAATTAGGTATTTTGCGCGGGTTGCTTTTTTCTAACCTCACTGCCCCTACCACCGTGGAATACCTCTAGAGGATTTCGGATCCCAAATAGAAGAATTGATACTATACGAGAGTCATAAGACAACTAATATTTAGATTCCTTTTCCAGTATTTTATCCTTAACCCGTCATTAAATTGATATTTTTTTATTATACGAAGCAATTATCAATAGATCTTCCAAATAGATTACAGTCAACGAGTCCTAAGTTAATCCTTAATCAGTTTTAAGTTCTAAAATAAACTTTTAACTTTTTCACAAAAGGTAACATTTATCGTTCTACTCGTTAGTGATAAAAACGGGAACGACGGCTTAATGTGCTCTCCGTAGCACGGACGGTAAACTTTGATTTCACTCTAAAACAGTTTTATTCATGTAATGTTTTAAAGTTAGCTGATCTAAAAACTAATCGTTTACTCACAGACCATTGACTTTACGATAAGGTATATAGTTGTTTCATACGTTCATAATTCATCATGATCAACCCATTACCGGCTCAATACAGAGCACGGGTCTCCTCTCAATATAAGAAGGGTTTGGTCATAGTTCACCACGCTGGCCATGTGCGGATTGGCAGACTTCACACGCCTTTGAGAACATTATGGAGAACTCTCAGGCGTGCAGGTTCCCTCACGATGTTTTTCTTCACCATTGAAGCAAGTGATATCTTAATTTTTTTTAAACGCACATAAATTCGAAAAGTTAGAGGTACACCTTAACCACTAGGCTATCACAGCTTCATAGTTAAACTTATGGAAGAATTATTTACTACATAAATTGGACGTAGTTACGCTACTGCGTAATATAATTACTATTACTAATAATTACTATTATCCAATACACAATTAAGATTTACGTTAAGAATTACATAGTTAAAACTCTTTTTTTGACCATCGCTGTCTAAATGACGCCAACATGTGCTAATTTTTTGGACTTAAGCCAGCAGTAAAGAATGTCAATATTTCTCAACGACCCGTCCAGTGTGAACTTCGATTTGGTGGAGGTAAAACCAACTCTTCGCCTTCTGGGCATCTTCTAGCACCTCTAGTTGAGCTTTGCGAGTTACTCAGGACTTCAAATGTTATCTCATACTCTGAGTACAGCTAGAGACTTCTAATTGCAGATCTATAGAGCGTACTTTAAATTTAAACAAATCATTTTTTTTTTGTTTTAAATATTAAGTTAGTGGTAATGATAAGCCCGCTTTATAGATCAAAACTGATATATTAGACCATGCTTAAATTAGAGCTTTGATGTTTGTACAATATATACTCTGCCAAATGTTATGTCACTTTAATATTCTCTATAGAGATAAGCCCTTTTTAATGTATCTCTGTTATTGTTACGCAACCAATATCCATTTGGAAATCACGCGCTGTCGTATTGATAAATAAAATTATCTGTTCGTGACAATGTTTGAAAATTGTGTTGGTGGTTTCGACGTCGTTTGATATTGGCACATTTGGAATAGGCATTCTTGGCATAATCAATTTTCAATCGGAATCAATACAATTTTACCATATCAGTATTTGATACTAACGTTTTGGTTGAATAAACGAATGGGATAGCTCAATGGATAGAGACAGCAAATACCACCTATGTGAGAGTATGACACACCTCTCCCCCGACCTAAGCGCTCTTCTCCGAAAGAGGAGACCTAAACATATCCTTCATGACCTTGACGATCAGATGACTACTGACAACATACTCGTACCACCTACCACACAATCATACGCTACACACCGTCTTCGCCGACGAAGACGAGGTCCCCGCTATCTTACGTCATCCGGACGTGGGCTCCATCCACGGCCTCGGAGACGTACGGACCACTCACCGTCCGACCCCCCCGTTATCCCAAACGTCGCCTAAGCCGAGGTTCGGCCTCAAAGGAGGCGCCCTTAGGCAGGCCTTAGTTTCTTCAAGCCCTAGGGCTCAAAATTTCTTCTGAGCTTCTTTCCAAAGCTTGCCAAACAGCCCGGTTACGCTGTGGCAACCAATAGGGTTTGTACAGCTAATAGACAGTCCGAAAAAAAAAAGTATGACACACGAAGTGTTTCGTACCAAGTGAAAAAAAAGTGTAAAATGAAATACTGCGTAATATTGACATTATTTAGATCGAGCTATAAATTAAAAATTGCCTTGCTTGGGCGTATGCCTTATCAAATCATAATGAATGGACTATGTCAAGCTGTATATAGTCATAGCATTTAAAGTGATAGACCGATTCGAATGCGTTTTTATTTATTGCATACATATACCCTCCTGAAGGTGTTCCCAGACTTAGGTTTTAGCGAGTGTATATTTGCCTTTGCTCAGACTAAACAACCAGTTAAAACGTGAATTAGTAAGAAGAATAGATCAGCCTTAATCTTAAAACAAAACTTGTTTGGACATGGGTTTAACCTTTCCCTTTTTGTATGTTTCTTAAATGTGTAGCAAGACAAAGCGCGCTTTCTTTGTCTGAGCAAACTCAAAATACGTTCTATAGACCTCAACCTCATGTATTTTTTACGGCAATAGACAACATCCTTGGGCGCTGCAATCTAAAAAATATACTCGGCACTTAATTCTGTTCGGCCACTTATAGTTATAGGTATATATATGTATCTATAAATACATATACAGTGGACTCCCGGTAATCCGGCAAACATTATGCAGGGCACTGTCGGACTATCGAATTTGTCGGATTATAGATCACTGCCTAAGACCCCTATAGTCCGGATTTTTTTACGAAAGAGTACCTTGTAATCCGACAAATTACATATCTAATGACAAAAATCTATATATTATACGTACATATGTATGTACTTTGAAGTACAAATCAGACTTAATTTATGTAAGTCGAATTTAGTAAATTATATAACAATTGAGAGCTTACGTTTTATTATAAAATTAAGCATAAATGCACATACATATGTACCAAAATAATCAAGAATTATTAATCAAAATCATGTAGTGAATACTATATCAAATTATGAAGCCTTAAAATATTCATCAATTTTTTTTAGTCGTCAAGTAGTAATTCTAAGTCATGTCGGATTACAGGGGGCGCCGGATTAGTCAGGGCCGGATTTTCGGGGGTCCACTGTACATTTTTTAATTACTTACATTTGCTCCGATCACGCTTAGTTAAGAAAAGAGTCTTTCTACAAATTTGAAACCGTTATTTTGCACAAACTTGGACAAAAATCCATTATAGCGGACCGCCTACATTATAAAAGCTATTTGTATCTGTCATGTCAGCCTTATCCATCTAGTGGTTCGAGCTGAGTTGATAGATCAGTGATGTCAGTCAGTCAAGTTTCCCTTCTAATTAAGCACCTTTTACTTTTCGGAGTTGTATGCGTTTGAAATTAAATGTCACCTTAACGGTGAAGTAAAACACCTTATTAACCTGCATGCCTTAGAGTTACTCCATAATGGTATAAAAGGTGTGTGAATTAAACCAATCTGCACTTGGCCACTGACATCGGCCATATTCTCTCTGAGAAGAGACCTGCGCTGTGCTGTGGGCCGTTAATCAGTTGATAGTGATGTTGAAGATATAAAGATTATGCTAACGTTTCAGACAACCGTACCTACCACTTTCAAGCGGAGGACGAAAACGAACAGCGAGCATGGACGTCGGTTCTTGTCAATTGTAAAGAAGGAGCACTGATGAGGGCGTTCCATCAGCAAGCTGGGGAAAGCAACGACAACGGGCATTCCTTGATGGATCTACAGCGGTCCATCATACGAGCGGTGCGGTCACTGCCCGGGAACCAAGTGTGCGCGGATTGCGGGTCCACAAATGGTAAGTGGAGAATGAACTCTCTCATATTTTCTGGAAGGAGTTTGGGTGTTAGAAATGTTGCTCATATAATGGTAATTATATGAGCAACATTTCTAACACCCAAAAGCAGCGACGACCTCCGTGGCGCGTCGATTCCCGGCTCGAGTCTGGTCTGGTGGGAGGCTTCGGCCGTGGCTAGTTACCACGCTACCGACAAAGACGTGTCGCAAAGCGATTTAGCGTTCCGGCACGATGTCGCGTAGAAACCAATTAAGAGCGTGGGTTTACTATGCTCCTAACAGGTTGGCCCGCTATAATCCTAGACAGCATTATCACCTACCATCAGGTGAGATAGCCGCCAAGGACTAACTTGTAGTGTATAAAAAAAAAAAGGTGTCTCATGCCTGGAAGGGTAATGTAAATGTACAGAATTAACTTGCATTAAATAAATGCTCGTTACTTTATTTCAAACCACAAAAAGGTGTAAACGAATAGTTTTATTTGTCCGTTCATTGTCCTTTTCACAAAACAAGAAATGAAACAATGTTTCTTGAAACCATATTGGATTTCTTTGCTTGTCCGAAATATTACGTATTCCATAACACATACCATTAGGTTGTCTACTTTCCCTTAGGGTTGTCTGTAGAGATTGCCTAAGAAATAAGACGGAATTTGCATAACAATGCTTATGAAATGCCCTGTTATGTATTATTTGTAACTTATTTGAGTGCAATAAATCTTATACATCCGTCCATCTATCTTTATCAGTTTCTGGATATTTAAATATTTTCTTGCACTGTAATTACACGAGTGAAAGATAAACAAAAACACTCCATTTATTATAACAGATTTAACGTGTGGTATAACAGTGTGGTGAAGTTTTTCTAGCTATATGATTATAATTTAAATCTTCCCTAGTTATCTTCCTATATTATGTAAGTTTCTACAACTATGAATTATGTAATAGGTACGTATAATGTATCGAGTTTCACCACTGTGTTTATATTCTCTAGTAATGCCGGTAAATGATAGCGTTTAAATCCTTGATGATGGTAATTACAACCATCATGGCCGTCACCGAGATAAAGTACCTTTAGTACGAGATTTTCAAGCACGCAATCGTATAATCGTATTCGTTTATCAAAACGCAGATACGACGGGAAAATAGACGAAGAAAACCTTGTATTAAAGCTCCAGTTCTAAAGCTAGCACGGAACAGATTTAAAACATTCGCGGCGTGGCTTTCGTTAACTGTGCGTGTTAACGCGTTTTGTATATTTACGACTCTGAAATGAAGTTCTTTTGAATTTCAACCGTTAGTCCTTGTCAAGATTTATCGACAAAAAGTTCCAACTAAACCGTTTAGTCTCAGTTAGTCCGTTTAGTTCATGTCAAGGTCTATCGATTGAAATCCAAAAGAACGTCACTTCAGAGTCGAAATTTATACCAAACGGAAATTATGTGACGCAGCTAATAGTCCTATAACTGGCGCAGTTCCTTTTCCAACATGACGTACTACGACTAAACGGTTTAGTTGCAACTTATGTATAAAAATATATACATATCCAGTTGAACTAAACAGTACGACTATATCATATAAACATTTGTAGTACAATATGTACAATTAAAACGTAACCATTACATCTGTACGCTGGTAGTCGGCATTTTTGAAAATCGAGCCAACAAAGCAAAATGAAACCTAAATCTTTGGTTTTAACGCTCAAATTCGGGCACCTAATATAGTCAGCGTTCTCAGTTCGTGATGTAATAAAAATCAGTAGTACAATACGACTTTTTACCGTTTGTGACATTTTACCGTTTCTATACTCGAAATCGCCATGCTCTTTTATACTAAGGGTACTGGTAGTAGACGAGATTAGAGGCCGATTTTGTATGCAATACACGCGAATATCTCATTAGAAATGTTTGAAAAATATATATTTTAAGTTTTTGTTTTTAAGACAATGAGGAATTTTCAAACGAGACTTTTAAACCTATCTACATTTTAAGTATTAGACACAACGCACTAAATCTCGCACGTCCTATATTATGAAATTGCGCTCGTTTAACTAATCCCAAACTGTTTGATTTTGATAACTCTGATAACTCGCTAATTGTGTCCCTAGTTATTTTAACTAGGTAAATAGGATGGAAGTGAAAATACCGTATTATTTCATTTTAAATCGATAATGAGTTTATTTGCATCATGTTTTAAGGATAGCTTCTCGCTACGTAATGCACTAAGGGTCTAAAGAAACATCTGAGTAATTATCTACAATATAAGCAATTTTAGACGAGTATGTAACCCAGGACATACGATCCAATTAATATTGGTCTAATTTAGAGAAAGAGTTGAACCACTTAAAGCACCTTGGATAACAGCCAACGTCCAGAAAAGTACGCGACATCTTTTCGTTGAATAACTTCTTTAAAAAGTGTGTGTTGGTAATAACTTTTAGCTTCGGATCATGGCGGCTAACTATCTAGCGGTCTGATTAGACAAAGAGAGTTATAAAGTAGGCGATTAAGAGATTCGGAGAATATCTACGTGATTAACGCAGAAATTAATAAGTTCAAAGTTTGTATAAAACGTAAGCTTGTAGAAAAGTCCTACTATAGTGTAAAGGATTATGTAAATGATAAACAAGCATGGGTATGAAATATTGCTCTAATAAGATAGCTCTGAACATAATTTTAAGTGACATGTGAGAGGGTGATAACAAAAAGAAAATTTACCTGGCTAAGTTTGTTGTGGGCTTCTTCTTAGACCGGGGCGCGTTTGGAACCCTCTTAGATTCAATTTTAAGTTTACGAATGTATGTAGTTATCACCATAAAATCAATACTATATTAATTATTGACGTGTCAAAAGTGCCTTTTAAAGGACTATTTGAATAAAGATTATTTGAATTTGAATTACGATATCCGTTGAAAATTTTGTGGTAAAGTGACCATGGGCATGCCAAAGAAGCACTTCGAAGAACCAATAGATGTTAGGAATATCACCAGAACACGCAGCGTTGATTGACGCGTCCAGTAGGTGGTCAGATCTGGTCAGTAGTGAGTTAATGGACACCTATGCATATCCCTTCGAAAGACCTACATGTCTAGCAGTGCTCGTCCATCATACTAATAATTATTATGGCGTATTTTATAAAATTTATTTTTCATATTGTTGAATATAACGATGAGGATAATTTTAAAATAATATTACTCATATCAATAAAATTACATGATAGCGGCATTAGCTAATTTCAATTCACTTCCTTCTATATTTTAATCATAACATTAATATATTATTCTAATGTTTGTATATGTATGATTTTAGTTAAAGCTCTTGTAATAAATACCCGTAAATGTTTTTCCGTCTATAGGTAGTGTATTTATGGGTAAAGAAAATGTAATATTTTGACTTAACTTGGCTAAACACGCGGTGCAAAACATACCAGTGATTTCTTGCCATATATTAAGGTTCTCATTAGTATACAATAACTATAAAACAACTTCTTATTCATACATTAGGTGTTATAATATTTCCGTTCAACTTAAAAAGAAAGATGTATTGCAGATTCGTCAGACATTTAAACAATTGCATAGGAATAAGTTCGATTATTTTTGTTAATTTATTAGTAATCATTAAGCTATCTTATTATTAAATAATAATAGGCTTAATACTGTAATACTTGTGTAACTTGTTTAAATAGTTATTGGTTATTGTGACGTCACTATGTGATCCGTTGTCCTTTGAGCTCCAATTGGATGACTTCCGTGGCGCCGTGCGTGCGCCGTCGAATTATATAAGTTGGAGGTCTTGGTTTCGATTCCCGGCTCGAGTCTGGTCTAGTAGGAGGCTTCGGCCGTGTCTATTTATCATCCTACAGACAAAGACGTTTCGCCAAGCGATTTAGCGTTCCGGCACGATGTTGCGTAGAAACCAATTATGAGTGTGGGTTTACCATACCCCCTAACTAACCTAGCCCGCTACCATCCTAGACGGCATCTTCACTTACCACCAGGTGAGATAGCCGTCAAGGGCCAACGGTGTATAAAAAAAAGTGATGTCGCTCATGAACAACTGCAGCAACGGGGGAGCCACTGATGCGTTGACGGCTGAACCCAGTCTCCTAATCATGTACGATAAAATAACAATTATATGTATTTTTTTATTATTTACTTATTGGGAACAAAATACAGTATATAAAAAATTTACCTTGTTAACATTTTCGAGATACATTATTTTAAACAAAACAAAAGTTCCAACGGTTAGAGCCTAAAACTTAAAAACTTATCATGCAATTAATTAACCGTGTATGCGTGCGTGTGTTTTGTGTGGGTGCTGTGTGTATTTAAGGATAAATGCTATTCAAATTCAAATAATCATTATTCAAATAGTCCTTTAAAAGGCGCTTTTGACGCGTCAATAATTTACATAGTAGTGATTTGATGGTGATAACTACATTCGTAAACTTAAAACTAAAGCTATGAGGGTTCCAAAC
Organism: Lasiommata megera; assembly: GCA_928268935.1. NCBI lineage: Eukaryota > Metazoa > Arthropoda > Insecta > Lepidoptera > Nymphalidae > Lasiommata > Lasiommata megera. The sequence continues at coordinate 6,554,370 of OV743308.1, read as the reverse complement.
GCGCCCGGTCTAAGAAGAAGCCCACAACAAACTTAGCCAGGTAAATTTTCTTTTTGTCATCACCATCTCACATGCCACTTAAAATTATATTAAGAGCTATCTTATTAGAGCAATATTTCACAGCCATGCTTGTATATCATTTACGTAATCCTTTACACTATAGTAGGAGTTTTCTACAAGCTTACGTTAGCTTAAGCTACGCTATTTGATAACTTGCTCTTCTGTATGAGAGTATGTTAGGTTTTTGAGCCAGTTACTAATAATCGTCTTGCACTGTTGAAACAGCGATTCAGAATGCTATTAAAAATGCTGTCGTCAAGACGAGGTTTATTGAATAATGAAAACAAAAAGTGTGCGCCATTTAACAATAGAATTATGCAACAACGAGTTAATATCATAGCGTTGTGGAAAACAATGAGCCTTCATCGGCCAATTAACACGATAAACCAATTACCAGCAAAACAATCGCTGTGCCGATTAAGAAAATGCATTAAAAAGATTCTATCACCTCCATTACAGTGCGTGATGTAACAAACAGTAACATACCGTAACGAAACGATTAATAAACACTCCATACCTCCATAGAATACAAATCGATTTCAATGTCTAAGTTGCAGATCTCGTTAGCAGATTTTTTTTACACTACAAGTTAGCCCTTGACGGTAATTTCATCTGATGGTAAGTGACGATGAAGTCTAAGATGGTAGCGGGCTAACCTGTAAGTGGTATGGTAAACCCACACTCTTTGTCGGTAGTAGCTAGCCATAGCCGAAGCCTCCCACCAAACCAGACTCGAGCCGGGAATCGAACCCAGGACCCTCGAACTTTATAATGCGCCACTTAGGCTATGTAAATTTTTAAAAATAATCTTTACAGATCCAACCTGGTTATCGACAAACTTCGGCGTTATCGTTTGCATAGAATGTTCTGGAAGTCACAGGGAACTAGGCGTTCACATATCAAGGATACAATCGTTAACATTGGACAGACTGAGCACGTCACAACTTCTGCTTGCGAGGAATATGGGAAATCAGATGTTTAATGAGGTCATGGAAAATACGTTGGATGAAAGGGATAAACTGACACCCGAAAGTACTATGTAAGTAGATTTTAAATAAATTAAATAATTATCCATAGATCTCTATGATTGATACACACAATCTAAAACCGGTGCGATGAATCGCACAAGTACAGCAAATATAATTTCAGCACTTACTAGTAGGTACAACTTATGCCGAGGACTATTTGGTGGTAACTTCATAAATAAGACTACCAATTCGAAGCGTTGGAAGATGTATGCTATCGTAGGCATAAACTTGATCGGAGATTCTGTTATACAGAATAATTATTAAATATATAATTTATTTTATATGGAAATGAATTAATAAAATAAAAAAAAACTATTTCAGTTTATTAAAAATCCCAGGTCTACCGTTTGTATTAGCATGCTAGAAATTATTCTCTGTCCGGTTTCAAGAAGCACGTTATCTTAATGCAAAAACAAGATCGGTTTAACGGCTACGGTTTGAATAGGATTTAAGGTTTAAATATTGCTTCCGGTCGCCTTTCCGGATTAAAAAGCCCTTTACGCGTTTTATTTTATATGTTGCCTGTTTTTACAATTAGGGAAGAGCGGTTAAGGTTTATCCGTGAAAAGTACGTGTACAGGGCGTGGGCCGCCAGAACATGTCAAGACGCGGCCGAGAGACTGTCAGAAGTGGAGCATGCCGTTAACAACGGTCACCTTCAGAATTTGCTCCAAGCTTACGCTGAAGGTGCTGACTTAGGATCAGTATTACCCAGTTCGGTAAGTAAATACTGTCAATAAAGTAATTCTTATAATTCCGTTAATTAGAATTAATAGTTGGAAGTTACGGAACTGACATATTTACAGCAATTGTTTTGAACTTGAATCGGGCTTAGAGATAAATTATATTAATGTTGGTTAAACTTGTTTTATCATTTCGTTTTGATCAGTTAACTTAATTTGGAATAATATATCGAACCGTTCTTTAATCTTGCACATTTGTTAAAAGACTAAGAGCGCATGCTCGCGATTTATCTTACTTATGGTAGTTTTATACTGTTGTGTACAAAAAAAAACTACCTTTTGATGTGAAAAATCGAATGCGACGGGTCAGACCCGCCGTGACGGTGTCAATAGGATTTTTTAATATGTATAGACGATATGAACATATGAACGTAATGGAACGAACAGTATGCTTAATACGATCATATTTATTTACAGGATTGCGGTGAAACAGCCCTCCATCTTGCCATATCGCGGGAATTAGGTGATGGGTCGTGTCTGCACATAGTCGATTTTCTAGTCCAAAACGGTGGTTCGCAATTACTAGACAAGGCTACATTCTCCGGTATGACAGCTTTGCATCTGTGCGCGGCGATCGATAGAACGGAGCCAATGAAGTTGTTACTGAAAGCCGGAGCTGACTCCACGATAAAGGATAACAACGGACGGACAGCGTTACAGATCGCCAGACAGTTGGGACACCATAACTGTGTAGAGTTGGTAAGTTTCAAAGCTCTTCTCTTGGTCCGTATATTTAAGATATCAACTTTTATCCCCAGTACGCTATTGCTCAGAATTTCTTGTTTCCCATAGGTTTAAAATATGATTCTTCATCGCCCTATACTCTACATATTACAGATCCATAATGACCCTCCCAGTCGATACTGATTGACTGCCGTACAATTTTCTTAGTAAATATTTTGTTATCTGTACGACTAATTTATTTTTTTATTCACCACAAGTTAGCCCTTGACTGAATCTCACCTGATGGTAAGTGATGATGCGGTTTAAGATGGTAGCGGGCTAACCTGTTAGGGGTATTATGGTAAAGCCATACTCCTAATTGGTTTTTACACGACATCGTGCCGAACGCTAAATCGCTTGGCGACACGTCTTTGTCGGTAGGGTAGGGTTTGTCGGTAACCAGCCACGGCGGAAGCCTCCCACCAGACCAGACTCGAGCCGGGAATCGAACCCAGGACCTCCGACTTTAAAATGCAACAGCGTACGCGCTGCGCCACGGAGGTCGTAAATAAATTTGATTTGGTGGATAACATTGATGTGTTGTAACTTTCTACGTTTGTAACAAAAATTACAACAAAAGCTGTTGTGTTTCAGCTTGAAAATGTTGATAAGCGGGAGAAGAGTATTTTTGAAAACATCAATATAGACTGGAATCTGTCTCACGACGACGGCTCAACGGACTTCTCTGACGACGATACGGTTATCGACGAAAGGGTGAATATTTACATCTACCTTTTTTACACTAGCTTATTATTTTTAATATCCTGTGGAAATGTAAGCCATTTCTCGGTCAAGTTTCTTCAAGGTCGGTTCACCCTGCATGTGTTAAGATATAAACAAACAGATTTCGTATTACACAATTGGGGTATGGATATTCATAAGTATAATTTTCTCGTACATTTTGGCGCAATTCTTTGAATCACATGACTAATATATTTGTAAAAATATTATAATGCTGGTCATTCTGCAGAGAAAAATACCTTTATTTGAATAAGTTGGGTTCATGCATGATTGTTTTTAAAACAGTGATAATTTAGAGACCTTAATCTTATTTGTTACCGTCAGAACAATATTCAATATAAATAGCAAGATATTATGTTGTATCTTTTTAAAAAGAATAATTGAGTTTTGTAAATTTACGAATGAGTCTTGATTTTTTTGCAGCAAAACGGTAGCGTGACGCCAGAGAAAAAATGTCCTAGATCGAGGCCTCCGTCATACGCGGGTACGTGCGGTACGGGGGGTGGTGGTAGTGTTGGTGGTGGTGGTGGGGATTCCCCCGTGCTTCGCTCCAGGTCCTCTACATGCGATTCGTTGCATCACGCGCCGCCCACGCCGACCACGCTGCCGAGGAAACCCAACGTTTGTAAGTATATTTTGGAGATTGGTCTTTATTTCAGTTGAGATAAAGTTTCGTATTTTTGCCCGGCGGAGATTTGTCAACGCTTGATGTTGCTGTATTTCTTCATCGAAGGTAAGCATGAGATTGATAGGGCGTTTCACTTAATACTTACAACTCGGTTTGTCGTGGTGGTGGGGGTCTTCTCTTGTTTTCAACGTTTGTCCTAGATTCTAGGCATTATGATGCCAGTACAAGAACATGGATCGTTTGTGCATATTTGGGTACTAATTGAGCTTTATTTCAGTAATGAAAAGGTTTAGACTCTGCCGTGATTATGTTTTTTTTCTTCGGGCTGACTTTTAGCTCTGCTATTGGTTGCTACCTATTGGTTGTGACAGCGTAACCAGGCTGTTTGGCGAGCTCAAAAAAAAGCTCTGCCAGAAGAAATTGTGAGCCCTAGGGCTCGAAGAAACTAAGGAAACGTCTGCCTAAGGGCGCCTCCTGAGAGGCCCAACCTCGGCTTAGGCGACGTTTGGAATAACGGGGGGGTCGGACGGTGATTATGATTGATCTTGATGTTATGATAGATAGATATGACAATGGACATCGGTGGTACGAGAATGCGGTGGTTGGTTGTGCTATTTGAATTTCCCTATTTACCTCCAAAGCCTCTAACGTGTAACTTAATACTATTGATGCGCATCAACTATGCCAAAAAAATTAAACAGCCGAATTTCATTAATCTGGTCAGAATTTGGATTTTCAGCTAGAATAGTGGTATGAATGTGTTATTATCAACTATAATTAAATTCGTCGGTTTAATTAATGATATCATATCACTCCATGACTTGGTTGATTAAAATCCTAAAAATCAATAAATATAGCCACTCCTCTTTAACTTTTCCTAAACGCTACCGATTCTATATAATTTCAAGGTCAAATTAGTATGCGCGATGTTAGTCGGCCAAATTGGTTATCTAAGATTTTGATAATAGTCTTAGCTGACATTTTTATGTAAATTCACGTAAACGTCATTTTTGCGCTAAATTCTTGGAGTGCCCGATTTCCCGATTCAGTCCGACAAGTTAGATTGTTTGAATAAATCATTCAATTTTTTTTTTTAATTTCTTTAGGATACTTACTAAAATGAAAACAGTTTCTTGTATTATTCTAGATAACATAGGGAGTTTGAAGAAACGGGCAGCGCCTCTTCCTCCGGCAGTAGCGTTGTCGCACCCTCCTCCGCATCCCCGTTCCACACCCTCTCCTTCAGCCGACAGTACAAGATCCATACAAGGTGAGTGTATCGTGAATGATCCATACAATTCTTGCGTATTATTTTTAGTGCTTTAGCTTTCTTTCATAAATTTGTTTGATTATGAGATATTAAGAAATTTGTTTGAAAGTAAGGTTTATATGTCTGTCCTCTATACAAACTATTAATAACATGAAATTCTATTAGGGCGATGTGGAGACTCCCGCGAGGGTTTTGTTGTTTTGTTTACGTGGAATTGCAACGCGTGAGATGGCGGCCTTATTGCATTCAAACTCTTTAAGGCCAATTAAATATATACAAACATACACACATAAGTAAACAAATATTAGTACACTTTAATACATTTTATACTCATTAATAAAAATTCCAAAAAGCTTTATTTACACTCTGAATTGGAGCTTGCCAATCCAATGACAATGCCAAAGATCAATGCTATTTATTGCGTCTTTCGAAAATATTGTGTTAGCCCGTGTGTGCCCGTAGTTGTTTGAGTCGTGAATAGATCGCATGAGTCGAATTGGGGCGCGAGGACCGTAAACTGGGGTAAACGACCGCCTACAATTGACTCGAGATCCAATCAACGCCACTTATCGGTCTGCATGATTTATCTACTTATAAAAGAATAAGATTTGTTTATATATCATTTGCCAAAATCCTAAGTAATATATATAATCTGTTTTCAGGCGGTGTGAGCGGGGTAGCGGCCGTAGCGAAGCACCGACCGCAGCAGCCTCCACCGACGCCGCCGCCCGCAACTCTACACAACGGCGCGCACAGGGACGAACCCACACCGCCACCCAGGAAAGTAAGACCAATGCCTGTACCTTTCACCCTCTATTTATTGCAATGCTACTTTCAGCGTTTATAATGCTGCGTGAGATAAATCTACTACAAGTAAAAAACAAACAAAAAGTGAAGTGTAAATGTTAAAAAAATAATGATTTAATTTAGTAAATAACGAATACTATAGTATCCTATAGCTAATCAAGTCACATGACTGGGAGCGGTACGTTGCAGCGGCGGTATCTATAATCTTCCCAATCATTATCCTATTTGAATAATGCCCACAATCAAAATTCCATTTTCATTCACGTTCACAGGGATTTAATAAATTAATTCTTATAAATTCAACTCAATAAGCAATTCTTGGTGAATTCAGTTTCTTTTTACTACTGTACCGTAGTAAAAATAACTGTAAGAAGTGTACTGTATATGTAAGATGTGGTATTAGGTGTGGTGTTATATTTATATTCTAGATCTCCACGAGCTTCTATTGAGGTCTTTTAGGAATTCCACTTTGTCTCCAGGGCGGTTTCGAGAACTAGAATGCGTCTTCATTTACTAACTGAGCCCACTTGCCTTCATTGGAAACCCAGGCTTGTGTATGTACAGGATATGTAAAGCTATGGTTTTGTAAACGCAAGAAAAAGTGAGAAATGCGATCCTACATAGTTTCGCATAATAGCTGTAACCTCGCAAACAACTTTATCGCTCTGTTTTAGTGAAAAGGCAGCCTTACCATGTCACATCTTACCTTATATATTTATGAAAGTTTAAAATCCGTTGTGCCCTATGTATCCTCGATACTAAGACCTGCTAAGGTTTTCGAAGTTAATTTTTTTGTACTGGACTTCTCTATATAATAACTCAGAAAGATATACAGGATGTATTTGTTTTGCTTCAGAAGAAAAATAGATTGCAACTGGAAAACGCTGTGAAGGGAAAACTGAAAAGGGTAACGACTGAGAGAGCTTTAGTGTACTTTCGCTTACCCTTGTTTACGTCCTAAACACGATTTGTTTTTAACGTGAATCGTCATTATTTATTGTCTTGAGAATATTTTTGGTAACCTTGTAATGTTAATCACGGTTTTTATCCACCATATTTGACTGCTATAGTTATATCCACACGAAAATCAAACATTAAGTTTAGACCAACATAATATGTAAGTTCCGATAAGTATATCGCGCCCACAAAATTCAACACGCAAGTCTCGCAATCGACCCTCAACTGTAAAAGACAAACCGAATTGTTGCCATTACCTAAAAATGGCAGTAATATTAACTTCAATAACTAAATTATATGCCTTATATTTTTTTTCCTTCTCGTGTGATGCCAATAACTAAGCTTATCGTGGATATTAAAATTGTAATAATGAATATAATAATAAATAATGTATCGATTTATTTGATTCATAAGGATATAAAATGTACCAAAATTCTCTAGACAATAAATTTTTGTAATTCCTCCCTGAGATTTTCATATATTCCAACAACATTATATGAGCCGTTTTTTTGTTGATATTTCTCATTATAAATTAATGCATGTTATTTAGGAAAAAGCTTTCCTCAGCTTTGTAATTTAAATTAAAAAAAAAAAACATTTTAGAATTTGTTTGTCTAGTGTAAATGTAAGTTTAGATTTACTGTAAATATTAATAGAATTGTAAAAATATAGTTTTTGGGAATTAGTGAATTCTTTTCGATTGAAAAAATGATGCACATCTAACACAATTGATTATATACTAACACACTCTAATTGTGTGATTTGCATGGTTTTAAATATATATAGTAAACTATTAAAAGTGATAAAACATTTACAGCGTTTATTAAGTAAACGCTGCCATTTTTTTTAATTCAATATTTAAGGGCACCTGTAACCAATTTCCTGTTTCTTTTTTTTTTTTGCGAAAATTTAAATTTTTTGCCTTACAAATACATTTCACTTTATAAAATAAAAATTTAATATTAAATACAGAATGGTGGTTTTTAGGGATTTAGACAACTGAGTAAAAGGCTTATTATTTCTCCATAAACATAACGATCAGATGAAAAAGTTACAAGCGTTTATGGTTTTCCTCTTATATTTGGCCTCTTTACAAAAATTATATGGAATTTACTACTAAGCCCATTACATCTTAGTAAATATATAAGTATGTATCTATAAAGCATTGTTAAAACGCTTATAACGACTACCTTCATGAGATTTTAATTGCGTTTTCACTTTTCCTCATAACTTGCAACCTACTTTGTAATATAATAATTTAAACACGTTATTATTACCTTAGACAGCTTATGAGGCTCATCAATCATAAAAGCAAGCAATTGACCAGTGCTTTTACTTGAACTATATCTGCGGTGCCTAGCCACTAGTTTTCTAGTTCTTCCTAGGTTGACTGGTTGACTGATTCATACATTTATTATCGCATTAAAGTGAAACAAGATGAAATGAAATTATAAGGCTGAAGCTCTTTAGGGCCTAATTCGATAATAGCAGTTGAATCTTATGCCATAACATATCAAAATTATGCCCTTGTTTATTTGTTTATAGGAAATTACTGGGCATACCAGTCAACCTCTTCAACAAAGGGTAAAGCTAAATCAGAATAAAGATTTTTGTGTAGCTATGTTGGTGAATAGCGACTACCTGCAACTAGTGAGATTTGATGATTTATAGAATATGCAATTACCGCCAGAATTCGTTAATAAGTTAATTAGTTAATACTACCCCTAAGGGCCAAATGCTCTTCTTTAACATTAGTTGGGTCAGCCCTTACACAAATAAGGACCGCTTACCTGGATTTGATGATGTTATTTAATATTATAAGAAAAACATGTTTTGCAGTATACTCTCGAAATCGCAACGTCATAAAAAAAAATTGTTGATTCATACAAGATTATATTTATTTGAAGAGTGCCGTGAGTGAGTGAGAGTCATCCCTATCATCTTCATGTCATCAAGACACAACTGTTTGGAATTCAGTATTCTAAGAATCAGTAGGCCTCCTGATTCTTAGAATATCTCATAGTTACGTGCGTTTTGTAACATTGATATGAACGGATTCTTTATTCTGATTTAGCTACTTTGGTCTCGATTGCAATTTTGAGTCAATAAATACACATTAAAAAAAAAAAAAATTTTTGATTGCCGAATGTTAAATTAAGTTTTATCTTACAGGAGTGTTCTAGTCAAGATTCATCACTGGAGCTGTGCGATATATCGGACGGGTTAGATGACAGTCGCTTGCAGCCCACGTTGTCGTGCGACACCACAAGGTCGCGGGAACGGTCGCGACACAGCGACAGTCGCTCGCTTGACGTTTCCGATACCTCCAGCGTGCACTCGCGGTCACCTTCTACTTCTATTACCATGGTGAGCTTCATAACAAAAACTTTCAAACTTTCTCCCGCAATTCTTGCATATAAATCTTAGTCACGCCTACTTATTAAAAGCTTAAAACAATCAATCAAGCAACCCACCAGCCAACCAACCAATCAACCTACCATCCATCCAACCAACTAAAGGCACTTTTGACGCGTCAATAATCTACATAGTAGTGAGTTATAACTACATTCATAAACTTAAAACTAAAACTATGAGCCGGCCAACCAACCAACCAACCAACAAACCAACCAACCAACAAACCAACAAACCAACCAATCATCTAACCAATCAATCATAATCTTAATTCAAATAATCCTTTAAAAGGCACTTTTGACGCGTCAATAATCTACATAGTAGTGATTTGATGGCGATGGGTTCAAAATGCGCCCATGGTCTAAGAAGAAGCCGGGTAGCCGGAGCCCAGCCTAAGCCGAGCCAGAACACGGGTCTCCTCTAAATATGAGAAGGGGTTAGCCATAGTCATAGCCAACAACGCTGGCCATGTGCTCGGCAGACTTCACACATTATGGAGAACTTTTAGGCATGCAGTATTGCTTACGATATTTCCTTCACCGTTGTAACAAGTGATATGTTAATTGCTTAAAAACGCACATAACTCCGAAAAGTACGACGTGCGTTTGAACTCCCGACCTTTGATTTGGAGGCGGACGTCCTAACGTTATATACATTATATATTCATAATCGAGCGATTCGAATTTGAGCGGTGATAGCCTAGTGGTTAGGGCGTCAGCCTCCTAAACAGAGGTCGGCGGTTCGAATCCGGGCACGCACCTCTAACTTTTCGGAGTTATAAATAAATAAATAAAAACTCTTTATTACACACACACAAAACAAATTTAAAAAAAAAAAATACAAAAACCGGTGTAAGGGCGGCCTTATCACTACAAGTGATCTCTTCCAGGCAACCGCTAATATACAGGAAACTATTTACAATATAAAGTGGTTGGTGTACAAAAAAGAGCATAATTAAAAATAAACTTACATACAATTACATACCAAAGAATACACACTAACTTACATAAATAGCAATAATTATGTGGAGTTATGTGCGTTTAAAAAAAAAATTAAAATATCACTTGCTTCAACGGTGAAGGAAAACATCGTGAGGAAACCTGCACGTCTGAGAGTTCTCCATAATGTTCTCAAAGGCGTGTGAAGTCTGCCAATCCGCACATGGCCAGCGTGGTGGAGTATGGCCAAACCCTTCTCATATTGAGAGGAGACCCGTGCTCTGTAGTGAGTCGGAAATGGGTTGATCATGATGATGATGATGATTCATAATCAACGTTATAATTATTATTTAGATGGGCGTTGGCATGCGAAGGTGTCGCGCGCTATACGACTGCTCAGCGGACAACGAAGACGAACTATCATTCCGCGAAGGGGAAGTTATCGTAGTCATCAACGAGCGTACCGAAGATGACAACTGGATGGAGGGCCAGGTGGAAGGTACCGGTCGACGCGGGATGTTTCCCGTCTCTTTCGTGCACATGCTACCCGATTAACGGTAGAGTGAGTCAAATGATCGGGTCATTGTATAGGTTTTTAACGTGAATGCGCCTTTTGCGAGAAAGATGGGAAGGCTTATTGAATTTTAACGTAAGGGATCGCACACATCTAAGAATGAGTTTCACGCGTGCGGATCTTACGGTGAGTTCGAACCGGCTCGCTTTACAAGATTCTCATAAATTTATTAAAAGAAAACAAATGTTCAAGCCCATATACACAAAGGTAATAATAAATATAGCTTATCTTTCCAAAAGATTTTTTCCAATACCTTTTTTCTTGAAGGTGAATAAAAACCGTGAAAAAACGTACAGAATATTTAATTTTATATCAAAACACATATACAGTTTATCTGTAATGAAATTCCTTCAATGAAACACTAAATGTGCGAATATTGATTTAAATAGAACATCTCAAAATCATAAATAAAAGACATGCATTATGCCTTTTAGCAGCCCCTGAATTGTTGAGAAAATTGTTGTTACTATTAACTATATAAACTATATATCCAACATGTTACAATACTTCAATAGGCTTATCGTTATAACGATTATTCTTGATTCTATCCGCTTAGAAGAGAATAAAATCTCACATGAAGACGTAATTTCACATATATTTCTGGTATTGCTGTGAATTACTGCATGAATCAGATAAGCAGTGTGCGGGTGCAAGATTATTTTGAACGTAGGGGTGGATTCACGTCAATAGATCTGTTAGTCCATATCCTATCAGTAACGAAGTGTTAATGAAAACAAATGCGATGTTATGTTTTGAGTGTAAGATTTTGTATGAACAAATCGCCTTCACTAAGTTTGCGTTTACATCCAGAAAGATAAAATTCAATAAAACGCATCAAGATAGTATTTCACAGTTGGCTTGTTGGTTACTACGCGGTAGTTCTAACTGCTTCTACTAGTGATAATAAGTAACGCTACTAAATAAGTCCCTACTCAATCTACCGCGATCTATTTAGACTATTTCAGTAATGTATATGTAATTTCAACGAACGAACAAAAAATGCATATACGCTAACTTTAGTGAAAGAGATTTGTTTACTGCTTTTCGTCTGGTCATTTCTAAATAATCCTCATCCAATATATAGAGCCTTAAATGTTATGCTAGATATAATTTTTCTAGCGTACTATATAAGACTTTATAATGATTACTTTAAGGTCGATATTTATTTATCTCTAGAATATGCCGTGTATGTGAATTAAACGGTGATTGAACCCTTAGAACCGTGGTGGAGCTCAAATCTGTAAGTTGTAAACTTTTATCACATAAATTTGATTATATATCGAAGGTTTCCGCGATCAAATCGACGAAACTGTAATCGTGTCATATTTAATAAATTTAAAAAAAAAAAAAGCTAAACGCACAAAACATGAATCGAATGTTCGTACTGGTAATGCGTGCAGACGTCGTCGACTGGCTCAGCTCGATTGTAATGTGCGAACAGCAGAACTATTATATACGGCATGTTGGCAATTGGTTTTTATGCCCGGAAGCGTAACTAAGCGAAAAATGCTAATTATGTAATAAGGATTTTCTTCTTTCATCAAAAAATACTATCATACGGTAACTTAATCTTAATGGAGTTAAGAGGCATCTTAAAATAATCCATAAGTATTACATATTATTCAGGTGGAGATCGCTAAATGAAAGATAACATTACCTAAGGATCTTTTAAAAAACTTACGTAACCAGTGTGTGAGTTCAAATGTTCAAACAAATCAGGTTTATTATTTTAAATGACAGAAGAACTGATACTCCCATTGCCTCGTCGTTTCATTGACTTTTTAAGATCACTGGAATGATTATTTAAAGTATTACAGTTTTTTTCAATAATTTATAAAATATATTTAAGATATTCCATAGATTCCTGTGTAAAACTATAACATGCATATTGCTTGTTTGAAATGGATGAGTTTAGATTGCGTATACGATTACGACAGAGTATCGCATCCCAAAAACGACCTAACAAGCGTTCAAAACTACCCCTAAAGCTAAACTAGGCCTAAAGCTCCAGCATTCATTTTAAGAGCTCAAGAGCTTATTTACTATTAGCGTTTCATATTCAGTGTAAGAATATTATACATATGCACATTGATTGGTTGTTGATCACAACTCTGGTACATAGAGTTCGATAATGCTGATGGCAGATTCCTAGTTACCGTACGAGCCGCAAGCAAGGCTAGGTACAAATTTTTATCATTGCCATTCCTCAGTCTAGAAGTTTATACAAGTATCATGAATGTTAGTTAGTCATCTAGTTAGTTCTTTTATTTGGATCCGACCGATCCAAATGAACGACCGATCCGAAAATATCTACCGATCATGGATATTTTCATTATAGCATGGTTTTCAGAATCTCACGCACTGAAAAAGGATAGGAGTAATAGGTTGCTTTGATTTCTCAGTGTGTGTGAAATAATAAGAGAATTAGAGAGCATACTTATCCCGCATACTTGCTACAACGAAAAAACGAAAATACAATTACTTGATTATATATTATCTATCATTAAGTTTCTATTTGAGTGTTGGAACGAGGCAAAGTAACTTCGAAATGAAACTTATGAACTCAAATTCGTGCACACGTCCTTTTACTACTACAATCCACGGAACGTTAGTGAAATATAAATTATTATTATATTATTATAGATACATAATTTGCGACTAAAAATTAAAAGTTAGGTCTATTTTCCTTTGTGGCGGTCGTATTTCCACACTAAAATTAAAACATTAGGAATAGCAATTTATTTACCGAGGTGTTTGTGTTACAGTAGGTATAGAGAAAGAAATGAAGACGGTCTGAAGAATTTTGAAATTATTTGTTCGCAATGGTGCCGAACGGGCCTTAGAAATTCGGCGGATTCGTTGCAATTAGGAGTGCGAATGGCTAGGTATTTCTTAAAATTAAAAAAAAAAAGCATGTGCGGCCCGTACGGTACTGCCAGGTTCGCCATCAACATTTACGCGTCATTGTGATATTAATTATCGTCTGCACAAATGATTGTTTTTATACAAGAATTTTAATACTCCATACATTTTTGAACGTGTGACATTTTTTGGACTATTTTATCATCTTTTACACAGCGATAATAATCTATTTTAAAAATTCGATCTTAGTTAATAATTCGATGAATTGTTAAATGCGCAAATTTGCTACAAAATACGACTTAATGCTTTAGTGTTATAATTAATTATAACGAATTTGAAACACCAATTTTGGAACTGATGCCACAATTAACTCCGTCCTGATGCGGAAATTTGCTTAAATTTTTATACCGGAATATTGATATTTCATATTTGCAACACCTTCTCCTTGATGCAACCACGTGATGCGGGCTAAGTCCTATAAGATCTTACTGAAACACGCTTTACAGCCAAGTTAAATTAAGCTGTTTCTAATGTACTAGAAAAAGAAAAAAGATGTGGTGTCGTGGGACACCAGGTAGGAACGAAGTTCCTTCGGCTAATGTAGAATCGACACGGCTAGAGAGAGAAGGGATGAGAGAACGAAAAGAAAGAGGGAGAAAGAGAAATGTATTATACAATACTCGTTTGTGTATATGACTGTCGCGCTTCCGCACGTCTCATTTAACGGTTTTATTCCACGGACTTTTTCTTACGGTTTTACTATCACATTTTTTTCAGTTCGGTCGCGCAGATCTCTATCTCCTCCAAGCCTGCCGTAAGGAACTTCGTTCCAATATCTATTTGATAAAGAACCAACTAAGATTTCATTAGACTCAAACGCGTTACATGGCGTAACTACAGGAGTGTTACGAAGTGCCCGGGCCATTGTTTTTTCCATCACAGTTTGGAACGATTGAATTGAATTTGAATAGGTAAATTATATTTGATTAAGTAAATAACAATATTGGTACTGCTCAAATGATAAAGCTATAGTTGTAAAAATCCAAAATTTATCTGTCTATAGAAGTATGCGATTCAATAAAATATAATTGTATGTTCGAGTAGGGAGTTGGTTGTTACGTCTTACGACTAGTATGAATGTTGTTTGAAAAGTCGATTATCTACGTTAACTAATCAAGGGCCTGAAATAATTCAAAAAAAATCAATGTTTATTTTGCTTTTTTTGATACTAATAATAGTCTAAATAATAGATAGCATCACTATCGGCCTAAAATTGAGATACTATCGATGGAATGGAATTGAACTATTGGAACTTTCGGTTTTGTGAACCATTTCTGTGTCGGTAGACGACTTTTCAGCAACATAACATTGTATTGTACAGCTCAGATAGTGATTTGCCAAAAATTAAATATATGTGATCTCGTAGTTGGAGTAAATATTTTTCATCGACAAACTTATTGGACCAGTGAGCGTTTGTTGTGTAGTTGTTCTCGTAGTTATGTCTTAGATTGTTGCCTAGAGATTGTGCTTACTGTATGGATACTATACGCTACACAAATATGTGGCGTAGCAAAGGTATGCCACTTTTTTTTCATTTCTACCCTTTTTTCTTTTTTCATCAGTTTTATTTAAAACCGATAAGAAACTATTTCCATACATCTAGAAATAAGATTTGTATGCACCCACATAACATTGGCATGAAATAAATCGAGCCTTTTGAAAATGTTGGGAATAGTTTTCACGGAATCTTTAGTTGCATTAAAATTGTTTACTCAAGGTAAGTTGATTACAATTTACCTACATGGTTTATACAAGATTAAAAGATCCCTGAGAATGAGGATAGCAAATGCCGGAAAGAAAATAGTGAATCATTGATTTCCTCCAGCCAAATTGCCACCCAATCTTTAAATAGGTATATAGTTATTTTCTTTATTTTAATTGGTTATAATTAAGTTGATATTGGTCCACTCAACATTTTTTTATATAAAATTTTATATGTGTGACAACCACAGAGCAGAAACAAAGAGGAGATGTTGTATTAAGATTTCCCTATGAAATATCGCGTGACATTTTGCGGGGTGAGGGGTTGTGGAACGCCGCCCACTTCTCAATTTTCCATCTGCGGGTTAGTAGCAAAACTACTCGCTTATCGACCTAACATCGATATATTGATGTCACTACATAGTTCAGCCATTTCACACTAGATGTCAATAAGTGTAGAAAGTAATGGGACGTACTCAGAACTCTGAGCTTCAAAAAGTTTGTGTAATAAATGAATAAAATAAGGGTTAACATTTTTACTGATTTGTGTGTACTTACGTACTTAAAATTTCTAAGAAAGCAAAAAAATTGTATTGTTTGGATTTTTGTGAATTGTATTGAAGAAAAATAAAATAAGTTTATTGTACGTAAAATCAAAAAATCACACGTGTATCATTCTAACATGTTTTCTGAACAGTTTTTCAGTTATACAATTCTTACTCACACTTGTATTGATGTAAATCTGAATTAAATAAATAAATAAATAAAAATAATAGACAAATCATTATAACGAACATAATTTTATTTACAAAATTCAATTACTGAGAAAATAATAGTTTTAGTTAGTTGTAGTCTGTTGGTTGCCCTATCGTTTTGTATAGTTGCAAAATGCATAAAACGAATATCGATATATTTTTCTGATATAATCAGAAGTATAACATGATTAACAGTCGGTGATTGGTCAAACATGTGGTTGGCCGATTGTTTAAAACAATCTTGTCCAATAAGGGACTATGCGGTAAGCATGTATCAAAAGTTTTTCTCACATATGAGTACGCATGTGGCGAAAAGTAATAAAGCGTTAATGCGAATGATCTGAGAGCAGGAGAATATTTCCTCTTCAAGGGAAGCTTTTTAATTTTTGATAATTGTCGCCCAACCAAGTCTTTCAACTTTATATTAATCGAAGTTAAAATTTCGGAATCCTCTCCCTGTAGAAGATGTTTGCTTTCCAACTCTTTAATTAAAGCAGTTAAGTTTTGAACCTGAAACAAAAATAAAAACGTAGGGAGGTACTTGATTTAGATATAATCTTTGGTGGTACGTGAAGCAAAAGTAGTGTGGCACTAGACAAGTACCTTTTTTTTCAAGCGCTTAACTTTCATTTGAAGTCTTCTGATCTTTAATCCAACTTTTTTTCTCTACATCGAAGTTGTTCAATTTCTTGCTTTAGCTTCTTTTTTCTAGGCGTATCATGAAGTATCAATAATTCGATTAAACCACTTGTGGTAGGCTCCATAGATGACAGTACGGGATCTGGTAATTTTCTTTTAAGCTGTAATATAAAAAAAATATTAATACAATTATTCTCCCAAAATAATTAAAACTCGGTTGTACAAACAATATCGAAACCAACCGACAAATACAGTTTTAAACTAGGTAAAGTGCCTTTCTTTAATTTTTTATGGCCTTTTTTTGTCACTATGAAGTCTGCGTCATTAAATGGCAAGAACAAATCTTTGTATATTTAGTCGGAGTCCAACCCTGTCTATTCATTTTTGTGATCCATTGTTGTTTTAAATTATCATCCGATAGAAATCTAAAAAGAAACATAAAAAGAATGAAATTAATTAGGTTCTAAATTATCATTAATATGGATAAAATGATTATTTAATATTGGAAGTTCTTTCAATTGATGAACAGTCACGGAGAATAATATGTATACATCGCCAGAACTTTGTTACTTAAAAATATTTGCTATGAAAATGTTATTTCATACTGACCATAGCCGTGTATTATTCAGTAAAATTATTTGATTCTAATTACGGCCCTGGATATTTGGTACATTGAAAATACTAACGATAGATGGCGGCCCGTTCATAAAATAATTATAAAAACTACTAAGGCACTGTTTTGGCGACTAAAAAGTATTTTAGGACTAAATGTATACTTTAGTTTTCAGTATCCACGAATGATTATCACAATATACTAATGCGGAACTTTACGTTCTTATATTTTTAATACACAAAAGTTAAGCCATCTAGAGTCAAGTAGTATAATTTATACTTGAAAGCCCAGAATTTTCTAGAACTATTTTAATAAATACGTATAAAATTACTTACAAATGAAATCTGATACCATTCATAGCATCAGAACGTCTGTCTTAGTAACTTTGACACGATAAAACACAACACTTCATTTTTTTGTTCATAAAAACGCGAAAACACACCGATAATACGAGTCTCAATACATGTGAACCTGACGAACGCAGGCAGCATACTAACTAAGGCCCCGCCCACAGTGATGACGTCAGGACCTAGTTAAAAATCACAGTGCACAGTTGCTTAGGCCAGCTCTTCTTTGTTTCTGCTCTGTGGTGACAACTTATAGATAGAATAAAGAACCATGTTTTATTTTCAAGCTTTTTGTGTAATTCACACACTAAAAAGCATAATATAATATGAGTGTCTAATTCCTAATTTTGAAAGCCAAAATTTTTATATTGATATACGCGTTTTAAGTTTCACATTTTTGTCAAAGCGATGTAGTGTGTAGTATCCAACAGGGCGTGTATTTTGAATCTTGTTATTAATGTAAAATTTTATCACATTCACGAGTACATAGCTTTCCCGGTGGGATAAGTTAACGTGCGATCTACAAATGCTGTTTTGTCTTTGCAAAAAAATGATTTATCGGTCACGACCAATATTTTTACGGTTGCAGAACGGTGTTAATTATATATTATAATATCAATTGTAGCAAGGAAATTTATGACATGCAGCTAGCTGGGTTGCGGTCGAGTGCACAAGTGTTCGCGTGACCCAGCCACCAGGCGACGCAAAGGAGCATCGCTGGTTTTAGTGGGTATTCCGGTCGCCAGTCTGGCCGCCGGGGAGTCATACGATGCGTAAACGCATTTCCCAGCGGGGGGAAAAAAGGGAATTTATGACTTTCTTACTGTACGTATTTTCTTTTCTTGGTTCTGAACGAAAACCATTTTTACGCATATGAATATAACACTATGACTACGACTGTAAAAACGTTGGTCTTGATCCGTATTTCAAATGTAAGATATCATTTTAACTCAAGATATATTAGATCTTAAATATAAATAATGTGATACAAGTTTTTACGTACCACACATTCCCTTGTAATTATTTAGTTTTGTGTGTATATTAAGTTCAGTAATCCTATTATACGCTTAGTTTTGTAAGAGATACATATACATTGTAAAGTTACCTTCATTAACGCGCGTTGCCATAACCTAGTATTAAAAGAGTATTTACGCGAATTATTATTAATATTATTACTTATTATTTAATAATTGTTCACACTGCTCAAGCTTATCAATTTAACTTTGGATTACCTACGGAAATCCCTGTTAAACTTTCTTCTAATAATCACAACTTTTCAGAGTTATTCCCGCATGTAACAGTAGAAAAAATGTGTATACTTACCTATTTTAATTTTGAATACAAAGTATAAAATCATGTACATAGATTCCTAATAAGCTTTACATTTAGCTATTATCTTTATTTATTTCTAATAAAAATAACCCTTTTTTAATTTATAAAAGACGTGTGGTTTATTGTCTCGATTGTACCTATTATTTGAATGTATAATTTATTTAACAATGCGTTGACAAAAAAACATTGTGATGCCATGATAGCCTGACATTTGAATGTGGATAGCTTTCCCAGAAACTAAAATTTTACTAGCAGAGACATTATTTTATCTTTTATCACAATTTCTACTTGGATAGAAAATTGAGCAAATAAGTTTAGGGAAGGCATACCACATGTTAAGTCAGTATGTTACTTATTAAAGGAAGTTATGTAACCAAATGATGCTATAGTGTGTAAGATGTTTTATTCTGTAATGTAGTATATGGAGTTGTAGTTGAGATAGTTTTTTCTATTGTGTATTATCTAAATGAAAATCTGTAAGAATTTATCAATACATCATTTCGATGTCATAATCCTGGTATTTTATTTGAACCCAAAACTTTTCCATACATTTAAAGCTAATATTTTGGTTCTTCACAAAAATGCTCACCTTTGAAAAGGTAGTTACCGTTAAAGGTAGACACCTAATTGAAAAAAGTTATTTGTATAAAATTAAAACAATTTTTATTTCACCTCTTATTTACCTCTTAGTCCCGTAACATGTTCCCACTGTTATTTAGAACCTGAAAGCTATCAGTTTTTCTTTGTTTTTTTTTTGGCAGTTTCAGCATTCGGTTTCTTATCACATTTGGTGATAATTTTGCATAATAACATAAACGAAGTTGTTTATTGCTATTCATGTAAGGCCACATAATGGTCTATATTTTGTACTTAATCTGAATCAGTTGAGAAAAAGTTTAAGGGTATGTCAAAAAGGGATTATATTGTCACATGCCTGTGTTGGGAAATGAATATTAGTACTATTTTTACGGCTAAATGTCTGAATGAAAGATACTTTTTTTTATACACTACAATCGGCTATCTCACCTGGTGATGATGCTGTCTAGGATGGTAGCGGGCTTACCTGTTAGGAGTATGGTAAACCCACGCCCCGAATTGGTTTTTATGCGACATGCCGGAACGATGGTAACTAGCCACGGCCGAAGCCTCCCACCAGACCAGACTCGAGCCGGGAATCGAACCCAGAACGTACAAAAATTAAAATGCGATGCACCAGGGGATCGTCTCACTGGGTGAGCTTTGGAATACCTACGGGGCTCAGAACTGTGTTGCCAAAATTCTACTGTAATTAAGTGAGACCCAATTTTCGGTCTCTCTATGGTTTTTTAGAGCTGGCAATACTGAAAATGTGGCTATATGTTAAAAGCTACCAATTAGCTTAATTTAATAATTTTTACCATTGCCATTTCTCAGTCTAGAAGTTTCTAAGAGTATCATGAATGTAAGTTAATCATCTAGTTAGTTCTTTCATTTGGACTACTGACAGTAGATATTTTCATTATAGTATGGCTTCGAGTCTCTCACACTGAAAAAATTGTACGAGTAATAGGTTGCTTTGATTTCTCAGTGTGTGTGAGATAATAAAAGAATTAAAGAGCATACGTATCCCGCAACTTACTACTACGAAAAAATTAAAATACTATTACTTGATTATATATCTATCTTTAAGTCTCTATTTGAGTGTTGGATCGAGGCAAAGTAACTTCGAAATTAAACTTATGAACTCAAATTCGTGCACACTTCTTTTTACCACTACAATCCACGGAACGTTAGTGAAATATAAATTATTATTATATTATTATAGATACATAATTTGCCACTAAAAATTAAAAGTTAGGTCTATTTTACAATGTGGCGCTCGTTTTTCCACACTAAAATTAAACATTAGGAATAGCAATTTATTTACCGAGGTGTTTGTGTTACAGTAGGTATAGAAAAAGAAATGAAGACGGTCTGAAGAATTTTGAAATTATTTGTTTGCAATGGTGCCGAAAGGGCCTTAGAAATTCGGCGGATTCGTTGCAATTAGGAGTGCGAATGGCTAGGTATTTCTTAAATTTAAAAAAAAAAGCATGTGCCCGTACGGTACTGCCAGGTTCGCCATCAACATTTACGCGTCATTGTGATATTAATTATCGTCTGCACAAATGATTGTTTTTATACAAGAATTTTAATACTCCATACATTTTTGAACGTGTGACATTTTTTGGACTATTTTATCATCTTTTACACAGCGATAATAATCGATTTTAAAAATTCGATCTTAGTTAATAATTCGATGGATTGTTAAATGCGCAAATTTGCTACAAAATACGACTTAATGCTTTAGTGTTATAATTAATTATAACGAATTTGAAACACCAATTTTGGAACTGATGCCACAATTAACTCCGTCCTGATACGGAAATTTGCTTAAATTTTTATACCGGAATATTGATATTTCATATTTGCAACACCTTCTCCTTGATGCAACCACGTGATGCGGGTTAAGTCCTATAAGATCTTACTGAAACACGCTTTACAGCCAAGTTAAATTAAGCTGTTTCTAATGTACTAGAAAAAGAAAAAAGATGTGGTGTCCTGGGACACCAGGTAGAAACTAAGTTCCTTCGGCTAATGTAGAATCGACACGGCTAGAGAGAGAAGGGATGAGAGAACGAAAAGAAAGAGGGAGAAAGAGAAATGTTTTATACAATACTCGTTTGTGTATATGACTGTCGCGCTTCCGCACGTCTCATTTAACGGTTTTATTCCACGGACTTTTTCTTACGGTTTTACTATCACATTTTTTTCAGTTCGGTCGCGCAGCAAAATCCCTATCTCCTCCAAGCCTGCCGTAAGGAACTTCGTTCCAATATCTGTTTGATAAAGAACCAACTATGATCTCATTAGACTCAAACGCGTTTCATGGCGTAACTACAGGAGTGTTACGAAGTGCCCGGGCCATTGTTTTTTCCATCACAGTTTGGAACGATTGAATTGAATTTGAATAGGTAAATTATATTTGAATTAAGTAACTAACAATATAGGTACTGCTCAAATGATTGAAATCCAAAATTTATCTGTCTATAGAAGTATGCGATTCAATAAGATATAATTGTATTGTCGAGTAGAGAGTTGATTGTTACGTCTTACGACTAGTATGAATGTTGTTTGAAAAGTCGATTATCTATGTTAACTAATCAAGGGCCTGAAATAATTGAAAAAAATCAATGTTTATTTTGCTTTTTTTTGATACTAATAATAGTCTAAATAATAGATAGCATCACTATCGGCCTAAAATTGAGATACTATCGATGGAATGGAATTGAACTATTGGAACTTTCGGTTTTATGAACCATTTTTGTGTCGGTAGACGACTTTTCAGCAACAGAACATTGTATTGTACAGCTCAGATAGTGATTTGCCAAAAATTAAATATATGTGATCTCGTAGTTGGAGTAAATATTTTTCAACGACAAACTTATTGGACCAGTGAGCGTTTGTTGTGTAGTTGTTCTCGTAGTTATGTCTTAGATTGTTGCCTAGAGATTGTGCTTACTGTATGGATACTATACGCTACACGAAATTACAAAATAAATTCTAGAATAGCAAAGGTATGCCACCTTTTTTTTTTTCTTTTTTCATCATTTTTATTTAAAACCGAAAAGAAACTATTTCCATATATCTAGAAATGCACCCATATAACATTGGCATGAAATAAATCGAACCTTTTGTAAATGTTGGGAATAGTTGTCACGGAATCTTTAGTTGCATTAAAATCGTTAACTCAAGGTAGGTTGATTACAATTTACCTACATGTTTTTATACAAGATTAAAAGATCCCTAAGAATGAGGATAGCAAATGCCGGAAAGAAAATAGTGAATCATAGATTTCCTCCACCCTAATTTCCACCAAACCTTTAAATAGGTATATAGTTATTTTATTTATTTTGTTATAATTAAGTTGATATTGGTCCACTCAACTTTTTTTTTTTATATAAAATTTTATATGTGTGACAACTTATGGATAGAATAAAGAACCATGTTTTATTTTCAAGTTTTTTGTGTAATTCACACACTAAAAATCATAATATAATATGAGTGTCTTTAATTCCTAATTTTGAAATAAAGCCAAAAGTTTAAAATTGATACCAGTTTTAAAGTTTCAAATTGTTGTCGATGCGATGTAGTGTATAGTATCCAACAGGGCGTGTATTTTGAATCTTGTTATTAATATAAAATTTTATCACATTCACGAGTACGTAACTTATCCGGTGGGATAAGGTAACGAGCGATCTACAAATGCTGTTTTGTCTTTGCATAAAAATGATTTACCGGTCAAGACCAATATTTTTACGGTTGCAGAACGGTGTTTATTATCAATTGTAGCAAGGGAATTAATGACATTCTAGTATACTGTACGAACATACAGTACGTTTACAGTATTTTTATGCACCACAAGTTAGTCCTTGACGGCATCTCACCTGATGGTAAGTCATGATGCGGTCTAAGATGGTAGCGGGCTAACCTGTAAGGGGTATGGTAAAGCCATACTCCTATTTGGGTTGTACACGACAATGTGCGCCGGAACTTTAATCGCTTTGGCGACACGTCTTTGTCGCTTCTTAACTGAAACCATTTTACTCCACATATTTTTATCATCAAAATATAACACTATGACTACGACTGTAAAAACGTTGGTCTCGATCCGTATTTCAAATGTAAGATATCATTTTAACTCAAGATATATTAGATCTTAAATATAAATAATGTGATACAAGTTTTTACGTACCACACATTCCCTTGTAATTATTTAGTTTTGTGTGTATATTAAGTTCAGTAATCCTATTGTACGCTTAGTTTTGTAAGAGATACATATACATTGTAAAGTTACCTTCATTAACGCGCGTTGCCATAACCTAGTATTAAAAGAGTATTTACGCGAATTATTATTAATATTATTACTTATTATTTAATAATTGTTCACACTGCTCAAGCTTATCAATTTAATTGTGGATTACCTACGGAAATCCCTGTTAAACTTTCTTCTAATAATCACAACTTTTCAGAGTTATTCCCGCATGTAACAGTAGAATATGTGTATACTTACCTATTTTAATTTTGAATACAAAGTATAAAATCATGTACATAGATTCCTAATAAGCTTTACATTTAGCTATTATCTTTATTTATTTCTAATAAAAATAACCCTTTTTAAGTTATAAAAGACGTGTGGTTTATTGTCTCGATTGTACCTATTATTTGAATGTATAATTTATTTAACAATGCGTTGAAAAAAAAAACATTGTGATGCCATGATAGCCTGACATTTGATTGTGGATAGCTTTCCCAGAAACTAAAATTCTACCGGCAGAGACATTATTTAATTTTTTATCACAATTTCTACTTGGATAGAAAGTTGATCAAATAAGTTTAGGGAAGGCATACCACATGTTAAGTCAGTATGTTACTTATTAAAGGAAGTTATGTAACCAAATGATGCTATAGTGTGTAAGATGTTTTATTCTGTAATGTAGTATATGGAGTTGTAGTTGAGATAGTTTTTTCTATTGTGTATTATCTAAATGAAAATCTGTAAGAATTTATCAATACATCATTTCGATGTCATAATCCTGGTATTTTATTTGAACCCAAAACTTTTCCATACATTTAAAGCTAATATTTTGGTTCTTCACAAAAATGCTCACCTTTGAAAAGGTAGTTACCGTTAAAGGTAGACACCTAATTGAAAAAAGTTATTTGTATAAAATTAAAACAATTTTTATTTCACCTCTTATTTACCTCTTAGTCCCGTAACATGTTCCCACTGTTATTTAGAACCTGAAAGCTATCAGTTTTTCTTTGTTTTTTTTTGGCAGTTTCAGCATTCGGTTTCTTATCACATTTGGTGATAATTTTGCATAATAACATAAACGAAGTTGTTTATTGCTATTCATGTAAGGCCACATAATGGTCTATATTTTGTACTTAATCTGAATCAGTTGAGAAAAAGTTTAAGGGTATGTCAAAAAGGGATTATATTGTCACATGCCTGTGTTGGGAAATGAATATTAGTACTATTTTTACGGCTAAATGTCTGAATGAAAGATACTTTTTTTTATACACTACAATCGGCTATCTCACCTGGTGATGATGCTGTCTAGGATGGTAGCGGGCTTACCTGTTAGGAGTATGGTAAACCCACGCCCCGAATTGGTTTTTATGCGACATGCCGGAACGATGGTAACTAGCCACGGCCGAAGCCTCCCACCAGACCAGACTCGAGCCGGGAATCGAACCCAGAACGTACAAAAATTAAAATGCGATGCACCAGGGGATCGTCTCACTGGGTGAGCTTTGGAATACCTACGGGGCTCAGAACTGTGTTGCCAAAATTCTACTGTAATTGAGACCCAATTTTCGGTCTCTCTATGGTTTTTTAGAGCTGGCAATACTGAAAATGTGGCTATATGTTAAAAGCTACCAATTAGTAGTTTAACTATTTCTTAAAATTTATTTATCGATGTATTAGCTGATATCTGACAATATTTGGATAATCAAATCAATGTTCAATGGTATAATTATAAATATATTATATTTATTATCCTTTTTCAGCGTCAATAATATTAGTATTTTACAATATTAGATGGTATCATTTTGCTTTGTCATCGGCAACCCCAATCACAACAAAAATGTCTGCTCGTTGTGCTATTTGTTGTAGTTGTGAATGTGATCTCCTTTGGCAACGTTATTTTTTTTTTTCGACCATTAAGCGACGTTGAGAAGAGCCTAGGTTCTTTCATCCGTTGTATGCCGACTCCCAAACACCAGAGTGAAGTGTACGAGATAGTGAATTTCTAATTCGTGTTCGTTAAAATAACTATGAAGGAAAATAAAAGGAAATGTTTTAAGTGTGGTTCCTCTCCTGCCGAGGATCCCGAAACCACATTATTTAGGTTTCCGAAACCTGGGTCCTCAAATATTCCTCGGTATGACTCCTCTCAATATTATAGATACCTAAATACATCCCGCCATGCTTTGTTAACTTATCACTTATGGTTTATTTTGTTAATTAAACCTTCAGAATTCCAGATTTAGTTGCATAGCTGATACGAGCGAGCTTTGTAAATCACTATTGTATACTTAACTCATTCTATTTATTTCAGGTGTGAACTATGGGCAAAATATTGTTTCCCAGACAAACGATGGTCCTGTAAGGATTTTCAGCTCGAACTTCATTTAGAGCACAAAATGCTTTGCCATCGACATTTTAAAGAATCAGCATTTATGGACTTCTCAACAAAGAAATTGAAAAGATTTGCTTCCCCAGATGTGGAGGTAAGTTAAACTGTGTACTAGGTTCTTATATTTTTCACTTTGTCTTTAACTGAAGGAACAATGTATGTTTGTAGCATACATTGTTCCTGCAAACTTCAAATTACAGAAAAAGAACAGTCTTATCCTACCTACCTACCTCAATAGTTTTTTAGGAAACTTGTATTAAATAAATTAATACTTTATTATAATACTGATGCCTGTGACTCCATGTGAAATTAGGCTTTTAAAGTCCTTCTTGACAACCCTTTAATTTTCAGGGATAAAGAACAATATATATATTAAATAAATAAATCTACATAGTAAAATAAAATATGTTCTGTTACAGGTGACTTAACTGCTGAAGCGGCTGTGTCTGCAGATATTATATCCAAAATGGATCAACTGATTGACTCTCTGAACAGTGACAGTGGATTTGTGAAGAGGAAAGCCCTTTTCAACCAATTTAAAAGATACATCACCTCATTTAGTATTTATAAATCAAATGAAACACGTTTTTATGATCACTCAGATTTTATAGGCAACCAAAAGCACCCTACCATCACAAATAGCATTCATTTCAGTCCATTGGCAGTGGACCATTAATGGAATTCAAATGTAGTAGGAAAGGTTGCGTGACCAAACTGCTATGCATTTCTTTATACAATTTAAAGAATACAATGATTATAAAGAATCTTTAAATTACTGTAACAAAAAATGGACCCAAAAGGTGACCAATGAGGGTCATGAGGCGTGTTAGTTGTCATCGCAAACTTTGGAATACTGTCAACCAGAAAAAAAATCTGGGGCATGTGCTTAGGGATGACAGATACAGGCTCCTGCAACTAATAATGATGGGAAAAGTAGCAGGAAAGAGGTGTGTCGGTCGCAAGTGGAAGTCTTGGTTGCGAAACATCAAGGAGTGGACTGGGATCGCGAGTGCCGCCCAGCTTTTCAGCCTCGCGAGAGACAGGGCAAAGTATACAATTCTGACTACCAACCTTCACTAGTTGCAGAGGCACCTAAAGAAGAAGAACAAAAAATTAGTCCTAGAAGAATTTATTAATTATTATTTTCTTTACTTGTGAAAATGTTGCCCTACAAGGCTGCCTAATAAAATAGTTCATAATATTAGTAGTTGTAAGATTCTATATTTTATAATAAACAATTTTGACGAAAATACAGTTATTTTAATTTCTGTTAATAAAATTATTATCTTCTCGACCAAGTTATCTATTTTAAAAATTAATAAGGCTGTCTGTCTACCAAAACAGAGCTGGAAAATTGTAACGTATGACATTGCACATAAATGGGAAATAAGTGTGCAATTTTCATTTACATTGGTTACGATTTTTCAGTTCTGCTTCTGTGGACAGGTAGCTTTATTAAAACAATCAGATTTTGAATTTCCCGCGTGATTTTGTATTATCTGCTCATTTTGAATTTCCCGCATTTGCGTGTTTTTAAGGGGTATAATTTAAGTGCACGTAGTTATCATACTTCTCCTTAGAGTATAAAATATGTTCCTTGCGATGCACTTACTGCGCAACGGTGGTCATCAAACCACAAAGAAAAGCTGTCACTGTCAGATGATTGCCATTTGCCAGAGACTACATATTAGGTAATTTATCTGTGCGAATAGTTCTATCTGTGATAACTTAAAGTCTCTTAGCTGTTTAAAAACAACAAAAAAATGCTAGATTTAAATCTTAGGTAGATACGAATACCTACGTAGGTGCTCATAATATTATTGTTATCAGTGTTGGAATTGTTTTGTCGACTTATCAGTTAGCTTATTGCAATATTATAATCATCATGATAGTATCACTATCACGGTCATTTTAAAGTCTACAATCAGGCACCTATTGACATTATCAATATGTTTTCAGTTTTCTACGTTATTTTATTGTATTAAAATGATATTTGTTACCAAGAGAATGATACATATGATTACACGTTTATTTTATTAAATCTGGTGTAAATATAATACTAAACAGAGATAATAAACAGTCATGGTTTCTCGGAAAAGAGTTTTTGATTTACTAAGGACTATTAACATTGCTTCGTAAGTATTATAAATTTATTGAGGTAGAATATTATATAAAACATATTATAATAATTTGGTACCAAATTTCAGTCGCACCCAACATTTTTTATCTGAAATCTATTTATGAAAAATGTTAGAATTATAAGGATTCTATTATGTTAAGATTATCATGAAGCATTTTATATTCATGACTAAATCTTTGTTTCATTTTTTTTTAGTCCTAAAATATTTAATATACCTATTTAATAAAAAATGTGACTAATAGTTTGAATGTAAGAGAGAATTACATAATTCTATATATATTACTATATGTAATATATATATATGATAACAAGCTAGGGTGTGAATAATGGCTAGGTTGCTCTTAAATAGTTTTAAGTGACAATGTTATGACAAAACAATTGTTTGAGGGTTTAAATCAATGGAACTTTTAAGGGATCAATTTGAATAGCTAGCTGCTTATGAGAAAAGGGCAATGGGATACTTAGCCATATCCCCACACCATAAATATTAACTTTAAACTCATTCCTAACAGTATCTCCTTATGATACAGAGTATCTTTGTGAAAATATAGATTATCTTCATGAAAATTAATTTATTAATAATCTAATAAGAGTACCTATTTAAACCATAAAGTACATTTTTTATTTTTATAACTATTTTATCTTTATTTCAGTTGCCAATGTCCAGCTCACAGTCACAGAGGTAACTTTCATGTTACTAATTCAACCATCTCCAAAGACTATGCCTTTGAGGTATGCCTTTTCCTTAAATGATTGTGAATATATATAACACATATATTTTTTGTTTGATCTTACTGCAATGTAAAAATTTGCATATACTATATATGTATAGAGCCTTTAACTTGCCAATATAAATAGAATTATATTGAAATTTGGAAGGGGTCAACAAACAAGAAAAGTCGCATTATATTAAAGCCTATATTTTTTGAAAGTTCTGTTAAAATAAGCTTGATTATGAATTATGAATGTGATAATGAATGTTTGGGAATATGGATGGATAAATACCATATTCTAATAACATAATAAATAAATAAGCTTGAAATCAATATGGAGTGAATTGGTTAAAAAGTTCAACAATAACTATCTAGTAAGTCAGAATATCATCATCATCATGATCAACCCATTACCGGCTCACTACAGAGCATGGGTCTCCTCACAATATGAGAAGGGTTTGGCCATAGTCCACCACACTGGCCATGTGTGGTTTGGCAGACTTCACACACCTTTGAGAACATTATGGAGAACTCTCAGGCGTGCACTTGCAGGTGTTTCCTCACGATGTTTTCCTTCACTGTTGAAGCAAGTGATATTACAATTGTTTAAAAACGCACATAACTCTGAAAAGTTAGAGGTTCGTTCCCGGATTTGAACCACCAACCTCGGATTAGGAGGCTGACGCCCTAACCACTAGGCTATCACTGCTTCTTTTTGTTTGTGTGTTCTTTAATGTACTATATATGGTGGGATTTTTTTCTCAAAAAAATATTATTAAACTACCTATATCAAATTCTAAGCAAAACTGAGTTCAGGCAGTACCAAATTAACTAGGTATACTATAAATAAAATTATCAATATGGTATATAGGAGTTTGTTGCAGTATGTAGAAAAGGTTCAAAACAAATACTAATAGAAGTTTGTACGGACAAAGTGGTGGCAAGCTACTATTATATTTTGCTATAAAATTTTCAGATAAAATGTACAACGGTGAGGTATGGCCTCGGAGTTACAAAGGAAGTTGGACAAGACCTCGTAAATCTAGGTACAAAGAATATATGCGTGATGACTGACTCCAATGTTGTGTCTCTCAAGCCTATGAGAGCTGTACTGGACTCCCTGACGAGAAATGGGGTTAGTTATAAAGTGTATGACAGAGTTAAAGTAGAACCCACAGATTCAAGGTAACTGTCAATTTATACGTTATTAATGCTATAACATGACTAATTTATGAAAACACTAACTAAATCATTTCACTATCCCACTCTCTTGCTGCTGGGGCCCTCTACAAAGTTGCCATGTAAGAGATTGCTTGCTGTCTTTGCATGTCTGAAACGTGTTGTCTGTAGTCTTAAATGTATTGCATGAAAAAAAAAAAGAGTTTATTTTTCTTCTTGCTTTTAAGTAGCATAGCTCGGAGAACCGATGGACATTGGGGTCCCAAGGAGCGGCCCAAGTCCGTGGCCATTCGAACTCCCTTCAAAAGACCTATGTCCAGTAGTGGACGTCTACCGGTTGAAATGATGATGATGATGATGATGAAATGTGTGCAATGTAATTTTTTCATAACCACCTATACAAATTGAAAAATAATTCGGCTCCTAATTGTTCTATCTAACGGTAGATAAACATTGGGGAAGAGATTTAAAAATGTTTATATATTTTATTATAGGTTCTTTTGATTAAATATCCTATCATTTCGGTGTTCAGGCTGATATTGTATCTCCTTGATGTTAAGATTAGGAACTGATGTTACGTGACATATTGCATTGAATGATTGCCAAATTATTTTCGAGCCTAAATCCACAGCAATAAACTGATTATGTTGAATGATGAATATAAGTTAAAATCCATGAAACCATTCTCAAGATGGTTATGTTTTAGTTCTACAGAAGGATATGTGAGTTGTAAAATCAAACTTTCATTTGCTTCTTAGTTTGGTAATCTTGTTTCTGGTACAACCGTCTTTCTTTATAATCATAACGCTAAATGATAGAAATCCACTGCTGGACATAAATCTTCTGTTGTAATT
This sequence comes from Lasiommata megera, assembly GCA_928268935.1. Taxonomy (NCBI): domain Eukaryota; kingdom Metazoa; phylum Arthropoda; class Insecta; order Lepidoptera; family Nymphalidae; genus Lasiommata; species Lasiommata megera. The sequence continues at coordinate 6,523,068 of OV743308.1, read as the reverse complement.
TCTAAACGAACGGTCTCGTGCCACTTGAGAACGGTAATTCACTGCGGCTCTTTTGATGTCAAGGTTGTCTCTTGAGCACTTTGGGACTCCAATGTCTTTCGATCCTCCGAGCTACGTGCCGCATCCTAAAGCTAAACTATCTTTACTCTCTTTTTTTTTTTACAAGGAAACTGGTTCTTTTTCAGATCTTATATTACTGATTTAATCGCGTAGATACTCACTCTGCATGGCCCTCTGCACTTTCTGCTGAGGAGCTACTTTGAGGTTACTTATCAGAACATACGACTATGGAACCAAGTCTGCTATTGCAACTATATCTGTGGTCATTGACGTCATAGTATTGATGTAAAAAAGAAATAAAATGACAAAAACGTTTTTTAATATTGCAATAATTTGTTGAATAAAAATTAAGTCTCTGACATAAATTTCGTTGTTATAAAAACGTTTTCCATTTTTATTTTTTTGGCATAGTGCGTGAACGGGCATTGAGACAGAATTATAATAGAAAAGTAATGGTAACTAAAATCAAATAAATTATTATATTGTTATTATCACCAGCTTCAAAGATGCTATAAAGTTCGTCAAGGAGGGTCAGTTTGATGGATTCGTAGCGATCGGTGGCGGCTCCGTAATGGACACATGCAAGGCGGCGAACCTCTACTCTTGCGACCCGAACGCCGACTTTCTGGATTACGTGAACCAGCCCGTGGGCAAAGGGAAACCGGTCACAGTACCATTGAAGCCTCTAGTTGCAAGTATGATATTTTTTGACGCGATTATTAAATTGAAGTTCGAGAAGTATTTTCCAGAAATAGTAATTTTGGGCGATCTTTCTTTCCGAACAGTTTTTTCGACATTGTTAAAGGTTTAACGTCAAGTTAGTCTCTTTGTAATGTTATTAGATTAAGTTCTTCGAAAAAGACGAACTGGTTAATGCGTTGTACGGACACACAACAATAAATCATGCGCAAATATGATAACATTTGTAGAATTAGTAGGTGCACACCAGAGTCAAGGCGAAGCTATAATTTATCGCCACTTTAGTAGATTACTACTAATATTTATAACTACTACTAACTTCTAAGCACTATTTACTGAGAGTTGAAGTGTCTGCCAAGCATTTGCACATATTTAGGATCTTTGGCGTAGCGATATTGTCCTGGTTAGTCTTTCTGCCAAACGGTGATCTTATCTGTTTGCTATTATTATGCTTTAAATCCATTATTCTTTTTAGATGTAGATAGGTCAACTGCCATTTAAGACTGCATTGTAACTTACCATCAAGAGCGCAGTCAATCGTTACTTATCGAATAAAATTAAAGTCTATTGTAATACTAATTATGGTTAATCTGATGGTTGTAATACCTACTAATGAGCGTTAGTCTGATGGTAAATTCGGTGCCGCACTCTCCGGTTGCGGTTTTTTTGCACATTTTTTCAGGGTATATCTATTAACTAACCAGAATCTGTCTGCCGTAATTTTTAAGACGTGAGATATTTAACTGGCTGGCCTCTGTTATATCATCCCTTAATACAGTACCCCACACAGTAGTTAATATGTTAATGCAATAACACTTACTGCTCCCACCAGGCATTCTCCTTAGCCTTGCCTCTGACTTAAGATACAGTTAAAACGTGTCAAAGTTGTGTCCGACATGAATCTGTCTCGTTTTAATACTAACTTTGGTTTGGCAAAGTCGAAAGTACTCTCTATAGATGTGAGTCTAAGATCCGGTTATTGCATCCATTTTCCACTCATTCATTGCATTCCAATTCCATTGTTTAGATTTAATCTCTTACGAATCCGTTAAGTGTTGGGTCTATGTTCTCACGCAAGCTTTCAGAGGCCGAATTGTATTAAAATTGAAAATATAGAATACTTAAATATACGTCTTCCTAGCTAACAATGTAGCAAATGGCCTCAAACTCAGCCTTATTCTGTACAAGAACGCACAGCGCCGATTTTCAATTTCTCCATAATTTCAGTCCCAACAACAAGCGGCACAGGCAGTGAGACGACGGGAATGAGTATATTCGACTTCGAAGAAATCAGAGCAAAGACAGGAGTATCCCACGCAGCTTTGCGTCCGATATTGGCTCTCATTGACCCTCTACATACGCTCTCAGTTCCTAGAAATGTCGCAATATTTTCCGGCTTTGATGTATTCTGTCACGCCCTCGAGAGTTTCACGGCGATCCCGTACACAGAAAGAGGGCCGGCTCCGGAGAATCCGGCGCTCAGACCAGTCTATCAAGGGAGCAATCCCATATCAGATGTTTGGGCTCGATTTTGTTTGCAGGTATGACACATTCAAATACCAAAAATACTTAGTGCTATTTCTTAAGCACTTTGAAAGTTGTACGTGTTTTCCTCTGCCAAAAATTCAAAACAAGAAATAAGAAGTTGGCGAAACTATGCATATCCATAACAGCTTAAACCGACGGGTAAGCGGGAATTAGTGAACATTGTAATAATAAATGGGACTACCGGCGCCACGTGCTCTATGAGGTACGGAGTTGTCGTCGAGTTTCTTAAATCCTAGATGCTCACACACATATCCTGCTAAAAAGCTAATCTTTCAATTTATAGTAGGCTCTACCAGAGTAAATAAAAAAATTAAATACGCATTGAAAATAATTTGCAATAAGGTGCTGTAAATTGATCATAATATTAGGATGCTCAGTGGGTATCAGACTATATGTAAAAATATAGTACCATTTTTGAATTTAGTGTTCGTGGATGATTCTTACTTATTTGTTGTCTAAAGGAACGTTAATTATTATAAAATTGATTTGCAGTCTCTCCGCAAATACTTTTCACGCTCCGTTCACAACCCTGACGATATAGAAGCTAGGTCAAGCATGCATCTCGCGGCAACTATGGCAGGCGTTGGAATAGGAAACGCAGGAGTGCACCTTTGCCATGGCCTAGCATACCCTATAGCTGGAAACGTGAAAGGATACGTCCCAGAGCACTACGGGTAAGCATTTTACATTTGAGAACCGAATTTGGGGTCAACAAACTCGTTCGTGTTATGTTTGTTTAGCTAAAAATTAAATCATTGTATCTTTTCTAAAATGTTGACAAGGATTTCTTCCTATTTTATAACTAGCAGCCCTAAAAAGTGTCACAATGGATTTGTAACATTTTTAGTTCAAATTTATCCTAAAATGGAGATTTTGGAATAAAATATATATTGTTTATTAATCCAAAGAAGGCAAAACCAAAAACAGATTTGGATTTCTTAGGTAGTAGGAATAATTTAGTAGGTTACAAGCTTCGGTCAAGAAACCTATACATCTTAAAATAAATTGTAATATGTGGTATTGCTTGATACCATAGTGGATACCAAAGCAGCGTCCTAAACAATTTTTCCAAAGAAGCCTTTTAATATACTGTTGAACAACATATTAATAAAAAATATTCATTAGTAATGTAATGAAATATTATTTTTAGTTCTGATCCAATAATACCCCACGGCCTAGCGGTGTCAATAACTGCCCCCGCAGTGTTCCGCTTTACGGCTCAAAGCGATCCCGAGAAGCATCTCGAAGCAGCGGAACTCCTCGGCGAAGATATCTCTGCGAAGAAACAGAGCGACGCTGGAAACGTACTAGCAGAAGTCATATTGAAGTATATGGACCTTTTGAATATCGATAATGGACTAGGCGCTTTGGGATATACTGCTGAAGACATACCTAGCCTAGTGAAAGGAGCATTGCCTCAGGTATGCCCTTTTTGTTATCGATGACAAGATATATATATATGCTTGGTCGTGATCTGGTCAGTTATATACGAATTGTGTGTGTTGTGCGGCTACGCTCATGTCAAGTCAAAATTTCATGCATAATTCACATCTCTATTTTGCAACCTTGGAAATGAATGGCAGGCAATGACAAATCGTTTTTTTTTTTTATTCACCACTAGTTAGCCCTTGACGGCATCTCGCCTGATGGCAAGTGATGATGCGGTCTAAGATGGGAGCGGGCTAACGTGTTAGGTGTATGATAAACCCATACTCCTAATTAAAAAATTTAATACTTGAACATAACGTAAAATTAAATCTCATTACCTTAAAGAACACAGTTTGAGATCAAAAATCCTGAAACTGACGTAAATGTTAATAAAATAGTACTTTTTATAAACATAACATACTGGTTCACCTCAGTATGTCGTTAATATGCACCTTTGTATGTAAATTTTTCCATAGAAGGTCGATTGAAGTTCAGCAGGAAATTTTAAACCTATAAGTACATATACATTTTGAACGTAAAAACTTTCTTAAGGTTATGTTGTACTTCTTAAATTTTTATAGTTTACGTCAGCTACTTATTATGCTAATTATTGTGAATTTTCATGTAATGTCATATTTTTTACAGCACCGTCTGTTAAAATTAACGCCAGTACCACAATCTGAAGAAGACTTATCAAAACTATTAGAAGACTCGCTGACTATATACTAATTATGTTGTGTATATAAGAATTAAGATGATATATTGTTACCAATTTATTCACTGTTATCAATAAAATAATATAACAATTTATTGTTTAATTTTATTAATTTTAAGTACATAAAATAATACCTAACAACTAATTTGTATAATATATAATTATGTATATCTTACATTAATTTGTTGTAATTTGACTTCCATTTGTTACTTTCATCTTTATAATCATAAAACAAGCGCTAGATTTAAGGAATGGGTTGCGACATTGTTCAGTAATTGTTTGCGAATAGCAAGGCACTTCATGCTCAATTTGTTACGATATGTAGGTAGCATTGACTAGCGCTTATATCTATCACTTACTGCTTATATAAAAGTTAACGCAGTTGTTAATTTTATTGAGTTTACAATGATATTAGTTTCTGCTGCATGACTCACACTGCCTCCGGCACAATGTTGCTGTGGTGGAAGGGACTGCTTTCGTAAGACATGTTAGATGCCTTCACGGTGACGCTTTGCAGGGGCGCGTAACGGTTAAGCTTGGGCGTGGCAGGACTCGTCAAGTCCTCCGAAAGCTGTTGGTATACTAATCCACAGTCCTTCTTTGTGCGACCGGACTGGCTCATGGCAGCGATTATGGCACTGTTGTATCGCACTTGCTTGTTCCTCCTACTGCACACTACCATCATAACTTTAGCGATGAAAATTAGGAGTAAAAGTGCTCCCAAGATGGCAATCAACATTGGCCATAGGTAATCGTAGTGGCCGTGTTCGGCCTCTGCTTCCTGTGCTTGCACATAGACTTCGGGCTCGAGATCATCGTACATGTGATCATTTTCTAATAGCTTAATATCAATCTTAACCTTTTCTTTCGGCGTTGTAGCTGTCGGTTTCGGATCCAAAGAATTCTTTGATGGTTTTTCGATAAGTTTTACTTTAAGGTCTACGTTGTCATCGTTTTCATCATATTCCTCACCCGATTCGTCTTTATCTTCGTCTTCTTCGTCATCTTCATCATCAGCGTCATCGAGATCATCAGCAGTCTCATCATAATCTTTATTATTGTCGTTGTCCTTGGTAATCTTGGTATCGTCAGCTATTTTGCCGTCATCAAGCGTATCTTTCAAGTCGAAGTTACCTTCTGCGTCTTTGTCGATTCTTTCCCATATTTCCTCATCTGATACGGGTGGAAGCGGTTCAATAGGATGCCTCACAGCAGTTCCGCATGTTTTTTGGGAAAGGAGTTCCCAACTATAGTCGCTATCATCCTCTTTTGTATCTTTGCCTAGATTTGCAATAATAGCAGAGTTAACGTTTGACGAGACTTTACGCTTGCTTAACCAAGTCATAAGATTTTCAAACTCACGGCTGCAAGTTAGTGGATTGTTGCTAATATCGAGTGATTTTAGTTTATTAAGGGTGTCCAATTCTGTTTGCTTTATTTCTGTAATCCGATTATGAGAAACGTTTAGGAAACTAAGATTATTAAGAAGCGTAGCTGGTTGATTCTTTTCCACTTTCCAAAGAGCAGTTAAATCTCCATGGCTCATATCTAATAAGGAGAGTAGTGGCGTATTTACGAACACTTCGGCAGACAGAACTGTCAACGGGTTTCCTTGAAGGAACAATTTTCCAAGATCTTTGTTATTCGCAAAAACTTGAGCTTCTAGCGTTGTTAACATATTGTATGACAAATTAATTTCAATCAGTTTTGGACTTCGAGAGAATACATGTTTATTTATGGATTTGATTCTGTTTCCAGATAAGTTAATTTGTGATAATGCTGTAAATGTTTTGAGAGAATCATCGTAAATTTCTTCAAGTCCACAATTGGAGGCATCAAACAAATATATGTTGAACTGTTCAGCAGAGCAATTGAATCCTTCCTCAGGTAAATGCTTCAGTCTTGGGTTGTTAGAGATTTTGAAGATATCCAATTCAATATTTTCCTTAATAAGAGCGCTTGAAATGAAGTCTAAATCATTGTATGATAAGTCTAAGTAGTTTAGTTCAACTAATTTGTGGAAGGCTTGGTTATGAATTTTCTCAATACTATTACCACTTAGGTTAAGATTTGCTACATACGTCATGCCATTAAACATAGACGGTCCAACAAATTTGATGTTTGTCTGGCCTGCATTTAGAGTAAGCAGGTCTGAAATTTGTAAACCATAGACTGTATCAATCGGATTTCTCTGGATGTGGAGCGTAGCAAGCTCAGTATTTTCTGAGAAAATGTCATCAGGTAAAGTTTTGATGTGGTTGTCGCTTAAGTCTATTTCTTCTAAATCAAGAAGAGTTTTAAACGTATCCGCTTCCATCTCAGCTAAATTGTTTCCGGCTAAATTCAAATACATTAGGCCAGGCATATTTTTAATGGTATTGGCAGCGATGTATTGCATATTACAGTATGAAATATCAAGTTCCTGTACTGATGAAGCATTGAGAAAGTACTCTTGTGACCCAGGGGCGGGGAACTTCAGTGGGTTGTTTGAAAGAGTCAGCAGAAGTAATTTTTTATTGCTAGCGAAAGTTTCTGGATGTAAACTTTTTAGTTTGTTGTTGGACAAGTTCACAGCGTAAAGCTCATGAAGGCCGTGGAAGGCATTCGATCCGACAGAGGTGATCGTGCTGTTTACAATCTTAATAGTTGCAACTTTGTCAAGGCCCAGCTTTTTGAAAATATGGTCATCGAGTTGGACGGGGATTTCAGAGTTTTCAATTACTAGGTCTGTTATGTCGTCTCCAAACTTCTGTGTGTTGAGCTCTAGCCGATTGCATTTAGCCATTCGGTATCCTTGTGAGACAGCGCACAAACAATCTCTGGGACATGGCTTGTCTTCATTGAAGAGTACTTCTTGATCGTCTGTGTCATAATCGTCATCATATTGGATGAGGAAGTTGTCGGAGTCTTTGCTTTCTTTCTTTGCAGTCTTGTTGACGGACTCGCAGAATGCAAGCGCACACACTGCCAGGAGCAGTATTAACTCCCGGGACCTTGCCCCCATGTCGTCGCGAACTCTGAAACGACAAAAATTTTGGATTAATATTTTAGCGTAATGGAAAATCATGCTGTAGACATTAATCATGTTCCATGGCAACTTAGGTAGTACGGGGAATCCAAACAATCGCGAAAACAATTACGAAACAATGAAATGCATTCGTTGACCTTTTTTTAATGTTTGCCGCAAACAATAAAAATAATATAGCATCAAATTAACAATAGAATTTATGAATCGTACATTATAACTAACACTCACAAAGAAACGCAATTTACTTTATTGATTTCTTACATTACACGCACAACTTGAAAAATAATAAACTAGTTAGTGGCCACAACATAATCGATACATCAATAGTAGTGTTCTATTATTACAACTGTACTCAAGCCAAAACTATTATTGATGAAACATATGCTGAATGGGACTTCTTTGTCTCCAATTAACAAATATGTGTAGCTCGTGCGATTTAAAACTTAAATCGAACCAAATATATAAATTTCTATGATTCATGATTCAGGACATCATATTGTGAGGTCTGTGTCCAATACCATCAATACAAAAATATGTATTAATTACATGATTTTATAAGATTATGTTTTTAAATATATATTTATCATTGTTAGTTATAAGAATAAGAGCGGAAGCATTATCGAGGTAGGTATGTAAACAAACAGCTGTTCAAAGCCTAAAACTTGGCGTGCCAGTGCGTTGAACTCGATTTAGTACCGATTGTGATCGCATATCTCGGATTAGCCACAACTGTCCAGGCTGATATAGAAAGTTGTAACACTTTCACATCGAAACCAATCGGTTCCAATGCTACAGACGGTGTTCGTCATCGGGCAAAGGACTATCTATCAGACAGGCACCTTTCAAGCTGATCGTATGATAAAGCACGCGCAGAAATAGACCCAGCTTTAAGCATACATTTCGAAAGAGGAGTGTATATATCTAAGGATTCATGTATTCTATTATATCTTTATTCCACTATAACTTCTAAATGCATTCATCATGTAAAAAGAATATCATGTGATACATTCATAAGCATACTTAGTACGGGTTATTAGTCTATGCGTTTTCTATGAAGACGAACATTTGGAAAGGTTGCTATCGGCCTGCAGGTAGGACCAAAAATGATATATTGTGTTTTTCTGTCTATCATCATGATCAGCCCATTGCTGGCTCACTACAGTACACGAGTCTCTTCTCAATATGAGAAGGGTTTGGCCATAGTCCACCACACTGGCTATGTGCGGATTAGCAGACTTCACACGCATTTGAGAACATTAAGAAGAACTCTCAGGCATGCAGGGTTCCTCGTGATCTTTTCCTCTATCATTGAAGCAAGTGATATTTTAAATAGCTTAAAAACGCACATATCTCCGAAAAGTAATAGTTTCGACCTCGGGATCGAAACTCCGACCTCTGATTGGGAGACGGACGTCCTAAATGCTAGGCTATCGAAGCTTCTAAATGCGCAAATATATTTGAATGTATTGGATTTAAGTCATCCCGAAAGACACTGACTTTAATTTTTTAGAATAGATTCAATATGTATAGCGAGATTTTAAAATGTGAAATTTCGAAACATTCGTAATTTTTTAATTTATTCAAATATATCGATACTTGTTACATTCATTACCACTTAGATTCGATGTGTAACCGTTAAAGCTCACCAACCCGCACTGGATCAGCATAGTGGGTCATGGGTGGAGAGAAGACATGACCCCAGCTGTGAGACGGGTGTGTGCGTGCGTGTGTGTATGTGTGTGTGAACTTTATTGAAGTACATTTATGAACATTATTTTTTATTCTATTATTTTTATCATGACAAGGATCAAATTCGGAATATCACGCGAACTACGTTGCGGGTAGAATGAAGCCACTTATTTTGTTTCTTATTAGGTTGGAACAAAGAGCAGACAATAAAAGATCTCTTCATCGCGTCGCGACAATATCGGAGAGCCTCTATAGATAAGATTAGATAACCGGTTTGAGAATGTAGTGTTTCTTTAATAAACTAAGATACAGAGATATGTACCTACTAGATACGTACCTACTTATAATAGTTATGTTATGAAGAAAAAGTATATAAATGGCCTTTGGAATTTTACGAATTAAAATAGTACAAGCTACGGCTGCAGCTTCCCGGAAGGCAGACCAGACCAGACCAGAAAAAAAAATATAAATACAAAATTTCAAACATTCGCCATCGGAGACCACCGAAATTAACCTGGGACCTCCGAATTGAACGCTCACAGCGTTCGCCACTGCGCCAGGGATGCTCGTGATCTTATAGCGCCATTTTTCACATTGAGATACCAATAGGTGTACAACTAACAGTAACAATGCAAAAATGTCATACATTAACGAGATTATATCGAGTAGTCGTCAAGATTTTGCCTCGTATTCGACGGGACGAAGTTCGATCACCGGCACGTATCTCTGAACTTTTTGTAGTTACGTGCATTATGATTTGGGCAACATAATATCACTTGCCCAAACGGTGACGTTGTGAAGGAAACCAGTATGCCTGGCCAATCCTCATTATCCTGAGAATCCTGAGAGACCGCTGCCCTGTATTGACCCGGTGATCAGTTGATAATGATGATTTTATAATATCATATACAATATTTTTTTCAAGATAGTCTCTCATATTAGTATATATATTCAAACAAAACAAGAAAATCCTACGTAAACCACTACTAAACTCGCACCATTATTTAGTCTGTGTTTAAACACAAAAATTTACCCTAACCCATGACACGTATAAAGAAAAAAAAACCTTTGACACCAATTGTATATGACATATGGTTGGGTGATAATTGGTGTAAAACGCGATAAAAATTCCATCATGAATGAAGGAAAGGTGTGCCAGAAAAAATGTGTATGAAATACAAATCTTAAACTGAGAAACAATAACTTATGTAAACACAAAATTTGATTTAAAGCAAACTATCTATACCTAAGCGTTACTAACTCGATAAAAATTCCATAAGAATGAAGGGCAGGTGTGACCGAAAAATGTGTTCATCTGATCGCATCTGGACGGCAACGCCTGCGATATGCCACCTTAGCGCCAGCTGATGCCCGCATCAAAAGGTGTTTATACCGAATCGGGAACTCATTATACATTCATTAGGCTGGTATACTTTCGAGATGATAATTTATTAAGTGGGTAGGTATGTTTATTTTGTATATAGGCCCGCGTTAGATAATCAAGTTTCTACCTAATTGATTGATATAATCTGATGTCTCATGCCTGTTCCCGTTTACGCTCCCATTTTCCCTACATAGGTTCTAGCTCATCGATTTAAGTTTTTCAAAAATCCCGCTAGAAACTAATATCTCCTAGTCTATGTGTTCATTCAGGGTATAATCTATCTATCTCCTATCCTATCTATACCTACCTAATTTCAGCAAAATATAAGAATATATATATTGCCTGTACGTGTATAGATCACAGATCTTAACAACAAGTTTGTTATAATAAGAAATAGCTTCCATCCTAGACAAAGCTAAATATGCATAAGATACTTTCAAGAGAAATTTTTGTACAAACTTGTCATAACAATACGCAGTGACAACGAAAACATCAGCTTTGTTTAGATTTAAGGCCAAATAGGCTCACAGATTACTATAGCAACAGAAAAAGGTTAACTTCAACGATAATGTTATTAAAACATTAATTCACGCGCGATCGCACGCCCACTCATGGGTACACGTGTTAATGTGATGTTTTAAATGAAAAACCGAAATATACCGTACATATGAAACTATAATATACTATATGAGTGAACTCACAATAGTGGGATCGTGGATTATAATTATATAATCGTGGATTATTATTATAATTATATGTAAATCTAGGCAATTTTTATATGTTCATAAGTTTGAACATAAATTTGTTTACTTGTTATATTAGGCTACCCTAGAAAGTTAGGTTTATAATCCTGTAAGGCTAGAATTAAGAGGAAATAAATATTTAATAATTATACCCATGGATTAGTCCATCTAAAACATCATCTAACAAAATAAGAACTGCCCACGTACAAAAAATTTCAAAATTTCTTGATAACTACAGAGTCCGGATTACGATGAGTGGTACATATCCGTTCCAAATCTCAATACCTTCGTGTTACTCAATATAATATGTTACAACCTTTAGTCATTTTCGTCCACTGACGTCATGTTTTGATATTATTTTAACGAACCTAAGACATTACTTAGGTTTGTGGGTCATTGATTTAGCATTTATGTTTTCAATGGATTTACTTATGCAATCGATATTCGACATTTATTTATGTACGCATCTGGCATGTTCGAATACAGCTTACAAGATCCTAACCTCGATTATTAGGTCTGGCTCAAATAGTTAGATATTGGAGTTTTGTGTCATGAAAGTCGCAGTATAAACGTTGGAATAACCTTTGTTCATCCCAGAGACTCGAGAGCATCAGCCGTCGGTTTCTGTTAAAATCACTTACGTCTAAGCTACAATTCTTCCATCTATGAGATAAAAGGCAGGTTTAGCTGTATATGACATATTAAAGTACATATCGATAGTGATTAGGTTTTCTTATTGCAGCAAAGTAGGTCTTGGTGGGTACCTAATAAGTACTCTCACGGCCGTATCAGTTCACCACCCAACCACTGTGTCGCGTCATGGTATTCGCAATGACTCTCAAGTCTCAACGTATAAAACAAACGATAGTTGTTCGAATATAACCCTTTGTCAACGCGAATACGTATCAAAATCGATTGTCACCGAGTCATGTGACTTCACGCACGATGAGACAATATTTGCGGGGACAAGCAAACGTTACGTTCACGTGATAATTATCTTTATTTAATTCGTCTGAGGGTTGGAAATCGCGCGAGGTCTCGTAGCTATAGTGCAGGCTGTATAGGACGTGTGGTTGGCCACAACTATACCGGGTCTGTGAACGTTCGACATTTCGAAACCTCGTTTCGTCAGAAAGCGACATCTCGAAATTGAACATGACTGCAAAGCCTACCTAGTGCAGTTTCCTTTTCGAATTGATCGGATCTCATGTAGTACCTTATTAATATACCCAGAGCTTTGGAATAAATTGCTGTAAGTAGCTAAATAAGGTCTTAGTTTAAAGTGCTTTTAGCTACTAACGAGTACGTAAGATTACATAGATTTAACAAGTTGTGTGACGAATATTTTCTGCATCACCTCATAAATACAAATATATGTATAGATATGAATACACGTGTATAAAATAAGACAATGGTGATACTGTTGTACACAAATTTCTTGACTTATTTCTTAACTTTATCTATTTTTTATACACTACAAATTACGGCAATCTCATCTGAAGGTAAGTGATGATGCAGTCTAGGATGATAGCGGGCCAACATGTAAGTTTTATCTAAAAGTAGAGCAACTTTTAGACCTCAAAAATTAGTTTATTTTAGAGATTTGTGTACAATAAAATTTGGAAATTTTGGCATAATGGTTCTTATGTACGGTAACTCCTAATTGAAGTGAACTCACATATTACGGATTAGGATAGATACTACGTACAATATTCGCTGATTCATATGTAATAACTGCAAAATGCAACATGTTGTTTATCCACTTTACCGAAAGTAATATCTCCTTATGTGCAATAAAGTATTAAAACGGACAAAAAAACATTGTTTTCTTAATAATTGAAAATATTAAAAAAGGTTATTGAATTACCTCTGTCCTCGTTCAGCCTTCCAGTAAGTTCGTTAATAGCCACCTGGAACAGAAGAAATTAAAATAAGTATTTGTTTACCACTGCAGTAGCTACATCTATTTATTTGGAATTAAAGTAAGCGAAAGTAAACGCAAATATTTAGTGAGTATCGGTCTCTTTTGGACAACGAGTCCCACATAACCCACAGGAATAAGCGACGAACTTCTACATTGCTTTCATTAGAGACGCGTAAATGTTATTCCCAGCTTAAAAATGCATTATAAATATAGCATCATGGCAGATTTGTAGTAGGCCTTTATAACATATAAAAAAAAAATCAGTAGGGAAGTTGTGTGCCACGAGATGTTTTGATCTACAAATTTCTCGCAACCCTACATGTGTCAGTTCCCGTCAATAAAAATAACACCTGACAATAATCTCTACTTAAGTCAGAGTTCACGAGCTAAGCTTGCCCAATTCAATGTAAAGTCAAGTGAAGTATTTACAGTTTCTACCTACTTTATTATTATTTTTTGTACCAGATCTGTGATATCAACACTTATTATATAAGAGCTATACAAAGGAAAGCTTATCTCTATAGGAAATCTCTTCCTACCCACTATTATCCCATACAATTTATATTTTTTTTATTGTAGCATTGTTGTTTTTTATAAGCGGGCAAGTTCAATGTCATCACCACGGGTTATACTGCAATGAGTTTGGCTTCGCCAACCGAATCGCAACGGGCTGCTTTGATACCGGTTTTACGTGATTTATTCGTTGGGTAACTCCAGGATGGAAAAATACAGGATGTTAAATCCTGGATTTTACAAATTACTTCGACTTCACGTGTAAGTCATCATTATCATTGAGGATGATACTATACCTAAATCATTGGTGCGTGCGTCATTGGTATTCACAGTTAAGAAAAGGTCACCTCTGTCTCATGTGAGATGGTAAGAGAGGTAAAACAGTTGAATGTGTTACGATATAATGAAATAAAAACTCAGGTCATTGTTATATCAATGATTATCGAGTCGTGTGACCGTCGCAAGTGTCCACGACATGCAACTATTTCATAGTTACTTAAGTACACTTACACGGTGGCGGACAAATTTGCGTCGTGCTTGCGACCAATCAGTAGCCTTGCTCTACACCGGCGCTCTCCATTGGTCCCAAATTGCGACGTCACCGCGGATGCGACAGACAGCGACAGACGGCTTACATACATAAGAGTACGAAATTATGTTGAAGATTTACGGTGGAAAACAGGATTCATCCACTAGATTTAATATTCTATGCTTACGTAGGCACATCGCAATAAATTTCTCGAACCCACATTCGATAGTGCTCGAAGTTATTACGTCAGGCAGTCTGGTAGCAAAAATAGAAAAATCTGATTATTTGTTCCGAAAATATGTACAACGATTCGATCTCGCAGATGCTGGGACGTATTTGGTTGATTCTCTATTCAAAATAAAATTTCCATGTATATTTCGTCAGAGCTAAAATAACGGGCGCTTTATAGATCTCTCATACAGAATAAAGATATTATACGTCAACGCTGTTACAAGGATGCTGCCCCAAAGCAGGTTGGCGAATCACGATCACATGTACCTATCACATGTTAGAGATAGAAACAGTGACCACGGATAATGTGCTGTGCGAGGCACGGGGACGAACACAGAAAATTTTCTAACTAAATCATTAAACAAACTGGCCTAGTAGTTTTCGGAAAAATAATGACAGTGAATCAATATATATTAACAATACATATAAACTTTTGCAGCGCAGGGCAATAGGTTTAAAACATAGATAGCTCAGAAGGGATATAGTTATTATTACGAAAATAATAAGAAACATAACAAGCAAATGCATAAATCTCTATATCTATAGCTAAATTCAACTCTAAAATAAAAGGTAACCAGTATTGTCAAAGGTCAAAACAATGATCAAGTGTATGGAATATATTGCCATAGTGTCAATATATTCCTTGAGGTAAAGGACAAATCTCGAAACTTATTTTTTTTCAGTTTATTACTTTAGAGAGTTGTGTACAAAGAATTGACACCACAAACGTACTAACACGTACCTATTGACGTGCATTATGCCATACAATTCTTTTTGCGTCGCTTGTATGTGCCGGTCCATATATTAATTATTCCATCGATTTTGTCTTCGACTGGATACATCAAAGAAAGATCGATAGGCGATACTCAAAGATTATATCTACTCATCGAATCCTGATGCTTTATATTGTAGGCGTGGCGATTTCGCAACTTCTAGACAGGTTCCACTGAGATTGTGTAAAGACGTAATTGTACATTAATCTGTTACAGAATTTGCATTTAAACTTATGCATTAAGTATGAGATGTCGATAAATTATACACTACATAGCTGCTGACTAGCATTGATACAAAACCTAGGTAGGAATATCAAATGCAGCATGTTTTACATATTAATAAGAATTTACTTATTTATCTTATTTATTTGACATAGACGAGATTATAGATGGGATTGACTTATTAAAGTACAGGAAAGTATTGAGGAATTTCAGTATTTTAGGAAATAATAAATTACGCAAAATAAAATAAAAAAAGTAATTCAAATTATCAACTAAAATAACAAAATATGTCTCTTTATTTTTGTTTGACAACATAAAATTACATAGAAATAGAAATAATTAAAGAGGGAGAAATAGAAAGGTATTATACACTACTCGCTAGTGTATAAGACTGTCGCGTCTGCGCACGTCTAATTTAACGGTTTTATTACACGGACTTTTTCTTACGGTTTTACTATCACATTTTTTTTTTCAGTTCGGTCGCGCAGCAAAATCCCTATCTCCTCCAAGCCTGCCGTAAGGAACTTCGTTCCAAAAAGTCTGCTCATTTATCCGCGATGTATATATGAGATTAATCAAAAGAACCGTGGACACCGCACTGGCACATAACCTCTTGGTTCGTTCGTCTATTTTAAGCGCTTTGTTAATTACGTCGCCTTAAGAAGCATGGCAAAACATGATGACATCAGCACACATCATTACAAGGCCGCGCGCACAGTAAATGATAGGACTCTTGAGATAAATTGGTGTCAAATTGGTGCTATTTCGGTAGTTACGAGTATAATCGTAATGATAGTCAAAATAGTGCTAATAACTCTCTAATCGATTGGGAGTACGGTAACCTTTTCGATACGGTATTATGTGAAAATAATGACACTACTTTGAATCAGTTTAGCTCGTGTATTCGTTGTAACATTAGCGTCGGCTATAAACGTAAAAACTAGCTCCAAAACTAGGAGTTACGTAATTTTAGATTATCTTTTTGTTTACTCAGATTCTACGTTAAATCTGGACGGTTTTATATCCCTTTTTTACGAAAGAGTTTCGTTTGTAGATTTCCGTACTCAAAGGGTACTCTAATACTAATATTATTACCCTTTGAGTACGGTACATTCGCTGCTCGTCTGGCCGTCAGTCCGTCTATCTATCAGAGGGCTGTATCTCATGAACCGTAAAAGGCAAGCAGAAGAAATTTTCACTGAGTGTTTATTTATATGGCTGCTAAAACAAGATATAAAACAAATTTCTATCGTGTATGATAAGGAACAATTCAAATGTTTAAGAGTTAGCTAGCCGTTTGATTCTACTCATGTGTAAGCGCTGTTTAAACACGTGCTTTACACTTTGGGTTTACGGGTGGTACGTAATCGGATATGTTCTACCTGTAAGAAAAATGCTGTTTCGCTATAACTGACTCTAACAGCCCGGTTACGCTGTGGCAACCAATAGGGTTAGCACAGCTAATAGACAGTCCGAAAAAAAAAATGCTTAAAACTTATCGTACTATATAAAAACTTCTGTCGTTGTAAGAAAGTTTAACGATATTATATACTTAGTACTATAGTATATTATTTCGAAGGAGCATCGCTGGGTTTTATTCGGTATTCTGGTCGCTAGTCTGGCCGCCGGGGAGTCCCACATACCCCGTCGGAAGCGGCGCAGTCTTGCCTACGTCACTTCCGGAGGGGATGCGCAAACGCATTTCCCAGCGTGAAAAAAACAATACTATATTATAACCTTTCATTGTATTATTTAAACAGTACAGTAACTAACGAAAAGCGCAACCTTAAGTTAGTGGACAAAAAGTTATAGGTATACTTTGTGGTCGACCTTATTGGTTGGTTAACTGAGCCTTGAATGACGAAGGTCGTTAAAATTATCCGCCATTTGAATAATAACGAGACACAGTGGGCCAGCGTCGCGTTGCCCTGACGTAACTGTATTGTGTACTGGTAAACTAATGAATAGGGTATGGCAGTTTAGCTTCCGAGTTTGTTAATCCGCTCTGAGCTAGACTTCATTAAAATAACCATTAAATGATTAACTTGATGGTAATAGATCGTGTGCCAGCCTAAGGTTCGCACTTTGACAACTATCGCTATATATATATATATATATATATATATACATATATAGCGGTGCGGAAGCGGTGATAACCTAGTGGTTAGGGCGTCAGCCTCCTAATCAGACGTCAGCGGTTCGAATCCGGGCACGCACCTCTAACTTTTCGGTTATGCTTCAACGGTGAAGGAAAACATCGTGAGGAAACCTGCACGCCTGATAGTTCTCCATAATGTTCTCAAAGGCGTGTGAAGTCTGCCAATCCGCACATGGCCAGCGTGGTGGACTATGGCCAAACCCTTCTCATACTGAGAAGAGACCCGCGCTCTGTAGTGAGCCGGTAATGGGTTGTTCATGATGATGATAATGATATATATATATGTAAACGTGTCCGGCATCAGCGGATCTGACTATGCCTGTGAGCGAATGCAACTATAAATTTGATCATTATCGCTGCACTAATCACTAGTAGAAATAATAAAAAATGTGATATATATGAACGATTCATAGATGCCTCTAAATAGGTTCATTTGAATATAGCTATTTTTGATTTGATTTTATTTGACATATTTTACTGGCTGATCATGAAGTTTTCCATTGTTTTTTAAATCGGTTTAGTGGTTGAGGCATTAAAGCGTCACAAATAAACAAACTTACATTTATATCAGTTAGGTTAGGCAACGTTATTTGTTATGAAAAACTTAATCGAATGTATTATACCTACAAGTTAGTCACTAAAAAGTGTTATATAAAGATGCTATGTAGGTATCAACTGGGTGTCAGATTTTAACTCGCTTTCCCATAGGTCCAAATAAATTTTCTCGTTAATGACACCTTAACTAATCGATTTATAGACCCCAAACGTTATTGAAACGTGAACGACTCTGGTACTTAAACATTATTTTATTACACAAGCGTAGATGCAGTACCGTTCATTACGGTGTTGAGATTAACTTAAAAATTGCTAAGCGGCTTAAAACTAGAGGATATTATTCAATTGTTTTTATTACGACATTAAAAATTCACATGTGTGTGTTTCAAGATTTCAATAAGAAAATCCTTATATGAGGTTCTCTACGAAGGCCCTGTAGTTAGATCAACTTAAAATAGATTATAGTTAAACTGACTCTCAGACTACAACTGACTGCAGATACCATGTACTTTAACGTCCAACAAAAGAAGTGATGGTGTAGCAAATGCAATTCCTTACGGTATTACCATAATCTCTGAATGTTTTAACATAAGTTTCTCTTATTACATACCAGTATCAGTCACATGTTTGAATTTATCAGTATCACAAGTAAAAAGTTTGATAAGCCTATAAATTCAATTCGTTAATGTACCTACAACTAAGTTATTGCAAAATGTTCCTGAAAACGAAAGCCTATCACTCTTGATCTATTACGTTGATGCGTTATTCTTATATGGTGGATTTGGCTATTTAATATGGAAGATATACTTTGAATGTATGCCCAAAAATGTTTATTGGAACGGAATAGATGAATTAGAAGGAATAACTACGTCTAACCGTTAAACTTATAAAGAAAAGGTTATTTGAAACTTTTTGAAGCATAATTAGATAATTGTTTTAAATCGATATTTACCGACAAAGACGTTCCGGCACGATGTCGCGTAGAAACCGATTTGGAGTATGGGTTTACCATACCCCTAACAGGTTATCCCGCTACCATCTTAGACTGCATCATCACTAACTTACTTAGGTGCGATTGCCGTCAAGGGCTAACTTGTAGTGGATAAAAAAAAATTAATTACAGTCAATGTTAACAGTCAATTACTTATATACTACTTTTATTCTCAGTAATGATGCTATTATTTGACGACCTCCGTGGCGCAGTGTGTGCGCTGTCGCATTATAAAGTTGGAGGTCCTGGGTTCGATTCCAGGCTCGAGTCTGGTCTGGTGGGAGGCTCCGGCCGTGGCTAGTTACCACCTTACCGACAAAGACGTGTCGCCAAGCGATTTTAGCGTTCCAGCACGATGTCGCGTAGAAACCAATTTAGGTTAGCCCGCTACCATCCTAGGCAGCATCATCACTTACCACCAGGTGAAATAGCCGTCAAGGGCTAACTTGTAGTGGATAAAAAATATATTTAATTACAGTCAATGTCATTATACCACTTTTATTTTAAGTAATGATGCCATTTTTTAAAATGTTGCACAATGTCTCAAAGTAGCGTATTCAAAGAAGCAATGATAGGACGTTTTAGTATAAATGAGATGCATTATACGAGAACTAGGCTGCGATGAGTTGGTCCGAGACGCGTTTTGAAAGAAAAACCGCCACGGCCGTACTGCATTGCACCTGGCTACCTTTTTTCCGTTACGCTTAGCGCATCTTTTGTGCGAGCCACAATAGCGGCTCACAAAGACCCGCGGTTTTAAATATAGGTACGGTAAACACTAAGTACGTTAATCATACAGTTTGAAACGCGGTGCTGCTTTTGAAACCACTTAATCGTGACAAAGGATTACCTAGATTCTTTTCTGATGACTCAGTTTGGATTTTATTGGCACGCCGTACGTACGAACTTGTCTCATTCAAAACACCCATCAGCTTTGAAACATTTAGACCACACCTTCGTTTAGTTTTAAGATAGATTTAAGTGATTTTAATGTTTTTAATTATTATAGACCTAAAAGGTCAATAATAATTAAAAACATTAAACAACAGTTGCATTACTGTATTAATGAATGTGAATTTTAAATTGATTTAATTGTATGTATTAAAATTGTTTTAATTGTGAATTTTGTAGTAATTGTAAGTTTTAATTGTAATTGTTGTTTTTAAAGTAAAAATAAAGCAAAAAAGTCTCTTTTACTGAAAGAGGACACCTGTGATAATAAAAAAAAAAATACCCATTAAATTTAAGAATGGGTTTCTTCATCTAAGTGGCATTATATGCCATTATATTATCTGAAGATTTTTTCATCATCATAAGTTTCTTTAGTCATTACGAAAACCTTTAATCCCTACTTTTGATATATAAGATAAACACAGACAGATACACTTAACGCATCTTAAGTAGAGTGTAGGCGATTAGATTGTTATCACAGAAATTGAAATTTCTTTTATGAGTCCCCACTTATCAAGGTTACATCACACAGAGGGTAAAATGTTATTGAACCAGAAAATCCCCGCTTATGCGTCTTTATATCTCACGAAATACTTATGAGCTCTTACAATTTAATGAGCAGAGAGAACAGAACAAAGTACCAGGCTATTAGCTCATTGAATCGAAAACATACCTATATAGAATTACATGTTAAGGTGTACCGTTACGCGTTACTTTTGATATATAAGTAGGGACATATCAATTTGTATTCGGTTTACATAATGTTACACACTCATAACAGTTTCGAGAAGTTAAATACAGAAGGTAACATTTATACAGTGTGGTGTTGCTTAAAGTTATAAAAACTGGCAAGATTAAGTTGGACTCGCAAATAAGGGGATTGTACCACGTTGCAAAATAAAACCCTACATACTTCTTCTGTTATAGCCCAGTGGTTAGGACGTCCGCCTCCTAATCAGAGGTCGGGGGTTCGACACCGGGCACGCACCTCTAGCTTCTCGGAGTTATGTGCGTTTATAAGCAATTAAAATATCACTTGCTTCAACGGTGAAGGAAAACATCGTGAGCAAACCTGCATTTTTGAGAGTTCCCCATAATGTTCTCAAAGGCGTGTGAAGTCTGCCAATGGCCAGCGTGGAGGACTATGGCCAAATCCTACTCATATTGAGAGGAGACTCGTGCTCCGTAGTGAGCCGGCAATGGGTTGATTATGATGATACTTCTACTGTTGAGGCTATTACTATCTACTATCACTGCATCATCTCTTACCACCAGTTGATATTGCCGTCAAGGGCTAATTTGTAGTGGTATAAACTGATCTATCAATGACCAGCTCAAACCACTGGACTGATTAGGCTGAAAGTCAGCGTACAGATACCTATTATAAAGAAGACGTCTAAAGGGTTTTAGAAAATTCATTCCCTAAGGTTATGTAATTGGGGTTTGAAATTTGTATGAGCTAACTTGAGCGAAGCTTGGAAGATATTTGTAAACAAGTAAATGGAATAAACTAAATATATATATTTGTGTATTAATTTCTGTATAAACAAATTGAAAAATAACCTTTAGGAAAAATACAAACAATTTTCCCATTGTACCTTTCAATTTATTCGACAAAACCTTGTCATTATTTTCGGTTCAATTTCCGCTAACAAAGCGTTTTTCACGTCGTCGTCAGGATATTGAGTTTTATACTTACTTATTATATAAAACGTTGGCACAAGGAGATTGCCTTTGAACATTTTATATGTTAAACATCTGCGAACGGTTGAGCCGACCGAACAAGCCTTTCATTAAAAGCTACTTACTGTCTACAAATTCTCTTTTATCCCGGGCTTGAGATTGAATGGATAGTCGTTTGCAAGAAATTACGAGGTGTGTTTACCCACCTTGACGACCATTCTGGGCTTGGTATTATGCATTGTATCTACAAATTGTAGTAAAACATATGACATATTAAAACTGCTTTTAGTCACCCCGACTCTGAGTAAACCCTCTTGACTGGTTTCCTATACATACCCCTTTAAAAAAACATACCTCCTAGGGTTGTCTGGAAGACATTGTATTAAGCGAGTTAAACGAGTTAAGCGATTTAAGAACCGTATTTATTATTATTTTCGCGCATTCTTTATTATTTTGTTTCTAGTTTCTCTTACCTGGTCGCCTATACCCCCTTAAAAACATATCTCCTAGGGTTGTCTGGAAGACATTGTATTAAGCGAGTTAAACGAGTTAATTTTGTTTCTAGTTTGAATTTTATGTTAAAGACGACTTTTCAAGGAGTACACTGTAGTCTAGGCCACTTCACACAGCAGTAACTAGGAAAATTCTAGATATAGCCGCGGGCTACTGCTATTTTGCTTATGCAATTCTAATGAAGAATTGTCAGGCTGCCAGCTATTATATGAAGTCATTACTACTTGCCCTCCTAGAAACACGCTCTTACTGTACCTTTTCCTTACTTTGGGATTTTAAATTAAAATCTATACATAATAAACTAGAGGTTTATAGTAAATTACCAACCATATATGTAGGTACCTAACTGTTATTTGTATTTGGATTTCACCCAAAACACTCGTTACTTATATATTTATCTTCGTAACGGCCACATGGTTTTACGGAATTTCGCAATGTGTAGATATTCTAGGCTATTCTAAATCCCGGGAAAGTATTTTTCAGTTGTTTGAAGTAGGATTTAGCGAGGGAAAAATGTCGGTAAGTCTCGGTTTATCTACTCTTTCGCCATTTACATTTAAATGCGAAAAGAGAAATTCCCTTCTACATTTTTGTTGTATGAAATATATTATGCAGTTTACAGAAATTATGACTGCAAAATGCTTACGCATCTCTTAGTGAATCACTCTTTCTTACTCAACTACATTTATCCTGTTTTAATATACTTTGTAGAATGATTGATGTAAAGTTTAATGTTTCATTGAAAACATTAGAATAATATACATATTAATAATTGCGAATATTCCTTTTTGTGTACACTACAAGATAGCCCTTGACGGCAATCTCATCTGTTGGTAAGTGATGATGCAGTCTAGGATGGTAACGAGCTAACCCGTTAGGTGTATAGTAAACCCATATTCTTAATTGGTTTCTACGCGACATCGTGCCGGAACGCTAATTCGCTTTGAAACACGTCTTTGT
This sequence comes from Lasiommata megera, assembly GCA_928268935.1. Classification (NCBI taxonomy): domain Eukaryota; kingdom Metazoa; phylum Arthropoda; class Insecta; order Lepidoptera; family Nymphalidae; genus Lasiommata; species Lasiommata megera. The sequence continues at coordinate 6,499,771 of OV743308.1, read as the reverse complement.
CGGTAGGATGATAACTAGCGACGGCCGCAGCCTCCCACCAGACGAACTTTCTCCTGTAGTTACGTCATCATATTATATAAACCCTACCGAATAATAGGATAATTTAGATTATAGAACAATGATTTATTCAGTTAGTTTAGCCTAGTGGTTAGGGCGTCAGCCTCCTAATCAGAGGTCGGCGGTTCGAATCCGGGCACGCACCTCTAACTTTTCGGAGTTATGTGCGTTTTAAAAAATTAAAATATCATTTGCTTCAACGGTGAAGGAAAACATCGTGAGGAAACCTGCACGCCTGAGAGTTCTCCATAATGTTCTCAAAGGCGTGTGAAGTCTGCCAATTCGCACATGGCCAGCGTGGTGGACTATGGCCAAAACCCTTCTCATACTGAGAGGAGACCCGTGCTCTGTAGTGAGCCGGCAATGGGTTGATCACGATGTACGTGTAAAAATCATAGAACCATATAACCATTTAGAATTCGATTGGAAAGGAGAAGAATGAATAAACATTATTCGATTTGTTTTTCGAAACACATAAAAAACACAAATTATAAAGCACGCCAATCCATCTGCAGGATTGCCAGACGATTATAATAAAGCGCCATTGTTTGAGCCAAACAAGGCTTAGTTTATGCGACCTAGTATTTAACATGCCAATAACTCCATATGGCCGTCCAAGTGTATCTACTTATTCTAAACCATGAATGTAGAAAGCGCTTTCACATTTATTTGTTACTCTTGATGCATGAACTTCGAAATGTATCTACGTGATAAAATCAAAGAAATGCGGACATCCGTAAAATAATCAAAGTAACTGACGCAGGTAAACGAGGCTTGTGAATCCTCAGCTTCAAGCTGGTTAAAGCATAGCTCATAAGACCACATTGCGTTAAGGTTGACGGGGAAAGGCGTGGTTAATTGTAGATGATAATTAACTATTGATAATATTGTTTGTATTTTGTACCTAACACCATCACGCGCCTTCAAAAACGTTATCGAGAACTCTTGGCCTGCAGATTCCCTCACGATGATTTTTATTTCACCACAGAAGCAAATGTCATTTAATTTAGAATGTTTCGAACTCGATTCTCCTGATAGGGAGTTATTATGTTATAAAAATATATTGTTTACATTAAAAACAAATAAGAAAAAATAGAGTAAAACACCAATACACAAAATTTAATTTGTTGACACCTGCAAAATGTAGAGTCAAAAAGAAACTATGAAATAATCATTACAGTTCGATGGTACCTACCTAGCTATAAAAATAGTGTGCGACAAAATCGATAGCAAGATTAGATACCTACTTATATCTGGTTACAAATAAGTAAAGCAATAAAGTTTCACGATGCCCGCTTTCTAGAACACCTGGTTATGTCTGTGGCCAATTTTATCGTTGTTTTTTTGGTGACCGGTAACCTAATAATGTAGTTTTTCGGCGTTATCAAATTACAGGCCATCTGGCAGCTCAAACTTGAAAACAATATTACTTATAAGGTAGGTATAATACATATGGGTATAAATGGAAATTTATGCGCGGTCGGCAGTCGGTACTGTTTATTGTTTTGCCGAACGAAGACTTAGACCGTAAGATCTTGTGGTTTAGAGAACTAATTAAATTCAAAGGCAAGACAGATGTTATTGAATCGACATTTGACCATAGCTAGGTGTTCAAATTTCACACCAAGCTATGGAATTTCCAAATACTGTAGGACTAACACTAAGAGATAATAATATACCTTTATCCTGCTTACATGAAGTAAGACCAGAAAATGGTTAGACGTAGTTATCTCGGCATATACTGGCATCTTGGCTTTACTAGTAAAATGTATATGAAAAAGCCATAAGCCAAAAAACAATTGACTTAGCGGTTCACAGATCACACCAAGCTATGGGAGTTCCAAATACTGTAGGGCTACATTCACGAGTGAATACTGTGCCTGTATCTTATCCTGCTTACATGAGGTAAGACGAGAAAATGGTTAGACGTAACTACGTCTTACCATTTTCTGCCGAGATAACTATCTCGGCATATACTGGTATCTCAGCTTTACTATTATAGTAAAATGTATATGAAAAAGCTACAAGGCAAAAAAATCGATCAGCGCGTCTTATACTGTACTGGAACGCAGATACTGATAGCAAGGCGAAATCCGGAATTGCAAATCGCTTAGTGTGTTGTGCAAAGAACTATTACATGGAATTTCTTTGAGGGGTAAGGTCCGGAACGAAGTTAATTGTCCTAATTCCAGGATCTAGTCCGCGGAAGTGGCTGTAGGCTGGAATATTTGTCGGAGGAGCGATGAACGTTAGAGTCCATCCATTAGAATAGAGAAAGATACTCTAGCGGAGACCGCGTTAGGACAAGCGACGACTTCCGAAAAGTAAGCGGCAGCGACCTGATGCGAAAGTCTGGAGATTCAAAGAGCCTTTTGTCCGGCATTAGATGAATATTGGCTGATGAAGAAATTCTTTTTGCCCAAATAAAGCTTTATATTTAGGTAACACAAAATTTTTGCATTAAGGTAGAGAATGCTTAAAAGAATAAAGAGTTCTTGACAACTGTGCTGTTTATATATATATATAGATATGGGTATATATATTTATGTATAAACCGTATCTTAAGTAAGTAGGTACTTGCTATAAAACTGCAGTTCAGAGTATCGGAAAAGGTAATTAGTTTTCTCATTAATGATAGACAACTAACAACAAGTAATAATAAAGTGTCTGACAGAAATGCACATTCTAGAAAAAAATAAATTCATAGTGATCTTTATTAAGATTCCAAGAGTGGAATGATGAATTTTCAAAATTCATTAATTATTCAAATTCATTATTAATAAATGAGTTGCTAGCTATACATTTTTAAAATTAAGCACTTTTGAAACTGTTTGTAGTTACCCTATCTGTCTACCAGATAGGAAGATAGATTCCACCGAAAAGATTCTCTCTCTATCTGAAAACTTCTTAACTTTGATCCAGGTGTCAGGGCTTAGAACATAGACAGAAAGAGCTAAGAACCACCTACTTAAAGCATCAGTTAAATTATCTTATTCTTAACCTATTTAACAACATATGAAAACTTTTATTCAGAAACTTACCTATATCTTCTCAATTATTAATAAAAACCATTCGGATTGTCAAACACCTTTTCGCGCGTTTCGAGCTATGTTTTTGTTCACTCACTATTAATAAACTTTGATGATATTTTTAATAATAAACTGTGTACTCGTGCAATCTCGTTCGAATATCGCGAGTGACTGACGATTGACGAATAGCTACGTGCTCACGTCACTATCCACTATAGCCTTTAGGTGACTCGGCCAGTGAGACGGTTACGTCTAGAGACCTACACAACAGTTCCAATTTGAAAGGTCTGTACGATAATTTGATTGGTTTAAATGAGATGCAAATTCAACTCTTAAAATAAAGGATATTAGTTGACTGATGACCCCAATCTTTCGGAAATTTTTGTGGGTGGGTATTTTATACCGGTTATCTGTTTTGTGTACGTAATTTATGAATAAAAAACATATAAAGTATATCTTTGTGTTTATATAATAAAAGTGTAAAGATTTTTGAAACTATAAACTGTGAATAAAACTGCCACAAAAAAAGGTATAGTAGTAGATTTTTAAAATGAATTTTCTATTAACGACTATTACCGTAACGGTTTTTTTGTCTCTTTAATTTTTTTATTTTATTTTCCTCTCCTGCTGTGACTATGTTGTGATTAAATTATAGCAAAACATTTATAATATAAAAATTAAAACATACATATATAATTAAAATATCTCTATAAAGTTGGTTATTAGGTTCTATTCGAGGTTTTAGACTACCTCCCTGGCGCAGTGGTGAGAGATGTGGTCTTATAAGTGGGACGTTTGATCTCCAGTTTGGTCAATTGGGGAATTTAAGATTTCTGGATTATCTCTGATCTGTTTTGAGCTGGGAGGCTATGGCCGTGGCCAGTTACTACCCTGCGCATAAGGAGGTGCGACCAAGCGATTAAGCCGGTACGATTTCGTGCAAAAACCGTTGAGGTAAGATTGGATATCTAAAATATTAGGCTGCTTCATAACCACCACCAGGTGGAATGCATTGCATGGTGGTGTGTCAAAACCAGATGTATCATGATGGCTACCTCTACCTCTAGAAAAGATACAATCTCCTGGCCTAAGTCGTATAACGCAGACGGTTAAATTAATGGTGAATCGACGTGGGACTTACTTTATATATTGTTTCTATGTTGAGACCAAAGCACAATCACGAAAAACCCACATAAGATTACAGTAAAAGTTCGAAGACATTTTAGTGTTTTAACAGTAAACAGTTTATGCCATGCCTGTTATAATATATTGGTAATAATATAAAACTGAACATATATTATACACGGTTACCCAATTTGCCGCTACATGAGCGAAAGGTGGCTTTACCATAAACTGGGATATTCCCAAAGAGCATTGACGCCAGGAAGGCGGCCGTTTGTAACGATACATTCCAAAACTAATACATTATGTTGAAGAAGAGACATTGTTGTACCGACCCTACATAGCTTGACAGGTCAATTAAAAAGAACAAAGAAGCGAGTGCGTAGTTCATGACTTCAGTGAAAAATTTAAACACAATTTTGTTAAATGTATGTATGATACCTATTTGTTATTTATTTATTTAGGCTTCAACATAGTAAGGAATTCACGATCTCTGTAAAGAGTAGTAGAAGATGAACTCAAATGAAAGAAAATTCATTAGCTACCTATATTATGACTTACTGATTGTATTGTTTCTGATAAAAATCTCTAAATAGAAACTCTTTACGCAAAGCATCGGTATGGTGAGATATCTAATTAGTAACTTTTTTACGCATGGCGATGTCAATTAAATTATTGTAAAAAAAAACTAGCATTTTGAATCTATTACCAAAAAATGGAGGTGTAGGTAAACGGTGGATTTTCCAATAGTAAAGCCTGGGTATTTTTAATTCCTATAAAACAACTGTTAATACTTGAAATTAAGTAAAATAATACATATAATAATACCTATCATGAGATGAAAAACAAATCACGGTATTTTAATTACGTAACCATATTTTATAAACAAAAAAAAATTGCAACGCTACAAGCTGATATTAAAGATATGGCGAAGATATTTAATGAAGCCATTGTAATCACTCATTTCAGAGATAATGAAACTGTGTACTTTCAGCGCGACCTACTTAGGGTATCCTTGCTCTTAATTTCCATGACAAAAGGAAACGGCAGACTGAAAATATTCGTAACAGGACAAAGTCTAAAGAGTCCTGTCTTTTTCATAAACTCGACAAACTTTTGTAATTTTTATTGCCTAATTCTTTCACATTTTTGTTAGTCTAATTTCCACGATATTTAATGTATTAGTCACTTTTTTAGGTGCGTCACAAACTAGTGAAGGTTGGCCGTCAGACTGGCATATTTCGTCTTGTCTCTCGCGAGAGCGAACAGCTGGACGGCACTCATGATACCAGTCCACTCCCTGATGTATCGCAACCAAGACTTGCTCTTGCGACCGATGCGTCTATTCCCCGCTACTTTGCCCATCATTATGAGTTGCAAGAGCCTATCTGTCATGCATAAGCATGCATGTTAGTCATGCATGCCCCAGTTAAGCAACTTTTTTCTTTTCGACTGATTGTAATATACTGATTGCTATAGTATCATAATTCATATGAAGGTTTTAGGTTCGATGTAAGGTTTATTTTAATTTTCAGATGTTATAAATAAATTCCACGTATATTTTGAAGATACCTATCGAAAAAAAAAACATATTAAGTAAGTTCGTTTTTGACATTAAGAAAAGTAGGTAACTTAAGTGAAGCTGATGATCGGTACTTTTTCATCAAATTACCAGCGTTACTTGGTGGTTTCGAGAGAACAGATATTAATACAGAGTGTCGAGTGTTAAGTAGGTAGGTAGGCATAGGTAATGGCCGTCAGGTGTTAGCTGCACCGGGCAAACCAGTTCTCTCACACGTACCTTGAATGATAAACTCATTAATATTATATTATCTACGTTGCAATGAAACTTCACTGTCTCGTTCATATCCGCAATGTAAAAGTGAGAAATTAATATTTTATAGCCAGATTTGACCTTACTTTACTTTACAATGATTAGTAATAGGTACAAAGTACACGAGCTGAACGATGTCATTGTTATAAAGCCTGTATACTTTGTATTGAGACTTGTATAGAATTATACATACAATTAAGATTTAATGCACATATCAAGTGACTTTATTCGAAGGTATCCATAGTAACTCAAAAAATGTAAGCGAATTGAAGGTTGGCATATCAACCCGATATTATCCCAAGATATCACGCTATAGTAACGATTGGGACGAGTAATGAAAAATTGGTTGATCAGAATCCACGTAACTCAAAAAATGTAAGCGAATTGAAGGTTGGCATATCAACCCGATATTATCCCAAGATATCACGCTATAGTAACGATTGGGACGAGTAATGAAAAATTGGTTGATCAGAATCCACTTGAATGGCATTCCCTAAGCGTATATAAAAGTGAGAATACCATTATAGGAAGAAGTAGACCCGAACTGAAGTTCTGAACAGCTGTGAAGTGAAGTGTCCATGACCTTTACCTGATGATAAGTAGGTACGAGTAAAAGGTTTTGTATTACAACTGTACATTGACTAGAGTGATTATATGATGAATACTGGAGAAAGAAGAACATGCTTATCAGACTTCCAAAGAAAAATACCTACTTTGTGATGTGAAACAGCCTGTGGATAATTTTACGTTTTACAATATTATATATTGTGGCACTGACTTCATAAAATTGTATCAATTGGTAGAAGAATCTTCGCCAACTGAATGATCTACTAATGAAAAATAAATGTATGCAGAATGAAATGAATTTAATTGCTTTTTCATCACCGTAAGACCTAATTATTAATAATAAAATTATAAGATACGCAATGTCACAATTGTTTTGAGAATGTGGAATGAATAATACCTACCTGTAATACAAAAACCTAATACGGTTGATGAGGTAAGCCGCATGTAATGTGAAAAACGAATACAGAGATAAGAAGTAAGTACAACTATACAATGTGGTACAAGATACTGGTACAAAGAAGTTATAACAATAATTGAGTATGATATAATAAATATCTATTTACTTTTATATAGACAACTTTACCAAAGCCATTTTTTACTGCAGTGTTAATTTTGTTTTATTCAATCATTAAAGATACTATTACGAATAGGTAAGCCAGAATTTGGTAACAAGAGAGTATAACTTTGCATTATGCCAGCGTCAGGATTTATAAGAGATACCTTAAAGTTTTCGCTATATATATTAATTTTTTTGAACACAAAAACTTAGTATACTGAGTTATATAAATCTGTGACGAAAAAAATGGGTCTATAAACTTTGGAGTCCTTACTCTAGCAAGTGAAGCTAAGCTTTGCATAATTTTCGTATTTCGATAATGGAAGATTTATAATGTTTAATTGATAAATAATTTAACTTAATCACACATGTATATTTCGGTTTCTTAATATTAGAAAAGGTTGTAATTGCCTACTTCATGACCCTTTTTGACATCGTCTATTCGCTATATGAGATAATAAGGGTAAGAAAAGATCCGACACCAGTAAATGTCTCAGCATTTTGTACTAATTAAAATCTAGCATCTATAACTACTGAGGAACTATATTATGTAACAAAACCACGATTAGGTATTGTGGTTTGTAAACTGGCACACTAAAACTGTTATTGGGACAAAATCTATAACAAGCTGTAATTGTTGAAAAACATATGGAGTTTCATAACTGGGCCAGAAAATCTAGATTTCTTGTGTTTAAACAATACATGCCAAAAATGAATCCAGGTCGGAGAGTTACATGTTCGTCGATTGCAATGAGTGTTTACAAAGTTTCATCAAGGACATTTAAATACAATTATTTACGATTACGAGAAGATAGCTCTTAACATAATTTTAAGTGCCAAGTGAGATGGTGATAACAACAAGTTTGTTGTGGGCTTCTTCTTAGACCGGGGCGCGTTTGGAACCCTCATAGCTTTAGTTTTAAGTTTACGAATGTAGTTATCACCATTACTACTATGTAAATTGAAGCGTCAAAAGTGCCTTTTAAAGGATTATTTGAATTTGATTGTGTCTGCGTGGAGTTTCCGTTTTTCTGTTGAGATAAAAATAATTTCCCTCAGTACGACGTAAGCACATCTGTGAGAAAAAAATTATTCAAATTAGATGAAAACAACCATAATAGATCAACAAATAACCACTTTACGTCGAAATTTATAAAAACTAGCTATTCTGATCCTATTAATAGCAAATCGCATAGTAGGCCCAGGTTCAGTGATCTAAATAGTTTAGAAGTTCACGAACAAGCAGAAATACGTCTTTGGGTAGCTACATATTTCATAAACAATGTATTCACAGTTAGTATTTAGGTGCGGCCAAAATGGAATTTACTTATAATCTAAGTTCTAATCTGGGTTCATAAGATTTCTTCATTATATCACATGATAATTTCGTTTATAGTATAGATTGTGAGCTGTGGTCAGGACGTCCGCCGCCTAATCAGAGGTCGGGGGTTCGAACCCGGGCACGCACCTCTAACTTTTCGGAGTTATGTGCGTTTTTAAGCAATTAAAATATCACTTGCTCCTACGGTAAAGGAAAACATCGTGACGAAACCTGCATGCCTGAGAGTTATCCATAATATTCTCAAAGGCATGTGACTGCCAATCCGCTCATGGCCAGACGTGGTGGACTATGGCCAAACCCTTCTCATATTGAGAGGAAAGGCGTGCTATGTAGTGAGCCGGCGATGGGTTGATGATGATGATGATTTTGAGAGCTAAGTTTTTTATATCAGTAGTTCAATCTCAATGTTAGTTATACAAATTGATTTATACTAAAATTCGGTTAAAAATTAATAAAATTAACTGAGAAATTCTATTGTGTAATGGAATCTAGTGGTTTTTACACACTACAACGTCGTTGTATACCAACAGGTTGTGATTTAAGTAGAAACCCAATAATCAACGACTGTACTCGTTTATGCAATTTGCATATTTAATCACGAGACGCTTTGACGTCATTGGTAATTTTGTTGTTGTATATCAAAAGCCGAGGGTGATCGCGTAATGCATACTCAAGTTAGACCTCAGCATGACTGTACTAGTTAACATTTAGATTTATTTTATTCTATAATAAATTACCTATTGATATCTTGGAGATGTCTATCAATAAGTTCAAAGTTTTTATAAAACGAAAGCTTGTAGAAAAATCATATTAAGATATTAAGGATTATATAAACGATAAAAAAGCTTGGGTGTGAATTGCTCTATCTCCATAGGTACTATAGTTTATTATTAATTTTATTCATTATGTGAGATGGTGATAACGAAAAAAAAGAAAAACCCCGGCTAAGTTTGTTGTGGGCTTCTTCTTAGACCGGGGCGTGTTTGGAACCCTCATAGCTTTAGTTTTAAGTTTACGAATATAGTTATCACCATGAAATAACTACTGTGTAAATTATTGACGCGTCAAAAGTGCCTTTTTAAGGACTATTTGAATAAAGATTATTTTGAATTTGAATTTGAATTTGAAGATTTGACACGTATAAAACACTAACAGTCTGATTAGTCAGGTCAACGTTTCATTGAATAGTTAAGTAAAAACAGCAATAAATTCGGATCAATAATTTTTGTAGAATTTGAAAACTATCGACAGTTAATAGCACTCACCGTCCGACCCCACTGTTATCCCAAACGTCGTCTAAACTGAGGTTCGGCCGTACAGGAGGCGCCCTCAGGCAGACGTTCCCTTAGTTTCTACGAGCCCTAGAGTTCAAAATTTCTTCTCTCCGAAGCTCGCCAAACAGCCCGGTTACGCTGTCCCAACCAATAGAGTTAGCACAGCTAATAGTACAGTCCAGTCAGGCTTGATTTTTCCATTTAAACATGCTACTCATAATAAAATGAATATTGATCAAATTAAAAATATTTCCATTCGAACATAGAATGGTTTTTTTTTAATAAATACCTAACTGCGAACGATGCCCTTGAATACATACATTATTGAATACAAAGAGCAACGACTCCAGATGGATGCAAACATGATGTCAAAGATATCTGATAACGTTGATCAACCATGTTTTGCATTTAATACCAATATTTAAACCACAACAACAATAGGTAGATACATATTGTCATGTAGATTGTAGTACTTGCATTCTTTCATATCCCAATGCATAGAATTAAAATAATTGTTTTATTTCGCCAAGGTCCATAACAAGTCGACTTTTATTAAACAATATGGCATTATTATTAAACCATCCGTAAAACTAGGTATAAAACAACTAACTTCGTAATTTAATTAGTTAAAGATGGTAGTTACATTAAATAAATATCATCGATCTACACTATTAATATAAACTACCTTCATGAAAATATTAAGAAGTAAAAATAAATCTGTGGCGTCGTTTGGTAGGCTGCACAAAATTAGTAACACATTTGAAGGATTTTTTTTAAAGAAGTTAACCAATGTGCTCACTCACTGTCACCTCACAAATTAATATATGAATCAATAATATATTAATATATGAATACTTCTGTACTATGTTTAGATGAATAAAACAGTTTTGAATGATTCGTACACAAACCTCTATACTAAATTTAGTTGTGAGGTGTAAAATTAGTGCGTCTGGTCAACAAGGTTAAATGTGGAATGGTCAGCACTCCTTGTAGTTCTATCTATATAGTTTAGTTTAGTGTCGAGATTTGTTTACAGCAAAATCTGCACCAATACATAAGGTAAGTAAAGAACCTTTATCTTTAGTTAAATCTGCTTCAACTGTAAGCTGTTTGATTCTTAAACCTTTTTCACGTTTAACACGGGTTAGTTCCTACTACCTTACTCCTGTAAGGGAAGGGATAGACGCAAGACATCACATATAAGAGGAGTACTGGATTAGCGGACTTATAAACCACTAACAGCCCTAGGTATTATCCATAGCCGATTAATGTACAGGCTGACCAGTAGACTTCTTTCATGAGAAGGCAAGAGGAGTTTTTGGGGCCTATTCGTTTGAATTTTAGCTAATGATAGTCTTAATAATCGAATGTTAACATTCTGTCTAGGGCGTGCCAACGCTCTTGCCAATGCTCTTAACAGGAATTTCTAAAAATATTTGCCCCAAACCGGTAATTTAACCTAGGAATTGTCTTTAAGCCCACACGTAAAAAGAAAAGGGCTGCCAGCAAAGTCCAAGGTAACTAGTCCATTTTAAAGAAAGTTAGCACAAGACCAGTTATCATTGCCTAGAGTGAAGTAGCCTTTTCCGTGAAACGTTGAGCGCTCAGACCGAAAGAACTTTTATCAATGCAACGTAACTTTTGTACTTCAACTCCGAAATGAAAAGATTCACTTAAACGGGTTATTTAACGCAAAAATAATTTATTCAATCGGTCTGAAAGTTCCTGGGATCAACGCGCTTTAAGATATAAACAATATTTTCACTTTTATAACAGGTATGAGTATAGATTTTCTCCCCCATTTTTGGCATTATGTTTGCAACAGTGCGTCATTATGGCTATAAATGGCGTGACACCATAAATCGCGGGCCATGGAGGTAGGTACGTCGTACATCATGGCACCTATAGCTCTCTTTCAAAGGCTAAGGACATTGACCCAATTCAAATAGGTTAACTGTATGGCAAATGACACTTTACGACTGAATAGAGGACTATAAATGAGAGCAACGATATAAGGTACACTTCGATACATTAAAGTTAGGTAACTTCGTATAATGTTAAAATTTGCGTGTACTCAAAAAAGTACCCTTATTATTTTTATTTTATTTATTTATTGAGGTTCACAAACAACGATACGGTATGTGCTCGTTCAAGGGTTTTACATAAAATATTTATATAAAAAAACAACAAATAGGTTTATTTTAATGAAGACAATTTTGTTATTGATTTCTAGAGAAATTTAAATATTTCACTTACAGTATATATGTATATTTATATACAGGACGAAAGGGAAAATTTAGTTAATAAGTTTCACTTAATACCTACAGCGAAAACACGTGTATACACCATTGCTATCGAAATATGGGTTAACGATTTGTTACTCTTAAGCACGCAATGTATCGCGAATCACAAAGAATACGATACTCCGATCTACCTAGCTAGTAACGCATCGAAACCAAATACCAAGGCTTCGTACCAACGCAATATATACTAATCTACATCAACTACGGAATTTTTCAGCCCTCATCCGTTTTCCAGCCCCTTGACGATGTGTTCCTTAACTTAATAATTACAACGTCATCTAACAATATGGCAAATGGCCGCAAACTCGGCATCCGTGCATTGTCATTAATGCTCATCGCTGGTTTTCAGTTTGCTTCAAACTGTTTGTTTTTTTTTGGTACAATTAGTACATTGCTTAGAATTTACGCGATGTCTGTTCAAACTTACATCACAATACTTTAACATTGTATTAAAGAAGACAGAACGACCGCACTAAAATGCCTTGTAAAGTGTAACTATAGTCTACCTTTGTGAACTCATTGTCTCGGTCTATTATCTATGGCTCAAAGGAAGGTGTGAAGGACAGTCTTTTATAAGTATATTACGGCAGCGTATTTACTTACAAGTCGGTTTTTGTAAAACACGCCTTGGAAAGTTAACTTTAATTCGATAGTGGAGTTTCTATATCAAGTGAAGTTTTCAAAATTGGTAATAGAAGTCAGACTTGGTTAGAGTAAAAATTTTGTCACTATGGTCCAGTAAACAAAGTCTATTTTAAATCTTCCGATAAGTTCTAACTTACAAATAAATATGTCGTGTTTGGTATTGACATAACTTGACGTATTAATTTGCGAGTTAAATTTAACCGCTCGATTGCGAAGATACAAACATTTTTTTAAGAATTGTTTATTCTTAAAGTCGACGCGAAACATCTCTGCATTTTTATTCAGAAAAACCTACTCTACCATAGTTAGAAAACGAAATAGTATTAAGGTACGTAGAGGGTAATGATAATCGGCATAAGAGAGTCAACAGAATCAAAATAATTCAATAGGATTCCAATTGGGCGTATATTTAAAGTGCTTGTTAACGGTTTCCGGGTTTCTTTACGGCATTTGACAGTCTCTTCTTAAGGCAATATCTAACTGAAGGAAGTCTCAAAGAAAAAGAAATAGATTGGTGACATAAATAACAATACATTCATTATTTATCATCTTCTTTAATATACTTATCTCATAACCTTTGGGACCTTGCGTTGGACATACAAAAACCCCTTTGATAACTTTGAATGCTTTAGTTGTCAAAGGGGTATTTTGTTTGTCGCACTATTTTCTTATTCTTTATGTTGTGTTGAGTGAGATATCCTGGAGTGATAATAAAATTAGCACGTACAATAATATTTTTATCGCTGTAGTTCAGCGCTAACTGAAGGTTACATACAGAAATATAACGAACAGTGTGCGATCCGGAATAGAGTTTTGAATATGCGTTTAAAACTAAAATATCAATATGTGTAGTCTTGATATTCAAAACCCCAAAGACTACATACACTTTACTATATATACTTTATTTATTTTATTCGCATTTGTGAATCTGTTAATAGTTAAATTTGTCCTGAGATGGATGCTTTGTTTTTATAGTTGTCAATCAATTGACTGTGTTACTGGGTTACAGTGATCATGTGGATTATGGTTACTTCCGTCCCTTGGGCAGAATGGGTAAACACTAACTGAAAACCACCACGGTATGTCCTCTCGGCTCTGACTTTGCTGAACACTCGGGGAACCATTGTATTGTTATAACTCGTACTTCCCGAACGATCATGTATTGCCTAACTTTATTAATGTAAACTTATTTAGTACAGCGATTACAATAATACAAATGTACAAAATTGAACCAAAATTTTCCATATTATATTATAATATAGAACATTTTATAGCGATAGCGAGCATATAAATCATAATATATATTGGGAATACTTGCAGTATTGACTGTTTTTTCTTTTCTTTTTTATTTTGCAATTTTATAATCCCATTTCTTTAACAGCACACATACAAAGAAATCTATCACGTGTTCGAACAATGATATACTTTGGAACTAGTTTGTATATGGTCTTCTCAAAAAATATATATAATGGTATTACAATCGACAAATCGAGACTCGACGCAAAGGATACAGATTAGGTTTTATGACGTTAGTACGTACGTACCCATGCTTAGACTGGGTGTCGTATGGTGCAGGTTTTGCAATGTGGGTGGCAATTCTCTGCGAATGATGTTGAGACTTATTACGTTACACATAGAGTTTTAAATCTCTAAGTGGGCAGTTTCAAACGGAGCTCGTTTCAGCCTTTATATTTATTGTTTCTAAATGGGCAAGTATTATAATTTTCCTATACTGGTTTTGGTGACTGACTCGTTGATCCAGTGGAGAGCATTCGACTGCGGAAATTCTATCAAGAAAATTTTAAACCACAGGCTGGTTTAAAACTTAGGTAAAAGTGATTTCCACCTCTAGCTCGGAACAAGCAAAGTGGCCTTTTGATTATGATTAGCAACATATTGGGATAAAAATTGATGAACTCTCTTCAAGTTGCGTGTAGGATGAGTACTTTTTGGTATCGGTATACAACTACTTGGGCCTAGACGTGGGTCAATAATAGGCGGAGGATGAAACTGATCAAATAGACAAGTATTAGTTAATGAGAGTTAACTAATCATAGAAAATTATATGGTTTTAAGCTATTTTATTTTTAAAGTTGCCGAAATGTTTAAGCGAGAATAATATCTGAAATAAAAAGGTTTTATTGTGATTTTGCCTGCTAATGCACAAGGAATTAGACGTGAAACAAAAAAATGCAGTCATTCACAAAAAGCTACGGTTTTTCTTAACACGTCAAAGGTCACGTCTCGCAGTTGTAAAAGCAAACTTAATCAGTAGAAAATAAGATGTATTATCATTTATTTAAGGAAAATAAGGAAATTCAATGGATTTCCAAGATGTGACGCGTTTTCATTGTTCACTAATTTTCCGGATCGTGATAATGTAATGCAAAATAAATACTATATTAAGCAGCGTTACAGGTATAATGTGAGTTTTTGGAATTATGTGTTTTATTTGTTCTGGATTTTATGGGGAACGCTTGATTTGATTTTGGATTCATTCATATTTAATTGTACACTAATTTCGGTTTCTATCATCATCATCATGATCTATCCATTCTCGGCTCACTACAGAGCACGGTTCTCCCCTTAATATGAGAAGGGTTTGGCCATAGTCCACCACGCTGGCCATGTGCGGATTGGCAGACTTCACACGCCTTTGAGAGCAATTACGGAGAACACTCAAGCATGCAGCTTTTTTCACGATGTTTTCCTTGACCGTTGAAGCAAGTGATATTTTAATTGCTTAAAAACGCACATAACTCTTAAAGTTATAGGTGCGTGCCCGGGTTCGAAGCCCCGACCTCTGATTAGGAGGCTGACATCCTTACCACTAGGCTATCACAGCTCTATACGGGTTATATAGAGTTATAAAGGCCATCTTATTATTTTCTAGTAATATAGCAAAAAAAGGCTAACTTCTAGTATAGGCTAGTTTGTAATACAGGTGAGGACATCTAGTGGCTTATACGAAAGATTGTAGATGCTTTATTGATTGCATAAGAAAAAAATCAACGATGTCGAAGTATTTATTAAGCGCCAGTCTATTGTATTACTCACCGACATGATTACTAAGTGCGTAATAATTGATATCACCTTGAGGAAATGTGATATGTCGGTAAATTATAAAAATCCCACTTTTTATTAACACCACGGGTTTTTATTTATCCACTACAAGTTAGCCCCTAACGGCAATCTCACCTGGTGGTAAGTATTGATGCAGTCTAAGATGGTAGCAGACTAACCCGTTAGGGGTATGGTAAATCCGTACTCCTAATCGGTTTCTACGCGACATCATGCAGGAACGATAAATAGTTTGGCGACACGTCTTTTTCGGTAGGGCAGTGACCAGCCACGGCCGAAGCCTCCCACCAGACCAGATTCGAGACATGAATCGAACCCAGGACCTCCAACTTTATAATGCGACAGCGCGCGCTCTGCGCCTATATAATATATTTTTCCTTTTGTCATTTTTCAATAATCTTGCGTTGGTGGGAAAAACTCCTTTTAGTAACTTTTCCAACCAACAATAAATTCAAGGAAAATGTTTAGAAATGGCCACCGATTAGCCATTGGTAGTCAATACAGTAAAAATCTCATAATAGAGTTACCTATCTAAACCTAGAATTTGGATGCAAAGCTAGCTAGTTATCTAGTAAAGTTTATTTATAATTTTTGTCCATAACAACATTTAATTTAAGCTATGTTATCATTTATGAACATAATTTCTATCTTATCTACACTTCGAGTATGAGACTAACTCTGTCCATAACCGGAGGCAAAAAGCCTGAATATTTCTACTCGGTAGAGTGTGCATCCTGGACTGAAAGTAGAGTCACTAGAACCAGACTTGGAAGAAGTCCAATAAAGTATTTAATCAAACATTAAATATATACATAGAGGTATCGGAAATTTTATTATTACGTTGTCTTTAGCCCGTTATTCAACCGTTATTGTAAGGAGTAAATGTAGCTAAAGATAAAGTTTACGAAACGGGTATACCCACGACGTCACGAAATCGCGGTAGCAAGACTAGTTTGATGTATCCTTTTCCACTCTCTGCTTCATGTTCGAAAGCATACTTACAGCAGTAGAGCGCGTGTTGTGCATAATATCTTTACAATTGTCACTATTCGAGTATTCCCTTCTGAGTGGTGAGTTTACAAATAATTTTGTTTTGTCTCTCTGCTTACCTGTGCGAGTGACTTTAAATGGTGTCAGCAGCAGCATTGGCCTTAAACTTAAATATTTAAATAGTCGTTCATAGTTTCGCACGTAGTCCAATTAGTTTAGTGTTTTACGACTTTCATGTATTCGCTTTAAACTCCACCGCAAAAATCAATGTGACAAGTTATCGATTGCGTGTACGTAGAGGAAACATATTTTTTTCTCGAAATATCAAATTTGAAACTTAGCACTACATTTGGATCAACAATCACGTGCGCTAATGTTCTCATTTTTGGGAGATAGAAGATTATCCATAGTTTTAAATTATGTTGCCCATTATTGTCAAAGATGGCGCTATTTTGATTATATACAAATTAAAAGTTTACTTTTACGCGATCGATAAGTATTAAATTTCTCACTTTGTACGTTCACCTATTATAATTATTCGAACCCGTCTGGGGTTAATCATTTGTCAGGGGCAATTCAGATTTAATTGTAGGCTCCTATGAGCAGCGTACCGAAACACTAGTAATTGTTTGGTGGAACGGATTGTGGTCACTGTTTATTGTCACGTTGGTCACTAACCACGCCCTAAGTATACCATCCGACGCGACGTAATTAAACGTGGGCTGCCACATGCGATTCAACGTTAAACTAGCAGATAAGTTAACAATGAAAGCTAAGCTTACCATATTAAAGTATAAAAAATCGATGGCTCTAAGTAATTTTGGATAAAGCTGTAATATAGGATACTAAGTTAGATACTAATTCTTGAACTTTTTTTTCTAATCGGTTGTGATTTTTAATAGTTGTCTATCTGTCAACCATATCCAATCAATCCGCATTGGAATATTCCCATCATCATCTATCATCATCTTAATCTAGCCCATTGTGCCAAGTAATGGGTGCCTGCGCCTTGAGTAAGGATAATGGAGGTGGTATAAGTCCTCCAAAAGAATAGCTTTGTTTTATAGCTAAGATAAATAAAGCAAATTAAACTTATAAAGGTTTGGGAGGGAATCCATTGTGTAAGAAATCCATAACCTAGTGTACACACTATATAAGTTATAAGACTTCGGTCTCCCTTCGGATTGATACCAGATACGAACCTGTAACTTTTAAGAGCCATGTGCATTTTTAGCAACTATTTATATTACTGTAACGATATACTCGTAGATACCAGGAGAATGAAGTGTTACCAAAATACCTACCAACACAATTTGTCATGAACATTTGCGGCTAATCAAATATTAGATTAAATATTTCTTGTAAACTATTCGGCAAATTAAATAAGAATTGTGATATTTGTTTTAATTTTAACGTTGAAGGAAAACATCTGGTAAAACCTGCACGTCTGAGAGTTCTCCAAAATGATCCGATAGACGTGTGAGATCCACTAATCCACTTTTGGCCAGGAAAGGTATTGAGTTGATAATGACTCTAGTGATGATGCGATTATTTTCACAATAGATTTTCGATCGCAATTTTTACAAATAAATACATTGACAAGGACGTTTTTAATTTATTTTAGGCGCCATTCGATGTCATCGTATACCATGTGTAAATGAATCGATTATATACGGATACCTACGTCCAACCTCGAGAACGACTCATAAATCTTGGACGAAACTCAAGCTGAATAGAAACGTTCGTCGATACAGCACGCATTAGCACTTCAATAAGATGGTTAAATTTATGGTGCGTCAAATTTGCGCATACGATTAAATGTATTGTATTGTTAAATTGGCGCTGCTAATTTCAGTTTTTGATTTGACTTCTGTTAATGAATTTAAATTGTATGTTAACGACTTCGTCCGCATACAGCTTGTGATAAGTAATAATGAAGATTTTACATACGTAAAACCACGCGCCCTTGCTCGGATGTTTAAGACCGTACTGTGATTTTAATTAACCTATAACCTTCCTCAAGATTTGGGTTATGTAATACAAAAACGCTTATTCAAATCCGATGCGTAATTTTAGATACTAGCATAGTACACCCGTCAAATACTTTAATATAATAAAAATAGACGGTATAAAAACTTTTCCAAAATCATACCTAACATCTGTTTTACGTTAAAATAACAAAGTAACTGATACTGGTTTAAGTACATACTAGCAAAGTTAGTTGCTAAGTTACAAATTTAATATGTATATACTAGCAAAGTTAGTTGCTAAGTTGCAAATTTAAAACATATTAAAAAAAATGTTGTTAACGTATGCAACGTAGTATAAATTCCTGCATGTATGTAATTAATTAGTTAGTAAACCGTTGAATCCACCACGTATGTCAGCATTCTGGAGATCTACGACGAATTCTCATCTCATTTACAGCACGTAATTACGGCTCAGAAGCATGGTTTATGACTACGGACCTCACAAGAAGGCCCGTTACTCAGCGGGCCAGTATCTCTTCAGTTTAAATAAGACATGAGAAGATCCGGAGCAAAATCAGAACTACCGCAATGTTAAACGCACACAGCTCGGAGAAATGATGGATATTGTGGTCCCAACTAAGCGGTGATAGCCCAGTGGTTAGGGCGTCAGCCTCCTAATCAGAGGTCGGCGGTTCGAATCCGGGCACGCACCTCTATCTTTTCGGAGTTATGTGCTTTTTTAAACAATTAAAATATCACTTGCTTCAATCGGTGAAGGAAAACATCGTGAGGAAACCTGCACGCCTGAGAGTTCTCCATAATGTTCTCAAAGGTGTGTGAAGTCTGCCAATCCGCACATGGCCAGCGTGGTGGACTATGGCCAAACCCTTCTCATATTGAGAGGAGACCCGTGCTCTGTAGTGAGCCGGTAATCGGTTGATCATGATGTGGTCCCAAAGTGCGTGTCTGTAAGCAGCTTGTAAAGTTACAGCATTGGTCGACTCTCAACCAGGTGCCCGATCTAACTGGTAGGGAGCTGCACACATGTGGCTTAAATCGTGGACTTTGAAACTTCAGCCGTGGACATTAATTTGATATGATAATGATGACTTATTAAGAACTTCATTAGCGTAAGATTTACTTAGACACTAGCAGTAACCTAAGTAATTATATGGAACAAAAATTACCAATACGTGTATTGTCTACATTTTACGACAATTTCTACGTCTCGTTTTTTTTACGTTTTTGACGTTGTCCTCAACACTATTTATATTATTGGCATATTACATGCTAAAATCCTTTGCAGATACGGTCAAGAACGATATCTTGTTTAACAAATACAGTTCTAAGAGCATAATCATCTGCAAACGTCTTGTGTCAATTCATGCATATGCTACGTAAATATAGTGAAATAATGCTAATCCATGTGGCTAACGACGCGTTTGCCTCGGAATGTCAACAGAGATAAATAGCTGCGACATGCACATTACGCCTATACATTAGATTTATAAATCCTAAGAAGACATCATCATGATCAACCCTTGCCGGCTCACTACAGAGCACGGGTCTCCTCTCAATATCACAAGGGTTTGGCCATGGTTCACCACGCTGGCCATGTGCGGATTGGCAGACTTCACACGCCTTTGAGAACATTATAGAGAACTCTTAGGCAAGCAGGTTTCCTTCACCGTTGTATGAAATGAAGTTGCTTAAAAAAGTACATCACTCCGAAAAGTTAGAGGGTTCAAACCCCCGACTTCTGCCCTAACTACTAGGCTATCACAGCTTTAAGAATACACATCTATAGTCGTATTTCTTAGTTATATTTTTGATCTACTAGTTGCGCGTCATCATCTAATATTATTTTACGTCAAACAAGCAGGATTTTTAAATCGTAAATCAATAATTTAAACGGATAAAACGAGTTATTTTAATAAAACAACTTAGCAATATAATGTTCTTAAATTTATTATTTAATTATTTAATTATTTAGCCAGAAAAAATATTACGGGTGGGTGCATTTGTTATTACATTAAATAACACAATAGAACCTACGTATTTAAATCATGATTGTTGGTTATCGACGTCCATCAGAAACTACATGAATATGTATTGACAACTTGAAGTGTGCGATTCGGCGTCATCGACGAAAATAATTCTAATATTATGAATGCCTACACTGACTGCTTTACGCTAAAGCATACCCTTATTGCAAGTATAATTATGGTATACGTATCCCTGCCTAATCTATATATATAAAAGCGAAAGGTCACTTACATAAAAACTATAGGGTAAATTAGGGGTTTGAAGTTTGTATGAAAGTCCTATGTTTTTTAATTTAGTGTCCCGAAAATCGGCAATTTGACATTTGTCTGCAGCTTACTTTCTGAAGCAGGGCATTGGCCGCACGGGAAACCTCAATCTTACGGGAAGTCAGCAATTCTACGCAGACGAAGTCGCAGATTTATAATTGCTTGACCATTTCGGAGCGTTTACTTCAGGTTTTAGTTCGGTATATTGTTGTAAATATTTTCTCTATCTCTCGCTTATTTGAACTTCTCGACTTTCTTCAACTCGATTGTTTTTTTAGAATATGCCGGGTTTTCAGTTAATTTCATTGGCATCTTTTTAGTTACAAGATGATGATGAGCGAGGCTCGTTTCACAAGATGACCTTTAACTTATATCATCGTTTAGTCATAAATGATACTTTATTCCCTCGCAAATTACATTTGATTTTTTCGTTAGGACCATTAAAGTGCATAAGTGTAAGAAACTATTCCTTAAACAACTATAAAAATCTTATCCAATTTAACCTTGAACATGCGTTAATACGTTTGCCAACAAAATGTGCACATACTCGTACCTAATGTACAAAAGTAAACTGTTATGTGACAAGTGCTAAGAAAATTCAATGTATAAACATCGAAGTGTATAATTTATATAGGTACAATACAATAATTATTCATTCATCATCATGATCGACCCATTGCCGGCTCACTACAGAGCACGGGTCTCCTCTCTATATTGGAAGGGTTTGGCCATAGTCCACCACGCTGGCCATGTGCGGATTGGCAGACTTCACACGCCTTTAAGAACATTGTGGAGAACTCTCAGGCGTGCAGGTTTCCTCACGATGTTTTCCTTCACCGTTGAAACAAGTGATATTTTAATTTTTTTAAAACGCACATAGCTCCGAAGAGTTATAGGTGCGTGCCCGGATTCGAACCGCTGACCTCTGATTAGGTGGCTGAGGCCCTGACCACTAAGCTATCACCGCTTCTTCACTATTTAAAAATTCTTCACTAATATTAAATTATTCATTATTAATTCTTAAATATATGATTTAATGTAATATAGTTACCGAGAGATTTGCCCTTTGTTATAAAAACAATGAATCTTCTGACCTGTTGACATGAGCTGTTTTTACGAAGTTTCCTGCAATTTGACCTTGAATTAACTCCGCCTAGTACTAGAAATGTTTAGTCCGTTTTACCTGTGCTCTGTAGTGAGCCGATAATGGGTGGATCGTGGTTGATGATAATACGTATTGGCTGAGCAAATAAGCTCTTTGCGGCACTTTAGGTTTTAACAGTCCACCCAGAGGTGGTTTTTCTTACATAATAAGGTTTTTTAAAACTGATACTATCTATTTTGATTGCAACTATCCAAGAAATTCATATGTCTGAGTTATTACAATCACGTTGCATCATCGACATTACAGACATCGGACACGTTAACATCGAATGGTTTATTTTCGAAACGTATTAACAGCTTAAATAGATAACCAAACAACTAGAAACTACATCGTGTTTGTAACGAAATAAACGTGTGCTTACATTTTTCAACCGACTTGAGTTTGTCTAACGGTCCAAATTTTTAATCAATCCAATCCTAAATCTAGAGATAGCAGATTGATTTTGGTAGTGTCTATCTTTTTCCTTCTATTGGATTCTGATAAGGACAGCGTTATTAAAATTTGTAAGTTGCCGGATTACATTGATTATTTACTTCGGACGCGAGTGTTCAACTAGTTTAACCGTAATTACTGTGCTTATCTCAAACACTTCAGCTTTGAAATTCCAACAACGCATACCACAGTCTTTCATTACTAACAAATGCAGCTGCGAAAGCAAGCTTTGTTCGGGCTTTGAGATGCGACTGAGTACTAGACGCGGGAGATTTCTAAACGGTTTCTTGTTTTCAACATATGTAGGAGTACATGTTTGTTCTGTGTACATTATCTCACATCGGAAACACTACTCCTTAAAGTCGTGCCTCGTATATTGGGAGCATAGACCTTAGGTTACCGAGTTTAATGTAAATAATAATGAATTGTAATCCATATATATCGTGATCAACCCATGCTCTTATACTACTTATCACATTCTCTTATTCTCTGATATTTTAATTGGTTAAAAACGCACATAACTCCGAAAAGTTAGATGTGCGTGCCCGGGTTCGAACCCCCGACCTCTGATTCTGAGCCTGACGTCCTCACCTTTAGGCTATCACAGCTTATCCATATATATATACCTGTCTATTCTGATATTATTCTGTATTCGATTTTACGCTTAGTACGGTCGAAGGAATTAAGAGATTTGGCAAATTTAAGCGCATATGGACACTTAGAGTAGAAAGGTAGATTTTTTTATATAACATATTTATCGACCTCTCGACGGCAAATTTTTCATAAATGACACTATTATTACATTATAATAATAAATATTAATTCAATTAGGCGTTAATTCGCTAATAATTCGATTGCATAATTAAAAAATTACCGAATTTGTAAGGGAAATTCGTATTTTTTTAAAATTATATAGGTACTTAATAATACACCAAAAACTCAGTCTACCTCTCATTCAAGCCTATTAAATAAAAAAATATTTTAAAATGTCTAGTAAGTGGTTTTGAACAATCAAATATGTAGTTAATAATGTTAAGATATTGGAGGAATTTGTGCATAGATATAGGAATCCTTAGGTTATGCCAATCCTAAGGTTGCCTGGCATAGATCGTTACTAAGCGATAAGGCCGCCTTTTGTATTCTGTTTTTTCTTATTTATGTTTTTATTATTATTTCTATTTTTACTTGTGGTGTACAAAAAAAGAATAAATAAAAAAAAGATAAGTGTTCCTATGAATGAAATACTTCTTTAGTTTTCATCATCATCATCATGATCAACCCATTACCGGCTCACTACAGAGCACGGGTCTCCTCTCGATATGAGAAGGGTTTGGCCATAGTCCACCACGCTGGCCATGTGCGGATTGGCAGACTTCACACGCCTTCGAGAACATTATGGAGAACTCTCAGCCGTGCAGGTTTCCTCACGATGTTTTCCTTCACCGTTGAAGCAAGTGATATTTTAATTTTTTTTTTTTTTTTTAAACGCACATAACTCCGAAAAGTAGTTTTTAGTTTTAACTAGTAGATATTATAAGAACTCCAATTTAATCTTGATTATCTACATAGCTTTAACATCTGCACTCTCATATTGCAGTCATGCGATAGTTTTTCTTCCACATTATATTATAGTCGTCCAGCTATGGAATTATGGTAACATTTGACTTATAGAACTGGTCGGACGGCCTCCATTAGATATTGAATGTTTACCTTATTACTTATGGCCGCCGACGCGTACAGAAATAAAAACACGCCCACGTCTTATAATAGCCACGTCCCGAGGAATAGTACTGGGATTGTTGTTTAAAAGGGTACTTTTGAATTTGGACGTATAATAGGTACCTACAGTGCAACAGAAGGTGAAATGAGTACGGTGTATGTACCAAACGTGGTGCAGGCTTTGTATGAATGACCGCTCTTTCATCCTGCTCTAACACACTATATAGAGCGAGATGCAGTAACTTTTTTAACAAAACGCGGATGTACAATCAGACACAAGCATATCTGACCAATGTACACAATAAAACTCAGTTCAGGTCAAAGTGAATATCTTTGTATAGCGAAAAGTATGTATTAAATATGTGTATGAAGGATTGCTCTTTCATCCTGTTCTCACACACAAGCTAGAGCGAGATGCAGAGTAGTATTTTTAATTAATTTAACAACATAAATAATCAGAAAAAAAAATGTACTCGAGACTTAAATATATTTAGTAGCATTAGTACAAGTTTTGCACAACCGCAAACGTGCATTCGCCTTCGATTAGTAAAATACTATAAGGTAAATGTAAAATATGTTTTATGTTTTAGAATTAGAGTCGCAATTTCCGTACCACTTATTTTTATGTTACAAACTTGTGCTGGTATGAAAGTGTAGACGATTATGACTTTTAAAACTAGGTAAGTACGTTTCAATTTACGACTCTCAGCTAACAAATCTTATATTAACGTTACAGGTCAGGTCCAATTATATTACCATCACCTATGTATAGCAGAAGCAAAATGTATATATTCTAAATTAGACTATAAGGTTACATTAGCATATCTAAAACTAGTGTACGATTTGGGAGATTACGAGCCGAAATTATGTTAAACTACCTAATAAATCTCTTAAAACCAATAAAATTAATATTCAAACGTTTACTCACACTGGTAATTAATATTCGACCTCAAAGTTATCTGTGGTTTTATATCTACCTAGTTGTTTACATGCTTGAGCACTGTTATTGGTATAACAACATGATACCTGATACCTGAATTTGATAACGAATGCTCAGGTATATTATGTGACTTTAGTAGGTATATACTTTCATATTCGCGATCAGGTGATAATGTCATTTATACGAGATATTAAAATGTTGTAGAAGCGGTGATAGCCTATTGGTTAGGGCGTCTACCTCCTAATCAGAGGTCGGCGGTTCGAATCCGGGCACGCACATATAGCTCTTCGGAGCTATGTGCGTTTTAAAAAAAATAAAATATCACTTGCTTCAACGGTTAAGGAAAACATCGTGAGGAAACCTGCACGCCTGAGAGTTCTCCATAATGTTCTCAAAGGCGTGTGAAGTCTGCCAATCCGCACATGGCCAGCGTGGTGGACTATTGCCAAACCCTTCTCATATTGAGAGGAGACCCGTGCTCTGTAGTGAGCCGATAATGGGTTGATCATGATGATTAAAATGTTGAGTAACCTTGTCAGTTCATAGATATATCACGCTGACTGTACATACACACAATTTGGGTGGATATTGAAACTTTCTCTGTGCAATAAAAACGAAGCGTCGGTACAAATAGTTCTTTGTCCGAAACTAAACGTGGGAATAACCAAGGGTGGACACACAATGACCGACAGAGTACCACCATCGTTGAATGGGCCACGCGGTGCTCTTGAGTGGGAAAGTTTCAAAGTTTATTTAACTACTAGATACAAGTAATGTGTAATGATCTCAGAAGAGTGCTAAAGAGCTATATTCATGTTTTTATGGGAAAAATGAAAGACCGATGAGTCGGCTGGTTGGTGAGTGGATAAGGAAATTAAACAATTTACAAGTATTTTTCATTGCCTTCGTATTTGTATTGATTTGTCTTCAGCTTCGATCTAAAATATAGTTTGATTATTTATTTGTTAAAAGGCTTGTTCGCAATGGATATTTGTTTAATAAATAATATAGGATATTAGGATACTAATAGATGTGGCCAGCAACGTAAGAGTCAAAAAAACAAAATAAAAGAGGATTAAAACATTTTTTTTATACACGACAAGTGGGCCCTTGACTGCTATCTCAGCTGGTGGTAAGTGATGATGCAGTCTCGGATTGTAGCGGGCTAACCAGTTAGGGTTGGTGAACCCACACTTCTTATTGGTTTCTACGCGACATCGTGCCGGAACGCTAAAGCGCTTAGCGACACGTCTTTGTCCGTAGGGTGGTAACTAGCCACGGCCGAAGCCTCCCACCAGACCAGATTCGAGACAGGAACCGACTCCGTGGTGCAGACCGAGCACGTACTGCACCACGGAGGTCGTCAAATTAAAAACAAAGGTAAAACTATCAAAAAGATTAATCCGAATTGTAACACAAAGCCGAAGCAAAAACATTAAGCTATTGACTGATTATCTCGACCTATTACGGGTAAACTGTAATAGGTACTTTACTTTCTGTCAGACTTCACAAATGGCCCGTAAAACTTATGAAGAAAACTTAAACTACCTATAAGAATTCAGTCACGAATTGGTAGCCTTATTTTCTTTCGTTTGCTATTTGAAAAGCCAATGTGTTCGTGTTTAAACATCCGACAACGCAATGAAATGAACAAAAACGAAATATCACACTTTAGAATTTGATATAAGTTATACATTTTAAGTGTATATTTTAATACATATCTTTAATATATAAAGCGGTGATAGCCTAGTGGTTAGGGCGTCAGCCTCCTAATTAGAGGTCGGCGGTTCGAATCCGGGCACGCACCTCTAACTTTTCGGAGTTATGTGCGTTTTTAAACAATTAAAATATTGCTTGCTTCAACGGTGAAGGAAAGCATCGTGAAGACTTGCACGCCTGAGAGTTCTCCATAATGTTCTCAAAGGCGTGTGAAGTCTGCCAATCCGCACATGGCCAGCGTGGTGGACTTTGGCCAAACCCTTCTCATATTGAGAGGAGACCCGTGCTCTGTAATGAGCCGGTAATGGGTTGATCATGATGAATATATAAAGAACTGTTAAGAACAGACAAGAAAAGGTATCTTAACATTAAGGCGACCATAAACCGATTATATACACATCATCATCATCATCACTTCAACCGATAGACGTCCACTGCTGGACATAGGTCTTTTGTAGGGAGTTCCAATGGCCACGGTCTTGGGCCGCTTGTATCCAGCGGCTCCCTGCGACTCGTTTGATGTCGTATATATACACAAGGTACACATTATTATAATACACAAGTGACAAATTGTGTCTGTCTGTTTAATTGTTAACTCAACCTCAACAGCTGACTAATCACTAAAAATAATCCGGACTTTTTTTCAGCTAGATCTTTTATGACATTTCTTATGTTAAATCGGATTATTAATCGGAGATTTTTTTGGAATAAAAGATAATCTACGATACTCTCCGGATTTCTAGCTAGGCAGATTGAATATTTAAGATTATTAATTAGCCTTGTCTAATTAGTGTTGTCTTTTATATTTTACTACTAGGTACTTACTTTTTTTTTATTACCTTACAAGTATTCCTTTTTGTTTTATTTCTATATTTTAAGGTTTATTAAAATTTAACTTGTTTCCAGACTTGTGTGTTGCAAAATCATCAAAATAATTTTATATTACGTTATTTATAGGTGATTTTTTTAAATTGAAGGTAATTTATAAGCCCTTGTCATAAGTAAAGGATTTACTGATCTAATTGTGCATGTTGCCAGGTTGAAAGTTGAAACAGTAAGAATATTATTCGTTGTTTTCGACGAATCGATCGGCAGGTTGGCAGTTTCCTTGAAACGTTCAACCGCGGCTCAGTGGAGCAGACATCGCCTGATTTTATGATGAAAGGTGCTTCGCGTGACTTGGCAAGGCAGCGTGAATTAATGCGATATTGAAAATGAAAACCAATTTGTTAAACGAATATCATGTGATACCTTCATAAGCATACTTAGTACGGGTTATTTATTAGTCTATGCGATCTATATATGTTTTCTATGAAGACGAACATTTGGAAAGGTTGCTATATCGGTCTGCAGGTAGGACCAAAAATTAGATATTGGGTTTTCTGTCTATCAATTCGTAGTAATTACCAGCTAAAAATTAAGCAACCCCGTAGACCACTTTTAGCTGTCGATTATTGTTACACATACACAAACATGATGTTTTCATAATCGTCAAAGGCTGTCTAAGCACATTATAGCGGCGTAATGGTTCTTAACTTTTAAATCCCTTTCTCTTCTAGAAAAAGAATAAAGACGTTTTGGTCAGTATAATCATATAAAGATCCGTTATATGAATAAAATACTCCCTTGTTATAGGGGCCCTAATGTGGCTAGAATGGCATAATGAAGGGACTCCCGACAACAAGACATAGATAGATAGATAGATCTACAGATGACATTAACAGGAAAAAACAGAAATAACATAAGATTTATATCAAACAGTTTACTTATGCCCATCATACGACTGACTGATACACCAATCTAAAATTAAAAAAAAACTCCAGTTTTTCGTAATAAATACATGACAACTAGAGTAACAAATGACATCTGTAATTCTATAAGAGTGGATCTGTGATACAAATTAAATTACATAGATTACATGTCCAAGCGAGGTTAACAATCCACTATCATTAATTAGTTATAAACGAGTATGTAGTTTTTAAATTACAAATCAAGTAAAATAGTTTATATTGATTTCCGACGATTTTATTATCTGTATTTAACTATTGAATTGTTAACAGAACATTGTGTGCATTCAGTCGTAAGAGAATTTGAAAAGAGAAAGGCTTTCCACTTTTTCCATGTTGCAATAAGCCGATGACTAAGATCTATTGCGTATCTGCTCCCAATTCAAATCAGCCAGATGCATTCGTTCCATAGCAAAAGACCCACTTCTCATACTAATGAACCTAACTCGTTCTAAGCTGGCACTGCAATGCTATTCTCAAACTCATACATTTCCATATTGGTATACAGCGAGCGAATATCTTTAAAGAGCTAACTCTGCTTAAATTTTTTAATTTAATTTCGGAATTATTCATTTTTATTTGCGATATCAAAAAGCATACTGCTTTAGCGTTATTCAAAAATAAAACCTGTAATTGATTTTGAATCTATTTATATTTAAAACGAAAAATCAAATATGTCCTACTGGTTATTTTTTCAACTTCAAAGATTTTTTTATCTAAGCTGAAAATGAATGTTTTTCGACACAAAATGAAGAAATTATTGTAATTTCTAGTATAGCTGTTTTCATATAGACTTATTTCAACGTTGACGCAGCGTCGGAATCGTAATCGCAAACGTATCAACGCTTTAGAGAATGATACGGTTGTATGAAAATTTTAAAACGTGGGCTTAGCGACGTTTTGTTTCTAGGAATTATACGGAACATTATGGCAAGAAAACAGTGAATTTATTCACTATATCTTGAGATGTGGTATACAAATAAGTAACAATGTTTCTGTTTCTACGCGAATGGCGTGGAACAGTGGGAGTCTATTTTATAAGTATGTACTTACGAACGGGAAAAACACGAATAAAGATTATACCTATCTGCACTTAGTATGAAGATATATACGGTAACTACATTCGTTAACTTAAAACTAAAGCTACGAAGCTACTTACGAACAGGTGAAAGAAGAAGCCCACAACCAACTTAGCCGGGCAAGTTTTATTTTTGTTATTACCATCTCACACTGTCACTACAAGTATTTAATAGCAATTCTGTTTATTTATTTGGGAAAACCATCAGCTAATACCATCAATTTTATCATAACCATTTTTTATGGTTTTTTTTTCACTACAAGTTAGCCCTTGACGGCAATCTCACCTGGGCGTGATGATGCAGTCTAAGATGGTAGCGGGCTAACTTTTTAAGGGTATGGTAGACCCGTTCTCCTAATTGGTTTCTGCGCGACATCGTTCCAGAACGCTAAATCGCATGTCGACACGATACGTTGTGAGCTAATATGAATGTTTAGAGGAACTAGTTAGTGCATTGAACGTCTGGAATAACCTTAGTGATTTTTATTAAGACCAACTTCACTAACAGTGCGTTGTTCTATATCTATCTAGGATAAATGAAATATTGCGTCACTAAAATCGTCCACATTAAATTTTCGTCACAAGAAGTGAATTATCACTAGCCTCAATAATTTAATAAAATCTGTAGGTTTGAAGCATTGATTTACCACTAGCCGTAGATAGAGCGCGTCATAAAAAAACAAGGCGAGAATTTTTCACCAACTAACTATACATTCCTACATATCGGTACATCGATGTACTACAACCCGTCTAATACAAAAGACATCTGGCCGTTATATTATTTATAACGGCGCGTAGTGCTTTGTAATTCATTCGTTAGAATCGGTTACTTTCGTCTAGCTTTGTCACACACTGGGGGAAAGGAGTGTACGCGTCGCTATTTGTTCACTACTTTTCCGTCTAATTTTTTGAGCCTTAATAATCGATCTACGGGTAGTGGTAGATCAATGGTTTGAAGTGAAATGTTGTATAATCTTACTACACTGATGCATAAATCTTTGTAGGAACACAAATGATGATTTATTTTATTCAAATGTGGAGTTTCCATTTTTTATGGCAGTAGGTATCTTAGCTACGTCAATTACGACAAGCAAACGATGACAATCAAGTTGATTGTCATAATAATAGGTAACGACAACTGCATCATCTGTTATTGACCTCGTTTTAATGTAATTGTAACTCTGTCTCAGGTTAATTTACAACATCTCTAATGAACATGATCTATGTAAATAGTTTTTTTTTTTGTTTTTAATAGACCTTTTTGACGACCTCCGTAGCGCGGTGCGTGCGCTGTTTCAAGTTGGAGGTCCTGGGTTCGATTCCCGGCTCGGGTCTGGTCTGGTGGGAGGCTTCGGCCGTCGCTAGTTACCACCCTACCGACAAAGACGTGTCGCCAAGCTATTAAGCGTTCCGGCACGATGTCGCGTAGAAACCAATTAGGAGTGTGGGTTTACCATACCCCTAAAAGGTTAACTCGCTACCATCCTAGACTGCATTATCACGTACCACCAGGTGAGATAGCCGTCAAGGGCTAAGTTGTAGTGTATAAAACTAATTATTTTCTCTGTTTTGAAGATATGAAATGATTGGAAGTGTAGTCAAATTTATAAACATTTTTGAACAGTTCAGTACTTTCCAGCCCGAATGTAGGTGTCTACTTGATTGAACCAATACTAATCAAGATCAAAGTAATATCTATATATTATGGCTCATTGAAAACCTTATCAGGAGTGGAAATCGTGTTGTAATTAACTATGCTAACTTATTACACATGCTGACTTTGCAAATGTCCACCACTCGATACCATAATTAGGAAGTAAACGTCAGTTGAGTGCTGTAACCTTCACTGAATGCAATGTTAGGGTATTTATAATGACCCTGTCTTTCCACCTGCACAAGGTTCATCGGGGCACGGTTGCTTTGGGAGGTATGTGTGAAAGGTCGGAATGCGGGAGCCCAGGGAGGAGTGCCATGAGTGTTGCTACGCTCAGGATGTAACACACGCTGGATTCGTGCGGTCAGTTGTCGAACCAGCAGAAATAATGTCTTGGGCCGCTGTCACCTCATAATGCGTAGAGTTTATGACCCGAAAGGAGACGGCGAAGGAGCATCGCTGGGTTTTAGCGGTGCTCTGGTCGCCAGTCAGTCAGACGGCGAGTCCCGGATACCTCGCCGGAAGCCGCTTAGTTCTGCCTGCGCCGCTTCCGGAGGGGATGCGTTAACACATTTCCCAGCGTTAAAGAGTCTAAGCTTGTATATATTAATCCTATTTCACATTGGCTTGGATTTTGTTCAGTCTGTTTCACCAGGTCTAAATTTGAGCATTATTATAAAATGGAAACATTTAGTTATTTGTCAATTAACTTTAAAACGACAGACTCGATCAGAGTTATTAAAAAAAAACTTTAATATCTTCTTCCTTCATTATTGGAAAGGTATTCTCCTCTATAAATTTATATAAACCTACACGAAGGCTATATGACTTTCTGGATTAACATAGAATTTCGTTACAAATAAAACTAAATAGTACCCAGAGCTAATTTCAGTAATGTGGAAATGATACGCTCTATGAACAGAGTCGCGGTCTATTGTCAAGAGTTTGAACACCTTTATTATTAATTCATTGTGATAGGTAGTTGACCCTTACAAAAATAATGTGTATGTATAACACAATCATAAGGGTTGATGCTGTGATATTGTTTACACCCGTCTGACTCTTATCGCAGACTTCGCAGTCTTAGGATGGAAATATCTTGTTTTTCACTTCATTGTTTGCGATTAACATTCCTTTATGATAAGCTTCATAGAACTAATTAGAGACCGCTCTGGCTTGTTCTTTCTTTCTGATATATTCGAGCGTACGTTTAAATAAATGCTTTTTTGTTAAATAACCACAAACATCGCACTATATATTTAGTGTTTTAATAAAAATATGATCTTAGATAAGTTGGATACTTGAATTAATGGCAGCATGGCTAGTTGGTATATGCAATTTTTATCTACATGTGTAAATGTACGTCTATACATTCCTGAGCTAATTATCGTTCTATAGTTAAAATTTTAAAATATTTCTTAATTATATACATACTTTGCTATTTAACTTCTCATATACCGCAATGTACATTTTGCTTTATTTACTTGCTTAGGCCTACGAGATCTGAGACAATGTTCTTGCATCGCAACTTCAGGAAAACAAATTCCATCTTAAATAAAAGGACGGGGCATGCCACGCAACGCAATGGCAGGACTTGGTCACAATTTTAAACTCATAACTCAAATTCTAATTAATTTAGATTAGATACTTATTTTTAATTCAGAGTGTAGAGAGTATGGTTTCATAATTCACTAGGAATTAAAGGTGACATCATGATTTCAATAAGAAAACACATTCTTAAAGCAGGAGGAAAATAATGGTGATTTTTCTTATTACAAGGTAGCTCTCGACGGCTATCTTACCTGGTGGTAAGTGATGATGCTGTCTAGGATGGTAGCGGGCTAACCTGTTACGAGTATGGTAAGCCCACGCTCCTCATTGGGTTCAACGCGACATCGTGCCGGAACGCAAAGTGGTAACTAGCCACGGCCGAAGCCTCCCACCAGACCAGACTCGAGCTGGGAATCGAACCCAGGACCTCCAACTTTATAATGCGATAGCCCGCGCACTGGGCCACGGAGGTCGTCTTGTTTGAGCTCACCCTCCAAAATATAAGTTTAAGATGCTAGAACAAGTTAGAAGATATACATGTGTTTAGTTCAAAAGGTTAATTAGGCTAAAATATTCTTTATTGAAAACAATACTATGTACCTAGTTGCGATGATAGTTTCGTCTACTGTGACGTAGTGCTAGTCGTTGGTAAATGTATAATGTAGGTACTGTGTTATATCGATCAATATTTACATGAAATCTGTTTTGACGATGCGATAAAAATAAATTATGTATCTGCATTATATGACGATAGTATTTAAAAAAAAAACAGCTATATATTTGCTGATAGTAAAAGTTCTGTCAGTTTAAATAGTTTAAATTGGCATTAGCAAGCATTTTTAAGACCCACATTTTTCTGATAAATACCTACTAGTAGTTAAGTTTTTTTTTCAGATGGGATACTTGACTTTTCTATTCGCGACATGTTTTTCATTTGTCACTACAAATGCACATGCTTAGTATATCTATATAAGTAAAGCTATTAAAAAATTATGAGACTTTTATGTTAAATTCTATTAAACCGTTTGCTGTTGGCGCTGCCAAAGTTTTCGGTGGTGGCTAGATTGTTTTTTGGTAACGTTACTCACCTAGCATCACTACACGTAAGATATTATATCCTATTGAAATTAGCCGACCCGTCCAAATATGTAAGTAAATAAATGTACGTGATAAACATTGATCTCTGTGAGGATACCACACTAGAAGCTATGACTGATATCAGTGAATTTAATGTACTATGTCATAATATAATTTTTAGCATACGTATTAAGGTAAAGTACCACTATAGTGAATGAATTTTATCATGCCACTAAAAATTATACGAAACAGTTTTTTCTAATATAAGGAATATATGATTATAGTACGTATTGCCATGATAAATTTAGCAATTGAGGTTATCGAAGAAAAGGGTTCGATAACGTACCTACCTATGCGGATGCAAACTGAGCTCAGGTAACATGCGATTACACGAAATTATAAAAAATAATGCTTGTTTTCACATGAAATCACTAAGTACACACTTTAATGTTCTGTTTACTATTCTATACAGTTCTATACGAATAACTCCTTAAAAAGCTGTAATAGCTTAGTGGTTAGGACATCAGCCTCCTAATGAGAGGTCGGGGTTTCGAACCCGGGCACGAGTCTCTAACTTTTCGGAGTTATGTGCGTTTTTACATGATTAAAATATCACTTGCTTCAACGGTGAAGGAAAACAGCGTGAGGAAACCTGCATGCCTGAGAGTTCTCCATAATCTCCTCAAAGGAGTGCGAAGTCTGTCAATCCGCACATGGCCAGCGTGGTGGACTATGGCCAAACCCTTCTCATATTGAGAGGAGACCCGTGCTCTGTAGTGAGCCGAGAATGGGTTAATCATGAACTTATAAATATATTTTTCATAATATTGTGTCATTTGGAATTTCTCACGTTGCTTTTATGAATTGTGTAACAAGTTTTCAACAGTAAGAAATGCTTTGGCTAGTCATCCCAACCGTTCAAGATCCGCGATCGTGACAATACAATAAAAGACGTAACGTACGCGTGATGACACATGAGAGCCCTTGCATGTGAGAAGTTGTCACAAAATTTTCCGTGCGCAATTAGAACTTTAGTGACCAAGAATCAGAGCTGTTCGTCCAATACAATTTTATCTATAATCCTTCGCGTATGCTCGCAGTATGGTCAGGCGGAAACTGTTAGCCATAAGATATCATCAGATCACTTCCTTAAAATGCAAACAAAGCTATTCCGAGCGAGCGGCGAGCACAATAAGGTTCGCGGCGTGCGTGCAGATTGCAGTATGTCTGGAATGTTCAGCGGGTTCTAAGAAAACTGCTCTCAGATTCCTGTCCGGTATTATTGCAGGATTTTTTTTAACTCCGCAATTATATGAGGGTTTTTTTTCTTGTCATTTTATAGGGATATTATTGACAGCCTATTATTTCTCAATAAGATTATAAATTGTCGTCATCGTGGGTGTAGCTGTAGAATTTTTTAATGATTACTGTATCTCCTTATCTTTCAGAACTTTCAAATCACAGAGATTTTGTGATAAGACTGATTTTATAATTTCTACGTTTGGAGGTTTTCAGTTTAACTTAATAGAGTTTTAAACAGTAAATGGCAGTTTTCGAAGACCTACGTGGTGCAGGTCGTGCGCTGTCACATTTTAAAGTTGGAGGTCCTGGGTTCGATTCCTGGCTCGAGTCTGGTCTGGTGGAAGGCTTCAGCCTAGGTTACCACACTACCGACAAAAACGTGTCGCAAAACGGTTTAGCATTCCCGTACGATGTTGCGGAGAACCCAATTAGGTGTATGGGCTAGTCACACCTCTAACATGTTAGCCCGCTACCATCTTGTAGTGGATAAAAAAAATGTATTCAGAAGAATTTGAATTTTCATTCACTTAACATTTGTTTTAAATGATTACTAATCAAATCTGGTATTATTCTTCATTTAGGTTATTTAACGATCTTAAATTCAGCCCTCAACCATATTAACATCCAAATCATATATTTCTTATTTATTAACATTATTTTATTATTTACTCGCAAGAACTAAATTATTTATTAACATAAAATAAATCACGTTTTTTATCTAAATATATATATTTATTATGATTATATGAATTAAGTACGTATTGTTTTATTGGTTATGATTCCTTCCTATATTACATATTTGTACATATACACCTAACTTTTTTTAATACGAAGCAATATCCTTACTTGTAACAATCGACATCTTTATATGGCAACATTAAATGCATAAAGTTTGTAGCACATGATCTGTTAGTCTCTGTTATTGAAGACATGCCGGCTTCCTTTGTATTATCGACGCCTGCCATTCACAAGGTTATGGATTTCAACAGATCAATGATTCGCAAAGATGAACCCGATTATTATAATGGAAATATACTTACATCCTTGGTTTTATTGCAAGGCATGAACCATTCATGTAATCAGTAAATTGTTTTTGTGTAAGATCTTTGTTACGGATTTATAATGGGGCATGATTTTACAATACATATTGCAATCTTTTATAATAACAGCATCACATTTAAAGAGTAATTAAACAAATTAATCTATAATCATCATCATGATCAACCCATTACCGGCTCACTACAGAGCACGGGTCTCCTCTCAATATGAGAAGGGTTTGGCCATAGTCCACCACGCTGGCCATGTGCGGATTGGCAGACTTCACACGCCTTTGAGAACATTATGGAGAACTCTCAGGCGTGCAGGTTTCCTCACGATTTTTAAACGCACATAACTCCGAAAAGTTAGAGGTGCGTGCCTGGATTCGAACCGCCGACCTCTGATTAGGAGGCTGACGCCCTAACCACTAGGCTATCACCGCTTCAATCTATAATGCTAAACTAATATTGGTAATACCTACTGGTAAATTAAAACTACATTTACATTGGGCATTACTGCGACCCATGAGCTTTTGCAGCACCTAGGATTCAAAGAGATTAGATAGTATAGAAGCGGAATCCATCCTCATAATCAAACCGGAACGCTAAATCTGCTAAGCGCTGATCTCTTCAATACTTTAATGTATCGTGTGGTGTGTCATATAAAAATATCGTCGCATAAACGTGGCTTTGGCCTACACGTCTGTGCTGATGTCTTTCCTATTCCTATTTCTGTGAAGTTCCTTCTCTGACTTTGGCAAATTCTTATTTGAATTTGCCAAAGTCAAAGTTTTGACAAATCTTTCAAATATACCTAGCGAACGTTAGTACCCAATCTTGAAGTACAAAAACCAGTTTGCAACAGTAGTACCTAGATGATTTGCCTCGCACAGACCTCGTGATTAATTAGGACTTTAACACATGGGCATCTAGATCAACTGAATTGTGTCGATTGATTGCTACCGGCTCATTGCCCACTCCATCTGATGTCACCTTCGCTTTGATCAGCTCAATTTTCACGGGATCAATTATACCAATTGTGACCTATTTGTAACAACCGTGGTACGTTTAATTATTCAATAGCTTTTATATTCATTTTTTTTTTGTTGTCCGGCGACTTTTTTGCTTTTATTCAAATAGTTAACAAGTGAGCAACAACGTTAACGTTATGGTATGTTTACAAGTTTTGAATGTAGTTAAACACTAGATAAAGATTGTCCTATGGGAGATATATACTTAGATAAAATATATTCATATGCATTATTTATGTTAATAACGTCCTACTAACTTATTCTTAATTGTTAAATTTTCTTTAATATTATATTGACTTCCTTTAAATTTGCTTAGGGTTTTTTGCTTTTCGGGTTTTATTTAAGTTTCGACAGATTAAAATTTTCAAATAAATTATTTTCATAGTTTTCATCTAGCTTTCATTAATTCTAAGTTCACAACAAACTAAACCTAACCTTTACATCTCAGTTATAATTATAATTGATGCCCATTAATTATTATTTCGCACAGCTACTAACTACTGTTGTTCTAATTTACTTTTAAGAGCGAAGATTTGACTACAGCCTGTGTACTGTCCCCTTATGGGTATATGTAACAAAAAACGAACTAAATGAGGGTGCCTCCTATACCGGAAATATTAAGACAATAAACATTCATGTGGGATCGGAATGAATAGCATTCGACCAAATTCAATATATGAATAGGACTAATTCAAAGCGGTAACGTCTATACGAGATTCAATATGGAGGTCAGTCTGGAAATAAATCAAATCAAATACACTCATTGGTTTAAAATAGAATTTGAATCCAATCAGTGAATTGAATTGGCAGCACGATTGATAGAATAAAAATGACATTGATAATATAATTACGGAAAGATTATATATTTTATAACTTCTTAGAACAATGATTTATATTAATAAATGGTTGCTAAGTCTCAATGGAATGAATGCAGCAATTTAGCACGGTAATGAGAGCTAAGAAATACGTACATATTGCTTGCTGCTAATATTTATTAATGACACCTAGGTAGATTCTTAACTCAACAAATCGTCATCTTACAGCCATTGACTTGGTCGTTGTTTTCAAAATGTAACATATCAAAGCCAGTGGAGTTTTACGCGTGTAAAAGATATCATTATATGTAAATATTAATATATATAATTTTTTTTTCCGTACTGTCTAATAGCTGTACTAACCCTATTGGTTGCGACAGCGTAACTGGGCTGTTTAGCGAGCTTCGGAATGAAGCTCTGCCAGAAGAAACTAAGGGAACGTCTGCCTAAGGGCCTTAGGCTTTCCTTTGAGGCCAAACCTCGGCTTAGGCGACGTTTGGGATAACGGGGGGGTCGGACGGTGAGTGGTCCGTAAGTCTCCGAGGCCGTGGATGGAGCCCACGTCCGGATGACGTATGATTGTGTTTTAGGTGGTACGAGTATGTTTTCAGTAGTCATCTGATCGTCAGGGTCATGAAGGATATGTTTAGATCTCCTCTAGTCCGGAGCGCTTAGGTCAAGGGAGTAAAAAGAAGCCGCAACTACGAGAGGGTTGGA
The DNA here is from genome assembly GCA_928268935.1 of Lasiommata megera. Classification (NCBI taxonomy): domain Eukaryota; kingdom Metazoa; phylum Arthropoda; class Insecta; order Lepidoptera; family Nymphalidae; genus Lasiommata; species Lasiommata megera. The sequence goes on along the minus strand of OV743308.1, from coordinate 6,460,665 downwards.
GTGTCGGATTGAAGAGATCTCTTGCAGACAACCTTAGATAGTGTATTGGTCTTAGGTCAAAAACAAAGTTCTATAGCATCTGTGCCTTTATAAAAGCCAATAATACTGTACCGATGTTTTTGCTGGACTTTCTAATCGCGCATAATAATAATGTTATATACCTACAAAGAGTTTTATTCATTCATCAAGGTTTGATAATGGGCAGTGAAGTGTAAAAATGCATTGAGCTCATTCCACCGGCGTGACTCTAACGAAGGTCACAGATATCTGTATTGAGAACCTAAATGCAATATCTTGACTACTGACATCAGACACTTACTTGGAAGGTAGAACAGAAGGTAGAAAAAATAGTATCTCATAGATTACACAATGATTTCAACTAGAGATGGGCCGAGTAACACTTTTGCCGAGTAACGAGTACCGAGTTTTACTCGGTCCAATTTTTTCCCAACAGAGTACTCGGCCGAGTAACTCGCTCGGGTAGTCGCTTGATAGTTATTAGTTTGCAAATAAAAACGTCACGTTGCGCGTCATAGTAAATAAATAATTGAATAGTTGGTAATTAACGATTGACTGTGTGTAGCATCTGATCAGTGATTGTTGACATAATGACTTCACGTAAAAGATCCCGAATTTGGGCGTTTTACGACGAGAGTGTAGAAGACAAGAAAGATTGAAGAAGTTGTACATTGTAAGTGTCATCAAAAATAAAATTTCCATATTGAATTCTTGAGAGATGTGTCATAAGTTAACTACTAATCCCTTATTATAATGTAATAGAGGTGTTAATGATCTAACAAAGATGGTGAAACTAGGCCTAAATATATTAATTTTCATAAAGTATCTAAAAAGACTGAATAAAAACATAAACATACTCGGGATTTAAACCGAGTTATTCGGCCTAGACACCGAGTTATTCGGCCGAGTACGAGTATCCAAAAACCCGCCGAGTACGCCGAGTACCGAGTATAAACCGAGTACTCGGCCCATCTCTAATTTCAACCAAAGATTTAAGATACATTAAATCTATGGTATCCAGTAATATTGATTCTATATCAAGTGTAGATAGTATAATAAGTATTAACGCGTCTGTTAAATTGTTCATGTTTATTTTACGCAGCAACGGAGCAATGAATCTACATAAATATTAGTAAATGTGACACAGGCATTTTAAATTTGAATATTATAGATAATCACGCTTTTATTTTAAAATATCTATTTACGTGAGAGTGAGTTAAAAAAAATTGGCAAGAAACAGCTACCAACAAAAGAATAATTTTGAGATACCTAATCAAATAGGATGGATCAAGATAATCACGATTTTTTCCTAAAATATCTATTTACGTGAAAAAAAAAATTGGCAAGAAGCAGTAACCAACAAAAGAATAATTTTGAGATACCTAATCAAATAGATAGGATGGATCAATAGAGAATGTAAAATTTTTGATGTTTATTAATCTCAATTGGTAGACAGGTAGTTATAGATTCAAGTAGGAACGTACCTAATGCTCTTTATAAAATGAACAAAGATAGCAACTTGTTTGAAGTGAATGACAATGATAAGATAGTGAAGAAACGTCGATAAATCCCGAAGGTGTGATCACTTTGTTGTTACAATATTTAATGTAACCGTACTGGGTACATACCTACATAGTAATTAGTAATGCAGATAACGGCAGATATGTATTCTTTAGCGATATATAATAATAATATTCATTTATTTCAGGTGACTTGATACTCATAGTTGATACATAATATTTAATTTAACCTAACATAAAAATGTACAGTACAGTACCTTATTATTTCTTATTTAGTACGTATCTGTCGCTACTTATACCGCCGGTATACCAGGCCCGCAGGCTAAAACGCGGTTTCTAAAAATGCATTAATTTTTCTAGCATGTATCGTTACCTTAAACGCGTTAAAAGAGGTTTGTCTGTTTTGAGTAAGGCGCTCAACCCTTAAACACTCCTCACCCATGTCATTTATGTATTTATTATTGTATATAAGCAATATTCACGAGAGCAATGTTTAAAGACACAGTAACCCACGTTGTAGGTATGTATGAAAACAAAATCAACGCTACCATATACCTTACCTATATAAGTCTTATTAATAACGTTTATGGTAACACATAATTTGACCCTAAGACCAGTAAGTTATAGTGAGACAATAATGTAGGAGTAGCTTAAAAAAACAGTTTACACCTCGCTACCAACCTTGTATGCCCCTCAAAGTAGTCAATTGATGACAATTAAGGTTAATAGCTATAGTTTATCTGCTGATTATGTAAAAAGTCATAGTAAACTTGGAACTTCCAAACTAATATTTCCCAACGAGTTATTGGAAGTAAGTTTTTTTAAACATCCATTGTAATATATAAACGTGACTTTATACGATAAATGTGTGCAATAAGTAAGTAAACGCTCACAATAAAGGTGTAGAGCGAGATAAGGCACTCAACCTCGACGAGGATTACCTAAGTCGACGAAACGGTGCGCCGACGCAAGGAGTTTTAAAAGGCAAAATGGGTAAAACGGCGCACAAAGGACCAACGGCATTAATGTACCGTATCGCGTCGACCATTGTTGTTGCCAGAAACAAAACACCACGTGACACGAAAAAAAGGTACAAGCCGCGGATGCACTAAACGAAACCAAATCGACACGCAAATAACCGAATATATCACTTTTATGGATGCCTAAAGGCTGCGCAGGCGATGAAAGCGGAGCCGCTCGCCGCGCCTCGCCTCCGAGCCTCCTCCACTTTATGCACACACCGCCTTCGGTTAAATTCTTTGCATATATAAGTGAGAAAGCTTCTCCGGCCCACAAATAACAACTTTTTTGCACTCACTCCGCGATACATGATGCACTGCATCCAAAACAAGATATAAAACAAACTTCCTTACCTTGCACTGCGCAGTAATGATGTTCTAACACGATCGATGAAGAAAAAAACAAGCGAAAAGTAGACACGGTCACGTTCGTATGGATACGTCGAGGGTAATGGCGCCGGTCGCTCCAACTTCCAACCCGTCGAGTGTTACTCACAGACTCGGAAGGCAAAGCCTTGTTTGCTCAGTGGCGCGGTACCTCAATACTTTGTCCCTTTCGCGTAGACGTCTTTTGGTTATACGGTGGAATGAGAAAGGTATAAATTATCAGCACCGTACCACATACCTGTGGTGCAGCAACCTACATCACGGTGCGCTCAACAAAGTCATGTCTGCTGCTATAGAACGTATTAAAAATTATGCAAAAGTCTTACACACACCTACTTAGATACTAATGACGGTTTAAACAAAAACATAAGTACACAAAACATGTCAGAATGTTTTAGTTGCAAAAACCATACCTATTGTCCAAACTCAAAAAACTTCAAGTTTAAATAACAAGATGCTTAACTTCTAAAAGTTTTTGAAGTAGGAAGCATAGGCAAAATATAAGTGGTAAAAATTAAAATTAATAAATCAGTTATACTTTAACTTGACCTCAATTACCAAAATGTAATATAATCAGTAAAAGCGGTAAAATATACTGAATTTATTTTGTTTCTTAATAAGAATAATGTATTGATTGTAGCGCCACCTTCAGTTATTTGGCGGAACAATCTTTTAAATATGTCCGCACTATGCTAGCTGTACGCGCAACGCAATTTGCCAACAATGAGGCGAAAGGTTCGGGAGGTGTTTCACTGGAACGTCAAGAGATGGCGCTTAGCACCTATGGTTAAAGCATTCACTATATCATACTACCTAAAATATATTTATCAATCTAATCAACATTACTATGCTCTTTGAACTGCTTAGCAATGCCAGATTAACCACGTCCCCAGAGCAAAAAGGAGCCCCAAACTACTTCGCGTATTTCTTTGAGTAAAATTTATTATATTATGTACTAATAATTAATTGCCCTGATGTCACAAAAACGTAAACGTTACACCTTTCCCACGAAGATAATCCACATCATCATCATCATCATCATCATTTCAACCGATAGACGTCCACTGCTGGACATAGGTCTTTTGTAGGTTCAATGGCCACGGTCCTGGGCCGCTTGCTTCCAGGGGCTCCCTGCGACTCGTCTGATGTCGTCTGTCCACCCAGTTGGAGTCGACCAACGCTACGTTTACCGGTGCGGGGTCGCCATTCCAGCACCTTGGGACCCCAAAGTCCGTCGGTTCTCCGAGCTATGTGCCGCGCCCATTGCCACTTCAACTTTGCAACTCGCTGAGCTATGTCGGTAACTCTGGTCCTACGTTGATTCGTAGAAACGGATCTCTTCATTTCTGATTTGATCACGTAGAGATACTCCTAGCATAGCTCTCTCCATTGCTCGCTGGGTGACTCTGAGCCTTCTTATGAGGCCCATAGTGTCCGTCCACATATTAAAATGAAATTAAATGAAAAAATTACTTTATTGCACACCATACAAAAAGAAAAAAAAAAACAGACACAGAAAATAGGTGCAATAGTGATTATGATATGATAATCACTTAACACTGCCGAGGTAAAAAAATCTTTGCATGTAGGCACATGGAAAGAAATTTATTTAAGTTTAACAAACAAACAATTAGTGTTAATGTCTATTAATATTGGTAAAAGTTTTACCTGATTTAATTTATCAAAAAGGACATTTATGTGTACCTATATCATCATGATCAACCCATTACCAGCTCACTACAGAGCACGGGTCTCCTCTCAATATGAGAAGGGTTTGGCCATAGTCCACCACGCTGGCCATGTGCGGATTGGCAGACTTCACACGCCTTTGAGAACATTATGGTGAACTCACAGGCGAGCAGGTTTCCTCACGATGTTTTCCTTCACCGTTGAAGCAAGTGATATTTTAATGGTTTTTTAAAAACGCACATAACTCCGAAAAGTTAAAGGTGCGTGCCCGGATTCGAACCGCCGACCTCTGATTAGGAGGCTGACGCCCTAACCACTAGGCTATCACCGCTTCACTAGGCTATCACCGCTTCACTTGTGTACCTATATAATCTACCAATAATATAAAACATACGGGAATAATATCACTTTCATGAGAATATACTCAATTACCCAGAAATAATAAATATAATTATACAAAATTTAATTTCGCGTTATTATGTTACTATCGCTTTGAATTGCCGAAAATAATATCTGTTAGAGCTAGGTAATAAATCATTAATATGACTGATGGTGCTTGTGAAAGTCAAAATCGATTAAGGTTTTGATCAAACGGTTGTAAAAGAATTGGGTGTGGATTTTTTTGCACGTACGATCTTTATATAACTCGCAAATTATTTTGTATAATGTATGCTATAAAATAAAATAGTTTTTTTTAAACGATGCAGTAAATAGTACCTACATTTTCTAAATACATAACTATGTATTAATTATTTATTATTTAGAAAATGTGTCTAGAGAATGCACGGCTATTTTTGGAAAACAAAAAATGAATTTGATCAATTGCCGTTGAGGTTTCGTTTATTTAATTGATAGCTTTATTTATTAAGACATTTGCATGAGTATTTAATGTTCTTTGGCCATTGCTTCTCCCTGTGTGATTACTAATTAATTAGTAAAAAAATAGCAAACTGGATTACCTATTTATTTATTTCTTGCTCAAGTAAAATTTCGTAAGAATATTCTCGTTTCTTACGCTGGGTTTTTTTACCTTAAGTTAAGTTAGACCTTGACGGCACACCCTCGCACCTGGTGTACGTGATGATGCAGTCTAAGATGGAAGCGGGCTGACCTGTCAAGGGTATGGAAGACCCATACAACAAATTGGTTTCTACGCGACATCGTGCCGGAACGCTAAATCGCTTGATTGCTTGCTAAAACGTCTCTGTCGCTAGGGTGGTAACAAGCCACGGCCGAAGCCTCCCAGACCAGACTCGAGCTGGGAATCGAACCCAGGACCTCCAACTTTATATATAGTCATCTAACGGAGAATAATCGAGAACGATGTTTTTTATAATTGTTGCAAAAACAATCGATGGAAATTAATAATACGTACTTATCTCTATAATATCACTTCAGTTTCCTTTCCTTAATGAACTCGGTAGGTACTGTCATTGAAGATCGTTATTACTAGAAACGGTACATGGATAAATACGAATAAAGATTAATTAGCCGCCTGAACGGCCTTTCCTACTTTCGAATGCCCAGTGGTTTATCCATTTACTGCCAATAAATCGATATGAAACCCGAGTTTCCATATATCTCTATAGTGAAATACTAACCTTATACCGGTAATGCGTTATGAGATACCTATAAGTAGAGGCGGTATCTTACATTTAGTTCCTGGTATTGTGTATGCGGACGGTATAATATCTGCTCCAGTCCTGTTGGTCTTGTATAACATCTACGGATTTATTACTTTTTTTTTTCGGACTGTCTTTTAGCTGTGCTAACCCTATTGGTTGCCACAGCGTAACCGGGCTGTAGAATTGATTGCTCATCGTGACTTTGGCTACTCATTTGGTTTTCTGTCAAGTAAATCTGAATCAAGTTAGTCTAAAGTTGGTAAAGAAAAGAAGTAAGGGAAGGTTACCTAGACTACCCTTATTTAGGTAGATTTTTTTTTTCGGACTGTCTATTAGCTGTACAAACCCACAGCGTAACCGGGCTGTTTGGCGAGCTTCGGAAAGAAGCTCTGCCAGAAGAAATTTTTAGCCCTAGGAAGCTCGAAGAAACTAAGGGAATGACTGCCTAAGGGCGCCTCCTTTGAGGCCGAACCTCGGCTTAGGCGACGTTTGGGATAACGGGGGGTCGAACGGTGAGTGGTCCGTACGTCTCCGAGGCCGTGGATCGAGCCCACGTCCGGATGACGTAAGATAGCGGGGACCTCGTCTTCGCCGGCGAAGACGGTGTGTAGCGTATGATTGTGTGGTAGGTGGTACGAGTATGTTGTCAGTAGTCATCTGATCGTCAGGGTCATGAAGGATATGTTTAGGTCTCCTCTTTCGGAGGGGAGCGCTTAGGTCGGGGGAGTAGGTAGATAAGATAGTCTATTCCAAAATAGGTTCCTGAAATTTCAACTTTACGTGTGCAAAGTATCAGGCAACAGCTAGGTGCATAGGTTGAGGTCTGGCGTAAGTTATATTATGGTAAACCACAATACAAATAAATATTATTTCGTGGGAACTAACAATGCGGTGTTGGTCCAGTTTTGAGTTGCAATTGAGCAAACGTACTAATTATAGAGGTTAATAACCGCGAGAAGGCCGGCCGTTGGTCAGGAACTGGGCACATTATTGTATTGGCGTGTTATTAGATCTCCGCCGTATATCTAGTAACTATGCTATTATAAGTGGATTGATGTGGTTTTATTCTCTGAGTACATTAGCTGGGAAGGACTAAAAACTACGCGTTTGGTTTTTAGGTAAAGATATTCATACTATAAGTAATAGATAGTGATTCATCATGATCAACCCATTATCGGCACATTACAGAGCACGGGTCTCAATATGAGAAGGGTTTGGCCATCACGCTGACCATGTGCGGATTGGCAGACTTCACACGCCTTTGAGAACATTACGGAGAACTCTCAGGGGTGCAGGTTTTCTCACGATGTTTTCCTTCACCGTTGAAGAAAGTGATATTTTAACGGCACGGTACACCGGGATCGAACCCCCGACCTCTCATTAGGAGGTGGAGGTCTTAACCACTAGGCTATCCCAGCTTCAGATAGTGATTATCAGTAGCTACTCGTATATAGTTGTTTCGCAGGCCTCAACCAATTATTTATGTATACCTATTTATGGTACCCTCCGAGGTTGATATGCTTTATATTAAGAGTAAATAGGCGAGCTTGTTCGGCATCTTCCAGGCAAGCGCACTACATCTTAGATCGCTAGTACCTAACAAATAGCACAACAAGAATATAAAATATCCTCACAGAGCATTACAATTAAAAAGCGAATATGAGCGCAATTTAAGTCTTTTATGTTGCCTCTATGTCTACAATCAGTACTACCAAATGTCAGCAAACACTTGGAATAACTTATATCATTTAAAAAATCGGTTTATGGTAAGCGTAACGTTACATTCATCTTGGAGTGCCGTTTAGTGGGCTTCACATAAATTATAATTCATACAAAGAAAATTGTATATTATTTTGATGCGAATTACCGAATTCATAATTCTTTAAAAGATATTTTTTATTATAGAACAAAATTCACTTATATAAAGGATTACATAAACGATAAAAAAGCTCGTGGCTTTATTGCTCTAACTTCATAGCCAATTATAATTACTATTCATGTCAAAAATATGTTAGTAGGGTACTTCTTAGACCTTCAAAAATATCTTCACTAAATTTACAAGAATAAAACATTTTTAGATTTTTTGAATTTTGATATTCTTACCTAACTATTTATTATCATCCTCTTTCAATCTTAAGCGGAAACGTGATAAGACTTGATGCATATGCATTTACTAAAAAAACGTTTATAACAGTATCAGATTTATTTTAAGAGGTGAGTTTTATAATATTGTTTTGCTCAAACCTATATGTTATTTGAGTACAATGACAAGTTCAGGGTTCTATACGATAAGTATGGTACTCGTACTGTCCAGGGTTCAAAATCTCCCAAGTTATATGACGATATACACTGCATTGTAACTGTCTTACTGTTAGAAAGGTTAGACGATCATGGTGGTGCATTTCATTCTCACGTTAGGGCCATAACATTTTGAGGCATCTATTCTTTCCACCTCCTCTGTCTTTAGATCTTCCTCAATTAATTTCTTAATACGTTCGTGAGCAAAACAATTCAATTTATTTCTTTAGTCGCCATCGCGGCCTAACAAACAGACGTGTCACCTGATGAGCAGAATTCGTTGCCAGCTGAACTCCTAATCGGTTTCAACCCAGTGGTATACCTTTGCCGGTATGGGTGAATAGCTTGAGGATAATGATTAAGACTGTTCATTATTACAAATTTAATATATCTTATTATATAGTAACAAAGTGATGCCCCCTCTGTTTTCGCTCAACGTTTCTATCTTCCAAGTAGCGCTTTCACCAGAGCGTCAGCGAGCTTATTACCCCGCGATATCTGCTGTCACAATAACTGCGGCGAGATTTTAATTAGCTGCTTAAGCTCTCTGCACATTCTGGTATATAATTGTTCATCATCGTCAACGACATCCTAAGTCGATGTCAGGTCTCTCATGGCACGCCCTTTCCCCCGATGTCTCGAGCCTTATAGCGTCTTGCGAAGTCTTGAAACATCTGCAACTTCGAATTAAGCAAATTTGCGATCGGACATAACATTTGCTATATAACAGACTTAACTTCATAGATTTAACTTTAGTTTGAATAAAATCAAGATTTTGTAGGCGAAATCTGTTAGATTACTTCCTAATATAGCTTATCTAACCGTAATAGCTAGTGTATTACATTTTAAACATGCGTTTTTTTTTAAATAAATGATCGAAATGTAGGTGGTTTGTACGAGGATAGTTAGTCGCACCTAATCTATACATATAAATAAAATTGGAGTGTATGTTTGTAATATTGAATAATAATAATAAAATTTATACTACATGCATATTTATGAATATACGGTACATACACCAAAATATATTTTTTTTTACAATTTTTGTCTGTCTGTATGTCTGTTTGTTACGGCTAATCTCTGAAATAGCTGGACCGACTTTGACAAAACTTATGTTAACAGGTAGCTTAGGCTACTTTTACTTTAGAAAAAATCTTTTATTTTGGAAAAATAATGTTGCAATGTCGAAGTACTGTCCAGTACCGCGCGTCCCTCGCGCGTCGGGCGCCTGCCTCCACTTCTCCAACCAACGAATTAATATCACAAGGCTGTCTATTAACTTTTTTGTTAAATTCCACGCGGACTAAGTCGCGAGCACAGCTAGTCTCAAATAAAGATAGAATTGAAACCTCCGCCTATCCGGCGGGTGAAAATAAAAGTAATCACTGTATCGAGGGACTTACAGCTGGTTGCATGGCTTCAAATGCTTATTAATAATTTTTTAGACAACCGTTAGGTCAACATTGTTCGAGTCAGGTGCATTTTTAATCACTTTAATGATTTGTGACCTAATCTATTTCCTGTATTGTTGTTGGACTTACGTTTCACTGATTAATATGACTAAGAAATTGTAATAGATTTACACTTCCTTGTTTACCTTTTTATTAACGAGTTATTTTATTTTTGTCACTATCTGTAGCTAACCGATTATGCTATGTCATTGCGCAGTATTATATTAATTTCCGCTTCCCAAGGGAATTCAGCCATAAAAATATATATAGAAACATATTTGCGATAACAAGTATTAAGTTTTTCGATGTTTTACCTATTTATAGGTTATGTTAGTCTTTTTTTGGTTTTCTCGAAAAAAGTGCATTACTTTTTAATGCGAGTGCTATTATTACAATCGGGGACCAAACCTCTACCAAATAAAACATCTTTCTCCCCCAAAACTCCTGCCGCACGATTCTAAATTTTAACCAAACGGGCTAACCTGTTAGGGGTATGGTAAACCCACACTCCTATTGGTTTCTGCGCGACATCGTACCGGAACGCTAAATCGCTTGGCGACGCGTCTTTGTCGGTAGGGTGGTAATTAGCCACGGCAGAAGCACACCAGACCAGACTGGGAATCGAACCCAGGACCTCCAGCTTTATAATGCGACAGCGCGCACACTGCGCCACGGAGGTCGTCAAATTTGAGGCATGATTGTGATTGACCTTTTTCTTTCATAATTTTAACATCGTGACGAATGAAGTGACCATGAAACAAAATCAGCACATAAAGCATTAAGCACCTTATATAGTTATGCTAGAAAATTTTAATATCCACTTATTATTGCGAATTAAAAATCTCTCATCTACAAAGTAAGTCCATCACGTATCCAGTAGAGACATACCATGCCTGTCAATTTAGCATTATTACCGGTCGTTATCAATCCGTTAACAACGATTAGCCTCGATGTGTGTGTCTATTAATCACGTCTAGAGGGCTCCTTATTTGTGTAGCCATATACTTTATTTTAGCAGGACTCTTCAGACGCTGTACGCGTTGGTGTCCATTTAACTTACAATAAGCGATTTTTAAGTAAGAAGCTGTGATAGCCTAGTGGTTAGGGCGTCAGCCTCCTAATCAGAGGTCGGCGGCTCGAATCCGGGCACGTACCTCTAAATTTTCTGAGTTATGTGCGTTTAAAAAATAATTAAAATATCACTTGCTTCAACGGTGAAGGAAAACATCGTGAGAAAACCTGCACGCGTGAGAGTTTTCCATAATGTTCTCAAAGGCGTGTGAAGTCTGCCAATCCGCACATGGCCAGCGTAGTAGACTATAGCCAAACCCTTCTCATATTGAGAGGAGACCCGTGTTCTGTAGTGAGCCGGTAATGGGTTGATCATGATGATGATAAAGCGTTTGTTTTATCTAATTATATTCCTGTGTGTTTCTTGTACTGAGCAAGTAAGAGCACCTCACCTCATGCAAGGCAAGCATGCAAAACAAACATTTTTAGTTAGCCTATGATACAATACTTTAACATTAGCTAATATTGACATCAAGCGGAAGCCTATCTAAGCCTATGTGAGGAGGCTACATATATAAAACACGTGAGTTCTGTATCACAGTTGACAATAAACGAGATTAGTAAGTAGACGGCACAGACATAGGGAGGTACAATTTACCAAAAATACATGATATTTCGCAAGATACCTATCGTTTTTATAAGTGTACAAATCGCATTGAAAACAATTTTAATTTTTAGTCTTTTCAGTAAGTAAGCCTTGAAAACTGTTTACTGTTGGCTTTTTTTAAATTGTGATTGCTTAAGTTATACGTGGTATAAACACGAAATGCCGAAATAGGCTTCCACATCTTAGAAGTTAAAAAAAATGTAGATGAATTACCAATTAAAAAGCTATATTAATCTTAACAGAAAGCGCTTTCTTGCAAGTACTAGGCAATTTCGTGTTGTCTTAGGAATTAAGTGTAACGGCTAAAGCAACCTTGTAATTTCTGCTGAAACCTTTTGTTTTTATATAACGTTTTTTAACACGGATACATTGTCTGAGATTCGTATTGAAATAGTATTTGTCCAGGAATATTTTAACATTTATGACGACCTCCGTGGCGCAGTGCGTTCACTGTCGCATTATAAAGTTGGAGGTCCTGGGTTCGATTCCCGGCTCGAGTCTGGTCTGGTGGGAGGCTTCGGCCGTGGCTAGTTACCACCCTACCGACAAAGACGTGTCGCCAAGCGATTTAGCGTTCCGGCACGATGTCGCGTAGAAACCAATTAGGAGCGTGGGTTTACCATACTCCTAACAGGTTAGCCCGCTACCATCCTAGACAGCATCATCACTTACCACGAGATGAGATAGCCGTCAAGGGCTAACTTGTAGTGTATAAAAAAAAATATATATTGGATTTCATGGATACCATAATGGCACTACATAGCTATCGTTTTACTTGTGTCCACAAATATCTAATCATGTACCGTTATGTGTGCTAATTTTTGCCATTATTTCGGCAAACGAGTTGTTAGGAATACCAAGCCTTCCTTCATTTTTAACTATCGATTTGGTTTAACGCATAAATTTTCACACATAAGCTTTCCTAATCTGATATAAAATGCCACTGGGAATTAAGATAAGCCTATATACATATTGTATCTATGTTAACGAAATTGCACTTTATACGAGTTGGTGTCTCTGTACTTTCTGTCTATAAGTTCAATCGACATTCGAAATTTAATTTCTCGTGGATCTACATATTATTAGAAAGTCAAACCAATTTTTACTTCGTTTTCGTATCATTATAGTCCTTTCATGATTTTGGTTATTTGTTTTTATAAGGCTTCTTACAAATAAAACGTACTTTAGTAGTAGATATAGTTTTACAATAAATCAGAGAATAACTTTCTAAGTAGTAACGTTCTTTAATCTTACTTTTATTGTAATTATTTTTTCTCCTACTTTATTGTTAAAGAACAAATGCCTATATTAAGTGATACATACACAATCTATTAAGTTGTATTATCTACATCTATTGTTTTGAATATAAATCATTATATAAATGTTCTGGTAGATTATAAATCGCCTTATCTTTAGACAAACTAATCTGTGAATAATTTTGTTCAATCCATCGATAGCGTTTAACATAATAACTACGAGTACATTATCATCATCGTTTCCTCAAACGGTTGAATGTGATTATGCTGATTGTTTTCACCGTTGTTTGAACTGTGGAGAGATTTATGAAGATTTCCGTTGTGCAATAAATCAAAGTGCTTAGTGAGTTTTCGATTTCTCTAACTATTTTATCTTGTCTAATATTTCATTTCGCCTTACAATAGTAGCCTGCAGCGTTCAGCTACAGTATAAGTATCATATACAGTACAGCAGAGTATATATACAGTATTGCAACACCCACTACGGCCATTGCCATGATAGATTATTATTTATTATTTATTTATTTATTATTAATATACAAGGAATATAATTAATTATACAATAAAGGCACCGAAAAAACCAAAGAGGTTTGTCCTCGGTGCTAATCTGTAACTTAACAGCTTAAAACTAAAGGAACTGAGTAAGAATATTAGGCATGAAAAGAACATTTCCTGAGTTAGACGGTCGACACAAATGAGTCAATCGTCCAACTCAGCCAAAAAATATTCTTTTAATTTCTGTTTGATATTTTTAAATGTGTAATTATGGAACGCTGGAGGTAGTTCGTTCATGAATCGCGTTAGCGCGCGTAATCTTAAAGCGGTTGGCCGCCATCGCCCGCGTCTGTACAGGTGTTCTTTTTTAATGAGTATCTTCTCATTGAAGAACTCTTAATGGATAATATTATTTGAATATTTGTACTTTATAATTACGAAAAGTAAAAGTAGTTGTATAGGTATACTAGATGCGTAAGCGGACAATAGACAAAAAATGTATGGCCTAGAATAAAAATATACATAAAATGACAAGTTTTTGAAAACGCATTTGCAAGTATGTTGAAAACTAAAAAGTTGTACAACACCAAATAAACAGGTATATAAGCACACCTATTTCTCTTCTTCTGACGTCTATTATTTGAAAATCGAAAGAAGAAGACAGTAACGCTATACATCCTTTATTAGAAAGCAGTAAAAACTTTGAATGACGATTTCACAAAATTACTTAAAGTAATTTGTTGGCATACTGTATGATTCTAAATAGTGGTACAAGATTGCCTGTCATACTAGTTGAATTCACTAGTTGCACGATAGGCTTGAATAGAATACATAAACTGCCTAAGGCTTATTCGGGCACTAGTGTCTGTTTTATTGCCTTTAGGTTGAATGCAAATATTCCGACCTAGACGCTACGTCTGTTAGCTATAAAGACTGTCTGTTTGGCCAGGGCGCTTATTTCCTATGCGACTCAGATATCATTAGTGAGATTCAAATTTTTAAGTCGTTTAAATCTTAGTCACTGAAGGCATTTCGCACTTTGTTACAGACAATAAAGACATTCTAGTTATCTTTTAATTAGAAGCAAAACTGTTTAATCGGTGAAACTTTTTTTTTTTGGGACTGTCTATTAGCTGCGCTAACCACAGCGTAACCGGGCTGTTTGCCACAGCGTAACCGGGCTGTTTGGCGAGCTTCGGAAAGAAGTTCTGCCAGAAACAAGAGTCTTAGGTAAAAATTCGTGTTTATTTGAGATAGTGTTGTAAGACCCAGCCCAGATAGCGTAAGAACGAGGAACAAGAAGAGGTTGTAATTATGCTAAATCCTTAGCTTTGATAGGTTTTATAAAAAGTTTTATAAAAAAGGGATCAAAATGTCTAGATCATGGCTATTAGCATTAAAAGGCACCTCTACACTTGTATAAAGAGGCTCTTCAGATCGCGAACCCGGCTATCCACAAAAATAGATATAATATAGATAGAATAGATAGAATAGATTTGTTTTATTTACAATATGGAGAATAGGAAAACCGAAATACGCATGCATATTCATTCGCAGAAACATTGGAATAGTTCACTAATCACATATTACGAGTATATGTGTTGCTCTTAGTACTTTCGTCCTGAAATACTTCGTGAGTAAAATATAAGTGTGAGATAGATATTTTATTACTTTCTTAACAATAGGGATTTAACGGTTCTGTGATAGTAGGTTATTGTAATCAATCTCTTACTAATTTATTAAGCTTTACTTATCACAAAATAGTTCTAAGGTATATGTAATTATTAAGGTAAGTATATTTGTTTATCTTATCTTGCTGAATATTATAAAGAAGCTACAATTTTGAGAGTCCAATTATTATAGCCTAAATATTTTAACCAGCAAGCTTACCAAGCTAGGAGAGTTCAAAATGCACCTAGGTCTAAGAAGAAGCCCACAACAAACTTAACCGCGTTTGTTTTTGTTATCACCATGTCATATTACAACGTAGTCAATAATAAATTTCAATAAGCTGTGAAGTTAGCGCAATTCACATACAAGCTTGTTCATCGTGTTATTTGACAACTTACGAATAGAGAATAGGTAATGAGGATATAAATAGATTGAGACGGAAGGAAGTTACTAGAGGGTAATATGAACTCTACGTCGCCTTTCGTTTACTTACTATTGTTCATTAAAAGTTGACTACGTTCATTTAAATGATATATTTTTTAAGAAAAACGTAGTAAGAAATTATTGAACAACGTGTACTAAAGCAAATTGTATATTCTTTGTAAGCTTATTCACATGAAATTACCAGTTCGACTGGCGCATGCACTGTTGGCACCGTTTAGTAAATACCATATGAACTCCGTGACCCTCGCGAATGCCACGTGTTGCTAATGCACCGCCGATCTCACAATGTTTAGTTTACATAACAACATCTGAAGGTAGAAACTTCCCAGTCGGCTCAATGCCGCTAGCTGCTAATTCTTTGTCCCAATAATGCCAACCCATATAATTTACTCGTATTCCATATCTATTTTACTTAAGCTTAAGTTTACTTTTAAGTTCGTTGTTAGTGTAATTAAAGTTGTAACTTTAATCAAGATTGATTCTCTGCAACTTTAGGTAACTTTAAAAAAAAGTGGCAGGCATCGACTGGATGCGAAAGTCCGGAGACAGGATGAGTTGGCGCTACTTCAAAGAGGCCTATGTCCAGCAGTGGATAAATGTTGGCTGATGATGATGATGATGATGAACTTTAGGTACAATTTGAGCAAATTTCACATAGGAAAATTTTAAATGAGATTTTAATAAGGACCAACAAAAAATAAAAAAGTATTGCTCGAAAGACATTTCCTGTGATCAAAGAACTTGAAAAGCTTCCGTTATCATTGAAGTAACTGAAAAAACAAAAACAAGACAAACAGTCAAAACTCTTTCCATGTGCCTTATTTGAATTATCATACCTTGGTTATAATGTTAATAGATTAACCCTAAGAAACTTAAACCATCAAGTTTTTTGTTATGGTTCAAGGATTCATCTCGGGTCGTAAAATGTTTCCAAACAAAGGACAGATCACCGGCAAAGCTGTCTTTTTTATAAATGGTAATCTGATTAGTTGGTTTGGTATAACAATGGCTATATGCCTATTCGAAGACCACCCCAGTGTAGGAGTTTTGAGCCGTAAATTGTTGGTATTTATAAAAGGGTTTCGGAGGTTTATACCGGAATAATGAGTAAATTTACTATAGATTACAGATAATTCGGTCTAGTGGGCAAGTGACGAGTAGCCTTATTAAGTGGCGATACGACATGAATGGACTTTAATTTTGACTTACAAAGGTGACGCAGTTATAACGCAGAAAACTAAAGAAAATTTTTGCATTTACGTTAAATGTAAGTCTCAATGATTAATGATTATAGCACACCTTTGACTGCGGCCTTTTAAGTTACGTACGTCAGAGTTTATGTGACCACAATCTGTAACGTAAACTGAGTTGTTATTTGAATGAAAATCAAAAAGGGGACAAAAAAATATATATTTTTTTCGTAATAAAAAAAAAGTGCAATAGTTCTATTAATATGAAGTATGCCAAAAAATAATAAATAATCAGTTCTATAGCCGTGTGCAAGGATGTAACGGCATATTTACGGCACACTTCCGGATTTATCCGGACTTTTAAGATATTTTTTTTTTCGGACTGTCTATTAGCTGTACAAACCCTATTGGTTGCCACAGCGTAACCGGGCTGTTTGCTGAGCTTTGGAAAGAAGCTCTGCCAGAAGAAATTTTGAGCCCTAGGGCTCCAAGAAACTAAGGGAACGACTGCCTAAGGGCGACTCCTTTGAGGCCGAACCTCGGCTTAGGCGACGTTTGGGATAACTGGGGGGTCGGACGGTGAGTGGTCCGTACGTCTCCGAGGCCGTGGATGGAGCCCACGTCCGGATGACGTAAGATAGTGGGGACCTCGTCTTTGCCGGCGAAGACGGTGTGTAGCGTATGATTGTGTGGTAGGTGGTACGAGTGTGTTGTCAGTAGTCATCTGATCGTCAGGGTCATGAAGGATATGTTTAGGTCTCCTCTTTCGGAGAGGAGCGCTTAGGTCGGGGGAGCCTTTTAAGATACTTTCCATACATTTTTTTCGTAAAAAAATTGTAACTCGATATTCTTTCTGCCAAATTGTATCCCATGATTTATCATGGGATACAATTGTACTATTGTACTGTTCTTTTCTCTTAGTAAAACGAAGAGTATGGGTAACGAATAACTATTTATTTAGTACTAGCTGGTGCCCGCGACTTCCTCTGCGCTGGATTAGTATTTCCAGTAGCTTATATTAGCGCGGCGTAGAAAAGAATGACATTAAAATTATGACGCAGATTGTAGATTTTTTCCTACTTACTTATCGTTATTTTTTTTGGAAAATTTACACAATACATATATGTAGGCATAGTATTGCTTAATAGAAGCAATCTTAAATTTAAAAAACAACAACCCAATTTTTTTTTTATTCCTATGTCTATGAAAGTCGAATTTCAGCTCATCGTGCGCCGGCGCATTATAAAGTATGGCAACTCTATGTCAAGTTTTTTTTTTATTTAAAGCGAGTCAAGTCGATGAGCGCAGTTAGCTAGTTTATAAAACAAAGCAGGCGCGGACCACACACTGACACAATTAACCATTTACTCAGTTTGTGAAACAACAGTTTTCTCTTTGTATACGATTACGATACGACTACGATATTGCATTTACAAGTAAGCACCGAAGTGATGAGAAACAAAATTAAAAGTAATGGTACGAACGGTAAAGTAATGTAGATGCTGTGAAGAACGAAGACCCAGCTCGATCTTTCAGATAGCTGAGTGTGAGATTTTCTACTAATTCAATCGCGTGAAAGTCAACTTAAATTTGTATAGAATCCAAAGTGAGCTCCTTTGCAAGTGAGTGCGAGTTACCAGTTTAATCGAGTTATCTGTAGGTCTCTCAGTTAAGATCGGCAATTAAGTATAAACGACAACGACAACGACGCTAACAACTTAACTTGGGTATTAATTTTGAGCAGTAATATGTCATGTACGTGGAGGAAGCGCAATGGTTGAGACTCCCTTCGAGAGAATAATGTAGAAACTATGAGACAAGAAGCTGTGATAGCCTAGTGGTTAGGGCGTCGGCCTCCTAATCAGAAGTCGGCGGTTCGAATCCGGGCACGCACCTCTAACTATTCGGAGTTATGTGCGTTTTTAAAAATTTAAAATATCACTTGCTTCAACGGTGAAGGAAAACATCGTGAGGAAACCTGCACGCCTGAGAGACCTCCATAATGTTCTCAAAAGGCGTGTGAAGTCTGCCAATCCGCACATGGCCAGCGTGGTGGACTATGGCCAAACCCTTCTCATATTGAGAGGAGACCCGTGCTTTGTAGTGAGCCGGTAATGGGTTGATCATGATGATGATAATGAGACATGTTTGATTTCCTCCCGACATTTTCGTACTTTAACAAATAAAGTGATATTTAATTAACTTTAGAAAAATAGGATCTATCCTCCCGAAAAGGAGGCGCACGGCCGAAATTACTAATCAATCCAATCTAAAATCTTTACACAGTTTGCATGTAGTAGTGGTGTCCTTTTCCATCTCTTCGCTGCCGATATGATACTAATTCAATCTGATAACTGAAGTTCAATCGATTAAATTGTTTGTTAATATTGGGCACTAGTCTCAACCACATGCTATCACCGCGACACCGAAACGACCACGATTTGAACGAATACATCTATTAAATGGCTAGTAAC
Source organism: Lasiommata megera (assembly GCA_928268935.1). Lineage (NCBI taxonomy): Eukaryota > Metazoa > Arthropoda > Insecta > Lepidoptera > Nymphalidae > Lasiommata > Lasiommata megera. The sequence goes on along the minus strand of OV743308.1, from coordinate 6,441,450 downwards.
TAATAGTTAAATGCTGCACAGATTTTCTCGTTTGATGTAAAGGAACTTGTGTAAGCAACGCTGTTCACTTTTGAGAAAGCGTTACGTCAGTACATAGAATTCATTGGTCTCGATTATCAATTCACAGTAAAACATCCGATCGTGTTACCTTTAGGAATTCTTTCGCATAATACTACGTAAAAGCGTTTTATGTAAACGCAAAGAAATTTATATCTACCAGTATTACCTAATTTGAACAAAGAGATTCGAAATTCAATGAGTTTGTAGTTCAGTTTAACGAAGGCTTACGTAAGTATAATGGGATTTTAGAGTAGGTAGTATCGGTTGACGTCGTCCGTGACGCACCGTGTGCGCTGTTGCATTATAAAGTTGAAGATCCTGGTTTAGTTGGGAGGCCACCCTACCGATAAAGACGTGTCACCAACAGATTAATCGTACCTGCGCAATGTCGCGTAGAAACTAATTACTTACCATTAGGTGAGATTGCCGTCAAGGGCTAACTTGTAGTGTATAAAAAACAAAGTTTATTGTCTACGTCAGTTCTACCTTTTATCCATTTTTTTGCAGCTTATATCAAATACAATTTAAGTAAATAAATGTGCAATGGAACACATGAATTATATAAAATTCTCAATAGTTAAAACTCATAGTTTATATATTATTCAATTAGTAGATTGGTTTTTTGTTTTATAGTCATTACAATCAATAAATAATAAACTTTATTCAAATAAGCCTTTTTAAGGCATTTTTTATGCGTCAATTACCTACATAGTAGTCGGCTGTGATAGCTACATTTGTAAACTTAAAACTTAAGCTATGAGGGTTCTAAACGTGTAAATATTATAGAGATTAAAATATAAGGATATATTTTAAACATACTCGTACCTTCCCTAATGTCCGCTAAGCGTCTCGGAGCAATGCAAATCAAACACATAATCATAAATTTATCTACATTGCACAGTTCTAAAAAAAATGCAATACAAGGAAAGTGCGCGTTGCTGATAACTTTATCGTGACTAACGTCCGGTCAAAAAGGGTCCTATTGTTAAATAATAATGAATATTGAGTCATGTCGCATAAAGATACTTAAATATTTTATTTTATACGTTTTATCTAACAGCGTTCTGGGAAGTGCGGTGCCTTTGTCATTTTTCGCACAACGCTCGTAAGAGGAAAATGACATGAGTACGGAGTACGAGGTCACGGACTTCGGGTTAACATGTTGTCGGTTATATGAATAGATACATTTAATTCTTATCGAATAGTCGATAGTGAGTGTCCCCTTAGTACGAGATTTCCATCATCGCAATCGTAGATTCGTTTTAGAGTATCGAAACGTAATTTTACATTTCTAACCCAACATTACTGGTCCTAGAGTGGCAAAATAAATATAAAATATAATAATAGTAATACTACTGATTCAAGTACGTTAGAGGGCTCGCTGTAGAGGCAATTGTTTCATTTTAGTTGTACCTTGCAGTGTTTTTATTTCAGAAGAAACTTTTTTTTAATTTTCACTATTTTTTTTAGTATTTGTAAGATTATGTTTTCTTTTAAACAAAGGCAGATGTGGACAATTTGCGGATATCTACGATAACATTTCAGTTAGAATTCTACTGCAAATCTTTTATGTACTCGTAGCTGCTCCGTTGTCCTAGTGGTGATAAACCATGGTCCTATTTCCGGTTTGGGACAGAATTTAGATAATGGTTATTTCTGTCAAGAAATTCTGAGTCATTTATTTATTTAATAAATAAGTATTAAAAGAAAATACAAATTTTTCAAGAGAGATTTTGTTTACACACGTAACAATGCAAAGATACACATTATAAGCATATATAAGAAAGAAATAATTGAGGTAGTCTGCAATATATACCGTGAATTTACAGTTAAAAGTAGGCATGAGGCGGTTATTACGTAAAACTGAAACACTGTTATCGTTAAAGATATTTCGTCCGACTGGCCAGACATGCAAAATCTCCACTAACAGCACGGGCAGGCGGCAATGACACCACGGCTGTCCCAGACGTAACTATTCTAAATTATCCGCGAAATCTCTGTCGAGGAGGATACCAGGCGATCGGATTCTTTAGGACACTTTTTTTGGAATTCACTCCGTAAGAATTGATTTTCATATATAACCCCGCTATGATAAAATTATGAGTAGTAAAATCTACTGAAAAAATTACCTAGTTACATTTTTGTGCGCAACCTACCTTTCTCTTTTCAGGCATGATTTTTGTGTACACGTATAATATGTCAAATCTATTTTTGTCAAATGTATGATGTATAATACCGAATAGATAATAACTGTAAATAGAATAAAAATATATACACTATTTAGATATTTTCATTGGTTCGTTTATTTTTCATTTCATATGGTATTCATCTTTTTCTTAGACCAGTAAACCTTTTTTGTGCCTATTTAGACAGTCGATCTGAAGGAGTAAACTCCATTCAACATGAAAAATGATTTATTGTAAGTTGGTTGATTTTATAAGCATTTTTAATAAGAATCTGGTGTAGTGTTTCGGTTATAAAAACTGTAGCAATTTTTACTTTGCTAAGGCAAAGCAAAATCTTCGCTCATATTAACCATTAACAAACATTGATTAGCCCTTACCAGTAATGTGTTTTACGCACCTGTGTAACAAAACATACATAGGTATCTCTTTTGTGTAAAAATCTGTATTTTTGTTAGGAAACCTAACAATTTAAAAAATGACAATTGCATCGCAGTTTATCGACCTATATCCTTATTTTTAATATAAGGTACGTTTATTTATTTATTTTTATTATTTTTGAACCAAATTTATGATAACAAACACTTATTCAAGAAGTATACAAAGGAAAGCTTATCTCTATAAGAGATCTCTTCCAGCTACCCTCATTGTTAACTAATACGACACATTGCTAAATCTCAACTTATGACAACATTATGACAATAATTACAAATAAATAAAAAATAATCGTTACATAAGTTTTATTCGCAACATTATGACAATTATCATACAACATATAAATAAAAAAAAATCGTTAAATGCATTGTTAAAATCACAAATATTGAGAAAAGTGGGACTGGTCAATCCTAATTTATAGTTTTGAAATAGTTGGAGTTCGAGAGAGATACTTATGCAAAGCGAAAGGAACATGCCGTGGTGGTTTTTAGGTTTTAGTTCCGTATCCCACTGACGGGGAGGGGGGGGGAGGGGAGTACCACATAATAGCCAAATGCAGAGAAAAATTGGAAAAGTTGCTACTAGTAGTAGTAGTAGTTGCTAGTTGTACACGGTTGCAGGGCTTCAGTTAGTTGAAAATAAATTCAAGACGCATGGTGCCCCTATCGACACAGCATAATTGTTACGGGTGTCAAAGCAGAGTTGCGACAGAAGCGGCCTGGGTAAATGACCCTGTATCGGCGTAATGTCGCGTCGGTCAACCGATCTGACTCACCATGCACATTGGATTGCACCATGCCATCTATGCCTATTAGCGGTGATAGCCCAGTGGTTAAGACTCTCTTATTTTGTGAACGAGTTCGATCATCGCCACCCATGACAAATTTCTCTTTTATAATATTTTTTATCTAAGTACCTATGTATGTATAAATGTGTACCTCCGTATGGCAAGAGCGAAGTATTTTGATGATATTAGTAATGGAGAAAAAAAGCTGTCGTATTATCAAGTTGAGGTCCGAAATATTTAGCGATAGGTAACCGAGTAGTTATACTGATAGGGATTCGAGATAACAAAAGGGTAGGCAAAATGTAGCTGGAATGCTAATGGAGTGTTCAATGTTATCTGTGACGTATTTTTACATCAATGGATACTATACAACTATCTTAGATTTATGGTATTTACTTTTGGTATCTAAATTTTTATGTTGGACTTTATGAGACGTACTAAACTATATATAATAAACTTCACAATACATCTTCAACGTTTTCGATAGATTTACTAGCTGTATAGTTGGTTTGTTAAATTCTACATTTTATTAGTTATTAGTTATCTATTGTTATCATCATGATCAACCCATTCTCGGCTCACTACAGATCACGGGCTTCCTCTCCATATGAGAAGGGTTTTGCCATAGTCCACCACGCTGGCCATGTGCGGATTGGCAGACTTCACACGCCTTTCAGAACATTATGGAGAACTCTCAGGCGTGCAGGTTTCCTCACGATGTTTTCTTTCACGATTCTTTCTTCAACGGTGAAGCAAATGATATTTTAATTTTTAAAAACGCACATAACCCCTAAAAGTTAGAGGTGCGTGCCCGGATTCGAACCGCCGACCTCTGATTAGGAGGCTGACGCCCTAACCTAGGCTATCACCGCTTCTATTGTTATAAAGTAGATATATTAGTCATATTTTTGCTAACGTTTGTAAGAAATAAGATTATGACACCCAATTATGTTCAGTTCATGGTTACGCTTCCGAGCGTGATATAATGATGTTGCTACCAGTTGTCAACTGTTAGAAGAACACTTGATAAATTATATACAATTCTTGATACTGGTGATAATAACCCGACCTATGGTTTTAAGTGCTATCCAAAGCTAGTATTAAACGATGCTAATATTAGAGTTAGACAAACTTAGACTTAGAGAGACTTAGACTTAGAAGTTCAGACTTAGAGAATCTGAACTGAAAATCGATATATAGTAAAACTATCACTGTTTTACTATATTTTTATATTTTACATATACGCACAAGTACACACAGCCGCACAGGCTTAATTATACAATACTGGGTCAGGATTCGAACCCGCGACCCCTTTGGATGATCCACGCACATGTAGATTATGCGATTCGTGCGTTGTTGCTCGTCGATTACAAACAGACAATAGCCGACACGCGTGGGCTGATTGTCCGATCGGTAACAAGGGTTGTCACCAAAAATTTTGTAGTTAAGGATATTCAATATTATATCTCTAGCAATACTCGTTTAGACTTAAAATAGTTTTGTCATTGTTTGGAACCTGCTTTCTATCGTCATAATTTAAGTTCCATTCCAATATAAATTGCTTCATTGCATTAACTCAGAAGTTATAGGTAAAATTAACCCATAATAAAATACCGTATTACATATATGGATTTGGGGGAAATTTGACATGCATCTACCCTTTGTAATGGAAAAGAACAAAGGCTATCTCTTATCCCGATTCCTTAAGTAGTTCCCAAGGGAAAATTGTAAATGGTTTACGAGCTAAGCCGTGGGCAGACAGCTGTGAAATTTGGTATGCATTTCACTTATGCTATGAAAATGTACTTTCTATACCGATCTCTCAAATGAGAAGGGAAATGCTGTGGGAAGATTAAAAATTGTTAACGAGCGAAGCTTTAGACTCAATTCTGAAGTCCACGCAGACGAAAGTCGCGGGCAGAAGCTAGTATATAATATAAATATGCAAAATAGCGACAGCCCTAGCACACTGGGAGGCCTGTGGAAATGGCAGTGAACACATTGACAATGGCTTTCCAGTGATGGACAGACGATCACAAAACGAATGAGTCACAATGCGTCGCGTAATTAGATAACAATGTTTTGACGGCTGCTGAATTAGCCGATATTGATATAAGAGCTTAGAAGCCACCACTGGGCTTGAAAGGACATGGCCTCTTTTTGTTTTTAGGTGGGCTGTATAACCTTCAGATAGTAAGATTGTGTCATTTATATTTGTAATAGGTGATAGTTTGCGCACATCAGCGTTGTTTTCGACTGTTCCGAGTTATAATTGGTGATGTCCGTAGATCTAATTCTTGTTGTTTTTTCTAATATTTTCAAGATTCAAAAAATTCAAATTTAATGTCGTATAATATACAATTTAGCTGTGACTGTAATAGGCATTTTTGTAAGGTAGTAATTTTCTACTTAATGCAGACCTAAATGTGTTCGGCGTTCTGTCTAGCTAAGCATATTCATACACATAAAATATTTGTCGTGACTGACTGATCTAGCGCACAGCTAAAATAACTTGGCCAAAAAATTTGATAGGCATAAATAAATCAAATAAACTCAAAAATGTTTTATTCATGTTAACCTATTACAGGTATAAGCGTTCATATTTTGAATTATTTGAGGTGATGATTTAACTAATATGATATAATATTTCAAAATAACATTATTGAACTGTTGACAAAAACTAGAAAACAAAACTTTTATTTTGCCAAAAACAATCGAAATCTCGCCTAATACATAATTTATAAAAACTTAGACCATTACAACGAACGTAAGTAACATGAGAAAGCATAACCAACCAGTAAATAAACAGGCCGGTAACCAAATAAGTAACCACTTAAGTCTATTTTATATGATTCACGTTTACAAGTACCCAGTTAACTAAAGCTAATTGAAAAAGGTAAAAGTCTTTAACATCTATCGATCGAAGCATCCGTACCCATTCATTAACACGAATGATTGTGCGATACAGAGCACCTCCGTTATTGAATCACTAAGCAAATACTTACACTATCAAGTATCCTATAACACAGTACAAGTTGCTTGTAGTGCCATGACTTGTAATGAAAAACAAGATTTAATAAAAAACATCTATACTTAAGTTACCTTTATAATCATCATGATCAACCATTGCCAGCTCATTACAGAGCACGGGTCTCCTCTCAATATGAGAAGGGTTTGGCCATAGTCCACCACGCTGTCCATGTGCGGATTGGCAGATTTCAAACGCCTTTGAGAAGATTAAGAACTCTCAGGCATGCAGGATTCCTCACGATGTTTTCCTTCACCGTTATTGATTGCTTAAAAAAAGCGCACATAACTGCGAAGTGTTGAGCGCCCGGGTTGTGACGTCACGCATCTTTATAATATAAAAAGGCAGACATTTAATTGTCAGGAAAGATTATATAAGTACTTTTTTAGCGGACATAGCTGCTTAACTAAAATACAAATATCAGTAGCAGGCATTGCAATGCTCCATAAAGAACAAAAAAAATATTAAGAAAAACCTACCTAAGATGCCTACGTCTTAGGAGGGATCTTCCTTCAAAATTTCAGCTATTTATTCCCAGCGTTTTTGTTTCGACGTTGATGAATCTAAATAGACTATGGAATGTATGGAAAGTTAAAGAATGCAATGACTATTATATTATATATTAAATGTAACATGTAATGTAAAGTAATCGGTCGTATAAAGTATCAACTTGTGGTTTGCAAGTACGTATTAAGTAATTATAGGAAATGTATAAAGCATTGTTTCGTTACTTGATTTTGTACAAAATAACAATCGAATAGAACTTTGAAATAAATATTAGTTAATTTATATATCTTTGTTAACTTTGATAGCAATGACGTGTATTATTTTAGCATCTATCTATTTCTTTTACTTTTTTTTTACCCTAGTAAGTTAGCCCTTGACGGCAATCTCACCTGACACTATTCTCTATACGTAAAATATATAAATACGTACAACGTATGTATATATTTTACGTATGTATATTCGTAAAATGCTTTCGGTTTTATTTTAACGAAATCAATCGAGTTAGTTTCAACCACAATAGCGAGCTAGCTTTCCTGACAGTTCGACTGTGACAAACAATAACAAAAAGAAACCAGAGGTGGCACCACTGTCACATTAATGATAACAGCTGTCACTTGAATGTCGGTAAATGATACGTTATCGACATTGAAGTTAGTAATTACGTATGTAACATCGCGATCGTTAAGAATCGATTCACGGGAATATACATATAGTGTTAAAAAATTTGGTCTAGTTGTAAAGTTTAGTTTAGTGACTTTGTTTTATAGTTGTTAATTCAATCCATCAGCTATTTATTTATTTCAAATGTGGATACTCAGCCGTTTCCAGTGATTTATTTTGCGTTTGTTTAATTTTGTTTAATACCATAGGAACCGTCCATCTCCAGTAAGCAATCTATCTTCTTGAGAATTTTTATCGAAATCTGTCGCGTGGTTGAGTGTGAAACGGTAACAATAGAAATAGAAATAGAAATAGAAAAACATTTAACAACGAATAAATGTTATGTAAAACGATTTTTTTTTTTTTTTTTTTTCGTTTATTTACAGAACTACATAAAGAGATATACAGAGATACTTTTTTTATCAGGGTGTCCTCTTTCCATGAAAAGAGACCTTTATTTGCTTTATTTTGTCAATATAAATACACTTAAATAAGCTTCTAAATTAAAATATTTACACATATAGTCATTAAAACATTAAAGGATAAATTACAATTAAAACAATAAGGAAAGTGCGGTCTAAATTGCTTCAAAGCTCGTACAGAGTAACTTATCATTTAATACTTAAAGACAACATTTTTAAATTAAACAATTACTATATAAATAAAAAGGTTCTGACTAAATTAGATTTGGGCTAAATTTAATACAATTATAATTTTACAATTTAACATACTTGTTCTTAACATAAAAATTTTGTCAGTGGACCCTACACTGACTTATCTTTATTTTATAATATCCAAAAGATATATTAAAACGAGTCTCATACATATTCGATATGTCGGATCGCATAGTGTGACAGAAGATAATTTGTTGTCAGTCTTGTTCAAATCAACCGCTGCCTCATCGAGTAGGCACTTCGATTTTAATGCTACTCTCATAAAAAAGGCACTTGGTGGAAGTCTCCGAATAAATTCTTCAATTACATTATTATACTAGGTTTATAACCTATTCCAGATTTGAGAGCCCCATGCTGTAAATAAATCATTTCTTTATATTTTTTGTATATTATGCTTTACTTTATATTTAAGGGTACACAAAACTTTATAACTGTTTCCTTGTCTTCCTATAAGACGAGGTTGTGTGTACCTGCGACAACCTCCGTGGCGCAGTGCGTGCCCTGTCGCATTATAAAGTTGGAGGTCCTGGGTTCGATTCCCGGCTCGAGTCTGGTCTGGTGGGAGGCTTCGGCCGTGGCTAGGTACCACCCTACCGACAAAGACGTGTCGCTAAGTGATTTAGCGTTCCGGCACGATTTCGGATAGAAACCAATTAAGAGTGTGGTTTTATCATACCCTAACAAGTTAGCCCGCTACCATCTTAGACTGCATCATCGCTTACCACCAGGTGAGATAGCCGTCAAGGGCTAACTTGTAGTGTATAAAAATAAAATAAAAACCTATTATAAAAATAAAGCGACTTCATTAAATCCGACACTAACACCTGAATCATTAATGGTTTCATTTGATTTAAGAGAGTATTACACTTTGTACATTGGCTGTAAAATTGTAAATTTCCCTGACTTGGTTGGACATTGTCACCGTTGTTTATGCTTGCTTTTATGTCCGCTTTTTACAGAGCTAACTGCAGAGTAACAATGCATAAGATATTATGCATTGTATTTATTCTACATTAATTTCTGCGACTATTTATTGACGAAGCGAAAGTGTGAAGCGGGCTGACAGTCCATTAGAATCGTTTCATATATTTATATGTTTAGCTATAGAAAGGAAGTCAGCTTAATTTTTTTTTTACACTACAAGTTAGCCCTTGGCGGCTATCTCACCTGGTGTTAAGTGATAATGCTGTCTAGGATGGTAGCGGGCTAACCTGTTAGGAGTATGGTGAACCCACGCTCCTAATTGGTTTCTACGCGACATCGTGTCGGAACGCTAAATCGCTTGGTCACGTCTTTGTCTGTAATTTGTTATTGTACTTGCTAAAGATCTATCTTCAGTCAGTCTTGAAAAAACAATGGTGGCAAAGTGTATAGTTTCACAAATCATTGCGGTATTCAAAAGCTACCTTTGATCTACGCCGTACCTTGTCCAATTCTAATGAAAAGGCAGTCTTAAATTGCTCTTCTTTGTTAGTTAGAGTGTGTATTTTAGGATTTTGGCTACCAATAAGCAAATCAATACCTACTACCAATTATACAATCTCCAGTAGTTAATTAAGGTTAAGTCAGTTACATTAACTTTCAACCATAATAATCTCTGTGGTGTTACGTAAAAACACGATGTTTTGAGAGGTTTTTGTGACACTTATATTCTACGTGTTAATTGACCTCTAAGTTTGAGAAAAGATTCTCGCATAGTAGTTTATTTGCTAAACCACAAAATAGCGTACCTACGTACTATGAATTCATATTAATTAGTGAATAAATAATAAATTATATTCTTTAACTAACACCGTCACATCACTCGTATCGGTGTATGCTCTTAAACCCTTTTTCTTTTATTTAACGCTTAGAAATCCATTTTAGCATCCTCCACTCCAGAATATGAGGAAATTCAAACTAAAAACCCTAGTGGTTGGGTCACGGAAACGCTCGCGCACTCATTCGAAACAGTACAAGTTTTACTCCTAATCTATAACAGCAGAGGCCTGTGCTCTTCTGTGGCACGTTAATAGGCTAAGGAATTATTCTCATAATACTTGGTGAAATTTTTTATCGTATTATTTTCTTTATCATCATACTGTTGACTCCCAGTTTAGCATTAGCCTCTTTTCGCATCGGTAAATATTAAGAGTTCTAAGCAACGGGAATGGGTCACGCAAATTTCGTAACTTCGGACAACAAGATCCAACGCGGCAATTTTGACCCAATAGGCCAGAATTTCTAAAGTTACCTAACCTAACTAGCTAGCTAATGACTAAGCTAACAAGTAATAGAATCAATCGCAATAATGATTATCGATTATCGAATAATCATCTATTACTTGAATATTGCAAGGTTGACTGGTGGAGAATGCTTTTAGCATTAAGTTCGCCTTTTTGTACAGTTTTTTTTTGTGCAATAAAGTTTATATATAATATATCAAATAATCATTTGTATTTCTTAAACGCAGTCTAAGAGCTCAGCGACGCTAAAAAGGTTGCTCGGATCTTAGCAACATGCAGTAATAAAAACTGAATAAATAATATCGTTATTGCATTTAAATCGTTACATTTGTGTATTTTGGTCCATTATGATGGAGCATCGTTGTGGGATCATGTTCATGATTACACTGCGCTAATAGCATCCTTGAAAAAGCGGTGATAGCCTAGTGGTTAGGGCGTCAGCCTTCTTATAAGAGGTCGGCGGTTCGAATCCGGGCATCTCTAACTTTTCGGAGTTATGTGCGTTTTAAAAAAATTTAAATTTCACATGCTTTAACGGTGACAGAAAACATCGTGAGGAAACCTGCACGCCTGAGAGTTTTCCATAATAATCTCAAAGTCATGTGAAGTCTGCCAATCCGCACATGGCCAGCGTGGTGGACTATGGCCAAATCCTTCTCATATAGAGAGGAGACCCGTGCTCTGTAGTAAGCCGGTAATGGGTTGATCATGATGAATAGCGTCCTCTACTTGGTAGGCCTGCGCAGTCCAAAAATAGTACATTGGATCTCCTCAAATTCAGTAACCTGAACTGTAGACCAGAAGTCTAAATTTTTTTTAGCTATATAAGAAAGAACGAAGTTTTCTTTAAGGGCTGCCTCTATAGCCATATAATTTCAATGCCATAGAGAATCATGGTCTAGCTTTTACATAAACACTTCAAGTGTCATGTTACAACTGGTCCTATATACATTTTCATTTATTATGTTAATTTTAATTTTCTGACTTTCCCAGAGTCTAGAAATGCAGTTCTTCTTGGAATCGTAAAACGTAAGTGTTTAAGTATTAACTGCAAACGTTTGCCGACATTTAATATCCCAAGTTAAACGATTTCTCTTGGCCTTTTTTTTACTTTCGCAAGCTTTATAGCTTTCAACTAAATACGTTAGTATTTATATCATTATATAGAAAAAAAACTACAATTTCAGTAACTTTATTGACTCTGTCTAACCGCGGTTTTGCCTGTGTATACCTAAGTTATAGATCTGTATTATTGCTGCTCTAATTATTCTAAAAAAAGAATAACCGGCTAAATCGGAGATGGAAACTTACCTGTTTCCGAGCATAATAGTGTTTTATTAAGTATTTTGATTATTTAGTTATTTTGATTTACCTAATACGGCTTATGGGATCGCGCTGTCGCGTTATAAAGTTGGAAGTTCTGGGTTCGATTCCCGGCTCGAGTCTGGTTTGATGGAAGGGTTCGGCTGTGGCTAGTTACCATCCTACTACGTGGCGGTAAGCGATTTAGCGTTCCGACATGATATCGCGTAGAAACCAATTCGGAGTATGGGTTTACCATACCCCTTACAACTTAGCCCAAATTATTAGTCTTAGACTGCATCATCACAAATTGCAGTCAAGGGCTAGCTTGTGGAGTATAAATAAAAACAATCACACACACAAATATTTAGATATTTATTACACAGAAGTACTAATATGCAGCTAAATAACGTGTAAGCGGAATTTCTTGTATGCCTCGGGCTTCACTCTTTTATATTATGTACATAGTAAATGGATTGATTGCCTTGGAGAGTACAAACATTTTTTGTTCTAAACTAGTAACTGGTACATGATTCGTTAAGGCTCACTTGAACCGTTACTTAGGAATAATAAACACGAAGTTATGGCTAGAATTATACTTTCATAGAAAGTTCTACTTAAAAGGTTTGGTTAGGTATCTTTCATAACTTGGGGTGCAGCGGTTTTCACATGATTCTCACGATCGATACGATTGAAAGCATTTTCGTGATCCAGTTACCACCTAGGAACATCCTACTTAATATTAAAAACGCGATTTTTTTTAGGATTGGATGGATGGATGGACGGATGGATGGATGAATGGATGGATGGATGGATGGATGGATGGATGGATGTTTGTACACGTAAAAACTACCAATGCATTTTTGTTAAGAAAACTATGACGATAAGTGTCGCGTAAGCTGAAATAAATCTGTGTGATAATTTTAATGGCATAATGTTAGTTTTTTTTACACCACGCTTATATAAGCTACTGGAAAAACTAATCCTGCGCAGACGCAGCCGTGGGCACCAGCTAGTCATGGATATAGCACACTGTCTTAATCACCTTTTTCATAAAGCGTTATTTGTGCACCACGTACTTCTGAAACTTATCAACAGAGTTGCGACGACTTGAGCAATTTATGTCTTGGGTCTTGTTGATTATATCCTCAACTATTATATTAGATTTTTAATTATCGACGGTATACATGGCAACGATAGGCGGTGGTAGTTCCTCTTGGCGAAGTTGTACCACCAAACAAATAAGCGTTCCCGTAAGATGCCGTGTACTAACCGATTAGACGGAAACTCATGGTGCAGATGTTTATGGGCGATAGGAATCACGTAACATCGAAATGTAAATATAAAAGAAATCACGTAAGAGTTATTTAATTATAGAATCACTTTCATCGCCTTTCTCTGATTAGCTAGCGTTGAAATGTCTTCGTATTATTAATCAGTGGTATAAGGTACCACCTGCCTGCGTGAGATACGCGGGGGGCTCTCTTAGTGTTTGGGAACCATCAATCAATTTGTAATGGATCTGATACCAATTTTAGCTCGTTTTATCTTTAATTTTCCCGAAATCTAATAATTGACTTACTGGATATTTATTTATTTATTTATTTGAATAAGGTTTGCTAGCGATTTATACAAATGACTCAAATTATCTACAGTAAAATTACATGTAAGATGTATGTTAAATCAAAAGCAAACACTACATGCATAACATCAACCGAGAAAACAGAAAAAAGTCAAAAACAACTTACTAAAAAAAAAAAACTTGTTGTTTTAGTAAAAATGTTCCCTGGTGTATTTTAAAATTTTATAACATGCATGTTTTACTTGAAACACGGTGATGCTTTTTCGGACGTTACACGTTGGCTAAGGTTATTTACTAGCAAACTATAATAGGTCCCCAGTTGTTGAAGAATTAAGATAAATTCTTATTTCTTTTTGACTTCTTATATTACGTTTACTAAGTGTTTCTTATCTTGATTCGTATTTTTTTTTTCGGACTGTCTATTAGCTGTGCTATCCCTATTGGTTGCCACAGCGTAACCGGGCTGTTTGGCGAGCTCCGGAAAAAAGCTCTGCCAGAAGAAATTTTGAGCCCTAGGGCTCGAAAAAACTAAGGGAACGTCTGCCTAAGGGCGCCTCATATGAGGCCGAACCTCGGCTTAGGCGACGTTTGGGATAACGGGGGGGTCGGACGGTGAGTGATCCGTACGTCTCCGAAGCCGTGGATGGAGCTCACGTCCGGTTGACGTAAGATAGCGGGGACCTCGTCTTCGCCGGCGAAGACGGTGTGTAAAGTTTAGTGTAACCTTGTTACCTTATAACAGATTTTCAATATTTTAGCACCGTCGTATTTTATTTGCTGAAAAGAGCGAAAAGACATCAATAAAAATCCTTTGATGAATGCAACAAGTTTACCATTACCATCGGGTATAATTATATTTTTTTTATATACATTAGAGCAAACGAGCAGGCGGGTCACCTGATGGTAAGTGATTACCGCCGCCCATGAACATTTGCAGCACCAGAGGAACCGCCAATGCGTTGCTGGCCCTTGAGCAATTTGTTAAGCCGCCCTTTAAAGATCCCCATATTATAACCATTAGGGAACACAGAAGATGGAAGCTGGTTCCACAATTTGCAGGTCCGTGGTAGAAATTATTGGCAGTATTGAGTCGGCTACATAAAAAAATCCTAATCATAACTTATGATACAAGATAAGGCAGCCAGCTTACTAGAGCAGTATTCATAGAATAGCTTAGTATCAAAAAGCGATTGGTTATTGAAGGCTCACATAACTTTCTCAGCGCGTCCATAGTCGCTGTAGAGAACGGTCGCTGCAAGCTCTTGGTGGCTTTCTATGAAAAGCCACACCCACATGCCATGAACTTTTATACTACAGTTTCATTCAGAAATTGTCACTATAAAAAGATCCGTTTCTTTTGTATACCACCGGTTCTTTCACTAGTTTCGGAGTAAGCTTTTTGTTTTTTTTTTGCTGTCCATGGCAAGTTTGGGCTTCATTGATATAACGCCTGATGCGGTCTGTGATGGAAAGGTTTACGTGTGGCAGACAATGAAACCCATAACTCCAATAAGGCTTTACTGTATAACTTTGCGAATACCAAAACAGACTTATTATGAAAGTGTGAATTTTGAAAGAATTAGTATATGCAATATGCAACTATGAAATTAGTGGTTCACTAAACACACACAAAGGGAACCCTTTTCATGTATATGATGATAATGATGAGGTTGATGAATAATAAATCATATCATTCGTTGGAGATATTATTTGCAGAAATCAGTTACACTGCTTAGAACATAATGAAATTCCCGATAACTGGGAATATTTTTTTATGCATAACAAGATAGCTTTTGAAGGCAATCTCACCTGATGGTAAGTGATGATGCAGTATAAGCCCATACTCTTAATTGGTTTCTACGCGACATCGTGCCGGAACGCTAAATCGCTTTGCAACACGTCTCTGTCAGTAGAGTGGTAACTAGCTACGACCTAAATCTCTCGCCAGGCCAGACTAGAGCCGAACCGGACCTCAAACTTTATAATGCGACAGCGCACCCTACATAGGTCATAAAATCCTTACACTATTATCATCTCTTTACTCACATGTCTATCGGTCGCTTTCATCGGTAGCTTCAAAGCACTATATCCAATGGCGTTCATAAGCATGACCTATCAGATTATTACGTGCTAACTTTACAGAATTATCACGTCATCTCTCCATAATCTTATTGGCCTATTCCTGTATGTCGCCGTTCCGCTTCGGTGAATGGATACGCACCCCTTATTATCATCAGCTCTTGCTAACTGCTAGTTATAATAAATTTGTGCTACCGTAACTCCTGCGGCCGTTCTAGCAATGCAATTTTCACCACATGAATCTATACTTAGGTGTTTACCTTATCTTCTTTCCCTGTATTTACTTGTTGTAAGCGAGCAATTTATTTCAACTGTCATTTTATTTAAGTTGCATGAGTTTAGCTAGAGTGTTTGCAGGTTTATTTTGCCCCGAAGCTCTGCGAGTATTTTGCACTTTAAGGCAGGAGTACACCATTACCTCGTATATCTGTTTAGCTTATATTCTTTCTTTCTTATTATCAGATATCTGTCATTACAAACTGTGCCATCGTTTCAGAAGCATACTTCTTCTTCTTTATACTTCTTTCAAACAGACTTCTGACACTCGACAAGGTGCATAGCAGAAAGTTTAAAACTACAGTAGCTTTATTAATATATCTTGGGTCAGTAATTGTAGAGCCACTTGCTTCAAAGTGGTTTAGAAATTCGACCATTATTATAAAATACCTTTAAAATGATCAATCACATTTACGCCCGAGGTTAGTGATAAATCTAATCAAAAAAAAATGTCAGCAGATTGAATTAACAAGTGCCATCCTTATCGATAAGGAACAGTAGGAATAGGATAGCAATAATAAATTCACATATATGACAGCCTGACTGCAAAGTCTAAAGCCGAGTTCTATAAAGCTTACCTCTGACTTGAGCACAGCTATGCGTCGGAGATGGGTTAGTTTTAAAACGAAATAGATTTCGTTTTATTTAAAAACACTAGAAATCTCTTTCTTTTCTCGGAAGCTTAAGAATTCCGTTACGGAACGGAAATTTAAAAACGCACAAATGTTTAGTTATTAATGAAAAGATTATGAGGCTGTGGTACGCTAGAACATTTGGTTATTCTGTTTTTTGCGGAGATCTTGAAACCAAAGTCTATAAGTTATATTAAAATGCACAGTGTAAATCTCGCACTACCCAGATCCCCGAAGCAGTAAACTGTCATAACGTGGGACGCACGTGCGTTTCGCACACGCATCCAAGTTCTGAGCAACGGCGCCGACGCATTGTTTGTTTTTTACACGCACTCTCCGTTTCAATGCATCCATTGAGACGCGTTCTGCACATGTTGCAGGCTATGGCACGAATAATGCACGCCTTTGGTAGGTAGATGTTATTGTTATACAATCAGCTGTCTATACAGTATGCATTCTTTCATAAAGATCCTGTTTATGTAAGGTTCAGAAAAAACTGTTTTATCAATGGCGGTATTGCCTTGCCATAATCAGGAGTTATGGGTGTTATACCATTAAATTGCTTCACCGACCGACCCCCCCGTTATACCAAACGTCGAACGAGGTTAAGCCCCACAGGAGCTTCCCTTAGTTTTTTCGAGCCCTAGGACGCATTTCTTCTGGCAGAGCTTCTTTTCGAAGCTCGCCAAACAGCCCGGTTACGCTGTCGCCACCAATAGGGTTAGCAAAGTTAATAGTCAGTCCGAAAAAAAAATTAAATTGGTAATGTTGCTTATGAAAGTTTACTTTGTATGCAGACTGGTAACTTGTTTCGATAAAATGCATCATCATCATGATCACGGGATGTCAGCCCATTGCTAGTTCACTACAGAGCACGGGTCTCCTCTCAATATGAGAAGGGTTTGGCCATAGTCCACCACACTGGCCATGTCCGGATTGGCAGACTTCACACGCCTTCGAGAACATTATAGAGAACTCTCAGGCATGCAAGTTTCCTCGCGATTTTTCGTTCACCGTTGTAGTAATATTTAATTGCTTAAAAAAGCACATAACTGTGTAAAGTTAGTGGTGCGTGACCCGAATCGAAGCCCCGAATTCTGATTAGGACGTCTGACGACTAGGCTATCACAGCTACTTAAATATATAATTGTTACTAATCTAAAACAGACATTTTTAATTTCGTCTGTTTAAGCAACCGATGGTGGTAGAAATTCTACTCCCGAACTTCTGATTAGGAATCCGACGTCCATCCACTAGGATATCACAGCTTTATTGTACGAGTATAGTAAGTAAAACAGCAAGTGGCTGAACAAAAAACATCCTGTTTTAAATCCTCATTAATAATGTTAGATATATCAACAAAATAAGCATTACGTTCGCACACGGCCATTTAATTCAAAATGCCTGTACTTTTAATTTTAAGTGCTTTAGTGAAAGGAAGGCTGACCAGAGAAATCAATTAGGTTTATTATTATAGCTTTTAAACAGCAAATATTGCGGCAATAATTTTCTTAGTATAACCATTATTGTAATCAACGGACGATCGGTAAAATCTACTGAATATTGATCAACTGGTAAATAAATTCCTTCGCAGTTTAAACAGGTTACGGCAATATTAACACTAATGTACTATGTTTGCTATCATTTTTGTTTTTTTTTAGTGTTTAAGTATTATGGTGCTTGTAACTGTGCTGAGATAGATATGTAAAAACAAGAATAAACCATCTAAGTTACCTATTTCCAATTACCAAAAAAAAGATACTCATATAGTATCTTTTTTTTTTTAATTTTATTTATGTCAAGAAATGGCTTAGTCGTACTTCAACTATGATACAAATCAACGTCACAATAATAATAATGCGAACATACCCTGTACTGTAGTGTTAAGGTACAAACCGTTAAAAATAAAATCAATAAATTTATTAAAAAAGGTTAAATAACTGTAATAATATACAGCCGCTTTTGTTTGTCTTATGTATACAATTCTTCTTGATGCGAACATAGCATGTAATGTGTAAGGTATAAAACGCAAAATATATATGGAATATAAAAATAATCCTTTAGACCTAATACCGTATGCTTAACTAAACTTTAATACTAGGTATACTATCACTGAAGATATCTATTTTTATTCTTAAGTTGTTCCCTAGCAATTGCATACGGTACATTGGACAATGTTGACAGAGATCAGTTTTGTATTTTGGTAAACAAGTATCTTTTTGTGGCGAAATATTAGCAAGCGTTGTTTGATATTATAACCTAGAAACGCACGTGTGGCAAATTTATTGAGCATGTATAAATTAATGTCTAATCGTGCTCATGTCCGATCACATTTGATCATCTCTATTAGCATTGACAAGCGTTGATGTGGTTGATGCCCACGACGCATAGAAGCGGAACGGCTCTCGATACGCCCGCCGATCGCACTGTCATTGAGCCGATATGAACCAAGAGTTAGTGGAGGATTTGATGAGGCTTCATAGGTGCTGAGATTTTGTAATGTACAAGGTTTCGCTACAATACCGAAACACAGCGGAATGACTCTGTAAACACTTACATTTGCTACTGTCCTAGTACTAAATTGAACTGATGCTAGAATTTTGATCTTTATTTTATAAGAACAAATAAGATATGATAAAAAAGGTTTTATGATACAAGGTTGTGTTAGTTTTTAGGAATACTTATTACTATCATCATCATTAACAACTGATTGACGTCCACTGCTGGACATAGGTCTTTTCTAGGGAGTTCCAATGCTCGCGGTCCTGGGCCGCTTGCTTCCAGCGGCTCCCTGTGACTCGTCTGATGTCGTCTGTCCACCTAGTTGGGGGTCGACCAACGCTACGTTTTACTTATTACGAATAAAACCGCATTTCGCCCGCGGTTAGATGCCACCCTAGTGGGAAAGACATACCGCCAAGCGATTTAGTGTCCCGTTATGATAACGCGCAGAACTCGATTAGAAGGATATACGTTCAGCCGGTAACGTTTCGGATGCTCTTCTGGTGTCGCAAATGTTATGCGCGGCGGTAATCACCTAGAACCTGATGACCCGTTCGTTCGATTGCTGCAATTTTTAAATGAAGTATAACAAATCCATTGATTTGATTTTTTTTTAAATTCTGATATCAAAGCAATTGCTTCAAACTTCCCACTAGCTCTACGCCTATATTCCTACATACAAATAACAGACTACTCTCGAATGAAAGTCATCCGTGTTACGATTAAAAGAGAATAGAAAAATACAAAGCTTTTTGTTCTTTGAATGGCGTGATCGATATTTCTTGGAAATGTCTTAGCAATAGGCGAATTGTTTGAGCGATCGGTCAATGCCATTGATATAGAAACAGGATAAAGGCTAACTGCGTGGTACGAGGAGCTGCCAATAAGATATATTATCCTACTAATATTATAAACGCGAAAGTTTGTAAGTATAGATGGATGGATGGATGTTTGTTACACTTTCACATAAAAACTAATGAATGGATTTTTATGCAACTTTACAATAATATAGCTTATACATCACAATGACACATAGGCTACAATTTATAAAGATATTGTGTGAATTTTCCAAAATATGACGATGTGTCAAGTAAGTAGGAAAAAATCTTACATCTGCGTGATCATTTAATGTCATAATGTTAGTTCTTAGCTACGACACGCTAATATAAGCTACGCAAAATACTAATCTTACGCAGACCAATTCGCGGGTACCAGCTAGTGTATTATCATACTATTTTGGGACTGCTTAATTTTTATAGCGATTTTGTTTTGAATTTCTTGCACGCTTGTTAATGTCTGCCTTTCCCACTAATTTTAGTATGAGGTAATTAAACATAAGCATCATATACAGTAGGTCTAGTAGTTGAGAAGTTATTCATACAAATATGAAAAATATAAAGCAAAAAGTTGTTCCCATAATGGGCCTATCGTTGTGTCGTCAAATTGTCTCGCAAAGGGCGAATTGTCTGGGCGATCAGAATGCCTTTAATACAGAAAGTGAAAGAAAAGACATACAATACAATAAAGTATTTATGTTATTATTTTAATAAACGTACAACGTACAAGTAATGTAATAGTGGGTAATACTAAAGTATGAAGCGGTGATAGCCCAGTGGTTAGGGCGTTCAGAGGCGGGCGGTTCGAATCCGGGCACGCACCTTTAACTTTACGGAGTTATGTGCGTTTTTAAACAATTAAAATATCACTTGCTTCAACGGTGAAGGAAAACATCGTGAGGAAACCTGCACGCCTAAGAGTTCTCCATAATGTTCTCAAAGGCGTGTGAAGTCTGCCAATCCGCACATGGCCAGCGTGGTGGACTATGGCCAAACCCTTCTCATATTGAGAGGAGACCCGTGCTCTGTAGTGAGCTGAGAATGGGTTCATAAATACTTTATTTAGAGTCGCTGAATTGATAGCAGTATCTTGAGAAACCGGCATGTTTGTGAGGTGTCTTTGTAGAATGTTTTAAAGGCACGTGAATTCTACCAAAGGCCAGCTTGGTGGACTACACAGAACTACGGCCAAAGTCATTTTTATGGGTAGAGGAGACTCGTGCTCTGTTGTGCCGGCAATTGGGCGATCATGATGATGATGAATGAACCTATCTTTTGTTGGTACGGAGATGGTGGCGATAATTACATTCGTTAACTTTACTAGCCAAAGCCAGTGGTGCGTTTCGATTTTTTCGAATTCTTCGATTAATATATTTTTTGCCGTTATACAAACGTCTGTCACCTGACCTTACTTTACGTTTTATCCGGTCTGGTTCGATCGTTGTCTTTTATTTTCACTGAAACTGTTGTCGCAGTTGTTGATTTTACTTTTTCAACGATATTTCTTTGACTGAGTCGTTATATAATTTCTTCAACTCGTTTTATTACCGTTCTAAACGTTCCGTTGGTCAGTCGTAACCTTTTAATCGTTATGACTGGTAACGTTGAGAAATATTTTGTTTTATTGATTTGATATTAATAGGTAAGATATGGATAGGTGTACGTGAGAGTAATCTCACGTAAGGCAGTAAGTTTTTCTTCCGCAATTGATAGTGTTGTTCCGTCTGTGTCATTTATTATCACTAAAATGTAATCGTTTGAATTCGAGCCAGCATTATAGCATCGCTTTGAAAGAGGAGGCTGGTTCCTATGAGGATGATACTGGGCTAATACAGTTTATGTATTGGTGCATTAAATTATGGAGGGAGAAGATAGAATCTTTATTTTATTTATATATATGAGCATTTAAAACAAAAAAAAAAATTTTTTTTTTTTTTTTAATTTATTATTTATTTATGAGCATTTAAACCCGTAATCCGGTTTGCCGCGACATCGTATAGTGGGGTGGATCGAAATCTTTCATCTAATGCAGAAATTCATTCAGTAAGTAATGAAAATACCTAATAATCAATTTTCAAATTTACCTATTCAAACCTGAGACTCTCCACTTCCCAGAGTATGCAGACATATGAAAATATAATATAGAAAAAATATTTTCCATTATGACTGTTTAGGGGAGGCAGTCCTTTAAAAGAAGTACAAAGTTTCCATTAACTAAGTTTTTCATCAACACATACATCTTAAAAATGTTTCTATTTATCCGGAGGCTTGGTATGCACTGCGTTTGTGTATATACGACGACCTACTCGTACGTGGCG
The DNA here is from genome assembly GCA_928268935.1 of Lasiommata megera. Classification (NCBI taxonomy): domain Eukaryota; kingdom Metazoa; phylum Arthropoda; class Insecta; order Lepidoptera; family Nymphalidae; genus Lasiommata; species Lasiommata megera. Next base: position 6,419,364 of record OV743308.1, on the reverse strand, counting down.
CAGCGCGTGCGTTGTTGCATTTTAAAGATTGAGGTTCTGGGTTCGATTACCGGCTCGTGTCTCGTCTGGTGGGAGGCTTCGGCCGTGGCTATAGTTACCACCCTACCGACAAAGACGTGTCGCCAAGCGATTTAGCGTTCCGACACGATGTCGCGTAGAAACCAATTAGGAGTGTGGGTTTACCATGCCCCTAACAGGTTAGAACGCTACCATCTTATACTGCATCATCACTTACCATCAGGTGAGATTACCGTCAAGGGCTAACTAGTAGTGGATATAAAAAAAACCTAAGAAGTGCACGCCACAGACGAACAAGCAATGCTCTAAGAAGGTTGTGAAGCATACAAAGGTGCACATTATTATAGCTATTCTGTGGACATACCACAGAACAAGAGCGTAGTTAAATGATCTTGTTAATGGAATAGAGTATCGTGTTCATAGAACGATTTGTACTGTGTTCCTCACATTATAAAAGTGTCGTATTTATTATGTAAAACGCATTCATATTTATTTTGATTGTGACCCGTTGCAATATAATTTGTATTCAACGTGTAAGGGAACTCGCATTTCCCATTACTCGCATTTAGTTCCACAATTTCCAAGAACGACATTGCTTTTTCAGATTAAAGAAAAAAGGATAGACGTTGCACAATACGCGAGAATGCGTTACCAACCCAGTGAAGTTGATTGGAACTGAAAATCTAAAGTACTCAATCTCATACTCTACTCAAGTAAATGCGATAAGAGAAGATTTCAAATAAAAAAAATGTTTTATTATTTTGTGCAGTCTGCTGATTAATACCTTCCCTAAGATCACCCTCAACGTGTTTCTAAGAATCTTGTTCTACATCGACAATGCTAATAAATTGTCGGATACAATTTCTGACAAATGTTGACTATTTTAGTATAATGTGCTGAAACACTATGGATCCAGTGCGTTCAGTCCTATACAGTGTATATTGTATTATGATTGTCGTTCGAATAAGCATCGATAGCATCTCTAGTATTAAGAATAAATTAAGAAACTGCAATAAGTTTTTGTAGTATTGTTATTTCTCTTTTGTTAATTTATCGTCTAGGTTAATTTTAAGTCATTATTATTTTATTATTTTTAACGGTTTGCACCCACCCCATCTTGGGCATGCTATGTTCGCATCGAGAAGTCAATATTGTACAATTAAGATATTTTTGTATTCTAATGAACTATGACTATGCAATTGTTGACAGTTTTTCGAACTAATAATAAAAAAAAAAGAATAAACTTATGACTGGTAGTAATACTTTTGTTTGTGTAGCCTACTTCTGTACTTTTATTTTAGTCTATGGCTGATGCCAATGAACTGCAATAGATTTTAAAGATACGATGTTTCCAAGAGGCACAATACGTCGTCTACAAGAAAGCAATTCTATTCTATTATACTGTTACACAAGCTGCTCGCAGCCTAAACATATTGTACATATAGAGCTCTCGATCTAGACCTCTAGAAATTCGAGGTGTTATCACAGCTTCGTGATCATTTTATAGACATTCTTCTTCTTCGTTCACTCTTGGCAGAGTGATCGTGGTTATGATTTGGCCTTCACAGTAGCTCTCACTCATAAGACACTCACAGCACAAACATTAGATTGGTTTTATCATAAGATATAATAAAGTGGGTACTAGTTAACTTAAATATATCATCATCATCATCTCATTGCCGGCTCACTACAGAGCACGGGTCTCTCAATATGAGAAGGGTTTAGCCATAGTCCACCACGCTGGCAATGTGCGGCTTGGCAGACATCACACGCCTTTGAGAACATTATGCAGAACTCTCAGGCATGCAGGTTTCCACACGATGTTTTCCATCACCGTTGAAGAAAGTGATATTTTAATTGCTTAAAAACGCACATCACTGCGAAAGGTAATATGCGTTCCCGGCTTCGAACCCCCGACCTCTGATTAGGAGGCGGACGTCCTAACCACTAAGCTATCACAGCTACTTAAATATATAATTGTTACTAATCTAAAACAGACATTTTTAATTTCTTCTGCTTAAGCAACCGATGGTGATAGAAACTCTACAAACAATTGCATACTTATCACTAACATCTGAATACCGTTCGGCCCCTCCGTTATCCCAAACGTCGCCTGAGCCGAGGTTAGGCCTCATAGGAGGCGCCCTTAAGCAGACGTTCCCTTAGTTTCTTCGAGCCTTAGGGCTCAAAACTTCTTCTAGCAGAGCTCCGAAGCTCGCTAAACAGCCCGGTTACGCTGTCGCAACCAATAGTGTTAGCACAGCTAATAGTCAGTCCGAAAAAAAAACTAACATCTGAGTCATTAGCAATTTTATGCTATATAGATAATGAAATTTCAAAAGTGCTTGCTAAGCAGGCCTCTAATTGAGGTCAGCATTTTTGTACTTATTTTTATTTTTTATTTGGATTGTAAATAAGAAGTAAACTGCGAGCAAAGTTGTACGTATATTGTGTCTTTAAGGATAAGTGAAATCTCAATGATAAATAGCAGTGAGTTGGTGTTAATAAGGCCACCCGCGGCGTGGCGGAACAAAGCCTAATTTGTCACTACTCGTGACAAAACAATGGCCAATCGATTCTCAACTTCCACACTATGTAATTAAGTTCAAATTGAAATGACTGTCATGTAACATGATCAGATGTTTTGGCTTACAGTTAGAATCATTGAGGTAACTAATATGCGAGTTTTTTTTTTGTTTTACACCGTCGGCTCACGAGCAGATGGGTCATTGTATGTTAAATGAAGAAACAGAGTGTAAGAAATAGGTCTCAGAGGCTAAGGCTGAAAACGTTTTTTTTTTTCGAGGTAGAGAACGAGAGGTCACCTTATTTAAAAGTTTTACTTAGGTCTTCGGTACGCCTCAGACGTTTTTGGACAGTGATATAAAAAGAGCACAGGTAACCGAGGTAAGTATCCGGTATAGATTTCTCTATATTTATTGCTAATACAAATAAAAAACACTGTACAACCACTTAGCCAATGAGTAATGACGTACAAATAAGGAAAAAGTGTCTCATTAGGTATGTTTTGAAAGTAAGTTTGAAGTTAAGTAGGTAACTATGGCTAGGTACTTAATGTATACTTGTTAATCATTTGACTTTAAACTTCCATGTAGGTACTTAGGTTTTGAATATTATGAAATTCCACTCAGTTTTTAACTTTAATGCTGTGTAATTTATTACTTAAATGTTATGAGTGAGAATAAGGATAGTCTCTATTGTAAACTTTATTAAAAATCATTTTGATGAACTAACTGGCTATTGACTATTCTAACTAAAGGTTCGTTTGATTTGTAAAAACCTGAGAGGTCGATTCAAGAATACGGGTTCAAATTGTGACTTTATTTTTATTGTTCAATAACCAACAGCCTAGGTAAGAATGTTCAATGGAAAATAATGGGGTTTTTGAACCCGAGGGGTAGAATTTCGATCAGAAATTTTATATTTATTTTGTTTTTCTCTCGGGAAACGATTAGAAGGTATACATACCAATCTGGAATAAGAAAATATCGTTGTCCGTTTCTTATAATAGGATAGTTATAATACGATATTACAAGTAAGTTGTAGTGAATTGTTTAACACCCCTTCTATATTATCTTCATCCTCACTTACTTGTACCACCTACCCCTTATTTAGTATTTCTTCTGACGTTCTGTCATCTCGATACGATGAGTATACGAACAACTGTCTTTGTCAAATTATGCGATTTGCATGAAGACGCCCTCTGCAGGATAACTTATTCTTGGGAAATTTACTGAACAGCTGTTGTACGAGTGAGAGTCCCTAGTTTAACTTATATAATCAGCAGTTTTAGACGACCTCCGTGGTGCAGTGCACGCTTTTATAAAGTTGGAGGTCCTGGGTTCGATTCCCGGCTCGAGTCTGGCCTGGTGGGAGGCTTCGGCCGTGGCTAGTTACCACCCTGCCGACAAAGACGTGTCGCTAAGCGATCGAGCGTTCCGGCACGATGTCGCGTAGAAACCAATTAGGAGTGTGGGTTTACCATACCCCTAACAGGTTAGCCCGTTTCCATCCTAGACTGCATCATCACTTACCACCAGGTGAGAGAGCCGTCAAGGGCTAAGGTTTAGTTTGTATATAAGCAAACGTCAGATGTTAATTGGCCATTATCTGATATATTTGTACGGAGGTTACATGAGAACTGAGCTACATCATTACTGTTCTTATATGTACTAACGTCACATAAAGTTCGCATTAATCAGCAATCTGCGATCAAGCGACATCATACATCGAATAAAAATTATTGGACACTTATATTGGCACTAAGTGACTCATTAAAAGTAATGATCATAAGATAAATGTGATAACTGAGACGATAAATGCTCGAAATATGAAAGATCATGTAAGGATAAATGATAAAAAGGCCGAAATCGAAACATTCACTTTTCTCGTCTGACGCAACAATTTAAGGTTACGGTTTTACTGAAGACGTTGATATTACTTAGTAACTTGTATGAAATGCTATGATATCCTATTTCTCTGCCTCTTAAGCATGTTTACGTTACACCAGACAAAAAGTTAGCAGATAATTATAAACTTCAATTACTGAATCACTATATCGTATATATACAGATTTAGTCATCATGATCAACTCATTATCGGCTCACTACAGAGCACGGGTCTCCTCTCAATATGAGAAGGGTTTCAATATGATAATCAGAGGTCGGGAGATTGAACCCGGGCACGCACCTCTAACTTTCAGAGTTATGTGTGTTTTTAAGGAATCAAAATATCACTTGCTTCAACGGTGAAGGAAAACTTCGTGGGGAAACCTGCATGCCTGAGAGTTCTCCATACTATTCTCAAAAGCGTGTGAAGTCTGCCAATCTGCACATGGCCAGCGTGGTGGACTACGGCCAAACCCTTCTCATGTTGAGAGGAGACCCGTGCTCTGTAGTGAGCCGCCAACAAGTTGATCATTATGATGATCATGAAGATGAATAAAGTGCTGTGTTATTAATATTAATTCTTAAAACAGAATGAGCTTCAAAAACACAACGTATGAGTAAGTTGCACGAGCCTTCTTCACAATCTCCTGTACTCGTAAGCTTTAACTGATGGAGAGTTTATGTATTGCAAAGAAGGGTAGATGTCAAATATATCCTTCAGTTAGCTTTTCGGTCATTAAAAAAAGACCCTCGAACTAAATAAATTAAAAAAAGTTACCTTATTGTTCGAAGCTATACTAATTGATGGAGAGTTTATGTATTGCAAAGAAGGGTAGATGTCAAATAAATCCTTCAGTTAGCTTTTCGGTCATTAAAAAAAGACCCTCGAACTAAATAAATTAAAAAAAGTTACTTTATCGTTGGAAGCTATACTAACTGATGGAGAGTTTATGTATTGCAAATGAGGGTAGATGTCAAATATATCCTTCAGTTAGCTTTTAGGTGATTGAAAAAAGACCCTCGAACTAAATAAATTAAAAAAAGTTACTTTATCGTTCGAAGCTATACTAATTGATGGAGAGTTTATGTATTGCAAAGAAGGGTAGATGTCAAATAAATCCTTCAGTTAGCTTTTCGGTCATTAAAAAAAGACCCTCGAACTAAATAAATTAAAAAAAGTTACTTTATCGTTGGAAGCTATACTAACTGATGGAGAGTTTATGTATTGCAAATGAGGGTAGATGTCAAATATATCCTTCAGTTAGCTTTTAGGTGATTGAAAAAAGACCCTCGAACTAATTAAATTAAAAAAGTTACTTTATCCTTAGTGAGGTTTTGTCTTAGGTACACGTCTATCATTTTGCTCCAATTCACGTGAGCAGTGCCCAATGTGATAAATGCTTTGCGCACGAGTATCCATCGGAGCCTGACCGATTGCGTAACGTTATTAAAGCCGAAACCTAGTAGACGTCAATAGAAGAAAACTTTATGACTCATTGTTTCAATAGTCTGTACAGTTGGCAACTAACAAAAGTTAAACTTCACCCTTGTTTTATCATCAGGGGCCTTGTATTTATTCTACGATCTGGAGATGATACTGGTGCTGATAGTAGGCTGATACATGATAAGGTGCCGCAAATTAAACAAGGTTCACGCTGATGTATATTAATTTAACGCACGCATTGATATAATTACGAAACTTATATACTAAGTAAAATGCTGACTCGAGCAGCGCTGCAGCTGACAACGTAAGCAATAAAAATACCTTGTACAGACTGTACAGGCCTTAAATGGGCACAGGCCTTTTTAACCGAAAAGTCAGACAGATTTTACATCCTAGCTGCTCTAATTCTAGTCAGAGTTATCATATACAAAATTCTAAGTCGGATAATTATTTATAGGATGAACACGGATTCATCGGTAATATGGCTAGACGACGTGGGTAGTTTCGTTTAAAGAGACCAGATACTCAGATAGGAAATTAATCGGTTTTATTCTTGGTAGAACAGAATTACAATTATAAGTATCGTAATTTATAAAGAGCAGACTATACGCTCCACCAAGTACGACTATGCACTACCGCGTCTTGAGCACCGATCAATGCAATGAATGCAATGCGCCGTCCCGCGCCTGTGTTGTACTTAGTGTTGCTAAAGAGAGGGGGCAATCCCAATCTGTTGTCTGTTGTACATGATTGTAAAACTAGATGGCGTTACTTCCATTGTCGTCATATTAATAAATATTTTTTAACGAGGTGCGCCCTCTATATGTTATTTAAATTCTATGGTACATACGTTCGAAACATAACACTAAACATTCGTTAACGAAGAACTTACCCGACATCCTCCAGGTAGACATTAATTGGAATAGAAAATGCTTATAATCTACTTAAACATAGCGGTAGGTGATTTGGTGGCAAATCTGTCTTAATACGGAAGTAATAGCCGTAGAGGGCCGCAAAATCGCAATCATGCTCGTTAGCGGTGGATACCTGTCCGTATAATATTGCTACTTATTACATAAGATTTGCTACCATAAGAGGCTTTAAATTTTCATGAATCTGTATTAAAGTATATTTAAAGAAGTGCCTTGTTCTGACACTACAAATTGTCTTACTTTTTTTGTATGTAACAATTATATCTTAATTTTATTTTTTATAAATTCTATTATATTCCTTAATTGGCCGCCACCACTGCGTCAAATAGTTAGTATGCTCGACTTGCGTAAGTTTTATAGTCACTGGCTTTTGGACTCGCGTCCAGTCTATCGGCACTTGTCGATTGATCAAAGGAAATAATTGATTTTTTAGATTGACCTGAAACACTGAACCTAAAGCGAATAATCTTGTATAGGCCGAACATTTTTGACTACATGTAATACACAATTATATTGCATAAGCTACCTATTTTAATATAGCAATGAAAAACAAGAAATTACTTTTAGGCTGTGATCTATAAAGACTTAAGAAACATTTAAAGCAAGACAGCGTTATCAGGCGACATAAGGCTGTCTCGTTTAACAATAGCTTTCCCTGGGAAAATTCTAAGTATGCTCTATAAATCCGTGTAAAATTTTTCTTTTCAGTCATAAACATTTGTTATTTGAGAGAAGGGTATAGAAAATACATGTCCTTTTCCATAGCATAGGTGATATGCATATTAAATTTCAAAGCTGTCTGCCCGCGACTTCACTCGTACACAATTTTCCATTTTGCCTCGGGAACTACTTAAGGAATCGGAATAAAAGGTAAGGATAAAGGCTATGTTCTTTCATGTCAAAAGCTACATGCATGCCAAATTTCATCCAAATCCGTTCAGCCGTTTTTGCGTGATTGAGTAACAAGCATCCACACTTTCACATTTATAATATAAACAGGATACAGGATTATTTAGTGGTATACAAAAAAATTGTATTCATTCGTTCAAACATTGATAAACAAAACATTGTTTTTTTACCACGTGTTCATGCTTGATTGATGTAAGATTTTAAGTCACCGGCTCCGAGACTAGAGGCATGTCTAGCGGCGGTCTAGCCGCGGAGTCATTGGCAGACCCACTTTCTCATTCTGAATAGCATCATGTAATGTTTTCGGCCGTTACAATAACTGTCCAGTTATTGTGATTACAGGGAACGGACACTGTAATTACCTATCGCTTGTTGTAATTTATCTTGGACATCACTACACCGTGTATATACGAGTATATACAATATATTATATACTCGTCTATATCCGTATATACAGCTTGAGGTGTATTATTTATTAAGCGGTTGTTTTTACAAATCAATGCGAGGCCTTAGTTTTGTGTTAGTCAAAATTGGTGTCATGTTTTAGATCGCGAACAAAAAGTTTTTAGTAGGCTGTATATACGCTTTGGACTTGTGAATTAACTGAGATCTCAAAGCTCGCTTAGCGTTTCTTTTTTTTTTTTTCAAGTTCACCTAAGTTTTGTGTTATTCAAAATTGGTGATACATATAAGGTCGCGAACAAAAATATTTGAGTAGTTAATTAACTGAGATCTCAAAGCTCGCTTAATGGTTTTTTTTCAACTCCATCTTAGTTTTGTGTTAGTCAAAATTGGTGACAGGTTTAAGGTCGAGTACAAAAATATTTGAGTAGGCTGTATATACGCTCGCTTAATGTTTTTTTTTATTTTTTTCATGTCCAATCTCGGTGTAAGGTAGGTAACCGTTCACCGCTGTAGTGTGGTCTGTGCTAGAATGACTCAGCAGTCTGCCCTCGTTCACGCCACAGGGTTATAGAATATATCTGTTTTACTCAATTGTTTTAGGATATATTTTAAGATTATGTATGAAGAATTCATAATTGCTATTAAAATTATAATTCATTAGTGTAAATTTAAGATTATTTTGTAGTCTTTAAATTGTAGTTTTTGTTTAAGTAGGTTTGGTAAGTGTTACATTGGTTGTGATGCTCTTGCCTACCTTTTTATTCATAGTATCGTTTGTGTGGACGAGGGGGATGCACTCTAAATAGACAGATCTAGAATTTAAGTTTAATTCACATTGCTCTGATACGGTTAAACGGGCTCCCTTAATAGTAATAATAACCGGGACCAACCGGCATTCCAAGATTAGCTCCAAGCCACGGACAACGTTTATTTCCTAGTTCAGAATAAGAGATTGGCGTTTCCTAGCCCCGGGAAAGACTAAAGTAAATCTTCTCTATATATCTTCTACTTAATCTTCTTACTAGATCATTTGCTATATCGAGTTATTCTGTTAAGCGTATTTAAACAGTGCTTAAACAGGCTAAGTGTGGTTTTCATTCGAACAGGAAGAGTTTTGTACCATTTATTCATCTAACGTTGGAAAATATTTTTACACATCTCCTCCGGAAGCGGCAGAGGCACTTCGGTCGTGGCTATTTACAACCCTACCGACAATGACGTGTCGCAAAGCGATTTAGCGTTCCGGCACGATGTCGTGTAGAAACCAATTAGGAGTGTGGTTTTACCATACCCCTAACAGGTTAGCCCGCCACCATCCCAGACTGCACCATCACTTACCACCAGGTGAGATAGCCGTCAAAGGCTAAGTTATAGTGTATAAAAAAAAAGTGTTTAGAACCAGACAATAGGTAGTAGTTCACGATTCATATGACACTAGTACCTAATGACATAATCGGCTCATTTTTACGTAACGAGATATCTCGCCTTATGAGAAGTGGGCGTGTGGAAAAGAGGTCAAAGTTTTTACTCATCCGGCACTGAAACAACTCTATATATGTAGGTTTTTTTTTAGTTGATGTTATGCAATTTTTATCTGGTGTTGATGTCGTCTAGGATGGTAGAGGGCTAACCTGTTAGAGGTATGGTACCGATCGCCTAATTGGTTTCTACGCGACATCGTGCCGGAACGCTAAACCGTTTGGCGACACAACACCCTAAAACCCAACCCAACTCGTCAAACCCTGCTCATATGAGAAGGGTTTGGCTATAGTCCACCACGCTGGGCATGTGTGAATTGGCACATGTGAAGACACGTCTTTGAGAACATTATGGAAAATTCTCAGGCGTGCAGGTTTCCTCACGATGTATTCCTTCAACGTTTAAGCATGTGATATTTTAATTGCTTAAAAAACGTAAGTATCTCCGAAAAGATAGAGATGCTTGCCCAGGATCGAACCCACGACCTCAGATTAAGAGGCGGACGTCCTAACCACTAGGCTATCACGGCTTCTATTAATTATTACTACTTACTATTCGAGACAATTCTTTATGTCATTGTGTGTGTGTTGTCTCGCCAGATCCGTTCAGCCGTGATTGGGTAACAAACATCCATCCTTCTAAACATTCGCATTTATAAGTATTAGTTATTACATGACGGCTTTATAGAGATTAGAGACCACGATCTTAATTTTATGACACAAGAGTCAATGAACCATTGTATCGTGATAGTAATAATAAATTTTACGTCTTGTTAAATTAATGTGCTTAAGTATTCATTTAAGCTAGCATTTTGCGGGTTTAATAGCAGAACATGACTGTTTTATTGCATATAATATCAAAATCAAATCAAACCGAAAATAGTTTTATTCATCTAAACCTATTATAGGCATCTATAAAACGTAGAAGCGGTGATAGCCTAGTGGTTAGGGCGTCAGCCTTCTAATCATAGGTCGGCGGTTCGAATCCGGGCACGGACCTCTAACTTTTCGGAGCTATTTGCGTTTAAAAAAAATGTCACTTGCTTCAACGGTGAAGGAAAACATCGTGAGGAAACCTGCACGCCTGAGAGCTCTCCATAATGTTCTCAAAAGCGTGTGAAGTCTGCCAATCCGCACATGGCCAGCGTGGTGGACTATGGTCACATTGAGAGGAGACCCGTGCTCTGTACTGAGCCGGTAATGGGTTAATCATGATAATGATAAACCGTTCATATATAAAATATTTTAATGATTTTAATTTATTAGGTGACGGTGATAACGACACTCGCCAACTTAAAACAAAACCTAAGAGGGTTCAAATCGCGCCCAGGTCTAAGAAGAAGCCCACAACATAGCCGGTTTTTTTGCTATCACCATCTCACTCAAAACATATTAATTAGTTGTTAAATTTATTGGTCTTCTACCTAATTACTAAATAAAAATGTCCAAGACCTAATATTATTTTTAATGATTTTTCAATAGTTTTCTAAATTTACAATAGAAAATCTCGATCCTAGTTTCGGTGTGATGTGGGTCTTATGCTGTTAAATTTCATTTGTTTTATAAAGAAAAAAAATGTCAGCAAATGAACATGTCTGTAAGTTCTCCATAATGTTCACAAAGGTCAGCCACTGAGTAAACCCTCCTCATTCTGTGACGAAATCTATGCCATTTAGTGAGCCGTTAACAGGTTGATAATGATGATAAACCAAAATTCACGTAGTATCGTCCAATCGCTATTGGGTCAACGAACGCATCTATTCGTAATAGAAGTACAAATCATGAATTAATCATAATTAACATGTTGTAGTAGGAACGACCTGTGAAGAGGTTAACTTTTCTGTAGCGAATAGTTCAGATATTATTACTATTAAGACTTAAAAGTAAGGCAGCCGAGAGGTGAAGTTGATAAACGTGTCCATCCGTCAAAATACAGGACCTTGGGGCCGAAAAAAAATTCGATTACATGAAGGAACTGAACTGTTCTTTTATTTATTTTCATTTGTGTATGTATTGCGTTGTAGCGTCATAATGCCATTACATATTGTCAGTGAGCTGTGAATCGCACTTGAAAGTCTTCCAGCTTCCTACAATGACACCTAAATCCCCGTATGTCAAGCAGCTCATAATTTTAATCCTAAAATCAATCCTGATGCTAAGTGGTAAAGCGTCTTGCCATGGAAGATTTTATTTTACTTCTGATTCGATCTTATTAAACGTGAATGCGTACGGTATATCAAATCGACAGACCTATGACCTTGTGACAACCTCCGTATATAAGCGCGTGCGCTGTCACATAATAAAGTTGGAAGTCCTGGGTTCGATTCCCGGCTCTCAAATCTAATCTGGTAAAATTCGTCGGCCGTGGCTAGAACCACCCTACCGACAATGATTTAACGAACGATTTAACGTTACGGCACTAATACGTGTAGAAACCAATAAGGAGTATGGGTTTACTATATCCTTAACAAGTTAGCCCGCTACCATCTATGCATCATTACTTACCATCAGGCGAGATTGCCGTCAAGGGCTAACTTGTACTGTATAAAATAAAAAATAGAAGTACCTCTCCGTGACGTTGATCATTGGTGAAGTCTACGCAGGATACAGGTAAGAAATTGTTGTGGAGTTTTGAGTTGGTTTTACTTGATAACAGTAATTACGGTTCGCGATCGCGCGGTAATTTCTCCTTTGCCCGCAGTGGTTGGGGGCGTTGCTGGAGATCAGGTGATTGTAGATAGCCATTATGCAAATTTCTTGCTCGTAAATGAGAAGGTAATGACTTTGTTCACAATCACTCCGATTGACTTGAATGAGTCCGGGTGCACTTTGTTTCATTAATTTATGTTCATTTGTTTTTGTTCACAATTTCTTAAAACCCGTCACTTCTTTCGAAGTTAATTTTATCTTATAATGCAAGCTACAATGACTCAGTGTTAAATATTGAGATTGCATTTTTATGATTATATTAATAATAAACGGTACGTGGACGACGTTTGTTGAACCTATACCAGTAGTGTTTTAGTACTTTTGTGTGGCGAAGTTTTTGACCATATCACCCGGGGGCATCACGAAGTTTTAAACTATTCTTAGAATGCTGTTACAAGTAGTATGCAATTAACAAAGCTAAGGATATCCGAAATTTGTCTCTTTTTTAAATAATAGTGTAATCATTTCTATTAATATCAGATATCTCCCTGTTGCCATCTTCTTCTTATTGATGATCCATTCGGTCTGTATATGTCAAAATTTATTATATTATTATAATTATATCCTACCACCAAAATAAGTTTTGTCGTTATCTTGCCTATTATATATATAATAATGATTCATATTTTTACCGTGACCGCACTGATTATAATATTTCAATTCCACTGGTTTTTTGTTGATTAAAAATGTTTTTGTTGCATATTAACAATGTAGATAACGCTATTAACGATATTATAATAAATTTCCCCCATACAGTTTTATGACATTAGTTTATTGTAACTAACTACTACTGTTAAATTTTTACAAATATATTTTGTAAATCTTACATTACAAATGTGATAGTAACTCAGTTCATCACTTGTTTCTTCATGCCGAAAACATTTTTTGACAAAGAGACACCTTGGGGATAGACAAAAACTTTTTGTACATTTCATTTTAATTGAAATAATTATTAAAGCATAAAAAAATTAATGCATAAAAACTTTATTATACATATAGAGGTCATATTAGTGACATGTAATGAAATTTCTACGAGAAAAAAAACTGGGTATAATTTTTAAGTTGGTGTTATTTAGAGCGGTGTCTAGTGTAAGGATGCACTCAAGGACCTCCTGTCTCGGCTGAACAACTAATTGTGTCCTGGCGGCAAGGTCGGTCTAACTGTATAATACGAGTACGAAGATTGTGATGCGGGCACGGAGCGACTGGGGAAAAAGTGTACTAACAACTTTTGCAAGCTTTATCACGCCAGCCTACTACGGGTGTATGCAGAAAAGTATAACCTTATTTGAGATGGTAAGAGCGAATTTGCTGTGTGCTCGCGAGATCTGATTTAATTTCGTCGTGATTGCCCTAACGGTATGGCGCGGAGATTAAAATGCGGGCTGTTGGAGGGTGTGTAGAAAAATATTTAAGTAGATATTTACAATATTTAGAAATCAACTTTGCCAGCGGCTTGCAACAAAACAATTTTCTATGATATTATTGGATTGTATGGGATTAAAATGATTCTATCCATTCAGCATCTGTGAGTTGAATAGCAGGTATAAAGTGAAATATATGCATATATTAGGATTCATCATCATTATCATCATGATCAACCTATTCTCTGCTCAGTGCAGAGCACGGGTCTCCTCTCAATATGAGAAGGGTTAGGCCATAGTCCACCGCGCTGGCCATGTATGGATTGGCAGACTTCACAAGCCTTTGAGAACATTATAGAAAACTCTCAGGCATGTATGTTTCCTCACTATGTTTTTTACCACCGTTGAAGCAAGTTATATTTTAATTGCTTAAAAACGCACATAGCTCCGATAAGTTACAGGTTCAAACCCCCAACCTCTGATTAGGAGGCTGACGTCCACTAGGCTATCAGAGCTTCTATTATTCTACATTATTAGCTTATATTATTTCTATTATTAGGATTACAAACAGACATTTAAATTTTTATATTCAGTTTTAAAAATCAATCTAAAACTATAATTCGTCCATTGTACACTGCAATGTGACGTTTTATTATTCAATATACCTTTAAACATACCTTTTACCTTTTACCGTTAAATATACCTTTTATGTCAACAGTACGGATACATTGTACGGAATGGCCGGCCATATTTCGGTTAGCCAATGAAGATTGATTGTGGCTCAGATTATTTTGTCTGCATAACAAACAGACTCTCAGGTGACGATGCATTGTTGCCAGGACTTCCTTATTCTGATTATTTGCGGTGTCATTCATGCGGCCTTCAAGGTCGTTCGCAGTAACTACAACGTAAAAACTTGAGGCAAATTGAATTTTTTGTGGATTTCAGCATTCCCGGTGTATTATAACTAGAATATATACGATGGCATTGATGTTATTACCTTATTATGTTATCCGTCTATCGCAGATTATTTAGTGAACGTTACTCGTCTGGTAGTGTAACAGACTAGTGGTTATAAATTCAGATTCACCTAAGCGTACAATCTGAATGTTTTTTAAATAACAAAATCAACAAAGAGTTGAAAATACGCTCGTATACCCAATGACTAAATATTTGGCTAAAACTATAGTATTCCAATGGTTTTTTACAAAAGAATTATATTCAAAGTGAGGATTTGCCACCTTATATATAACTTATACTTATGCCCATATTATGTACTACGACTAAACAGACACACACACACACCCCTGCGCACGCACGCACAAACACCCACCCTCACGCCCACCCACACCCACCCACCCACACACACATCCACCATCACGCCCACCCGCACACACACACACACACACACACACACACACACACACACACACTACTTATGCAGTGCCGTCCTTGACATTTTTCTGTATGACTTAAGAATTCTCAATAAAGTATTTTTTTAGTTTTACTATAATTAAAAAACTGTAGGAACACCATTTTTTCCGGGAAGTATTTTTGACAATTATATGATGCTTAAAATCCTTTTTTCAAATCTCAATTATTATTATTAATTCAATTCAATAAAATTGAATTTGTAAGAGCATAGTTAGTTTTTGTGCTGAAAACAGTCTGATAATGCAAATATCTGACACAAAAATACCAATAAAATAAAAATAAAACGTATTACGCAAAAAAGTAATTACTTATTTAAAAACAGCTTTAAATGTTATGGTCTCAGATCTAAGTTCTAATTATCTAGTCATTATTAGCATCTTGTGTAAGAGCTTTTTCGTGAGTCACTGGCGTGCAAAGTTATTGCCAACCTAAAATTATAAGCTTAATACGTGCTTACGTATCATCGTTTCTGATAAATTATGTATTTTTTTTTCGTATTGTGTGGTGTATTTTATCTGGATTTGCGTGCCAAATGGTAATCAGGCGTCCATCATTTAGTATGAAAAAAAAATCGTGTTGGATTGAATTTTAAATAATTATTACGGAGATTAGTTTAATACGTGGCGGGGCATAAATAATCTTAATAAGACAATAGAGAATGTGGTGGTGATTATTAGATATATGAAAAGTAAGCTTGTACAAAAGTCCTTTTATAAGTAATAATATATTATGAATTCAATGCGAGCGAAGCTGCGAGTAAAAGCTAGTCTTATAATATGCTACTTTACTTATCACAGAAGAAACAAAAATGCGTTTCATTCCCAAACCATTGCATAACATTCGTTCATACCTTAGATTCATTGCTTCCCGGATTATAAGATGAATCTCTTAATACTTGCAATATATCAAAGTGTTATTCGAAATAAGGGTCACCATCTAATGTATATAGCTTAAATGAGACCAGAAGCTATAATTTGTTATAACTTTTTTATTGACACATTTTTGCTGTCAAATAAGCGTTTCGAAATAATGACGTATGTATTACCAATTAATGTTTTAATAAACAGCGATACACTTTACAGCTCCTAGATTCAGTGGCTTTTCCAACAAGTGGCCAACTGTTCATCTTCGTACTAAACGAATAAACTGATAGCGACATCTGTCAACTCATTGAATTGTACCGTCCGACACCCCCGTTATCCCAAACGTCGCCTAAGCCGAGGTTCGGCCTCAAAGGAGGCAGGCTTTCCCTTAGTTTCTTCGAGCCCTAGGACTCAAAATTTCTTCTGGCAGAGCTTCTTTCCTCGCCTTCTAGCTCCTTCTAGCTCGCCAAACAGCCCGGTTATGCTGTGGCAACCAATAGGGTTTGTACAGCTAATAGACAGTCCGAAAAAAAAAAATTGAATTGTTTGCCAAAGAACTCGAAAATTGTTTTTAATTACAGTTAAGCGCAATTGGATATCAAATAGTAATAAAAACTTACCGGTGAAGTTATATGTCTATACATTTACAATTCGATCATCATTCAAGAAAAGTTTTTATTTATATATGATATACGAGTTTTCTCACTCATCATAGCGCTCATCAGCGACATTCTAAACCCAAATTCGAAAAAGTCACTGCAGCTAAATACGGTAACGATTAATTTATTTATATATAACGTGTCATATATTCTATAAATTAAAACTTTAAGCGTAACCCTGAATAATCCGTTAAAATTTTAAACCCATATATTACGATGAACCACATCTTGACATTTACGACTGATGATGACCGTGCATCCGTATCATTCCGCGGTCAAGGATCACATTAACCTTGAAGGCTAATGTGAATAGGTCAGATTAATATTAAATGTGAGAAAGTGTCGCGGAGATTGGCCAAATTATATTCACTATATGATTATTAAATAATTTGCATAATTATATAATCGCTAAAATTTGGGAAATATGCACGGAACAAATTATTAATTTCTTTAATACCACCACTATAAATCTTCTGAACTGCGTTTATTAGTAATATCGACTAGTAATTAATATAAATGGCATAAATTTTAAAAAAATCCCAGTCCAAAGACTGATTTATGCTAGAAAATGGCTGTTGCGCCCCGTGCCACGTACGAGGCTCGGAGAAGGCACGGATCCAAAACTTCGCCAACATATTTTAATATGGAGCAGTTTGTGCTTCAACGTCAAACGTGTATTACTAAAATATTGAAATTATTGATATAGTCATAATATATAATATAATATATATTTAAGTAATCGATCGAAAATCGTACTAACCAGTTTACTTACATACGTTTGTTTTGTTTTGTTTTGCGACAATGGAGTGTGATTATCTAATTGAAGTTACAATTTGTTGCTGGGAGGAGAGAATGTAACCACTTAATGATATAATTGAAACGGGTGGAAACAAAGTGGTTGATTTATATATAAACTTCTTCCTTGCGACAAATGATCGTGGAACGAAACCTTTGAGTTTCAAATACTCGTAGACAAGATAAAGTGGATTTTTATTCGAAAGAATTTATTGATTCTCTACTAAGCTGGCTGGAAAAGAAGTACCTATATACAGATTATTTTCATAGAAAATTAAACAGACCGCGAAATAATGTTCAAGTCACTAAACAGTAATTATTTAAAAACAACGTCCTATTAATCCTATTATCATTAAACAGATACATGCAAGACTTACTTTTATTTTTGTACACTACAAGTTAGCCCTTGACGGCGATCTCATCTGATGGTAAGTGATGATGCAGTCTAAAATGGTACGGGTATTGTAAATCCATCTCCCTAATTGGTTTCTTTGCGAGATCGGAACTCTTAATCGCTTGACGGCACATCTTTGTCGGTACTAACTAGGCATGGCCGAAGCTTTTCACCAGACCAGACTCAAGCCGAAAATCGAACCCAACACCTCCAAGGTTATAATGCGACGGCGCACGCATTGCGCCACGGAGTTCGTCGAAAAAAAAATTATAATGTTGTCTTACCTGTATTCATATAAAAAGTATTAAGAATCTTTTTGGTTTTTCTCAGGGTATGAGCCTTAATATTAAAAATAATTTTAATATATTACTGTGATTTAATATAGATAACAAAGTTTAATTTTGTTTTCCATGATTATGGTACGATAAGCTTTTTTTTAGTAATGATTCCACTACGAGTAATCAATTCTCATATATTTTAGAGAACAGGTTTCAATATTTAGTTATTCTTTACAGATCCGTATTACTTTAATATTAACGTTTTTTCTATTGCTCTCTTCTAGCTCGCCAAACAGCCCGGTTATGCTGTGGCAACCAATAGGGTTTGTACAGCTAATAGACAGTCCGAAAAAAAAAAATTGAATTGTTTGCCAAAGAACTCGAAAATTGTTTTTAATTACAGTTAAGCGCAATTGGATATCAAATAGTAATAAAAACTTACCGGTGAAGTTATATGTCTATACATTTACAATTCGATCATCATTCAAGAAAAGTTTTTATTTATATATGATATACGAGTTTTCTCACTCATCATAGCGCTCATCAGCGACATTCTAAACCCAAATTCGAAAAAGTCACTGCAGCTAAATACGGTAACGATTAATTTATTTATATATAACGTGTCATATATTCTATAAATTAAAACTTTAAGCGTAACCCTGAATAATCCGTTAAAATTTTAAACCCATATATTACGATGAACCACATCTTGACATTTACGACTGATGATGACCGTGCATCCGTATCATTCCGCGGTCAAGGATCACATTAACCTTGAAGGCTAATGTGAATAGGTCAGATTAGTATTAAATGTGAGAAAGTGTCGCGGAGATTGGCCAAATTATATTCACTATATGATTATTAAATAATTTGCATAATTATATAATCGCTAAAATTTGGGAAATATGCACGGAACAAATTATTAATTTCTTTAATACCACCACTATAAATCTTCTGAACTGCGTTTATTAGTAATATCGACTAGTAATTAATATAAATGCCATAAATTTAAAAAAAATCCCAGTCCAAAGACTGATTTATGCTAGAAAATGGCTGTTGCGCCCCGTGCCACGTACGAGGCTCGGAGAAGGCACGGATCCAAAACTTCGCCAACATATTTTAATATGGAGCAGTTTGTGCTTCAACGTCAAACGTGTATTACTAAAATATTGAAATTATTGATATAGTCATAATATATAATATAATATATATTTAAGTAATCGATCGAAAATCGTACTAACCAGTTTACTTACATACGTTTGTTTTGTTTTGTTTTGCGACAATGGAGTGTGATTATCTAATTGAAGTTACAATTTGTTGCTGGGAGGAGAGAATGTAACCACTTAATGATATAATTGAAACGGGTGGAAACAAAGTGGTTGATTTATATATAAACTTCTTCCTTGCGACAAATGATCGTGGAACGAAACCTTTGAGTTTCAAATACTCGTAGACAAGATAAAGTGGATTTTTATTCGAAAGAATTTATTGATTCTCTACTAAGCTGGCTGGAAAAGAAGTACCTATATACAGATTATTTTCATAGAAAATTAAACAGACCGCGAAATAATGTTCAAGTCACTAAACAGTAATTATTTAAAAACAACGTCCTATTAATCCTATTATCATTAAACAGATACATGCAAGACTTACTTTTATTTTTGTACACTACAAGTTAGCCCTTGACGGCGATCTCATCTGATGGTAAGTGATGATGCAGTCTAAAATGGTACGGGTATTGTAAATCCATCTCCCTAATTGGTTTCTTTGCGAGATTGGAACTCTTAATCGCTTGACGGCACATCTTTGTCGGTACTAACTAGGCATGGCCGAAGCTTTTCACCAGACCAGACTCAAGCCGAAAATCGAACCCAACACCTCCAACGTTATAATGCGACGGCGCACGCATTGCGCCACGGAGTTCGTCGAAAAAAAAATTATAATGTTGTCTTACCTGTATTCATATAAAAAGTATTAAGAATCTTTTTGGTTTTTCTCAGGGTATGAGCCTTAATATTAAAAATAATTTTAATATATTACTGTGATTTAATATAGATAACAAAGTTTAATTTTGTTTTCCATGATTATGGTACGATAAGCTTTTTTTTAGTAATGATTCCACTACGAGTAATCAATTCTCATATATTTTAGAGAACAGGTTTCAATATTTAGTTATTCTTTACAGATCCGTATTACTTTAATATTAACGTTTTTTCTATTGCTCTGCTTAAAATAACCGTTTTTTAGATTATTTTATCTCATCAATGTCTACCGTTTATATGAATGTTTACCAATCAATTTAGGTACATATTAATAATTTGATGTCATAGAAAGAGTTTATAAAGGTACACTAAGTAAAGTTCTTAGCTTTAACAGTCACACAAAAGAGAAATATCGTGAGACAAGTTTCCCACGATTATTTAATCAAACAATTTGGTAAGGACTTCCCGCCAATTTGAATAAATGGTTCTCGAAACAGTTCGGACCAAGCTCACTTTAGATGCAATAGACTATTCTAAGTAGTAGGTACTATAGACTGACTTTAGGAGTTCTTTAACTTGAGATGTTCTTAAAATAGTGCTATAAGCAATATTTTCACAACACGTGTTCAGGTAAGTGACTGTCCAATAGTTCAGAATGGAGATAATAAATAAGTGAGCGAGTAAATTTAGTTCAAAATGATCGTAATATTATGTTTTATTAAAATGTTTCAAATTGGCAGCAATTATATTTTGTTTTATTTTTATTTATTTGGGTCAATAAACAATTGCATATTAAATATTACTTCAGTTTAAGATTAACATTAATAACTATTATTAATTATACAATTCATACCACTTAAATAAATATGATAATAACAAGGGCGTCATAAAACATGAAAGGAAATAATAATGCATTATTACAATAAATTAAAGAGACCATATAAACAATAAGAAAAGTAAACTAAATACAAATAAAAGAAAAAAATAAAATATCGTAACAAATAAGTTTGACAATAACCAAAATTACAGTTCTGTCATTATCTATTATAAACAATAAGAAAAGTAAACTAAATGCAAATGAAGGAAAAAAATTAAATATATCGTAAAAAAAATAAGTTTGACAATACAAAAAATTACAGCTCTGTGATTACCTACCATTTTCTATGGATACTTCCATGTCTGAATTAAACGGTTAAATAAACAAACTATTACTTAATATCGGGCCTTAATTTTAGAATATCAGTGATATATTTTTTACGAGTCTCATATATCTGCCTTCAGACAAAGTAATTATGTCAACTTCGTCAGAGAACTTACTGTAGGTGTCCACCAATTGACGCATGGGTGAACGGGCTCCCGCGTTGGATTTGCAGAATTTGACCGCAAATAAGTTACAATAACGCACCTTTCGTTGATTACCGTCCCTAAGAACATTTTATATATACGGGCATTCGAGATTTATATGTAAATTATCTGCTAAGATTTGTAAATAAACACAATAAAATAAATTCACTACATTGCAAGTCTTGTACCTTTTACAATGAGATGCCTATTCAATATGTATTGGATATTTCATATTAAATTCCAGGTAGAACGCATCTTCTCAGCTTTTCAATGTTTATTTCAAGTAAATGAATAATAGAGAAATCGAACTCCGCCACCCAATATGGAGACACAAATGAACCGTTCTCTCTCCGAAGCAGGTACATTTAATATTGTTGGAGATAATATTAATATAAAGTTTTGTCATTGATTTTATACCGAGTACCATCGTGGCTATCCTTAGATAGAATCAGATTTTTTATCCACTACAATTCCTCTCCTGGTGGTAAGTGATGCAGTTTAATATGGAAGGAATTCATTTAAAGGTAATTGTATACAATTTTACAACAAATTGCCTAATGAAATTTCTGGGATGTCTCTCAATAAAGTCAAAGTTTATATAAAACGTAAGCTTGTAGAAAAGTCCTACTATAGTGTAAAGGATTACGTAAATGATAAACAAGCATGGGTGTGAAATATCGCTCTAATAAGATAGCTCTTAATATAATTTTAAGTGGCATGTGAGATGGTGATAACAAAAAGAAAATTTACCTGGCTAAGTTCGTTGTGGGCTTCTTCTTAGACCGGGGCGCGATTGGAACCCTCATACCTTTAGCTTTAAGTTTACGAATGTAGTTATCACCATCAAATCACTACTTTGTAAATTATTGACGCGTCAAAAGCGCCTTTTAAAGGACTATTTGAATAAAGATTATTTGAATTTGAATTTGAATTTGAAGTGGGCTGTCTTGCTAGGTGTATGGTATTCGTATACTCCTAATTTGCTTGTACGCGACAACGTGCCGGAACGCTAAATCGTTCGGCGATACGTTTTAATATAACTAGCCAATACCGAAGCCTTAGCAGACAGGACTTGAAATGGGTATCACCAAAGACCTCCTTCATAAAATGTGACATCGCACCATCGCCCCAAAGAGTTCCCCATCTAGGAGCTGAGGGTTTGAGATTGAGTTTGCCTTCGAACAAAGCAGCTACAGGAAGATTTAGCAGAATCCAAGAAGGTCGTCAAAAAGGTTTTGAAAATCTGAAACACACAAAAACGCCTAGTGTCCTTATTAATTAACTTTTAATTGAGATTAGTCAACTCAAAGCCAAGCAATGGGCTACGGTTAAAGAAGGTATACGTGACCAAGCAAGAAATGAGGACATCTGCGAAACAAATAGAGTTGCAATATTTAAATATTTACTTATGTACGACAGGGTATACTATGAGGATGAATAACGCTTAAAGGGTCCCAGCGACTTTACGGCTCAATAAGCTAACGATGAAAATGCAATAGTATAAAAAGAAGAAACGCATAATCTTTATAGATTCGTTGCGGTGCAAGCTTCCGTCTTAACTTTGTCAGGTAATACCCAATGCAATTAGAAATGCTAGAGGACGACCATAACGGGAAATCGTATAGGATACTGCCTGACTGGTTGGTAGTAAATCAACGGATGTCGGCAACAACAAATACTTTGTGCCTCGTAAACGTGGGCGACAAGATGCTAGGGTTGTCTCTATGTTTATTTAATGTAGATCTTCCTTATAGGTTTTGATTAAAAGTTATCTGAAGCGTGCACATATATTTTGCTTTTAAATCTCTATGAATTTTGCAGTTTGATCTGAACTATATCGCCGTATGAGATAATTCTGTATAGTTGTACCTTCTCTATTTTATATACAATTCAAATCACATACAGCAAAGTACTATAGGTATAGGACGTACTGTAGGACGTAAGAAATGTATATTTACCGATTATTTCGTATTTTTGGCCTTGAAATAAACTATAGATTAAACACTCCCCTATTTTGCGTGGGAAAATCTTCATGAATAGCTACAGGTGGTAGAGAGGACATGTCAGACTCTTACTAACTAATTACCCGAGGTGTTCGTAGTCACCGCTGTATGTAGGAGCCACGGCAACGCTCTCGCATACAACCGTGATTCCACCAGCGGGCATCCGCCGCATTCCGTTTCAACAACGTGCCAAGTTTCGCTAGTTAGAGGACGGAACGGCATGCCGGAGCACATCAGCCAAATCGAGGTCCGCACTCCGAGGACTCACAGTCTAACCCCGTTTCCATTGCCCAAAATTCCTCTAAAGACACAACGGGCAAGGAGTTCGAGGAGAATCACCCTCCTGCATCCAGCCTCCCATCGCCGCCGGCAAACGCTGTGGACGCTCGCCGCCCACCTGTCCCATACTTGGACGGGCCTTTGACCACACGGGTTGCGGGTCGTGTACTGCATCTGATGTGATTCAGAGGGAAGTGTGGAGACCCCACCTCGTCAGATCATTAGCCATTGGCTAAATCTATCCCATTAGAAAAATTGTTAACGGATATTTCCAGGGTGCACCGGCGCGAATGTTTCTCTTTCCCTCAAAGAGGACCAAAACGAACCCACAGGTTAACCGATGGCACCCTAGGTTGATAACACCCCTATCATATTCTTTCATATTCAACAAGATTTATTAATTCATCACAAGACGTTGGGAGTGTATGCGTAACTTTCCTCAATAATTTTAAACACGTTTAATGCTTACTGTATTTTTTATAACCGCTTACCCACTGTAGAAAGGTTGAACTGTTGAGAAGACGCCATCCGTCTTCTCATTAGTGCAACACACAGCAAAGAGTGGGAGTTAAGAAAATTACGATGGTTCGTATCTCATAATTTGATCTTCATATTTGAAATTGCGGCATTCAAATTTGTGGTATTTTATTAGTGTTCCCCTGATAACCTAATTATCCACGGCCAGTGCAACAAAATTCGTTAACCATAAAAGCTATCAAATCTTTCCTTGTACGTAAGAACAATGAATCAGATGATATCATGTACGTTACACACTTACAACCTTTCATATACATTAGCTCCTGGTTACTAATTCAACTTCCAGAATTTAACTTATCAGAACCTAAAAGAGGTATTAGATGGCGCATTTTGCATAGCGTAATGGCCTAGAGAGGTAGAAAAAACTCCGTCCAGTAATTGACTTTATCAGACTGATCATTTAATTTATCACTAAGTTAATCATGTCCAACTCGTACGATATTTGATCTGCAGTCTTTTACGCCTTGTCCTTGTCATAAATCAACCTTTTAATTTAAATCATTTATCGAATGATTGATGGTGATGCAAGGAAAATAAGACACAAAGATATTTTTTGACATTGTCTTAATTCGTTCGGACTTAATACAATGAATGATTTTGTTGCATATGTATTATTCTGTGAAGTACAAGAAAACAATTTTATGATAAGTACATGTCCTAAAGAAAAATAGTATAATTGATACACTAGTCATGTTATAATAAAAAATAGTATAATCGCGAAGAAGGCACCTTAAATTATATTGACTTAGATATAGTTTTCGACATGAAAAATTAACACATTTTTTAAACAATAACTTATAATGAATAGAAGCAGGCGTTACTTTGCAGAAGTCCATGATAAACAATAAACAGCAAGTATAATTTGCTATATTTCGCCGACAACCGGGAGATTTGTATAATATAACACCACACAAAATCTTCCACTAGAACCACGTTTCGACGCGACACCGGATCATCCTCAGGAGATGTTGAAGTCAATAGCAAATTATACTTGCTGTTTATTGTTTAAACAATAACTTGTCTCCTTCGATAGATGTAAACTGTACTATAACACGTTGAATGATAACAATATCCTAGATACCTTGTCAGTCCGTCAAAGATTTCGAGGTTAACAATGAATTCTTCACTCATTTAATTGAAACAAAGCTAAGTGGGTGCCTTAAATGACGATATCTTATTTAACTATAAAAATAGAAACAGACTAATAAATACGTTGAATAATTACCATCAAGGATTAACATTAATAGAAAGTACATGGACTTTAGCTAAATACATTTGTGACAACCTTTAGTCAACTATGACAAGTGAACCTGATGCTAGAACAATTCACGCACCAGAACCCTATATCTTGTTGTGTTCGCAGTACATTATGCGGGCTCCTGTGGGCGGACTGGCAAACCTGACTACACAGCCTCAGCCAACAGGTAGGCTAAATGCATACACAAATGGTTAATGCTAAACAGTAGGCTAGAATTTGCGAATAATATGATCTAAGCTGAAGCTGTGATAGCCTAGTGGTTAGGACGTCAGCCTCCAAATCAGAGGTCGGGGTTTCGAACCCGGGCACGCACCTATAACTTTCGGAGTTATGTGCGTTTTTAAGCAATTTAAATATCACTTGCTTCAACGGTGAAGGAAAACATCGTGAGGAAACCTGCACGCCTGAGAGTTCTCCATAATGTTCTCAAAGGCGTGTGAAGTCTGCCAATTCGCATATGGCCAGCGTGGTGGACTATGGCTAAACCCCTCTCATATTGAGAGGAGACCAGTGCTCTGTAGCACTGTTCACACTCTCAGAGAACATTATGTTCAGGCATGCAAGTTTCCTCACGGTGGTTACCGTCACCGTTGAAGCAAGTGATAATTTAATACGCACATAACTCCGAAAATCTAGAAGTGCCTGCCCGGGATCAAACTCGGCGAACCGGCTACTAGGCTATCGCAGCTATGATGGTCACGATGACCTTATATCCTTCGTTTTTGCAACCTGAACTATATCTGTATGTTCGGGATTGCAGTTTTCTACGTTATTTAATTAGCCGATGTTAGCTACGCATTGCAAATATTAAGTTTTTACTTCAATGTTCTAGTGCGTATAATGACAGACTTATTGTACCTACTTACCTAGGGTACTTAAGTGTACGACAGCTGTTCTAAGCCAATTAAACAGATTTTGTTAATATTCTGTAGTATAGATACAAGTCACCAATGGTGACACAATAATGCGGTTATAACGTTGTATAATCTACTTAGCTATTTAATTATATAATACAGTTTACCTACTTATAATGAAGAATCTATTTATTTGCTCCTGCAATGGAACCCGCAAAAGATTCAATAAAATGTTATTTTAACTTTTTGGGATAGCATAATCAAAAGACTGTTTATATATTACGCATGTTGAGGATTCCTTGGACAGCCAAGCGCACAAATGATCCTAAGTCAGCTAGGGATAAAAACACGACTTTCCTCCATATGTTACCAACGCCTGCTCTCCTATTTTGGACACATCATGCGGCGGGGGAGTGATAGTCTAGAAAATCTTATTGTGACAGGCAATACAGACGGCTAAAGATCGCGATGCCGCTCACCAACCAGATGGACAGACCAGCTGAGGGACTCTAAGTGCAAACAATTATGAGACTAGCCTCCGATAGAAGCCGGTGGAAAAAATTAATCCGCACGAGGTTGCAAGAACACCAGGACCACGATCTTTAGTAATGAAGGAACGACTGGAGAGAGAGAGAGATAATATATTACAGTCCTTTAATTATCTATAAAAACATCTAGGTTTAAAGGGGTTCCCTCGCCGCTTGCCATCACTCGAAACGGAGGAGCATCGCTGAGTTTTAGTAGGTATTCAAGTCGCCAGTCTGGTTGTCAGCGAGTCCCACATACCCTGCTGGAAGCGGCCCCCGTGTAAAGGGGTTCAACTCGAGCTTAAAAAAGGAAGGAGGTATAGGAACAAGCTTCTAAAATAAACCAAAGAAGTTATATTTCTTTCATATTATAATTCCTTGTATAACGCGATTCAAATTTCAACTATAACAACGGTTTTACTTGGTATCCAGATCTGGATATTCCGGCATTTTTCAATATTGCTTAAGCAATAAGACCGCCTTTGTATACTCATGTGTTAAGTGTTCCGTGTTGTTGTTTCTTTAAAATTTGTGTGCAATAAAGAGTATTTATCTATCCATCTGTATTTATTCCGATGTCAGATTGTTGGCTAGGAACATATTAAATGCTGACAAATAAGGAACATGGTCCTTGTTCCGATATAGTCAAGCAATCAGATTCCCTATTATAAAGTATTGTGATAACGTGTTGAAATTTTGCAGTAATAATATTTATTATCGTTGCCAAGAAATCAATACCCTTTCACTTACTTCTTCAAGTGAAACCCGTTTGCGTTGCACATGTCTATCAATAATGCACATACGCGCTCGTAATCCTCGATAGTGAAAACTTGTTTCAGTACCTAGGCTAGGCGTTGTGCGTAAAAGGGTGTGGAACCATTAGAAATGTCTACGAAAAAGTTGCAATATTGTTTTTGATATTTATCTCAAAGAGCTAACTGCTACCTATTATACATTGTGGAAGGTATCCAATCGATAGAATCGAATGAAAATGAAACACCTGCTGGTAGGTCGTCCATTGGATTACCTACTATGGTCATATTTAATTCTCTTAACTTTTATTACAATGAGTTTGTTACCGGTTTTTTTGTGATTGCTACGGCTGCTGTTTTTTTTTTATTCACCACAAGTTAGCCCTTGACTGCATCTCACCTGATGGCAAGTGATGATGCGGTCTAAAATGGTAGCTGGCTAACCTGTTAGGGGTATGGTAAACCCATACTCCTAATTGGTTTCTACGCGACATCGTGTCGGAACGCTAAATCGCTTGGCGACACGTCTTTGTCGGTAGGGTTGTAACTACCCACGGCCGAAGCCTCCCACCAGACCAGACTCGAGCCGGGAATCGAACTTGGCACCTCCAACTTTAAAATGCAACAGCGCACGCGCTGCGCTACGTAGGTCGTCAAAAATTCGGTCGGTCGCTGTTGTGCCAAAATAATGTCGTATAGAAACCAATTAGGAGTATGGGTTTACCATACCCCTAACAGTTTAGCCCGCTACCATCTTAGACCGCATCATCACTTACTATCAGATGAGATAGCGTCAAGGGCTAGCTTGAGGTGTATAAATAAAAAAAGGAGCTGTTATTTAAAAACAGAGTTGTATTTACTATGGCTTATCTTTATGTTCAGCTTTGACGCTGGAAACAAAACCTGGGCGCGTTTGAAACCCTCATAGCTTTAAGTTTCAGATGTAGGTATCACCATCAACTTTCATCATTATTAAATATCATCATCATTAAAATAATGGCCAATATATTATATGAACGCTATAAAGATGTCCGTTTTAGGCTTACATGAATAAAGCTATTTTTTAATTTAACTTTAATTTGCACCTGTGCCAGTTTCGGTGTAGGATTATCACTGTCATTATCGGTTATCAAATTTTGCCAGTTGTTTTGACCCATTAATTGTTCATCGATTGAACTGATATTTTCCATGCATATTACGAAAGATATGTCGTCGTCGATAATATAGAGCGGGAAATTGGCCTTGGGTATTCCATATAAAATAAGGGAGCAACTTGAGTACGGGCTCGATTGATACGTTTTAACAAGGACTTTGGTTTTAGGGTTATGTTTTAGTTTTTTTTAAGGGCTAAGCTTGTGAGATAATTTTTACTTGATAACTACGTTAAATTTGATAACAACTCTCGCTGTACTTCGGCATAAACAAGTCTGGTAATTGAAACGACTTGGAACTAGGTTTGCCACTTGTGGTTGTATATGGAGAACGGTTCGATAGTTCGGACAATTTATATTGTGGCTGGCTGTAACGGGAATTTGCTAATAAAATTTCTATCTATTTTATCGTTTTCTCCCGAAACGCCATAATTTTCTATGCCATCTATATTTCATTTACAGAAACTGTAAGAATCCGATTGAACCACTCTGCTTGAAGCGTTACTTTTCGGGTGTACATTACATAGGTAGATTATACATAAAACTTAATTTGATTACTCTGGTTGTCGCGCATTAAATTATGTATGCGATAATGCGGTAAAGTTTTTTTAATTATAAATACCAAATAGATTTGAAAGACCAAGGTTAAAAAATAATTTAAATAGTTGTTTATTAGGGAATGTGGTTAGATACGTAGGCAAAGAAAAGTTCAATTTTATTATATAGACGTATATGTAGGTAGGCTAGCAAATAATGTTCAAATATTGACATATTGCTTAAATATGATACAGTCATATAGAACTTCTAAAATATCTTATTATTAAGATAACAAAATTCAAATCTACCCTTCCATTTCCTGGATGTAATACTTCAACATGAACACCGTGTAGGTTAATTGATACCAGGTTTGCCACTTAAGGCTAACAACCGTTGTACTTCTTGTCTGGTTCGATACGGTTCATACAATTTACATCGGTCTGCGTCTATCTATAACGGAACTTTGAAATATAATAAGAAGACCTTGCTACGTTATCGTCAGCCTATTCCTGATTATTTGCATCGTTATACGAGTATATCGTTAAATTATATTTAATGGTAAAGTTTTGCTGAAATTAAATCAAAAATATTTACGTAGAATATTATAATTTTTATAGATTTATTTTAAAAGGCTGTAAAAATCTGGGGTACCTACTACGATACCAATTTTTAAAAGTAGCACTAAAGTACTTGATTAAGATAAATGATTAATAAATTTAAAATAAGGAGTATTTCGGCTTTTATATAAAAGTAACGAAAGAATCAGTCAAAAAAAGTTACCACTGATAATAAGCGCTGTAACTTATTCTGCGTGGACTATAATTATTTGATCATAATCGGCTTCATCATCATTTCAAACGATAGACGTCCACTGCTGGACATAGGTCTTTTGTAGGGAGTTCCAATGGCCACGGTCCTGGGCCGCTTGTATCCAGCGGCTCCCTGCGACTCGTTTGATGTCGTCTATCCACCTTGTTGAGGGTCGACCAACGCTACGTTACGTGCGGGGTCGCCATTCCAACACCTTGGGACCCCAACGTCCATCGGTTCTCCGAGCTATGTACCCCGCCCATTGCCACTTCAACTTCGCAACTCGCTGAGCTATGTCGGTAACTCTGGTCCTTCTACGGATCTCTTCATTTCTGATTTTATCACGTAGAGATACTCCTAGCATAGCTCTCTCCATTGCTCGCTGAGTGACTCTGAGCCTTCTTATGAGGCCCATAGTGAGAGACCACATTTCGGATCCGTAAGTCATCACTGGCAACACGCACTGTTCGAAAACTTTATTCTTCAGGCACTGAGGGATTTTGGACGAAAAGAAAAGATGGACGAAGTTTCCCAAACGCTGAACCCGAGCTGAATTCGGCAGCTTACCTCCTTCTCGAAATTGGACTTACCTAACTGGATCGTGTGTCCTAGGTATACATACTCGTCTACAATTTCCAGTGCAGAGTTCTCAACGATTCAACTCTCATAATCGGCTTAGTAACAACTAATTAAAAAAAAATATGTGTATGAATTGTATGAAAAACCTTTTCTTTTTTTTTCTTTGTTTCTAAAGCAAAATATCATCCTTATTATTATTACAATGACTTAAAATAACATTTTTACATTCGAATGTGTGCGCGTATGAACGTGTGCTTGGGGTATTTTAATAATAAAAAGGACTCTAACCATAAACATTACCAGTGGATTAAGGTTACTGCGTGCCTATTTTTTGATCAATTTTGTACAATTATATCTGTTAAAGTATTGATCTGAGGAAACCGTTGCGCAGCAAAAGTTTATTATTATGAATACTGTAATACTTCATCATTAGTAAATTTTACCAACTAGCCTTGCGTATAGATCTACATAGATTATCACTTAAACCTTACAAATATTTGCTAACAATTTGTCGTGACAATTTCTGATAAATTATAAGCGAGTGTATCTTAATAATTGATTACCTGCTTTGTACCAAAAAATGTAAGAATTTATACATTCGATACCTTCATATCGAAGGTAGACTCGAGCGATTTCATTTTTATCTTCAAAACAACGTCTAAACACGCAAAACAACTGCCAGAAGTTATTTCAATCACGCAAGATGAAGACATACATAATTATGTTTGATTATACTTTTGAATACTTATTAATAAAAATATGTTTAAAATAATAATCCTTAACTCTCATGTTCTAGAACAACATAAAACAAATGAGTTATTCTTTATTAAGAAAGAATCGCTGAATAACCTTGAGCACATGATAGGTCAAGTATTCTCTCGTAACTGAGTTAAGGGCACTCGATATTCGCGCTGGGTTTCATAAAAGAATGAGGAATTTATAAAAGGCTCTAAAGAGCTGTTAAGGAAAAAACATCGGAGACCTTTTTACTCGTACTATGGTGGATATGAAAAAAGGGGGACTACATAACATCTGAACATGTCAAAGTGGCCTCCAATTTTAGGGTCTTTTTTCACCAAAACAATTTTTTTTTAGAAATTTTTAACTAGTCTATCAAGTCTTTAAAAACTGTGGAGTATGGTAACTACTACAAAAGTATGTCTACCAGTTTACTTACATCGTTTGCTGACGATTTATCAAGCAGCAAAGATTTTCTCCCCGTACCTCAATCGAAAAAAATGAGCATTGCGTTACAATAATGATCAGTCAAGTTAAAGTACACGCTCAGTTATCCACCCACCGTCCGACCCCCCCGTTATCCCAAACGTCGCCTAAGTTGAGGTTCGCCCTCGAAGAAAGCGCCCTTAGGCAGTCGTTCCCTTAGTTTCTTCGAGCCCTAGTGCTCAAAATTTCTTTTGGCAGAGCTTCTTTCCAAAGTTCGCCAAACAGCCCGGTTACGCTGTGGCAACCTGTGGGTTTGTACAGCTAATAGACAGTCCGAAAAAAAAAAGTTATCCACCTCCGTAAGCCCTGTGAATTTTCCATAGATGGCGATACTGTCGCCATTGACGTTAGGTAGTAAATGAATGAAAATGGCGGTAAATCTTGTTTATACTAGACAAACTTAGTGAAAGAAGAAAGGATTAAGTGACATTTTTACATTCGGCTAATACGGCGAGTTTTGGGTTTACCGATGAATAACGAAATCCAGTTAGTGAATCATGTTACTAGCTAGATAACAGTTATCATAATAACTACTTATTTAGCAAGATACATAATAAATTATTTACCGAGCCATAAGCGTTCAATTACGTGACGTGGAAAGATGAAAGGCTATAAAGAGAATATTTATTTAATTAACTTGTTTAGTCTAGTGAATGTTGCATTAGGGGTGATAGAATTTATCACGTACAGACTGCCACAAAAATGTTCGGGCTTTCCATTTATTGCAATAGCGCTTGTATACTACAGCCGATTTGGATCAAAGACATCTGTCATAGCTGTAGTAGCCCCGTTTGTGTCAGTAGATGTGCATTTGTTCCTATATATTAATCTATACAACATTTTAAACTGGCTCTGTTATTATCGGTGTGTTAACTTAACTATTCACGCGCTACACATATATTAATATATTAATAATATTTTTTTTCCCGAGAAATTTTTTCTTTGTCCTCGAGGACAGTCTTAACTTTCTTTCTTTTCGTTTTGGGAATTAACTCGCTAACTCAGCGAGTAATCTCTTTAAATAAACATTAAAAAAAAAAAAGACTACGTTTATTAGTAATGCAAATACTGTTTAATAGTTTAACATTCTTTACAATACAATTGCAATTTTTAAATATTCATATTTATTTTAGCTATATGACGTCCATTTCACTTTAACGTTGCAATTTTGAAATCTCGAAAACGATTTTACAATTGTATGTGCAAATTTCAAACTAATTTCGTCTTAATTGATTTGTGACCAGCGTAAATATTGCGGATATTTAGGTTGAAAAAAATATAAGAATTGTTTAAAAAAAACTGAACAAACTTAACTTGGTTTTTTTTAAACAATTAAAATATCACTTGCTTCGACGGTGAAGGAAAACATCGTGAGGAAACCTGCACGCCTGAGAGTTCTCCATAATGTTCTTAAAGGCGTGTGAAGTCTGCCAATCCGCACATGGCCAGCGTGGTGGACTATGGCCAAAACCCGTCTCATATTGGGAGGAGACCCGTGCTCTGTAGTGAGCCAGTAATGGGTTGATCATGATGATGATGGTGAAATATAAGAAGGCAGTTATTTTGAATATCTCCTGCTTTATTATAAGAATTCTTATCTGATGTTATGCACAAGCGCTAAGACTGTTGATGCTGGCAAAAGTGACAAATTTGAGCTGCACTGTACTAGATTTTTAATTAAACAAATGGGAGGGGATTTTGATTTATCTTTTTCTAAACAAAGTGTTGATTGTATTTATAGAAATATATGTATTTGTAGTGGGGTGTACTATTCGACAATTTATG
Source organism: Lasiommata megera (assembly GCA_928268935.1). Taxonomy (NCBI): domain Eukaryota; kingdom Metazoa; phylum Arthropoda; class Insecta; order Lepidoptera; family Nymphalidae; genus Lasiommata; species Lasiommata megera. Next base: position 6,385,651 of record OV743308.1, on the reverse strand, counting down.
TTTAACTAATTTGTCGTTCTGGATCGCCATTTACAATGATTCTAAAGTCACTTTAAAATGGAAGTAAACTTTGAGTTTATTATAATTCAAACATTTTACATAAAACTTAAAATAAAACTTAGATTGTCACTTATCTTTTTGGTAATATTTCTGACAGACCCACTGGAAAAGGGAGTCGTTTTAGCTTATTAGCGTACATAATAAGATGTAGACACTTTTATTTCTAAACGTTGAAATGGTCGTCTTATATCGCACCAATTGTCTGGACAAAGTTATAAACGGAAACAGCATCCTTACGGATGCCAGCGCAATTTTGACCGCTACTCAAGAACATAACACGTACCTCAACTGTAGGAAACAAAAATCGTTTATTTCCCTCCACCAGTGATACTGTAATAAAGACAAATGAAAACCATACCATAGCAATTTAGTCATTTCGTGATATTGACGATCGCGAATTCTGTGCTAATTTGGCAACATTCCTACCTCCACCTTATCGATTGGCCTGAATAAGATATTTTAGCATATGCTTGGTCTTAGATAAATAAAGTTTTATTTAAAGATTAATTCTAAAGACTACTTATTGACGTCGTGACTTCGATGAATGATTTAATTTAATTATCCGGTTTACTTTACGCGGAATGTCAAAACGTTGTCAAATTACCATAGACTTAAAATAACACTAAAAACATAAAAAAAAAGAATAGCTCTAAAATCAAAGAATAAAATAAAAAAACCCCCATTATTTTGCTAATTAAAGTATAACGATCAGTTGAGTTTGCCGTCAAGGGTGGAAACTTGTAGTGGAAAAATAAAAAGAAAAGATATTAAACTGAGAAGAGACCTATTAAATAAAAAAATACCTTTCTGGGTGCTAATTTTACAACCAGTCTTAAAGATTTTAATTTTAACCTCCTTATGAAAATCAATAACATTTCTTGACGACATTTATTGATTCATTTCTGTTAATATTTCTCATTAAAACCATCAATGCTGTCCAATACGCCGGCGCATACTCAATTAGTGAAGTAGGCCATGTTCTACGCTTACAAAGCATCTTATATAGATTAGCCGTTTCCAGCTATTTCCATTATCTTGCAAAAGCGGCAATTGTCTTCGTTATCGTCCGACGACACGGTGCTCAAGCACTTATTGTGTTGTCCACGATTACTCAGGTTATGTTAACTTTCCTCCAGTGGCATCCATTAGGCGTAATTAGTTCAGGCAGAGTTATGTTAACAATGTGTCAGCTGGTATGAACGTCGCGTAGTTGCCAGGTTCACTATCGGGCAACTAAGCAACTACTATCACAAAAATCAACAATAAATTTACTGGTTTCTTCTTTTTCGTGTGACCGCTATTTTACGGTTCCAATTTTTTTTTCCAATCGGCGCATAATAACCGCAGTAAGCCAGAAACCGAACTCATTATTTGATCACAATTAAAATGATCGATTCGTCGTTTTATTTGGGTAAATGCACTTGCAAATCACCCGAATTAAGAAATGAGAACTGGCTCTATATGTGTGCCAGTCCAGATAACGGTAGGTTGAATAACGATTATAAAGATTTCATTACCGATAGGCGAAGTTGAATATGTTAATTATAAGCTTGATAATACAACTCTTTTGTCGATCTCCTATAATGTTATGTATGTTTAACTGTTGATCAAAGAAGTAGTGTTATGAGTGTGAAATGTTAAAACAATACCACATATACATAGTTAGCAAGTATCCAGTATCATCATGATCAACCCATTCTCGGCTCACTACAGAGCACGGGTCTCCTATCAATATGAGAAGTGTTTGACCATTGACCACCGCTGGCCATTTGCAGATTGGCAGACTTCACATGCCTTTTAGAACATTATGGAGAACTCCCAGGCGTGCAGGTTTCCTCACGAATTTTTCCTTCAGCGTTGAAGCAAGTGATACTTTAATTGCTCAAAAATGCACATAACTCCGAAAAGTTATAGGTGCCCGGGTTCGAACCCCCATCTCTGATTAGGAGGCTGACGCCCTAACCACTAGACTATCACAGCTTCAATCCAGTATCGATTATCTTCAACTCTGTACCATTGTCTTTATCAGGACCATCATCGTTATGCCAACCGATGGACGTCCAAGGTTAGACTTATATAAGTTTAGTTTATAGTGTGGATAAAAAAAAATCATGCTCTTGTATGTGTCTAGCAACTCCCTGAGACGGTTTGTATATCGTCTGCCTCTCTACTGGGGTGATCTAACTATGCTAGATTTTACATTGCAAGGTAATCGTTGCATCATCTCGGAAACCCCGCTGTTGGTTCTCCTAGCTTTGCCTTGCTACCTGCTGTATTTACATTAACTCTTGAAGCTGCAAGTTCTTCGTCAGATCTCATTTCGCATTCGATCACGTAGATATACTCCGATTATATCTGAAATCAGTAGAGGTATAATTATTTATATTAGGCATGTGTTGTTATCACAAGTAGGTCACGACGACCTTCCGCTTTTTATTGATAAATTTTATTATCTGGCTCTGATTTATGAAAAAATTTAATCTGCAATTTCGTCTACTTGTTTTTTTATCCTGTTTGAAGTTCACGTTGTTAATTTTTGGATTTTCAACTAAGTATTACAACAGATCGAGTTGATCCACTAATCCGTCGCTGCAGAGGGACTGATCAAAATACCAACTAAAAATTAATTTACCAAACGCATTTACTTCAAGTAATATTAAGTATTTTCCGCAAGTTTTTAGGTATGTACTTAATGCTACTACTATTACTACATATTTATAATCTGAACGGTTCTCTCGTTAAATGAGTATTGTTAAAACATCAAGGTAAAGATTTATTTTTATTTTAACGTTGGTACGGTCAAGGTCGGTGATCTTCAACGGGCCAGAATCTCATAATTTGTTAGGTATAAGAAAATACAATGAGTGGTAATTATTCCATAATACGGAAGGTTTACGATAATAGCAGTCTATACTTATGTCTTTGTTATATCTGATAATCTGTTGACACATTATATAACCTTTGATTTTCATTATCGATTTCTTACTATAGTATATTTTCTAGTTACATTATTTTCTAGTTATATCATCGCTTAATTAATTTAAAGAACTAGAAAACTATCTGACTTTCGTTGTTTAACTAATGCAAATTTAAATTATTCCAAATGTTTCTCTATACTATTAAAAATATAGCTAAAAAAAATCTTTATTCATTTAAAGGTTCTTTAAGAAAATTCATTGAAATAAAATTAACAAACAGGCTGCGTTCGAGTAAATTGTTAATTTAAATCTTCGCTCAATTTTCACTTTAAATGTCGGCCAGTGAAATTCGAGCATGACTTTGTCGGTGAAATGAAATATCATGTGTACATTTTTGCTTGCAACAACTACTTGATTCCTGTAATTGAAATTGCATTTTTTTTAATATATGATAACGATGTTATTTGAGCGGGAGCAACTTTTGTGATATCAATAAACCATCTTTACATTATTGGCTTGTTGTTCTATTATGCAATCAATCTTTACCTTACTGTTTAATATAAATGTTTGAGGTCAACGGAAATTACCCTATAAACTTTTGATTCCCTTGACTGGTAGATCTTAAATTTAATACGCTTATCCCAGAAAAGGTCTTGAAAGATAGAATGAAAACCAAGATAAGAGTTAATTTTTTTTCTTTTGAGTTTAACCTTCTCTATTCTAGAACCTAGAACCACATTTGCGTTTTGAAATTTTGCTTCAATATGCTTACAAACCTTTTTTTATGCTTCCGCGTAGGTACACATGTCTATCACGTTTGTGATAGTGATTTACTTACAAATATTAAAAAAACCAAAAATGTTTTGAGTTTGATAAGAATGACCTTACGATGACAGCAACAAAATTATCTGTAACCGCTGAACGACTATAAATAACTGCGAATTAATTAAAAGATAATGATAGCAGAAAACACTCACTGTACCGTATTACTATTTATAAAAAGACTTTAAATCTCACGCAACACGTAGGTAAAAATCGCGAACGACTTTTAAATGATACGAGTTATAATACGGAGTTAGTTCGATTGTCGTACGATGCTGAAGTACTGTGTCTGCTCTGGTTTCCAACTATCGACACAGTTGTGTCTGTGGTCCTAGTGCGTATAGTTTTTTGGGGTCACAATACAAAACAGTGTTGAGGGGCGACAGCTGTTAACCGTAGACATCCCACTTTAAAACCAAAACCAGATCAAGTTACTTTCATATTTCTCACAGCGCGAATTGCCTTACGATTTAACTGTAAGATTTCGGTAAGGCTTTTGACTAGCCTAATTTTGTTTTATACATACTAAATTTATGTTCAAGTTTTATTTTATATTTTACTAACTATTTAACCTGTGATTTCATCCGCTATAACTATGTGTCGCAGCGTGATGTTGTAAGCCTTTAACCAATATTAATGTTATATATTTTTTTTCATAATAACCTCGTAAGTCTTGAGATTATCTCGTTCAAAGAAGCACTTATTTTTTTTTATCTTACGGCACTGTTTATCCCTACGTGATTTGTGTAGAAAAAATATTTTTCGTTTTACCAAAGTCCGAGAAGCCTAAGCTAAACCCGAATAAAAAAATATATATACACAGTCTTGTTAATAGTTCTATATACTACTAGGAGGTAACCTTTATTGAACTGTATGAAACTTTGAACACAGATTAAAATATTTCAACACGCAAACCAGTCCGCTCATTAACACATCCTGCGCATTTACGCTTTTTGTAGGACAAAAAGAATGTCAAACATTTGGGGTCCTTCTGGCGGGACGAATCTGAAGTTGTTGTGGTGTGAGCACAATACGAACTTAGTGGCTATCTAGTATATAAAGTCTCGAAATGCAATGGCTGTTGACTCAATGCTATCGATATATAATGAGGAATTATATTTTAAAATGAAATTATATTTAAGAATGTAACCACAACTGTTCATATTTAAAATCGCTTTTATATATCTGCTGATTAATGAAAATTATATTCATTAATTTTGTGTGTGATTTTTGCAAGAATGTTTTGGAAGATCTGCGTAGTGTGGTGTCTATAGAGTAAAGAGGTTATAAATTGCACCGGAACACTTTGTCTGGTTGTCGCGGATTATAAAAAATCGAGGTTCATATTAATTGTTTTTCATGGAATTTGGCATAGTACCTAACACCCACTGCTTTCCATAAATTCTATCGATATCTGATATCCGATTTTGGGTTAAAACAACAGATTATCATATAGGCACCGAGAACCGTACTAATTCTCGTAAACGTAAAATATTAACTGACGAGACCACTGTGCATTGGTCTCAGTGCAGTTTGAGAGTTTGAGTCGTATCGGAACGGTGGCGTGCTGCGTGTCAGCCAGTCGGCAGTCCGCAACGAACCACGGAGTAGAGAGCGCGCCACGTGCAGGAGCCGCACCGACGTGGCGTGATGTCCACAGAATAAAAAAGCCGGCCGTGCACCAATTGAAAAGTGACAGTGCGACAGTGAGAAGAATTTGTGCTCGGGATTTTATTCAGGACTCATAACTTCATATCGTCACGACGATTTCGCCTCCATTAACATTTCTATATTTATTTTATTTGCACAACATTATTAGGTGAGTGTTTTGAGTTTTATATTTCTGTACTCGTAAAGTACCTAGCTTAAGCAAATAAGTGGTACGTTACATTTGAATTTTCGAAGACGGATTTTTGAAATATGTGCCTTCATATCGTTTTCAATGTGATATCGGAATAATTTTGAGTAACTTAATGAGTTAAATAATGAGTCGAACATAACTACCGATTCAACGACAAACGAGTTTTCAAGGTTTCATAATTTAACATTTAAGTTAGAATCAGGTACTATATTTTAAAATTGGGAGATACTACGTAGGTACGATTAAACTTTTTGCGAGTTCTACGTATGGCATGAATTTACGTATTTTACCTGTTAATAAAACTAAGGCTAAGCAACAAGAATGCCTTTATAAAACATTTTTTTTTTTTATCTGAATACAGTGAAGTTTAAATAAGTTTAATCAACCAATTCACTTTGTAACTTTTCACTTGGTGTGTAGATACCTAAGCATATTCAAGTTGAATGGCGAAATTGTCGATAAAAACGATAATCAATGTTAAACTAGGTCAAATTAGTGCCAACGTACATAACTTAGGAAAAATAAAGATAGAATCTACCTAACTACCATTTATTTCGTTTCGTATCACCTAAGTAGGTAACTAAATCCCTGTTTACTAATGACTTTAATTAATTAATATTAAAGTACTTAAATATTAATCAATCAATTAATGCGGACGATAAAATAATTAATACTGTAGGTACTTACTCATTGACGGTAAATATGTAGTAAGTATGTTATTCTAATGTCTCTGACTTAATAATAAACTATTTCATGTAATATATTTCTCACTAATTTTATATGCGGTCTAAATTTCGTCTAAAATTATCGAATTTTTGTGATATTCGGTGCATTGACAATTTCGTTGTATCTTTGACAGTTGAAATGCTTATTTTACTCGGCTGTGGGTCTTGATTAAATACTGTAAGGAGATTTCCATGTTCAAGATCCTGTTCGTAAACAAGATACCTTAAAATTTTGGTCGTAAACATCAAGCAATCTTAAACTTGAACCTGTGTTTAATCGTTATTATTGATTAAGGAATAGGTGGGCAGTTTACTACGTTAAATACAATTAATTGGACCTGCTTAGTTATATTTAAATAATTTACGTTTTTAATTACCATGGTACGTAACTAACAATGTATCAGATTCCTTAAAAAATGTACTCCACATCTGTGTGCCCATCTGTCCTTTCTAGTCCTTACTATTTCGATGTATAGTGTCAGCAAAATAGCATAATCGATCAGTATGCCGACACGGCAAATAACATAACGCTCTCATGGAACGTCATACTCCTCCAATTAAATTCTATTTACTTATACATTTCCTCTGTGTTGGAAGTCTCGTCACGTTTTTTTTTAACTATTCCAGCTCTGGAAACCTTTGCATATAGATCAAGAAAAATACGTACCTACCGGTCCACATTTTTATTCACCATGCTATTACAATTATTTTTTATTCATCCAAACATTTTTAAAGATCAGGCGATATATTATAACTTTATTAACACCTTAAATAGGGGTAAGGCTTTTACTATAAATAAAATATATAATAGTAAAATAAACGATGTCAGTATGTAGGGGCGATGGCAGTACCTATAACATAAAAAGATTACATTCTCGATATAATTGTTTGTTTAGCTGTCACTTGTTTTGAGATGGAAAAAAATACCTACCTAAGTTATCAGTAGCTAGTACCCAAAACTTTACAAAATTTTACATAAACATGATTGAATATATAAATTATAGTACTTGATACTATTTAATGCCTATTTGAATACATATATATTACTTATTTTGTTTTTAAAGTTTGTGTTTGAAAATCAAACTCCGTATAGTTTCATCAAAGTGGGATAAAACATAGCAAAAGGTCTATACCCTTGTCTCTTATTTTTACGTTTTATTTCTCGATCCAAGGCTATGGTCACGAGGCATTGGCCGTTTCTAGACTGCTTGGAGTCTGCAACTATAGTCATTAAAGTGGGTAATAATAATGCAAACGTACCTTGTTCTTGAATGGAAAAGGTGTATTTATTTTTCACTGCACAAATTTTAAAGTTTTTTTAAGACACGATTTTTATTTTGCTCTCGCTCTTCGGAGAAGAAGACTGTTCTCAATGGACAGCAGCAAATTAGTTTTAAATGGGCCCTAGCCTAAAACATGAATCTTGTTTATTTTATTCATGGCATGTTGTAGGTGAAGAAGAACTGTATCTACTCTTCAAATAATTCCGCATCGGTGCCCGATTTTTAAGTTTTACATTTCACGTTTCAAGGTTAGGATTTTCATTGCTTGGAGTCCTTTATTTGTAATAGTTTTGTATAACCCTTCAATTACAAACCATTTCTTGAATAGAATATCTAGATAATTTATAAACAGCTAACACTGTTTTATAGTTCCGTAGTTTTAATAATAAACGCAACGTATTTTGGTTGATGAACGTTTTGTTTATTTACCATTTTCCTAGAATCTATCTGAATGGTTTAGATGCAGTTATCCCACGAATAACTTCTAGTTTGACTATCAAAAACATATTTTACTAAATATTTATATCAAAACAATTTCATTTTACCAATGAAGTTTTTTCATGCGATGAGTATTTACTGATCCCAAATAAAACCGTTCAATCACGAATAAGTACGTCATGACAATAGTCCTCAAATTTTATATCATAACAAAAAATTATAAACTTTCACTGCTAAAAGAGAACCACGTTTTGCTGATTGGATAATGCAAAAATGACTTTCATTAAATAAATAGATATGATAATATAAAGAAACCTCGGTAGATTTATCACTTTGTAACGGTGACTCTAAATACATTATCCGATTTGAGTTTGTCGTGACTCGTGAGCCAGGATCACGCCACCTTGCCAACAAGTGATCTCTGCGTATTGTTCGTTGCTTGGTTTTGTGTAATTTGCCACAGTCGTGACATCCATATTTGTGCATCTTGTACCTACATGTTAAATTAGAAATGATTATATTAAACGTAAGCTTGTAGAAAAGTCCTACTATAGTGTAAAGGATTACATAAATGATAAACACGCATGGGTGTGAAATATTGCTCTAATAAGATAGCTTTTAATATAATTTTAAGTGGCATGTGAGATGGTGATAACAAAAATAAAATTTACCTGGCTAAGTTTGTTGTGGGCTTCTTCTTAGACCGAGCGCGTTTGGAACCCTCATAGCTTTAGTTTTAATTTTACGAATGTAGTTATCACCATCAAATCACTACTATGTAAATTATTGACGCGTCAAAAGCGCCTTTTAAAGGACTATTCGAATAAAGATTATTTTGAATTTGAATTTGATAATCGTCATAAAATTGATTAAAATCAATTTCAATCGTAAAATCATATAGAGTTCGCCTGGAGTGGAGAAAGTTATCGCGTTTTGAATTTTATTTTAAATTTAGCAATTAGGCAGGAATGTCTTATCTGAGATTTCACATGCTGTTAATTGAATGTTTTTTTTTTCTCTTATATACATACTTCGATTAAATTTTGCCAGAGTAAAAGTTTCATCGGAGATCCGTTAACCCAGTTATAGTATTTTCGAACATTGATAAGATTTTGCCTTCTTTTAATATAACCATAAACAATTAATAGACAACCAATTAGCTAATTGGTTCTGGGCAATTTGTAGATAGCTAAACTTCAACATTTAAATATATGTATTTACAACTCCAATATTGTTGTATCACTTTAACCTATAAAAACCAATAACACTGATAAAGGGCTATTGGCACGGAAAAATATTTTTGTTGCTGTTATGATATTATCACTCCTTATTTTAACCAACTTCAAACGAGGAGTTTAATAATAAAACCCATTTTTTTACGAAATGGTAATTGATTATAATTCGATTATATTGATGATATTTTATTTTTGTGAGAATATTAAATATCATGAAGATGATTCTAATCCACATTATCGGCTTTGCATATCCGTACAATAGAACAGAAGTCAGTATTAACCATAATAATCGACCATATTGAAGCCGGCTTAGTTATGGTAAAAATATTTGTATTAACGTTATACCAGATTGACTTTTTTTTATCTTTTTTCGAAAAACATGCTGTCTAACCTGTAAACATTGCCCTAACTTACCTAAATAATAAAACAATCAGCCAATCAGCCTATAGACGCCCACTGCTGGACATAGGCCTTTTCACACACGGTCCTCCGCCTTCCTCATCCACCCGCCACCAGCGATCCTTAACAAACAATAGGTACATAGTTTTAATGACTTCTTACATAGGATTATATTAAGTAAACCCGAGAGGATGCCTCACCTTTTGTAAGGGGTTCCTAACAAATAACAATTAGTTTACCATTACTAAGTTATTACTATTAATATAGCTAGAATATCCATTAGTTTATAATTACGACTTGTTTTTGTTGAACTTATAATTACTGTTTATGCAGAGATTGAGTTTTTACAAAACTCTTTTTTTGGATATGGGTTTTTATTATTTGCCCCCTCTACAGTTTGCTATACCACCATTAAATAGTTAATGGAGATATTTTTATGGCTTATTTTTATGATTAAAAATAACTCATACAATATGCTGATATATGAGAGTTAAGGGAGGCTTTCTCTTTTTGATATGGGTGTTTATTTTCTAAATTGAATCTATGGTTAATGTTACCTAGGTGTGTAAATTAAATTAAATTAAATTCAAATAATCTTTATTCAAATAGTTAAGTTCAAATATTTAAGTTAATAAAAGGCGCTTTTGACGCGTCAATAATTTACATAGTAGTGATTTGATGGTGATGACTACATTCGTAAACTTAAAACTAAAGCTATGAGGGTACCAATCGCGCCCCGGTCTAAGAAGAAGCCCACAACAAACTTAGCCAGGTAAATTTTCTTTTTGTTATCACCATCTCACATGCCACTTAAAATTATATTAAGAGCTTGTATTTAACGAACCGTATGTATTTTTATTTTATAAACGCAGTAGATACTGTTTATAAAGTTATGCAACAGTAATAACTTAAGTCTGAAAATTTGAAGCATGTAAGAAACAGGAGGGAGGGTGGCGTGTTGCGGTAGCCCTTGTATAAAAAAAATTTAAAGTTAGGTTCTTCGAACCGCGGAGGACCTTCGGACTACTGAGGCATCAATCCCGTAAAGTAAATCATGACTTCAAAAAATTAAACGAATGAAACACCTACCTTATTAACTATCACCAACAAAGAAATTCGAATGTATTATCATTGTATATACACATCTGAGCTGGTAGGCATGTCTCTGTATGTAGAGTAAGCTATCTAGGCCATGTCGAATTAGATTCTTAAAGAACACGTACGTACATAAGCTAATTATCAAGTACCGTTTTTATAAATGAGTACGAATGGTTTTGGACTTAGGCTATTTATCAAGTTCTAGATAGCGAGGTTCCAACGTACAAATGTTCGCGTAATAGGATGATTGATCGAAACAAATTCATGATAGGTTGAATTAATCAGATACGAGTATACAGTGTACTTTCACCGTTCATATTAAAAAACGCTTAAACAAAGTTTGGTGATAATAGTGAACGTTTACTTTTTTAAGGTAGTGGTTTTTAAGGTCTTATTAATCGATTAATATGAAGATGACAGGTCTTTACTGCCACCAATGATTATTGGCAACCGTATTATCTAACAGTATTCTTCTTCTGAAACTGTGATAGCCTAGTGGTTAGGGCGTCAGCCTCCTAATCAGAGGTCGGCGGTTCGAATGTGGGCACGCACCTCTAACTTTTCGGAGTTATTTGCGTTTTTAAAAAAACAATTTAAATAACACTTGCTTCAACGGTGAAGGAAAACATCGTGAGGAAACCTGCACGCCAGAGAGTTCTTCATAATGTTCTCAAAGGCGTGTGAGGTCTGCCAATCCGCGTATGGCCAGCGTGGTGGACTATGGCCAAACCCTTCTCATATTGAGCCGGTAATGGGTTGATCATGATAATGATGACGATTGATTTGGTAGTTGAATAAATAGCTTTTGTTTGTTTGTTTTATTTTTTTTATATTTTTCTGAGTGATTTAATTACATGTAGGTTACGAGCATTATGTAGTTAACGACGATATAATAATTGGTGCAGATGAGGGTCTCGGGTGGAAAGTTTCAACCCCAACTTAATGTATATTCATTAGTGACAAATGAATAAACATTAACTAAACTTTTGCTATTCAATAGCTAAGTTTCAGAACGTAGTTGTTTATTTTGCTTTTAAAACAGACCTCTTAGTTGAGTACCTCTTGTTTAATATGGATTTGTGTAGTTTTGATAAATTAATTTGAGTTAGTACCATAGATGACCACTGACGAGGAAGTAAGGGCCTGTATCCGTAAGGCCCTTTACAACTCATGCGTTCTAAGATGGTAGCGGACTAACCTGTAAATAGTACAGCAGGTGTTTACAGGTAAATATAATATCATATAATATATTTGCGGTTGAGTGCGCGGGTGTTCCCGTGACCCAGCCACCAGGTGACGCGTAGGAGAATCGCTGGGTTTTAGTGGATATTCTGGTCGCCAGTCTGGCCGCCGGCGAGTCCCACATACCCCGTCGGAAGCGACGCAGTCTTGCCTGCGCCGCTTTCGGAGGGGATGCGTGAACGCATTTCCCAGCGGGAAAAAAAGGTATATAGTATATGTCTTGCGTTATAAATTAACGTGTAATTAAATTATAAGGTGCTTATCTCAATTTAACACAGACGTAACAATAATTAGTACCACTATAACAATTTTATATTGTATTAAGTAGGTATATGCTTACTTATTTATTTTTATCTAAATTGCAATCTTTACTGTTAAACTTTATTTTATACAAAATTATTTTATTATATATGACACCTGTGGATATGACGCCTAAACTAAAATTTACAGTTGTAATTTAATATTAATATACCTACGTGTATCTGGCAAGTCATTATAATATGAATGACCTACTTATATTATTTCAAAGGAGTAGAGCGAATTTATTTCTCGCATTTATTTATAAAGATTTAAATTATTCATTTGAAATAAAATGAGTAAGAATTATGCCAATTTGTTGTATTTTATCTGTTCTGCGGAGATGTTCAATATTGACAGATAAAAATAAAATCTATTAGAGATAGATTTACGATAGTCTAAATAACATGTTACTTTAGTATTAATTATTTAATCTAATTATTAACAATAAAAGAAATGTAAATATTGCACAGATAATAATCTAGTATCAGCGCCATCACAAAATATGTAATCGACTATTCTAAAAGACAGCTCTGTAATTTGCTTTGATTGATATACCCACTTGTTAATGCCTCCTTACTCTTTCTTATATAGTTTATTTTCACATACTGTAGCTACCATATCTAACGCATTTCAATTCTTAACATTTGGCATATTGTTCCGCGCGGAAAATGAAGAAAAAAGAAACAAAAGAGTAGTTATAAAATGGCGAGATATTTCTATGAAAGGCAAGAGGTCATTTCGTTCTTTTGAAAACTATGAAATGGTTGCGTCTGAAAAGTGCAGAGTTTGCACGTGGCTTCACGTGAAGAGAAAGTCAACTCGGATGAAAACGTTGAACTGTTTCAACTTCACGCTTGCTTTATGTATGCCGATTGCCATTGGGTCTTATTAAATTAAGTTAAGCATCAAATTTACTCTTGAAAAAATTTCATGAAAAGTAGGTGTTATAAAAAAAAATATAACGTTTTCATAAAACATATATGAAAACTAAATTCCACTGGATTTTTTTTTAAACTAATTTATACTAATATAATGCAAGAAACCTGGCCTGATTAGCTCAGTAGTTTTTAGGAGTATGGTGAGGAGCTTGGTAAGTCTGATATCCATCCCTACCATATCATAAGAGGGCAGACCAGTTCAGACACAAATAAGACAATTGTTGTTTTTTTTTAAGTCTGCGATCTTTTGATAACATCTTCGACGAGAATTGGGAGTTAAGTAAGAGATACTTGACATAATGTCTCCGTCAAGAAAGGTATACATTGTGTATCTAATACAAATGTATTAAATAAACTCATTGCATATGTTAGATGAGAAGAGATGAATAGCTGTAGTATTATTAACTTTTCTTTAATATCGCTTAACAAACTGGTAAGTGGGAATAAATATAAATGAAGGTGTGACGTGTTAACTGACAATGACTTTATTTAAGAAGTCCTTAAATATAATTTATTATACATCAAACATTTTACATAAAACTTAGATTAACCGAAAACTAAAAATCTTAAAAAATAAATAAATATATAACATCATAACTAAAATATATTATTAAAAGGAGTCCCTTTAGGCAAGGTTCCGAAGATACTAGCAGCGTTCCCCCTTTGAATTGCTAGACTAATTCTTTGTCCGAGGTAGCTGGCAGCTCCTCGGTCCCCTGTGATGTCGACTAACCTTTTTGCTATTTCCTTAAAAAGCCTTAGTGCGCTAGGACCCCACGGTCCAAGGGTCTCGACACCGAATGGGACAAAATCATATTCGGAGCCTAGACCCTTTAAGAAGTTTCACTTCCGTCACTTGTGAAGCATGTGCACTATTTTTTCTTAGTATCTACCCTGTGTTAGGAAGAAATATAATTAAAAGATAGCCTTATATAACCAATACAATTACGAGCTAACACTAAGAAGGGAAGTGTGATAATGAGGAAGTGTCAGGTTTCGCATCAATCTCGGGTCATTGCGGTGTTGGGTGTAGCTTTCAGCTTTCTCCGGTGCCAACTGCCGCGCACTTATCTGATGCAAATACATTCATCGTTCGACGCTAATTAGGAGTGTTTTGTACCCAGATGCTATCGAGTTTTCTTCCTTAGACCAAAGAACGAAAATAGTGTTCGGTGCCATTCCCACGACATTCTTGTTCTATGGTAAGTGGCTGTTTTCAAAATCATCTTGCTAGCTTCGGAATTTTCTGCTATTGGACAATAGGTCTCGTAAAATAAAGATCTGAACCCGTTAGTATAACAGTAACATAAATATGGCGTTAACATGTGATATTTGTTTTGAGTTGTTGAATTATGCCACTCAGTGTCCATATTAGAAGATATGCTAAGTTTTATGTGACGCCACTGGTCCTCAGCCTTCTTCCTATAGCATATATCAGCCTCATAGATAGTCTGAAAAATTGTTTTTTTTAGTTGAATGTACCGTCCCATGAATGCCTGGCTATTGTTATATGGTTCAGGATTTCTGAGTGTTGAGGATTTTTTTAATTGGTTCCCTCTTGGGCCATTTACCATCGAATCGCGTTTTGCTTCCTTTATTCTAATGCACAATGTTGTTCCAATGATTTTTAAATTATAGTATATACCTGTCAACCCGCATTAGATATCCTAAGAGAATGGTGAAGGATCTCCTATTATGAGTGTATGCCTGTGCTCAGAAGGATGGTGATGATGATGAGAGATAATTAGCAAAACTGGTGACTAAGCTGCTCTTTGAAGCACGGGGTTGGACATCGGCCATTTCCAAATTTCGGTGGGATTTGAGAATTCCTTAACAAACAAATTCTAAACTCGGAAATGGACCTCCAGATCTCTTTTTTTTTTTGTTTAACATGCTGACTTACCACTAGATGCACGATTGTTGATGCCCGACTCACGGACACTGGCCTTGGAACTAACAGAGACGGGAATAAATCAGAACCGGTCAGCAGTTGATTAAAATATTTATTGACAGGCAAGTGTAGGTAAGGTAGCCTCTAAAACAACGAGAGGCATATCAATAACGCTAGGTAGCCGAGCGTAAACAATAACCAAGTAATCAGGTCACCTGAAAGGTGTGGAGGATACGGGTCAGCCATTATGCGCTGATTGAGCCAGAAGCATTGTAATTGTGTCTATTGTGTCAGGACAATAATATTACCATAATATACCGAACGAGCCTGGGCGAGGGCTGTCAGATCTGAAATCCTACAATGTTAGCTAAAATATTAAATTATTTTATTCAAAGAACATTAAAATTAATTTGTTATAATCCGCGGACACGAGACAAAACTGCCTAGTGAAATTTATACATTCTTTAATCTTTATATAGTTAATCACGCAAGTAGTGCTTATAATAAATAATAATAATTTTTCAATTTCACAGACGTGACACATATTTGTCATAAATCTTTCATTTCTTGCCATCTCAGAGTGCATATCACTCACGAGTTAAAAATTACAGTCACAGATTAACTTGAAAATTGCTGTGGCCAGGTCTCACTCTCATAGGATCTATCCTACTGAACTGTCTACTGAACTGTGAACTCTCTAGGGTTTTTGGGTATAGACAGTTCACGCTGCTCGATTTTGGGTTGGGTTTTTTTTACTATTATGTGATAATTGTTGGAGCAGCTTGGTGGGTTACTATGAGAGGAGACCTATTCCTATCAGTGGGATGATCATGAGGTAATTATTTTGTGGCTGATTAGATTAGATTAGATAGATTCGATAACTGTGCATTGGCAGAGATACATTGACTTCGATGTCACGTACCTGTGTTTACTCAAGAACTCGCATTTAGCTCCGTTGGTGTGTTAGATTTAAGACACATATTTGACTTCATTTAGAAACCGCATTAGAAATCGGCTTATGACGTCCACTCTTATGTTATTGCAGTAGGATTAGGGTTACATGCTTGAATTGTCGGGCGAGCCAATACCAATGAAGGATTTCGATGAGAATATATTCCAGACTTTCAACGAATGTAACTACCCAAATGTATTCGTGCCCGTTGCCTAACGAAATTTGCTTAATATATTTGTGTTACGGGACATGTTCTACATGAACCAAAGAGGTGCCAACTCATTTAATATTTAGGTTGTGGAGATTGGTCAAAGTAACTTAGGTTACTTCCTTAACCAGCGACAACCAGGATGCAATTTAATGCTAAGATAAAAACAAATAATTACCTTCTTCGTTATATAACCAGAGAGGCTTTGTTGTTTTTATTGCTAGGCTATTTTAATCTTTCAACATTCGTAATTATATAAGTACGTAAGTACCTTATTAACAATTATATTAATTTTATTCTGTGGACTATGATGTAGGTGAATTCTTAAAATTATTTTCCATTACTTACTCTGAGTTATCTATTCATTCAAAGATGTGCAGTATCTTTGTTCAACTGAATTCCTCATTTATATAGTAAAATTCTAGAGTGGGTATATTATTAAATTGGTCATCTTAAATAAGCCCTGTGGTGTCTTAAGTACGAATTAGGATTTAGGGTTCCTTGGATAAAGAATGACTTATACGGTCGCATATATGACAATGACAATAATGTAGGTGTCATAATTATGATGCTGGTACGAATGCATCGTTAATATTTTAGTTTTAATGTTGCTGTCACAATTACACGTGACAAAGAAATGTGCTCTTATATTTTCACAAAATTTATAACACTTTATAATAATCATTATTATTTGTTTTAAATATGAGAGTACAAATGTAGTGATTAGACATATAGAACCAAACGGTTTTATCCCATTATAGGCGTGCAAAATATTTTTACTTAGGTATCCCTAATTATTAGTTGGTGTTAGTTTGGTGGTGTGGATTGTTTAAATAGAGCATAGGGTATACTTTAAAACAATCCAAACAATTTTGATACTTTATTATATAACGATAAGGCATCATTAATCTTTGGATAAGGTATCGTTTATCTTCGACCTTATGCTATTAGTACAAGGACGTTAAAATATTGAGTAATTGCGTACAGATTAAACGACAAAAATTTTGGTGCAAGAGACACTTTTGATAACATTTTTATAGTATCAGGTAACGATTAGAGTCACGTATCGTCTATTCTCTAAGCTCTAAATATACCAAGTGCAAACATGTTGGCTTGATATCGACGTTCGGTTGATTAATGTTCCACACATTTTAATTCAAAAAAATGTTGTAATAATTGATTATGTATAACAATATGATACAGCCTTTGGGGGCCCAAGTGATACCGAGCGATGTTTGATTTCTTAAATAAGTTCTATGAATAAGTCATCGTTTTTCATTGCAGGAAAGTATTACGCTAAAATGCTTAATATAGGAATATAATAAATATATAGAAACTACATATGCAATTCTGCAAGGAACTATTTTTAGCAGAAATGTTTGCAACTCTAAAAACTAAACTGTTAACTTTAATGAATGCTTTTGAATAAGGATACGTTTAAATATAATTAAAGTTTGGACTTATAGCTGATTTAATAATACATAGTTTGATAAATTCTTTATGACCACTGTAGCTGAACTGACTAATTTCATGACTTTTCTGACATCTGACACATACCTACCTACTTTTATTTAATTGCACCGTTAAATCGAGAAAGTCACGTAGCCTTGGACCATCAATTACTACGGTATTTAGAAATACGTACAAAGATAGTCACAGAACGAATAAATCTCTTTCTATCGTTAAACATGTATGTATTATTTTTAATACAAAATTTAAGATTGTAAATTTACATTGTCACGAAATGTTAATAGATGTTGACCTAATAGCCATGTATCTTTTGCCATTGAGTAACCATCAAAACTTTCCCATGACTTTAAACAATGGGATCTTTGACTACGAGAAAGGTCTTATAAAAACTGTACACAACCACTTGTGTTTGTAGGTTCAATGTATTCTCTTTATGTTATTATATGTTTACGGTTCAATGTGATATTTATTCTTACAAATAATGTATATTATATAATTTTGTGTGTTTGAAGGTAGTTTAAGCATTACGTAGGTAGGTAGTAGTTTTAGAGTATTTGTTGCATTTTTGTCGTGTCAATATTCTTATTTAATTTATTGAATAGTTTACATGAAATAGTTAAAGTTATGTTTGAGTAAAAGAGATTGTTCATGAAATTGTTTCGGTTGGTTTTCGATTTAATTTCAGGGATACACTTCAGTGTTGTTGAGATACTCCTACGATACCGAAGAATAAAATTCTTTGATATTGTGTCTTACCATTAGGGACTTATTATGACAACAGGCGCTACAATCGTTTTTCGAAAAGAATGACAGAAAAGTCAAATGCTGCAAAAAAAAAAAAATGCGGAACTTTATTTTTCCTTGTGAGTTTTTAATTTTTAATTTATCACTTGTTTTAATAACTCGCAACTTTGTTTCGCACTTTTCAAGATTCAATTAAGATAAAATTAAGCACTTCACACATAATATTATTCCATTATTGAATACAAGTAGGTTTTACCGGTTTTTATTATGGCAAGGTGGTATTGAAATGGCAATTTTTGTAACTAATTTACTCCGTCCTATTAAGTAATTTTATCCGGTACCTAAGACGGTCTGTTATTACCACATTTTATAGCTTAAAGCTGTATTTCCACTAGACGTGTGCGAGGTGGCTGAAGACGAGATGCGTGAATTTGAAGCTTTAACGCTGTGTGGCGTGTTCCATTAATGCCAAGTTAAGTATTGCAAAGTGCTAAGTGCTGCAAGTGAACTAGTAAAATGATCAAGGTACCTTTGCAAATAGGATATCAGGGAGTACTAAGCTATTAGCTAGCAGTTTAATAACAATGTATGTCATCTTCGGTATATCAGTTCAGAGTTTTCAATTATTATATATCATAATTTTTTAGAAGAAAATCTAATAGGAAAATCCTAGCAATGACATGAGCAAAACAAGAGTTAAGATATTAATAAAAGTATAGCTGCCTACATACTTGACCGTTCTATTACAAAATTGGTGCAATGGCATGTAAAGACACTACAAACAACAAACCTAACTTACACGAGGTTAACTTCAAACAAAAGATGAACTGTGAACTTGCGCGATAATGGACATAAAACATTCTTAATTAAGCTTAAAATTAAAAATACCAAAAAACCATACTGGTAAAACCAGCCAGGATACCAAATTTGAAAAGCATAACCCGTTCTATCAAGCTAGTTTCAGAAAGTCCATCAAAGATAAGCTATCTTATTGGTAGGTTACAAAAACTTTACGATCGATAGATAACAACCGCGCTGTCTCGGAAAACCCTGGTTGAGAAGTATCGTAAATCGGCAAAGCGGGATTTCATGTTGGCTAGTCGAATGCGGGCAAAATCAATTGCATTTCTGACATCTCAATAATAAGGAACTGAATAATAGTCATTAATTTCAGATGTTATATAGCCATTACATATTTTAATTACGTTTTATTACCGCGTAAGGGTTGTCCTCGTTTACATAAAAGGTCAACATTAAACACGTTTTATGGACTTTACGATATTGAAAAACATACTTTGTATACAACTTACACTTAAAAGTCAAGACAGGTAAGAAATAGGATACATAATACATATTTCTTAAATCATAAACCATTCAATGGACATCTAATGTAAGGTGGTGGATAATTTTGAGATGGAGACCTTTACAAACCGGAAGATGAAAGAGGCGTGACAGATTTACTTATCTTATATGTATGTTTTATAATACGGTAATGTCAAATCCAATTAGCAGCATTATACTATTCATTGGCTTCAATAGTTGTGTACTAACACCAAAGCATCGAGGATTCTATCGACTTTGACAATAGTGACGGCTGTGTCTTTAGCGTTTTAAATACCTACTGTCAAGATACGTCATATGTAAATGGCAGACGTCACTTTAAGACAAAATCGCACGCATTTGAATTTTATCGAGTTCCGCGTGAAATATTCTCGAAAGGGGATTTGGGTATTTGGGGTTTTTTTTTACGCTGGGAAGTGCTTTTACGCATCTCCTCCGGAGGCGACGCAGGCAAGACTGCACCGCTTCCTACAGGGTATGTGGGACTCTCCGGCGGCCAGGCTGGCGACCAGAATACCCACTAAAACCCAGCGATGCTCCTTCGCGTCGCCTGGTGGCTGGGTCACGGGAACACTTGTGCACTCGACCGCGGCAGTTAGATAGTGAAATCCGTTATCTGAATGCCTAACATTAATTTAATCCTCGTATCTAATGTTTTCATGCCATTAGTGCTTGGGCTATAAAATGCTATGCTTATATTATTTATGAATATAATTTCAATGAAACGTGTATGTTAGATGACCAAAGCAGGAGGCTTTTTGGTGTTTTAAACACAAATCAAGTCTACGACTGGATTTATTTACAGTATTTTTATTTTTTGTATCGATTTGGATGGTTGCTAAACATATAACAACTTTATCAGTGGCTGTTAGATAGATACGCATGAGTACGCGGTGATAGCCTACTGGTTAGGGCGTCAGCCTCCTAATCAGAGGTCGGCGGTTCGAATCCGGGCACGCATCTCCAACTTTCGCAGTTATGTGCGTTTAAAAAAAATTAAAATATCACTTGCATCAACGGTGAAGGAAAACATCGTGAGGAAACATGCACGCCTGAGAGTTCTCCATAATGTTCTCAAAGGCGTGTGAAGTCTGCCAATCCGCATCGTCAGCGTGGTGGACTATGGCCAAACCCTTCTTATATTGAGAGGAAACCCGTGCTCTGTAGTTAGCCGGTAATGGGTTGATCATGGTGATGAATGAAACACACATCAAGTCTATGGCTGGATTTATTAACAGTATTTTTATTTTCTGTATCGATTTGGATGGTTGCTAACCATATAACAACTTTATCAGTGGCTATTAGATAGATACGCATGGGTACGCGGTACTGTTGACTTCAGGCTTTCTCGCAGTCCGAAGTATCCGTAGATTAAACATTAACTTTTACACAACAATAAACAAACTGCACAACAACCGTCTGTAAAATTAATGGTTAATAAAATGTCTTACTTGCCTACCTTGTCTTGATAACACTCAAAAAGGAAATTACCCTTGTGTATCTTGCGTTGATAAATTAAATTATTTCCTTATAATTATCTACTCTGTAGTTATAAGTCAGCAAAATTAATTATTATAAGCTTATAAAAATAAAAAAACTTGATTGTACCGATAAAACCGATCTATAACCGCACAAATTATAAGCTTGAATGAGTGATTACTGCATTTCGTGTATTTTATAGAACTAAACTAAATTTTCGTGATCTAAATGTCACATTTTATAAAATTGCAGATTAACCTAACAGCGTCACGTTTTCAAACTTAAAAGGGTGAAGAAGTACTATTTCGTAAACAATAATAATCATTATACATATTTGAAGCTGTGATAGCCTAGTGGTTAGGGCGTCAGCCTCTTAATCAGAGGTCGGCGGTTCGAAACCGGGCACGCACCTCTAACTTTTCGGAGTTATGTGCATTTTTAAACAATTAAAATATCACTTGCTTCAACGGTGAAGGAAAACATCGTGAGAAAACCTGCACGCCTGTGAGTTCTCCATAATGTTCTCAAAAGCGTGCGAAGTCTGCCAATCCGCATATGGCCAGCGTGGTGGACTATGGCCAAAACCCTTCTCATATTGGGTGGAGACCCGTGCTCTGTAGTGAGCCAGTAATGGGCTGATCATGATGATACATATTTTATGAGTTTATTGAACTTATTTTTATATACTATATTAAAACAAAACCTGTATCTTGTATTGTATGTAAAATTTGATTCAATGCCACGGACTATGTTAAGCTAAATCTCAATATGCCCACGTCAGTACCTACGCTTAGTTGGTATTGTTGTGAAGGCATCAAAACATTTAATGCACCTTTGTGGACCAACGTAAGGTTCAGTACCTGCCCACGCGGCTGTTAAATAGGCTTTCCACCCATTCTACGGCCTGGCAATAAACCGATCGCATTATAAAGTGTCCCTTGGAAGACAATTTGCGATACTAACTCAGCATCGACGTTTATGGAATAAACACATTACTGTTTTAGAAAGCGATCGTAAAATGCAATGGTAATTTTAGATTATTTTCTCGAAGGGAGGCCAACTATACAATTTACTAGTCAACCATACTACATAAAGTAGATCTTTAATAATAAAGAAAACTTATATCCAAAGAGTCAAAATGCCAAACTTATCCCTAAGTTAACGATTCCATCCAGATCCAGTTGTACAATCTCCCCGGACCTTAGCGCTCCTCTCCGAAAGAGGAGACCCAAACATATCCTTCATGACCCTGACGATCAGATGACTACCGACAACATACTCGTACCATCTACCACACAATCATACGCTACACACCGTCTTCGCCGGTCGAGGTCCCCGCTATCTTACGTCATCCGGACGTGGGCTTCATCCAAAGCCTCGGAGACGTACGGACCACTCACCGTCCGACCCCCCGTTATCCCAAACGTCTCCTCGTTAGGTAGACGTTTCCTTAGTTTCTTCGAGCTCTAGGGCTCAAAAACTGTCAATCCGCACATGGCCAGCGTAGTTAACAATGGCCAAACCCTTCTCATGATGAGAGGAGACTCGTGTTTTGTAGTGAACCGGCAATGAGTTGATGATGATGATGAAGATAATGATAGAATCAAAAATAGTAAACACAATTGTCTTACTAACTAGTTTGTCACTAAGGCAAGTCTCAAAGCAAAACTATTTGCAACTTGAGAAATCGTACGTAATTTTATATCTCAGTTAAAAAACATAACTTACTTGTCATAATAAATGCTAGTAACATATTTTCCCATTATAAGCTTTTTTAACACTTTCAAATCACTTCTTGCATTATCAATTCGTTATTCGTCAGTTTCTAAACGGGTAAAACCTGATAGCAAAATATAAAATGTCATTGACACAAAATAACATTTCACGTACACCTGGCGGGCTTTATAAATTTTGTTATATAATTTTAATTCATACAATTTTAATAAAGTAGGATAATCACGTGCTGTTGATACATGATACAGTGCAATACAATATAGTTGACACAAAATAACATTTCACGTAGGTACACCTGGTGGGCTTAAAAAGTTTTTATATAATTTTAATTCATACAATTTTAATAAAGTTGGATAATCACGTGCTATTGATACATGATACACTGCAATACTTTAATACTTGGTATTTTAAATAGCTATTAAAACTGCAAAAAACTGTTTGATCTAGCGAGAAATATTCTACCTACCTACTCTTTCAAGGATATCCATCCATTTTAAAATTTCATGTTGTGCAAGATTTACGTTTAGGTACTAATCGATCGTTTTTTTAGCGTTAAATAATCGTTTTATATTTCGTATTATTTAACAAAAACTACGTCATCATCATCATCATCAGCCAACATTAATTTTCTGGTGGGCATAGGCCTCTTTGAAGCAGCGCCAACTAATCCTGTCTCCGGCCTTTTGCATCCAGTCAATGCCTGCCACTTTTCGGAGGTCATCGCTCCACCTGGCTGGAGGACACCGTTTGACGAGACGTGGCCTCCACTCGAGGACCTTCTGACTCCAACGTCCATTTTTTTTAACGTCTAAAAATACGTGATTTTCGTATAACCTTTTCTAATTGCCTTAAAGGTAAGGTAAGGTATATCTGTTGCACAAACCACTGAACTTGAAAATTCAAAAGTGTTGTGTTCAGTATAGTTTATTGAACTGATCGTGACATACCTTCTAAACGAATGAGATTCTGACCGTGACATCAAACTTGACGCCGCGCTCAACCGCAGTCTCTCCACTCGATCCTTGTAACTTGGTCGAAATAGCGACTAATAAATTTACTACTGTGGTATGTACGTGTGTTCAATCAATCAATCAATCAGCCTATAGACATCAACTGCTGGACATAGACCTTTCCGAAAGCGCCACCACACACGGTCCTCCGCCTTCCTCATCCACCCGCTACCAGCGATCCTTTTTGTCGAACCAAGGCTGGTCAGCATGCGCCTGTCTATAGAATATGCTTAATGCTGAATGATCACAGGAATATCTGCGACATCTCCTGCAGTTCTGTGGCCTCCTTTAAAAAGCAAGTAAGACTGTCTATTACTGCATTATAGGTATAAATTGAATTATTTAGATGTAAGGTTAATTTTAAGGTTGCATGCTGTGGTCATATCTAGAAAGTCACTATCTCGTGTTTGTTCTTCTCAAATGTTTTTGTTGTTTTTATATAGATTGTGACTAGTTTGTGATCCAATAAAAAAAAATCCTTTCAGGTCGTCGGTCCAGTTCATTCTGTTTAAAATATTTTTAACAGCTACGAAAATTGTAGTCTAAAATCAAATAAAATACTATCTTTTTACTCAGATTTTGTTGTAAATTACAAGCCACTGTTACATCCAATACATCATACATTATCACTATCTAAGTACTCACAAATACCAGACACATACCTACTTGTATTGAGTAGGTAGTTCTGATTGTACTGATAAGATATTGCTTTTGTAACTACATAGGGATTTGCTGTGCTAAATAGCAAAGTAATAGTTTGAATGAGTTGGATCAACTTAAAACTTTTAATTGATTTATTCATAAACCTAATGCGGTATGAGAAAGAAATACTGACTGTAGTATTGACCATACTGTATCTAACTTAGCAATATATCTCACTTTGATATCTCCAATGAGGAAGGCAGTTGTGGAAGGCCACACAAAAGCATTAAATGAGTTAAACGATTGTAATAAATATTGACATTCAGTCGGTACTGATTAAGTAAGTTAAACTATAACTTTAACTTATAAATAATAATAAATATTAAATATAAGTTATAAAATAAGT
The DNA here is from genome assembly GCA_928268935.1 of Lasiommata megera. NCBI lineage: Eukaryota > Metazoa > Arthropoda > Insecta > Lepidoptera > Nymphalidae > Lasiommata > Lasiommata megera. The sequence goes on along the minus strand of OV743308.1, from coordinate 6,360,455 downwards.
GTACATTTAACAAATTTATAAATTTTTTAAATGTACACTTATTTTATTTTCAACCAATGATGGGCGATGGACAGAGCTATGCTCGGAAAATCTCTACGTGATGAAATCGTTTCATATGATGATGATAATGACCCTTATTTGTGAGATTTATATAAGGATTATAAATAAATAAGAAAAAGTAATTTAAAAGTTAGTCCAAACATGCGTTTAACCTGATTACTTTTATTTATGCAGGTATCAGAATTAATGTAAAAGAGATAGGTATTTAACTTTTAATCCATTGGTAATGTGAAATTTCGGAACGTAAAATGTTTGCCTTTCAACTAATTAGGCAATCAAAAGAGCCGCCGAGTTACAGACTGATCAGATGCATTACACATAACTTATGGCTGCAATAAGCCAGTGACTGCTTAAGTTTTCTCAGCCACTACCTCGCTGTAGCTTCCAGGACCATAAAATCGCTATTAATGTGGTCTAGATTGCTTGTCTCCCACAAATGGTAGGAAATATGTTTTATGTAGCTGGCAAGGAATGCTGATATGCCCTAGGCCGTGATAATGACTCCGAACCAGTATCTGTAGTAAGAAAGTATAGGCTTGTGGCAAGGCGGTAATACTGCATAAGCACTCGTAACTATTTCCCAGGAAAATCTTATTCGTTGATCGTTTGTAATCAAGAATGTTGCCCGTATAACTTGTTTTTCTAATGCTCCTTTATTTCCAATGATTGAATCTTTAATTTTTTGTTTAATATACATATATTATTATTTACTTGTCGAATTTAATTATAAATTCTTTATTAAATTGATTAACTAGCCTTAGCTTAGTGAGCCCTTGACGGCATCTCACCTGATGGTAAGTGATGCTGCGGTCTAAGATGGTAGCGGGCTAACCTGATAGGGGTATGGTAAACCTATTCTCCTAATTGGTTTGTACACGACATCGTGCCGGAACGCTAAATCGCATGACACGTCTTTGTCTGTAGGGTGGTAACTAGCCACGGCCGAAGCTCTCACCAGACCAGACTCGACCCGGGAATCGAACCCAGTACCTCCAACTTTATAATGCGAAAGCGCGCGCGCTGCGCCACGGAGGTCGTCAAATTTTAAAGCGTTAAGAAAATAGTGAGTCATCAATTGCCATCGCCCTAGACACGCTGTTTAGAGCATATTATTAATGATTTTATATCAATCTGCAATAATTAAGTTATTTTTTTTTCATTAAACTTAATCTCTTTTTAAATATATTACCTTTACACCACATTTATAGCGGAGTGTTTGTGATGTTGTATTATTTTCTTAACGCGAAAGTATTGTAACACAAACAGTCAAAATAAGTGCCTGTTTGCGTATGAATGACTTTAGAGCTGCAATGTTGAGGTTGAAATATGTATTGAATAAAACTAACACTGATATCTCTTAAAAATTTTCATTCACTATCATCTTCCAGTATTTTCTTCGTAGTGCTCCGTCTTAATTTAATAACAATGTAACAATTGCAGTAACGAAACAAACATATTGTTTGCCATATTTCGTACGTGAATGCCATGCTTATGAAACGAATTACGTCTCAATTGATAGCTGTATCTTGTTTTGGTTAATATATTCTAAAAGATGATGTCAATGAATCAATTTACATCGGGTGAAATCAACCCACTGCACTGACTGCAGTGTTAAGTGTGAACAATGCTTAGAAATCTTAGCAATGTTTACTATTCGATGTTTTTGCGTTAAATAGTCCATTCATGTTAGATGCTTATACCTATAGCATAAAATAAAATAGGTACCTTAATATCTATTTTGTGGAAACTGATGGTATTTTTCTGTAGCCAATTACCTCAGAAAAAGATAGTTACAATGCTTATTCTCTACTGATTTTTATTTTTTTTTAGAAGTACATAAACAATCAAGATCTTTCATCTATTCGTGAATGTGCTTCTGTCCTATGGTGATCATATGTTTCGGATGTATTCAGAAATATTGAAAACCAAATATTAAGGTAATCAATTTTAAGTTGATTACTTTAAAAAGTTTATTTCATAAAATGGTTTTTGGCCCCACCTAATTTATAGTCATGTCATAATAGAAAAAGGAAGTGTATATAAATATACGTGTAGTATAATGTTATGCCTATACGAGTATAGTTAACATTAGAGTTAAATGGAACTTCAACAAGTTGTTATTCATTCAACGTATACAAATATTTAGATATTGAATATGAATACATTTGACCCGTCTGGTCCTAAATGGAGTCGGGGTCTTCTTAGGGGCACGTAACATTAACATGGTAAAGTATTGTCCCTATTGGGCCCCTTTTTATGGTAAATATTCCTGTCATCCTTCGAATTTACGAGTGGGGACCTACCTACTTGAGAGTGTTTTATTCCATAACCTTGTTCAATAATAAATGGTAACATTATCATGAACAATAAATAATAATAAGATGGAACGATTGCTTCTAACAACTAAGTCACCTAAAATTATGTTATTATGGTTCTAGATATTGCTACAACCCCATGAAAATATTTGAGATATAATGATAATGAACACACAACATTTTCTTACCACTTAACATACTTAACATATATAACACACTTAACATATATTTTAAAATAGTTGAAGAATGTTTGAAAGAGGCTATCATAGTCGCACGATCAAGATCAAATTTTTAGGTAGGAACGGACCTGCTCTCAAATAACGGCGTATTAAAATATGTAAAACATTTTACTAAAGTATATAAAATAACCACTTTAGATATATACTTAATCGTTAAATTAGTGTCAACCCGTTGTTTGCATAGCTGATCAATATATAAAAGCGCGAAAATTCTTCTCTTAACTAAAACTATTAAATATATTTAATGTTAATGACTAACAGAACTTGGAATACCAACCTACATAAGACTTTTGCAAAGAAGATGTTTTATGCTTTGTATAAATTATTATTTTTCTTACACGTGAGCTAAGGCCATATTAAGGCAATACGTTATAAACATAACGGAGTCACGTAGTATACGAGTATGCTGGCCGTAAGGTCGTCCTTATTTGTGCAAACAGTCTTGGAGATAGCAACGTTTGCGCTTACATATGTAACCAAGAACACAGAGATAATATCGAATGCGAGTAATGTGAACTCACCGCTAGCGTTTCTACCTGAACCCCGGCTCTCTGACGCCCGATTCTAAATCACGATCAACAAAAAACTGTTTCCTTGGCATTCTGTTTATAAGACCTCCGACACTAAATTGCTTTTGTACTCTCTTCCGTCCGTTGCGGCCTAGAGACCCTTTTTTTATCCGCGTGTTTGTCCAAAATTCGTATGCTTTGCGCGCTTAAAACTAATTAGACATATACTCCGTTACGGTCTCAAGATAATATTAATGGCCGTTGATGTTTTTGTTGCTTAGGGACCGAAATTTTTAGGTCCAACAATCTGCGATTTTATAAAGTCGGGCTTTGACGACAACCGCGGCATGATCGAAAACAAGCGTTGCAGTAGTCAACTCCTGCGCCATCCTAAGGTAGCAACCGAACCATCAACCAAGCATCTACAAGGAGTAAAGCTAGTAAATTATATTTTTATGTGGATGTAAGTTGTTGTTTTAGTAGTTAAATACAATAAAAACTACACTACAGTTTTTAGTTAGAAGATTATTTGATAATATTAAATCTCCCAGTCGTACTTCTGAAGTAAAGTAAAATTTTGCCTGCCAAACGATAACCTTGGCCGGATGCTGCAAGTATGAAGGCCAGCTCCATGTCATAATAATGACGAACGGTAGACACTCTTAATGACAACGCTTTGAAGACCTTGAGACCTCATGCTCCAGTCGGGGAAGCTAACGCGCTATGACAATCGGATTCTCAAAAACGTCTAACATAAAATGACATACATATCTTACAAAAAACTGGTCTCCTTATGCCAACTGTGGAATTAAAATAATTTCGTTTAATAGATAAGGGCAGATTACGCGTTAAATCTCATGCGAAAAAAAAACAGATTGAATACAGAATACAAAAGTTTTCAACATACAATTTTATTCTGAAGACCCTGGTAACGTAGTATGGAGTTTGTTAAAAAGAGCATTATTGAGCATTGATATTTCCTTTTCGATAAATCAGGTTCTGTTACTTCTGGTTCTGGTATCGTTTCCCCTGTAAATAAAGGGATTAACAGTAGAATTACGCAATAACGAGGAATGCCACTGTAAAACTCTGCATTTGTATTTATAAAAATTTCGCCATAAAGCCGTCATTTTTTAAAAAATACATACTTGTACAATTATTTATTCTGTGCTTATAGTGTCATTCGAGATTATGTAAGGATTCAAAAGATACCATGCATAAGAATCTGTGCGGGTCTTTCGAAATTATGGTTGAATGAAGAAACTCGGGTACACATTTTTGACTCATATATAGAAATAAAATTGCCTAAATATTCATTTAGGCAAGATTTACTATTCGTATGTATCATTATGTGTTCAAGCATTTCGAGGTACGGTTGGTATAGTTTTTTGACCAGTAAAATATAAAGAAGCTAGGCTAGGAAGCTGCTCAGCTCAGTGGCTAGCACGTCCGTCTCCTAATCAGAGGCCGGGTTCGAACCCGGGCACGCTTTAACTTGCGGAGTACGTTTTACAAAATTAAAATATCATTTGCTTCAACGGTGAAGGAAAACATCGTGAGGAAATCTGCACGCCTGAGAGTTCTCCATAATGTTCTCAAAGGCGTGAGAAGTCTACCAATCCGCACATGGCCAGCGTGGTAGACTATGGCCAAACCCTTCTAATATTGAGAGGAGACCCGTGCTCTGTAGTGAGCCGGTAATGGGTTGATCATGATGATGAAAATATAAAGACATATATACATATAGAAATACAATGTCACCTAAAAACTTAATTACAATCTATTTACTGTCTTTCCATATAGTGGTCACTAACATATGGAATTTTTATACATAATGATAGTTATCTTAATCTGAAGTCATTTATGTACGGTGCGACACACCTATTTGCATGTATGATATCACTTTTTGTTAGACATATTCATAAGTAAGCTTTTCGTTAGCGATCCACAATTTTCAAGGAAACTATAGCATAAACAAGATATGAGCTGTCACCAACTTCTGTAGGCAGCGCTTGATATACGTTTGTGAAGCAAATACGATGAATCAATCCGCCCACTAGCATTTGAAAGGTGTCTCTTACACGCTATGCTGTTTCAATAGTATTATTTCGATATTTTTACTTTTAACGCTTAACGGACCATACGTTCTATGCAATTCTTGAAGTATTTCCAATAAACTAAATCTACGTTACGTTACTATTTTGTTACGTACATTTAAGTGTTATTATTGTCACAGTGATTTATCGCTAGCAAACACACGAAGCTGTGTTTGTTTTTGCGTTGGCTAGACTCTATTTAACGAATTTTAGATTTCGTTACTTATTTTAGAATCACACACACCGTTTGCATGTGTGTTTATATGTATTTATTCATTTTCAACGATTTATTTGAGATATACCCTATATTTCTTTGTTAATGTTTTTAGTAGGTGGGTATTTTTTTATTGATTTTACTATAAAATTGAAGCGGTGATAGCCTAGTAGATAGGGCGTCAGCCTCCTAATCAGAGCTCGGCGGTTCGAATCCGAGCCCGCACCTCTAACTTTTCGGAGTTTAAAAAAAAATAAATATCACTTGCTTCTACGTTGAAGGAAAACGTCGTGAGGAAACCTGCACATCTGAGAGTTCTCCATAATGTTTTCAAAGGCGTGAAGTCATCCAATCCGCACATGGTCAGCGTGGTGGACTATGGCCAAACCCTTCTCATATTGAGAGGAGACCCGTGCTCTGTAGTGAGCCGGCAATGTGTGATCATGATGATGATGACTATAAAAATATGGTCTCATTTTTTTATTTAGTTGGGGCATTCTTGCCCGGAAAATATACTTGCAAGGTAATTAATTTCTGTAATTTATAAGAGTTATGTTAGTGACGGCACGTTCATTGATATTTATATTGGATATCATAATTTATAATAATAGTTCCCAAGAGATAGTATTAAGCCTAAGATGCAATAATAACTGTGTACTCTGTCCATTAAGTCCACATAGTTGCCGACGTCCTTCTTGACCTTGTTAATGCAAACAACTTTATCGGACAGGGCTTGGTACTTTTCTTCAGTTATCAACTGCAAATTGTTTTCAAAACTATCTTTATAAAAATGTATATATAATGTAAAAAATCGTGTTCTAAATAAGGTACCTTTTAAACAAAAGCCAAATCGGCTTAGTTAAGCTTAAATTAGGATTGTAGTAAGTAGCTACCCTAATATATCATTACTTAAAACTTAAAAGGTCCGCGATTATAGCTTTGGGACGATTTCTAATATTCAACGTCCAACGAGGACTTGAGACTCTTATAATCTTCAATCGCCTTGTTTCTTTGTTATAATCATAATATTAGTGAACGTTGTGATTTTTATATTTTATCTATAGTTTATTTCTTGTTTTGTATTTTCTTTATGTACTCAAGTTTGTGTAGTTTAGACTTAATCTTTCTGTCTACTACTGATAGTGTATATAGTTTGATTTTTATTCCATGTCGACCTTGGTAACAGACTTTGACTGTGAGTACGAAAAATCTAACGTAGAATATAATCATAAACATATTTTGATATCAAAAAACGATCCGAATTATGAAATATTATATTTAATATTATACATTAGTAACATTGTCATCGATATCGGTACAAATTCGGTAGTAAAAATGCTTGTTGAAATCTATATGATGTGAGTAAATTTAAAAATGCCAAGTCGTGTTGAATTAGATTAAAATTACTTGAACAGTAATATTATGATATGTATGTATATTGAAATATGTTTAGGTAACTATTTGTTGTTTTGCTCATTCGTTAGTCATGACACAACATCTGCGTTATGCATAGATTAAAAACTGGGCGGAACCTTTGTTTCTTCCTAGGAATGCATCATTTTAATCCACTATTTTAGGTCTACTAATTTAAGTAATAAATCTGGTTCAAAATTAAGCCCTTTAATCTAAAAATAGTATCATCATCATCATCATGATCAACCCATTGTCGGCTCACTACAGAGCACGGATTCCTCTCAATATGAGAAGGGTTTGGCCATAGTCCCCCATGCTGTCCATGTGCGGATTGGTAAACTTCACACGCCTTTGAGAACATTATGGAGGACTCTCAGGCGTGCAGGTTTCCTCACGATGTTTTCCTTCAGCGTTTAAGCAAGTGATATTTTAATTATTTAAAAAAAGTTTACAAATCCATAACATAAAGATATACTGTTAGGTTTTTGTCTAAAAGTTCTACTAACAGGTCTTGCAGAGAGTGAAGTGTCAAATTATTCAATTACCTATTGCTGACAGCTTTCCCACGATAGCTTCAAAAGATATTACGTGTTAGCAATAAATGTTGCCAGATGAGATTACTTCTACTCGCACGCAATTTACGCACTAATGCGTAACTACAGGCAACCGCAAATGTTTCTGATTTGCACGATTCGTATCTCCCGGACCGATGTGTTGCAATATTCGTTACGTGCATGTAATCGCACAGTTTATTTACTTAATCTTCAGCAAATTTACTTTATCGCCTTTCTGTGTAAACTGCAATTCGTTAGTCGCAATGATTACTTGGAAGTAATTTCTCAACGTCACGTGCACTGAGTATTAAACTATGTACAGCGAAATGTAGAAATGCTTGTTTTGTTAAAACAAAGAGCTGAAATTGAATAATTTTAAGATATTAATTTATGTGATATTGTTAAAAGGCAATCAAAACCATTGTTGGATGACGTTTACGTATATTATTTTCCCGGGTATTATAAGGATTTTTTTTTATAATTAAGTTATTCTAATAAAAAAACATTATAGCCGTCATGGCGCTAGGCTATGGCGTATGTCGAAAATTCGTTTTACTATATTTATAATGGTCGTTAAAGTCATGCTGTAACGCTATTTTTTTTACAATCAAGTTACGAGTAAACTTGACGGCTATCTCATCTGATGGTAAGTGATGAAGCAGTCTAAGATGGTAGGGGGTTAACCTGTTAGGGGTATGGTAAGCCCACTAAATTTGTTTCTACGCGACATCGTGCCGGAACGCTTAATAGCTTGGCGACACGTCTTTGTCGGTAGGGTGGTAACTAGCCACGGCCGAAGCCTCACACCAGACCAGACTATATTTAAATATTAAAGTAATCTTATATACGTTTTATGACAAGATTATTTCTTATATGAAAAAGGACTAAAAACCACCTTTGTTAAACACAAACAAGACTATAAACTGATTTTATTTCTGGCTTAGATGATATTGTAAAGAGTATACAATACATCAAAGCAGGGTGGCAATGGGAATGTATGTTGATGATAGGTTATCGAAAAAAATGAAATATGGTTATGTGTACCAGTAGGTAATTGTAATATCGATGAAAGCGATTTTCAAGAGTCGTTATAATTAACTGGTTTTAATCAAACGATCGACAAAAAGTTGTTTGCAATAAGTAGGTAATTGGTAGGGCAGTGTAAAGTGAAAGGAATCATATTATCATATGTTGTTTTTGAAGGTTTATCGTCGTAGCTAGTATCTATCTAACCTAATTGTCTATTTGAAAAGATGTATAACATTTTGATCATCACCATCGATCGATATAATATATATTGAAAATATATAAGTTATATACATACCTATTCTTAATTGAGTAAATATAACAAAAACAAGTCTCGGCAATTGTAAACGGTTATCTGTAGGCCAATAGATGACTTCGACTTTTAATTAATACAAATCTGGTTTAGATGTAATGTTTAATTAGTTTATCTATAATTAATTAAATCAAGGGCTGCCATGGTATCTAAATGTGTTCATATTTTATAACATGGCTTAAAATAAGGTGTTTTGCAGCCATTAATTCCAATTTCATTCATAACTTTGTGCATTATTTCATTAAGGACTAAATTCGTTCATTCGATAGTATCAAAGTGATGAATGATGAAGTGAAGTGAAGTGAAGTGTACAGTGAAGAAGATCTTTATTAGATGATCGATATTAGATTTGGATTATTTACTATTCTTCTACAATAATTTTTATCTGTCTCGTATTGTTTGTTTCGTCCTTGGATTATTAATTTCGACCAGCAATGACATTTGCATGATTGATTTTGCACAATAATTTGCAAGGAGTATGCCCTCCTACGCAGTCCACTTTCGCCCGAGCTTTAGTGTTATAAAGCCACTGATCACTTCATCTGAAACGTTTGTCGGTCTGGTAAACTGTGCCGAACGTGATCGATGATCTTTGATCTATTTATACCTACTGAATTTTTTACTGATCAACTTGAAATATATTAATTGGTAATTGGTAACGTTGGCCACTGTTATCCTTTGTTAATAGTTATAGTTATTATTATAACGAATTCGATTTTACTATTAGATATTTGTAAAATTGCCATTTAAAATTTTAAATGGCTTTTTTTATTTTTGTAACGTGAAATTTAGAACGAAAACGTTTTTTGTGATTGATTTCAGTAGGTTCTTTTTGAAAACGTTTTTAATTTTTGAACATTTATTTATAACAACTAAAACTTAAAATCTTAGAAATATAACTAGAACATATTATTAAAAGGAGTCCCTTTAGGCAAGGTTACGAAGATACTGGTAGCGTTCCCCCTATGAATAGTAAGACTAATTCGTTGTCCGAGGTAGCTGGCAGCTCTTCGGTCTCCTGTGATGTCGACTAGCCTTTTTGCTATTTCCCTAAAAAGCCCTATAGCGCTAGGACCCCACGGACCAAGGGTCTCGACACCGAATGGGACAAGATCATATTCGGAGCCTAGACCCCTGTATTTGTAATGCGTTTTTTATATGCACGATTATTCATTCAGCATCAGCTGTTTAACATATAACTTAACACAATCGGTGTGAATCACCCCTGCCTTTTAAGTAACAACTGACTTTTTAGATCAAGGTCAACATGATTGGTATCAAGAAAAATTACTGTTTACTTGGCAGTTTCGAAATTAAACGACAGATACCTTGATTGTCTTAATAAATAAAACACTTATTAATAGCTAGCTTTATTGCAGTTTCATACATGTATAACATTTAAAGAACATTTAAGAATTTAATTTCAATTAGCAACCTTAGTGTGTTAACGAAAAAACTGCTAGCTATACATGTCTCTTCTATTATAAGAGAGAGTTTTACATTAGCATAGACGGGTGATGTTCACCGGGACAGATTGCTTAACTAGTCGTCCAAGGCATATATTTAAATGACGAATAAATGTTCATCATCATCATGATCAACCCATTGCTGGCTCACTACAGAGCACGAGTCTCCTCTCAATATGAGAAGGGTTTGGTTCTCCATAACGTTCTCAAAGGCGTGTGAAGTCTGCCAATCCGCAAATTGCCAGCGTGGTGGACTATGGCCAAACCCTTCTCCCTTCTCACATTGAGAGGAGACCCGTGCTCTGTAGTGAGCCGGCAATGGGTTGATCATGATGATGATGATAGAGATTAATTCATAAAAGCGCAGATCACTATCTCCATGCCTCTAAAGTACTACATTTGCATAGGAGCGAATCTTAGAACTGCTTTGGCCAAATTTGGCAATAAGACCGGTGCAGTCTCATGCCATTTTTGGTTTATATCTCGTACGGTATTCGCAGCGGTTTGCATTTACCGTTACATTAACTACCGCATAGCCTGATCTTATACACATATTTTACGATCTGTTTGTGTTTAATTGGGACGTTTGATATTAAAACACAAATTTCTCTTGCAATCAATTTATACGCTTTTACATTTGAAGACTTCATGTTCGCGTTGGTTCGTACTCGGATATGTATGCTTAGGTTTTAGAAGATTTTTTTTTAAGTTAGTTAGTTAAAAAAATCTTAACTAGAGTAAGCTATACCACGGTAGAGCAAAGTATTGAACGTTCTAAATAATTGCGCATAAAAAGTTGTCGAAGAGTCCATGTCATTTCGTTGCACAGTTTGTATCAACTTTCGTAGTTATTTGTAAGATAGCAACAAGATAGTTGCTGCTATACAAATATTGGCATTTTATAAAAAGGTACGTTTTATGTCTTACCAATAAATTCACATACCCGGATACCTAGTGGTAGTCAACAAAACGGTAAAATTCTGAGCAAAACTGTTTGATAATAGTAAAATATAAACTTGACGTTGAAAAAGTAGCTTCAAAGCGATGGGGCAACTAATATACTCGTAATATATTAAACTTACAAGTATGTTTTACTTACCGAGTATTGCTTCCGATAACCTATGTAATTATTGAGGCCAAAATGGAGACCACGACCGTAATTTATATTTAAATGTCCCTGATTTTATCTTTAGTGCTCATATCTGTGCTTGCTTTTGATTATTCAATGATTCTACTGTTATTGGATATTATATATCTTCTTATTTAAGCAATTTAAGCTTTCGTTACCATCATTTTTATCTAATAATATACATAAAGCGGTGATAGCCTAGTGGTTAGGGCGTCAGCCTCCTAATCAGAGGTCGGCGGTTCGAATCCGGGCAGGCACCTCTAACTTTTCGGAGTTATGTGCGTTTAAAAAAAAATATATCACTTGCTTCAACGGTGAAGGAAAACATCGTGAGGAAACCTGCACGCCTGAGAGTTCTCCATAATGTTCTCAAAGGCGTGTGAAGTCTGCCAATCCGCACATGGCCAGCGTGGTGGACTATGGCCAAACCCCTCTCACATTGAGAGGAGACCCGTGCTCTGTAGTGAGCCGGTAATGGGTTGATCATGATGATATACGTAACCCATCGCCGGATTCCGATTGGCAAGATGTTTTACTCGTAAATTGTAGCCTGTTTTACCTGCTCGATTATATAATAACACCCTCCGAACATCTGTTCTGGATCTGATCATTGTACTTTATAATGCGGGACTCATTTTCGATTCAACAATTCTTATACGATCTTTGAATCACTTTTTTTACATAGAGTTTTTATTTAAGACATGCGCAGCTGCGATGATAAATAATAGTAATAATTGAAAGGTGGTACGAAATTCCAAAGCGTGCTTGCTTACCTGTTTATAGATAAAAGTTTATTGCCAATTCAAATCTTAAATTCACTGCACTGAAGTGTTGTTAATAATATTTGGATAAATAATCAACTAATGGCGTAAAAATTAATTGATTTGGAGCTACTTAATAAAATAAAAATCCTTAAAGAAGAGAAAGAAAGAAAGTTAATCTTTACTGACATTGTGTTACTTTTCTCTGAAAACATATTTTTTTAATTTATGTTTTGTTCTCGTTGTTGCAGAAGTGCAAGAAGTGGGATGTCGTGACTGTTGAAGCTTATTTTTTTTGGTAAGTTTTTTATTTTGCTATCTTTTCTTACTGATAGTAACTGTTTGTGAAAGTTCCATAGAGATCCTAATGATGTATATCTAACAAAATACATCATAATATACCTCTTGTATTTTCTGATTTAAAGGCTAAAAATAGTCAGTCTGAGGTGTTACATTCAAAATATTTTTACTATTTGTTAATAAAAAGCTGTGATAGCCTAGTGGTTCGGACCTCAGCCTCCTCCTCCAGAGGTCGGGGGTTCGAACCCGGGCACCTATATGTGTGTTTTAGCACTTAAAGTATCACTTGCTTCAACGGTAAAGGAAAACATCGTGTGGAAACCTGCACGCCGGATAGATCTCCATAATGTTCTCAAAGACGTGTAAAGTCTGCCAATCCGCACATGGTCAGCGTGGTGGACTATGACCAAACTCTTCTCATATTGAGAGGAGACCCGTGCTCTGTAGTGAGCCGAGAATGGGTTGATCATGATTTGTTAATTGTTCTTTGTAAGAATATCAACATAATCATTACGGCGTAAAGCGTAACGTGCACTTATGCTAACATTCTATTGTCACACATGATGTAATCTCATCAATTATTAACAAACTCTGTTACTTATTCACATGAATGATTGTATCGTTTATTTCTGTTACTTAAAGACCGTAGTTCAATTCGCATCTTATGTTAAATTGGATATCTATACAAATGTTAACTATTGATTATGTTATCTGGTGATAACAAAACAAAACAAAACCCGGCTAAGTTTGTTGTGGGTTTCTTCTTAGACCTGGGCGCGATTTGAACCCCTTTTAGTTTTAGTTTTAAGTTGTCGATTGTAGTTATCACCATCATTTCACGAATAGAAATAATAAAATGAACGATTCATAGATGCCTGTAACGTATTCACGTAAACCTATTACGTGAATAAAGCTATTTTTGATTTTGATTTTGAATTAGTTTACAATCTTATATAAAGATTGTAAACTAATGATTCAATTCAATTCTTCTGAGGAACTTAAATTTTCACTTTACTTTAATTATCACCATGCTATGCAGAAATAGCCAAAATTTTTACTTTGCCAATGATGAATGAATCAATGAAAAAGTTAAAAAATATACTCGTACATACAATTCGGAGGCCTTATTGTTACATAGCGATCCCTTTAGTTAACCAATGGGTAAAATACATAGGGTCATATATTAAAGGTATTATTAGGTAGGCGTTGCAAATAATATATAATATATATTTATAAATAACTGTTACGAATGACGATTCATCATGATTCAAAGTCTAGAGAGGTACAAATCAACAAGTCCATACTCCAATGTTCTGCGATAATTTTATTGTGTCGTAATTGGACTTTGTAAAATTAATTGTTATAAGGCACTGAACATACAATGCAGTTTGATTTCGATGAGTGACTTATCTATTATATAAACTTACTTATAAATTATTCTAATATCGAAGAAAGTATATTAATACGCAATAAATATTAATCAGATTCCTACTGGTCTTAAAGATAGTGATCTCAAAGATAACAAAGTTGTGGCATAATATTAGCGGATATAGGTGATAATGTTTAAGATTTTGGAATGATAACCAAAACTTAAAAGCCTCTTTCTCTTTTTATTTATCTTTTTTCTCCACTACAAGTTAGCCCTTGACGGGAATCTCGCCTGATAGTGATGATGCAGTCTAAGATGGTAGCGAGCTGACTTACTAAGGGCATAGTAGACCAGTACTCCTAATTGGTTCGGCACGTTAAATCGCTTGGCGACACGTCATTGTCGGTAGGGTGGTAACTAGCCACGGCCGAAGCCTCCCACCAGACGAGACTAGGACCGGGAATCGAACCCAGGACCTCCAACTTTATAATGCGTCAAAATATCGATACTTGTACTTCTATACGTTTACTATATTCTATACGTATTCTATAGTATATATTACGTATACTTCTATCGTTTCGGTTTAATTTGGCGGTCCCTTTTCAGAGTTAAAGATAAATCCAGCTAGTGACAGTCCAGACTAACAAGGATCTACCTAAATAGAACTTGAAACAATTTATCAACTACGCAGTTGGCTAACAATTCATTTGGATACTTAAATACTTCTCGTAACCGGGAAACGTCCTATAAGTTGGGTTCAATGAAATGTAGTTAGTTGAAGGGCTGCAACAATTGGTTTTAATTGAACTGCACACGTCAATCGACTATCAATTATTATTAGATATAATATATCGATACACTAGATACAAATAGATTGGACTGCGTTTGCTTCGGCTTTCTATTTCACAAGTACCCTCATAGCTTTAGTTTTAAGTTTACGAATGTAGTTATCACCATCAAATCACTACTATGTAAATTATTGACGACTCAAAAGCGCCTTTTAAAGTACTATTTGAATAAAGATTATTTTGAATTTGAATTTGAGTATTTTGACGACCTCCGTGGCGCAGTGCGTGCGCTGTTTCGTTATAAAGTTGGAGGTCCTGGGTTCGATTCCCGGCTCGAATGTGGTCTGGTGGGAGGCTTCGGCCGTGGCTAGTTACCACCCTACCGACAAAAGACGTGTCGCCAAGCGATTTAGCGTTCCGGCACGATGTCACGTAGATACCAATTAGGAGCGTGGGTTTGCCATACTCCTAACGGGTTAGCCCGCTACCATCCCAGACAGCATCATCACTTACCACCAGGTGAGATAGCCGTCAAGGGCTAGCTTGTAGTTAATAATAAAAAAAATGTTGCTGGTTTTACAAAATCCGTATATTTTAATTTAATGGTAGTCTAAATTTATTTATTACATTATCGCCAAGAATTTGTCTGAATTACGTTTTTGACATTGAAATATTCGATATTAGGTTAATCAATGTAATTACTTATTATCTATATAGGTATACCCCTAATCTACGCGGACAAAGTCGCGGGCATCGTCTAGTATTTGATAAGTACGAACGTACGTACGAAGACATCGATTAAAAAATTGAGCGGCAGATTAGCGTTTATCTAACAAAAATATTTTAATAAGTTACAGTGTTAGAATATATAGCTTTTCTATTCCTAAAATAAAATTAAGAAAAAAAAACTTTTGATGTTAATTAAATACGTCTTTGTAACGAAACATTGGTTGTTGAATAGTAATTAATGTAAGAATTTGCCAAGAATACAAATATTTATTCTATTCTATATAATAAAAAAAACATAGGTATGTGAAAATTTTGGACACGATAGAGTGTACCGTACCTATCACTCTGTCATGTAAAAGCAATTATTTTGACTTTTAAATGCATAAAAGATATTTTAGGCAATCTTTCCAGGACACGGTGAAAATGAACTCAACTTAAAAATTCTGTAAGTAGGTACCATTGCCTAAAGTAAGATGATAATAATAATAATAATCTCATAACAGGATATTAACTGCATTATAGATGTTGTAAGCAATTTCTCCAGAACATCCTGAAAACGAACTCAACTTAAAAATTTCTATAAGTACCTAAATTACAATGATAATAATATTATCTGAATACCGTTAACACACGGTTATGACAAAGTTTCTCGTAACAGGATATTAACTGCATTATAGATGTTGTAGGCAATTTTTCCAGAACATCCTGAAAACGAACTTAACTTAAAAATTTCTATAAGTACCTAAATTACAATGATAATAATATTTTCTGAATACCGTTAACATACGGTTGTGACAAAGTTTCTCATGACAGGATATTAACTGCATTATAGATGTTGTAGGCAATTTTTCCAGAACATCCTGAAAACGAACTCAACTTAAAAATTTCTATAAGTACCTAAATTACAATGATTATAATATTTTTTGAATACCGTTAACACACGGTTATGACAAAGTTTCTCGGAACAGGATATTAACTGCATTATAGATGTTGTAGGCAATTTTTCCAGAACATCCTGAAAACGAACTTTACTTAAAAATTTCTATAAGTACCTAAATTACAATGATAATAATATTTTTTGAATACCGTTAACACACTGTTATGACAAAGTTACTCGTAACAGGATATTAACTGCATTATAGATGTTGTAGGCAATTTTTCCAGAACATCCTGAAAACGAACTGAGCTTAAAAATTCCTATAAGTACCTAAATTAAAATTGAATACCGTTAAAACACGGTTATGACAAAGTTACTCGTAACAGGATATTCGTAAAACCCTGACGTCATTTAGATTAACAAGCCTTATCTTAGATAACATTAGCAGCACCAAGCGATATCCAATATTGACTTCTGCGAATCCCTCACTCGTGATTCTCATGGCCCACATGTGTAACACAAAAAAGTTACCCAAATGAGCTCTTTTTTGTGCACTTTTAATGAATGTGTTAATTTTTATGTTGCAACCAATTAGAAAGCCTTTTTAACAAAAAATAACGACGCATTAAACTTATGGATGAAAAATGACCATTTAGGAACACGTTTGCATCTAATTAACTTTGCTTATATTATTTTTATTTGCAGTGAATTATTTACAGTAACTCTTTTTTTTGTTGTTCTGTATATTCCGGACTTAATTTGTCACTATTTATTCCGCTTCTAGCTTTCTTCTTCTTCTTGCCCTTATCCCACATTATGTTGGGTCGGCACAACACGTCTTCTTTTTCCACTCACTTCTATCAGCCATCACCTCACTACCCACACCTTTTACCCGCATATCCTCTTTTACACAATCCATCCATCTCTTCTTTGGTCTTCCTCTACTCTTTTGCCCTTCCACGTTCATATATAACATTCTTTTGGTGACATCGTTTTCTTTCCTCCGCATTATATGACCATACCATGCTAGCCTGTTACTCCTCATCTTTTCTGTCACTGGCGCTACTTTTAGACTTCCCCTTATCCATTCTTGTCACACCACACATCCATCTCAACATTCGCATTTCTGTCGCATGAACTCTTCTTTCATCCGTTCTTTTTGCCGCCCAACATTCTGATCCATACAACACGACAGGTCTTACGACTGTTTTATAAATTTTCCCCTTAAGTTTAAGGGGCATTTGTGGGTCGCATATCCTCCTATTCCGCTTCTAGGTATTATTAGGTAAAGATCCATTGGGTTACAAAGAAACCTGCAGTACCTAATGATTACACGTTTTATAGGCACATGAATTTAGCTAACAAAAGACCTCAAGTGTCATTTAAAATTATACCGTAAATAACTCTTGAATCAGATTTACGCGTCATATTATGCTTTCAATCGAATGCGTGTAGTTTGAATCAGACAGATAGAGGTTAATAATAAAATGAATTATATTTGAGGTCAGTTGTTCAAGTTAATAAAGATAAGGTTCTTACAGATATTAAAATTATTTAAGCTTATTAATATATACCTAAAATATATAACGGGGACTCGGATATTATCGCGTTATTCGTAATATTATAAAAGCGAAAGTTTGTAAGTATGGATGGATGGATGTTTGTTAATCTTTCTCGTCAAAATACTGAATGGATTTTGATGAAACTTTATAATAAACTAGCTTATATATCAGAAAAACATATAGTCTACAATTAATAAAGATATTGTGTGAATTGTCCAAAATATGACGATGATATAATATGATGATTTTAATATCATAATGTTAGTTATTTTCTACGCCACGCTAATATAAGCTACTCAAAATGCGAATCCTGCGCAGGCGAAGTCGCAGGCACCAGCTAGTATGTAATAATTTGCTTAAGTCCGTAAAATATTTTGATGTTAAATGGTTCTGTGAAATACTGTTATTTCAAGTTAAGCCTTAAATAATTGTAGGTATGCTACTGAATGCTTATTTTACACCTCTTTATAATATAACTGCCAGAGGCAACGTAACAAACAGCTGATAAGACTTTTAAAGGCGATATTTAAAAAAATTAAGATATGCTTGAACTAGACATTAAAAAACATGCCAGGCAAAGTAATAAAATCGTAGGCCTTTCAAGAGCGGTACGCTATTAAAATTAATTATATAATAGGTACATATATCCAGTATATCTAAACGGGTAATAAAGTAATATAGTTTGTTAAGGATGAGTTAAAATTTTCAAATTAAAATGAATATATAGTCATCATCATCATCATGATCAACCCATTACCGGCTCACTACAGAGCACAGGTCTCCTCTCAATATGAGAAGGGTTTGGCCATAGTCGGCCACGCTGGCCATGTGCGGATTGGTAGACTTCACACGCCTTTGAGAACATTATGGAGAACTCTCGGGCGTGCAGGTTTCCTCACGATGTTTTCCTTCACCGTTGAAGCAAGTGATTTTTTAAAAACACATAACTCCGAAAAGTTCGAGGTGCGTGCCCGGATTCGAACCGCCGACCTCTGATTAGGAGGCTGACGCCCTAACCACTGGGCTATCACCGCTTCAATATATAGTCATCTAACGTAAATTAAACCATTAAATAATATGAATAAGCTTGTTGCATATATAATTAATACTTGCACAGAAGATAACACAGTATTTCACCTTTAGCTTATCATCGTACGGATTGAATAGGATCAAAGTACACATATTAAATCCATTTACAATATAATAACTATTAGAATACCTATTTTATGATGATATAGCAAATTCTATGATTTTATAGCAATCTTGCGGGAATTGTATAGTTTTGGTTTTGAAGCTATGTGTTTTAAATTCCAAATATTTTGTTTACATACCCCAGAAATGTTTCCAGGGTTTTTTAGGGAAAAGAAAGTATCCTATGAACTTTCTACTATGAACTACGATGTCTATGCAAGTTTTTTAAGGTCGCGGCGCATTGGCACAATCTATAAACTTTATTAATCTATAACCATCAATTTTGACAACCTCCGTGGTGCAGTGCGTGCTGTCGTAATATAAATTTCGAGGTCCTGGGTGCGATTCCCATCTCGAGTCTGGTCTGGTGGAAGGCTTGGGCCGTGGCAAGTCACCACCATACCGACAAAGACGTGTCGCCAGTCGATTGGCGATTGATGTCGATTTAGCGGTCCGGCACGATGTCGCGTCGAAACCAATTAGAAGTACCTATGCGTTCACCAGCACAGTACCTAACAGTTTAGCTCGCTACCATCTTAGACTGCATAATTTATAAGGGCAGGTTTGTAGTGTATATAAAAATAAACAAACGAATAAACATGAATGCGAAAGTGCGTTTTCATTATAATCTTTCTTTCTTGTCTGAAAACCTACTATTTTTATTTTTCTAGTCTTAAACTGCTGTAATAACGATTTTGGCACCCAAATTTTATCCATCAATGCTGCGTAATTTTTGTACACCGCAATATCAGTGAAGGTAATTGTAAAACTGCTCGACTATCACGAAGTACTTACTGTATAATCTTGCGTAGAACGGTATGAACCATATCTGTTAAAGTCTTGTGTGCTTCTAATCCTATTAGGTGCCTGCGTTAATCTAACGTATCGATTTTTCTGCTTGTTTATTACAAGAGTGGCAAGTTTAAAAACTATATGACCTATTTGTAACGTTTCGCTTATAATATAAGATTTTTTATTCCCTAAAGATCTGTTAGTTAAAAAGGTTATTTTTTTGTAGTCACAACTTATTTCATGTTCCTTTAACTGTTCGCGAGTTGTTTTTTTTTTTAATACGGAAACTGCACGCTTGTTAAATTTTTTACTCTTGATAATAAGAAAGTTTATTGAAACTCAATAAAAAGCACTTTAACGTCATAACACGTTTACTATAAACATTTTTAGATCCTGCTGCAGCAAACTGTTTAAATTTATAGTCCGTGAATAATATAAATGCATAATATTACTTTAAAAAAATTAAAATATCACTTGCTTCAACGGTGAAGGAAAACATCGTGAGGAAACCTGCACGCCTGAGAGTTTTCCATAATGTTCTCAAAGGCGTGTGAAGTCTGCCAATCCGCACATGGCCAGCGTGGTGGACTATGGCTAAACCCCTCTCATATTGAGAGGAGACCCGTGCTCTGTAGTGAGCCGGTAATGGATTGATCATGATGATAATATTCCTTACGGCTCGGATTCTTCTCAGCGTGAGAAGGGTTTTGGCCGGTAACTAAAGATTGGTAAACATCACACGGCTTTTAGAACATTATGGCATATGTATGGCACCTAATTTAAAATTGCTTAAATAAAGACGCACATAGGTACGAAAAGTCTGAGGTGAGGTCAGAGACAGAACGTTGTCACAACTATAGGAAGACCGATGTCTTAATCTATACTAGTACCGCTTCACTGTATCATCGATATTCTAAAAAAGCAAGTCTTATAAAATTTGTAAAAATTAACTGTTATATTAGTCAAGTTTTTGTAAGCAAAGTTTCGATGTTAGAGATCCTGACCTACGCTCGAAACTATTGCAAGTCCAAGGCTATCATAGTATGTCCAAGAGGGCGTCGCGACGTCTCGTCTCATTCTCATATCTGGGCACCTGTCTACATTTTGGCCGGCGTCCAAGGAAAGTAATTTTTGTGTTACGTTTGTGTAACACTGTGTTTCTGTGTCGATTAGATGGGTATAGCTTTTATTATTAGTTCTTATCTTTTCACGAACGTCCTATTTTCGTATGTCATAATTTTCATTTATATAATAAGCGTTTTTAGACGCACTTGCTTTGATGTTTTGTTTTATCTTTTCTTTACCATTTGGAAAACCAGAACATAGGAAGGAAGGTTATGACAATTGTACACCAAGTAAGAAACAATACAATATATAGTACCTAGTTTAAAAATTGGTGTCCTTATCGACAAAACGCGATCTCTGGCATCCAAACTGAAAAGGATAATCAGTGTAAATTCTTGGCCATGTTTTTTATTATTCCACTACAAGTAGGCAATTGACTGAAATCTCACCTTGTGGTAAGGTAAGTGACGATGCAGTCTAAGATAGCAGGCTAACCTGTTAGGGATATGACAGTTTTAAACATATGCTCCTAATTGCTTTCTACGTGATATCGTGCGTGGCCACCCACCTGACCAGACCAGAGTAAATTGCCCCTGCTGGGAATCAAACCCGGGACCTCACTTATAAGATCTTAACGCTCAATACTGGGCCAGGGGTTCGTGAATTGAACCCAGTACCCTCTTGAGACCACACCGACCACAGTTATGAAAATATTAATACTATAGGATTCCCCTTGATAACAGATCTACATAATATTACGTCACAGCTCGCCAATCGTAAGTATTATTAACGTAAGCAACAGTATAAATTAGATTGAATGATATTAGATTAGAATACAGGCAAGTCGGTGTTTGTTCGGCTTCATGACAGTTTAACATTGAACCTGCCACATCTGACGTAGCAAACGGAAGGTAACAGCTGTGAAGATATCACGGCCAAGGCTCATCGAATAATGGACGACAAATTATTAATACATATGCCATTCATTTTTCATTGATAAATGTTAGCGGAGTTTAGGGTTAAGTTTTTATGTATTTTTTTAAGTTTATAAAATTCAAATTCAAATAATCTTTATTCAAATAGTCCTTTAAAAGGCACTTTTGATGCGTCAATAATTTACATAGTAGTGATTTGATGGTGATAACTACATTCGTAAACTTAAAATTAAAGTTTACGAATGTAGTTACGCCCCGGTCTAAGAAGAAACCCACAACAAACTTAGCCGGGTTAGTTCACAAAATTAACTTATTACTAACGTAAGTTCCAAAGAACAATCATATTCATAGCACCTTTAAATAGATAAATTTTAAAAAAGTCCTGAGCAATAAATATAGACTTTAAAACCAGAATTGCATTTTTTTTCAACATTGCGATCTGACAATCGCGATGTTGAATATAAGTTCTCAATTTTCTCTGGTCTGATATCATACAAGTGAAGTTCTCACTATTTAGACAAGCTTTTTTTCAGTACGTAGGTACGTTTCGTTTCAACACTGGCACATCCTCAAGAGATCGACTCGGGATTGAATCTTGATTCGTAATTCAAAAATGCTTACCATAAGACCTTTAAGATATTTGATGGCAAAGTACCTAATCGAGCAAGTAACTAGTGACTTTGCATGTAAATTGTCTGCTGAGATGAGATATCTATTAATTTTAATAAATAATAATTAATTATATCGTATTCTATGATTAAAGCGCTTTGTGTTGGCAAAAAATAGCATTGTTTATATGTTTTGTTGAACTCGGTTGGCAAAAACGTTTGACGTCGCTATGACGTCGGTATTCAAAACGTTGTTGTGTGTGTTGAGTTATTCATGTAAAGTTTTATAAATCAAAATACCGGCTTTATATATTATAACGGCAAATATATATATATTTGCACTTCCTTATTAATAATAAACATTCGATGATGATTTTTTTATCCACTACAAGTTAGCCCTTGATGGCTATCTCACCTGGTGCTAAGTGATGATGCTGTCTATGATGGTAGCGGGCTAACTTGTTAGGAGTATAGTAAACCCACACTCCTAATTATTTTCTACGCAACATCTTGCCGGAACGCTAGACATGATACGAAAGAAAGACGCTCTTAAGAGGTGATGCTGGAGAACAAAATTGAGTGTCCTATATTGCACTGGAACAGTTGATAGCACTTAAGGATTCGGCATCAAACATTAAATAACTCTGTAGTAGACTAAAAGGAGTGGATTTTTCATAGATACACCTATACTCGATCGGATTTATCAAAAATGTCGTCTCAGGTCATGTAGATAATAAAAAGTTATCGTGCATAGTTCAATGCAACTGTGATATAGCCCTTCAAATAGAATTACAACTATACTATTCTAGTAAAATTTAATTGAAATACCGCGTAGTGTTATTAAACCACAACAGAATAGTTCCAGCTAAATTTAACCAACGTTCAAATTACATACATTAATAATAAATACTCAAATAGTGCGAATTTTTTTAGGCCTCGCTCAACCATTCCAAAGGTCAAAGTTTGTATTTGTGGTTAACATATCACACAACCACGAATAAAAATAATAAATATAAGATGGTTTCGTGATTATTTCAGGCCTTAATCCTGTGTCCGTTCTCAGGATAGCGAGACGAAATACTTGTTGGATTTAGTTTGGACCACTAAAAATGGCAACGTTTTGCAGCTGTACCTAATCATGTGCTTTTATTTTGCTGACTAAATCCCATACGAACCGAAAATAAACCTATGCTCGTAATCAACCCATTGCCGGCTCACTACAGCACGGGTCTCTTCTCAATATGAGAAGGGTTTGATCATAGTCTACCACGCTGGCCATGTGCGGATTGGCAGACTTCACACGCCTTCGCATTATGGAGAACTCTCAAGCCTGGAGGTTTCTTCACGATGTTTTCCTTCACTGATGAAGCAAGTGATTTTTATTTTTTTTAAACGCATATAACTATAATCAGATGCATGCCTGAGATCGAACCCGCGACCTCTGTTTAGGAGGCGGACGTCCTAACCTCTAGGATATCACTGCTTGTAAACCTATTTATAAAATTAAATATATTATGACGCAATAAGTGTCTTAAAACTAGAATTTTGAGCGATTTAACTGAGGGCATATAGTTATTTCGTATGCTAGATTCTACTCGAATTCAGTCCAAGTACATACATTATTCAACAATCTAAATTTTAACAAACTGTATCAAAGAAGGAACATTTATAAAGACAAACTTTCGACATACTAAGTACTTATTATATAATTAACTACTGTCCTACTAATTGTACTAATCAATTACTGAAAATGTAGGTTATTAGGTAAATTATCGGGTACCGATTGATATCCACGTGCGGCTAAGTGCGTTGTGCTGATTTCTTTAACAAATTGTATTTATACGTACGTTTTACTGAAATCCAGCTTAAATAAAAACTATTATTATAAACACAGAATGCTGTTGAATGCAGACTCTATTTGTCACGTGCTCAACGCACGAAGTAATCTTGCTTATTTTGCGTAATAATTCTGCAGTCGCGTTTTGTTTTCGCGATAATTAAATATACGACGTAAGCGATTTTAATAGGTTACTACTGGAATACTTAGCACGCATAATCAGCAACATCGATCGCAGAAGCAATTGTATTGAAGCAATTCGTGCAGATCTATAAAATTCAATGAGCGAATCAAGCGATTTGAAAGTCCAGTATTCTTCTAAAACTGACTTTAAAGTATTATTAAGAATGCAGTTATTATCTTACTAGATAAGATGCTAAATGAAAGGGAAACTTCTGTAAAACTGGGGTCAACTGGCCGGCGACACCGTCTTCGCCGGCGAAGACGAGGTCTCCGCTATCTTACGTCATCCGGACGTGGGCTCCATCCACAGCCTGGATACGTACGGACCACTCACCGTCCGACCCCCCCGTTATCCCAAACGTCGCCTAAGCCGAGGTTCGGCCTCAAAGGAGGCGCCCTTAGGCAGTCGTTCCCTTAGTTTCTTCGAGCCCTAGGGCTCAAAATTTCTTCTGGCAGAGCTTCTTTCCGAAGCTCGCCAAACAGCTCGGTTACGCTGTGGCAACCAATAGGGTTTGTACAGCTAATAGACAGTCCGAAAAAAAAATGTAAAACTGGCAAAACGCATAAAGTGATTCTAATCCCGCAAATTGGATTCATTACGAACCAGCTTGATTCTGATTTTATTGATTTTATTTTTTATTCTTTATTAAAGAGCTGTGAAAGGGAAGGCTATTTTAAAACTTACTGTAATAAAAAAATAGAAAGAAAAACAATGCAGGATAACAAATATAGTAGGTGCTAGTGTGCAAATGCAACCTTATGACTTTACATGAATTTTATAATTTAATATAAAGTAGTTAGCTTCTGAAGAAAAACTAGGTGTACCTGTGCTTCAGTTTCAGTGCCGACTCCCTTGGGTGAATTTTTAAACTTAAAAAAGACTGGCCAACTAATGTTAACAACGTGAAACTGATACAAGATTAACTAGGACAGGAAGTAGAATGCGTGGATGTGCGCAAGCAAATTTAAATTTTTAAACATCGAGGGACACGTTGGAGTTGAAAAGATTTCTTGTTTTCAAATATGTAGTAGGTACTTGGAAGCGGTCCAGCGAACAATGATGTCCTCACCTTGAGCGGGCCAGAGCAAAATGCAAAAGCTCGCGTATTTTGCCCTTGACCGATAATGCTTGCCGGGATTCATCTGTCGGTGTATTCTAAAAAGTGCGGCTGACATTTCACCTGTTTTGATTGATTCTTGTCTATTTTAGTTAGTTCTCAAAGTAGCATTTTGGTGGATTTACCTAAACGGAGTACGACTGAACTAGTGAAGCTGTGATAGCCTAATGGTTAGGAAGTCTGCCTCCTGATGAGAGGTTGGGGGTTCGATCTCACGCACGCACCTCTAACTGTTCGGAGCTATGTGCCTTTTTAAGCAATTAAAATATCACTTGCTTCGGAAGGCGTACCCTAAAGGAAACCTGCATACCCGAGAGTTCTCCATAATGTTTTCAAAGGCGTGTGAAGTCTGCCAATCCGCACATGGCCAGCTTGGTAGACAATGCCAAACCCTTCTCATGAGAGGACTCCCGTGCTCTCTCTGCGTGAATTGCAAAAAATACACACCATCATCTGTAAAAAAAGTCCTTATCTTATCACGATAAATTACGAATATTTTTACAAATAAGCTAGTCCGTTAATTGTACGTAGAGGTTTTGTTAAAATGGTAATACAGAATTCTGTGAACTTTCCAAAGATACTCAATAAAGCTATTCAATACTTTTGGTATTTAGGTTGCGATTTTTTTTAAAGGCCTTGATCACAATGGCTTCCAAGCAAACAAATAACGCCCTTAGCTTAGTATAAATAAAATAAGCGTTCCTCATACTTGAAGCGTACCTCGAATGCCTATTAACTGCAAGTCACAACGTGATCGTATTCTCATTGTCTCCGTTATTATTAAAAAACATCAAATGTAAACCTACTTTTCAACAGGAATATGAGTAGTTGTTTGGAATTGATGCGTTTATTGAAACTGAGTGTTTACAGTTACGAGTATAGATACTCTCTTTGTTAAAGACCAATGAGACAGATTATAAATTGAAGTGCGTATTGTTGTTTTTTTTTCTGCCATCACAGTATCCTGTAATTTAGAACAGGTATGTTAAGTAGTTGCTTACACAATACCATAGAAGTCAATTTATAACGCAGTAAAACTAAATTAGCCTTGAAGGTATTTCTACTTTTTATTCTATGTTAAGTTTAACGATGTTAGTTTGTGGAGATGGATAATTTTTTTTTCTGCGCTAGGTTCTATTTAGCTGCACCGTAATTTTTAATATTTAACGGCCCATAATTATTACCACTTAATACATCATTCAATACTAATACATATTGTAGTAATTATTACTACAGATATATCCTTGAGTACAGTTTTTTTTATTGCACCTATAAAATAATAATTAGGTATCATTTCACCCTATTAGTTTTTTTATTATTACAAAATACGTATTATATTGTGAGTGATATAAACGAAACAGTTGACATATCGTGTTTATCGAGCCAAAAAACATACTGAAATTTCCGTACAAACATTTTAGTTTAACTCAGTTATCGAAGCCTTTACTTAAGGTATGACCCGCAAACAAAAGCACTAGCTGATGCAAATATACCATAATAATTTTATTTATGGCACACCCACACACACCACAAATACATACAAAGGATAAACTTGTTACAAGCGGCAAAAGGTGACCTTGTCATAAAAAGTGATTCCTTCCAGGCAACTTGTACGAAACATAAAAACATGACGGAAAATCGCAACAGCGATTAACACCATTAAATACATATTGCTATCACAAATACATTCTAACGTATCATTCATATTTTTTAATTAAAACTTTCTAGGTAAAATGCACATGGTTTGTTTTATAATGTATTATGTATTATAAAGGGACAGTAACCCTGGCTGTAAATATTCATGTAAACATCCACAATACTACGGCATACGGATAGCGGATACGTGATTATCACGTAAATGTTTTAATGAAGCTAATTATATAAACCTAAGCGGCAATGACCTGACCATGACTTTGGATATACATGCTTCTACTAATTTTATGTACTTAGCCGTAAGATAATAGTTGTTGTGTCTAATTATTTACTCGTATGTATATTATTATAGATACTAAACAAAAAAGAACAAGTAAAATCTAGTTCCTCTTACGTCATAATTGGTCGTTGTAAGAAAACATGCAAGCCGCATTTGTGAAGTGTCATATTTAGCTTGGAGTCACAAAGTATCTAGGCAGACTATTACAATAATTTTTGGTGATATAAATGAAACATCCATTATATAAAAAAGAATGTTTTTAGATTTTTTCTTTTTCGCATTATAGATAATGATTTAGATGTTTTTTTTTGTGATTTTTTTGCTTTTATTATAACTGCGTCCAATTCATATTTATTATACGATCATACATTGATATAACGTTTAAGACTATTGGCGCGCTAATCAAAAGAAATACTTAGCCCGATTTGAAATTTACATTTTACGTTGTATAGTTTAATTCAGCCCGGTTTTGGGCTATATATATTACATCACCCATGACTCATTGTTATCGTGGGTGAAATCGCGGGGTACAGCTGAGATTTAACATATCCTTCTTGAACAAATGAATACGTAATTTGTGAACATAAATCCACACAGGATTCTAACAATAAGGTTAAATTCAGAAAAGCAAAAGAAAGTATCCTTATCTACGCGGATGAAGTGGCGGCCATCAGTGTGTATCATCATGATCTACCCATTGCCGGCTCACTACAGAGCACGGGTCCTTTCAATATGACAAGGGTTTGGCCATAGTCCACCACGCTGGCCATGTGCGGATTAGCAGACTTCACACGCCTTTGACAACATTATAGAGAACTCTTAGGCATGCAGATTTCCTCACGATGTTTTCCTGCACCGTTGAAGCAAGTGATATTATAATTACTTAAAACGCAAAACGAAAAATTAGAGTTGCGTGTCTGGGATCGTACCACTGATCTCTGAATACGAGGGGGACGTCCTAACTACTAAGCTATCAGCTTCAGTTTCTATCAAATCTAATAACACCCACAATATATTTTATATTGCATTACTACTCACGCTGTTTTTCATAGGAGCATTAAATCTATTCGATAGTATATAAAATCAAGAGTTTATAGGTGCTTACATACCCGTGGTTTCAGATCTATTTTGACTAATGTACATTTAATAACAACGGAAGCACGAATTTCGCTCTCCAAGACGTTCGGCTGGAATTTATTGCCCATTATGCCCACGCATCGGTAATCTTCACTTCGGTACCAAGTTCAAGTGTATACGGTAAATCATTTTGCACCTAGTTATCGAGATAAAGCATCTATAGTACGTAGAAAACAACACGGAAGCAATAATTGTTTTGTAATTATCCATTGCATTTCATGGATCGTTAGATTAGAGGTAAATTTAATAAGTGTAGTTGAACCGTAATTTTAAAAAGTGTAGATGTAAAATTGCGTTTACGGTTTTAGAGTAGGTATAAACCCACCAGGTCGCTTCAATGTGAAAAGGTGGGCTATAACGATGGTAGTTTTAATAAAGGATATGGACGACTTAACGTGATATTCGGGTGGACACCCTCAAGTTTTTTACAGTACTCAGGATAATAAAGTAGAAATATCCTATTTAAGATAAATCTTCGCCAGAACCAGGAATCGAACCCAGAATCTCGTGATCCGTATATATTAAAAAAAGCTATTTATATGAACAAAATGTAAAGGACATGAAATTGTGTAAAGGGTTTTAAAATCTCCTCCAGGTTATTGAAACAACACCTAATTTAAAATTTATGGATTCGAATGATTGGTTGAAATGCGACCTTGTATGAGTTGATAATTAAAAAAAAAGGTTTTAATTTAAATATATAGAAAACTAAAGAGCAAAACATTGCGAAACAGTTCCTCAAGTGCTGAGCCAAAAGAGCCTTAACCTACTCCTGAATTGGTAAAAAACTTTATAAAATTATATACCCTTCGATGTCGATCTTTATTTAGCTGTAGGGCGGACATTTTAATGAGAGTAAAAGTATGGTTACACTTTTGATGAACGAGGAATAAAGTCCTCCTACATATATAGTCTTTTTTATTTATATAAAAACTATTCTGTTTATTGCATGTATCTTGCAATATAACATCATTTATAAGCAGACGCAATAATATACCTATATAACCACGCGTTTAATGTTCCTCACGGTTTCATCGACGTTAATTTGAAGGAAACCCCATTTTGAAACATATTCCACTATTTATGATAGATGAATAGGAGTGGAACTAAATATATCAATTAAAAAAATAATGATACATCCTAATCCTATATTCATTGAAATCATTTTTTTTTTATTATCACTAGATTTTTTTATATACACCACAAGTTAGCCCTAGTGATGATGAAGTCTAAGATGGTAACGGGCTTACCTGTTACAGGTATGGTAAACCGATACTCCTAATTGGTTTCTACACGACATCATGCCGGAACGCTGAATCGCTTGGCGACACGTCTTTGCTGTTCAAATGATAGCAAATGAATTGTAAAGTTTTGAGGGAGATGAAAATGATGTTTGCAAATAACGTTATTTATTGAAAGCAGAATTTATGAACAATAAGCGTAGATTCCTGTACAAAGAGTATTAAGGAAATAATTTCTCGATCAACACGACATCCATCAATAGGCAATAAATGCATAAGTTATTCACAGCGAACCATAAAGGAATAAGAAAATAAAAATTAAATATAATCATGAAATTGTTAAGGTCGGTAGACATTGAGGCTGTTTCCTCGTTAATCGTGTAACACTTGCGATTGGTTAACCTGCAAATAACAAATAAAAGTCGCCTGATAATCTGGCAATGAATGAGCAAATCTTCTGGTGCTGTAATTGTTCATAGGCAGCGGATAGTGACCCGCCTCCTTGTATGCTCTCTAAAAACAATGCAGTTGGTATAAAGGAATAAAATTCATTATTGCTGCCAAGTGGACTTGAAAACTATTAATAACACATTTTATAGCGACAGCAACCAGTTAAATTGAATTAAGGATTGTGGGTTAATTACCATTCTTATTCCGTTCATGGTTAATGATTTTTGTATTTGCCACCAAGGTACGAATCACTTTGCCACAGATTAACACAAATGTCGCAGGGATTGATTGGGTACTTTTTCTTATTCGCTTAATTTACAGTTCTTATTTCATTTATTGAATAAAATTTAATGATGGAATGAACAAGAAATGGTTAAAATTGAATTTAGTAGTGATATTCCTTAGCTGCTCTTGCCAGACGATAAGGATGGCATTACTAAATTAATTTACTATCTGACACTTTTGGATTAGATTAATAATCAACCTCGGGCTTTGGGCGATAAATTTCTTTATTGTTGGTGGTTAAGACTTTTGCTTTCTGTTCTGAGGGACCGAGTTCAGTGTTTGGCACGCACCTTGAACCTTACCTTTGAAAGAAAACATAGGAATCTTGCATCTCTAAAAGTTGTCCACAATGTGGTCAAAGGCCTGTAAGGTCTACCAATCCACATTTGGCTCGCATTATAAAGTTGGAGGTCCGGGGTTCGATACCCGGCTCAAGTCTGGTGGGAGGCTTTGAGCCGTGGCTAGCTACCACCCTACCGACAAAGACGTGTCGCCAAGCGATTTAGCGTTCCGGCACGATGTCGCGTAGAAACCAATTAGGAGTGTGGGTTTACCCATACCCCTAACAGGTTAGCCCGCTACCATCTTAGGTGAGATTGCCGTCAAGGACTAACTTGTAGTGGATTAAAAAAAAGATACCTCCCGTAATTAAATCGTATACATTAAAATCTCAGAGGAATAATAGAGACGATTTTAATCGTGACATCTGTATGATATGTGGATCAGTTGTAAATTAAATTCCCGGGCAATTGAAGGGGGAACCCATAATAGTATGTACATACATTGGTAAACCAACAGCTGAATCTGATTGAATAATTTTGATAATACTTAATTCTACGCTATAAACTAACTAATCCGTTGGTCCCAAATATTTGGTAATCGGCCAATAAAATACAGTAAGTTCACTGAGGTTTTTTTTTAAATAAGAGGCTAATTGTCTGCAGTAAGAGATATCAACACATACCGCCAATGTTTCTCGAGAATCTTGCACGTAATTTTATCACTTTAAACACACACACACACACTTAAATTTTTATATAGATAACTAGCTGACCCGGCAAACGTTGTTTTGCCGTATAAATTATTTCTAGGGAATTTCTATTGTAGAAAAAATAACTAACTTATTGTGTGTAAGGATGTGGTACATGAGTGAAAGAGGCATGGAGCGCTGTGAACGATCAGGGAATATAAAAATAACATAAATATTATCTATGTTCAAAAAAAATTGCTTTACAATAAGCTCAGGGAAATTTCAGTCGAATTAGAGTGAAAAACAGTCACAATAAAGACGATAACTGTTTAGTTATCGACCGGGATGACAAATTATTAAATTACTAAAATGACTATTAAAAGGCAGGGGTTAGTGATAGAAGAGTGAAAATTAAGAGTTGTATGTAGTTTTTAAAGCCACATATTACAAATAAAGTTAAAAAAAAAAAAAAAAATTTTGGGGCGGTAGCCGATTCTCAGACTAACTGAATACGCATAAAAAAATTCATAGGAATCGGTCTAGTCGTTTCAGAGGAGTATGAGAACAAACATTGTGACACGAGAACTTTATATATAAGATAAAATTAGTTTCACAATTATGATTTATCTTCCCTATTCGCGCGATATCCAGTTCCCATTTTGTATGTTTGAGTAAAATGAACTGGTATCCAATTCCCAAGTTCTCAGTTGATTGGGTGCATGCGTATAGAATCTCGTTCCAGGGTCCAGTTACATTGCGAATAGAAACGTCAAATAGAGCGTTGCATTCAAGATTTTACCTTACGAGAAAATGGAAATCCATTGCAATTATGTAAAGCTTTGCAACTTAACCGCAAATGAATTAATTTCAATATGAGCATAATAACTTGTGAGGAAATAATCGACTGAAATGGTCAAGATACGGGTATATGCGTAAGCGCAAAAACTCAACAAGCATAATTTATATCGATAATATTTTTCTGGTATATATTTTGATCAAATAATATAAGGTTAATAGATTCTTGTGAATTATAGAACAAAATGTCCAACCAACACCACTACGCAGTACCTCATTTATACAAAACTGCGTAATTTTCAGAGTATGAAACATTCAAGTCAAAGTCCACTAATGGTTGTGATCACAGGAAGTTGAATTATAAATTTATATATGGCTACAATATCATTAGTTGTGTCACTATTAGTATCTTTCCGTCATATGATGCTTCTAAGTAAGTAGTGAAGTAGCCGATAAGCGGTCCATAACAATTAAATAAAGAATGATTTTAATAATAATTAAACATATGCAAATGGTACATGCTTAATATTTGAAGCTGTGGTAGCCTAGTGGTTAGTCCGCCTCCTAATCCGAGGTCGGGGGTACCCGGGCACTCACCTCATAACTCTGCGGAGTTATCTGCATTTTAAGCTATTAAAATATCGGTTTTAACGGTGAAGGAAAACGTCGTGAGGAAACCTGCACACCTGAGAGTTCTCTATAATGTTCGAAAAGCGTGTGAAGTCTGCCAATCCGCACATGGCCCGCGTGGTGGACTATGGCCAAACCCTTTTCATATTGAGAGGAGGCAATGGATTGATGATGATGATGAAATGGTACTAATATTATAAATACGAAAGTGTTTTTATTTGTCTATTCTGTTTACGCAGAAACGGAGTTAGTTGCTCAACGTCAACGAGATTTTGTGCATATGAACTCTGAATCAATCAATCAATAACATACGATGCGTCAATAATTTACATAGTAGGCAGTTGATAGTGATAACTACTTTAGTAAACTAAAGCTATGAGTCTTAGCCCTGGTCTTAATAGAAGCCCACAATGAACTTAGAACAGCGGGTCAACAGCAAAGATAGCGTGTCAGAATGCACAAGCAAAAGGCATTTATAAAAATTATGTATATAATTTGTTTACGGTCTGCAATGAATTAAGAACATTTTAAACAAATTATTTATTTATTTAGTTTTTAAATGAACTTTGCCGTTCATCAAACGGAAAATGAAATTGTGAATATTGTCACAGTTACATGTTGTAAGTTTTAGGTAGGTACCTAACAAAAAAGGTCAATTGACGTCAGGATTCAGCCTTCAAATGACTTGTTGGTGTAACGATTTAGTGGAAATGACGCACAGGTAAATCCCACGTGACAACAAGAAAAAAAGATATCGGTTACTTTTCCGGATTCTATATTTCCATTTATCTGTCTCTATTTACACTTTTTTTTATGAATTTTTAAGGAGGGTATTTATTTCTTCTCACGTTCTTGACATTTTACCAGAAATAGGTTTTTGTTTAAATAGACCAAAAAAATGATACGATATTTTATTCAAATAGTCATACCTACCTACTGCCCAAAAAATAATCTTATAAAGATATCTCTCATAGGTGATGGTGATCGTTTTTTAATTACTCGTAGCTAACTTAACCTAACGCAACTGGTTTAAGAAGAGAATCAGCTGGGTATTCCGTTCCATCACCCTGGTATGCGAACGTGGCTTTGTTTGACTTTTTATCAAGTTTCCCTTAACTACTTCTTGGAGATAGGCAAAGAATGCTTTCAATCCCGGCAAATTCACACAGGACTTTTATATAACCTTTAAGTCGCATATATATAGAAGGCGCGAGTAACGTCTGCTTAATACAGTTCCTTGCCTTCAAATGAATTACCGATGCATTATTCTTAATGTTTTTGACCTACGAGAATTCAAATGAGCCACTATTTGACGCACAACTGCCACATCTATTAATATGGCTATATTCATAGCAATTATTGCTAGGAAACTGGCTAGATATAAATAGCTCGCGTGCATAAGTACGAATACAAGTTTGAAATAGCGAAGCTGTATTTCTGACAATGTGAGATGGTATTAGCAATAAAATACCGTTGTTATGGCTTAGTTTGTTATGGGCTTTTTAGATCATAGCGCGTATGAAACCCTCATACTCGTGGTTTAAGTTTTAAGTTTAGGAATGTAGTTATAATCTGAAAAAATGTAAGCACGCACTAAAAGCATAAGAAATTTGGAACTCCACGGTTCGATCTCCGGCTTGAGTCTGGTCTGGTGGGAGGCTTCGGTCGCGGCTAGATACGAAAAAAGCAATTTAGTGTTCCGGCACGATGTCGCGTGATAACCAATTAGGAATATGGGGTTCCCATAATACTAACAGGTTACCGTCCGACCCTCCCTTAATCCCAAACGTCGCCTCAGCCGAGATTCGGCCTCAAAGGAGGCGCCCTTAGGTAGACGTTCCTCTAGTTTCTTCGAGCCCTAGCGCTCAAAATTTCTTGTGGCAGAGCTTCTTTCGGAAGTTCGCAAAACAGCTTGGTGACGCTATGGCAACCAATAGGGTTAGTACAGCTAATAGACAGTTCGAAAAAATAACTACCAGGTTAGTCCGTTATCATTTAAGACTGCATCACTACACTACACACCTCACGTGTGAGATTGGGATAAATTGCATTGGAATGAAAAAAAAATTAAGTCGAATTGGAATAACGTATGTACTTTAAAGTGGTCATATAAAGTTCCTGCTAAAATAAATATTGGCATACTCCCGTGCAATCGGTTAACCACAAATTAGGCAATCGCAGTATCTGGTTATTTAGTTTCTTAATGCTAGAACTCTAGTTAAGAAGTCAGTACCCACTAGAAAATTATTATATTGCATTTTAAATGTGAGAGACTATTTCCTAAGCAACAGGTTTTATCTGGATATCACATTCGGGCGTCAGTCTGTCTGGTTCTAGAGACCTTTTGTATGAACTTTGCAAATGGAACCATCTCAGCTGCTATCTCGCTAAGGATACATTGCGAGAATAAATTTCGCAAAACAATTGGTTCGATAACATAATAGTTCCAGTTACCTCCACCTAATCTACACAAAACCTGTTGGTTACCTAATCTAGACTTGATTTTTAGTATTGCTAGTAACGACTGTAATGCCAATAATGATACGATACGAAATATAATAACGATATCAGAAATGTCAATTGTTTTTATTTATTAAGTATGAATTTGTTGCAGCACATATTTGTAAATTGTTGAAGTTACATACCCAATTAATATATATAGGATGAACAGGGGCGTGTCCGTCGGTAATTTGGGTAGACGTGGGTAGTTTCGGGCAAAGAGACCAGATACTCTTGGTAGAACAGAATATCAATTATAAGTATCGTAATTTATAAAGAGCAGACTATACGCTCCACCAAGTAAGACTATGCACTACCACGTCTCACGATCAATGCATAGAACCATCATATATAATTACTGTGTACGTATAGGCACATACAGTTTTGTTATATATTCGTTAATACTGCAAATTTTCTATAATATACATATTTTAAACTGGCATACTTTAACTAAAGCATATTGTAATGCAGTTTTACAAAGTTAAATAAACTAAGATTGTCAGATTATTGTGATTGAGTTGGATTCATTAGTCGTTAAATAATATTTTTTATTTATCAAATTCGATGTGTGTCTAGACTTACAAGAAGTAAGAAGAAGAGGCAAGGAAGGTTGCCATTTACATATTTTTGTTTTATTACATATGTGATTACGAATATAGTATAAAATGCGAATGTTGAGATGGATGTGTGGTGTGACAAGAACGGATAAGATAAGAAATGAAAATATATATGGGGAAGACTAAAAGATACAGGGAATTCTAACAATAGCGCCAGTGACAGAAAAGATGAGGAGTAATAGGCTAGCATAGTAAGGTCATGTAATGTGGAAGGAAGTAATGTCATCAGAGATGTTATTATGTATGTGAAAGGGCAAAGTAGTAGAGGAGGACTAAAAAAGAGATGGATGGATTGTGTGAAAGAGGATATGCGTGTAAAAGGTGTGGGTAGTGAAGTGACGGCTGATAGAAGTGAGTGAAAGAAGAAGACGTGTTGTGCCGAACCGACATAGTCAAGAAAAGAAGACATATATGAGTACGGAGTATACAAATAACTGTATGAACTTTATTTCTTCCATGCAAACCGACACAGCTTGTAAATTAGCTTTATTAATGTTAACTACACTAACTAATGAAACATGTCAAAACAAGTTACATGGTCATTTTGCGGTTATCTTAACGGCGTACGTATATGGCATCGTTTCAGTGGCCACGGCCATCCGGTGCATTTTTGCATATCCGTTGCATCGACCTTTAGTGAGTCATAATTTCATCATTATCAACACAGCCTTTCAGTGTTGATATTTATTGAACTTCACATTCAAGAGGTCATCGATTTCACTCAAGTTGCAAACGTTACAGCAAAATTATTTTTAAATCCAATTATTAAAAATATAAATTCTTCTTCCCAGACGATGTACTCTCTTTATTGTCGGGAACATGCTAATGTACGTACGTAACAAATATTTTATCATTGTCACAGTTTATTAGGTGACCATGTAAACTGCAAGAAATAAACAATTCTTGTTTGAAATTTTATTTATTAAAAATAACTACTCACCTATAATTTAGTTGACAATATCCTAATTACGTAAGTTGTCGAAATTCTTATTACTCATCAAAATTTCTAACCGCCGTTGACCCATATCCATGAATGTCTTATATATAATACTAATTTCGCAATAAATATAAATTATTAAAGTTAGTGTCTTTGTCTATGATTTTTTCACACCAAAACCTCCAAGCAAAAGATTAAATTCTTGAGATGTATTTTGGATACATATTAAGCATGTTCCCACGTATTTTTAAAAAAACCTCGCTAATCCAATCAAGTTAGCTTATTAGCAAATAAGTTATATTTAATAATTTATTTTTTTAAATATACTAACTTCACTGAATATTAATGAAATTAGCAGTGAATATTATATATTAAAAAAATAACAAAAACTAAAACTAGTATTTATTTCAATACATTCAAATAATTACTTTTTATTCTCATGAGAGAATTTAAAAAGGATTTTAGGCTATTTATTATTAATCATTATGCAATTAAAATATCACTAGCTTCACGGTGAAGGAAAACATCGTAATAAGGAAACCTGTACGCCTGAGAGTTCTCCATAATGTTCTCGAAGGCGTGTGAAGTCTGCCAATCCGTGCATGGCCAGCGTGGTGGACTATGGTCAAACGCTTCTCATATTGAGAGGAGAACCGTGCTCTGTAGTGAGCCGGTAATGGGTTGTTCATGATGATGATGATGATAATAACCTAACTTGATTTTTCGTTCACCATTAAAGGAAGTGATATTTTAATTACTTAGAAACGAACATAACCCCCGACCTCTGATCAAAAGACGGACGTCCTAACCACTAGGCTATCACAGCTTCACTGCATATTATTTAAATTAGCAGTGAATATAATATTTAAAAAAAAAATAACAAAACTAAAACTAGGATTTATTTCAATACATTCAAATAATTACTTTATATTCTCATGAGAGAATTTAAAAGGAATCATAAGCTATTTAGTATTAATCTATGTAAATATTGAACTATTGGATGTAGATAAATGAGATAATACGTATCTTTTCCGTCTAAAAGCAGTGCCAAGGCCAAAAGAAGTGGTATAAACGACAAACCGCTGGCGGAAGAGTCTAATACAATCCACTTGATGAGTTTGCCGTGGTATACGCTGTGAACAAATTGCTTCAGTAACGTACCTGTTCCATATTTATTAATGTGAATGAATGCGATATCCTCACTCATCTATAATATAATAAAACTGTAACAGGACGAATTCTGTACATTAAATATATTTTTGATTTTTTATTAAGATGCTTTACTATCGATACTGAGCCCAAAACAATTGATTTTTTTCGTCTACTACCTGGATGGATGGATTTGAATGAAATTTGGTATAGGAGTAGCTGATACTCCGGTTCAACATATAGGATAGTTTTTATTCTGGAATTCAGATAGTCAAAATATTTTCAATTGGTTTCGATATATCAATTGGCAGGCGATGCGCCTGAAAAATTTCATATGCAACAACTGTCAAAAGAAAGAAAAATATTCAATTTTCAAAGATTTATTTATTTATTCTAATAAATAAATAAACCTTTGAAAATGGAATATTTTTAGATAATTATGCATTAATAAAATTTGCCCTAATTTTGAAAACAAAAAGTAGGACAACGTTGGAGAACAAAAACGAAACATGATTAATAGGTACATAATCGCATCATGATGAAGCTTTAAACTTCTCGGCATCAAACTAATGCGCCATAATCTCGCCGTAATACAGCGTTACGTGATGACGTACATACTGCCATTGATGTGTATGTAGGGTTGCCACTCATATCGTTATACAAGATTTTTTTCTAATACTAGCTGATCAGAATAAGGTAGAATTTTGACGACCTCCGTGGCGCAGCGCGCGCGCTGTTGCATTATAAAGTTGGAGGTCCTGGGTTCGATTCCCGGCTCGAGTCTGGTCTGGTGGGAGGCTCCGGCCGTGGCTAGTTACCACCCTACCGACAAAGACGTGTCGCCAAGCGATTTAGCGTTCCGGCACGATGTCGCTTAGAAACCAATTAGGAGTATGGGTCTACCATACCCCTAACAGGTTAGCCCGCTACCATCTTAGACTGCATGATCACTTACCATGAGGTGAGATTGCCGTCAAGGGCTAACTTGTAGTGGGTAAAAAAAAAAAAGGTTTTAAAAGAAAACTCCCGTAGGAATAAGCAACGTGGTTTACTGTTTACGATGATCGCAGTCACGCACTTTTACGCAAATTTTTAAGCAATGAAAATATAACTCGCTTCAACGGTGTAGAACTATGGCTAAATCCTTCTCATATTGAGAGGAGACCCGTGCTCTGTAGCGAGTCGACAATGGATTGATCACGATTCGTCGTTCACAGTTTTTTATTATTAATAATAATCATTCAATTAAAGGCCTAAATCACAATGTCAGACAACTGGTATAGCAAGAATCTTCCTACCATTTTACAGTTAGGCGTTAACACTCGCGTGGCATATGTAAATAACACGATTGAAGGCAGAATATTATATTCATTTGGCTGTGATAGCCTAATGGCTAGGACGTCAGCCTCCTAATCAGAGGTCGGGGGTTCGAACCTGGGCACACAACTATAAGATTAGAGTCATGTGCGTTTTTAAGCAATTAAAATATCACTTGCTTCAACGGTGAAGGAAAACATCGTGAGGAAACCTGCATGCCTGTGAGTTTTCCATAATGCTCTTAAAGGCGTGTGAAGTCTGCCAATCCGCACATGGCCAGCGTGGTGGACTATGGCCAAACCCTTCTCATATTGAGAGGAGACCCGTGCTATGTAGTGAGTCGGCAATGGGTTGATCATGATAATTCAGTTGTACTCTCGTAGGTCATTAGTAGTAAGAGACGTATAACACTTGAGGAAAATCTAGCTCGCTAATATCTTGCTCAAGATTGTAATGTGCTGGATAGACTACAATAGGAGCATCGAAAACATAACGTTAAGTGAGTTTAACCGCTGGGCACAGACCGTGGCAATTCCAAATCCTTCTAATATCCGATCAATGTCCAGCGATGCACTGTGAACCTCAATTACTTGATATGATGATGAAATAAAAAAAAAAACCTTTAAATTAATCATTTCAAAGTATACCGTACTAAATACCTTCATGTAATCATGATAATTGTTTATACCAGCGGCATTCATACCTTACGTATTTCACAGTTACGCGTAGTTATGACCAGTAAATTTAACACGAGCCTGTCAAATTACTTAATCTATAATTTTATTGCCTTTACGTAATCACACTGTACGTACCTAATTAGATTATACCTTAATGACGTAAAAATTTACTTATCAGAATCTGAGAAGCTTAAACAAAAGAAATCACGTAATACTTTGTAAAGTAATAATAATAATAAATTTTGACGACATCCGTGGCGCAGCGCGTGTGCTGTCCCATTATAAAAAAGGTCCTGAGTTCAATTCCCGGCTCGAGTCTGGTCTGGTGGGAGGCTTCGACCGTGGCTAGGTACCACCTTACCGACAAAGACATGTCGCCAAGAAATTTAGCGTTTCGGCACGATGTCGCGTAGAAACCAACTAGGAATATGGATTGACCACACTCCCAACAGGGTAGCCCGCTACCATTTTAGAATGCATCATCTCTTACCGTCGGTAGATTGCCGTCAAGGGCTCAAGTTTCTAATTGGCTAGGTTTATTGTGGCCTTCATCTAAGGCGCTTCTGGAACCCTTGCAGCATTAGTTAGAAGTTAAAGGATGCTGGATCACCATCACCAGTTACCAGACGATGATTTAAAACAATATGTGTGAATGATTCATTCATATGCTTATGATTTGTAGTACTTGAATAAATGCAGTCAAAACAGTAAAGTAATAACATGATAGGGGTTGTGAAACCAGTAATTGCCTATTCACGGTAAAATGTTTAGGGATAGTACATGGACATTTTTATCTATTCCGTATAACTTAATTATAACTTTAAATTATTTAATATAAATGCAACTTGGTTTGTACCTCTTCCACCAAAGAAGAAGAAGAGAAGTGTGCAAAAAAGTGGGAATACACAATCAGATAGAAATCTTATCTAAGTAATCTAGAAATACACATCTAAGAGACTAAATTCATGTATTGTAGTTTGTACCCAGTTATTTCGCGTTAGGACTTAGTGTCAGGCTGACCTAGATCTGCATTGATACAGATCCTAACAAAATGATTGCACTGGCCTACCGATCTGGTTTATCAATAAGGTTTATCCACACAGTAAACGGTCGAACCACATCGATACAGATAGGATTACAGAAAAACTTTGCTAATGTTACACCATAATTTGTAGGAACGTATTAGGTGAATGTAGAACTTTAGTGCTAAGGAGTTTGTTATGACACATTGTATAGAGAAGCACCCCCGACCTCTGATAAAAAGGCGGATTTTCTAACCACTAGGCAATCATAACTTTTTGCAAATATGTCTTAAGTATAAATTTGCTAACATTTAATTGCATTGGATTCAAATTCGATATTTATTCAAATAGTCCTTTAAAAGGCACTTTTGACGCGTCAATAATTTACGTAGTAGTGATTTGATGGTGATAACTACATTCGTTAACTGAAATCTAAAGCTATGAGAGTTCCAAACGCGCCCCGGTCTAAGAAGAAGCCCACAACAAACTTATCCGGGTTAAACACATCATATCACATAGTGTGTCCAGTTCTGTGTTGCGCAATCCTCCACTTATGGTCAAGCACTCCGCCCCCCGCGAAGACGGTGTGACGGCATTCGCACAAACGGTTAACAGCCATCTTCCTGTCACTAACATTGAACTACTTGCGGTGGCGAGCGCCGGCCAAGTGCACCGAGGATGTTGTTATGTAGCTACAAATAGAAACTGATTTCGAATTGTGCTTCACCCACGTACATTGCGATTTCATGCCAGCTGTTGCTAGCTATTTCGTTTTTTGTATTATTTTTCTGTACACATTTCGGAAATGTAATTTATTAGCATTTCGTTTCATTATTTGGAGAAAATGTACTGAAATAAAAAAATGGAATTTACAATTGTTTAGGTCAACTGTTGCTCTGTTAAGGCACAGAAAATTTATAAAAGCGCTTTGACATATATAAAACGCAAGCTTATAGAAAAATCATATTAAGATATTAAGGATAATATAAACGATAAAAAGCTTGGGTGTGAATTGCTCTATCTCCATAGGTACTATAATTTATTATTGATTATGTGAGATGGTGATAACAAAAAAAACAGCAAAGTTTGTTGTGGGCTTCTTCTTAGACCAGGCCGGACCAGGCCTTCTTGGAGCCCTCATAGCTTTAGCATTAAGTTTACGAATGTAGTTATCAACATCAAAACACTACTATGTAAATTATTGACGCGTCAAAAGTGCCTTTTGAAGGACTATTTGAATAAAGATTATTTGAATTTGAATTTAATATATCGGATGTTAGTACGAGTATATATAAAATGTATTATTTATTTTATATAATATGCACCTGCACAAATTCTGCGGTGTAATTTAATATTATATGTTGTTCATATTCAATTGAATGGAGCCAATGAATGTTGACATGTTTAGTTCACAGAAAATTTAATACCTATCGGACATTATTTATTTTAGGTTAGCCATGACTATAGTAAAACTCTTCAAAGCCACGTTTATGCCACTGAACACTAACACTCGACCATTTTGATGTATTTTATGTGCTTAAGTATTGATTCGATTCAAAATTGGTGTCTATACCAGTGCGTCTCAGTATAGTGTTTTTTTTTTTCGATTTCAGGTGACTTGTAACGACCAAGATGGCGAGGCTTCCTATGTATACCTATCTTCTTGCGGTATCAATACTTCTGGCACCGACGCTGGCGGCCGTCTGTCCCGATAGCTGTGTTTGCAGCACTACACGTGACGGCCTTCATCGCGTAACGTGCAGCAATCTTCAACAACTCTACAAATACACTCTTCGACAAAAGCATCATAACATTAATATAATCGATCTATCACATAACAATATCACCAAAATTACACACGAATTGGATAGACTAACTGAAGTGGTCACACTAGATCTATCTACAAATGGGCTTACAGAACTAAATAAATTTTTGCACAACACGAAAAAATTAGTCCATCTGAATCTCGCGCATAACAGATTTCAAGGGATTTCATTTAAACATCTGCCTATAAGTGTCAGCTCATTAGATCTCACTGGAAATCTTTTAAAAGATGTTCCATCTGATATAGGTCATCTACCTAGTTTGGAACACTTAGAGCTAGAAGGAAATCCACTGGATTGTTCATGCAATAATATTGTGAGCAGAAATCGATTATTGGCAGCTAAAGTGTACATTGATGATGTAAAATGTCATACCCCAGCCAGTTTAAAGGGTCGATCTTGGTTAGAACTGAAAACAAAAGATATATGTAAAGTTTTCAAACCAGATTTCATGGATATGATGATGGGGGATGAACCGATAGATGCCGTGCGAATAGGCGAAGAAAGCACTGCCTTAAAATCTATGCCTTTATTAGCCGATACGGTTTTAGACGATGGTAAAATAGTTCACGGTACGGATTTAGGAGAAGATGATGATAGTTTACAATTTATGGAAGTAGGACGCTTTCCATCTACTTCGCCTAATGAAATAGAGGGGTCAGGTGAGGGCGACAAAGATAAAATACTTGAATACAAAACCGAAAAATCTGCTACGAATGGTAACGAAAACGATGATTTGATAGACGGCT
Organism: Lasiommata megera; assembly: GCA_928268935.1. Classification (NCBI taxonomy): domain Eukaryota; kingdom Metazoa; phylum Arthropoda; class Insecta; order Lepidoptera; family Nymphalidae; genus Lasiommata; species Lasiommata megera. The sequence continues at coordinate 6,316,775 of OV743308.1, read as the reverse complement.
CAGGTGAAGGATCTGGTTTCTCTGGTTCTATAAATCTTGATTTTAAAGATCAAACAGATAGTAATCTGGAGACAACAACTCCTGTTAGCGATGAAATAATCAAGGAATCAGTTCATAAAATATTACTTTCTGAAGAACTATTATCTGCGCACAATATTCACGAAACTGATGACTTGGTAGAAGGATCTGGTGAGGGGTCTGGTCTGTATCCTGTAGATTATGATGATCATATACAAAGTATCACAGAAACTACTACTACTGTAGTCGAAGATTTAAGCCCCGATCCAGTCCATAAGATATTTAAAGATGACGAGACGAACACCACAGAATTTGACTATCCCTTGCCAATAACTCCTACTGTTTATAAAGGAGGGCCTGATTGGCATATAAAACCGGATCCCGAAGTTATAACAGAGTCCGCAGTTCCCTTGGAAGTAACTCGAGATACAGTTGACACGAAAACATTTTCCGATCAAATACGTGTTACTCAAGCCTCTGAAGTCCTTGGACAAGCCCCACCCCGTGAAGAAAATGTAGTCACCCATAAAACTGGTACATATGTATGCATTGCATTGATAATCGTTTTACTAGTAGGGTTAATTGGTTTTGCAATCACTAAAGGGCAAATGAGAAAGAGAAGAGATCGAAGAATTCTCAGGCAACAAAAAAGGGACGTGGAAAAGGCTTCAAAAGAGATGGTAGATATGAACAAGTCTTTGCTAGGCAAACCAGCTGCAGTAGGAAATTCTTCGGAAAGAAAAATTAACGGTAAATACGAACTTGTACCAACACATGAGGCACTTCAGAAAAAAGGAGAAAATGGTGATGTTGCGAATGGTATAAAACGTGAGGAAGAGAGAACGGATAGTCCACATGATACTAATCAAAACAAAAGCAGTTCAATAGATAACAATTTAGCACATGGAAACCAGGTTCCACAGCAAGAAACCTCGTTTGATTCAGAACCAGGTATTGCTAGTTCTAGAAAAGATACCAATTCCTTGTCTAGCGAAGATATATTTGTCCCTATAAATGATGATGATCATCCAAGACTAAATAGTAACTTAGATTTAGATGTATCTCAACCACTTATCAATGGAGATCCTATTGCCGATTCCTACTTATCACCTGCCCATGAATATGTACCTGTATATTCACCGGATATGGGTCGAGTGCGTATTAAAATGACGGAAACACCTAAGCCGAAAACTCCAGTGCTAGTCACTAGAAGTAGGTCTAATGCTGGAGATATAATTATTACGCCAACATTGGATGGAAACCCGTCAAAGTCGACGACTTGAAATTAAGTTTTATTAGGCAGAATAAGAACAATTTGTGTCCACGGTGTCACTTATCACTTCACTTTTGGCTAAATTCTGTGATTATCCAGTGTTGGAATTAGTGTGGGAGGTAGGATACGTTCATGTGGGGACTCTACGAGTTGTATGAAGACATTTGACTGTTATTAGTACTGCCAAAGTGTGTTTGTAGTCGACAGTGCCTTTATTGTAACTGTTTAGTGGTTTAGATATATTTATGAGAGCATATTGCGCGATGAATAGAAATATTTTTATACTTGTAAAAGGTTGCCATGTTCATTATATATAGATGTAAAAAATGTTTTAATTATTATGAAAATTAAATACAAACTTGTTGAAATTAGTTTCTTGGTAACACAATTTGTACAATCTAGTAATGTATTCTATTTCGGTTTTGGTACAATTCTTGAGTTGTCAATGGTTGTGTACTTACATATTTTATCCTACATATTACCTATTCACTATCGGCAACGTTAAGCAACGAATGGTTTAGCTGGTTGTAGTCTATCATCTTATAATTTCCTATCTTGTGAGTACGAATATCTAGATTCGTCCTTTTTGCGATCTAAGCATAAGTTCCTTATGTGTAATTTTATTAAATTATTAGATATATAAGATTGTGATACCATTTATTTTAAGTAACACATGCTATTAGGGTAATAATATGTATGCGGAAAAATTGTTCATTCATTGTACATTTTTTTTTTTTTAGATATCTAATTATTTGAAATTATTTTACCTTTTTTGTAAGAGATGTTTAATATCTGTATCATTCTGATTTTGATGACTTATTTTAATTGTTTCATTTTAATTTATCGACATTTAAAAAAAATACTAGTAATTAAACTTACAAAGATGTAAAGGAGGATCAAAACAGAACAATAAAGTATTTGTATGTAAAGAGATTTATATCTGATGTAATTTTATTTTGAATGATATAAAGCGTTAATTGAAAGTCTTTTGTTTCATTACCTGTACCTCTCAGTTGTCTCTTTCTAAATGGTACACCATAGGTTATTGTGTTTTTTCAATTCCGTAATCGCAATAGTATCCATGCTACTCCGGGTTAAAAATATCCTGTTTTTTTTATCCACTACAAGTTAATATTTGACGGTAATCTCACCTGACGGTAAGTGATGATGCAGTCTAAGATGGTAGCGGACTAACCTGTTAGGGGAATGGTAAACTCACACTCCTAATTGGTCTCTACGCGACATCGTGCCGGAACGCTTAATCACTTGGCGACACGTCTTTGTCGGTAGGGTGGTAACTAGCCAGGGCCGAAGCCTCCCACCAGACCAGACTCGAGCCGGGAATCGAGCCCAGGACCTCCAACTTTATAATGCGACAGCGCGCACGCTGCGCCACGGAGGTCGTCAAATGGAGGAGGTAACACAAATTAACAGACACACTTTTTTATATTTTACTATTATATTAGGATACAGTGGTTTCATTTATGGCATTAAAGATAGCTACAAAGGCTGTGCTTAGCCTTACTTAGGTCGAGATTTATAAATAAAAAGCCTTGCCTCTTAATTAAAAAGTGATACGTGACAAAGTCATGTGTATGATATAAAAGATTGGTTGAGCAAAGTCAAGGTGCGTTTTATAGACTAAACCTTAGTGTGGTCGACAAAGCATTAGACAACAGAGCAAAGTTCACACACATGGTCTGTGGGTCTAGGAAGTAGACCTGCACGCCAGTTGCAAAATGCGTTCGGCTTGCAGTCTAGTGCAGTGCAGTGTGGATGCAGGATGGACGTATCTTGAGGTTCTAGATTAGATAGATCTTGAAATTCTAGATTTAAGATTGGGCTTCCACTTTGTCTCAGAAAGCACCTTAAACCATCGGAACTATTTATTGTCACTAATCACCAGCATATTGTAACAAGTTGTAGTAATTGTTTAAGCTTGCATCACTCGTTGGAACTGTGTGGGGGTTTATGCTTTAAAATTCTCTATTGTGAGATAAAAGGTGGGAGGACGTCAATTAATTAATACTAGAAGCTTGTATATACCATACTAAAAGATATTCCAATTAAATTTAAGGTTATATCTAAGTACTTAATTACATACAAAATATATTAATACCTTCTTAGTCAATAGGTTTACGTCTTTGACTTTCTTCTGTAGCAAAATCTTTTTTTAGCTTAAGACCTTTTATATTTACAATTTATTAAAAATGATCTGTAACTATGAGTATAAAATAATTTTCAATAAATTATTATAATATACCTAAAATAATTTTGTAGTAACTATATATTTAAATATGATATAGAAAAAATTAAACTAAATCACAATAGGACATTTAAAAATCACTCTCTCTTGGTTGATTTTCATCAGAAAACCGTCGCATTCTCGGACGCAGCGGTCTTTCTAACTCTGCTTCAACTTCTATTACACTATCATCTCCTGCATTGTATTCAGACATTCTTCTTCGTCTTGCCCCTGGGCTTTGTTCTAGTTCTGCTATTTCATGACTTCCATATCTTCTGTTTCTCCTTCGTCTCCTTTTATTTTTGTCATAATTAGTTTCAGATAATTCTATGTCATCCAAAACAGGAACATCACCATTTCTTTCAGTTTCTTCTAATAAATCACCACTCGACTTAGTTTTTCTCCTACCCCTTCTACGTTTAGTTTTACCTGTACCCGTTTCATTGAGAGAAGAACAAGAAACATTTAGTTTAGGCATAGACAGAGCTTCATCATAGGATGGCGGTGCAATTAGATCTCTTGGATCTGGAGTATTACATAAGGCTTCCTGCTCCGCTCGAATTCTGAGTTGTCTCAATCTATCTCTAGCTTCTTCAACTTGTCGTTCTCTTTCCGCTTGCATTGCTGCTAAACGACGATTCATAGATCTCCGTATAGTGTTAATAAGTATAATGCATAAAGAAAGCCCCACAATCATGACAATTATGAACCATATTAAATTATCTGCATTTCCCACTCTTTCACCAGGGTTCCAAACAAAATAACATGCTTCCAGCCATGTTTGTCCTATAAAGTTTACAGGACTGTTACATATGAGGTTGTAAGACTCCTCCTTTTTATTTGGCTCCAGTGTAATATATTCATAAAAATCGAACATGTTACTATCTGTGCAGTCACATCTCCACATGTTGTCACTTACATCAAGCCTATCTAAATAAGGATTAGAATCGAAATAAGTTCTGCTCCAAATATTTGTAAATCTGTTACCAATTACACTGAGCCCAGTCAAACGGGGTAACATAAAGAAAGTGTAATTACCGACAGAACTTATTCTATTGTAATTCAAGTTTAAATATTTTAAGGTGTTTGAAGAGATGCTATCTGGAATATGAGATAACAGATTGTGTGATAAATCTAGTTCCACAAGTGAGGGAAGCCCTTCAAGAGAATCCTTTCCAATTATACTAATTTCGCACGAACTCATGTCAAGGACAGATAATGATGTGGATTTTAAGTGACCAACTCTGTTAAGATAGTTTCTAGCCAGTTTAATTTGAGTCAACGATGGCATTTCTAAAAGGCTGTCTTCGGGAATTTGAGCGATTTCATTCCAAGATAAATCTAAATATGTGATCATAGAGAGCCCTCGAAAAGTATCACTTTTAATTGATCCAATATTATTGTTTGATAAGTCCAAATATTCTAATTTTGTGTTATTTAAAAATTCATTGCTCCTCAAATATCTTATCATATTGTGATTAATTATTACTTTTCTAAGATTTGGAAATCCAAACAGATTGGGTTTAAATACGTTACAATAAGATATATCCAAGTATCGCAAAGAATTAGAGAACAAAGAATTAGCAGTAGAAGATAGCTGTAATCGGTAATTATGTGACATTTTTAAGTATACTAAAGATGGTAAGTAAGAGAGTTCATTGTGGTTTATAAAACTCAGCTGGCAATTGCTTACGTAAAGACTTTTCAATGTTGGCGATATAAGATTTTGAATCCTTACCAAGGGATTATTGTTGATTTTTAACACACTTATATTGATAAGCCCGCTTAATGGTGATCGTCCATGAATAGAATCTATTTCACAATTATCCAAAATAAGTGTTTCTAACGACGGACTTATGAGTAGTTCTTGATTTGCTAAGTTTGCCATCGTCTTGAATTTATTTCCAGCTAGGTTAAATATTCTAAGATTAATGGCTGGTTTTAGAACATCGTTAGGATTTAAACTAATCCATGACTCAAAACGGTTCTTTGATAAATTCAAAATTTCCAAGGAAGTGAGATTTTGTAATGCATGTTCGGGTAGTTCTTTCAACTGATTACTACTCATATCCAAAGATATAAGGTTATAAAGCTTGAATATATTTTCTGGAAATGTAGAGATGTCATTGCTTGAAATGTTCAATTTGGAAACCTGGAATTTAAATATTGAAAGATTTAATTTCTTTACTCATTTGGACTATAGATTATATTATATTTTTCATGTCAAGTTATCTTAATTAAATAAAAATTAGATGACTTTATTTCATGACAATCGAGAATGACAGAAATAAAAAAGGGGTTAAATACAATATTAGCACCGCAAGTACGCAAATGAATAAAATATTACTTAGATTGCAGAAAAAATTTAAATGAATTTAGAATACTAGTACCTATTGGTATATATTTACTTTCTATATCATATATTCATGCTAATATATGATATTGAAAGTAAATTCGAATTGTTAGTTTTCACGCCTAAACAGCTCAATCGATTTCAGAAACATTTTGTAAGTTTATGGATCATCATCATCATCATGAACAACCCATTACCGGCCCACTACATAGCACGGTCTCCTCTCAATATGAGTAGGGTTTGGCCATAGTCCACCACGCTGGCCATGTGCGGATTGGCAGACTTCACACGCCTTTGAGAACATTATGGAGAACCCTCAGGCGTGCAGGTTTCATCACGTTTTCCTTCACCGTTGAAGCAAGTGATATTTTAATTGTTTAAACTCCGAAAAGTTAGAGGTTCGTGCCCGGATTCGAACCGCCGACCTCTGATTAGGAGGCTGACGCCCTAACCACTAGGCTATCACCGCTTTTTAAACTAATTGACTAACAAACTAATTTGACCTATTTTACCTACCTTCACGTCAATATTAGCGGGTAGATCAGTTAACCCTCTGTGTGAACAGTCCACAGCGGTCCTGTCTGTGTTACATGTGCAAATATAGCAGATATCATCTGAACGATCATTGAAATCCAGCATTGCCGCATTCGCTAGACAAATAAGCATCAGCAGCCCTGAAGTCCGTAAAAGTATCATCACGTCTGTCTATCATTACTACCTGTGAACAGTGATCAGTTTATTCAATTCAATTACGTATTTCAAATGAGTTGGTCAATGCAACCATACATGAGTCACAGTATCTGAACACCTGCACTCAACCCGTTTAACTTTCTGGTCACGAGGATTACTACCCCAAAAAGGAGCATCAATAAATTTGGAGTAGAGAAAAAAATATCAACATGTGGGTACCTACAAACATACTTGCAACAATTTTATCTTTGTTATCAGCTCTGATAAAGGCAAGTTTGAGTTCACATATATTTAGGTCGTTATACGTACCTATTCTTACCGCTTTTAGAACTGCAAACGTAAGATTTCTCAGTTTGTATAGTCCAATAATATATCAACAATGATCCTGTAATGAAAAGATTAAATGACTAATGGTAAAATAGTAATGAGTGGGTGATATTATTGCGATGAGAGGCCAATGCGATAAGGGTTTATCAGTATCGACAAAATATTTTTTTGCTTTATAGTTACTGGTAAATAGTACCTTACCTTGGTAGTAAGAAGTACCTTTCACAAACGGCTGTACAATCGCGTATTTTCTTTTTATATTGAGGATTGATTATTAAACGGACTATCTTATGCAATAAATATAAGTTAATTTAGACAGTTAGTCGATTGTTGAAAGCGCGTTCAAACATACATTAAAGTAAGCTTTATAATATTTATAAATAGAGGATACAAGAACGCATATAAATGGATATCTATGCTGGGCCAAAATAAATATTATCTTTTTGATTTTTCTCTTATTTCGGTTCAGTGTATTCTATTCATATATCTATCTATTAGCATTTTCTTTTTACTTTTTTTTTTATTATTTATTACTTACTAGATTAAAACTAATACCTATCTGGATTAATGATCAAAAACTACATAAAATCTAAGCAATGCTCAATTGTTAGGATTTTTTTAAACTGTCACTTATATTATTACTTACAAGGAGTCACATATTTTTCAGGTTTACATCAATAACAAGTTTTAAAAGAACTGAAGTCTTAATTGTCAGAATACACTTAGGTAAGTAATCACTTCAATGAACGATACTAAAAAGGTACTTTGATCACCATAGTAATTGTTTACGTGTGTCTTCGTCCAGCATATAACTTTATATGAGCCGAATTAACGCATGACGTGTTATCATTGATACTGATAAGGATTACAGGAGACTGTAGTAGGTGTGGTAATTGGTACAGGTATTATTCATTATATTGCTATTATACTATGGAATCAGGAGTCATTCCACCTCTGTGGAATTTGAATGGAATTAAGCTTTTGATAATCAGGTAGCTTACTTAATTTTACTTATATATACGTGTATTTTATTGAAATAATCGGTGAATCTATATTAGACTCGGTGGACTATTATTAGATTTAATAAAAATATTTTGTAACCTAATACTTTTTAGATTATCGAATATAGGCGAAAATAACATGTTATTATTCCTATACCTTTGCAGTCTGTCAATCCGTACTTGGTCATCATGGTATACTCCGGCCTAACTCTAATTATTATAAGAGGAGACCCGTGACCTGTAGGGCGTCGGTGATGGGTAGAAACTCCTGTTTATTCGATTATAAAAAATATTCCATGAAACTTAGGTTATAGGTTTCATAATAAAAAAGTATATTACAGCGCCATCTAGCAGCAAAGGTGATAACTACGAGAACTCGCACCGCAGTGCCGGCTGCTACACTCGACTTTTGTAACTATTACACAATTTACTACTAGATGTCACTAGGAGTTGCAAAATAAAATAACTTCAAAATTTCGGTAGTATTTTTTTATACGCCTATTTTTAGTTATTAAGGAATTAATTAAATAATAAACGTAATTACCTATTTGAACTACATATCAATCATTATCAGTCACTCATGCTCTAATCTTTTAATTTTTAAAGTTAATAAAAATTGCAATCAATATCAATCTATATTAATGTCTACTGCTCTTCTTACTGAGCGTCTGTCATGGACTCGTGGTCTCGTTTCAGTCAAATCGCCAATCGATCTTGATCTTCTGTATCTTCTGCTGTCATTATTATTGCTTTCCTCGTCAACGAAATCTGGCAGCGAATGGAACGAAGCGTTCAAGCGAGGCATCAAGAGGGCTTCATCGTAACTCGGAGGTAGTTCTTCTCGTAGTGGTACTCGGATTTCCACAGTTTCGGCACGCTGTGTCGCATTGCCATTCAAAGCAGTTGTTTCTGGTGTTACTCGTGGAGGCGGCGGGTTTAGGGCCATGACGCCTCGACATACGCATGAAGTTATAAGAGTTCCTATTAGCATACCAAACAGTACAGCTAGTAAATTGTAAGAAGATGTGCTGTTTTCATCAGCATGCCAAGTACGTATATACGCCTGCTGCCAACTCAGTTGAGTCACATTTGATGGAGAATAACATATTAAAGATCCCCTGTCAGACACTTTTGCCGGCTCCTTTGTTAAAAACTCATATGTAAGCAGCAAATTGACTCTGAAGCCTTCACAGCTCCATCGGTTACCCTTCACACGAACTTCTCTCAAAAATGGGTTTGAGGCAAAGTATGAAGATGACCATACCTCCCGAAATTCATTACCTCTCAAATCTAAAACCGCCAAATGCGGTAATGACGAGAACGTTTGGTCGTTAATCAATGCTATTTCATTATAACTTAAGTCCAATTCTTGCAAGGAATTAGAAGCTAGATTATTGGGTATAGATTCAATTTCGTTCATTGACAAATTTATTTCGAGTAGTGAGTTCATTTCGGTCAATGAGTTTACATCTAAGTTAGTTATTTGACAATTGCTTAGGCGTAAAATTCTCAGCGAAGGTGATTGGAATTTCGGTACTTCTGAAAAATAATTTCTGGATAAACTGAGTACTTCCAAACTAGTTGCCCTTGCAAATATTCCGAGTGGCAGATTATTTATACGATTTTCCGATAAGTCGAGATAAGTCAGCCGCGTCATTCTCACGAAAGCGTCTTCGTCAATGCGATTGATCTTATTCTTCGATAGATCTAGTTTTTGAATGTTGAAAGTGTTCTCGATTCTTAACCATGAATCGTAATTATTATTAGATAAATTAAGTGCTTTCAATCTCTGCCAGCCAACAATATAGCCGGGTAATGCTCCTGTTATACGATTTCCGGACAAATCCAATGACTCAACTCGCTGAAAGTTTTGAAGTTGTTCCGGAAACGTAACAAAATTGTTGTTAGCCAGAAGCAACACTTGAGCCTGAAAAATAAATTAATCATTTAGGTAACATGAGCAAAATTATTTTATTTCGTATTGCAAATTAAAGGTAGGCTAAGATAGACTCAATTTTGTTCCCTTTTTAGTACGTTTAGACTAGGGCTAATTTGGCGTTGACTTCTTCTTATTTTTTTTTTGCAACAATTTTTTTATAACAAACACTTAAAGAAGAAGGAAATCTTATCTCTATGAGAGATCTCTTCCAGCTACCTTCAGATGTGAGTAAGATGATTTTATTAAGTGGAATAGATCAAAAAAGGTATCTGCATACTAAAATATACTTAGGAAGTAGCCCACATTTAATTTGACCGGATAAGTAATATCGTTTCATACATTAAAGTTAAGACCACCAGGTAGTTCTGTGAGCCCGCGATCGGCACAGTCCAAATAGAGTAAATCCTCGTGGGTATAAGATCTGCAAGGTTCTTCTTGCTCTTCCTCCATCTCCGGCAGAGGGCTCAACAAAACCGTCGCTGGCAGCAGCCATAACCAGAGCGACAGAATTATGAAACCTGAAATCGTGATTTGAATAATTTTATATATAACATAATAGTACCACTTATGTTATAAGTACACGACTTCGCCAAAAAAATGGCATGTCTCAAAATAGTGTGGTATCTTTTCACAAAGACCTAAAGGATGGCTCTGTTATATTTAGACTCGTCGATTCTAATATCTTTTATATTTTGAAGTTATAACATCAAAATATACGGTAGAAAATGGAAATAATTGAAAATATGTGTATATTATTATATTAAAGCTAGGAGGGCGTTTCTCGAGGTTTTCGAACGAAAAAAAAAATTATCAATTCATAAAAAAACACAAAGAAAGGTTTTCGTAAAGTATCGTGTTTAACATCGTACATCTATAGTTAAATCAACATTTTCTATCTCGGTGCTGAACTGTAAGTTGTTCTATATAATGTAATAAGTAAAACTCTGTTCAATAACATTATTGATTTATTTATCACAGATTTAAAACTGAACCAGTCAAATGAAAATGCGTGATTCGGGCACGTTATAATTTGATAAGATTACAGAATAAGATTTATTGCATGTAACTTATAATCCTTACTAAATTTGAACATGATATTAAAAATTTAATCCAAACACGTGATAATTCTAACAAATATTCGGAATAGTAACATATAGTAGTAACGAATGAACTATATAGAAAATATATAAATTAACCAATTATTTCATGCCGGATTCAATAAATATTATCTCGAAGTTCTATAATATGATAAGATTTTGTTTACGGTGAATAAGAGGTCAGAGAGGGCGGTGGGAAATAACTATATGAAGAAGGCTAATGACTCGAAGTTACAAAAAAGTGTCTATGATATAAATGATATTGTTATCAATACACGAGAGCGTGTATTAAAAAAAAATAACCTGGCCGCTAAACAGTATACCTACGTATAATTTTGTTTCATCATCATCATGATTAACCCATTCTCGGCTCACTACAGAGCACGGGTATCCTCTCAATATGAGAAGGGTTTGACCATAGTCCACAACGCTGGACAGGTGCGGATTGGCAGACTTCACACGCCTTTAAGAACATTATGGAGAACTCTCAGGCGTGTAGGTTCCCTCACGATGTTTTCCTTCACCGTTGAATCAAGAGATATTTTAATTGCTTAAAAACGTTCATAACTCCCAAAAGTTATAGGTGTGTAAATTAATTTGTCCAAATTGTGTACTGATTTCTATTTAAACGTCTTGACAATGGTTTCGTTTGGCAAACTTCGAACGGAAATAAATCATTTGATAACATTATTAAACATGAGTGCATACCCATTAGTACCGTTCCTTCTTCCTCATGTTACTTTATCGTGCACTTTTTCTTCACAATTTTTGTAAGATCCAATTCACCTGCACAATTAACATTCACATCGACTACATTCACGTGTATTTATTGTTATATTCATATGGTTTGTGATTCATGTCCAAATTTGTATTGCAAGACTACCTATCTACAAATGTCAACGGATGGGCACCACAAGCTGTGTCAGGCAGTACATAAAGTACAGGTTGCTCATTTTCCGTGCGCTGATAAGATAATATTGAAAAAGAATGTTATGTTTATATAATCATCATCATCAACCCATTGTCGGCTTACTACAGAGGGTCTCCTCTCAATATGAGAATGGTTTGGCACTTTGGCCATAGTCCAACACGCTGGCCATGTGCGGATTGGCAGACTTCACACGCCTTTGAGAACATTGTGGAGAACTCTCAGCATGTAGGTTTCCTCACGATGTTTTCCATGTGATATTTTAATTGCTTTAAAACGCACATAACTCCGAAAAGTTAGAGGTGCGTGCCCGGGTTCCAACCCCCGACCTCTAATTAGGAGGCGGACGTCCTAACCACTTGGCTATCACAGCTACTATGTTTATATACTATGTTTATATAATAAGGGCGGTTGTTAATTTTAGTGTCTTGTGTCTAACCTTGGTCATAGCTTGATAAGGTTTATTTATGGAGTGTCAGCTAAATCAGTAATGCCGACAATACCAGCAAAGTTAAAGTTAAAGTCCTTGCTTATTGCCTTTTGACGACGTCCGTGGCGCAGTGCATTCGCTGTCGCATTATAAAGTTGGCGGTCCTGCGTTCGATTCCCGGCTCGAGTCTGGTCTGGTGGGAGGCTTCGGCCGTGGCTAGTTACCACCCTACTGACAAAGTCGTGTCGCCGAACGATTTAGCGTTCCGGTACTGTGCGTAGAAACCAATAAGAAGCGTAGGTTAACCATACTCCTAACATGTTAGCCCGCTACCATCCTAGACAGCATCATCACTTACCACCAGGTGAGATAGTCGTCAAGGGCTAACCTGTAGTGTAGAAAAAAAAGGCAGTCAATCGTGTTTCTTTAATTTTCTTCGTTAGTATTTAATATTTGTTTGAACTCATTTTGATTAATTTCGAACAACCTGTATACTGTAATGTTATCTAACCCGTCTTATCACTGATTAGGCGCGTATTGACTTATCGTTGTAGGTAACCAAGAAATAGTTTTGCTTAAATATAAATAACGCACGGCAAGGTTTTAAATCTAAAATTGTAATATTGTGAATATAATAAAATTATAAGGGCATAAGCCAATATTTTAAATTAAATAAAAACTTTAAATTTAAATTTATTTTAATATCATACTTCAATTACAAAGGTGATCGTGCATCAAGGAATTAATCACTAGAGTACGAGAAGACTCGATATACCTATATGACTATCTAAGGCTGCTGCAATGAAAAGAAAATTTTATTTTCTTATTATTATATAATAATTATAATTATTCTTTATATAATATTTTATATTATTGAGTTTGCACTTCAAGATTTTGTCTAGACTCACAATAGATAACAAAATTTCCATCCTAACAAAGTCGTGGGTAGCTCGTTCCTACATAAATGCAGGTACGTATTGTATAGTTTTACGTAAGTAACTCGTGCATAGAATGTAGTATGTATATTTTAACTATTACAAATCAACGCTGAAGTAAACTTTTCTGGTCTCAAAATTTGGTTGTTTTTGTACTGTGTATGATATAAAGATTATAGAATGTTTACACTTAGTGATATGTGTCAATACACTATTCTTTTTCTCGGAAGTTGTTACGTTTTTTTTTCAAATAGCAACCGCCATTGAAACATGTGTTTTCCATTTACATAAGTTAACAATCATTAAACCTGCGTAAATTAAAAAGATTTATGTAAATTAACCGTGGCCGTTATTTGCAGGAAACAAAAATGGCGGACAGTAATATCGGAATGAAATCTTTCTGATATCTCCCTAACAATGCACGATGATATTCTCATTTTCGGCTGTAAAAAGTTATCTTATTAACTTATAATCTTATTGATTTCAAATACATTTGAATTAGACCATCTAAAACTTATCTTAAAATTCAATGATGCCATCTAAATGCAACGTTATTAGCTGTGAACTATTGAAGGCAATCTGGCGTGACGTCATTGCTGCTCAAATCCTAAGTGCTCGAGGATTAAAATCAGGTGTCGAGTTTGCAAAAACGCGACACGTTCGCTTCCTTACGCCTGTCTGAACTTGTTTGTGGTCTCACCCCCGGCTCCTAAATAGGGAGGTAAAGCTTTCGATTATTGAAGACGCTTCTATATGGTGGTGAAACAATTTTGTTTCTTTAGTTTTTCTTTTAATGCTCATTAATAAAATATGAAAGGGCTTACATGAATTGTGAATTTCTGGATTAGAAAAATCTTTGTATTACCAAAAATTTCACGTTTATATTTGGAAGCGGTGATAGCCAAGCGGTTAGGGAGTCAGCCTGCTAATCGGAGGTCAGCGATTTGAATCCGGGCACGCACCTCTAACTTTTCGGAGTTATGTGCGTTTTTAAACAATTAAAATATCACTTGCTTCAACGGTGAAGGAAAACATCGTGAGGAAACCTGCACGCCTGAGAGTTCTCCATAATGCTCTCAAAAGGCGTGTGAAGTCTGCCATTCAGTACATGGCCAGCGTGGTGGACTATGGCCAAACCGTTCTCATATTGAGAGGAGGCCCGTGCTCTGTAGTGAGCCTGTAATGGGTTGATCATGATGATGATGATGATGATGATTTGGATTTTGTTACGGAATTCTTTGCCTGCGGGTCTAACTCGCACTTATCACTATTTAACGCCGTATTAACTGTTCCCCGCGGTTTCATCTGCGTTAAATAACGCGCGTAAAAATGCTTACGTTGATTTTAATGTCGCATTATCTTCTATACCTGCATGCCTGAGAGTTCTCAAAGGCGTCTGTTGTCTGCCAATCCGCACATGGCCAGCGTGACGGACTACTTCGACCCGTACTGTGTAGTGAGCTGGCAATGGGTTGATCATAATCTTCTATACTGTACGTCTAAATCATGCTTAAAAGGCAACGTTTTATATACGTAAGGTTTTGTTGATAATAAAATCAGTTAATTAGAGTTAAGGATTAATAATAAGTTATTATTATATAGGGATAAGTAAACAATGATGATTTAAAATCGCCAAGAAAGAGCTCTTTCTTAATAGAAATCAGTGGACTGTGTTGCGGTCTAATGAAAACCAATAATGTTGTATGTTGATATGCTGATCTTGCTCCACTTTTTCAATAATTGCGTCCCTTTTAGCCCTTACTGATCGAGGCGCAGCTTTGACAGCAAAATTTTGTTTCAAATCAAATTGAAAATGTTTAAACTAATTATTTACTTGCATAAGTACCAGTTACGGTACTAGTCTACGGAATCATATAACAAAGCTTTTGTCCGTCGGTCTTGTCAACGGGTTACATATTATGAATTAAAATGATATGACCACCGATTTTGTGTTTCCGTTGGAGCTTTATCACACAATTAAACAGATTATCAAAAACCAAGAATATACACTGTTTCATTTTCACCGTGGTACGAAGCCCTTTGTTTGCGTGTTCAACTCGCGTTAAGCAAGATTTCTGGACGACAAGGATGGTGCTGTGTAAGAAAAGTTTTATAACGAAAACTAGATAGGTATGCTTATTCGTTTAGAGATTGAAATTAAATGAAAATAAATCTATTTCATTGTAAATGTAAATTGGGTAATAAATAAATTATATTACAACTATGGTACACGATAAAACAAGTAAAACCCAGAAATACCTAAAAAATAAATAAGAGATTTTTTTATACACCATAATTTTTTTTAGCCCACAAGTGATGATGCAGTCTAGGATGGTAGCGGACTAACCTGTTAGGAGAATATGGTAAACTCTTATTGGTTTCTGCGAGACATTGTGCCCGAACGTTAAATCTCTTGGCGACACGTCGTTGTCGGTAGGGTGGTAACTTGCCTCGGCCGAAGCCTCCCGCCAGACCACACTCGAGCCGGGAATCGAACCCAGGTCCTCCAATTTTGTAATGCAACAGAATATCCGCTGCGCCACGGAGGTCGTCAAAACATTTTTATCGCTAAAAACAGATTATGCTGTCCTCTGATAGGTATTATACAGAAAGCGCAGAACCTGTTTAAAACTTCCCATATTCGTTAAATACGGCTTGTTATACCATCATATTTTGGGAGTATGAAAATTTTCAAATTTCTACACCGATTTGCTTGCGGCGTTCAATAAATAAGGATACAGCCCATTAGAGGCGGTCCAGCAAATCTTTGGCCGCCGAACGGCACTTACTTAGACTTAAACTGTTCCCGAGAGCTATTTCCCGGAGATTTGGGATTGCCACGGACGTCTCAGATGTACGAGTTGTTGCTGAACAAGATAATTTCATAATTGTATTGCTATTACTGGTATCAAGATAAGTTCTCGACAGAAAGCTTATTTTAGCTAAGAATTTAAGAGTATGAAGTAATTTTCAGAGTTATTTATTTTATAAAATTAGCATCATCATCATTATCAATCGATTGACGACCACTGCTGGACATAGGTCTTTTGTAGGGATTTCCAATGTCAGCGGGTCGCTTGTATCCAGCGGCTCCCTGCGACTCGGTTAATGTCGACTGTCCACGTCTTTGGGGGTCGTCCAATGCTAGGTTTACCGGTGCGGGGTCACCATTCCTGCACCTTGGGACCCCAACGTCCATCGGTTCTTCGAGCATTGCCACTTCAGGTTCTCAATTCGCTGAGCGATGTCGGTAACTCTGGTTCTTAATCATATATACAATTAAATATTACTTGCTTAGCTGTGAAACACTTAAAAACGAACTCACTTAAGAATCGTCATGCCTGTGAGCTCTCCAAAAAATTTATAGGCGCACTTCATCATCATCATCATCATGATCAACCCATTACCGGCTAACTACAGAGCACGGGTCTCCTCTCAATATGCGAAGTGTTTGGCCCTAGTCAACCACGCTGGCCAATTCACACGCCTTTGAGAACATTATGGAGATCTCTCAGGCGTGCAGGTTTCCTCACGATGTTTTCCTTCACCGTTGAAGCAAGTGATATTCTTTTTTTAAAAACGCACATAACTCCGAAAAGTTAGAGGTGGATGCCCGGATTCGAACCGCCGACCTCTGATGAGGAGGCTGACGCCCTAACCACTTGGCTATCACCGCTTCAAGGCGGGCTTACATACAATAAAGTAGGTAAGTTGGTATAATCATCTTACTCACATCTGAGGGTAGCTGAAAGAGATCTCTAATAGAAATAAGCTTTCCTTTGTACACCTTTATATAAGCGTTTGATATCAAATATTTGGTACAAAAATAATAAAAATATTAAATAAAATAAATAAGTACTAAAATGAAAACAATAAAACTTTCATCTTACATCAATTTAGAGCCAAGGGAATTATAAGGTCCGTCGGAGAGATCAATTGCTGACCCTTCCGTATCTTAATACCCGGGGATCAAGAAAATATAATACCGTATTTATTTGTGCCCGCTAAGGATATGCCCTTCATATGTTAAGATGTTTGACCCTTGAAACGAGATAAGGGCAATTTGCTGTTACTTTGCGATGTTTTTTGCGATCCGCTATAATAATATTTTATTCAACCTTAACAATTATGATTCATGTATTATGGATATTTTAACTGCCTTTTTTTAGGAATGCAACAAAGGACGTCCGTACAACACCATAGCATACCTAAATAGATTTAACACTCTTGTCTGGGGCTTCTTCATCCTATGGCCCATGAGCATTTGCAGTACCGCCGAACTCATCCCTTATCGATTTTGTTGTAGTTAGTAGTTTAAGTGCGTTTAGTTTGGTTTTATTGATTTTCTGTTATTGTTTTATTGTTAGATACCTTAGTATAACTAGGATAAGTTAATTTACATAACCTTTAATTGCATGAGGTTTTTGCCTGTAAGTGGCTAAACATTTTTGTGCTGTACCTCAGTGCAAGGTACTGAAACTTGTATAAATGTTTTGGCTGTTGGCGAACCAAATAAATTAAAAAAAAAAAAAATAACCAGGCTTCACACAGAAACGCTGAATATGAATAACCTTTAGTTGGATAATACATTTATGATTGTCTTGCATGTGGTAGCCTTGTGATTAGTACGTCTGTCATACCTAAATAGGTTTATCACTCTTTTCTTTGGGCTTCTTCTGCCTATCGCGATATTACTATTTTCTTCAACCTTAAGAATTATGATTCATGTATTATGAATATTTTAGCTGACTTTTTTTCAGGAATGTAACAAAGGCCGTTCTTGCAACACTCTGTCATACCTAAAGAGGTTTAACACTCTTCTCTGGGGCTTCTTCTACTTGTCGCCCATGAGCTTTTGCTGATGCGTTGCCGGCTGAACTCATCCCTTATCGATTTAAACTAGGCTTCACTACGAAACGCTGAATATGAATTAGCTTCTGTTAGATAATACATTTATGATTGTCTTGCATGTAATAGCCTAGTGGTGGTGGATGTCCGCCTCCTAATTAGCGGTCAGGGTTTCTGTTCCGGGCACGTACCTCTAACTTTTCGGATTTATGTGCGTATTTAAGCATTTGAAATATGACTTTTCAACGATGAAGGAAGACATCGTTAAGATATCTGCATGCCTGAAAGTTCTCCATAATGTTCTCAAAGGCGTGTGAAGTCTGCCAATCCGCACATGGCCCAGCGTGGTGGACTATGGCCAAAACCCTTCTCATATTTAGAGGAGACCCGTGCTCTTTAGTGAGTTAGTAATGATGTATTATGATAATGATTCAGAATTAACATATCAAACATATTGTAGTTATATTATGATCTGAATTATAATTATAATATATTTCGTAATAAAACAGTCATCATGATCAACTCATTACCGGCTCACTACAGACCACGGGTCTCCTCTCAATATGAGAAGGGTTTGGCCATAGTCCACCACGCTGGTCATGTGCGGATTGGCAGACTTCACACGCCTTTGAGATCATTATGGAGAACTCTCAGGCGTGCAGGTTTCCTCACGATGTTTTCTTTCTCCGTTGAAGCAAGTGATATTTTAACTGTTTAAAAGCGCATATAATTCCGAAAAGTTAGAGGTGCGTGCCCGGATTCGAACCGCCGACCTCTGACTAGGAGGCTGACGCCCTGACCACTAGGCTATCACCGCTCATAATAAAACAGTGGTAGTTATTAATCAACAAAGTAATTTAACCTAACATAACATATACCTACTAATACTTTCCATCTTGGTTATTTTTACTCAAGTAGGTACTAAGTACACATTCGTAAGACGGTATTTACTCAACACACTCCACGTAAAATATGCTGAGTATTTAGCGTACCTATTTGAAAGAGACTTTGTCTTCATTTCTATCCGCTCCTTCGATCGCTCTCGGCTTCAGATGTCAATCCTTTTACGTTAGGCATGCCCCTTTTATCAATATTATATCGATGAAATGTTAAAATGAGTAACATAAATAGATTCTACTATTTAATAAGTTTAATAATACGATAGCGTTTAACGTGATAGTGTTCATTCCTTGACAGTACGAATTACCATATTGTATCGATAAAATTAACGCTGGGGTATGTAATTTAATAGATATGCTTGTTTGAATAAGTCATGATTATATAGGTTCTTGGAGCCAAGTCAATAACTCCTTCGCGCCAAGAACCTCAAGAATTCAATAATTACCCACATTTGAACTCTTGATGATTTTGCTAACACAATTTAGACGGTAGCAATCAATTTTGTACAAGCATGCTTTGCTATAAATACGGGTGGTTATTGCCTTTCGGAGCATTCTCGCTAGAGACGTTGGACCGTTCGGACCTCATAATTATGGTCGCAATAAAAGTGTAATCCCGCAAGTTGTGGTTTTATTTACTATTAGCGAAAGTAATCAAAAACGTGACATCAGCCATGCTGATGTCACAATATAGGTACTTGTTTGCGCATATAATCATGACATATGCAACAGTTTGCCAGTAGAATTCATTAAAAAAACGAAAACAATTATCTGTATCAAAGCATACGGTGTCACCCATATAAAATTGTGAAAGACTGATATGATCACATGCAGGATGGAAAGGTACAAACTTTCAAATAATCTTTTAAGAACGAACGCTGAAATTTTACATTCTTAACTAGTTAGATTAATATATAAGGCTCCATCAAGTTATACATACTACAGTCTCGTTCTATATTGACGTATCCAACAACTATCGATACATTTTAAGGTGGCAGTTCAATCACTAAACCATTTTAAGTATTGATGGCAGCAGAATAAAACAGCATTGAGTCGATGTCGCATACGTAAACCCTTCGTCGGGAAACAGGCTTATTCTTCCGATGAGTGCTATCGCCCGTGGCCTTTTAGACCTCCCGCGGGGCTGAGCCTTTTACAGTGTGTACGCGGCTTTATACGATCGACATTCAATATGAATTTCAGATAGGTTAGACCGGTAAGCTGTTCGGGGCTTGACAAATAGACTTGTGATCGGTTGGTATACTGTAAGTGCAGTTTTTATGGAGGTTTTTTTTTGTGTACATTGAAAATTTAACGCTTTTGCTTATAGCTTTATCAGTGAATGTGGTATTCATGTGACGATTATTATAGATATTATTACACACCTTTATAATTTACGATAAACGTAAATTCGTTCGGAGTTAGGAAATATTTAACTGGTTGATAAGATTGAAAATATATTTAAAGCTTTTGTTTATAGCCTTATTTGTAAATGTGATGATTATTTGATGATTATTATTGATATTATTACATACCTTTATAATTTACTAAATATGTACATTCGGTCTGGGTTAGGAAATATCGAACTGGCTGTTGATAAGATATTGAAAATATATTTACCGCTTTTGCTTATAGCTTTATTAGTGAATGCGATGTGACGATTATTATTACATACCTTTATAATTTACGAAAAATGTATATTCGCTCTGGGCTAGGAAATATCTAACTGGCTGTGGATAAGATATTGAAAATATATTTAACGCTTTTGCTTATAGCTTTATTAGTGAATGCGATGTGACGATTATTATCGATATTATTACACACCTTTATAATTTACGATAAATGTAAATTCGTTTGAAGCTAGAAAATACTTAACTGGCTGTTGATAAGATGGTGATGATAACGACTAGAATTTACCTTAGTGAATTATTAATGCTGACATTTATTCTCGTTAACGTATTGTTTGTATTAATATATGTATCGTTGACGCATAGGAACATCTGGTAAAGTTTGAGATACGAAATAAGTAGGCAAGTTTCCCGAGATAAAAGTATACACATTTCCTTTGCAAAAGTAACCGAGAGCGCCCCGTAGCGAGGAACTAGGCAAAAAGTCATAACGAAAATTAAATACGCTTTGATAAATTTTTGTCAGAAGCCACATCTTATTCCGAAGTTGCGGTAAGTTTCCATAAAGTTATAGTTTCTCAAAGCCCGTCGAGAAACTGCGGGAACATTCCAGAAAATGAAGAAGCAAAGCATCCGAGTGAAACGAAGGCGGTGGCTGAGGCGGAATAAAGTTGACATTTTTGCAAAGCTACGTTAGAATTTCAACAAAATTAAATGTGGCACTACACGAAATGAAAATAGTGTGAGCGGGCGTCTTCTCTGCCCCACCTCCCCCCGCCCGCCTCTCAACTCCCGCCCTACATTTGTTGTCTAGTTAAATCTGCTTTCACAGTACGGGTGAAGCGAATTCGATTAAATTGGATTAATTAGAGTTTTGAAATTCTTTTTTTGATGTTTCAATAATTTATGATTGCAAAAAATTTGGTAGATATTAGAGTTTTTTTGACAGAGAGGTTGACTATCGTGAGACTCTTAGTCTACCTGAGGTACCCAGTCACGGTTATTACAACGAATAAGATAACAATCATTAAAACCCAACAATCCGTATTGGAACAGCGTTGCAGGTTCAACCAGAGGCCTGACGATTGCCTTTGGCTAGACATGCCAATCACCAGTAACAACTAGTCTGATCGTCTCTTTTTTAAGCAGAGTTCAAAAAAAGCAGGTTTCTTTTATGACTCGGCTGTTTTTTATGATTATTATTACAGAACTCCGTCATTTATTAAGACTACTTGAACAGAAAAAAATTACATATAAAATTGTCTTTTGGATGGAATATACTTTTCACCAAAATAACGTAGGTTACGTTATTTTGCTTTAGAGATATATTATTTTTGTCGTGATTTTAAACTACATTGTAGATGGCATATTAAAAAATAAATATATATATTTTTAAATCTATACATCCGGGTAACATCCAGTGAGGGATGAAAAACCTTTATTTGATCCCACTTCTTTATAATATGTCTGCTGTTTCTTGACATTAAGCCCCGCGCGAAGACAAGAAGCGCTTATTTCTGCTGAAAACTCCTATGTATTATTTTTTATCCATAGCCAGTTAGTTAGTTGGTTACCTTCACCCGGTGGTAACCGATGATACAGTATGATGGTAGGGGACTAAACTGTTAGTGTTATAGGAAACCCATACTACTAATTGGTTCCGCAAATTTCTAAACACTAAATCGTTTGGCCTTTCTAAGGCGATAACTAGCTACGACCGAAGCCTCCTACCAGACCTTCAACTATACAATGCGACCCACTATTGTAATATTATTCTCATATGTTGTTATACAGTAGGGATAATGTATTTAATCTCATATGTCACCCTACCGACAAAGACGTGTCGCCGAGCGATTTAGCGTTCCGGCACGATG
This sequence comes from Lasiommata megera, assembly GCA_928268935.1. Classification (NCBI taxonomy): domain Eukaryota; kingdom Metazoa; phylum Arthropoda; class Insecta; order Lepidoptera; family Nymphalidae; genus Lasiommata; species Lasiommata megera. Next base: position 6,294,290 of record OV743308.1, on the reverse strand, counting down.
TCGCGTAGAAACCAATTAGGAGTGTGGGTTTACCATGCCCCTAACAGGTTAGCCCGCTACCATCCTAGACTGCGTCATCACTTACCATCGGGTGAGATTGCCGTCAAGGGCTAACTTGTAGTGGATAAAAAAAAAATGTTACAAACATTAGGTACATCTTATTCTAATCAGAAATTTTTAGTCCGTCTGTAACACCATCCAGAAACGGTGTACAGCTCAGCATATGCCGTGCTTATATAAAAAAAAAAACAAGTAGCTGATTTTCAGCTGAGACCAGACATAGAAATATGGTTCGCGCAAATTGAAAAGTTAATGGGTAGTTTTAACCAAAAAGCCGTTGCCAAGAGGGGCGAGATGCAAACGAGAGGCAACTGCACATTAGCACAACGAATAACCTCTGTCGCGGCGACTATCGCGCCACACATAAACTACCCCGAACATTACCAAACACACACACACGGTCTGTTGAAACGTGCAACATGAAAATGCTATATTATTCCCACCTTATAGATAAAAAAAAAATGATTGTATCCTCTTTGAATTTCTTAATAAAGAAGCGGTGATAGACTAGTGGTTAGGACGTCAGCCTCCTAATCAAAAGTCGGCGGTTCGAATCCGGGCACGCACCTCTAACTTTTCGGAGTTATATGCGTTTTTAATAAATTAAAATATCACTTGCTTCAACGGTGAAGGAAAACATCGTGAGGAAACTTGCACGCCTGAGAGTTCTCCATAATGTTCCCAAAGGCGTGTGAAGTCTGCCAATCCGCACATGGCCAGCGTGGAGGACTATGGCCAAACCCTTCTCATATTGAGAGGAGACCCGTGCTCTATAGTGAGCCGGCAATGGGTTGATCATGATGATGAAGAAACCGCACCCAAGGAGTATACAAGCACTACTACTATCTAGACGCTGCCTCTCCGTGGAACTAGAGGTTCACTTTCCCTACCTACTACAGTTTCAGTTAGTACCTAGTAACTTGACCATAATGATGCGACATATTATTTCTGTAAATTGTAATGCTTTTGTTTATCATATATTCTCTTTCAACTATTTGACGTCCACTAGTGGGTCTTTTGTTGAGCCCGATTAGTGCTTAAGGATAATGCCACAAACTTGGTCGTCTGTGACATGATTTGTGAGAAGCAATAAGATCTATTCTTACTTGCTAGAGTTCGAGCATTTGGAATTAGAACAGTTAATAGTTAAGCTTTAATCAATTCTGTCCAAGGTTGTAGAAAACACAACAAATCGTAGGTTGTAGTCGTAGTCTGGAATGGTAGTCTGGGTCACTCAATATCACACAATATGTTTCGCCTCGTTCTCAGAATAAACAGACTGCAGTTGCGACATAAAGGGGTATTTATGCCTGTTATCTACGGCGTAGAATTATACACAGAATTTATAAACAAGAAAATTCTTGAATGGTCTAGATTTGAGAAATTCTAAAAACGAGTGAAGCAGGTATGTATTCTTGTCTTAAAACGTAAGTGATTAAAACAAAAATGTTTACTTTATTTCCTGATGTCACGAGTCCTTCTACCAACTAATATCATAGATACAAAGATTTTGTTTTTTTAATGATCTAACGAAATTAGGATAGAGTTAAGGCTAAGCCTCTCTGGAGTACGTTCCGCGATTTGTAGCTTTCGGTGTTTAAAATCTAATCAATTAAATATAATTTGTGTTAGCTTGGAGTGCATCGTGCCTAGGTACATGCCTGAGAGTTCTCTATAAAATTATCAGAGGCATGCGATGTCAACCAATCCACACTTAACCAAAGCTAGAACCCTTTTCAGAGAGGGGACCCGTTTCCCATATTGGGCACGGATAATAATGATCAGGATAAAATAATAGTTCATTTATATCAAGTAGTACCTACTTTTGATACTCTTTTGATGGTTCCACTCTTTCTATTTTAGCGATCTTCTACCAATATTTCGGAAGTTAAATTCAACTGCATGAAAACAAATTGAGCAACGGTATCATTTTAACAGTATTTTATGTTATAGTATAGTAAGTAAGTATAGTATAGTATAGTATAGTATAGTAAGTATAGTTGATAGTTTACTAATTCATAATTTATATTAATACGCCTACTTACTTACTTACTTAAAGACTTCAAGCATTTTTAAAACGTCAAATCTATCATGTACCTATAGACTATATATGCCCGCGACTTCGTCCGCGTAGATTAGGGGTTCTTAAAAACTTCTTATAAGCCACCAATTCAAAGGCAAGCTGAAGCTACAGTTCATTGACGTGAAATTCAGTTTTTCGTGAATTTTGCGTGAAATGTAACGGGATAAAAAGTATTCTATGTCCGTCTCCCGGTTCTAAGTTACCTGCCCATCGATTTATAGATTGTTGTACTACTATTTAAATGTATGGTAAGCGTTATAACTTAACTATCCATGTGTATAAATGCCATCAAGAGCACACTATCGTAAGGCTAATGTTCCATGATCGCGTTCCCTACGTAGCTTATAAACTTCTTTGCTACGAGTATATCTACTTTCACAGCGTCTCGAGCACCGTTTTGTTTTCTTATATAGGTCGGAGTTGTAACGACTTATGAGACTGCGCGGGTTGATCGATTCGGTATCGGGTTAGATAACAACACCTCGAGCCGTGTGACGTCATTAAATTTACCTGCTTTGTTTATTTTTATAATGAATTTGATTCGCATTGATAATACTTATACCAGTGATAGCTCAGTGTTTAGGGCGTCCGTCTTCTAATAAGAGGTCGGGGGTTCGAAACCGGGCACGCATGTCTAACTTTTCGAAGTTATGTGCGTTTTTAAGCAATTAAAATATCACTTGCTTCAACGATGAAGGAAAGCATCGTGAGGAGACCTGTATGTTGAGAGTTCTCCATAGTGTTCTGAAAGGCGTGTGTCCGCTCATGGCCGGCGTGGTGGACTATGGCCAAACTCTTGGCACAGTCCAGGCCATAGTCCACCACGCTGGCAGACTCCGAGAGTTATTACTACAGAGAATAATAATTAGGTACTAATTAAAAAAAAAATTAAATAAAAATGTTTGGCATGGCAACATGATCATATACGATTACCTACGATACGAGTATTTTTATGTACCTACCGCGTCCTTTACAACTTTTATAGCTATTAAGTAAGATTTTTCTCATTAATTGGAGCAACCTCTTACAATCATGTACCTAGTCATTGATTTTCTTTCTACATAATAGAGGAGAAGAATACAAACCTGGGAGCTTTTATGTCAGTAATAGGATAATCCTACCTTTTAGAATTAATTGTATTACGAGTTCATAAAAATTGGCATTAGGTCTATTAATTATTATGATCAATCATTCTAGAAATTCTACCATAAATTTTTAACTTTTTTTAGGGCTGTTCTTTCGCTTAACTGAATTAATATAATTGTACATATAATATAGGAAAAGGTCAATTATTTTCCTGAATTCGGTATCTACCTAGTTAATACTATTATTATATTAATGACTGACTGACTGAGTGACTTATAAGGGATCTCTTAACGATCAAACCCAGTGGTCAAACCGATGGATCGGACTGAAATTTGACATAGCTATGATGTTCTACGGTAACGTATAGAATTTCTTTTAGAAAAATCATCACCCAAGAAGGCAAAACAGATAAAATTATTTTGATTTTGGAGTAGTGGTTATTTTATCCGACTACGGATAACGAGAGTTTAGGTTTGATTCTCAACTCTGAATTGTTGGGTTTTATAGTAAAAAAATCTTAGTTAATATAATAGAAATTGATAGTGTACTTAATAGTGCATCGGAGAGCATCTTAAAGCAACCACTAAATGTGATGATAAATAAATTCCGTCACACAACGTTAGAGAAGCGTGGTGGGTCTATACTCTGAAACCCTCGATCTCGCTTACGTCGTTAAAGGTTATGTCGTAGTTATTATCATGAGGAAAATCAATTATTCAGATCACTTAGTTTGAAATTGTGTTAAAATGAAAATTTATGTATATGCACTATATAATATATTTTTTCATACACCATAAGTTAGTCGTTGACGGCATGCCACCTGATGGTAAGTGATGATGCGGTCTAAGATGGTAGCGGGCTTACCTGTTAGGGGTATAGTAAGCCCATACTTCTAATTGGTATCTACACGACATCGTGCCGGAACGCTAAATCGCTTTGGCGACACGTCTTTGTCGGTAGGGTGGTAACTAGCCACGGCCGAAGCCTCCCACCAGGTCAGACTAGAGCCGGGAATCGAACCCAGGACCTCCAACTTTGACACTGAGGTCGATAAACCTCAGATACAACATCTGTAAAGTCAGTGTTGGAACATTTTATATATTTCTTCAGTTCCGTATCATTTAATTTATTCACAGGCCTACCAGTAAATATATGCAATTGGCTCTAGTCCATTTACGGTAATTAGGAAACTGAACACTTTACTAGATTCATATATTTTTTACGGACTCTAAATTATATTGTTTTTTCGTTCATTGAGAGTTGAGTATATTTATTCAATTAAACAGTGAGTGAGTATCGAAAGTTGTGAAACTGTCCTGCCTAGTGGTTAGGACGTCCGGCTCCTAATCAGAGGTCGGGGGTTCGATCACGGGCACCGCTTACTTTGCGGTGTTACGTGCGTTTTTCAAGCAATTAAAATATCACTTGCTCCAACGGTGAAGGAAAACATCGTGACGAAACCTACATGCCTGAAAGATCTGCATAATGTACTCGAAGGCGTGTGCAGTCTGCCAATCCGCAAATGGCCAGCGTGGTGGACTATAGTCAAACCTTTTTCATATTGAGAGGAGGCCCGTGCTATTTGAGTGAGCTTATGTGAAGTATCAAAAAAAACTATACAAATTAGCCACGTAGAAATTTATAATAGAGAAGTCGCCTCTCAGTATGCTACGAAACAACCTTTCTGTCTTTCCCTTCCACCTCACATAAATTTTACTAGTTAGGTACCACTTAATAGGCTACATCAGATTCCTTATCGAATTATCAAACCTCTAACGTACCATATTCAAAGCATCCCTGCTTTTCCGGATAGTAATGACCCCTATATGTGACCAATAACTTCTGCAAACTTGCTCACAGTCTAGAAAATCTTAGCGAGAGCTGCCTAAGCTTCATATATCCTTTGTGCCTTTAGAAATAAGGGTGCTTATAGTTTGGAGAGGTAGTCGTTGGTGTGCATAAATAGGGTTGTCAATGTATAGGACATTAGAGGCACAATGCAGTAATTATATCAGCGTCTTAGAAAGCCCCTAACCAGCCCCTTAACAGTTTTGCACAGTATCGGAAGGGCATTAGTGCATTTCCCGGTAATGCTTCTAAAGACGGTTGGTGTACGATGACCAAAACGATCGCTTGGTGGCACAACATTGAGTTTAATTAAAAACAGGTTTTTTTTTATATTAATTTGCCCTACGTGGTGAAAAGTGTAATAAATATATAGAATTCTATTAAATTATATACGATGTAAATAATAGAAAATAATGTAATTGAAAATTATAAATTGTGTACGATAATGTATTAATTAGGAGATGATAGGACTGGTATATGCGTTTCGGAGAAAGTCCAAAAAAAAAATAGTAGAGAAAAAATTATCTAAAATAGTTTTCAGTGACAATGAGATATGTATATAACAAAAAGGTAAAAATTACCAGGTTAAGTTAGCGGCGGGCTTCTTTTTAACCCAGGCGTATTTTGAGCACTCTTAGCTTTACTTTTATGTTTCTAATGTCACCACCATTCATTGCGGTCAAGAAAAATTTCACCCATCAAAAGCAGCTTTATTTGAATATAGTGTTTTCGATTTTGATTTGATGCATAAATTTAAGGAGATCATATAACGCATCTTAATATTTCTGACTATGTGAGATGGAATGTAAGATCAATGGTATATTTATATCGAAATCAGATGGGTTTCAGAACCGACATCGATGTTCCAGTACAAATTGGCTGGTCCTGAAAGTCCGATCTTCGGGGAAGCTCTGTTCAATTCAGACCGTATATCCTTATGTTGCAGATTTAGCATAAATTAATTCAAAAAAGTAGATAGTAGTAAAAAAGAATGTGACTTAAATTATAACGATGTTATTTAGAAGTATCATATTTGATCTTTCTTAAAAACTAATTATATTACAATTCAAATTATAAATAATCGTCCAGGAATTACATAATTACTATTGCGGATTACATTTATTGAAATACCAACTCTAACAAAGCCTTCTTTTATTTCAGCATTACGTAACAATCCACGTATTATTTAACAGGTTGATCATCACATGATCAAAATGTTAATTCAATCAGAGTTTAATTTCCCAGTGCAACTGGCCCCCGGCTAATTTAGAAGCATCGGCAAGTAAAGTGCTTCTTGTGTCCGCGCCGGACTCCAGACTCCGTCTCAGGCTGAACTTGTTCAAGTTACGGTCACCACTCAGGACAACTTAGAATCAATATGTGATCCTTTGATAAAGTTTTGGTCTGGTCAGCGTATGAAGCACAATAATATGTTATAATTGGCATTAAGTCGATTCTGGTTGAGAGCCTAACATTTCTACGTAAGTTGATTAATCGTTAACATATTCTTGATTTTTGATCCAGCATTTCATAAAAGTTTGAATGACGAGACTTGTTTAACTCTTTTCATAAGCTTGTTTGTTATTTATAAATAATATATATATACGATATAAAAAATATAATTTAATATTCTAATAAGAGGTCGGGGGTACCGGGCACGCACCTCTAACTTTTCGAAGTTATATGCGATGTTTAAGCAATTAAAATATCACTTACTTCAACGTTGAAGGAAACCATCGTGAGGACAACCAGCATGCCTTAGAGTTCTCCATAATGTTCTCAAAGGTGTGTGAAGTCTGCCAAACCGCGCATGGCCAGCATGGTGGACTATGGCCAAACCTTTCTCATATTGAGAGGAGACCCGTGCTCTTTAGTGAGCCGGCCCAGTGACCTTGATAAACAACAATTCACTGACAAATTAAGTGTATTACATTAGTTTGCCAGTTAATAATAAATGGAATGGTTCTTAACTAATGCACAAACTGAAAGTGCCGTAAACCTATTTTTTCTTGTAAAGGAAATAAATATTTTTATCCACCCAAATTACTCACAGTATAACAAAAAGAGCTCACTGTTTCTGCTACATTTTGTATGGGACTTCATTTCAAGTACATCATTATTATAGGAAGCGGTGATAGCCTCGTGGTTAGGGCGTCAGCCTCCTAATCAGAGGTCGGCGGTTCGAATCCGAGCACGCACCTCTTACTTTTCGGAGTTATTTGCGTATTAAAAAAAAAATATCACTTGCTTCAACCGTGGTTGGCAAAGGAAAACATCGTAAGGAAACCTGCACGCCTGAGAGTTCTCCATAATGTTCTCAAAGGCGTGTGAAGTCTGCCAATCCGCACTTGGCCAGCGTGGTGGACTATGTATGACCAAACCCCTCTCATATTGAGAGGAGACCCGTGCTCTGTAATGAGCCGGTAATGGGTTGATCATGTTTGTATGTACTATTATAGTATCGAAGATAAATACACGGACACTTCAAACGTTATCTTTAATTATTTTAGAAACATGTAAAAAGATAAGTGCATTACTATATAAACAAGATATCTAGAAGCTTATAACCTATTTGCGTAATAAAGTACGATCTATGATACAATATTAAACGTAAGCAAGCAAAAAGGTGAGTGTATTCGGCCAGTGAAAGCTTTAAATGTATTAAACCAACCCTTACATTAAGAGAACCTTAAAATCACGCGAAGGGTTGAAACAGAGTCTAAGTAACCTCTAAGACGAAGTTCAACCGACGACAACTAAACTCCTAATTGGCAAATCGAATTACGACAGGGAATCGAACCCCCGATCCAGCACTTAATAGTAGATCCTTTTAACGGTTTAGTAGAGATCCCTCTTGCGAGACGATATTGGCCAATTAAGGTATGAAATGCTTGAACGGACCTTTTTGTATCGTCTTTGAAGGATCTATCTGAGAGTACCTATTTATAGTCACATATCAAATTCTAGAATATCTGTATGAATAGATCGTGAGTCTTTTGTTTGTCTGTTTAAATAAAGTTGTAGCTGTTTTATCTACCAATTAGAAAGTGGAGTTACTGCTGTACCAAATTGGTTATCACTGTATAATGATAAAATAGCATCTTATGTACTCTTTTATAAACGGATTACGGGCTATTACAAATAGAGAAAAATTGAAAAATTGGTATTTATTAAAAATACAACCTTTTTAACTACCAAGTAAAAAAAAAAAAAACTTATAACAGTTTTTATATGTTATAAGTTTTAAGTATGTATGTAACAGATTTTTACATGTTATATGCATACTTAAAACTTATTGGCGAAATCTATAAGTGAATACTTTCAATGAAGCTCAGTACTTTTAGATTAGCGAATTGAAATTTGTTATGCCCTGACCGGGTCTCATGTCTGTTAGATATGAAAACAAATAAATAAATAAATAAATTGAAATAGGTCAAAGATGGTTGAATGTCTTTGATAAATGGTACGTACATAAAACTCTATTCAAAGTGAAAGCTATTCTAAGCTATAATCTGAGTGGGCGACGTAGGCGTGGCGTGAAGTGGATATAGTATATCCGTATATCCGCGCGTAGCTATATCCGGGCATATCCGCTCGGGGGCGGATCAGCCGGATCAGCAACAGGTGGGGGATGAGCCGCTCGTAGATCCGCCCACAGGCACGTGCTCTATTCTCTTTTCACTTTTTGTTCACATTCTTATATTTACGTTTGAAACGAACCAAGCGTAATACTTAGCAATTTACATTGCTATATAATATGAATAGGTGATTTTATTTGAAGAGTTTAAGTTTGATTAATTTAATGACAAAATATGTATTTGTATCGCTTTGTAGTGGCGGATAAGTAAAGTGATGTAATGTTACCTTTCATAAAACGAATTATTTATTGCTATATGGTGTATGGGTTTAGGAAAAGGACTAGCCAACTTGAAAACAACATTCCAGACGTGATGGCGTTTATATTTGCGTCCTTCATGTGCTCAATTATAAGACTTGACTATTTGACGACCTCCGTGGCGCAGCGTGCGCGCTGTTGAATTATAAAGTTGGAGGTCCTGGGTTCGATTCCCGGCTCGAGTCTGGTCTGGTGGGCGGCTGCGGCCGTGGCTAGTTACCACCCTACCGACAAAGGCGTGTCGCCAAGCGATTTAGCGTTGCGGCACGTTGTCGTGTAGAAACCAATTAGGAGTATGGCTTTACCATACCCCTAACAGGTTAGCTCGCTACCATCTTAGACTGCATCATCACTCACCATCAGGTGAGATTACCGTCAAGGGCTAACTTGTAGTGGATAAAAAAAAAAAAAAAACTTGGGATAACCAGCACATCTTATGATTGCTATCACTTTTATTTTTTTTCCGCTGGGAAATGCGTTTACGCATCCCCTCCGGGTATGTAGGACTCGCCGGCGGCCAGACTGGCGACCAAAATACCCACTAAAACCCAGCGATGCTCCTACGCGTCGCCTGGTGGCTGGGTCACGGGAACACCCGCGCACAAGACCGCAACCCAACCAGCGGCGTCCGCCGAGGCAGACTCTCCACTAAGATTGCCATCATGCGAGCAGATTGATCAACCGATGATTTTTATGATCAACTATCATAAAACAGTTTATTTCACTAGCGTGCAATTCAAAATTAAACATCGAGTTTTGAAATTTACGTTATAAATTTATGGTCAGGCAACTCCCATCTCTATAATTGCAAACCATTATTTATTGTGTATTAAACTTAATTCAATATTCCAGTGTTGTAACAAATTAGTTGGTCCCAATATTGCTAAAATTACGAGCTTTATTAATGACTAATGTGAATTTATAGGCTTAAATTCACGAAAATAGTAATTTCGTCGGAAAACTTTGGTGTGGTGTCATTACGAGGTGTCATTAATGTTAAATCAATCTGTTTTCAATTGACGCAGTTTTAATACTTAAGGGAGGAAAAGGTTTACTGGCGGCCGTAATACGTTTATTTTATGGTAATCACCGGACTTTGGTACAGTTGCGACGCCATAAAACTGCCTTCTTGTTTTAGTGGTATATACCTACCTATCGCCTGGAGTTGTTGGAATCTGGGCTTGTCCATCCCCAAGCATCAAAAGCATGTTAACTTGTCGGTACCAGTTTTTATCTTATGTCATTATGATCTTTCAAGCCCTCCAACCACCATAAGTGTAATGTGGTAAGCTACTAATTCTCTCTTTCCTATGACAGAAGAGACCTGCATTCAGCAGTGGAAGATTCAAAAGCTCATTCTTCTCATTCTGGAATTAATCATGATTTATGATGATGATGATGAATTCCAACAAGCAATTCCTTGAAGTTCTGGAAAATCAATAATGACCTACTTGCCTCCTCTGGCTGGTGGTCAACATCAAACAACGGATAACTAGGTCCTAGGTTCTGTTCCCGAGTCGGGCAACGACGTTAAATTATTTTCTAGATATCCAATCGCACACCAGCTTACTCGGTATCAGACCAGAGTGAAAAATTGTTAATGTCGAAGAAATGGGTGTACGCATCCCGTCTTGAAGCAGCGCAGGTAGAACTGGACCGTTTCCGGACGGGTAAGTGGGACTGGTGGGCGGAGCGGTGATAGCCTAGTGGTTAGGGCGTCAGCCTCCTAATCAGAGGTCGGCGGTTCGATCCGGGCACGCACCTCTAACTTTTCGGGAGTTATGTGCGTTTTTAAGACATTAAAAATATCACTTGCTTCAACGGTGAAGGAAAAACTCGTGAGGAAACCTGCACGCCTAAGAGTTCTCAATAATGTTCTCAAAGGCGTGTGAAGTCTGCCAATCCGCACATGGCCAGCCTGGTGGACTATGACCAAACCCTCCTCATATTGAGAGGAGACCCGTGCTCCGTATTGAGTCGACAATGGGTGGATCATGAAGTGGGACTGCCGGCGACCAGAATACCCACGTCGCCGTTGGCTGGGTCACGGGAACGCTCACGCACTCGTCCACAAATAGATGCGGATGCTGTTTGAACCCATATTTCTAGAAATGGAAAAAAATATTTGGGACCCAAAATTTTGATGGTGGCAATATTTTTTCCCACAGTTAGAATATATATGTAGACTGAACTTTGTCACGCAGCTGCAGAAGTAGAAACAGTAAGCACTTAGAAAGTAAAAGTAAATCCCGTAAGCAGTAATAAAACGCAAATTATTACCAAAATCAATGAGACAACGTATCCCAGTTATTTGTCGTCGTCTAAGACCCAAATTAATAGCCCAAACTTGGCGTATACTCTACGCGTCTTAGTTGCCAAGTAATTTATTGCGTAAACTTTATATTCTTTGCCGTAATGTTCTGCCCTACGATATTTAATATCCACACACGTTCCGTTTAACTTTAAATATCTAATAATTCCTTTTTCTATTTCTCATTAAACTGAGAGTGGTAAAACTTTACTAAATGTACCTCGTCTACTTCTTTGATTCAGCTATTAAAGTTATGTTTTAATAATTTATTTCAGCGGTGTGGTTTTTAACTATGCAGTTAGTTTAATGGTTTGCGTATTTATTTACGCTGTCCAATGTCCTGTGTTCGATTCCCGGGTCGGTTAAAGGATTTTTCGGTATCTGATATTTCTATTAAAACTATTTAATAGTTACCAGATCAGAAATAGGAATTTTGTGGTGGTCTTACCTGTGCTTTGAAGAGGAAGTTAAAGGTGCCTGTTATTATGACTATAACATGATATTAATCGATAAAGCCCGCCAAATCGCGAAATGGTAATAAAATAAAATCTTTCAAATCTTTTATTCTGCTTACTAGTACCTACTATATCTACTTTTCAATAAATATTTTTTATAATTAATTTTATTTTCTGTTATATTTTTGTGTCATAAAAAAATATCAATAATAGAATAGAAGAGAAAATTCTTGTGGGTAGTAATGCTATTTGGTATAGGTAAGATATAATTAGAACGTATTTTTTTAATAAACGAAATAATTTTCTACTTCGACGACCTGCGTGGCACAGCGCGTGCGCTGTTGTATTGCAAAGTTGGAAGTCCTGGGTTCGATGTGGCTCGAGTGTGGCTCGAGTGTGGTCTAGTTACCACCATAACGACAAAGACGTATCTCCCAGCGATTTAGCGTTCCTGTTTTCGCGTAGACACCAGTTAGGAGTACGGGTTTACCATACCCCCAACGAGTTAGCCTGCTACCATCTTAGACCGCATCATCACTTGTATATTTCTCCAATATACCAACTTATGTAATGTTATAAAACGAACCGTAGACCATGCTCGTTTGAAACTATTCATATGATAGATTATCACGTTGCTGCTTGTATTAATCGTACACAGGTGATAATAGTAGCAAGTGGAAAATTGTTAGAACAACGTTCCCCCGAATCAAAAATACATTAAGGTGCAAGCACACCTGATAAAGTAGGCAGGTATATCAAGCTCGTAATACTCCGCAGCAATTCTAATTAGCCCTCCTTATTTATGATTCATAAGCCGATGAGCAATAAATTCTCGAATCTTTCCGTTCCACATGTGCTCCTAAGCCTTGGCATTAGCGAATGTTGAATGTTGGTTCTCGCCTAATAAGAGGAGGGATGTAAGGAATCTCACTGATTACTATATTATTTATTACGCTACGTGCCGCCCGTGTAAACGCGTCCTAATACTCCAATCTACGCTCGCGTCTTGGAACCTTGTCGCTTGCACAAGTATACACCTCCTCGTGTAAAGGGTATGGGGAGTTCTTGTTTAGGTTAGTTTGGAAAGGTTGCAGCGATGTAAGGTGTACAGCCATCTATCAAGGTTAACGATTAACTGTAGAAGCAGCGGCGTCGATGAGATTTTTAATTACTGCTGTAACGTAGCGGAGCGCGCGTGGGGACAGCGGACTAATGAAACGCCGAGTGACGGAGTAACAGTTATATTATCACTGAACCCTACAATACAAGTGGGAGAGAAGGAGACTACCAGCGGTCTAGATAGCGATGGGCCGTCTGTGGGAGTCGTCCGCAACGCTAGGTAGATACTCTTGGTAGTTACAAGCTCGGGAGTGCCGTCTGTGGTAGTCGTCAGCTCCGTTGCTATAATGCCCTAAGAGTGAGAGAACTCGTTTAACAATAGTTTGTTCCAAACCTTTATACATTTTAGTAAGGACAAACGATAGCGCGATACAAAATATATACGCGATACAAGTGGCGCCATCTATCATCAATTCCGAGGAACCTTATTGATAAATCCTTACTGTTACACTCTCCCCCTCTGTTCCTGAAGGCGTCCCGACGATGGAACAGTGATTCTAGATGAATTCTGCTCCTTAGGGCGGCCGCGTTGTTTGTTGGCTTGCACAGGGGGATTCTTCTTTGGCCGTCCTGTTTTCCTCATTGGCTGTACCTGTGCTATTATTCTTTTCAGCAGGGGTTAAGAGCCGGTTAGCATACTCTATGGGATGCTCTTCATCTTGCTCCCCCTGCACCAAAACTGCCCCTATCGCGTAACTACTTTTGCTCACTATTTAATTCAGTTCCCAGATCTATATTATCTTCCAGACTGAATGAGGTGATACCTATGTCCTCACCTATGTAGCCGGGAAATAACGCTGCGGACATAGGGGATAGATTAACTTGGGCTTCTTCTATAGACTTGACTGCATCTGCATACAAGTAGTCTGTGTAGTCCGGCGGGGTACCATCGAAGCCCACACGAGGTCGTTTGGGTGGCAGACTGCATTCGGCTGTGCAGGATCCTTCCCCTGGATAGCTACTTGCAATAGGTCTAGCCTCAGCTGGACCAATCTCAGCAACCGCGTGTCCCACTGAGGTCACTGATTCTTCCATGTCTTCCATTTGGAGATCATAGGTAACGTTTGGCTGGTCTTCGAAATGCCATGTGAGCTGCGGTAAGTTGATTACCATGCCAACATCCTGTATAAACCCCACACCTAAAAGGGTTTTGTTTTCTCTGGCATTCGGGAACACGACCAATTTGGTTAAAGTTGTGCGATGGCACAGCTTAACAGGAACTGTTGTCGAGAGGATGTCTTCCCTTCTCTTTATCCCGTCAGCTAGGGTGATTGTCACTTTCTGTCCTATAAAGTGGCAACCTCGGGCTTTCAGATGGGTATACAGCTGGTACGACGCTATGCTTGTTTTAGCGCACGTATCCACATAGGCGGTGCCCACTGTGTCATATATGCCTATACCAACTATCGGTCTCGGCCTCACGTCCATCATGACGTTTAACGAGCAGAAATCTACCTGTGTTTCTGTTTTAATAGGCTTCGTTGTAGATGAAACGCAGGTGGGACACTTGCTACGTACCACACCGGGTGCTCCACAGCCATAGCACGAGAATACAGGCTTGTCCGGCGACGGTGCTTGGGTGGAAGCAACGAACTTAGCCACCTTCTTGAAGTCATTAGGTTGTTGTTGGTTCTTCTTTCTACAGACCTCGACTGAATGTCCAGGGCGCCGGCAGAAAGTACACCTCAACTTCTGGGATGCCTCTTTTCCCTGACTGGCTACCGATGCGGCGGGCTTTTCTCTTAGCAGTTGTTCCACATTTCGAGCCGAATTTAACAATTGTTCAAACGTACTTACTGAATCACGTTGAACCTTTTCACGAATCTTCACGTGCAACTGGCCGTAGAGAACATCCATTTGTTGCTCTTCGTTAAGGCCTGGTGCAGGTAATTGGGCTAGCAACGCTCTATTTTTGGCTATAAATGTTTCCGTCAGTTCGTCTGCCTGCTGACGGTGTGCGAATATCTCCTGAAAGATCATGTAGCCGGATTTCTTGGGCGCAAACGCGTGACGCAACCTTTTCTCAAAGTCCGACCATGTTTTTATGCCTTCCTTCACGCCTTGCCACCACGTAGCTGCTTCTCCTACAAGTATTAAGGGTAGGCTGGATATCGCATCGCTTTCCGTTATCTTATTCATCGTTTTGTAGACCGTTGCGGCAGCGAGGAACTCTTCGACGCGCATGCTGTCCCTCGTACCATCGTACGAGATGGTGGCGTCTGCGAACGAAGCGGACGGGGCTCGCCCCGTTATTGCTTGTAGTGCCGCCGCAGTGAGTGACGTCACCAACTCGCTCAGCTGCTCCGACGACATTGAAATTGTGGTTCCGGAGGAGGTCATCCTTTTGTCCCTCTTGCTCGACGACTTCACGATGACCCTAGGTCTAGTCCGTGTCCGCAGGGTAGCTCCGCCCCTAGGGGTGTCCGAAATGCCGTCAGTCCCAGGACTCGCCAGTTTGGATGACACGCAGCTCGGGGCCCACGGTTGAGCGCCACTGTAACGTAGCGGAGCGCGCGTGGGGACAGCGGACTAATGAAACGCCGAGTGACGGAGTAACAGTTATATTATCACTGAACCCTACAATACAAGTGGGAGAGAAGGAGACTACCAGCGGTCTAGATAGCGATGGGCCGTCTGTGGGAGTCGTCCGCAACGCTAGGTAGATACTCTTGGTAGTTACAAGCTCGGGAGTGCCGTCTGTGGTAGTCGTCAGCTCCGTTGCTATAATGCCCTAAGAGTGAGAGAACTCGTTTAACAATAGTTTGTTCCAAACCTTTATACATTTTAGTAAGGACAAACGATAGCGCGATACAAAATATATACGCGATACAAGTGGCGCCATCTATCATCAATTCCGAGGAACCTTATTGATAAATCCTTACTGTTACACTGCCGTATTAACCGTGATGTATAGCACTCTTACAATTATATCGATTTCACTGCACCGAAAAAAAGTAACAAGTGGTAATTCTTTATGTATAATTATCATAATCATCATGATCAACCATGAGAAATCAAATATGAGAAGGTTTGGACCATAGTCCACCACGCTGGCCATGGGCGGATAGACAGAATTCACACGCCTTTGAGAATATTATGGAGAACTCTCAGGCGTGTAGGTTTCCTTACAATGTTTTCCTTCACCGTTAAAGCAAGTGATATTTTTATGGCTTAAAAACGCACATAACTCCGAAAAGTTTGTGGTACGTGCCCGGGATCGAACCCCCGACCTCTGATTATCACAACTTCAATGTATATACTCTTTATTATATATTTTAAATTATGTCAGACCAATTATAGTTAGCTTAGCTTATAGATAATTATTTTATTACTTTATTTATAAACAGGAAATCGCGAAGTTCCACATCACGTTAAAAGAAATACATGACTATATATAGTATATAAGTAAAAAAAAAAAAAACTGTTATTTTCTTTAGAGCTACAGCGGCGTGGCCAACGTCGTAGCGAAGATTCGGATCTTGGGCCTGGAAGTCACTTTGCATAAATCCGAGTTCCTGTGCTTTCATGGGCCTCGGATTCCCTCGGCGTTAAGCGTACGATGAAGTACCTAGGACTGGTCCTCGACAGCCGGTAGAAAAAATAACCTAAACACACCTAAAATACATGTCGGCGCGAAGAAGTTATTAACTTTATTAAACGGCGCCAAAAACCTCAAGAATTCTATAATTACCCACATTTTAACTATTGATGATTTTGCTAACACAATTTAGCCAGTAACAATCAATTTTGTAGAACGTGCTTTGTGCTATAAATACGGGCGGTCGATGCCTTTCGGGGATTCTCTCGCTCGAGACGTCGGACTGTTCGGACCTCTTAGTTATTATCGCAATAAAAGTGTAAACCGGTAAGTTGTGGTTTTAATTACTATGAGCGAAAGTAAACAAAATCGTGACGTCAGCATTGCTGATGTCACCCTTACAAAAAACAACTCGGACGTCCTTGACGCGACCATATATGTTATCTGAAAATATTCGTTTCTGCACTCCTGAAAATACCCATTCGTTAGCTAAAAGCACATAGTAGCATGTTGAATCATTGCCTACAAAGGTTCAATCAATATTACATTATTGATCGAAGCTAAAAGCCTGCTAAGCCCCTTACCTAAATGAAGCGCGGTGTGTTTAAGCTCTAGGAGAGAGTAGAGAGAGTAGAGTTTGACGACCTCCGTGGCACAGTGCGTGCGCTGTCGCATTATAAAGCTGGAGGTCCTGGGTTCGATTCCCGGCTCTTGTCTGGTCTGGTGGGAGGCTTCTGCCGTGGCTAGTTACCACCCTATCGACAAAGACGTGTCGCTAAGCTATTCAGCGTTCCGGCACGATGTCGCGTAGAAACCATTTAGGAGTATGGGTTTACCATACCCCTTACGGGTTAGCCCACTACCATCTTAGACTGCATCATCACTTACCACCAGGTAAGATAACTGTCAAGGGCTAACTTATAGTGTATAAAAAAAACAAACGATTCCCAGCCAAATTTATAAGTGGATGGTGATTTTTGTACAAGGGATTTGCTTAAAACATGCGAGGGGTAAGCGGCCAGCCATGGCCAGTCATTTACAACGAGAAGAAAGACTGAAAACATCAGCTTTTCCTTCTTCCTAGTTTTAAGTTAACGAATTTAGCTATCACAAACACTTCATGAATAGAAATAGTAAAAATTAATGGCATATATATGAACAATGAAATGAATAAAGCTATTTTGTTTTGATTTGATTCGATTGATAAAACATGCGATAAACTTACTTCCTCCGATAGCACAAAGTTACGCATCAGTGTAGTGCGTCTGCAATGGTTGCAAGAACTTTCTTGCGAGCGTGTCAAAATTACTATTTTGAATTTCGACTCTCAAGTGTTTCTTGCATTGATTATCTTAAAGAAGTGCTTACGCAAATGATTTGTATAACCCGACCGACATAAATAACCACCTGAACGTTGACAAAGCGCCGTTGAATAATGACTCTCATATTTCGCCGTATCTCTTGATATTGCCGATGGGGATAAAGCATAGAAATTTTGATTTAAAGCGCGTTTCGGAGAGTCACTGCTATAATATGGGGTCAATTTTAAATTCTTAGCCAGTACCTAATAAAGTTTTAACGAAAGTCATCTCATTTATTAATAACCAATTAACAAAAAAAATATAATATTAAATTTGAATATTTATGTTGCATTTCTAAAGAGATATAATTAAATGATTTTGAAGTAGTTTATATTGAGTTAATCAGCATAGATTTATAATGGATTAAACTTATTTAACGATTCTATTGTTTCTTTAACGCAAGTTTGTAAATTTTATCATTTGTTGTTAGACAAGCGATAGCGGCGCCTCGCCTAAGACAGCCCGAAACAGTCACTCGAACGATGTCAGTTTGAATCTTATCCAGCTAGTCAGTTAGTTGTGCTTCAAAGTTCTTGGTATTAGGTTAAATTTGGTCCGTATTTTTGTAGTCTAAGTTAGTCTAAAACGGCATAACTTCTAATTACTAACAACCAAAATTGAACACATCTCCAACTAATAGAGTAGCCTATATAAATAACGTGGCAAAATGAATATTCTGTTCTGATAATAACCATTCTATGCCTTTAAAAAAATTTACGTGCTAGCATCTTTCTTTTTGAAGCGCTCTTAAAAGCCACCTTTATTTGGCACCTTTGAGCTTACGTCTCGAGACCGCGTTTATACGATAATTTTAATGAATATTTATATTGTTTGTGCATTTACTTTAACTGTTTAAAAGCGTGTGTGTGAGGAAAGTTTAAATTGGATGACGTGACGGGGTATAGCCAAGTTTATAATAAAGCGATTTTGTACAGTCTTTAATATTAGCGAACTTCTTTTAAAAGAGCTTTGAATAATGGAAGTTAGGCATTGTTTATAAATTTTAGCACTTTACAGGGATAAATTGATTGGACTAATGGAGTATACAATGTAAAAACTTAAAATTATGATTGCATGGATAATCTTTGCTATATTTGCAAAGCTTTTCTGACTTTTTTAATGCAATATCTGCATTTTAAGCTGTGAAGCCTAGTGGTTAGAACATCAGCCTCACGGGCGGACCTATAACTTTACGAAGTTATATGCGTTTTTAAGCAATTAAAATATCACTTGCTTCAACGGTAAAGGAAAAATATCGTAAGGAAACCTGCATGCCGGAGAGTTCTCCATAATGTTCTCAAAAGCGTGTGAAGTCTGCCAATCTGCACATGGCCAGCGTGGTGGACTATGGCTAAACCCTTTTCATATTGAAAGGAGACCCGTGCTCTGTAGTGAGCCGAGAATGGGTTCATCATGGTGATCATGATGATGATTTGCATTTAGCTTTTTTCTATACGTGGAATTCTGACTATAACTACAATTCTGACTATGACTAAATTGCAGGTATATATATATTATAGGAGGTTGCCTACATTTATTTGCAATTATAAATATATATATATTTCCCTTTTCTTCTGTTTGTCCTTATATTGTGTTAATTAAAATGTTTAAAATAAATAATAAAAAAATATTACTCCATCAGGTTGTTTTCCAAATATGCATAGGAATAATAAGATACGTTTTATTCAGCATTGGATATGGCAATCATCACGAACTTCATATTTTTCCTTAGAGCCTTTGCACTATACGACAATTTAACGCGCAGTTGAAACACGCCTGTCAAACTAAAACGTTGCTGTAAAGTAAGCAAGTCCTCCTCTTGGATTTATTAACAAACTAATATAGAATCGACATATCTATTCCATAGATCGCGCTCTTTCGATTCTATACAAGATTATATTATTCTTCTATTCGATTTTATAAGTTAACTTTCATGCTATCGAGTAATTAGAAAATTCGCACTCGACACTCAGTACGCGGGATTAGAGTTAACCGGCCTTTTAAATGTGCTTTTATCGTCCCTGATCGCTATGCATCTACCCATCTCAGTCATCAGTTCAATGTCGTGATGTGTAAAGGTGTTTAGAGCATCGAGCGTCTCGCCATCTTTCATCCTCAAACCATAATCTACGGCACACTGAATTATTATTTATAAGGTAATTACAAAAACACTCTCACACGCTATCTCTAATGTTATTTATGCGGGGATAAACGGCGATGGGTAATTTTTGCATATCTCCCCCCTTTCAAATTGAATGATAAGACCGTCTTGAACACATTATGCGAATAAGGTTAAGGAAATGATGATAGATTCGTCTCGGGAAACATAACATCACATTGCCGAGATTTTTTTACTTTGTTTGTTTTCCAAACATTTTTTCATTACAAAAAAAGGATAACTCAACATTAATTATTATAGTATGCGAGGTAGAATATTATCTTATCTAGAATAGTTTTGAAAAACTTATTATATTTATCTATTTCCAAGAATATTATGCAGCTATTGGAAGACGATGGACATTGAAGAACTGTGAAGAAGTACAATTGGACTCCAGAAAAAGATTTTCACTAGTAATGTGGCATTTTATATCATCTTTATAATCAAAAAGGATCACATATGATTCTTTTTGAAGGCAATGCTTTACAGTAAGACTTTCAAAAACGACTAAGCCAACACAAATATGTTTCCATTTATTCCGGAGGTTGCGGGTGTGCACTGCTATATCTCATGAAATATTTAATTTAGGTATAGTGTATTTCCTTTGGCATAGCTGTAAATATTTAAAATGAAACAAAGTTAAGAATTCGAGATGGTTCTCATACCAGTAATATCTTATTAGTGTTTTGTAGATCTCAATAAGTATACTACATATATTATGCAACACCTATCTTCTATATCATTATATATTCTTCTTCTTCTATTGTTCTATCCTTTCCCGTATCTGTATCTTTTACTCCCTTAGTTAGCTATACAAAGTTACTATGTAGCTGTGTCTCTTACCTTCTTAGTTGCCTAAACTCCTTAGTTGCCTTATAATGACGCCAAATTGTATACTAATTTGTAATCCTTTACAGTATTTATTTCTGTATATGAATTCATAATTTTTATACAATGGTTCCTTGCACCTTGGTACGGAACCCTTTATTTGCGAGTGGCACTTGGCTGTTTATTTTTTATTTTGAATAAAATTTATTGAATGCTTTTTATTCCGAAAAAAACGTTGGCTGTTTCTAGTATGCATGCTATCTCTGAGCAAAGGTTTGTCAATATCGATTTTGCCTTTATGCAGTACCTACTTACACACGTAATAAAGTTAACTTGTTCAATAACCTGGCTCTTTTCTATGATATAAGCTTAAGCTTATGTCCATCTCCAGAATGTAAGCTATTTTTGTATGAAACTTCATCAAAATTTATGTAGTGTAGTGAACACTGGTAATGAAGATACAAACAGATACACTTTCGCATTAAACATATTGGTATAGATGTGATATCTTACATAACATTTGACGACCTCCGTGGCGCAGAGCGCGCGCTGTTTTTATTAAATTGGAGGTCCTGGGTTCGATTCCTGGATCGAGTCTGGTCTGGTGGGAGGCTTCGGCCGGGGCTAGTTGCCACCCTACCGACAAAGACGTGTCGCCAAGCGATTTAGCGTTCCGGCATATGTATTCGGCCGTGGCTAGTTACCACCCTACAGACAAAGACGTGTCGCCAAGCGATTTAGCGTTCCGGCATATGTGTTTACCATAACAGGTTAGCCCGCTACCATCTTAGACTGCATTATCACTTACCATCAGGTGAGATAGCTGTCAAGTGCTAATCTGTAGTTTATAAAAAAAATTATATAAGCTTAGGCTATTGTCGGTCTCCAGAATGTAAACTTTTTTTGTGTCAAACTTCATCAAAATGTATGTAGTGTAGTGCGAACACATGTAACGAAGATACAAACAGACACACTTTCGCATTAATCCTATAAGTAAGATGTGATACCTTACATTACATATTATATAAAAGTTTTACGATAGACTTTACCGTTCCATTACGCTGTCAAAGAATTCATCCCTGCCTCTCTATCCGCACTATATTTTCATGCTAACTTTTTTCATTGACTCCGAGCTTATTCCGCAGGGGCGCAATAATTCCGCGCTCGTAAATCTTAACTTTAAGAGAAACCGGGGGAGGATTAAAGATCAGTAATCTTACGTACAGATGAATTATGGCCGTCGCGGTGCGATCCTCTTTATTGTGACTTTAAGAAACTAAGAGGAGATTTTGTTATACGTTCGAAATTAATTTAGATAATGATTAATGGTATCTCCTGTAAGCAGGAAGCTCCCGCGGGTACCGGTATTTGCATAATTGGAAATATACGCAGATATAAATGCGTGTTAGTTTGCGGTTTCGTATCGGCCGTGCTGATTCTACTGTTTTGGTGCCGCCGAAATTACGTTGAAGTTTCCATTCAAACTAGCTTTATTTATGTTAACCAACAGGCATTATGTAATTATATAAATCTATCTATATTGAAACGGTGATAGCCCAGTGGTTAGGGCGTCAGCCTCCTAATCAGGGGTCAGCGGTTCGAATCCGGGCACGCACCTCTATTATAACTTTTCGGAGTTATGTGCGTTTAAAAAAATTAAAATATCATTTGCTTCAACGGTGAAGGAAAATATCGCGAGGAAACCTGCACGCCTGAGAGTTGTCCATAATGTTCTCAAAGGCGTGTGAAGTCTGCCAATCCTCACATGGCCAGCGTGGTGGACTATGGCCAAACCCTTTTCATATTGAGAGAAGACCCGTGCTCTGTAGTGAGCCGGTAATGGGTTGATAATGATCTATAATAGAATAAAACTGTAACAGGACGACTTCTGTACATTAAATATATTTTGAAACTTTAATTGGAGGTTGCTTTACTATCGAAACTTAACCCAAAACTATTTATTATTTTTTTTTGTCTGTCTGTCTGTATCTTGGCCGCACATCAAGCCAAATCTACGGATTTGA
The DNA here is from genome assembly GCA_928268935.1 of Lasiommata megera. NCBI lineage: Eukaryota > Metazoa > Arthropoda > Insecta > Lepidoptera > Nymphalidae > Lasiommata > Lasiommata megera. The sequence goes on along the minus strand of OV743308.1, from coordinate 6,271,524 downwards.
ATGAAATTTGGTATAGCAGTAGCTGATACTCCGGTTAAACATATAGGACAGTTTTCCCATTGGGAGAGGGGAAAAAGTGTCAAAATGTGTAAAGTTGTAAGTTATTCATTGAGTGTACTCCGATTTCACTCATTCGTTTTTTTTATTAATGTAATATAATTATCCTGTAATTATTTCAAGGTCGTCGGTTTAGTAATCCATTGCTTCGTGATTGGAAGACAAGCAAACTTTCACAGACACTAACTCAACGCAGACGAAGTCGCGGAATATAAATCTACATAATGCCTGTTGGTTAACATGAATAAAGCTAGTTTGAATTTTTAAATGTGTTTATGTATGTGTATAATATAAATCTGGATCCTAATTGGTATTTACGTGAAATCGTGCCGGAACGCTACACCGGTTGGCGGCGCGACTTTGTCAGTAGAAAGGTAACAACTAGCAACGACTGAAGCCCACCAAAAAAGACTCAAGCCGGCAATCGAATCCAGGACCTCTCACTTTATTATACGAGAGCTATAACACTACGCCACGGAGGTTATCAAAATGTACAACTTATGTTCTACTTTTCTTTTATTACTATGTAGAAATTAACATTTATGAGTATTATATATAAGAAATACTTGGGATTGGATAGATTGAAACGGCTAGATATTTAAATCAGCAGACCTAAATATTGAGACAATGTACGCCCATTTTCATATTATATCTTAAGGTGTTTTCTCATAAGAAATATTGGAAAAATATGGATTCTTTCCCGTTTCCGAATAAAGGTTTACCTTGTACCAGAGTTAACTGAAGGAATATTTATAGCTGCAACTTTATTTAATATCGGGTTTGCGCGTCTTGCGAAAGTAACTTTTAAGCTACAGAGGTATTGCATTTAGCTATTTAATACCCATTTTGATGTGAAATATATACATATTAACTTACATAACCGCAATAAAAGAACCGTGCTTTTTTGTATACACCACAAATTAGCCCTTGACGGTATTTCACCTGATGGTAAGTGATGATGCAGTCTAAGATGGTAGCGGGCTTACCTGTTAGGGGTACGGTAAACCCATACTCCTAATTGTGCCGGACACGACATCGTGCCGGAACGCTAAATCGCTTGGCGTTATATATGTACACATCTTTGTCGGTAGGGTGGTAACCAGCGACGGCCGAAGCTACCCACCAAACCAGACTGTAGCCAGGACCTCATTAATTTAATTTTATAATGTGCGTTACACATTGCACCCTGGTATTGCACCTAATATGAAGCCCTTCGTTTAATATGAAAACACAACACAATAAATAGCGAGTCGAATGCTTACTTTTATTTTAAAATCATATTTCACAATAATATGATGTCGTTTATTTCAATTACCAAAGTTTTGATCTTTAGCTATTTATTGTAAATGTCGTGACTAAAAAAAAAATAAGACAGTCAATGAAGAGACTTTAATTAGTGTGTAACAAATTAAATCATACCAAATACCGTAGCCAGTTTGTTATTTGAATAAGATTTTATCATTCCGCGCAACTTTCAAAATATCCCAATGAAACTTTCCAACAAAGGTGTAATTGAAAGATCGGAAATTCCCAAGCAAGCACATATTTCAAAAGCGCTCTTCTTGCCCGGATAATATAAGAAGATAGAGGACAGACTCGGATATAAAATATGGCGTCCTTTCATGAATCTTATTAAGATATCCTCCGAAAATGGAAAAGGATGGAGTTATTATACTAACCTTTGGTGTGACAAAGAGGGGATGCGATACTAGGTTTATGTATATTAAAATAATACGGTCGGTTAAAGACGTGTGCGTGGCCCTGGGTGGGAATTTATCGTCGCTATGAATATGATTTTCTTTAAGAAGTGGATGTAGTTCCCATAAGAGGTATTTAGTGTCAAAAGGCTCTTATTCTTACGGTGTTATGTGTAAGCATTTTCTATTTATAAACAAAACATAAACGCGGGATTTATACCAGTATTGACAAACACTATAACAGGGAAGCTATTATAGCCTAGTGATTAGGGCGTCAGCCTCCTTACTTTTCGGAGTTATGTGCGTTTTTAAATAATTAAAATGTCACTTGCTTCAACGGTGAAGGAAAATATCGTGAGGAAACCTACACGCCTGAGAGTTCTCCATAATGTTCTTAAATGTGTGTAAAGTCTGCCAATCTGCACATGGCCAGTTTGGTGGACTATGGCCGAACCCTTCTCATATTGAGAGGAGACCCGTGCTCTGTAGTGAGCCGGTAATAGGTTGATCATGGTGATGATGGTGATAACAGAGAAGTCTCAATGTATAATCTGCATTTTCTTACGTAGAGTCACTGTGGTTATAGAACGCAGTGATAGTATAAATTAATCTTAAGTAATTATTAGAAGAATTAAATGAAATAATTAACATTACAGAATACTAATATATTGTTTACTTTAGTACAAAAAACGGACAATTAATGTTTTGGGTTTGTTATTTATTCGTTTTTCCAGGCCCAGATGAAAAAGCCACTGTATATTTTATCCAATACCTGATACCTCATAGGTTATGACAGGATATCCTTCCCACAACTATACAAACGAAAACAAATGATGCAAATAAAACTTACTTCATAGGGAGATTCGTAGGTAAATGTGTTGTTATTTGGTAATTTTATTGCGACAATAACTAAGAGGTCCGAACGGTCCGATGTCTCGAGCGAGAATGCCACGAAAGGCATCGACCGCCCGTATTTATAGCAAAGCATGCTTGTACAAAATTGATTGCTACCGTCTAAATTGTGTTAACAAAATCATCAAGAGTTCAAATGTGGGTAATTGTTGAATTCTTGTTGTTCCTGGCGCCGCAGAATGAAGTTAATAACTCCTTCGCGCTGACATACACTATTTTAAATTATTTATTTGATTTTAGTTTTAATTTAATAAATGTGTTCATCTTTTGTAATCAGCGGCTATTGTGGGCATCTTTCAATGTAATTAAGGGGTTAAATGAATGACCTGATATAAATGATTTATTATTCTTATTACTTTAATTAGAGATCTACCTTCCCACAACTATGCACACGAAAACAAATTATACAATGAAACTAAGTTTAAGCAGAGATCCATTTGGCTTTTTTTCCATTACTGCGCACATCTCTCTTCCAGTCTCCTGAACTCCTGGTAACGGTTACGTAGGCACTGCGCCATAATTCATGAGTTTCTTTCAAAACTGCAACACACGCTATCGCACATGCAAAATAACTTTGGGATACGGTTAACGAAAACCGATAATAAACTTTCACGTTTGCCACCGAATGGATTTTCATTTTGGAGACTGCTCGGTTTTATTATAATGATTAAAGGCTTTGTTATTACTCCTTTATTGCGGATGGTTGTGACTTCCTCTTGGGGTTAGTGCGAATCTTTGAAATTGATATTTTGATATTTCGAGGTTATTGCAAGTTTGCATTAACCTCAAAATTTCAATATCTCAATATACAGTGGTTAGGACGTCGGCTTCTTAATTAGCGATCCATCATGATGGTCAGTGATGATGCGATCTAAGATGGTAGCGGGCTAACCTGTTCGGGGTATGGTAAACCCCTACTATTAATCGGTTTCTACACGACATCGTGTCGGAACGCTAGACACGTCGAAATAACGCGATAAAACCTGTAACTGCCTCATAAGGCTGTCCATAATGTCCTTAAAGGCGTGTGAACAACTACCAAAATGCACATGGCCAGCGTGGTGGACTACCGCCGGAACCCTTCTCATCCGCCTTATAGCGACCCGGTAATGGGTTGATAAAACTGATTATGTTCTTATAACATTTCAGTCTGGGCAATTTATAGCCCAGTGAAAGCTGTGATAGCCTAGTGCTTAGGACGTCCGTCTCTTAATTAGGGGTCGGGGATCGATCCCGGGCACGCACCTTTAACTTTTCGGAGTTATGTGCGTTTTAACGCAATTAAAATATCACTTGCTTCAGCGGTGAAGGAAATAACGCGAGAAAATCTGTATGCCTCAAAGGCTGTCCATAATGTCCTTAAAGGCGTGTGACCAACTACCAAACGGCACATGGCCAGCGTGGTGGACTACGGCCCGAACCCTTTCATATGCCCTATAATGAGCCGGTAATGGATTGGTAATAATGAATATGTTACATGATTACATTTCAGTCTGGGCATATTTCAAGATCTTACTAGGTTATCTTATTAGAGCAAGAAATAAACTTTTATTTAACAGCTGTACCCGACAACCGTAATTCCAAACGTCGCAATCAAGATAAACACAAAAAGACGTGTTTGAACAATACGCAATAAACTCGGCCCGCAGATTATGAGGCCTACGAAAATTAAGTAGCCAGAGAAATTTGTCATTCCCCACTTTATCACCGGCAATCATCCCGAGCGGGGCTTATTCATAAATCTCTCCGGCATTATTCCAAAGGTGAAACAACAAACATTACCGGTATAAATCTGCAACGTATCGCGGTTGCGAGTTACGCGCCTGACACACAGTGTTTCAGAACGACGAGCAGTCATAAGTTTTCAATACAGGAATTTATGTTACCGTTATTTATGTGAAAGCATTATTAACAATTAATGTGACTGCGGTGCGGTAAGCGGTGATGGCCTAGTGGTTAGGGCGTCAGCCTACTAATGAGAGTTCTCCATAATGTTCTCAAAGGCGTGTGAAGTCTGCCAATACGCACATGGCCAGCGTGGTGGACTATGGCCAAACCCTTCTCATATTGAGAGGAGACCCGTGCTCTGTAGTGAGCCGAGAATGGGTTAAATGAAAAAAATGAAAAAATTCTTTATTGTGTATCAAATTTACAGAGGAATCTTAAATTTAATGAACGATAACATCTGTATTAGTTGAAAAACTGTGTCACAGACATTAACGCCCACCTCCGGGGATTTCCTTGGAGCTTAAAATTAAAAATAGTTGATCATGATGATGTGACTGATTAATTATAGACAGTACTGGGGACGAAGTCTGCTATTACAATTGTGTCTCAATTTTGACCGATCAATGATAAAATATGAAAAACACGTATGAAAACAAAAGATTTTTTTAATGTCAAGTTAGCCCTTGACGGCAACCTCACCTGATGGTAAGTGATGATGCAGTCTAAGATGATAGCAGGCTAACCTGTTAGAGGTATGGTAAACCCAGACCCCTAATTGGTTTCTACGCGACATCCTGCTGGAACGCTAAATCGCTTAGCGACACGTCTTTGTCGGTAGGGTGGTAATTAGCCATGGCCTAACCATCTCACCAGACCAGACTCAAGCCGAGAATCAAACCCAGGACCTCCGACTTTATAATTGCGCACGCACTGCGCAACGGAGGTCGTCAATGAACAAAAAATACCTATTTGTTCAATTTGTTCATTATGCATTGCATCTGTGTTTTTCCAACGTTATCTTCCAACGTCGCGCCATAAGACAATAGTAACGCAATAATAAAAATGTTGAATAGCCCCCGTAATGATATTGTTGCCGCGATGCATTGTGCCCGTGATAACGGATAAACTGTACCCAGTAGACGCATATACACTATCTCTTTGCACTGAGTTATTGCTGTTTTATCTCGGAGATTTTTACTTACCGTTACCATACTAAGCTATTCTCTCCTAAGTTTGACGAACTTCCTAACGCGTTTGGTGCGTCTATTTGGGAATTTATAATCTCTGAATCGGAAGTGATAGCCTAGTGGTTAGAACGTCCGCCTTCTAATCAGAGGTCGGGGTTTCGAATCCGGGCACGCACCTCAAACTTTTCGAAGTTATGTGCGTTTTTAAGCAATTCAAATATCACTTGCTTCAACGGTGAAGGAAAACATCGTGAGGAAACCTGCATGCCGTAGAGTTCTCCATTGTGTTTTCAAAGGCATGTGAAGTATGCGAATCCGCACATGGCCGGCGTGGTGGACTATAGCCAAACCCTTCTCATAATGAGAGGAGACCCGTGCTCTTTAGTGAGCCGATAATTGGTTTATCGTGATGAATCTCTGGATTATCTCTGCCGCGGTTACCCTATTGGCAGCGAAGTGCTGCCAAGCGGTTAAGCGTTCCGTTACGATGAGTTTTGGGTTTAATGAAACTGCTAACAGGTTAGTCTGCAGCATCACAAACCACCAGGTGGGATTTCAGTCAGAGCTAATAAAGAATATGTAAATACTACAAAAAGAAAATACGTCTATTAATATAATGAATAGTAAAATAGTAAGTTTATGTAATTTAATAAGTTATATTTATGACAAATGCCTTTTTTGTGATGTTAAATTGTTCCAGGGTGTCAACAGTGCAAGTCTGTTATATTATCGTAACAGTTGGTTAACAGTCAATTTAAAAATTTACTGCTTTATTTCAACTGATTTAATTAATTAATTAACATTAAAAATAATTATAACAACTGCTTGGATATTATTTGAATAAATAGAAACAAATATAGAGGCATAGTTACTGGAAGTTTAGTTATAATTTTTTTAGACTGCAGTTAGTAAATTATAAAGTAAGATTATATGCTAAAGTAAGATTTGATTAATTAATTAATTAATGAACATTTAAAATAGCTATAACAACTGCTTGGATGTTATTTGAATAAATAGAAACAAATGTAGAGACATAGTAACTGGAAATTTAGTTATACATTTATTGGATTGCAATTAGTTAATTGAGGCATATAATATAATAAAGTAAGTTTTGAGAATATTAGCAATAGTAACTGCTTGATAATGGGTATCATATTTAACTGTGATTTATTGTAAGAGTAAGAGTATATTTATTGTTAAGTTATTAACATAGAAGTATTGACTCGTTATTGAGGTAATTATTAAGTTCTCATCTTGAAGGACAACATAATAGTTCTGAGTGGGAGTAGTTTCCGGCAGATAAGTCATTTGTATAAATGGTTTAGGTGATATCTTGGTTTTCGTATATAATCTCACCGAAAACATTCTTAGTTTCCTAAGTGATAGTTGACGTGTAAATTATGGATGTAATCAATATTTCGTAACTAATATTAGGATCCATATTATGTCTTGTAGGTTAAGTGATTGATGGTCATGTTTTACGCCAGATCCTCTTTTGAATTGCGGCCAAATCACATAATTGGTAAGGATTCGTCCAGTGACAATATCACTGAAGTCCATGACAATGATCTTTATAATTATAATTAAAGCTCTACAGACCAGGGACAGGGATGCATTCGCTAGGTTAAGACATATTTCCGTCGGAGGCGGTCTTCCTTCCAACTCCTATGATGAATAAATTCGTAAGATGTAAGATCTTATCGTACGTACCGTAGTAAGTGATGATGAAAATGATGTCGTCCAAGACGGTGTTCCACAATCTATTTTTACAAATAAACATGTAGCGAGTATCAAAAGAAAAATCTTCGCAATCACCTGCCAAGATTTCCATTCCGTTCCCATGGAGACATGTATTTCTCGCGTTTATTATCCAAACCGACCTCACTTATCTTCGCTTGGCATTGTTAAAAAGATGATGACTTAGGAACTGAAAGTCCCATTAAGTACGTCTATTCATGTGGTAACTTGCGGAAGCGGGTGGGTGTCTTGGGAGGGATGGGGGTGTGAATACAAATAAAGAGGCGAGTTGTTTAAAAAACGTAACAAGCGGGTATTCTGAGAGATAAGGCTGCGTTTCCGCCCTCTCCCCGCCGTCATGGAATTATTTCAGTGATTCGACGAAACCCGATGTCGTGGCTGTCTCATTCAACACTGTATCTTTAAAAATGTTTAGTGCTGCTAACAGTTCTATCGACAAATCGACTGGTAAAAATATAATAATAAGATATTTATACCTTTGAGTCAAAATAAGTGTTGTCGATGAGACTTTCTAGAATTGCTATTGTTGACAATGACATTGTGATTTTCCTGGATTATTAAATTAATTTCGAGAAATTATTACCTTTACGCAGTTAGTAATGGAAATTTCTATTACATTATTCTGAGAAATTCCCAATAAGTAATTTTCAATCAAGTCAGAGGCTCGTGATCCAGATCAGCATACTATTACTTGACAAACGAAGCAGTCTATTTACAACTCAAACTTATCTATTTCTTATTCTACTTTGACCTATTATGTGGTTTCATTGCATTAAACAACGAAAAAGTTCTAGAACTACATTTTCATACATTATAATTTTTTTACAACTTGTACCTTTACGTGCTTGAAATTCATCAATCTATATAAAGTGTCTTTTGTGTTTATAAATCATATAATATTTTACTAGGTGTGTTTAAGTTTATAACGAGGTATATTAATAATAAATATCTGTAAGAATTTTTCTTTTTATCTTATGTGAGTTCAGAGTGAGTTTGACTTACTTTATCCGGACCTAGTGGTCCGGATAAAGAAAGTAGTTAGTTGGTACTATAATTATTTATTACTTTCAAAATATGTTTGAAAGTAGCAACATAAACGATAAATGTTTATTAATCGCGCGTTTATAAAGACGTTTTTTTTCACAGTGCCACATCACTACAGACAGATCTTAAAGAGCGGGCCATGTCAGTTGCCCGCCTGTTTCTTAATTTCCTCTCGCAAAGATAAGATTGGCTTTTAGCTTTTTATTGAATTTTCTATGTTAGAACCACTTTACAACTCACTTGGAAACGTTTTTATTCCGACAGACATCGTAACTTGCTTCATTTCGAATTATTTTAATTTATTAAGTTTCTCGTGTTATTCGGTATTTTAATACACTTTTTTAGCTTTACTTGTATTTAACATTGTAATTAGATCTTAGAGGTCTTTTTTAATCTATATGTTATTATTTTATTCTAATCGTATTCGTTCGTATTAAAGTCGTATTGAAATAAAACTTCACGTGTTGACTATTGTCTGTTAGTTTTTGTCCCTTCTTCGCGTAATACAAAGAGTGATTCAACCTTCTTTACACATAATATTTCATGAGCGGGTTCATAAAGTGTATAAGTGTATTGTGAAGGTAGGTCATTACGGAAAAAAACAAACACTATTCCAATTAAACAAATCTAGAATACAAATGTCTTAATTGACGACCTTTTTGGCGCAGTCAGGAACCCACGGGGTGCACGGGGTGGGTTTTATGCCTCTCAGCGGCAATTTGAGGGTTTATATTTTCTGCATTTTCTTTGATCTGGGCTTCGGTCTTGACTATTTACCAGTAGATCGGCAAAAACGTGCCGCAAAGCAATATAATATCATTTTCATTAGGGTGGACGAAAACCTTATTAGGTTGTGGAATGATTACAACAAGGGCTAATTTGTAGTGAAATAAATATGTAAACTATTTCATCCGCAGAACTTTACATACTAAATAAATTGCCTAATTGTTTTTGAAGATATATGGTGGTTTTAGAAGAGATGTCTCGTAGAAACCGATTAGGAGTATTATGAATTTACCATACCCCTAACAGGTTAGCCCGCTACCATCTTAGACTGCATCATCACTTACCATCAGGAGAAATTGCCGTCAAAGGCTAACCTGTAGTGGATATAAGGGTATAGGGTATCATATTTAATGCTGATAAAACCTGATCCCAGCCACGTAACATGAATTTGCTGAGAATGATAATGGCGATTAATAATAAAATTGTGCAGAATATATCATATATCCAACATAATATTTTATATCCCTTTTGCTCATCAAGAAAATCAGAATCCCAAATATACTTGTGTTATCTGCAGCATAAACCGCCTTAGCTACGGTTGCACATTTCCGTTCAGTACGCCTGATGTGATGGCGACGCTTTCCGGTGCACTTTTATCTTCAATTTAATGATGTACAGAAAAAATATCATTCAATTTCATCCAAGCTGGGGTCTTGACTGCTATTTGAGACATCGATTTCGACAACTCCTATGCAAAGTTGGAAAATGTAAGTATTAAAACACTTAGTTGAATCATTGTCAAACAGAATCCGAAGATTTGAAGCACTAACGAAGCAATTAAACCAAACTTCACACTATTTATTAGGATAATATAACAGTCATTTTAATTTAAAAAAAAAGTTTAAAACAAAAAATTAAAAGTCACTATTAATATATGACACTTACTGTATGCGAACATAGACCACACAGAGTTCAAGTTTCTGGTTGAAAAATATCAGAATCGATAATATTAAATCTATCTATATACATCTTGTCTCCGACCGAATTAAATTAATATCTTATTAACTTTGACCGATATTATCATTTTATTTTTTTACTTAAGTACTACCTACTTATTAAGTATAATGTTATACCAGTATTACAAATCACTGTTTCAATTCACTGAATAAGAAATAGAACAACAAAAAAATTGCCCCTCCATAACGTTGGATAAGGTTTTCTAAACAGACAATTCAATTTCGAGAAATATCACAAAAATTATCTTTTAATTGTTCAACGGCGCGGTCGAATTAGAAACGATGATCGCGTTACAGATGACACCTCTGTCAGGGGATGGTAGTAGGGATCCGTGCATCCCCTAATAAATACTAATACAAGTTTTTCGACCAGTAACGGATTGATGTAAGATTGCTTGCTATCTTTAATCAAAATCAATAGTTGGTTTGCATGTAGCAAAACTTACTACAAACATAAAAAAATACATAAGATTAGTTATTTCGTTTTTATAAACACAAGGTTTACTTTTCTGTTCCTTTGTAATAAGTTCCTTTTTGTGTTTTTTTGTTATTTGCTGTTAGTTAATTTCCATAGTATATTATTAGCGACATATTAGCGTCGACTTAAGTTATTCGGCATGCTGCAGTTACCTCTAAATTGATTTATATGTATATCCTAGCACTTAAGGTTTTTAAAATGTTTATTTTTTTTACATATAAATCTGTTGGTGGCGCTTTGGATAAATAAATGAAGCAGGGTTACTGTACTACAATATATTTTAATTTCATTTATTAATTACTGAACTGAATCTGACTGATATACTTATTGGTTTGGATTCTTCACAGTGTTAGGGTGGTTTAAAAAAAAGAACCCCTAAAAGAATAGCCGAGAAAATAAAATTCTATAGTTGTATATGGGAATCGCTTCTTCGTATTACCTCCAATGGATGGTGTTTTATAGATGTTGTAAACTTATAAGAACCATGGTAGCTTTAGTTTTACGTTGAATACCACAATAATGTTAATTATTTACGCATCATAAAATTGCCTTAAATAAAGGAATAAAGCATAAAGTTTTTGATTGATTGATAGGTGCTACGGTGTTCAAAGGGTCATCTAGTCGTCAATGAAGAAACCCTCTTGTGAATATCAAATCCCCCTTGGCCGCATTTTTCAATAGCTAATTTACTGAGGTGGTCGTTCCACCGTTGCATTTAAAACGGGGACATCTTTTATTATCAGGTTTCGTCCTTAAACAGTTGATTAGTCCCCCACGCTTAGCTGTCCCAGGGGATGTAATTAAAACATTTTGATGAGTTCCTCGTTAAGAATTAACTTGTTTTTTGTCTCGGGACACATTAAAATGTTGTAACAATAATTGTTAAAACTCTCAGGTCGAAGTGTTCCGCTGTATATACAAACATTAAAATTGTATTGGGTTTTACCGTCAAGAGTCTCGCGATGAGCTTACTATAGAAATGATCCTATGAAGTAAGGTCTGTGATAGCCCAGTGGTTAGGGCGCCAGCCTCCTAATCAGAGGTCAGCGGTTCGAATCCGGGCACGCACCTCTAACTTTTAGGAGTTATGTGCGTTTTTAAAAATTAAAATATCACTTGCTTCAGCGGTGAAGGAAAAAATCGTGAGGAAACCTGCACGCCTGAGAGTTCTCCATAATGTTCTCAAAGGCGTGTGAAGTCTGCCAATCCTCACATGGCCAGCGTGGTGGACTATGGCCAAACCCTTCTCATATTGAGAGGAGACCCATGCTCTGTAGTGAGCCAGTAATGGGTTGATCATGATAATGATGAAAACAAGCAAGTCACCTGATGTTTAATGATCACCGTGATCATGACCATGTGTAGCACCAGAGGAGTAACCACGGCGTTGCCGACTTTTAAGAAATTTGTTTATCCGCCCCTTTGATAACCCTAAAAAAAGTTTATCCATAAACATCTGAGAGACAACGCTATACGTATGAGGTAGGGTAGGAACAGTAGGTAAACAGTTAAGCCAGGCGCAGACGGCGAGCGTGGGATCTTTTCACCTGAGGTCGCGATACACGCGGGGTAAATTATGCTTATTCACATGTAGCAGTTAATACCGCCTAATAAGTTAAAGTGAGGCACTATGAGCTTGAGTGAGGCATAGTGGAAGAATATCATTCTCAACTATATATACCTTTGGCTTTAATTTTGCTTGAAATTATTATATTTATATGTATGATAGTGAATAGAATATGTTTTATTTTTGATATACTTTAACTTATTACATTCTAAATAGCTTATATAAATCAAATCAAAAATAGCTTTATTCATATAAACCTACGAGTATTACAGGCATTTATGAATCGTTCATATAATATATCACATTGTTCATTATTTCTATTCATCATCATGATCAACCCACTACCGGCTCACTACAGAGCACGGGTCTCCTCTCAATATGAGGAGGGTTTGGCCATAGTCTACCACGCTGGCCATGTGCGGATTGGCAGACTTCACACGCCTTTGAGAACATTATGGAGAACTCTCAGGCGTGCAGGTTTCCTCACGATGTTTTCCTTCGCCGTTGAAGCACGTGATATTTTAATTATTTAAAAAATATTCTATTAGTGATGGTGATAACTACACTCGTCAATTTAAAACTAAAGCTAAGAGGGTTCAAATCAAATCGACATCAAAACTATAACTCACACAACGTTAATAGTTTTGGCATCATTGTATAATTTTTTGCGTAACATAATATCATGTTGTTACTTTTAAAAAGACACCATTGAATATAATTTCTTACTGGTTGTAAAGAACTTGATCAAATGAGTAAGTTCAAAATAACTTAAAATATAGTGTATCTTTTAATTATGTATGCTGAAACAGCGTTATTTCATCTCTATAGCACTCCAGGGATGCATAAGTGGGATTTATCTAGATGTCAGGGCGTAGCCTTACTCATGCGTTAATTTCGTCGCGACAAATTAATTCGAACACAGATTTAGATGCGAGCAAAATGCACGTGCTTGTATCCCTTCTGAAATGATGTTACCATAATGTTAAATGTATATATTTTTGTAATATTTAGATAGGATTAAGCTTTTATGGTTTCTTTATTGTATAGATTAGTTGTTTATCACTTTTCTTTTAATGTAAACAGCCTTTTTGTTACTTTTTATTATTAAGTACGTAAACATAACTGTTAGAGAAATTTTCTCGCTCTAACGGCGTATGAAATATTGAATAAATTTTTTAACTGTAAAGCTATGAAAATGATAACAAACAAAGAAAAATAATCAAATTTGTTATGTTTAGGTTTTCATGTAAAACCGTTTTTGAAATAGAATCAGGATTAAATATTTTTAATAATAGCAACTCAAAATCGTTAATATTCTAAAAAATTGTTAGAAATTTAATTAATGCCATGGTGTTTTATGTAAGAATTATATTTTGTGTGAAGTGATTATGTTTATAAATTCACGAATTATAATACTCTGGCAGATAGACTATCGGAAACAGTACAAATATCCCGAATTGATGTCACAAAATATCGATTATTGGTATCTATGAACAAACCTAAAAAGGAGCCTTTGATGTTTACGAAAGCAGAAAAAAACGATTCTGGTTTGGATCACTCTTAAAAATAAATGAGAGAGAGATAATTGAATATCCCGCCCCGATTGGCTCAATGAATAAAAAATAAGTCGCGGTTGAACCTCACCAAAACCAGGGGAGTAAAAAAATAATATCATCCCGTGGAAATGAATTAAGTATCTCGCAGATACTGTGGTACGAGCGGGACGCAAATAGAGTTCACTAACATAGAGGTGGCTTTATTAATAACGTATACATTTTTTTTCGGACTGTCTATTAGCTGTCCTAACCCTATTGGTTGCCACAGCGTAACCGGGCTGTTTGGCGAGCGTTGGAAAGAAGCTCTGCCAGAAGAAATTTTGAGGGCTCGAAGAAACTAAGGGAAAACTGCCCAAGGGCGCCTCCTTTGAGGCCGAACCCCGGCTTAGGCAACCTTTGGGATAACGGGGGGGTCGGACGGTGGGTGGTCCGTACGTCTCCGAGGCCGTGGATGCAGCCCACGTCCGATGACGTAAGATAGCGGGGACCTCGTCTCCGCCGGCGAAGATGGTGTGTAGCGTATGATTGTGTAGGTGGTACGAGTATGTTGTCAGTAGTCATCTGATCGTCAGGGTCATGAAGGATATATTTAGGTTTCCTCTTTCGGAGAGGAGCGCTTAGATCTATATAGGTATAGGTAATAAACCGATGACTTTACTTATCTGATATACTTTTGTGGTGTGGTATAGCCTTTAGAGATAGTGTAAAGCCTATTCATGGTGTTTTTGCATCGTGCATAGTGCATGACCTTGGCGGAACGTCCAGCAAGATGGATCGTTTATAAAGCGCTTATGTCGTATGTAATAGTTTAGTTAAAGTAGTAAGACATTAAACGTCGAACCAAACAGACGTGTTACTAATTTTCTATTTCCCCCTTCCCCGCACACTTCGCTTTTGACGACCTCCTCCGCGGTCAAATTATAAATTTGGAAGTCCTGGGTTCGATTCCCGGCTCGAGTCTGGTCATCACTTACCACCAAGTGAGATTGCCCTCAAAGGCTGACTTGCAATGTATAAAAAAATAATACTTCAGTCATTACTATTGTAAAATACGCCCATATTTTTCTGAACATGAGTAATGTACTCTTATTTTACATGCCCTGTAAGTTATTGATTGTAATCAACTGTAATTATTATTGTTGCACGCTAAAAAACGCAATACATTTTATTTCTTGGTTTTATTTCTAACTTGACTTGTTTTCTAAATTAGCCTGTAGGAATTTCAGTCTTAGTCCACCTCCTAAAGTACGTTTCGTTAACATGCTTTGTATGGGGTTAAAATTTTTGCGCTAAAAATACAATTCTCCGTTTTGTTAATTAATAACTCGCGTTAAGATTATCGTGGCTCTAGATTCCAATCCTTTTAAACTCCGAATTAGATACTTTAAAAAGCATGGATTAAATTTGGTTATTCCAACGTAAGATTAGTTTTTCTTAAACTAAGGTTTCCTCGCCTTATTAATGAATTACCCACTGTTGTAGGGGACCATATTAATCCTTGTAATATTAAGAAAACACTGAAGTACTTTTTAAGTCATTTATAATTAAACAACATGTTCTGGTAACTGGCAATTAATTTTCGGTACCCGTACCTAGTGTTAATTCTTTGTTAGCTCATATAACATACCTGGGTTGTTTTCTGATGGGTATAAATATTGTTTTTGTAAACTTCTATTTACAACTAAATAAAATAAAAATAAATAAGGAAAATATTTGATGCAAGTGCATTTGTACGATATCTGTTATGTTAATTTTGTTTGATAAATATTGTTTTTTCTTTTATTTTATTTTTTTAATACCACTATCAGGAAAAGAAAGAGCCTTTTCCCACCCAACTTACCACAAAATCTTCCGATTCCAGGGGTAAGTAGGGAATAAAATTAACGGAGGATGATCGCTAATGAAAATAAATTGGCGGCGGGAGATTTGAGATTACACCGAGCACTGAGCGAGTGGCGACAAACGCCGTACGGACTAGGGGCACTTGTGAGTTATTAGATTCCATTTTTATGTGATAAATACAAAACCACACGATCGATAGGTACTAATGTAACCATTTTGACATTGTGCCAAACAAAACGCATTGGAGCAACGCAGTAGTATATACAGACAGACATGAGCGTACGCTGAAGATGTTAAATGTTATTATAAACAAATGACTTAGCAGTAGTACTTGACTTGAAAATAAGTTTTGAGTTGGAGATGTTAAATGTTTTTATAGACAAATTAATGGGTGTTTGGTTCTAGCTAGAAACTCTAAAAGCTGTAACCTGAAGTTCGCATTGTCCACAACTAAACAACAGAGCAAAGGCCGTTGAGCATTGAAGAGGCCCTATGCTAACAATTCCTCTTGTAAAGAGGAATTGTTAGGAAGGGGAAAATGCTAAATAATTATGTTAAATGTTTTTTTTAATACTTTTAACAACGTTTCACTCTTATCTCTAATGCTATATATTATTTAGTCCTCTATTAACCCTTTATTATATTATATATTCGCTCAGGCGTAACGTCATCTGTCAAACATATTGGCGCCAATTATTATTGACCAGTAATTGATGCCAATATGTTTGACAGATGACGACCACAGATCATATACAAAGTCGGTTTGAGCGAAGTCGGAAAAGCAACGTTCATTGTTACCTATCAATTTGATTATGATGAAAGTGGTGACCTTTTATTTTGTTAATGGCATTTATGATTGTAGGCGGCATGTGTTACCCTGACGAGATTACGTACATATATGTATGTTGAAATAAACAGATATATTTTGGTAAATAGGTACAATATTTCAAATAGGCACGCGCAGTTATTATGGGGTCGGAAAATGAGAGGTTCATCTTCTTAAGTCAATGTAAGGATAAGGCCTGAGTTATGGCGGCCTGGAATGCCGCTTATTACAGGGAGTACCTTCGTGTTACGGAAAAGGAATCTTCGTACTTATTACGTGTCAGGTATATAAGTTATAGGCAAAACATTTTAATTTTTTATTTTATACAATTTTATTACATACAAAAGAAAGCAAAAAGAAAATAACACGAAATACATAATATGAAAGAAAAGGCGACCTTATCACTTAAAGCGATCTCTTCCAGGCCACCTTTTTGTAAGAAGCTGACAGAAATAAGACACGGGAAATCACAACACTTATACATATATACATACTATTAAGAATATTATAAATAAATAATTTCTATAATAAATACAAACTGATATAATAATAAAGAAGGAATAAATATAAATTAAATTGACACATAATTAAATTAAACATTGTACTGTTTTAACGAAGAACTTAAAAGAAAAAGAAAAATAGAGTACGTCTTTCAAAAGTTAAGATTGTTTCGTGGTAACTTTTTACTTCGCAACTGATTTAATATCAACTATTTGGGTTATGCGAAGAACGCATATTGTTTACATAGTATCCTAATATGATCTCTTCAAACTCTTATGTATTATATAAATTACATACAATGTTATGTACCTATACCTATATGGAAAAAAATTGAAGCGCTGAAACAACAAGGCTTCTTCAAAAATGTAACGTAATCATATCCGGGGAGGGAGTTCTTGGTTATGGTTTATTCCGAGGGTAAAAATGCCATGTCAATTAATAAAGTCGGCTGTAAGACTCGGCTTAGCCGATTCCTTGTTATATCATACTCGTAACTAAGGTTTGGCCCTCCAAGCTCGACAGATAGCTTACAAAGCTTCGGTCGCACTATGACGTAGCAGGGACAAAGCGATGCGAGAGTTCATATCATATCCGGCATATCCGGTATTTGACTTAAAAATAATGATTTAGAAATAATGCACTCAGCTTGTATCGAGACATAAAAATGTAAAAATAAAAATCACAATATACTACAATAAGTAACAAATTAGATATTATTACAAGTAAAGATAATATATATCTTAAATATTTCACTACAGAGTTATTTTTCCTAGTTTAACATAAATTTATGGTTCTTTTTTAATTTTTATCTTTATTTAACAATTAAGGTTATATTGCCAAAACTTGTTTGTAATTTAGTATTAGTAAAAACGAAAAATAAATCGAGTCACTAATTGAAATTAGAATATTTTTATCAATGTTTTAAGTTCTCTTATAAGTGAACAGTTTGTTCTTTTGGAGAATAAAGTATTTATACCTTTTCTTTCTCATCTTCTTATGTATACTAATTGTCTAATTTAATTTATTTAATACAAGACATTATTTTAATATTCGTATCTGTATACTACATGTTTTTAACGCAAATCATTATTTAAATCTTTATGACTGTTTTTTATTTTATTTTAATAATTAATGGTATAATATAATAACATTTACTTATATAAATTGTCATTTTCGTGCACGCCTGTTAGGCAGAATGTGTGAGGAACATTTTAATCTTAAAAGCTTTATATAAATGTACCAATTTAATGCAATAAATGATTTGATTTCAACAAAATATGATTTTCAGATTATTTTTATAGAACATTCATTGTACCCATATTTAGATGTCAGCTTGGCTTAGCATACTCTACTCTGACCGCGACCTTGTTTGATATTGCAGTGTATTAAGTTGTCCGGATAAATCTTTCGTCCGAGATGAGCTTAGGAGTTTTATTAGAGCCAATTCTTGGATATCCGTAGTATGAAATTGCTCGTAATTACTAAAACCTCGATTAATATCAAAGCAACATTAGTTTATGGGGAACGTAAATTCAATGACTTTATCTTGAGATCTTAGTACAATTACCTCTTATTGCATGCTAGATCTTTGGAAGATATTACATGTAACTATGAGGAGTCTTCATTTAACTTTTTCTATTACGGCAAGGATATGTTGTGTTGGTTTGAAAAAATGCTTCATAACGGCCCAATACTAGCTGAAGTTGGAAAATAAAGTGCACTTCATTTTGTCCTTCTATTATCTATTGTATGATTATAATGGTCTATCATACTGAAATACAGGTTAACTACCAACCTTATATTAAATTATAGATTCGACATTCTATTTCAATGAGAGTGTCTTAAAAATATTTCTGAACTAAGATTTTCTGAAGTAGCTTAAATATATACGATAGAGGTATCTTTAAATGTTATTACGTGAGTCCCTTAATTACTTTTAAATTTATTTATTCATTTAGGAGCACTCCGGACAGACTTGACAGTTGCCAATTCGTCTTCGCAGGGTCTTTTTAAAAAAATTTACTGACTTACAATAAAATATTTATAACAATAAATTTAGTTAAAATGGACACAAAATTATGCAATAGTAATATCAATAAATAACTCTAATATAAACAATTCACAAAAAGCAATAAAATAACACTTATGATAGAACAATATTTTTTTTATCTCCAATCAAATTTTAATCTTCTTTCCGAGCAGAAGCGATGGTTTGTAATATAGGTCTAACTCCGAACTATTGCGAGTTAAATCATTGTACTCGTACAAGCGCAATGCACAAACCAGTGACCCATGCGTCGCCAATTTAGTTCTGTAGCACGGTATAGTCTGCTGTCTTGGAGTCGGAATTTCTGCATGACATCCTGACCCCAAGATAACAAAGTTACTTTTTTTTTACTTTTACTTTTTCCTGGTATGAAATTTATCATGTAAAGAAGCAAGGCTACTAAAGCAAGTGACATTTTAGTTGCATAAAAACGCACATAAGGCGTGTGAAGTCTGCCAATCCGCCTATGGCCAGCGTGGTGGACTATGGCCCAACCCTACTCATATTGAGAGGAGACCCGTGCTCTGTAGTGAACCGGCAATGGGTTGATCATAATGATGATGATATCCAACCATACCAAGAAGAAACATACTTAGGTACACTGTGGGAGATTGTCGACGGAAGTGACCGCCAGTTGTTATTATTTAAGTTAATTTTATTTTCGTGATATTTTCAACTAAGTTCACAGAGTTCGAGACTGCGGTCTTAAGAGATATGACAGTGTATTAAGCCGGGCCGAGTAAATCGTCCAAGCGGGGCTTATGAGTTTTATTTTGCGGGCCACTTAAACCTCGCCCACTGGTTGGATGACACTTTAGCTTAATAACTTTGTTAAACGTACCTATACTTGTCTGCTTACCCCTCTTTTTAATCGATGCCCATATAATTAGAAAATTGCTATCGGGATTTTAGATACTCTATAACAGGTGACAGTGACAAATGGCCTAACCATGACGAACTGATAAAAACATTTGAATTTTACGACAATTTCATTTGGTGAAATATGGATTCGCTTGATTTGTGGAATAGAAAACTATCTGTACCTTCATCCGCTACGTTCGTACAACTATATACATTTTGACGACCTCCGTGGCGCAGCGCGTTAAAAGTTGGAGGTCCTGGGTTCGATGCCCGGCTCGAGTCTGGGGAAGCTTCGGCCGTGGCTAGTTACCCTACCGACAAAGACGTGGCGCCAAGTCATTTAGCGTTCCGGCACTATGTGTAGAAACCAATTAGGAGTATGGGTTTAGCATTACCCTAACAGGTTAGCCCGTTACAGTCTCAGACCGCATCATCACTTACCATCAGGTGAAATGCTGTCAAGAGCTAACTTGTGGTGTATAAAAAAAAAGGTAAGAGTTTACATTAGATAGATAGACTCACTGGGCACACAACAAAGTATAGTTTAGTAATAGCAGGTGCAAACCTTACCGATTTCATATCTATAATAATATCTAAGAATCACCGGTTTTTTATTATTTTGTAGTTTTGGTCACGTAAAACTAAGCAAAATAATGTAACCTTACGTAAAATAAAATATTCCTTTTTAATCTGTATTAATAAAAAAAAAATTTGACTAACTGACTGATTTGTCAACGCATAGCTTTACCACTGGACGGTTTGAACTGAAAATTTCCTTACAGTATAGCTAAAGGTGTCGTGCATTTTTTTTTTAAATAACCTCCAATTTTTACACTTTAAGGTGATGAATTTTCCCTTAAGAAGTATTTGATATTGGTATGGAACCAGTTCCGAAATTAGACTTACAAGAACCAGTAAACTCAACGTAACGCCGCGCGCAAAAGCCAGTTTTACACAGTCTTATAGGTAATTGTTCGTACAGCAAAGACGGTAGGCTACGTTACTTAGCGTATAATAAATTGCTTCATTACGGACATCATAATCCACGGCTAACTAACATAAATGCGCGGCTCCGTCCGCCACCGCAGTTTGTTTAGATTAAAACTTAATGCCTCCACGATATTAACCTGAAAACAACGTATTATATACCAACCTGCATTTACAGCAGGACAGTAAAATTAAATTATAAGAAATTTATAAAACTTTGATGTTAACTACACAATAACTCAAATATTTCTTGACTTTTATAATCATCATGATCAACCCATTGCCGCCTCAATAAAGAGCACGGGTCTCTTCTCAATATGAGAAGGGTTTGGCCATAGTCAAGTAGTTGGATTGGCAGACTTCACACGCCTTTGAGAACATTATGGAGAACTCTCAGGTGTGCAGGTTTCCTCACGATGTTTTCATTCGCCGTTAAGGTAAGTAATATTTGAATTGCTTAAAAACGCACATAACTTCGAAAAGTTAGAGGTGCGTGCCCGGGTTCGAACCCCCGACCTCTTATTAGAAAGCGTACGCCCTAACCACTGAGCAATCACTACTGCTGAATTTTTTATAATTATAAACATATTCTACTATAATATCTACTATTAGTAGTGTCATTCATTTTTCGCAAAGGATTTAAAACATCAAAGCATTATTATCCCAGCTGAATTTTTAAAACGAGCCGATACCAGCGACTTCGTCCGCTTAGATTAGGGGTTTTTAAACACTCCTATGGCATAAGCCACTCATGGCTCATTCCTGTTCTCGTATCTGTATTCGCGCCCTTTCCCAAGATATAAGTCGAATTTGGAGTAAATTTGCTACAGTAGTTTTTCACAAATCTGTGGATGGTTGTGGGATAAAAAGTAGCCAATTGGCTATTATGATATTTGGCTATTTCTGTAGTATTTTTTGGAGTTCTTTACCAAATGTTTCATCAAATAAATATCGAGGATTGATTTCTAATTTTAGATAAATTGTGTTAGATTTTTATAATGGATAAAAAGTACGTTATGTCCATCTCCTGGTTCTACCACCAAATATCCGACAAGTTCCTTTTCCTGTTCCTTTCGTTCTTGAGTTATTAAACAGTGTATCTAACACGACTTTATTATATAAATGAATGACTGATTCATAGGTTTGCGATTAGAACACCACGCACAAACACACCTCGGTTTCCGTGTAATTTGTTCTATCACAGGCCCTACAGAACAAAATTAGGGAAATATTCTCCCTTACCAAGAATATCTGACATATATAATAACAGTGTAAAAAAAAAAAAAACAAAGGGAAATCGATTTATTTTATAACAAATATACTGACTTCAAAAGTAAAATTATTGACATCTCTTATACTTAATAGTACTAATTGACATATGTTATGAAATCTTGACTTGAACTTTTGTTTTAATTTTATTTTATTATATGTAGTGACTATAGTTTTTGATTGTTGCCTTTGTAGTTAATTATATTGCGATTTTTTTTTTATGGACGGTCTTTGTGAACGTTGTGAAAACCTGTATTAAGTTAAACATTCACATTAGCTCACAGCGGTAATAAATGGTCATGTAAAATGTATTAGCTGTTGGTTTTCCATAATAAATAAATAAATAAATAAATAAATAAATATAATTTATTTTACCCCTGACAAAATAAAATAGCAAAAATTCTTAAAGTCATTTATCGTCGTTTTACGCCTGATATTTTTTTTTAGCAACGTAACTACAACTCTTTTTTGCGGGTCAATTAATGGTCTAAGTATTGGTTGACGTTTCAATTATTATCAATTTGGTTTTGCGACCGCCTACAAATATCTAATTCCCTCGCCGTCGGATAGTTTAATATAACAAGCAACCAAGGTCGTTGGTGGGTGATATTAGCGTAGAAATAGACATGCTTGCGGCATCCACATTGAATCGATATATAAGTTGATTTTATAACTTTCCAGTTCACCTTTCACCATTTACATTTACTGTCGACCTGAGCAAATAAGTTTTGCTAATGGCTATATCTATAGCTAAATTGATAGTAAATCTATGAAGTAAGTTTAACTTGCAGGTAAAATGTATTTACGGGGTCTATATTTGATTGAGGCATCAAAATCATTGAAATTTACAAAACTTGGCGTAACATCGAAATGTTAACGCAGTGTCTTGACACGCCACTTCAACATGCAATGCCTTTCAAAAATCAGTGTAATACCAAACACTGCATTACTATTCCGATTCCATGCCAAGTTGATTTGCAAGGTCCATTATAATGAATCAGCTAGTAATCTTTACGTAATTATGATTAGAATACAATACAAGTGACAACCTTCAAACATTATAACACTAACATGTGTCAATACCTATCTTAAACAGACCAGCAAAGCAGTGGTGTCGGAAGGGGCGACGGGGACCCAAATCACCTGTCAAAATGCAACTCTTCGCAATCGGGGCCGATATCTGCAGACGTCTTTGTCGCCACTTCGCCAGTGAATGACCGCCTTTATCGCATCGGAATTACGGTTTAAGTTTCGGATTGAGTTTCTTGTCTAGCTCTGCGAATAGTGCTAGGTACATAAGTACATCCCAATATTATGAGCATTAACTATTTCGACGAAACGTAAGGTGCCGTACTTGTACGTTCACTGAAGGCTATTTAGCTTGAAGGCAAATTTTGGTTAATTATAATTTAAATTTAACAAGCGTTTAATTTACCACCTTCTTGAAAAAACTTCGTATTAAGTGATATATGTACAGCTTTTATAGACGGTAAAATAATGACTTTAAGGCACCAATTACCTATTTATTATTCTAGTTTTTTTTGGTGTGGCAACCCTCCTTGAAACAGCTGTTCAAATTGTCTCTTGAATTAATTTTATGTTTTAATTATTAATTTGTGTGTATTTATTGCCCAAATCCAATGTAATCGCTTTGTTTAAACATTTATAAGTGTAATACACCTTTAGTTTAGTGCAAAGTGCCATAATATAAGTTGCTGCGTTAATTTGTAACACGAGTGACAGTTAGGTTAGTACAATTTGAATTTAAATTAGGTATTGTTTCGATTGTTATTATAGTTAGTATCTGAATGTGCTATTAGTTGTATCAATATTGAGACGGCTATTTAGCACGCTAAATTAAATTAATTAAAAAAAAGAACGATACGTGTGTTTGCAATTGTACGTTATCCTTGAGTAACGTAACATTTGCTAGCTCCACACGCAACTGTCATCTTGCATTTGTATTGAGTAAATAGCTCCTTGTTTACATTATATATTAATTTAGATACAAAATGATGACCCGCAGAGCCTTAGTAGCACGCCAGGAACAATCAAAACTTCAACTGGCATTAAAAGAATTAAAGGAAAGCAGGGAGCTATGTACCTAGTTAAATAACGAGAGGGACGGTAATGAAAAGGAACTGTTAGATGTGCTTCAAAAGAACGATAGGCTAAAATCTGAATTGGCAGCCTTACACATAAGCTATGTGGACATTGTTGAGGAGCGGGATAGGCTTCAATTACTAGTGGATAGGCTTGATGAGTGTCGTGCTGAGTATGAGGAGGCCCTGGGACAGATCGATTCTCTGCAGCGCGAACTACGTGATGCCCACCACCAGATCACCGAGTTGGAGGAAGCTGCACATAACACAACAGCACTGCACACTCATAGCCTTTATGAAGAACTAGTTGATAGGGCCCCGCTGTTGATTACTGCTGGATTGGATTTTTCAGCTTATAATATTGAAGAGACAAAATCAGTGGTAATCAACTCTAACAGCTCAATTGTACGTCCCTGTAGCATTAATAAACTAAAAAAATATTGTAAAATTAATAGGAAAATTAAAAAAACTCAGAAATTGTTAAAATTAAATAGTCAACTTTTGAAAACATTCAAACCTAAAAAAGAGCGTTTAGAATTATTGGATAAAGTAGAAATGTTACAAAAACAGATAGAGACTAATAGGACTAATTATGAATCTGACACACATCTATTAGAAATACAAATAGCCAGATTACAAACATTATTACGGACACTGGCAGCCCAATATGATAATAGTCAAAAGAAAATGATGTCTGTATACACACAGACTACAGATGAAACCATAAAACAGACCAATTGCAACAGTGATCAATTGAACTCACACTGTACTGATAAAAATACAGTCTATCATCCAAAGTCTGTGTCACCAGCATCATCACCCTCAAAAATGAGGAAGGTGTGTGACAGATTCAAAAATTTTGTACAAAATAATAACATTAACAGTTCCTTTGCTAGGCCTAAATCAAAATTAAATTCCACAAAAACTTTCATGTACAGCGATGAGATTGGATGTAATATGGGCTTATATCTTAACTTACATTTACACGGACACACTACATTGAACTACTGTTTGCCTAACTCTGACTTAAAGGCAATTGTTGATACTATATGTGACAATCAACATTTGTATGATGGTCAGACTAATTTAATATTACTCATGGGAAATAGAGGAAATATTAATAAAAATGATTTGATAAAGATTTATAATTTATTAGATAGCTTGAAAGTTAATAGTATTATCATATATACCTTTCCCTATTGTGAAAATTTGCCACACCAAGAAAATACAATTAGGTATAATTTAAACACAACATTGTACAACTTATGTACATATAATAAAAAAATTAAAATTATTGACATTAGCAAGTGTGCTAAAACTTATTATAATTACAACAAAGATAGGTATCACCTATCCAATTATTTTAAACGACAGATAGCTGTTTCGCTATCATATTTTTTTACAATAACAGCCAAGAATTTGGCTAAACAAGCTGCTTTTATTGAGCAGTGTCCTAATTCTGACATTAACGCCTTGGAAATAATTCCAAGTAATATTATTTTAAACTAGTTAAGGAGACAAGAGAGGTATTCTCTTGCTTACACTCAGAGACAAAAGAGTTTTTCTCTTGCTCAGGTGAAATTAATTTTCAGAATTTAAATTTAAATTCTATTAAAAATAAACAAAATTCTACCTATATCAACTTGGTTCACCAAAATATTCAATGTATTAAAGGAAAAGAATTAGAGATTGAATTGTTTTTAAATCATTTTCATATTCATGTTTTATGTATAACCGAACATTGGTTAAAAACTCATGAATACTTGTTTAATTTTGGTAACCACCAGGTTGGTAGTTCGTTTACCAGAGTTACTGCAATACATGGGGGCTCATTAATTCTATTAAATAAAAATTTAAAATTTAAAAACCGAACTGATATTGTGAGCCTCTCTGTTGAACGAACAATTGAACTGGCCTCAGTTGAATTAGAGCAATTTATTGTTGTTACTGTATATAGACCACCCTTATCGAACTTTGAACTTTTTGAAAAGGTAATGGATGAGGTACTTCATAAAATATCTAAATCAAATAAAAAGTTGATTGTGTGCGGAGATTTTAATGTAAACATACTAGAAAGTAACTCTTCAAGTTACAAGTTAATAAATCTATTTCAATCATACAATTTGTTGAATATGTTTATGGAGCCTACTAGAATAACTGCCAGCAGTGCCACATGCTTAGACAATATATATACAAATATAAACCCCATCAGTAAAAATATAATTAATAAATTAGATTCTGATCACTGTGGTCAATTTATTTGTTTCAAAAATGGGGAAAAAAAATTGTCTAGACATAAAATTACTTATGTGCCAGTAACGGCAGGACGAATAGAGAGAATAAGAACAAGTTTAGTTAGAGACCTTCCATTCTTATCGTCTACAATTGGTCCTAATGAAATGTATAATACTTTTTTTAGTAAGTTTAATATGATATTTAATTCTATATTTACTAAAAAGTCTGTCATGGTTGCTGATACATTGGTTTTTAGTGAGTGGGCTACAAGTGAACTACATAAAAATAGGCAAACTTTATATGAAATGTATGCGGAAAGAGAATATAATACGAGTGATGAGTTTAAAAATTATGTAAAATTATTTTCCAAGAATTTTAAACGCGATTGCATTTTGGCAAAATCGCAATATATACAGAACAAAATAAAAAATAGCAATAATGTAATTAAAACAACCTGGAAAATAATTAATGAGGAAACAGGAAGAATAAAATCCAAAACTAATAACTTTAAACTTGATATAGGTAACAAATCTATCACGTCGGATTTTGAGGTTGCAACTGCTTTTGAAACCTTCTTTACCGACGTTCCTGTCTCCACTACAAGATCATTAAACTCTTCACCAGATACTGCTCTCTGTTTGTTGAAGGATAATGTGCCAGAATGTAATAACGCTCTTAAATTCAGACATGTTAGCAGCTCAGACGTTATTAAGGCCTTCCGATTAATAAATATTAAGAAAACAAATGACTTGTGGGGCATTTCCGTTAATGTTATAAGGTCTTTGATTGATATTGTTGCACCCGACCTAGCTTTTATTTTTAACAATTGTATTGACTGTGGTGTGTTCCCTGACTTAATGAAACATAGCAAGTTAATTCCGTTATTTAAATCTGGTAGTACTACTGACCCCACTAACTTTAGACCGGTATCAGTACTGCCTACTTTCAGTAAAATCTTTGAAAAACTTATTTTAACGCAATTAATTAATCATTTTAATAGTAACAATTTATTACACGCCAAACAATTTGGTTTTACACGGGGTTGCTCAACAACCGACGCTGGTGTTGAGTTAATACACAATATATTTAAAGCCTGGGAGGAGTCACGTGACGCACTTGGTGTTTTTTGTGATTTGTCCAAGGCTTTCGATTGTGTTGAACATGAAACATTAGTCAGAAAACTACACCATTATGGACTTCGGGGGGTAACTCTAGATTTAATGACCTCGTATTTACGTGACAGAGTTCAACAAGTAGACGTAAACGGGAAACGGTCTAACGGGTCATTTGTGAAAATTGGGGTTCCTCAGGGATCAATATTAGGACCTTTTCTGTTCCTCATTTACATAAATGACCTTCCTTACCTTACTAAGGACAATAGCGGGATAGTATTGTTTGCTGATGATACATCACTCGTTTTTAAAATTAAAAGACGCGAAACAAATGTTGACGATGTAAACAACTCTCTCGCGAAAGTAGTACATTGGTTTGAGGCTAATAACTTAGCACTTAATGGGAAGAAAACAAAGTGTATTAAATTCACGTTGCCCAATGTTAAACAGGTGAAAACCAGTGTACTACTTAATAATGAGGAATTGGATCTGGTAAATACGGCTACATTCCTGGGCATAACGTTAGACGCTAAACTTCAATGGGGCCCACATATAAATAATTTATCGCACAGACTTAGCTCTGCTGCTTACGCGGTAAAAAAGATTCGTCATTTGACGGATATAGAGACTGCCAGACTTGTATATTTTAGCTACTTTCACAGCATTATGTCATATGGTATTTTATTATGGGGTAATGCTGCTGATATTGACACTATATTCGTTTTGCAGAAGAGGGCTGTTCGTGCGATATATAAATTAGGTCCCAGAGAGTCATTAAGAGATAAATTTAAAGATTATAAAATAATGACAGTGCATAGCCAATATATATATGAAAATTTAATGTATGTTCATAAAAATATTGATAAATTCAAGAAAAAAATGGACTGTAACGCACTGAACATCAGAAGTAAAAGTAAACTTGTAGTACCATTTAGTAGGCTGCACAAAATTAGTAACTCATTCAAAGGAAATTGTATTTTATTTTATAATAAATTACCTATTGATATCTTGGAGATGTCTATCAATAAGTTCAAAGTTTTTATAAAACGAAAGCTTGTAGAAAAATCATATTACGATATTAAGGATTATATAAACGATAAAAAAGCTTGGGTGTGAATTGCTCTATCTCCATAGGTACTATATTTTGTTATTCATTATGTGAGATGGTGATAACGAAAAAAAGAAAAACCCCGGCTAAGTTTGTTGTGGGCTTCTTCTTAGACCGGGGCGCGTTTGGAACCCACATAGCTTTAGTTTTAAGTTTACGAATATAGTTATCACCATGAAATGGCTACTGTGTAAATTATTGACGCGTCAAAGGTGCCTTTTTGAGGACTATTTGAATAAAGATTATTTTGAATTTGAATTATTACACGTTGTAAAAAGCGCTGTATCTAATCCAAGTTAGTTTCTAGTTTAGTCAAATTAGAGTCACGGTGCTCTATGCTTTACTGATGCTACCAATTTTGGTCACAAGGTAGGTGAAGCGGTGGTAGCCTAGTGAAGCGGTGATAGCCTAGTTTTTTGGGTGTCAGCCTCCTAATCAGAGGTAGGCGGTTCGAATCCGGGCACGCACCTCTAACTTTTCGGAGTTATGTGCGTTTTAAAAAACTTTAAAATATCACTTGCTTCAACGGTGAAGGAAAACATCGTTTGGAAACCTGCACGCCTGAGAGTTCTCCATAATGTTCTCAAAGTCTTGTGAAGTCTCCCAATCCGCACATGGCCAGCGTGGTGGACTATGGCCAAGTCCTTCTCATATTGAGAGGACACCCGTGCTCTGTAGTGAGCCGGTAATGGGTTGATCATGATGAAACAGATATGGCCTTAATTATAAACGTTGAGTAGAGGGCGAATAGTAATATAACGGTGTGCCATAATCTATCATTCTGCCTTCAATAATTTAACATTTAATAAAATCAGACCAAGTATTGTAAAACTAATTGCTACACAACGGTTATTAGTAAGGGGATAGTGATCCAAGATGATATATAAGTATATATATATATTTTTTAACCCTACAAGTTAACCCTTGACGGCTATCTCACCTCGTGGTAAGTGACGATGCTTTCTATGATGGTATCGGGCAAGCCTGTCAGGAGTATTATAAACCCACGCTCCTAATTATTGTATTATAACGCTTGGCGACATCGGTGTCGGTATCGGTAGGGTGGTAACTAGCCACGGCCGAAGCTTCCCACCAGACCAGACTTGGGCCGGGAATTGAACCTCCAAATTTATAATGTCACAGCGCACGCACTGCGCCACGGAGGTCGTTAAAAATATTTTTCTTAATTACAGATTATGTGTCATAATTTTTTTAACTATATATTCCTGTCTTTGAAATATTCTTTAATTGAATAGTATTGCTTTCTCATTATTATTTTTTTATGTAAATCTTTGGGATATGCTTGTGTGAAAGCATCGAAAGGCATTTTAGGATGAGAAATTTGAACTCGTCAAACAAAACAAAATCATGTCATATTTGAATTATATTCACGAGGCATTAGTTAACTGACTATAGGTTTTCAGTTTAAATGAAAAATATTTTAAATTATATAATATTTTAGATTATATTTTTTATTCTATTAAACGATAAATTTTTAGCTAGTTTATAAATAGTAAATACTTATCAATTGACTTTATATATCTTTATGTGGGGTTTCGTCCCAAGTACGAAGGAGGAGAATAATAGAGTGCCTACATTTCTTCATTATTAATTTGGTTTTGAAATGACTGATAAAAAAAATAAGGTGATTAGTTATCTAGGCGGGAATAAGTCTAGCTGCTATTTTAAATGAAAAGGATTGATAAATAAAAGTCATACATTCAATATCGTACTATATTCATTAAATTTTCGTTTATATAATTGAATGGAATAAACATTTAGCCAATTATTCTCAATATCTAAGCAGTAAATGCTTAAAACACTTGTGAGCCTAGTTTTAATAAAAACCTTATTTAACATTAATAAAATATTTACAATATTTGGAAATATCATCACAGCTTCACAAAACAAGCACAACATTCGAAACAACAAAACAATTTGATAGCGGTTACCACTAGTGATGTGTTTAAAAACTATAAAACAATACGAGTATAAGAAACCGTATGAAAATAAACAGCCTCTATGTATAAATGCGTAAATACTGTAACAGCGTACTTTTATACAAAATAATTTTCTGATTTCACTAAGCAATGTACCATAAGTGTTTTAAAAGTATATGCTGATACAAACAAACTACAAAGCCGAGTGATTTTGTCTAATTACTATTATTGCTGTATGTTTATTTCTTATGTACCTTTATCACCTGAAATAGATTGAAATACTTATATTAAACTGCTTAGAAAATTCAGTGTTCAAACGTAATTATTTGTGTAATATCCTATTTTTATTTAAATCAATCTTTGGATTGAATAATACCTACCTAGCATAATATGTGAAGGAATGTGCGTAATTTTAGTAAATAATATCACTTATTTCATAGAACATCTAGATACATAGATTAGCCCAACTATTAAGGCCTTCTAAGAATTAGGGAGAGTAATTTTTATTCCAATATCATAATAGTTATTATGTGCAATATAGTAATTTAATTCTATAATCTTTTATTTATGACTCATTATTTAAACCTGATGTACATTACAATGATTAAATTCCTAAAATATTAAAATATTATACAGGTCTTAATATGAATTTAACATAAATGGAAACTTTGGTTAGTTTGCCCATTTATTATATTTCGCTAAAATTTACAGTAGTAAATCACTAGAACTATATTAATAAATAAAACTAATTCTAATAATGTACAAAACAGGAGTACTGAATTTTGAGATTCATCTACAGTATTGTGACATCTATTCGAAGCGCTACATTTTCGTACATTATAATGGAAACTTAACGTTACTTTATACTGCTTTAAAATATCTTTAGTCAAAACTGTAAACTTTAGGATACGAATTTACATTATACGTTTCTACAATTACATCCCTATTCGACGCCACTTTGCCGCCATTTCTAACTCTAACATGGCACCGTATACCATTAACGATTCTTATTCAGTCTTTCGTATTAAAATTTCTGACTTCACGAAGACATTTTTCAATAACAATGATCATCCCTCATCGATACATTTATTTACAACGCAGCCGCTATGTATTTTAAACCATTTTCCTTTCGATGGCATGCGGATGTCCAGGATGCGAGTAATGCCCAGGAGATGTTGGTTCATACAAAGACATCTTTAATCTCTTACATTTAGCTCGACGGTTTTTGAACCAGAATTGCACATTTTTTGATTCGAGGCGTGGAAATTTTTGGCGGTACGGCATCCTGTTTAATTCTTCCGTATATTTCAGGATTAGATTGTGCGAAGGGTGAGTGTTCATTGAGAACCATTGTTCCAAGACCGGTACCTCGGAGACCGGATCTATGAATGTACGGTTGCGCTTGCGACGCTCATCGGATGCTCCAGCGAGGGCCAGATTCAATCCACTAGCACCTTCACCGGGAACAGGGCCTACTCCAGGAAACCCACTCATATATTGACTCATGTACATTATACCGTGACCAAACATCGGGTGATTTGGTACCATTGGGAACGGTAATCGATCTAGATGCGGTGAAGAAGGCCGATAGTGACGCTCGTGTACCATTTCATCGTCGGAAGGTATATCGTGATCTTCTCCGCCTCCGTTCTCTTCTTCAGTGTTGTTATTGTTGTTGTTGTGTGAACTATCACTATTTTTTGTGGGAGATCGATGTGGCGAGGGCATTTGTTCGGTTTTAGTCAAATCTCTTGGCTCTTGTTTGATGTCATGAACCTGTAACCAAAAACGCAGATTTTAATGCTATAAATAATGTAGTCTATAAAGCATTCGTGGTTCATAAGAAGTTTCAAGTGTTTTGGATTAATAATTAAAAATATTAAGCTTAAGATATATATACCTTAATTATATCGGGTGGTTTGGGAGATTCTTTTATGTTTTCATCCCTTTCTTGATCGTTATTATTTTTCCTTGTGGTTATCAGAGAAAGTGGTGCATCTGGACTATCAGGTCTATCATCTGGGTTTATATCTCCACCATCGTCTTCCATATCGGAACCAGGATTTGAAAGGTTGTCTTCAGACATCACCGACATCGGATATCTGCCAGGACTTCCGGACAGTTGCATGGGACTTTTCATAGAGTTATGATCATGAGAATTGTAATTATCATTTCCAGCCAAAAGTGATCCATTGGTTGGACTATGACTCCTACTGTTAAATCCGTTAACTCCAAGGTGAGCGCTTAAACCACCGATACTGCGCAGTTCCGCTCGCTTTTGGGCTGCTCTTGCATTTTTAAACCAATAAACAACATTGTTGACGTCTAAAGGTTTGCGACCTCGCCTCGATTCTAAATTATTCAATTCTCGAACATACTGTTGGATTTGCTGTCTACTCGGATGCTGATTTTCAGAAAACCAGCGTTGTAACTTTGGTAGTTCTAGTTCAGGATCAAAACTCGTCCTCATGCGTGTTTTCTGAGTGGGGTATTGAGTTTGTACGGTTTGTAAAGCCGGATGCAAGTGGTCCGGGAGTGAATTGAGAGTAGGTGAACGATTTTTTGGACTAGGCGACGGGTAGCGCCGGGGGCTGAATGGCGGAGGAGGCCGCGGTGATACTTGAGCACTCCACCAGGATTCAAACTTGCGACGAGTTTCCTCTGTTGGCTCGTGAAAGTTGTGTGGACCGGGAGTTCTATCTTGTCCCCGACAAATCTGTGCCAGCGTCACCTGCAACAATGGAAATTTCGAACTTTACCTAACATTGTATAACGAGCACAAAAAAATTATAGAAAAAGAAACACAAACAATTTTAGACGGTTTTAAAGAGGTCAGTCTAACCAGCAACAGATACATAGATAATTGTTTGAATAAACACCGAGCATTGTTTCACAGAACATCGCCATTAGATTATGAAAATATTAGGCCGGCTGTTAATGTATGTGTCATGCGCCGGCCGCTGCAGTTCAGATGCGAGGAGATGTTTACTCGGTGGTTAGTGCACATCACTCCTTCGCTACCGCCGAAACTTCAATCATGGCTTGCTCTAAAACAATGAGCGGGAAGGGCGTCTCTGTAATTAACATCCACCCACAACACTTTAACAAAGTGCCGGCATGCCGATATGGACTAAGTGGCTGTACTAAAATGTTTCGACAGTAGCTTGATGAGAAAATGTTGCTCCACTTGTAAACCGACGGGTAAACAATGTCGGGATTTGTCTTTTTCATTCATAATTCACGTTTACGCTACACACATACGTTGTGCATGAAAACCTGTAACGGTGTTACAAATAGTTTAACTGGAGGATCATTAAAGTCCTACGCGAAAACTAAACCGCTCCTGCAGCGTACAAGTTAGGATACTAACTACTTAACAAATTATACCTAAAGGAGGTTAAACAACTCCCAGCTAAGAAAGTGCTGTTTTTTTTAAATTGCTTTTTTAAACAAAGCAGCATTTTCTTTTTTGTTTACGAATTTTTAGTTAGTAGCGATCAGATTGACAATCGATTGACGTGACATATTCATTTATTTATTTATACAACTTTATTGCATACATAAGAAAGAAAAAGAAAAAAAAATACATAATATAAAAGCAAATTCATGTAAACTAATAGGGGTATATATGAAGCGTTCATATACTTCTATTATTTTAGTTGATGGTTTACATTCGTTAACTAAAGTTAGAAGGATTTCCACAATAAAGTTTGGCGGGTTTTTTGTTATAACAATCACATAGTCAATAGTTAATTAGATTTATATTCTCGTTGGGTTCGATTCCCAGTCTTGGGTCGGTAGGAGGCTTCGGCCGTGGCAAGTTACCGCCCTACCGACCGGCACGACGTCGCGTAGAAACCAATTAGGAGTATGGATTTACCATACCCTAACAGGTTAGTCCGCTACCATCTTAGACCGCATCATCACTTACCATCAGGTGAGATGCCGTCAAGGGCTAACTTGTGGTGTATATAAAAAAAAAAATACCCCCCGCTAAGAATCATACCCTACACTCAATTGTTTCAATTATGTTGGTTACCTTTAGCAAGTCGTCTAATAATGAAGTCAATCAGGTTACTAATCGTCTGTCAGATTAAGACGCGTGGTTTGTTTAGCGCTTATGCAAGTCCGCTCGTACATGATGCCCGTATCGCTAGATTATTGTATGAAACAATGCCAGCGATTACATCGTCAGGCGAGTTGTCAGCTTCAGTTGCCAAATCAAAAGCAAGTAAAACTGTAGGCTGTATGCGTTACACATCCAGATTGCGTTTATAAATCATGTCACCACAGAGGCCCGAGTCCAAGAGTTAGGCGGCGTTTATGTGCGGGTACTTAAAAGGGTTTTTTTTTTAAATAGTTCTAGCTGGCGATGGTGCCACGAGAGTCACGTGACCGGCAGTGACGCTTGATTGTCCTTATTAAGTGTTAATAACTCAATACTAATTTATACGTATGCTGTGTATTACTACTTTACAGATGCATCTGCAACTATTCCACACAAAATCAAATCAAAAATAGCTTTATTTATGCAAACCTATTACAGGCATCTATGAATCGTTGGTATATAATATATTTTTCATTATTTAAATCTATGAATCGTTCGTATATAATTTATTTTTTATTATTTAAATTAAGACTTGATGTTGATAACTACACTCGCCAAGGGTTCCAATCGCGCCCAGCTCTAAAAAGAAGCCCACGACAAATTTAGCCGGGTTAAGCATTGTAATCAAATTAAAATTTGCTAACTTATCAATATTATAAAATTAATAAAAAATTAATAATTTAAATGTAATAAAAACAATCTATATATGTCGCCATATATAGATTTTTAGAGATACATGGACTTCCAATAAAGAGTAATAAAACGTAGGTCAGGTAATTATTTTAAAGACTTAGATATCGAAACTGGCAGTTGAAATTTTTTTTTTTATAAGAGTTTTTCCCAGGTGATATTACAGTCAAGGGCGAACTGGTATTGGAATAACAAATCATTTTTATCACAAACAATTAGCTTCTCATCATTCGCCATTAATTCCATGTTTTTTTTTATATATACACCACAAGTAAGCCCTTGACGGCATCTCACCTTAAGGGAAGTGATGATGCAGTCTAAAATGGTAGCGGGCTTACCTATTAGGGGTACGGAAAGCCCATACTCCTAATTGGTTTCTAAACGACATCGTGCCAGAACGCTAAATCGCTTGAAGACGTCTTTGTCGGTAGGGTGGTAACTAACCACGGCCGAAGCCTGCCACCAGGCCAGACTCGAGAACCCAGGACCTCCAACTTTAAAATGCAACAGCGCACGCACTGCGCCACGTAGGTCGTCAAAAACATCAAACTAATTTTCCACCACCTCCTCGGCTATGAGCCTAGCTCGAGTGATACGTTAATCCAGCTCTTTGTTTTGTGTTTTTAAATAGTGCGGTCATATTTGCTTTTAGATATTGTCTGCTTCATCTACATATAAGATTTACGAGAGCTGGCGCCTACGAGATAACTAACGGTATAACACTAGAGTGCGAGCTTGACTTGACTGGAATTAACTGATATTCAAGTTACAGATGGATAACTTGAACTACCTAAGCCGGCTATATAGGTGAAGGCAATCTTGTGATTTTGTCGGTAGATGCCAAGTTGCAAGTGAAATGAAGAAAATGTTAGAGTAACTTTAGATTGAGGTATGCAGCGCGGCTATGGAAAGGGCTATGCTGGGCGTTTCTCTGAGGGATAGAATCCGTAACGAGGACATTCGTAGGAGAACGAAAGTAACCGACATAGCCCAACGGATTAGCAAGCTGAAGTGGCAGTGGGCGGGTCATATCTGTCGTAGAACCGACGGCCGTTGGGGCAGACGTGTTCTGGAGTGGAGACCGCGTACCGGTAAGCGCAGCGTAGGACGACCACCTGCTCGCTGGACCGACGACCTGAAAAGGATCGCTGGTGGCGGGTGGATGAGGAAGGCGGAGGACCGTGTGTGGTGGCGCGCTCTCGGAAAGGCCTATGTCCAGCAGTGGGCGTCTATAGGCTGATTGATTGATTGATTGATTGATTGATGCAGCGCGTCGGGCATATTCCCAGACGCTGGTGTCCCTGACTATTACGGAAACCGTCCGCACTTCTCATAACAAGCTTATCAAAGTCGTCGCTCAGGTATCCCCTGACAAAATATTTTATAAGCACAGGCTCAGGGTACACCAACCGTAAAATGACTCTGAAATTATTTTTAAATTATTTTATTATATTTTAAATAAGCTGTGATAGCCTAGTGGTTAAGACGTCAGTCTCCTAATCAGAGGTCGGGGGTTCGAACTCGGGCACGCATCTATAACTTTTCGGAGTTATGTGCTTTTTTAAGCAATTAAAATATCACTTGCTTCAATGGTGAAGGAAAATATCATGAGGAAACCTGCACACCTGAGTGTTCTCCATATATTATGGAACCTCAAAGGCGTGCGAAGTCTACCAATCCGCACATGGTCATCGTGGTGGACGTGCTCTGTAGTGAGCCGAGAATGGGTTGATAATTATGATAATGATATTTTAAATCTATTTAAGTAATTTCTTTCATTTGTATTTAACTTTACTTTTAATATTGTTTTTAAATTTTATAAGTTTTTATATCCCTGACCTGAAATAATAGGATTTTATTTTATTTATCAATTATGATGACGAATTCGAACGTAAGGATCACTAGCAGAGTGTGATTGGTAGAAGCACGGTTTGAGTAGCATTACTTAAAATATAGGAAGGTCATGGTGTGAAATTTAAATTCCAACTTGTACTAACTGTCACGTTGGTAAAGAAAACGCCAATATAAGAGTTGAACAAAAACCCCATACATGCATACTAGTAGTCATAACTCGCACTGTGTAACTAAGCCATATGTCACGTGTAATCTGTACTGTACGTAATTCGGTGTGCTATTGCGAACAACACTTGATATCCTACATACGTAACTAGTCACTAAGGACAAATTAAAAGACAATGGGCTTAGTCTTATCTGATGTTAGATTCATCGTGTTTACTTACGCTACTTTACGCGCATACAGGAATTAAATTAGTTTTAATTATGCTAACACATTAAGAATTCAATTTTTGAATTGAAATAAAAAAAAAAAACTAATAAAAATATGCTTTTAATAAAATCACTTTCAATGTCACTTAAATCATCGTCTGTTAGTTATATACTTAACAAAAACAATCTAGGGAGCCCCTGGGAGTGTATTTTAAATAAAGAGATGTTATAAACCTCGAAGCTATCATCAGACTGCTAATGTCATAATGTTGTATTGTCATAATGTTAATATGTCACTGTAATAGAAAGATTTGACCCAAATACGAGTATAATAAAGAACGTACCTATGTTTTTAAAAGTTTCATTTCTGGTTACTCTGATCTCTCATTGGCGTTCTTGCACCCCTGTACATTCTGCGGTAAACTTCTCAAACATTCAAAAAGTTTATTCGGAATTAAAATCGAGGAAAGGCAAGTTGAAGAACGATAAATTACCATAATATGATAGAGCGAGTTCATCTGACGTTTACCCTAACTTCGATGTTCAAGATGTTTGATTATCTAGTCCCAATGGGGTTTCCTTTTGCTCATTTACCAGCCAATTTGTTAGCGAAAATTTCGTACAACTTCGTATAGCACCAATATTTTTGGGCTAGCATATATAAGTAACAAAGAACTTTTCGAATTCCCGGATATGTAACTTTTGAACTACTTTTATCCTCTTACCACTGCCACTTACATTATTGAAGCTTCCACCTTTTTTAAAACCTAAAAAACCAAAACGGATGGAGTTGAAAAAAAAATCCCTTTTATAGTGCTCATCTACGTTATTATATAAGGGGTGCACAATTCTGTTATTCTAGACTTACTAGTTTATGTGTTGGTTGCCAGTCAGCCAGTTTTACACTGAGATTAAATACAATGTAAGATAAAAAGTATGGAAATCCCCAATAAATTGCGGTAAATTGATATTACTACACCAAAACACGACAAGTAGGGAGAGCGCTCATTTTGAGTGCTAACCTCGCGTTTAATGAGATTATAAAGAATTATTTTATGGTATTAATGAGATCAAAAGCGTTTGTACCCAAAACTCCTTTTAGCCCTCTTTTGCTCTGACTTGAGTTAGTAAGACGCCATTACGCGCTGTTTAGTAATACGTCGATGGTAATGGCGGCAGCGGATTAAATTTAAGCCTTTACATTCATTTATTCGCATCACTGGTTTGTTATTTTAAAATACTGAAGAACTTATATCATCATCATCATGATCAACCCACTGCCGGCTCACTACAGAGCACGGGTGTCCTTTCAGTATGAGCAAGGTTTGGCTATAGACCACCACGCTGGCCATGTGCGGATTGGCAGACTTCACACGCCTTTGAGAACATTATGGAACCGATAGGCATGCAGGTTTCCTCATGATGTTTTCGTTCACCATTGAAGCAAGTGATATTTTAATTGCTTAAAAACGCACATACTCATAGCTCCGAAAAAGAAGACCTGATATAATGATAAATAATTGAAGACAATTATTTAAAACTGAAGACAGTGTTTTAAAAATTTAACACTTTGACTTTATGTTAAAAAGCTGTAAAATAAAGCGCTTTAGTAAAGCTTGCAATAGGTTCGCACTTTAATTAATGGCATTAATAGTGAATTTTAAGTAATAATAATTTTATTTAGTTACTTGTAACTTTAGATGATTTCACTTCTTTTGGTTTTACGCACCACAATTTATACCTACAAAGACAAAGTAAGGCGTCATAGGCATGATGGCGCATTTACTGCTTGTCGTCACAATTTAAGCCCATGTAATATTTGTCAAAAAATTAGATGTTTTACAATATTATGAAAAAAAAAATTCAATCTCGCTGTCGCTTATAACTTGTTCTCACTTTAACCCTCTCGCGGCGATATCTTATAAAACGTTACAAGGCTGGTGCGGATGAGTCTGAGATTCAATTAAATTTATTATGTATGAAAATCCCGCACGTGTGTGAGGCGTTCAACGCGCCAACAAATTGCTGTTTCTTAAGAGGGATTGATACAACGTAGTAAATATTTTTGCTTGGGGCTCAACAGACATTACACTATTAAAGATATCAATAAACTATATATCTATTAATATAGCTATGTATATTTATTTATTAATAAATTTATATTAAATTTATATTTACATACTCAACGGGAGTAGACAAAACTCTTCATTGCCGTTGCGTATCGGTGATTCATCATCATCATGATCAACCCATTGCCGGCTCACTACAGAGCACGGGTCTCTTCTTGACATGAGAAGGGTTTGGCCATAGTCCACCACGCTGGCCATGTGCAGATTGGCAGACTTCACACGCCTTTGAGAACATTATGCACTCTCCGGTATGCAGGTTTCCTCACGATGTTTTCCTTCACCGTTGAAGCAACTGATATTTGAATTGCTTAAAAACGCACATAACTCTAAAAATATAGAGGTGCGTGCCAGGTTTAGAACACCCGAGCTCTGATTAAGAGGTGGACGTCCTAACCACTAGGCTATCACAGGTTCGTGATCGTTGATTAGTGAATTATTATTAGAAAAAATATTAGACATTAGTAGCCAAAGAATTACAATTTTTCTTGTCAATACCTTTGTTAAT
Organism: Lasiommata megera; assembly: GCA_928268935.1. Lineage (NCBI taxonomy): Eukaryota > Metazoa > Arthropoda > Insecta > Lepidoptera > Nymphalidae > Lasiommata > Lasiommata megera. The sequence goes on along the minus strand of OV743308.1, from coordinate 6,231,310 downwards.
ACGTTAAAGCAATTACTTTAATCGATTTCTACGTAGTACTTTTCTATGTACCGGCACGCTTGTGGGTGGTAAATAAGACCACAGTGCTGATCCCTGCGCCAGCGAAGTCGTGATGCAATTTCAATAGCCCATATACGATCTACTCTGTATAGCAAAACCGACATTCAATAATTCCCTATGTATTTACTCCTAAACAAATGTCACTGCGAATAGCGCTAAACGAAGCGTTTAAACCGAATACTTGTCGACAAAGCGCTTTCGGTACATTGCGCTGAGCCAGACCTCGCCTGTCCCGGCAATGTTACGTTCTTTAATACCTGATTGTAACCCCTGCCCGTGCACAATAACAAACCCCCACTAACGCCCCCCCCCCCCCCTTATTACTGGGAACTCATTGTTTTCTATATTTAAGCCCCTGAAAAGCTGTATGGTGAATTTGAATTACTTGCTCCGGTTATGGGTCCGGATATTAATATCGTCGTTTATTTTCACTACACTACAGTTGGGTTTAGCTTATTTTATACAATTAAACTAAAATTTGTTTCGATCATCGGCGTGACTATGATTATATTTTTTTTGTTACTTCATTAACCTAACCATTTATTGGAAAACATAAAAAAGGGGAATTTCAAAGACCCTTAAAACAAATTAAGAATAAAAAAAAGGGAAACAAATATATTTGGTTGATTTACCTAACCATTTATTTGAAAAAATTAAGAAAGGGGAAACGAATATATTTTTTGAAAAGTCAGATTTTTAGATAGTTAGTAGTCGGTTTTTATTTTAGATTATTAGGCTAAATGTTTTTGCATACCGATTTACTTACTACTAAGATGTTTCTCCCGAATACTCATTGTATTGTATTCATTGCACCTGTATTTCCTTTTCGCTAAACCGTGTGTCTAATGAGAGTAAATACTCCTCTCGACTTTTAAGTATTTCTCAAAACATCACAAACTCGGAGCCCATCATGCCGGATCTGAACTCGCGATGAAGATTATCAAAGTACCACTAAGTAGACGTACAATTTGGGAGGTCGTTATAATTTGCGAGGTTACGTCTAAGTCCCTGCTAATAAGGATCATCAAACAGGGGAAGAATTAAGGAAGCATTTGTTTTGATGTTTGCGGGCGTTCGCGTCTATACAAAATGAAGTTTAATAGAAAATTTACATCGTGAGCCCCTTTAATAATCGTAGCATCTTGCTTCTTATATTGATTTCGCTGTACTAAAAAGTGTGCTCAAATATAATTATGTAATTTCTTTAATAATTTCGTAGTTAGGTGTTGTTTTATTAATATATAATAAAATATCAAATGCATATCTAAACAGCAGGCAAATAAATTCTATTATTTATTTATTTATTTATTTATTTATTATTAATATACAAGGAATAAAATTAGTTATATAATAAATTAGTATGAATACTAGATAGAATAAGACTACTGGAAAAAAAAATTTTTGTTCTTTTAGCGTAGAGAGCTATACTAATATTTTTTTATATCAAACCCCAGCTGTTTCAGTAGGCACTTATGAGATCATAACATAAGCCTACTAATTATAAAAGTGCATTATTAAATTGCATGGATTTGTTTTTGGCGTATTATTTATGTACACAGTAGGAACTATATACTAATTATTATGATGGACTAATTATTATGACTAATAAAAAATGTAGGGCAGCAAATAAAATTGACTTTTTAAATAGTATTTAAGCCTAATCAAATTGTATTTTTATATCACTAGTGTGAAAAATAGATAAGTTATTACTGTATTATAAGAAGCAGTCAATTTGTTAATACAAAGGTGGAAGGAAAAAATTACAATAAAAATGGGAATACGAGTGGTTTTTTTCAAAGCTACTAATGGGATTACTAAAGCGCAAGAAAAGTTTATAATATGGAAACTCTGAATATGTTTTGAACGTCAGCTGCCTCATTTATAAACGTAGACTAATCTGAGATTAACTCTAATCCTAGTTATAAGTGGGTATTAACTAAAATCAGAATTATTAACCCAGTGTAACGAGGTACCAAAATCAAGACCCACTCTCAAGAGTTAAATTTAATCCTTGATGCCCCGTTAATAGTTTAACGACGGATTATGCTGGACATACTAATCTATAACATTTACATGACCAAGTGACAAAACAAAATTGATTTACGTACTATATGATTCTTAATATAAATGCCATCTATTTAAAGTTACCTGAAGTTCCCCGCAAAAAAATGCCAATCTATTTTTTTTCCATAAAACTTACTCAATGCACAATGTAATGTTTATATCCTCTTTGCGGCGACTAAATACAAGTGGGCTGCCATGACGCACGCATTAAAACCAGTGATACCAAACTTAAGGAAAGAAAACTAAATCCGTGGTTGCACAATTTTTTTTTATAATGAAGCTAATACTCTCAGGCCAACAGCTCCGACTGTAATATCGGTTTATACTTTTGCAATATGCTTTTACTAAAATAATGACTTAGTTTTAAAGTAAAGTAAAATACTTTACAAAAGAACTCTGAATATTAGTTATTTAATGTTGTTTTTTTTTCTCTTAAGTTTCCTTTCATGATTATGTTTCCTTTTATTTGTTTGTTATACATGTACATGTAGTCAAGTATGTCTTCTCAATATGTTAAAATGTGGTTTACGTGGCTGACGCCACGGTAATAATTATTTTATGTAAAACCCTTAAATAACCCCACTCCTTGTCGTTGTTTGTGAAACTCAATAAATAAATAAATAAAAAGTAATCTAAATGAGCCGATAAAATAGAATGTCAAAGTATAATTAATAACCATCGAAGCGCAGAATACGTAGTCTTCATCGAATCTTTTGTGCAAGTATTAAGCATAATGACTTGGAAGAAACTGACCTTAATCTTTATATAGATAGGTGTGTTATTATAGTATTTTATAAACTTTAATTATATGCTTTCAGGATGATCTAGAATTCTATTGAAAGTCTTACATTAATTACCTCATCCAAAGGACAACCGGTGGACATCAGCAAGGGTCTGCTCTGAACTAGCAATAGTCTCAACAGTTTGTCCTTGATGTCTTGCAGAGGAGTGAGTCTGGGTCTCAAAAGCTGGATCCTCAGCGTAGCCACGGTCGTCAGCTCGCCCAGAACTTCTCCAACTGTTGCCAGCGGCCCATCGGATATCCGCTCGAAGGGTAGAGGTTTCCAGTTGTTTATTACCACTGAACCTAATAACAAAGGAAATTTATTTCATCATTTCGTGGGAAAAACTATACATAAAATAGGAAGATGAAAGAAGGTATACCTAATTCTAAAGAACTAGTATGGTAAAGTTTATGTTGAAATATTTGGTTATTGACATCTCTTTAGCGTAGAGAGCTCATGAAGATACATTCCATTCTATCCCGTAGAAATCAATTGTTGCAAGTAATGTGATGTGGATTTTTCTCTATTGAAATTTATATTATAGTTGTAAAAGAAAAAATAACTGCATTTTTACTTCACTTGCTTCCTTATTAGGAAGCTTTGAAATTTACTGTCTCTGTCTCATATCCGTACTAGGCGTGATAGAATGTTGCATCTCATTTACCTTTAGCAGATGCTGCCAGCTCGTGAGGATATCCCAGCCTCATCATAGCAGCTGGCACCAACTCGTGGAAGGCGGTTGCAGCAGGAATTATAACATAGCTGTCAGTCTCTACGACCGCCCGTCTTCTCCATGCACCTTCCTCTATAGAGGCAACCGCTTCGACGACGCAGTGTACTGGCAGAGTTTTACCTGAAAGAGGATAAACTGTTAAAACCGAACGAAATTATACAATTAGTGTTAACTTTACGTTTAATGAACTTTTTTTACATTCATTTAACATTAACTTATAACATACTAGCTTTTGCCCGCGTTGTAAGCTACAGGCAAATGTCAAATTGCCTATTTATATATATACTTACGCCCTAAAAGAAACCTTTTTTCAAAATTTCAAGCTTGTAGACTTCATAATAAAAAAATAAGCAAAAACAATCATCCCCTATTTTACCACCCTTAAAAGGTAATATTTAAAAAATATTGATGTACGTGTTTTTTATTTATTATTCTGAATCTTAATGCAAATTTTGGTGTCTCTAACTCTAAAAACAAAGAAATTTCATACAAACTTCCAACCCCTATTTTACCCCCTTAGGGATGGAATTTCCAAATATCCTTTCTTAGCTGACATTTCTTAACTATCAACTACTTGCTAAATTATAGCTTTAATTTCGTTTCAATCAGTATGTAAGAATGTATGTGACCTTTCGCTTTTATATATATAGATAAACTATAAATTCTATAAGCAGAAGTATTAAAAATGGTATACGATCGAGTTATTTAGAGCCTACAATAAAAAAAAATCTTGCCTACTTTATATTTACGAGTAAGTCCTGAAATACAAATTGCCCAGCGATCTTAAATTTTACCCGAGCAAAAAAGTAATGGTGTAGATTGTATCATTGAGGACGACTTTTCAGCGTCAGGCTTAAAAATATAGCGGAAAAACTTTCTTGGCGTCTGAAAAATCAACATAGAGTAGACGTCGAAACGTTGTCGTTAAGAAGGCGTCTTAATTATTTAGCAACTTTTCAAGCGAGAAAGCAATGCTTTTGACTTGCTAGCAAAAAACCTCTTGAAACGTTAAAATAATAATTAATCCTTGTTCTATGTCGGCGTCCGTCCCGATTTCGCTTTGTGCGGTGCTTCCACCGTCGGTCTTTGTGAGATGGTTCTTTAGCGCAATATTAAATAGTTCTTGCCTCGCTGCTCTTTTTAGTCTTGCACTCAAATGCGTTTTCTTTTACCCTTACTTTTCCGCCATTTTATCTTTCCAAAAAAAATTTAATTAATCACTTGAATTTACGTACGTTAACTCTATAGCAAAACTCTCTCTATAGCAAATATAGGTAATCCATAATCATATAAAGTGTATGCTATGAGTAAATTGAGACTCCAATTTTCTTTTCGTTTCATACTTTTTACTCGAACTAACGTGGAAATAAGTGGAAACATGTTATACAAATTTGGTTACATGGTTACATAAACATGGTTTTTTTTTTCGGACTGTATATTAACTGTACTAACCCTATTGGTTGGTACAGCGTGACCGGGCTGTTTGGCAAGCTTGGAAAAGAAGCTCTAACAGAAGAAGTTTTGAGCAATAAAGCTCGAAGAAACTAAGGGAACGTCTGCCTAAGAGCGCCTCCTTTGAGGCCGAATCTCGGCTTAGGCGACGTTTGGGATAACGGGTGGGTCGGACGGTGAGTGGTCCGTACGTCTCCGAGGCCGTGGATGGAGCCCACGTCCGGATGACGTATGATAGCGGGGCACATGGCATTGCATTGACACAATTGTTAGCTAAATTTATAATAACAAAGTGTTCTAAACTTAATGTTCCCCTATGAACATTTTACTTGATAAAGTACAATATTTTGTTGGCAGCAATATTTTTTTATATACAGTTAAGCACAGATACATGTACCAATACTTATCTAAAAAACGAGGTTAAAGGATTTGAGAGTGCTCCAAACAAAAACAATTGTAAAAGTCGTAGTATCAACCTAACATAACCCGAACACAATTGATTTTGAATATTTAGGAAGTTTTACCTTTTGTGGTAAATACCCGCTAAATTTGCATAACGCTATCCAACGGTTCAGCAAAGCATAGAGCTTTTGAAAATTATAAATTTGGCGGCGCAATAATCTCTTGATAATACTGCGCCTGGTTTTCGTGGAAAGTTGTGTAAACCTTTAAAATAGTCAGTCGGAATCGGGTAAAATTGTGGTAAAGCTATGGGGATCGATGTTATCTTAAAACTCCTGTGTACCTTATCTTTGTTTTAAAAAATTACAATATTGTATCTTATTCTAACAATTTACGTAAAGACAAAATGCGCGTGATCTTTAGTTTTTATCTTAAGTTTAATAAGGCTAGTCTTATCTTAACATTATGTTTGATTTGAATAGTTATTCCACTAAGTTTGTTGTGGGCTTTTACTTAGTCCAAGCAAGTTTTGAACCCTCCTAGCTTTAGTTTTAAGTTACGCACGATTGTAGTTATTACCTCGCTAATATGTTATTGACGTATTACAAGGTTTCTTTTAATAATTAATTATGAATTATTTGAATAAAGTTTATGATTGATATATTAAACCAATGATGAAGTTCGTGGCATGGTTGGCTGGAAAATGTCTTTAACTCTTGAGTGCACAAAACAATAATGAATATAAAAGTTAACTAAGTAATACAGTTTGATACATTAAACGAATAATTTGTTAATAACTGTTATTTTATATAAAGAACAAATGTTGAAGCGATATATAGATCCTGCGATCGAGAATTTCTTAATAAGCTTAGTTTTCATTAAGTGGAACTGAGTACTGCAAGGAATTACGTACCATTGTACCAATATGATAACATGCCACGTAGAAAACGATTAGAAAATCCTTCGTTAACCTAAAAGTTGCGTCCTTTTTTAATAAAAAAACGTACTTATCTAAACTATAAATTTTCGAATAATAAATCCACACTTCTCTAAACTAGTGTAGTTTACCAAATAACAAAGTGTGCCCATTGGTTTGTTCTTTCATCTATTTTTCAGAACACCGTGATTTTTTGGATAGATGTAAATGATTTATGGGGCGGAGAATGTCAAATGCATTTGATCCCAAAAACAAAATAACGCATAAAAAAATAAACATTGAATGCATACTTCGGAGTGTACAAATATATGCAAGGTTTTGCTCACAAACGATTCCAATTCGCGATTTACAATTCCAATTCTTCCTGAGGTAATCGCGTAAAGTAACTTTCAATAGTTTTAGTTTCAACTTGCTTAGTTAGATTTCGAGGGTGCAGGTTAGCACCTATTCTGTAATAAAGCAGATTAGTGGAGATCCCGTGGACGCAAGTTCAGCGGTCACTTTAATCCAGGGCTTTCGGTCCCGGACTTTATTAATATCTGCAATATACATATCGAATTTTGTTGGGCGAAATTACGTTACCTTTCTAAGTCTGATATTAGAGCGGTTTTTTTTTTCTGTTTGAACGCAGAAATGATTGAGATGGTTAAGCTACATCTGTTTTGGGCGTTTGAAGGTTATTAGCTCATTTCATACTTGACAATTGGTTTTTGCAGAGTTTCAATGTTTTATAAATTTCTATGATATTACCAGGAGATGGAAACTTTGTTCTGATGCTGGAGTAAACAAACACATGTCGCCAAGCGATTTAGCGTTCCGGCACGATGTCGCGTAGAAATTAAAGAGTATGGGATTACCATACCCCTAACAGGTTAGCCCGCATCATCACTTACCATCAGGTTAGATTGCTGTCAAAGGCTAACTTGTAGGGGATAAAAAACAGTAAAAAAGAGCAGCATCAAGCACTAACTCAGGTGTTCTTCGTTTATTTATAAACTTGGAATGGTAGCAATATTGTTGGTGTAATAAAATAAATCCAACACATGTTGGATTTATTAGTCCATATAAGTAGTAAATAGATAAAACTGAGCAGGTGCGAGCAAAATCGAAATGGCTCTACCTAGGCAAATAGTGCAATATGGTAATAGATACGATTTTAGTAATAAAATTATAATACTCTTAACATAACATTATTAAATATAGCAAATGATATCGCAATATATATATTTTTTTAATGTGAGCTGTGATAGCCTAGTGTTTAGTACGTCCGCCTCCTAATCAGAGGTCTTGCGTGCCTCTAACTTTTCGGCGTAATGTGCGTTTTTAAGCAATTAAAATATAACTTGCTTCAACGGTGAAGGAAAACATCGTGAGAAAACCTGCATGCCTGAGAGTTCTCCATAACGTTCCCAAAGGCATGTCAAGTCTTACCATCCGCACATGGCAAGCGTGATGGTCTTTGGCCAAACCTTTCTCATATTGAGAGGAGACCCGTGCTCTGTGCTGAGCCGGCAATGATATGATATATAAAATTGCTATGGTCACATTCACAGCTCATTAAAATCGCTTTAAGCACCGACTTAAAGACTTTTTCCAATATTCGTTGCTTATATATTGAACATATCTAGTAGGTACGTATTATTTTAGTACACGATTTCATTGATCTTGTACAAAAAGTTTTTCACCGAATTTAAATGGGAGCAGCTAATAACATTAAATAATATAATATAAACTTCGTCAGAAATATATTATATAGATATATAGATTGATTAAGAAAAGCATGTCGTAGTCTCGAAGAGTTCAAAATATTGTAATTACTAAACGATATTCCGGTAAAGTGACATGATTTTAATCAAGATAAATCAGCGTTACCAGAACTGAAAATTCACCATCACTTTTCTAAATTAACCAGATTAAACGGTTTTAACATAAAATATTCGATTAAGTTGCGTAAACTGTTCCAACTAATGTAAGATTTAGATACGTTTCTCGATTTCTCAAGTAATTTACAGATTTCCGTTGTAGATAGATGCGTTAATTATTGAGTGTTTAAATTAATGATTAAACAGTTGTCACCTGCGGTTCCGAGTGACATATCAGATTTGGGTATATTCCAAGCATGAAGTTTATGAGGTGCAAGCCCACCAGCCTGCTTTTTCTACAAACATTGAATAATAAAGAAATCTTCAAAATTAAAGACATTTTTTTAGATTTGTCAATAATTGTCGACTGGCTTATAGATGATAATCATCATCATCATCATCATCATCATCATCATCATCATCATCCTCAGTCTTGTAAAACACGACCGCTGGACATACAATATTAACCCACCGTACTGCTCCAATACAGTTTAGCGGGTTACGTTTATTCATATGTTACTGATAATAACCGAGACCTAAGTAATGGCTAACTACGCACTCTGTGATTGACGGGTATTATCTGCTAAATTTTGAACTATACCTACCACTTGAATTTGAACGAACTTGGATCCTCTCAGTTCGTACAATAGAGAGGATTAGATCCTTCGAACTAGATCGCTAATCACCTAAAGAACTTGTTCGCTAAATTGCGATCCCGTACAATGTTCATTAGCTAACATAAAACAGCAATTACGCGAACGAGAGAGAGCGCTCCGGAGCTTAGCCGTTCCAAAAGAAAGGATGACAGAGAAAGCTACAATACTAAGCCGTTTCAGAATACAGGAGTGAAGGAGAAGGCACGCTTAGCCGATCTGAGCTCTCCTGTAAGAGTTCAGTTAACAAAGGGTTTGGTGTCAAGGAGCTAATGTTTGTTGTTTGAATTAAAACTTTAGACTTAGGGCATTAAGTTTGCTGTTAGGAATATGACGTTTTGGCGGCTCTGGCTTTAAGTACTTTGTTTTTCTTAGAACAACTTCTGAGAGAACGTTCAGGAATTATATACAAACATAAAATAATTGTGGACGGTTAACGTAAAGGCACTCTCTATATCTCAATCAATCAATCATAATCTTCATTAAAATAATCCTTTAAAATACACTTTTGATGCGTTAAAAGTTTACATAGTAGCGAGTTGATGGTGATAACTGAATTCGAAAACTTACTGACAGCGCCAATTGAATAACATGGAGCTCATACGCAAATATTTAGTTACAAAATGATAACGAAAATAAGTATTATGTATCATCATCATCATCATGATCAACCCATTACCGGCTCACTACAGAGCACGGGTCTCCTCTCAATATGAGCAGGGTTTGGCCATAGTCCACCACGCTGGCCATGTGCGGATTGGCAGACTTCACATGGAGAACTCTCACGTGCAGGTTTCCTCACGATGTTTTCCTTCACCGTTGAAGCAAGTGATATTTTAATTTTTAAAAACGCACATAACTCCGAAAAGTTAAGAGGTGCGTGCCCGGATTCGAACCGCCGACCTCTGATTAGGAGGCTGACGCCGCAGCCACTAGGCTATCACCGCTTCGTATTATGTATACTTAATACTTATTTTCGTTATCACAGCAGATATTCATTCAAAATATAAAAAATAAACAAAAAGTAATTCAAACTATCATGATTTTAAAAAAACATCTATATGCACCACCACAATGAGGCAAATTTTAAAATTGGTGTATGTACCACCAAATTATAATAAAATGACTGGACGAGGTTTGAATAAAAACATATTGATCACTTGAATAATTATCATCTTAAAACACTTTGAGATATTCACGTTTTAACATTTTATAATCTAATTCGTATATTAAAGAGCTCATTAGTGAGCTCACTGAATGGTAGCTTCGACTTCGTTTGCGCAAAATATCCAGTGGTTTAACAGCCGAACTACATAAGTTCTATCGAAATCTGTAGAGTTTCGTCTGGTGAAAATTCATCATCATCATCATAATTTCAACCGATAGACGTCCACTGCTGGACATAGGTCTTTTGTAGGGAGTTCTAATGGCCACGGTCTTGGGCCGCTTGTATCCAGCGGCTCCTTGCGACTCGTTTTATGTCGTCTGTCCACCTTGTTGGGGGTCGACCAACGCTACGTTTACCGGTGCGAGGTCGCCATTCCAGCACCTTGGGACTCCAACGTCCATCGGTTCTCCGAGCTATGTGCCCCGCCCATTGCCACTTCAACTTCGCAACTCGCTACGCTATGTCGGTAACTCTGGTCCTTCTACGGATCTCTTCATTTCTGAGTTACTCCTAGCATAGCTCTCTCCATTGCTCGCTGAGTGACTCTGAGCCTTCTTATGAGGCCCATAGTGGTGAAAATTAGTCTGGATTAATAATTGAAAGTATTTAAAGTAATGTTTCTACCTTTTCCTCTGCAAGCTTTTCACGAGTTTAGCTGTTGTTGAAAATTAAATTATATCAGCAGAAGATTATCAGCTCGTACGATAATTTAATATCCGAAATTTGGTATTAAATTTTACTTAATAAGAAGAACATCACAGACAGACGATTGTCTTTTTTATTTTGATGTAGTAAATAAGGGATCTCACGCACTACGACTGGTAGTTTTTGATGTCACAGCCTTGGTAACAGTATCTCCGATTAATTTGCATTTTACAGTAATAAGGCCATTAGATCGTCGTTACAGATGAACGCTCAACGTAAAAATAAGTGTAAATATTTAAGTAAGTGTGGCGACTAATTAGTCTACAATCGTGCCTCATGTGGTCTTACTACCATCAGACATTATACCCATTTTAACAAAATCAAGATATGATATTCATAGTCACTTTAAAATAATGCTCATATATTAATTTAATAATATTATATGGTTTTTGTATATAACAAATACTACATTTTGATCATATTGTTAAGGTTTATTATATATACATATTACATGTTTATGATTGATATTTAAATATCACGTATGAATGCCTATCTTTTCAATATTTCTCTGTCTGGAAAATGTCTGGAAGAGATACTTGGTTTGATACGCTCTTATATGACTATTTCTTGCTACCTACATCTAGTGTGGAAAATTTTATAACATATTTCCTTCTACTTTCTGTGGTGTATAATAAAGTATTTACATACATACTCATTTATGCGCTGATTAAGCAACGCTCGCCATTGCAGCCAAGTGAACGCGTGATATGTATTGAGTGACTTAACATGGACACCATTGGCTACTGAACCTGGTCATGGTCGCGCAGTGTTTGAGTCCCCTTATTAATATGGAATAATTTTAAAGTGCCATTCTGTTTTCTGTCATCAATAAAACATATGAGTTCTATAATACATTTAAATTATTACAATTTTTATTACGCTACTTAGAATTTTAAAGATCTCATCACATTTTATAAAACAAACTAAAAACTACAAAGTTCGACATCGGTTATCAGTTATTAACTTAAATTTACTTAAACTTGAAAGAATACTTAAAACAATTAATGAATGAAACAAACAACTATTTAATCATCTACATACCCACATTTTGTTTACGTTTTTATTACACAAAACAAAGCAAGTAGCGGTCTGACTTACATTCCTATTCGTTTCCATAATTAGCCAATTTATTCTACTTAATATTTGAGCGTAGCCTTCCACTCTCGTAGGTGTACCCAGAACACTGATCCAATGTGGGCTATTCGAGTATAAAGGGCAATTGTTTAATAACCATTGCTTAGTGTTAAAGTGTCTAAAACATATTATTGTACCTACTTAATTATATTAAGTTCGACTTAGTAGAACTGAATCTGAATGTACTCTCATTATGTCCGGAATCAAATTTGCTACCTTCGCCGGGGCTTTTACGTCCCTAACCTGTAAGATTCGCAGATCCCAACCGACTGGAAACGACAATAAATTCAAGTAGCTTAATATACGAGTTAAAACTCTATTTCGCTGATAGTACTGTGTGATTGAGCGTATAACAATTTAAAGCTGTATAGGCAAGTAGGACATATTGTGTTATTCTATGTGTAAATTATGGGACTTTATTGCACGGGATTGCAATAACGCAAATATCACCAGATGCTAGTCAAAAATACAAAAAAACATTGACACTGATGACGTCAAAAAATTATTATATAGAAACGAAACAGCATCAGTAAAATAAAGAATGGGTACCTATTTTTTATGTCAAAATATGCGTCACATTTCATCAAAATCTGTGAAGTATTTGAAGCCAAAAAACGAAACAGACAGTTAATAATAAACAAATAAAAACAGGCATGCTTTCACATTTATCCTAAAGACAATTTGTGAAAGACACGTAGTTTATTTTAAGCATCTATCTAATCTTAAGTTCCAGTAACGCTGTATATCTCTGTAAAGTTTGAACAATGAACCGTGACAGACATGTGTACTTAACGTGGAGTTAGCATAAGTATTTCGCTAAAGAGATTTATCCGCACTCCTCCCAAAACAAATCTTAATTAGATTATTTAAATAGTTCCCCCGTATTAAAAAGTTGCATCTATTTTATTTCCTTTCACCTTTGTTCAATGTTATTTTATAGGAGCCTTATGTTGTCTATCTTGGGTACTACCCATAGTACTTACATGGGTACCCATAACAAAGTCACGGAGTATCCATAGTACTACTTAGGTAGTACTATGGGTACTCCGAGACCAATATTAGCTTAAGTACCTAATGATTGGAACCATATATATTTTTTATGTTTAGTGGTTAGGACGTCATCCTCCTAATCAGAGGTCGGGGGTTCGAACCCGGGCACGCATCTGTAATCATTCGGAGTTATGTGAGTTTTTAAGAAATTAAAATATCACTTGATTCAACGGTGAAGGAAAACATCGTGAGGAAATCTGCACGCCTTAGAGTTCTCTACAATGTTCTCAAAGTCGTGTGAAGTCTGCCAATCCGAATATGGCCAGCGTGGTGGACTATGGCCGAACCCTTCTCATATTGAGAGGAGACCCGTGTCTAGTGAGCCGTGAATGGGTTGATCATGATGATGATGATAAATACAAAAGACACACACACAAACACACAGACGCTTGTTTGAAAATGTTTTAGCATCAAATCTCTGTTTCATCGTGTTTAACTCTGTTAAACTGATTTATTTTCTAGTAATAACTTAAACACACACTTTTATTACAAATAATCTTAATTAAAATAAATAGTGGAAAATTACTAGCAATGTTTTTTATACGAATGACATTAATATTAAAATGTAAAGTTCGTGCTCATTCAGTATCGAATTCACAACGCAGATAAATAGTATTAAATCAAAATATTCTGATTGATCTGCTGATTTAACAGCCTCTCAACGTTTAAGAAGCGAATAATGAATGGAAAGTGCCTTCATTAATTCCATCTTAAGTGCGTGTGTGTGTGTGTGTATCTCACTTTGAACACGGATTTGAGATGAAAACGGGAATATTTAACATAAAGGTTGTGTGATTTTTAACGAATTCTGATTCTTAGCGGCTTTACTTAATAATAAAAAAAAAAACACCGAATACAGTAGCCTGCTATTTCTTATCTGCAGTATTATTTCTATTAATTGACGCGATATTGTAGGTTTCATTGTAATAAATTAACTTTTTTCCCCCGACATTTTCCTGATACTTTTTCTCGTAGAGAAAATGACTGCAATAAGTTTTTATTGATAAAAATATCATCATCATCATCATGATCAACCCATTCTCGGATCACTACAGAGCGCGGGTCTCCTCTCAATATGAGAAGGGTTTGTCCATAGTCCACCACGGATTATGGAGAACTCTCAGGCGTGCAGGTTTCCTCACGATGTTTTCCTTCACCGTTGAAGCAAGTGATATTTTAATTGCTTAAAGAAGCTGTGATAGCCTAGTAGTCAGGACGTCAGCCTCCTAATCAGAGATCGGGGGTTCGAATCCGGGCATGCACCTCTAACTTTTCAAAGTTATGTGCGTTTTTAAGCAATCAAAATTGTATTTATATGTAACTGAAAAGTCACATAAAAAACTATATATACCGAACCGACAAAGACGTGTCGCCAAGCGATTTAGCGTTCTAGCACGATGTCACGTAAATACCGATAGGAGTATGGCATTACCATACCCCTAACAGGTTAGCCCGCTACCATCTTAGACTGCATCATCACTTACCATCAGGTACGATTTCCGTCAAGGGCTAACTTGTAGTGGAAAAAAAAATTGCTATATAAAGCCGTTATATGATGGATAAAGAACGCATAAAGTAACAGTGTAGGTATCGATCTTTATAATTACATGCAAATAACTGCGTCTAGAGTATTTTTTTTTGTCATTAATAAATGTAAAATCTAAAGGCCAACTGACTCGTGCCTCCAGTATTATCCTATAGATACCGAGGTCCTTTTATAACAAAGGTACCGAGATTTTCCTTCAAGAACTTATTTTCCTTTATTACGCATATTATCATCATCATCATCATGAACAACCCATTATCGGCTCACTACAGAGCACGGGTCTCCTCTCAATATGAGAAGGATCTTGGCCATAGTCCACCACGCTGGCCATGTGCCATTAGTAGACTTCACACGCCTTTGAGAACATAATGGAGTACTCTCAGGCGTGCAGGTTTCCTCACAATGTTTTCCTTCACCGTTGAAGCGAGTGATACTTTAATTGTTTTTAAAAAACTACGCATATCGAGTATTGTCAACTCTTTGGGTTAATTGAATCCCCAGTTTTGGGCACAAATGTGCAACTTACTACTTTTGTAACAACCATCATGGTAATGAGAATAAAAATCAGAGCCAGGAGCCGCCGTCTCAGGGTAAGGGTTGGGGAGGGTCACAGGCACGAGCGAAGGGCTTAGGAATAATTATAGACACCGATCACTATAACGAAATATAGTTTCTTAGAAGTTGGTATAAAATTGTATTTTTTGTTTATTAATATATTTTTTTATTTTGTTTATCTTTGTCCGATTACGACTTTTATTTATCTTTTATCTACTTATCAATCACAATAAGCGAACTTTGATATAAAGAATTTTGTATTTTAACATAAAATTACGTCACTATATTAAGCAGGTGAGATATTAAAACGTTATTTTCAATAAATTTTAACTTTTTTTTTCGGACTGACTATTAGCTGTAATAACCCTATTGGTTGCAACAGCGTAACCGTGCTGTTTGACGAGCTTCGGAAAGAAGCTCTGCCAGAAGAAATTTTGAGCCCTAGGCCTCTAAGAAACTAAGGGAACGTCTGCCTAAGGGCGCCTCCTGTGAGGCTGAAACTCGGCTTAGGCGACGTTTTTTGATAACGGGGAGGTCGGACGGTGAGTGGTTTCGTACGTCTCCGAAACGCTCTATCGCTTGGCGACACGCCTTTACCGGTAACTAGCTACGGCCAAAGCCTCCCACAAGACCAGACTCGAGCCGGAAATCGAACCCCGTACCTCCAACTTTATAATACGAAAGCGCACGCTCTGCGCCACGAGGTCATCAATACTAAAGTATTGTACTGAAAAAATATTTATGTTATAAATCGACGTTGATATAGATACATCAGTAGCGCATTGCATTAGATATAATTTACACGTAGGTACACGGGTTGTAAATGCAGCACGCACGCGATTAGCGTGTATTCGATGTATTTGCTAGGCTTCAGCATCCGGCACGCCACGATTACCGTCTAAGTAGATCATCGCTCACGAATGGTACGCACACGAATCCCTGTCGTTTCTATCATATCTATATTTTAAATCTCATTATAACGAGTAGGTATGCCATGTATTGGTGTCGGTGCTGAATGTTTTTAAGTATCTATTGCTTTTATACATATACTATCGCGTTAAATATACGATAGTGACATATTCAATCGTTGCTATAAGTTCCTGCTTCTCGCATGTTTTGATGATTTTACTATCAGTGGACTTTTATTTTACGTTTGTACCAGAATTGTGATGCTAAACTTTAATAAACATAAATAGAGATAGAGATTGTTTTACCAAAATGAAGTAACATTCCTTATATTTATTACTAAGCAAGCTAGTTGAAGCAAGTGATATTTTAATTTTTAATAACGCACAGAACTCTGAAAAGTTACGAGGTGCGTGCCCGTAGTCGAACCGCCGACCTCTGATTAGGAGGCTGAATCCCTAATCCAACATTATGTGGGGTCGACACAACACGTCTTCTTCTTCCACTCACTTCTATCAGCCGTCGCCTCACTACCCACACCTTTAACCCGCATATCCTCTTTTACACAATCCATCCATCTCTTCTTTTGTCTTCCTCTACTCTTTTGCCCTTCCACGTTCATATATAAAATTCTTTTGGTGACATCACTTTCTTTCCTCCGCATTATATGACCATACCATGCCAGCCTGTTACTCCTCATCTTTTCTGTCACTGGCGCTACTTTTAGACTTCCCCTTATATATATCACCGCTATCCATATACCCGTTATATTAATATTGTAACTATAACTTGACTTAGTTATGGCCGATATTCTGCTAATTTGAGGCATCTGCAAATCTCTTTATACGTGTACAATTTACATACTAAAGAACTAACTAGAATAAATAATTTCTGCAAAATATACAACATTATATGTAAACACGAGCCTTCCTTTTGAATATACTATAGGGATAATATATTATGCATTGTAACATAATTGAAACTCCTTAATCAAGTTTCCTAAGCAAACCCCAAGTCCAGTGACGTATGTGCTATGGTCGACTTATATCTAAGCCTGTCCGACGATCCCCTTTCAGCCGGCAAACTTTCACCTGGCCATCGCAGACGGACTAATTCTCAACCAAACAAAACACTTTACATCTATATACGTGTAGTATATGAATCGGGTATACAAAGTCCATGTAAGCAACCTCATATTTTTGATGGCAGGTGATATATTTTCCCATGGTATCGCTTTCACCGAAATCTTACGAATAGTTGGAGTTTCTTTAATTATCTCTTTGCGTTTAAATGACATGATACAAGTGAAATTATATTGAACGAAATATTATTCATACTAAACAGTTTTTTTTTCCGGACTGTCTTTGTATTAGCTGTGTTAACCCTATTGGTTGCCACAGCGTAACCGGACTGCTTGGCGATCTTCGGAAAGAAACTCTGCCAGAAGAAATTTTGAGCCCTACGGCTATCTCATCTGGTGGTAGGTGATGATACAGTCTAGGGTGATAGTGGACTAACCTGTTAGCCAAACCAATTAGGAGTGTGGGCTTACCGGTATGGTAAGCCCACACTCCTACTTGGTTTCTACGCGACATCGTGCCGGAACAATAAATCGCTTTGCGACACGTCTATGTCGGTAGGGTAACTAGCCAAGGCCGAAGCCTCCCACCAGACCAGAATCGAACCCAGAACCTCCAACTTTTATAATGCGACAGCGCATGCACTTAGTGGTATTAGTGGTAGTAGTTTTAATAGTAGATATAATTTATCAATAAAAGTTCGAAGTTCATATACAAAATCTGTGTAAACTATTATTATCAATGACATTGATATTACATCTTAAATTTTTTTAAGATCAAATTCGAGGCCAAAACTAGTTGCTTAAAAAAACGATATCCTAATTTAAATAATTAAAACACAAGGAAGCACTATAAAATACAAATAAAAAATGTTTAAAGACCCAACCGAAAAATTACCTAGATTAGAATTAGAGACTTTCTGACCTTTTACTGCTAAAATCAAGGTTTTTCGCGTATCTATTACACACTAGCTTCTGCCCGCGACTTCGTCTGGGTAGACTTCAGAATTGGATCTAAAGCTTCGCTTGTTAACAATTTTTAATTTTCTTACAGGAACTATTTGAGAGATCGGTATGGAAAATACATGTCCTTTTCCATAGCATAAGTGACGTGTATATCAAATTTCAAAGCTGTCTGCCCGCGGTTTAGCTCGTAAATAATTTTCAATTTTCCCTCGGGAACTATTTAAGGAATCGAGATAAAAGGTAGCCTATGTTCTTATCCATGTCAAAGGCTACATGCATGCCAAAAATGTCATCAAAATCCGTTCAGCCGTTTTTGCGTGATTGAGTAACAAACATCAACACTTTCACATTTATAATATAAATAGGATAATCCAATATATATACTATAAACGGACAAACAAATAAATATACATTTAAAATATAGGGTTTGATGTCAAGCTCGATTAAAACAAATGCTTAATCATCTATGCTTAATATAATTGTAATAGTATAGTAAATTCTAAAGTGTCGATCTGTATATTGGCTTCCTATGTTTGGAAAACCAGTGTACCGATATTGAGCAAGGTTGTCTTGGCATTTTATAACGGAGAAACAGCTTCTTTTTAAATAAAGATGGCTTATGTTTTTGACTGGGAATATAAACGGTTCCCGGTTTAGGATTTAAAAGTAAACAAACCAGGCCGACGTAACCGTAAGCTACTTGGGGTGCCAGGTCGGGTAACACACCTCTAACCGGCGAAACTAGGCACGTCGTGCCCAAGGAGGGTCTGCTGCGGCAGACACCCGCTGGTGGAGTTGCGGTTGGTTGTATGCGAAAGCTTTCCCGTGATTCCACCATACAGCGGTGAGTAGGAACACGTGGGGGTTTTAGTCAGTAGGAGTCTGCGCCACGGGGAGTGCCTCCCCGTGGCGCAGAGGTTTCCATAAGGATTTACCAATGATAAAAAAAAAAACCGTAAGCTACTCCATATATATTTGATAAATATCTGATAAAGATTAACAACCATAAATCAATTGAAATCAGAGTCATATTTCGATCATAACGATAGACAAGAAGCGGTGATAGCCTAGTGGTTAGGGCGTCAGCCTCCTAATCAGAGGTCGGCGGTTCGATTCCGGGCACGCACCTCTAACTTTTCAGTGTTATGTGCGTTTTAAAAAAAATTTAAATATCACTTGCTTCAACGGTGAAGAAAAACATCGTGAGGAAACCTGCACGCCTGAGAGTTCTCCATAATGTTCTCAAAGGCGTGTGAAGTCTGCCAATCCGCACATGGCCAGCGTGGTGGACTATGGCCAAACCCTTCTCATAATGAGAGGAGACCCGGGCTCTGTAGTGAGCCGGTAATGGGTTGATCATGATGATGATCATGATGATAGACAAGAAATAAATAATAATAATTAAATTAAATGTAATAGTTTATTCAAAAGTTAGTACTTGTAGCCCGACAACGTGAATAGTATGGTGAGTAAAAAGCAACTGGCAACTGAAAAAGGAGGTCTATCCAAGGAGGTCCAAATATATGACTAGCAGGAAGGAGGTCGTTTATGTATTTTTGTTTCAAATTCCATAAGACATTACAGTATCACAGCTAGAGCGTGACGTTGTTTTGTAACTAGCTAACTTCTAAGATATCGTTAACTAAAATAAGTTACAACATTACAAAAACTCTTTGTTTGTCTACCTTCTCATACACCTGTTTGAGGTGTTTCAGTCCAAAGTGAGATAAATAGTATCCACGTGCCCGACAAAAATGTTATCTGATGTGATAATTTATAGCGACCGGCCACGCGACTGTTGCTAATAAAATTTATAATCAGGCATAACCTGCTTCATTATAATAGTCACACAACAAAAATAGATGAAAAAACAAATAATAACTCTGTAGTAACAACTGTAGAAAACACAGGGTGAATTGAAAAAAAAAATACGTATGACTTATCGCAAATAAGTGTAACCACATGCAAGCATACCTACTGGTTCCTAGATAGTATTTATTGATTTAAATAATATTCTTAAGAATTGAAGTATGTGAAATGTTTTCATAGATCATCGTCATCTTACTCTTAATTTGAATAAAAACTAAGCCATTCCTGTCTCATAATTATGTGATTTTAGGTAAAATTCGAAATTAAAACTCAAATAATTCTTATTCAAAAAGTCCTTTAAAAGGCACTTTTGACGAGTCAATAATTTACATAGTATTGATTTGATGGTGATAACTACATTCGTACGCTTAAAACTAAAGCTATGAGGTTTCGAAACGCGTCCCGGTCTAAAAAGAAGCCCACAACAAACTTAGCCATTTAAATTTTCTTTTTGTTATCACCATCTCACATACCACTTAAAATAATGTTAAGAGCTTATTAGAGATGTTATCTTATTAGTTCTACCATATACCTACGGCTGGCTAGTTTATAACGAATTATGTGAAATTCCGATAAATAAACATCAATATGGATTCTAAGGACGTCTATTTTCACTGCTACGGTTATAAAATTTATCCATCAATAAAAAAACAAGGCTGAGTATATTAATATCTACTTAGTTTAAGAAAACATCTTGTTATCACAAGTTTAAAGCTAATTAGATTCAACAGATTAAAAACCTGATTGCTAAAGTACATATCGCTATATTTATTTAACGACCGATACAGACGAATATTTTATTTAAATAAGATAGATTAAAGGCCTATATCCGTTATAGTGGAATAAAACGAAACTCTTGTAAAATCAAATACCAAGTGATTAAAATAAAGCACGGCGAATCTGTTAAGTGATTGAATTTATTATAGAAATGTCATAACAAATTCGTTTACAGACTCTACTTTAGTAAAATATTGCTGGTAGCAGCTAACTGTGAAAACCGTACTAATAGGTAAAAAGTAACATCAAAAATGTTATATCTTTATAGATAAAAGAGAAAGGTCACTTACATACTTACTGATTAAACACGAGATTTCAAAAACTAGTGTACGTATAAAGCTATAATTTAGCAAGTAGGTAGTTGATAGTTAAGAGATGTCAGCTAAGAAAGGATATTTGGAAATTTCACGATAAAATAGCTAGTAATTATTAAAATTAAGATAAATAATGGCTAAAATATATCCAATAATCACAAATAAACAACAATATTTGTGCTTAAACGGAGACGTTTGAAAACATCAAGCGCGGAAAACGATTCATCTCTTAACAAAAGCAACTCGATCATGTTATCTGATGGCATGACAACGGAGGCTTGTATATTTCACCCTACCTAGATAACTGTACCAATTGTCGAGACTTGACGAGGTGTCACGGATTTTGATATTAATTACATCGTTTTTATTACATAGCTAAACTGATTTTAACGTAACGTGGTTTATCTAACACCAGAGTAACGAATTTCAGTCGGAACGTTGGAACGATATTTCAACTTTTCGATCAATGGATGTGTTAAAGTGGATCGCTAACAGTCTACAATCTTGCATAATTTTTTTAGTAGCCAACTGCTTTTCTTGTCTTTGTCATCGGCTATTCTACCTAGAAAGATGTCTATCAAAGAATAACAAGGCCAACGTACACTTTAGAACACCAGTGTCCATATGTCCTACCCTAAAATGAAGTCGACCAAAAAAGAACAA
Organism: Lasiommata megera; assembly: GCA_928268935.1. Classification (NCBI taxonomy): domain Eukaryota; kingdom Metazoa; phylum Arthropoda; class Insecta; order Lepidoptera; family Nymphalidae; genus Lasiommata; species Lasiommata megera. The sequence goes on along the minus strand of OV743308.1, from coordinate 6,209,631 downwards.
GGTCAACGTACACTTTAGAACACCAGGGTCCATATGTCCTATCCTAGAGTGAAGTCGACCAAAGAAGAACAAGGTCAACGCACACTTTAGAACACCAGTCCATAAGTCCTTCATGCTGATAACTGACCGCCAAATTGTCGCGTTCGCTTCGCAATTTGTTAAACTAGAAGTGTATCAGTGAATCTGGTTTTTCTACGGATCTGATTTAAACACGTATCTCTATGTGTGAAGAATGACTATGAACATAATTATCTAAAAGTAAATTTTGAAATAAACACAAAATCAAAAACTTTACAAAGTATTTCAATAGACGCCCATGCCTTGTTAGATAACGACCTAATTAATTTTACACGCGATTGGCGATGAACAGGGACTGCTGGGAGGAAACGTCATCATTATCTTAGCTACTGCCACAACTTATGCGAATAGGTACGGTGAATACAGTCGGTGTGTCGTTCAGTCTTTTGTCCCGCCCCTCGTCAATCGCTAACACATTTACCCACTTACGACTGGGTGAAAACGAAACGCGAAACGAACGCCGTTGTATAGATCGCTACAGACACAATACACCGAGCACGCTTATCGACTCCACCGCGTCAAATAAGTTCAAAAGCTCGGTTTAGACGTTCGCTATCGTTCCGTCGTTTGTCAGTTTTCACCCGGAGCGACGATTGTCTCCCCGATACAAATAGCCTTTTTGATGTAGCACCGCTTGTTTCCATTTTAATTGACATCGCAAAAGTATCACACGCCTCGAGGAGGGAGAATCTTACAATGCGGCACCACGTATCCGTGAACAACATCGCAACAAATATATTCGACTTTGACTCGTCCTTGTTCAACGAGCGTGTTGCGAGCGACGTTATTTAGAAGCCTACTTACATAACTGCGCGCGTTCGTGTATTAATCTCATTTGTGTAATAAAATCTGTGCCTTAGCCGAGCCGATGGTGAGGAGTGATCCGGCCCTGAAATGCGTGCCTCCGCACGATAATCCTGTTAGGTTAAGAAGGTTTCTACATATTACGTGCTTTGCTACGCCTTAAGGATTAAAACGACTCATAACTCGATACTTACCGGAGGGCTGCGTATGCCTTCTATTGATTTTCCGGCTAAGGATTACGCTACATAAGTAAGTAACGCCTAGACAATATTTAATCAACGCGACTATGAATAGAGTTTCATTATTGGGCAGCCCGAGCGAGCCGGGCTTAAGCGATTACCTACGGCAAAGATGCAGCGTAGATTTACAACGGAGCTCGCCATGACAAGGTGGTCATCGCAAACCCTGGGATCTCCGCGCCGGGCGACGAAGACAAAGGACGCTTAAATTATTCAGATAGATGAAAAGCAACTTTAATGGCCCTTGCATAAACGCTATTTGTAAATATTTAACTTTGTCCGCCATATTCGTTTTAAGACGAGTGCTTTGCATGAGAGAAATCTGAGAACGTCTGGGGGCTAAATCTACCCTGCGGGCAATGGGGGTCTTCCATAAATAATTAATCTGGAACGGTGTGCGTCGGGTGGTTAACTAAATCCTGCGGCGTTTAGGCCGTCGGGTTATTTCAATGATACTCAAGCGCGTAATCACTTAGGTATTTTATCGCTTTTTTATAGTTTTAATGTAACAAAAATTAGCATCCTTATTTTACATACGAGTGTTATAATTGTAATAAATATGAAGATGTTTACGTACACTTTAATACGTTTTGACAATTACCATAAGAAGATGAACAATAAAAGAAAACTAGGCACATAGAGGAAGAAGAAGCAATCTCTTGTAGACAACCTTAAGATAAGAAAAAAATATTTATTTTTAAATATTTTTAATATCGCGGGCAAATGAGTAGATGGCATATTTGATGTTAAGTGATTACCGTCACCTAGGCACATTTGCAGAAAGAACCAGAGGAGCTACCGGCTCGACAAGATGACGGCTGAACCTTTCCTTCTAACCAGTTTCTACTCAGCATCATATCGAAACGCTAAATTGTACGATATGTCGTTGTCAATGAGGTGGTAACTAGCCGCGGCCGAAGTCTCCCACCAGACCCAGAAGTCGAGCCCAAGACCTTCCTTCTACTTTATAAAACGATATTGCACGCACTAATTCGCGGAGGTTGACTGAGGCAGCTGGCCGCCACCGAAGCCTATCTTCAGTAAGAAAAAGGTGTCGCTAAGAAAGGAATTTAAGGGGTCGGAAGAGGTTAGGCTTTTGACTAACAGTTAGTCAATTATGTATTTTAAAAAAAAGAACGTTTAAGTTAACATCCGCGGGCAAAAGCTAGTTAAGTATAAAACCCATCACCTTCGTGCCATTATTAGATTCTTTACGTTAATACTACACAAAAGAGTGTATTAAACTCAAATAATAGTACCTACTTTAAAGTTAGCAATATGATTAGATTCGGCAAAAAAATCTCTATCAGGCCAATGAAATTGCATCAATTTGGCATAAAAAAAACTGGCAAAGTATGTTCGAAACAGTTTTATGTCACTTTTTCTGAGGTAAATTGAAATACCAGATTGTATTATTTGAAGTTTAATACACTTTTGGTGTACAGTTGACGGCTGGAAAGTCCATTTTTTGGGGGTTATACTCAGTCTATTACTAAATAGATTGGCTTTTAAGTAATCAAGAGAATAAATACATTCCTTTATACTCATCGTCTTTATTTTCTATTATTTTTATGAAAATATCGTTTTTGGATTAGGACAAGAATATTGAAGTTCCACTGCCGAGCTTACACCCACCACGCTGTTCGAATGCCGTTTGATGGGCTCCTACTGTTACTGTTACAATACTTTAGTGAAAATAACCGAAGCCGACGGCATATTGTGTTTTCCGAGGCACCTGGTATACTGCGCCAATTACCTTATTTATTTCTCTACGATTTCGTACCGGAACGGTTAATCGCATGGCTGCACGTTTTTGTTTGAAGGAAGAAGGGTACTAGCCACTGCCGAAGCCTCCTACCAGAAAACATCAAACATTTTGATAAAATTAATACTACTCTAAGCGATGTTAATAAGCCCCCGTGTATAAGAATTGGGCTCTTGTAAATTAATGAAGTAAAAATTAAATTAAATAAACTTTATTTTCATAGTCCAAATTAAAATGTTCAATATTACATATTATACTTCAGAATTGGGTCTAAAGCTTCACTCGTTAACAATTTTTAATCTTCCCACAGGAACTATTTGAGAGTTCGGTATAGAAAATACATGGCCTTTTCAGCTGACATGCATACCAAGTTTCATAGCTGTCTGCCCGCGGCTTAACTCGCAAACAATTTTTAATTTTCCCTCTCGAACTACTTAAGGAATCGGAATAAAAGGTAGCCTATGTTCTTTTCCATGTCAAAGGCCACACGTATGCCAAATTTCATCCAAATATGTTGAGCCGTTTTTGCGTGATTTAGTAACAAACATCCACACTTTCACATTTATAACATTTATGGCATTATAGTTCTTAAATGAGATATTGACGAGTAATAAAACTAAATGATTGTTTTGAGGCGTCGTCTTCGCCACTTTGTACGGTTAATAGTTTACGTTGCGAAGCCCCACGGACAAGCAACAAGCGACGTCTTGCGGCTCTTCGGATCGGGCGTGGATTAGGCCAGCTTTGCCGCAAGACACTGCCAGATATACCTAGCTGTACCTACAATATTAGCCTCAGTGGCTTTGTTTACTTTATATTCACCTATAACTTGTATATTGTTGCCTGGATCCAACAAATCACGGGCAATATCACATTAATATTTATATCTTTATATGTGTGTATGTTTGTCATAACTTGTATATTGTTCATTGGATCCAACAAACCACGGGCAATATCACATTAATATAAATATGTTTATGTGTGTATGTTTGTCATTCCTTCACGCTGTAACCTATTTGTCTGAAATTTCGAATATAATTAGATTATAATCTGGATTCATATTCCAGAAAAAATTTTGGTGCTTGCAGTTTGGGATAAACCAAAAAGTATGTAATATCGTTGGATGAAGACAAATATATAATAATGTATTTATATGTCTACTTTCTATATGTATATATGTATTTATAAAGTAGAAGAATTAACTTATAGACACAGAGAAGTTTCACTAGACAACCTCCATCATCAGATCAACTCCAAAATATCAAATTACTATATTGTCATCCGAACTAACACTAACTGTTAACCACACTAAGTTCTCTCCTAACATTTTATGGTATTATTAGTTAAGTTAAGCTTATAAAACACCAAACTAATATAAGTAAGCTTTAGTTATATTAATTTGGTTTTATATAAGCTTAACTTAGCTAACGTGCAACATAAAAACTAGAATTAAAGAAGTGAAAATCATTTACACTCCCAAAAGGTATGACTGTATTCAGCGGTAAGTATAAAACGCACAGTAGGTGATGTTTAATGAACTACGGCCCACACACATCCTTTGACATTCACAAATGCTATTAGCGGAATCCCCCAACAAACGGAGGCTTTTAGCAAAAAGTTGCGTCAACTCTCTAATCGAGCCCTAACTAAATTTCGAGCAAGCTTATGTCTGGATATTGGATTAGAAACAATATTAGAAAGTTCAACAGTAGCTGTGCCTATTGTTCTATAAACAACCTTAGGCGTTAGTAATTTTGACTACGGGTATTCCTTTACGATTCTTGGTTAAATTTAAAAATTGTTGGATATTGGGATTAACTATCATGAACCTGCCTACGGTACATGGGCAAAGGGGCTATCCGCTCCCCACTATGGAGAGGATAAATGTGTGATAAAATCTTTTTTTTTTTATATCAATATATATTAATCATTTTTATCACAAACAATTAACTTCTTATCATTCGCCATTAACTCCATGACTTTTTTTTATATACAGCACAAATTAGCCCTTGACGGCATCTCATCTGAATATAAGTGACGATGCGGTCTAAGATGGTATAGTTCTTGCAATTCACGAAGGCGAGTGAGCTTTACTAGTGGTTGAACGTGTATATGCACATTGCTGCAGTGTGCGTGTCTATATCGTATTGTTTCCACGACGACGCTCTTTGCTACGAAGTACTGTCAGCATGTCAAAACGAGCAAATGTTGTTCATAGCGAGGTAAGGCATTTTTTTATGTTGAATCGTTTTTTGATAAATTTTAAAAAAGTTAATTTTTATTTTGATCGGTCAGAAATAATAGACAGTAGATGTCATTTTGTAAGAAAAGGTTTTTTGACATGCAACAATTTTCTGTTTTGGATATTTAATCAATCGTATGTTTTATTATTTGTAGGGACGAGCAATTATCGCTAAAGTCTTTCACTTTCTTCAAGAAAAATATAATTTTATGAAAGTGAATAATAGTGACAAACGTGATTTAAGTCCATTGGCTAACGTACTTAAATGTACTGCGGAAGCAACTGGCGTCTCTGAGCGCACTTTAACTAGAATATTGAAAGAAGTAAAGGAGTTGCCGTCATCTACCTCCAAGTTTACTTCACCCATGAAAAAACGACGTATAAGAGACAGAAAATTCATGCTGGACAATATGAACATAGAAATTATTCGAACTACAATACATTATTTTCACATGGAACACAAACAAATACCAACTTTAGCAAAACTTCAGTCAGTTCTGAGAGAAAAAATTGGTTTTGACGGATGTTTGAACACTTTACGCCCTTTGCTCATAGAAATGGGCTACAAATGGAAAAAAATTTATAACAACCGCAAATCATTACAAGAAAGGCACGAAATACAATTACGGCGTTTTAATTTTTTGAAAAAAAAAATCAATATCGTACAGAAGGCCGCCGTATAGACAGATGAAACATATGTACTCACTTCTCACGTACGACAACCACCAGGTGTTTTGTCGTACATGAGAAGACACCCAAAAACATATCAGAAAATATGACTGAAGCACAAAATTTAATTTTTGAGAGCTTGAACAACATTGACAGCAACACTTGGCTTAATACCTGCAATCATGTAGAAAAAATTGAAATAGAACACATGAAGTAGTTTGATTTCGACTTTGAGTTTGTTATTAATGTAGGTGAATCAAGTGACAGTGGTACTGATGAGTTTGAAAGTAAGAGTGATAGTTTAAACGAAGATAAAATTTTGTGATTTTTATTATTTTTCTTATTTACAACAAAAAATATTGTATAATAAATTATAGTTTTTTTTTAAACTTTTTTATGCTAACCATACCCGCTTTCGATCTCACGCACACTGTTACACATATACAGATACGTCTTTACCACAAGTAAATCTCACTCGCCGTCGTGAATTGCAAGAACTATAGCGGGCTAACCTGTTAGGTAAGCCCACACTCCTAATTGGTTTCTAGCCGACATGGTATCGGAACGCTAAATCGCTTTGAGACACGTCTTTGTCGGTAGGGTGGTAACTAGCTACGGCCTACCACCAGATCAGACTCTAGCCAGGTATTGAACTCAGGACCTCTAATTTATAATGCGACAGCGCACACACTGCGCCACAGAGGTCGTCAATCGCCAACGTGCCCACCCCTTTTATAGTGGAAAGTAGTTATGATGGAAGAATAAAAATAAATAAATGATAAATGAAGCTACTAAAGCATGCAATAAAGTCTATAGTAACATGAACGATTTTCTTACAACAATCTTCAATAAGTCCTCATCTAGTAGTAGGATAGTCAGACTTCACACGCCTTTGAGAACATTATGGAGAACTCTCAGGCGTGCAGGTTTCCTTACGATGTTTTCCTTCACCGTTGAAGCAAGTGATATTATTTATATATATATATATATATATATATATATATATATATATATATATATATATATATATATATTTTTTTTAAACGCACATAACTCCGAAAAATTTAGAGGTGCGTGCCCGGATTTGAACCGCCGACCTCTGATTAGAGGCTGACGCCCTAACCACTAGGCTATCACCGCTTCCTCTTATAATGATTACATGGATAGTATTATAAGATGACAGTTAATCAGGAAGACAAGTGTCTTGCTTCTCTTCCATATATTAACTGTGTTCCACATAGTCATAATAGATGCTAATAAATAATTGTAGGTTGGAGTTGATTAAACTACCTAGTAATAGACATGGAATTTTAATTTTATTAGAAGTTTCTTAGTATATTTATTTTAAATACTAACTAATACTAATACCGTCAAGTATTAGTACATAAAAGAACTGCAATAAAATTTTAATGCAGTTGACTATATTAAATTATCTGAAATATAAAAGCGGTTTAACTCCAAGATCGCAGTTTAGTAGTCCTTTAAAATAGTGCACAGTGAAATGAATTGCCAATTGGTACAACGATAGCGAAAAAATTAAACACACAAATAAAAAAAAAGTTACACGCAATCATATGTCATTTCGAAAGAAGCAGTCGTCGATTTGAAAAGAAATCGTGTGTTCAGAGATTAAAATTCATCACAATTAACATATTAACGAATTAATCCCAAAGTCGATTGCTATTAACATAAAAAGACAATATAAAGTTACTAGTGAATAAATCAAAAGCCACCCATCAAAAACGGATTAGCATAATGATATAAGTTTAGCGGCGAAACCTTCAATAATAAAGCAGATAAGCGTGGAAAGCGCACCGACATTAGTGGAAAATCACTAATGCTGCCGAATTCTCAATCAATAGTGGCGAAATGGCAACCAAATAATCTGCATGCACCTAATGAACGCATTTGAAAAGTTAAAAGCCCGCCGCACTGTTAGGCCGCGGCCACGCACGCAACTAATTAACACCGCGCGGTAATTCCGCGCAGTGTAGAACCGGACTTAGCGGCATTATCGCCTAAATTGTCGTAATGTTTAGTTGCGAGCGCAGGTCATTAGTGATTTGGGGATACAAATTTGAATGCATACGTACTCTGATCTCAATATGAACTATGCAAATCGACAAATGCAAAATGAGCAGGCCATTGGCAATGGTGATTAAGGCCTCGATATAATTTTTACGATTTAAATTTGTATGACATTATGAACAAGGCCGAGCTCGCGGATTTGGATGGCTCTAGAGATTAATCAATTTATTTTCCAGAGATAAGTTTTTGTTTTTGATTTTTAACTTTATTTATCACGAAATTTCCAAAACCGACTTTCAACACGATTTTCTTCAGATAATAATAATTAACAATTATTTTCACGTAACAACGTAATAAAATACAAAAAATTAATGTTAAAGTACATCTAAGCGATGTATTGCGACGAAACTTTGTAACTATGTTTATTTGGCATAGATGACATCAGAATCGGAATGGTTGGATGCTGGAACCCTACAGTGGGTGCTAGTGCACCCCTAACATGCTTCAATTGTTAATTCAAACATTATTATTAGTTTATGATTAATTATATTTGAAGCAAGGTACTTTGTTTTTTATCTTCATCACGTATATATAACCTTGGAAATAACATCAAGTCAAGTATCTACATAAAAATAAAATAGATGAAATATAATTAGCAAAATAAATCCTAGATATACTAAGCTATACACTGCGACACAATTAAATACAGAAAGCCATTTTCAATTAGATTGAATGCCAAATAATCAGCAGCTCATACACATAGGGGATTAGATTAGCGTACACTGAACAGGCAAATTGCGTGCAAATGTGAGCCGAGCTTTCAAACGCATGTATTTATACGACGCGGCACAGACAGACAGACCCGATTTGGTAATTAATTTTACCGCGCGAAGTGCTCTAAATGCACTAGAAACTATAATCCTCATTAAAATTGAAATAGACGACTATTCACTTCACCATCAAATATAATTGCAGTTTCTAAACACAGAAAATTATTATGAATTTCGCCGAATCCAGCTCGCGCCACACTAATGTTTCATTTAATATCCGTATACTGTACGGGTAAGTGCATCTTTTCAATGGCATCTATTTGTTTACGGAACGAAAATGGAATACAAATTTCCATTTCGTTCGTTGCAATTCCAATAATTCCATATTAGAAGGGATGCTTCGGTGCGTTGCGGGAACTTTTTGGACATCAAAATCTATCTATTATATAAAGATAAGTTCTTTTTCACATAAAACGGAGATAAGACGGTTCAAGGTCGAGCCACCAACTGGTGGTTCGAATAGACAATAGCTGGTAACCCTATTAGTTAGTTCTGCGTCACTGGGGGGGTTTATGGCGAGCGTGAAACTCAGTCTGTGAGTAGAGTACTTGGGCTCGACAACATTTGAGGAACGTCCCCCTAACGTCGTCTACTGTGAGACTCGGACCTCGGCTTAGGGTGACATTGGAAATTGGGTTTTTTGGACTGTCTCCTCAGTCCCAGCAACCCTGTTACCGTGCATTAGACTCACGTCTGGATAACTTCAGATATCGGTGACCTCGTCTTGGCCGGCGAAGACGCTGTGTTCTATTTCGTGTGTATACACACACTTACTTGGTCTTACTTGGTCTTACTTGGGAAGCGTTATAAATTGTCCGTTGGTGGTTAAGGACGTTTCTTGGTCGTCTCTTGATAAGAGGGGCATTCGGGTCAGGGGTATAATCGGACGCCCCATCCACTAGAGGGTAAGGGTGTCGGGCTGCTCTATCAAAGTAAGCGTTAGAGAGCTTTTTAAAATGTTCTTGTGTCGTCGGTAAGTCTAGGAGAGTCGAGTAGACGATACCACTAACCTCATCAGATTAGTCCGTGACCTTGCAATGCCTCTTAATATATCTGCTGGACGAAGATGGTAAAAATGGAGCATAAAAATACATTTATTCGTGAGCTCAGTATATTCAATATTTCGAACAGGCAGAGTCATTAAATACATGTTCCAAAAGCTCGGAAGCTAAGCCCATTACCAATAAAGAATATTCGTACAACCACCGCTACTCTGCAAAGAAAAAGCTACCCGGAGGAACAAAGAACACAAATGTTACTTTAAAAACTGAAAACAATTATAGTATTTAATTTATAAATGACATTCAAACAATATAAAGTAACATGAGAACGAGCTTTTTCATTTGTGAGGCGGGCACTCAATTTTTCGCATAACGCACCACCCAATGAAAACACAAATTAATCTGCTCATTTTTTGCATACAATTTTATTATCATTGAGCTCAAATATCCGAGAGCGATGCATTTCACGACGCGTAATCCGGCGACACAATGATACTTACGGATTACCTTTGACGAGATTGCATTATTTCATCGCCATAATAATAAAAATGCATTTATTACTTTACGATATCGTGGAAACGGCTGCAGTACCAACAATTTTGTCGTTTTAAAAGAGTGTGATAGCCTCGTGCATAAAATTTTAGCCTCCCTTACGGGGCACCGATCACCTCTAGCTTTTTAACGATTTAGTTTGAGCAATTTTTTCATTACGTTAGGATGGAGGTTATTACCGTAATATTGCGAAAGGTGTGTGAAGACAAATCCGCATTTGGCCCAGCGTGGTGCACTGCGACCACAACCCGTCTTACGATGAGAGAAATCCGTTCTTATCTACAATAATCTCACCTGCTATAAGTGATAATGCAGTCTAAGATGGTGGTGGGGTAACTTAAGTTTACATAGTAGACCCTAGAGCGCTCTTAATTGATTTCTACGCGACTTCGTGTCGGAACGCTAAATCGCTTAGCGACCAGTCTTTGTCGGTAGGTTGGTAACTAACCACGGCCGAAGCCGCCCAGAAGGCAAATTTATAATGCGACCGCGCGCGCTGCGCCAGAGGTCGTGAAAGACATTCCCTGTATGGGGCCAATTACGGATTGATAATAATGATTACTTTATGTTGTGATCAGTTTAATGATCTAATAAAACAAATTTAAACTGGCTGATGTTAACTGTAAATAAAGTTGTCTACGTATGATATGAGTAGGTAGTAACACGTTCGTAGGTAGGTGAAACGAAAGCCTGAATCAATATAGAACAGGAGTGTGTGGAGAGCGCCTGTGTCGACGCGATATCCGACATGGGTCCGGATTAAGCGACGTCAAATCCGGGATTAAGCGATACCGGGATAAAGCGAAGCCGGGCTCGACTGGAGTCCGGGTCAGCGGGATTTCGGACGGGCAATAAAAGTGTCTGCAGCCGATTTAGGCTGAGCCCGTAGGCAATTCGGCTCGGTTACCAATTGCTAGGTAATTTCGGCGTACGAACGCGATCTGTCTGAACAAAGCCGCTCTAATGCCCGCCAATAGGATTAGCCTAGTGTCATCTGGCCCTTGCAATTTATTGGACCGAATCAGATGCCCGAATTAAGATGAAATGATCGTTTTGTGATTCATGTAGGTTCGATAGGTCTCGGTCATTATCACGAATAATCAGAATATCGCAATATCACATTGAAAAAGCGTCGCGGGTTTAGGCTCAATATCCCTCTAAATTGTGAGAAAATACCTATGTGCGGCAGTTTATGAAGTTATTTTTACCTTTCACCAAATTTCGATTCTTTCTTAATTACCAGTATATTGTATAAATAATTTGTATGAAAAACTAACTAATTTATGCAATATAACATATGTACTGGCATAATTTGGGCTTTCGTGATAGTTATAATTTCTACATACATCTCTACCTAATTATGACTACTTTGACCCAATTATGACCCTCGCGAAGTATTATACGTACCTACTTTGTGTCGTAAAACTAATTGTTTATGCAATATATCCCGATGCACGGTCATAATTGGAGTTTTTCTAAGCTTAATCCGCCCTGGTTTGGAGCGAGCGTTCAGCCATTATGGGGGCACTCTAATCCGGAGCGGAGATTCATTAGGACGAGATTATACTCTATTGAAATCTGGCTTAAGCCCAGAGACGAGAGGCAATCATCATTTAATTTAGGTGACGAGCGGACGGTATGAAACGATATGTGCTAATGCCTATTGATTTTCTTTGACGTGTGAGCGGTGGAAAAATAGTTATTGATGTTAGTACTCTAGCATGTTTGCGTAAGGTTTCCAAACGTCTATATTAATATGATAGGTTAAAGGTCCTTACTGTTTAACACTAACTAACATAATAGTAATATACTTGAGATGGACTTTATTTTTTTTTTTACTTTATTGCAAAAAAATTACATAAGGCAAACCTGATGTTAAAATACCTAATGTAATTTAGGCTTTGGCCGGGGCTAGTTACCACCCTACTGACAAAGACTTGTCGCCAAGCGATTTAGCGTTCCGGCACGATGTCGTGTAGAAACCAATTAGGAGTATGGGTTTACCGTATCTACCCCTAACAGGTTAGTCCGCTATCATCTTAGACTGCATCATCACTTACCATCAGGTGAGATTGCCGTCAAGGGTTAACTAGTAGTAGATATTTATTCTGTATTAACGATAGTACGAAATTTTTGCCTCTAATGCTGGTATTTGTCAAAATCAAATTAAATTGATGAAACTCGATACTTTTGACCGGATATTTTGTGTAAGTTTTTAGGAACATTTGTCAAACTGGCAATCACACCATTTCCCTATATGAACAAAAGTTAAAACTAAAGTTAACACAGAACTAAATTGACACTTTGCAGTCGGAAACTTGTCAAAGATATTTTTAACATGTCGCAAAGGGCCGCGCCGGGGTTACTAATGTATCGACGTAATTAAAAGTGCTTTTCATCTGGAAATATTTGCTTTTTGTTTACGTGTTTCCTAAACGTTTGATGTATGTACACAGACTTATCCAATAAGGTTAATGCTGCCATTGATTTTCCCTACCTTCGGTTTTTCTTTTACGGTACCTACCTCATGTCAATATTATCACATGAGATGAATTGGCTTTGGATGTTTTGGGAGGGTTGCTTCACTTTTACCCATCTTTCACCCTTAAATTGTAAGCTGATACGCACTACGCCGTAATGAGATGACTATATATTAGCAGGCTTATTCACTCTACGTATTAGACGACTGCTTCGAGAGAACATACAGTGGCGGTCGACAATTTAGTCTAGCGTCAATTTCTCGCATTGACGCGCGTATCTTGATGTTTTGTATCCTTTTTTGTTTGGATTACAGTTTTAGCTTATTTTTGTGGGTAGACAACAAAATAATTTCACTGCTTTCCTACGTTTAGTTAAATGGTATACTGATATGTAATGGCACTCAAGTAATAAGGGGTAGTCCTTAATGGGTCGCTTACCGAAGTAGGTATGCTACGACCCATTTCAATCCTACATACATATCATAAATGTGAAAGTGTGGATGTTTGTTACTCGAACGCAAAAACGGCTGAACGGATTTGGATGAAATTTGGCATGCATGCACCCTTTGACATGGAAAAGAACATAGGCCACTTTTATCCCGATTCCTTAAGTAGTTCCCGAGGGAAAATTGCAAATTGCTTACGAGCTAAGCCGCGGGCAGACAGCTTTGTAATTTGGTATGCATGTCAACTATGCTATGGAAAAGGACATGTATTTTTTCTATACCGATCTCTAAGTAGGTCCCGTTTGATAATTAAATATTGTTGCCGATCGAAGCTTTAGACCCAATTCTGAAGTTCACGCTGACGTATATGGAATTTTGAATAAGTTACATATTACACGAGATATTGAAAATTAATTAGTCTGAGAAACGTAGATCTTCAACCCGTCCACCTGCACAGTAACAGCTAGGTGGGTCTGACTATTAGTGCTCTTAATAAATTTAAACGTTGATGTGGCATTATATTATAAAATCAATAACGAATTGATGGAAAATTTTGGCTGGGCATCACTTTAAATAAATTAATACCTGAAGCCAAATAGTGAAGGCAGGTATAATATAAGATCTCTCTGATCTTGTCTGATTTTAATGAAGCGAAACTTAATATAAACCATTTTGACCTTTTGCAACTAACTGTCATCGTTAATAGATCCATATAGTATTAAAACGCCTTGTTCTTAATCTTCCGTTAACTTCAAATTCAAATTCAAAATAATCTTTATTCAAATAGTCCTTAAAAAGGCACTTTTGACGCGTCAATGATTTACATAGTAGTTATTTCATGGTGATAACTATATCCGTAAACTTAAAACTAAAGCTATGAGGGTTCCAAACGCTAAAAATTAAAACGCTTAGAAATAAGGAAGATGCAAAAAGCTACCTCTATAAACCATAAGACTTATATTCTTCTTTAAAAATCGGTGATGTAATATAAAAAGGATATTTTAAAAAAACCTACTCTAGTTCAGTTACGCTTTTTACACGATTGTCTGAATGATCACGCAAATCCCTTTATATACCTATGTATTATGTAGGATTGCGAAAGGGTTGAATAAAAAGATTAAGCGATTAGCAATGATTAGGTTCTTACACATACCTATTGCTCACAATCTGATGCCTGCGGCTACGTCCGCCCAGATTAAGGTTCTAAAAAATCCCGTGGAATAAGCAACGTTTGCAATTGCAGATTATTTCGTCATATTCAGGTTCCCCAACATATAAATCAAATTTTAAAGGAGTTTGCTTTGGCAAACTGTAACTATAGTTAACGGCATGAAATTCAGTTTTTCACGAATACGGCCGGAAGAACTGATTTTCTCCGTATGAAAAGTATATATGTGATCATCGAGGGTATAATCTATCTCAATTCAAAATTTCAGCCCAATTGCTTCAGTACTTCCGTCATGAAAGATTAATAAACACAAAAACTTACGTGCATACACACTTACAAACAAACCTTCGCATTTATAATATTAGTGTGACAGTGTGATTAGATAATGCAAGTGACATACCTATTATGCATTAATAGGATTTATTAAATCAAAACATATTTCTAAATCCTATTTCTGCTTTGGAAAACAATGTAATGTTTATGCCTCTAATGACATTTAAAAAGATTATAAGATTAATATACGTAGTACCTACTTACTCGCAATTTATAATCTGTTAACTTTTTTCCATAGATAAAAAAGATTTTTCAAGAACTGTCAAATATGACAACTGCATTTATATTATTCCATGCTGATTACACACATTTAAAACGACTCTAACAAAATTTTAATCTTTGACTTTCAATCAAAAAAATATGAACTAAAATGAAATATTAACTCGATTTATATTTCATATTTCTTATAAGGAACAAAATGGGGATTTAAAAAATTAGTTAATTCGGTATATCTCTAGGCTATTCGTCGAGGATTACCTTGATAATAATAACAAAATCTTTTATGGCTTGCCGACATGGTATAAACTTATGTTATTAAATGGTCAACGTGGATTAATTGGATTCAATATTTGTAATACAGTTATAATTTTATCCGATAGTCGGTCGTTACCAGGTCACGATAATTCTAGTTGTAATTGTAAGTTATTTGAAAAAAAAAAGGCAAATGCAGTAAAGGAAAGCAAATGCATTGGAGAAAAATGGAACACCGGGAGTACTTACGTGTTTTCGACAATTGCTCGTGCCCTACGGTAGGTCGCGGTTTTACCCTATTGCGAGGTTCATTGACTATCTCAACCCCAAATTTAAGTTACATTGCAATATGAATCTTATGCTCAAGAGCATGGAAAACATTTTAGCTTGATGATCGTGTTTTTTAGTTTCCAACTGGAAATCGAAGATAAGCCCATGGATTAGCTCGGCGGAACGTAAAAAGAATAAAAGATTTTTACCCTGATTGAGTCCCATGCTTTACGAGCGAACATGCGCATATTTCATATTATTCAAATATGATTTTGAACAAAAATCTAATAATTTCGGTTTTTAAAATCTTTTAAGACTTCAATAATATTTACAACCTATTGCAGGCATCTATGAATCATATATATCACATGTTTCATTATTGAAGTTACGGTGACAACTGGGACACTTGCCAACTTAAAACTAAAGTTAGTAGGGTTCAAATCGCCCAGGTCTAAGAAGAAACACAACCACAACCAACTTAGCCGGTTTTTTTTTGTTATCATTGTAGTTAGCTTTTGCACCTGTAAGTGATGAAACATTCTAGCATGGAATCCATTAGTAGTATGTACAACCAATTGTTTTACGCGACATCGTACCGGAACGCTTTATCGCTTGGCGACATGCCTTTGTCGGTAGGGCCTAGGGTTACTGGCCAAAGCAGCCATACAAAAACAAAGAAAATTCAAAAATGATAAATTCATAGTATTCAACAAATACTATCTTTCATATTGGTAAGCATAACTGCTTGCATTTCTTTTAGGTAACATAGTTGGTATTACGGTGTGTTCGTTTGACCGCAGATCACAATGTTTGTTTGTTACGGGTTTGATTCCCGGGATAGACAAAAAATAAATGAGTCAGAAAATCTAGGTAAGTATCTAGATATTGGCCAGATAATGCAATTGGATGCACTTTGCGTCAGTCACTAAAATATGATTCATTTTTTTTCGGACTGTCTATTAGCTGTGCTAACCCTATTGGTTGCCACAGCGTATCCGGGCTGTTTGGCGACCCTCGGAAAGAAGCTCTGCCAGAAGAAATTTTTGAGCCCTAGGGCTCGAAGAAACTAAGGGAACATCTGCCTAAGGGCGCCTCCTGTGAGGCCGAACCTCTGCTTAGGCGACGTTTGGAATAACGGGGGGTCGCACGTTGAGGCATGATTCAGTGCCCGCAATCCCGTATTGGTGCTACATGTTGGGTTGAAGTTTTATATCCATTTGCCATGTTAGACAGCAATGGGTAATTACGAAGCTGAAGATGGTAAAAATAAAGATACACAATAATTTTGCGTGATTTTGATGAACTTTATTGACTCCTAATCCCTTTAAAGCGAATTCTCTTTCGACATTCAAAAAGTACGCTTTGTATACATCCAACGTACACACAGTTACGTGGGCACTTGGCGCGGTCTGTAGGGAGATAATCCCATCTTTCGTCTCAGTCTCACATGAATGTGCCGTCCGCAAATCCTATCCCCATCCCTCTCTAATCCCTTATTTGAATCTTATCAGATCTCAGGAGATACACCGGTAGTGGTCGTAGTCCGATGTGTGCATGTTAGTTGTGGGTTTAGACGATAGGGTTGTCACTTTCACCGAAACACTTTTAAAAATAGTTTTTTTAGCATTTTTCTAACTGTGATTAGTAATAATAAGTAAGCGATAAACCTGGTCGTTAATACAGCTTAATAAACGTTTTCAAATCATCGTAGTTTTTTTGACAAGCAATTTGAGCTAATGGCAGTGATTAATGATTCTACTATATTTAAATTACAATGAAATTATAAGATCATTGCTAGTATAGTAGATTACCAAATTTTTTAACAATGATAATTGATTTGCAATCGTATGCTTGCATAGTCACAAATTTTGTATAATAAAAAAGTTAGGGCCCTGTCTTTATCCAACGCACCTCGTCCAATAGACCTGCGATCGTAGAATTTCAATAGAATCTAATAAATGTTGGCAAAGTTATGGAGATTTGTAAGAGAATTGTACTACTTCAACTAAAGTAGAGAGTTTTAGAGCCATGAAAAAAAAAACCCTAAGCAAATCGATAGTCACCTGGTGAGTGGTATGCAAAATAAGTTGATTTGGTTGGTAATCACTCATAATAAAGTGATAAGTCAGTTCATTGCCCGCTATTTATAACTGAGCAAAAAAAGGTTTACTGATTTATTAAATTTGCCAATATCTTAAGTAGCAGGTTATAAAAGTACTTTCGGGAGTATTTAAAGTTTTGAATAAAAGATTAACAAACTTTAATAGTCGATTAATACGCGTGCGATCGCAATCTATCGTACAGGTATGTCTAGTTCGCCTAGCGTCATAAATTTTTCGGTCTAAAATTAACATAATATATTATATAGAAAGATGTTAGAGCAATAAATTAAATTAAATTATTTTATTAATAACATTATATGAAGAGCAGCTCATATTACAATTTAGTGCTTCTTGTTTTTAGATCGTTATCTATTACGTATATTAATATAAGTCGGCATGTTAAGGCCAATAGCTGGATACAGATCTTAAAGATGCTTCAATGATATCTTGAACTCAGAGTCTTAGTATACTATAATAATTATAAAATGTTAGTGATAATGACGGAGATCTCATACTCCTACTCGTGAGCACATGATAGAAATGTAAAATTTGAATCTCCTTCCCCTTCCCTTCCGTTTCCTGACTATGTTATAATATTATGACTTTTTTATCAACGTTTATAAAAAGCTCCCGTTTTATTTTGTTTCATATCAAAACAGTACAAGTGAATTCTTATGGTGCGACAGTGTCTGCCAGAACAGCGTATTTCTATTCTCTGACTACTATTTTAAAGTAGTTTAAGATCTTATGTATGGGAAAATGTGATGCGTCAGCCTAACTCGCACTATGCTGATTTTTACAATATTCAACGAGTGCGGATACTAAACACAAGTTATCAAAACGTACTTTAAGAGTTTAAAACGAATGCCCACCCCTAACAAACAAGAATACATTTAAGGTGCGTCCACACTAAATCCGCGATTAATGCTTCTGATGGCGATTGAAGCTAAATTTACGTTTCTGCATGTCACCAGATTATGTGACGGAGGGGCATAAACAGCTGCGCTAATCTGCCGCTAAACCACCTCTGATATTGATATATTGATTACACCTGCTCGTTAATATTAATAAGATCCACGGCAACGAGAAAATTTCTTACATGTTCTGAATCGTTTGATATATCGAAAACTTGCTTTAGATATTTTGATAGCTAGCTACCTATAGTGAAAGTAGATAATCTTGGCTCGTCTTTTCATACGTTTTTTTTAACAAAATCTATACTAAACGACAAATGAAATAAGTACATGTGAATATAAACGTAGGTTTCCAGATTGCAATGAATTCTTGTCTACCTCACATATTCTACGTATTATATGCGCCAATAGAGATCTTACAGTCTCTTATTTTTTAGCAAATATTTCGTTATATGTAACAGAATTTTATTACTGAGTTATTTTCATACTGCGTGTATTTCAATGAAAATTGATTTTATTATTCATTATTGAATTAGAATTGAATTGTCATTTACTCAAAATATACTACTAATATAACTTATATTATGGTAGGTAGGATAGTAGTTACTTTCGAAAAATAATATTTAAATATCGTATATTGTACGTTTTTTTAAATCACAATAAAGTATATCAATATTTGTTTGACAACCTCCGTGGCGCAGTGCGTGCGCTGTCGCATTATAAAAGTTGGAGGTCCTGGGTTCGATTCCCGGCTCGAGTCTGGTCTGGTGGGAGGCTTCGGCCGTGGCTAGTTACCACCCTACCGACAAAGACGTGTCGCAAAGCGATTTAGCGTTCCGGCACGATGTCCCGTAGAAACCAAGTGGGAGTGGGGGTTTACCATACCCCTAACAGGTTAGCCCGCTACCATCTTAGACTACATCATCATCACTTACCATCAGGTGAGATTGCTGTCAAGGGCTAACTTGTAGTGTCTAAAATATATATATATATATATTGGGGCATAAATTCGTTGCGTTTCCAGAAACAATAATAACGAATATAATCTTTATCTAGTTTAGATAAACGCACAAAGAAAAAAAAAAAACTAATTTTGCAGTACCTTTTGCATGCTTAGTACCTTACTTAGGCATATTGAATTTTATTATAATATCTTCTCAATAACGTAAAGCCTAGCATTCCTGACCGGAATTAATTTTAAAGGGCCAATATTTCACTAAGGAGGCAACACGAATTAAAGGTTTACTTCTTGTGCGTATAATAAGATAATATTCCTAACCCTTTGTAGGGATTAAGATTTTGTTAAGGGCGGCTTTAAGCCCCACGAGTCCCGCCAGACGATCGTCCGACCCCTTTCTATTCACTTCTATGGTTTTTATGAGTCTTTAAACAAAGAGATTTATTTATTATGTTCTCCTATTTAAATTGAACGGAACGTTTATCCATGGGGATGAGCGTTCCGTTTTGACCGTAATTTGGCCATAAAAATATCTCATCAAACAAATATGTACTATAACTTTTTTTTTAAATGGTGTACAAGTTAGCTTTCTCACCTGGTGGTAAGTGATGAAGCATTCTAGCATGGTAGCCTGTTAGGAGTATAGTAATTGGTTTCTACGCGACATCATGTCTTTGTTAGTAGGGCGACAACTAGCCACTACCGAAGCCTTCCATCAAACCAGACTCGAGCCGGGAATCGAACCCAAAACTTCCAACTTTATGATGCAACAGCGAACGTGCTGCGCCATAGAGGTCATCAAAAATTATTATGACAAATTTTAAGAAGACGACCTCCGTGGGGCAGTGCGTGCGTGCGCTGTCGTAGTATAAAGTCGGAGGTCCTGGTGGGAGGCTTCGGCCGTGGCTAGTTACCACCCTACCGACAAAGATGTATCGCTAAGCGTTTTAATATTCCGGCACGGTGTCGCGTAGAAACCAATTAGGAGTGTGGGTTTACCATACCCCTAACAGGTTAGCCCGCTACCATCCTAGACTGCATCATCACTTACCACCTGAGATAACTGTCAAGGGCCAACTTGTAGTGTATAAAAAAAAAGAAGAACTGACTTAGAAGAAACGTTGAATGGTGAGTTTATTTTAGTGAGAAAGCTTCCGCTGACCAACCCCGTGGCTCGGAGAACAAGATGCAATAATAATCTTATCGCTTAAGCCCACATTCTAAATCCCTCTTCTCCTATATGAGACAAAAGGCAAGTGCCTAACAAGAAGTTATCCTATTGTTCAATACTTTACAAACAACACCTATTCTAGTACATCGTAACATGATTACGGCCGATGACGTATACGAACAATTCAATGGTTCGTTGGCACAATCAAACGGAATCGGTCGGTTCGACCAATTCCCCGGAGCTCCAACACCGATCACGCGAGCCTGATCTTGACAAATGGCCGGGATCATCCGGCGGGCGGGCACAGTTAAACAATCCACGTGACTCGTGAGTTTTTTTATCAAACGATCATGAGCTCAGCTGATTGCGCCCTTGTTGTTGCCGCCAGATTAAAGTTAGTCAGGTATTCACCTACATATGACGTGCTAGCTTGGTTCCGCTATTTCAGTCGCGTCAGCTGTGGGTCATTGTTTTTTTTTTGTCCATTAGCTGTGCTAACCCTATTGATTGACACAGCGTAACCAGGGCTGCTTCGGAAAGAAGCTCTGCCAGATGAAATGTTGAGCCCTAAAGCTCGAAAAAACTAAGGGAGGGTCATTGTGTGACATTATGTATCCTTTAACTCGTAAAACGATTTTTTTTGTATTTTTTTATACACCACAAGTTAGCCCTTGACGGCATCTCACCTGATGGTAAGTGATGTCTAAGATGGTAATGGGCTAACTCGTTAGATCCCGGAGCCTCCCACTGTTTTATGCTGATGGTGACCACCGAGGGGGTTTTAGTGGGTAAAAATCCCACATAACTCGAGCTTTTCCTCAAAGCTATAGTCGGGTATCTCAGTAGAAGATTTCGCCCCGGTAAACAAAGAAAAGGGATATGGTAAACTCATACTCATATTACTTGCGTGGTTGTAATAATAAGCTTAACTATTTTCAACTAGACCTTGGAAGTTTTCTACCATACATATAAAAACCTGCCCACAGCTCTTGAAGCTCATAATTCATAATTTCATATTTTATATAAGCGTCTTTACCTACACTTTTAGGAAATCTCAAATTCAAAAATTTAAAATGCATACAAAAATGTTCGGTATCGGCTGGATTTGAACCCACATATCTCCTGCAGTCGCGACTGGGCATCGAAGAGTCAGCTAGTGACTTGGGACTTTTCTTTTTATATAAAAAGTTTTTTGTGTACAGCCGTTCGATATTTCATTCGGCAAAGTATGCGACACAAGTACGTCGCACGGTAGCCGGTATAATCGCGCGGCTATGTGTGAGTTAAACCGAATGCATGCCTCAAATTGGGCTGAAGCGCAGATAATCTCCAAATGATTGATGAAGGAGCTACCCTCCGCTCGCCTTTCGGGATATATAATTCTTAACTCGTTTCTCCTTTGTGCTAAAGGAATCAGAGTAATAAATATGTTTTGGATTAATCCGCAGTCTGGTTTTGTATTTATAACGTGTTCGTTATATACGAACATTCTATAACGTAGTGTTCGTATACTCTTTGAGATTGATTTATGGTTTAAACCTCATTATTTGAGGTTAGTAAACAAGACTTTAATCCTAGACGCTGACTATCCATGCCCCCCCCCTCCCCAGTATCAATTTCGTAAATCGTTGCATTAAATAATTAGGTACTTCAACACAGAGGTCAGGAGGCGACCCTTCGACAGCTGGTGACACAGTGACGCCATATATTAATTCTGTCTGTTGTTATTCTATCATTGATTTGTTGTGATCAGTAAAAAATATTTACTTATTTTATTTATTTACAGTAAAGCCAAAGGGATTGGTACATATTTTTTTTTAGTAGATAGTAATATCATCATTATTAATTTTATATCTTTTTTAAAACAACTAACTTGAGCTAAGCACGCAGCAATAAATGAGGCAATTCAGTAAAACCGTATATTGCATTCTGCTTTATTTACTAATTGATAATATCACCCAAGCAACATAAATCACCTAATATCTAGCTTATTCTTCTTACGTCATTGGTTACCTAGAAGGCTTCAGTATGTAACGATGACCGCCAAATTGCACCTTTTACCTTACAGCTCTATTGATTTGCAAATATCCTCAATGTTTTTCAATCATTCTTTCATTGGCTCATTCATTCAATTAATCAACCGTTCATATTTAGTTCGTTCATTCATTCATTCGTATAGAGTTGTTAGACACCACGTTACCGTGTACTTACTTGTACATTAAAAGCAACGTTAACCATATTTAAAACGATAAGCCCGCTTATCCAGCCGGTATTACCTACGGGTATTCATGGATTATCTTTTAGATTCGACTAGCATCGTCCACACTGTTGAAATATAGAGTGCATGCAATTTTAATCCTTTACATCTTGTAATAAAAGCTCATTTTGTGTGGGCGATAATGTCGTTTATATTATTTGCATAGGTACACACAATCATTTCTTTTTAAATTATTTCGTCCGGTTACTATTTGTCATTTGCGTGAAAATTCTTCGAAGTGAATTTTATATGAAAATAATTTTATTAAGTTGACCTTCATACCAAAAAAATTGTCATTCATTAAAATAACGTAAATACCCATTTTCGGAATCAAAGCGGTCCCAATTTACTTTCCCGTTTTGAAAATGTCAGCACCAATAGCCTCATTAAAATTTTCGGTGGAGCACATATCCTTCTTCTTTTAGGGGTAATGTAGCGCTAAGGCTCCCTATGCTGCTCAGCTGCGGGTTGGCGGGCTCAAATAACGCTATTATAATAGTGTCACGAAGCCTTTACGTTTTAAACCCATGATCAACCCATTACAGGCTCACTACAGAGCACGGGGCTCCTCTCAATATGAGAAGGGTTTGGCCATAATCCACCACGCTGGCCATGTGCGGATTGGCAGACTTCACACGCCTTTGAGAACCCATATCCCCACGCAATCTTTATAGGACAAGCTTTTAAAATGCCCGAGTGCAAATATTGAAGCAACTAAAAGCGAGCGGTGGATGGTATAGTATGTTCAACGAAAAGCGATCCTTAAACACGGTCTGTGGGATAATTTAATTCATAGTTATTATTAAGTCCAATTAAGTTTTAAAAGCAACGAAAACAAATTATAATGAAAAAACGTTTACTGAAATTCAGTAAAATGCCAACACTCTAGCAATCTTGTATCGTGTATATAAGTTGCTCGAAAACCTTTTTGATCGCCAAAACCCGCTGACCGCCGTTTGAAATCCTGACAATGATGATGACAGGAAAAAGCAGGAGAATCTCCGATAAATCAAGACATAAGGCTCCACGAGATATTTCATAATAGAAACACACATCCAAGTTGAGTACAGCACACATGCACCTAAGCAGCGGCTGATCCGGATCAAAGGATTAGGCACCGCTGCCCACCGGCCGGGATACATCTCCAACCAGATTACTTCCATCCGGATTTAGTTGAATAACTTGATACGGATTTGTACCCTTATGAAATCTACAAATGTAGTATAATACAATTATATAAATAATAGCGTGACGACCTCAGTGGCGCATTACAAAGTTGGAGGTCCTGGGTTCAATTCCCGGCTCGAATCCGGTCTAGTGGGGACTGCGTCCGTGGCTAGTTACCGACAAAGACGTGTCGTCAAGTGATGTCACATATAAACCAATAATTAGGAGTCACGATCAACCCATTGCCGGCTCACTACAGAGCACGGGTCTCCATATGAGAAGGATTTGGCCATAGTCCGCCACGCAGGCCATGTGCGGATTGGCAGACTTCACACGCCATTGAGAATATTATGGAGAACTCTAAGGCATGCAGGTTTCTTCACGATGTTTTCCTTCACCGTTCGTTGAAGCAAGTGATATTTTAATTGCTTAAAAACGCAAATAACATTAGAGGTGCGTGCCCGGATTCGAACCGCCGACCTCTGATTAAGAGGCTGACGCCCCAACCACTAGGCTATCACACTTATAATATAATAATAAGGAGTATGGCTTTGCAATACCCGTAACAGGTTAGCCCGCTACCATCTTAGACTGCATCACCAACAGGTGAGATAGTGGACAAGGGCATACTTGAAGTATATAAAAAAAATATGTACATCATTTATTGTGTAATAAAATCGATGATACACCAAAAGTTTTATTGGTACCATAATCATATTTACATCATCAACATGGACGTCCACTAATGAACATAAAACTTTTACAATTTGTCCAGTATTTGTTTGCGTTCAGACCAGACCTTATAGTTCAAGAATCCTCGGAGATATGTCCTTTCATCTTCTCAACTAGTTTTCCGTGTCGGTAACTCTTATTATAATTTATATCTTCTATGTTCTTCTTCTCGTTATAAATTCGCCTCTATTTCGAAATAGTGACTATGAGCTTTTTTAATCAAGTTAATAGTGAAAGATTATTAAAATAACCATAATTAGAATATAATATGTATTAATGTATTGTGTTATTTATGTAATCTAGTGTATGTATTAGTATGTAGTTATTAGTATGCAGGTCTTTACTTATATATTACGCCACCTATTTTCTTCTAATTTCGGTTTTCCTAATCCTAAGGTTGCCTGGCAGAGATCGCTACTAAGCGATAAGGCCGCCTTTTGTATCCTGTTTCTTTTTGTTTTTCTTTTTATTTATATCTATATGTGGTGTACAAATAAAGAATAAAATAATAAAATAATATAGAATATTCAAGTAACACAAAGTTCATACCTAGTATTTAAAGTAGTGAATTATCTGGATCAGGGAATTAAGAAGTACCTACGCCCTCTGGCCTACTCGTAGATAAGTTTATATCGAGATGACTACAATCCAGACTTAGAATAGGATTTAGGTCAAAACATAATGAACTGATTTGTATTAAGTTTGTTTTACATGATTTGTCATTGCTATAAATGGTAATTATGATGTCTTTATGATTGTGACACAAAAATAAAGACTTCAACCTATAGTTCAATCGCTGAGTGAACTATACGTTCAGTTCTTTTAATAAAATACTTGATGGAATTTAAGATGAACATGGATTAGGAACGCGTCGTTGCGACGTCACAAGGACACAATTTCATGCCACCAGTATAAATGCCTCAAGACCAACATATTAGTCGTGGAAAAGTCAGCACATGCTTTCCTTTTTTCTATCGAGTAGGGAATAATTAAAAACATACAATATTATACTCTTTATTAACATTATGCCAATATAGTCTACTAATTAACAAAGTCCAGTGGTCCAAGTACCCTAGTTACCAAATAACGTCACTGCTGTGGACGAATCTAACATAATATAATTAAAACAATAAACAGCAAGTATAATTTGCTATATTCAGCCGACAACCGGGAGATTTGTATAATGGTGTTATATTATAACGCAAAGTAAGCCTGCTTCTATTTATTATTTCATAATATAATTATTGTACATTAAAATTCCTACAAAGATTCCAGTTAGATAATTAAAAGAAGCTTATTATGAAAGTACTGGTGACTTTAATAATAAGCAAAATTCAATATTGGGTTGGCTCACGTATTCAAATAACTTAAAGCACACGTGCATTTTTAAACTGGATCAGTGTATTGAGCCCCATCGTCCACTGGACGAAGCATATCCATACAGATTACACCAATCCAGATTTAGTGCTGACGTTTTAATGTATAGACAGAGTATTAAAAAATAAGACGGTGACTATATCCTCAGCCTTTAATATTTAAAAGTCCACTGTTGGACACTGTGGAACGATTGTTGGACTCTATTTTTATCACATTAAATATATATACACAAAATTACAATAGCAAGCACCCACGACTTAAGTCTAAATTAAAAAAAAAACGGTTTAGTAGTTTAGTCTCAAACACAGATAGTGAACTATTTTTGTATGCCTTACATTTACAGCGTCCACATTACATTGTAATCCGCAATGTTAAGTTATTTGTTAACATGTGTTTACGAACAAAAATAACCTCTATCTGATAATCATGTTAATGGGTCTTCCTAATAAGCCTTCATCTGCATTCATTAAACGAGCAGATGTTCACGTTTTAGTTTTTTGAAGTGTGTAGTGTTAATATGTAAGCTTTCGAATAGACATGATCAGCCTATGAATTACCCACGGCTGGGCACGGAACTAACATAAGAGCGAGGGTGAACAGTTGGGCCGTCCACGTTGCTCCAATAAGTTAAGACATATTTAACGATCTTCTCAAATATTTAACGATAATCATTGTAAACCGGAAATACGACTCAGATGCCAGTAGTCAACAATTGTGTGATTCCGGACTGTTACATTAAAATTGACCTAACCCAATAATCGAACCCAGGACGTCATGATCCGTAATCGAAAACCACGAATATACAAACGAAATTGTGAGAAGAGCTCCTTAATCGAATTTAGTTTTGCATATATTGAAATTTGTTTCCAAACATAATGAACAATGAAGCTGCAAGCGTAGACAGAAATTCCCCAGGGTAGTTAAAACAGGTGTAAAACCATTGGGTGTACAGGTATATGTTATGAAAACTTATAAAAAGGCCCGTTATGACGTATGTCACATTCCTTGAAAATTGCA
Source organism: Lasiommata megera (assembly GCA_928268935.1). NCBI lineage: Eukaryota > Metazoa > Arthropoda > Insecta > Lepidoptera > Nymphalidae > Lasiommata > Lasiommata megera. The sequence continues at coordinate 6,182,560 of OV743308.1, read as the reverse complement.
AACCAATTTGCTTAATGAAAATATTTACTTAAAACTAATTAGAATCAATAAAGTTATCTTATTTAGGGATAACCAGCTAGACAGTGAGACCTCATCATCATCATGATCAACGCACTGGTGGCTCACTACAGAGCACGGGTCTCCTCTCAATATGAGAAGGGTTTGGCCATAGTCCATGTGCTGATTGGCAGACTTCACACGCCCTTGAGAACATTATGAAAAACTCTCAGGCGTGCAGGTTTCCTCACGATGTTTTCCTTCACCGTTGAAGCAAGTGCTTAAAATCGCACATAACTCCGAAAAGTTAAAAGGTGTGCCCGGGATTAAACGTGGGTAGGAAGCGGACGCCCTAACCACTAGGTTATCACAGCTTTTTAAAAACCTCAAAGTTCTCAAATAAAAATATAATTTAAAATTGGAAGATAGTGTTTGCGCAAAATCTCACACACACATACGTGGAGCTCGCCGCGTGTGAGTACGACGGATTAGCGCTAAGTCGGATTACTCGACCGTCGGATCTGAATTGTGTTCCGAGGTCGGGAATATTAAGGATACAGGGATCTTGGATTTAAAAGAAAAAACCTACATATTAATTCCTTTTCGTTTTTAATATGGATGATGGAGAAGTACTTAGCTTACGAAGCTTTGTCACAGTAAATATTTCATTTTAAAATCTATTCTTATAAATCATTGCAGAGAAAACTTTAATACATAGTCCGCGCACGAAGAAGTTTAATATATGGCCCAGCTAAAATTTCTATGAAGAAACTAAGGAAAGAGAAACTATTATTTAAGAATCATGTTATATCAGTAGCATACTAAGCATGTATAAAACAAGATACTGTTTAATTTTAGCCGAATTCAGAAAGTGAAATTATTTTAAATATCGTCACTGTAGCAGCTTTAAGAGTATCACTAATACACAAATGAGAGAAAATAGTAGCAGTAGCATACTAAGTATATATAAAACAAGATACTGTTTAATTGTAGCCGATGTCAGACAGTGAAATTATTTTAAATATCGTCACTGTAGCAGCTTTAAGAGTATCACTAATACACAAATGAGAGAAAATAGTAGCAGTAGCATACTAAGTATATATAAAACAAGATACTGTTTAATTGTAGCCGATGTCAGACAGTGAAATTATTTTAAATATCGTCACTGTAGCAGCTTTAAGAGTATCACTAATACACAAATGAGAGAAAATAGTAGCAGTAGCATACTAAGTATATAATAAAACAAGATACTGTTTAATTGTAGAACATGCCAGACGATGAAATTATTTTAAATATCGTCACTGTAGCAGCTTTAAGAGTGTCACTAATACACAAATAAGAGAAAATAGTAGCAGTAGCATACTAAGTATATATAAAACAAGATACTGTTTACTTGTAGCCGATGTCAGACGATGAAATTACTTTAACAATCCTTGTTACATCATCAATGGAGAATATCCTAACTCGACATTGGATTTCGCTATCGAAAACAATAAAAACTCTTAGTAGTGGTGCTGTAGATGTAGAATGAATCGATATAACACACACTGCTACAGGGCCGCGTGATTATCCGGATCATCCTGCCGGATCAAACTCGTGTCGCGCGGAGATAAAACAGAACTACCCTCGCCCTCCATACTAACATTTGCACCGTTTTCACATACGGATAAGCAATAACCATTCCACACTTCTCTTAATAATATCTATAGTTTTTAAACATTTCGCATCATTGTTTTGTAAAATGGTGATAATTCACTTCAAATCTAATTAATTTAATTCTAATATTAGCACGCGGTTTCCTGCGACTTTGCCCGCGTTTATTCGTTTTCATATCATCTTACGGGATCCATTCCATCATCACCATCTATTTTCTCGGTCTTAAGAGTATCTTACGAGAATGTCTTATCCCAAGATGCAATATCTATCAATGCAAATATTATAAAGGCGTGAAGTTGTAACAGTTAGAGTATGGATATGATATTATATGAACTCTGAAGGTGTCTCGAAAATGTTAAAAATATGCCGTGTTCTACGCCTATAATTAACTTCAATGCCTTTGAAAAATTGAATGTACTACTATCAAAAAATAACAGAGATACAATATGAAGCCATTTAATTATTTGTTATTCTGCTTTAATGGTGCACATTGCTGATGTTGATTTAATAGATTTCTTTACCTTCATCAACTTTTAAGCAACGCTAAAGACAAATTTTTCGTTTGATTAAACCGGCTTTAAAATGGAATAAGGCTAACCTAAGGCTGAATTAGTAATAAAAAGATCTACCACTGTGATGGCCCTGGTTTAATATAAAATATTTTGAGATAGTGGTTACTATTATTAGCTACGAAGTTTCAAAGGTACTTTCTTCTATCATAAAATTAAGATACAGTAGTTGATTTGAAACTCATTGTTGTAGCCTTTTTAATACTGTGAAGTAAATTTCTACTCAGTTTAGATTTAGATTGTGCTAAAGTAACTAATTTTATTAAACTAATCAAAACTGCTGAGTTACTGTGATTCATCGTAATATTATACTGGGTGTCTCTATAGATGCAGAGGTCTGTTTTATCTCCTAGCGACACGAGCCTGATCCGCCGGGATAATCCGGATAATCGCGCACCGTGCAGCAGTGTGCATAATATCGATTTGTTCCCCATATATTATACTATCATTAGCATTTGATATATTATATTAATTATTTATTTCATACACTATACATTTTACTGACCCCCAAGATACGGGCTATCCTAGTTTGGGGGTCAGGGTAGTTTAAGAAATATTGTATTTAGTCGAAATAAATGAATTATGGCCCCCTCTCGCATAAGAAAGACGGCAGATGAACAAGCACAGAATACATCATATTTTAAACATATCCGGTGTTCTGGTTTTATATACACTGCAAGTTTAGCCCTTGACGGCATCTCACCTAATGGTAAGTGATGATGCAGTTTAAGTTGGTAGCGGGCTAACCTGTTAGGGGTATGGTAACCCATACTCATAATTGGTTTCTACGCGACATCGTGCTGAAAAGCTAAATTGTTTGGCACGTCGGTAGGGTGGTAACTAGCCACAGCCGAAGCCTACCCCTCGACCCGGGAATTGAACCCAGGAACCTCATCTTTATAATGCAACAGCGCACGCACTGCGCCAAGTGAGTTTTGAATGAATTTAGTGAAACAAAATGTCTACAATTAATTATTATTAACAAGACTATTAATTAAAATAAAGACCTATATATATCGTTTAGTTTCTTAATTATAAAATATATAACATTATAGATTGACTAGGTTTAACGATTATAGTATCACATATTATTTATAAATAATAGCCGCGGCTTATGTATGCTCAAGGGTGAGGATACCGCAAATTTCCTTACTTCCTCCCTTCTTTAATGTAGACTTAAGCCGGGAATCGAACCTTGATGCTGGTGATCTGCACTCGCAACTCACTAACCACCAGATCGAAGCATTCGTTATAATTATAGTTGCTAAATATATTTTACGGCAATGGGTTGATCATGATGACGATGATGTTAGAAGTAATTAAATTAATATCCTTAAGTATAGATCATTCAAGAGCTCTCCTAAATTGTACGCGTATATTTCGATAGTGTACATGTATACATCGATAGTCAAAGAAGGGTAGTTCAGTTTTATCTCAGCGACACGGGTCTGAACCGGCGGGATGATCCAGATTATCGCAGTCCCCATGTGTGTTACAACGTTGTATCGATTTATTTCGCACGTGTGAGCATTTTTTAAAACTTTAATTGCTTCGATTATTTTATACACTGACCTTTAAATTAAGAGGATTTTTTATTTATAGTGTATTGAAGACTTCGATGATTTTATTATCTTACCGAAAATGCTAATTCGTATTAAATCGGAACGTATCAATTCCTACTGTGTATTTTTTTTTTTTGCTAATTTCATTCTCTTCAACCCAAAATCGAATACTGAATGATTTAAACACAACTCCAAAAAAAAATGTCTTATCCGCGTGTCGAAAACTAATGCAATATAAAAAAGAAATTAATTCGGGTGCTAGATTTTCAGAGATTGCATCCAGATTTCCATACAGTATAGTACATATCCGAAAATGAATTTATCAAAACTTTGAAACACATCGCCATCGACAGAGACGAGTTAAATAAAAAAAAATCTACAATTTTACCGCACAACAATTTTTAAACATAAGAAGATATGTATAGGTGTGCTATCCTAAAATACGAGACATTAAAAAAATAAATCGGCTTATCTTTATAAACCGGCTTTATACTATATTGTAGAGTCAGCAGGTTAATGTCAGAATTCAAGTCTTAAACCGTGCCTTATAATTAGCTTTGGGTGTCTTTATAATTATTAGTCTTATTTGGAGATTTTTCAAAATAATATTAACGTCATAATAGTAATTATTCCTCATTATAAAAATAAACTTAATTCCTTCCTGGATGAACAATGATGATAATCATTCAGCGAAAAATTCTTCGCAATTGATTATTCAATTCTGGCCCGTGCTAGGTTGTTAATCAACAATTTGTGATTTGAAACTAAAACAAGTATAGAAAATTTACATATCCATAATTTTAAATAAAATGTTGACTAAACAGCTCGAAAGTCAAAACCATTAAAGCACTAATGTAAATAATACACAATTTATTAATGTCTAAAACAAATCAGAATAATTTCGGCGATGTATTATTAGTAGATAGCGATAATCAAATGCCACTGATGATCGCAAAAAGGAAATTTAATAGGACAATATATTTCCAGTGAACAACGAAGATTATTTCGTTAATATTGTCTCTAAAACAACCATAACAATATCACAAGGTTTTGAACATCTTCTGTCTGTCATTGAGGGTTGGTAACTGGTGTTAGATTTTGCCAAGGATCGAATTTGAGATATCACAATATTATTAATATGTGCTTATGATTTGAACGTATTATTTGTGAGACGATGTCAATAACTACATTCGTTTACTTATAATCAAAGCGAGGTTTACGCATGCACCTTTGTCTAACAAGCTTTATCAGGTATCTAAATATGTAAAAACATCAGACCTCTTCGAAGACTCTACTATTACAGATCTTGGCACAATATTAATATTTGACGACCTCCGTGGCGCAGTGCGTGCGCTGTCGTATTATAAAGTTGGAGGTCCTGGGTTCGATTCGGGAATCGGGAGCCGGGGCTCGAGTCTGGTCTGGTGGGTGGCATCGGCAGTGGCTAGTTACCACCCTACCGACAAAACGATTTAGCGTTCCGGCAAGATGTCGCGTAGAAACCAATTAGGAGTGTGGGCTTATCATACGATAAACAGGTGAGCCCGCCACAATCCTAGACAGCATCATCACTTACCACCAGGTGGGATAGCCGTCAAGGGCTAACTTGTAGTGTATAAAAAAAAAAAATTATTTATATATTATTACTCATGATAATTAATATTACCGAAATCATTTCTCGTTTCTTTTTTCTGACGGTACGGTAGTACGAATTGACAAAAGATATATCTCCGGCGTATAATCCGAGGGCATTGTGTAATAGCTAATCGCGGATCGGCGAGAGACTTGAAATTAATAATGATTTATAACACCCGATTAGAGACGTTTGGTATTAACTTGCCACCGATTCTTTGACACGATGTTTTACGCACACTATCTCAAAATCTTATTCTCAGTCAGTGAAACTTTAACACGAAGTTGCTACGTACCAGCTGTTTCAAGTCGTTCAACGTCAATAAAAAGTGAAGAGTTAGTTAGCATTGTTCGATAAAACTTTTTATTTTATATATTTTTTTGGTTATAACTACCATGCTTGATGGAAACCAATAACGCGACCTAGCGTTGGGTGAGGTTGTCTAGGAAATGTCTATTCATATCGCCCTGTATATTGCACTCGTGGTTTGGATCACATTATATAGTTTAGAATTTCGGATCAGAGTTAATTAATTGAAGTGATAATTAAGAATACGCACAAGGGACAGGTTGCAAAGGTTTACAATAAGTTTTTTGCTATTTTGCTATTACATATTATGGCTACTAGTTTTATATGCGAGGGAAATTTTCGAAAACATATTCTAAATCACTTAAGTGTTTACTTTGTTTTTTGCTTACTGCGTTCAGGAGGATTCTGTAACTTTTCCAACAAGTTGTCAACTGTTCGTTATAAAAAAAAAGCGCGTAATTTGACAAACGTCAGTTGGATACGCACCGCAATATTATATGGAGATGACAGGTCGCCACCAGTTGGCAACTTAAAAATAATTTCTGAAAAAAGGGCCAGATCTCATTCGCTTTTTTAAACCAAAGAGTAATTGATTGATTTTACGCCCAAAAACTTACCCTTCGCTTCCCGCATACCTTATTTGAGGTAACGCCAACACTCGAATAGGCAGACTATTAGTGAGAATAAGTCTGTCTCCAAAAGCAACAAACTCACATGCAAAATCCACACGATATGGCTAATTACTAAAGATTATTTATCATAGATGTTAACTTGAGTTATAACACGAGAAATGAGGCGCTACAACGCAAGGCAGATGAAAATCGGGCCGAAGTGGTAATTTTCCGAAAAAAAAAAATTTTCTTATCACATAAATCTGAAATCTACATTGGAATGCGTATGAATAACACCATTGCGTGTGACTAAATGAAATGATAATTATGTGGGAAAAGTGTATAAGTTTTTGCATATGCATTTTCTCAATGGGAATGATGATCTTGATAAATGCAGAAAGTGTGTAACGCTGAGCGGGATTTGCCGGCGGTGCGAATAACTTCACGGTGTATCCCTTCAAGTTGATGAGTTTTGTAGTTTTAACTGAATGCGTTTTTTTTTATACACTACTAGTTAGCACTTGACGGCTATCTCACATGGTGATGTCTCTCAATAAGTTCAAAGTTAAATAAGCTTGTAGAAATGTCCTACTATAGTGTAAAGGATTATGTAAATGATAAACAAGCATAGGTGTGAAATATTGCTCTAAAAAAATAGCTTTTAATATAATTTTAAGTGGCATGTGAGATGGTGATAACAAAAAGAAAATTTTCCTGGCTAAGTTTGTTGTGGGTTTCTTCTTAGACCGGGGCACGTTTTGAACCCTCATAGCTTTAATTTTAAGTTTACGAATGTAGTTATCACCATCAAATCACTGCTATGTAAATTATTGACGCGTCAAAAGTGCTTTTAAAAGGACTATTTGAATAAAGATTACTTGAATTTGAATTTAATCAGTGATGATGCTGTCTAGGATTGTAGCGGGCTAACTTGTTAAGAGTATGGTAAGCCCACACTCCTAATTGGTTTCTAAGCGACATCGTGCCGGAACGCTAAATCGCTTGGCGTCTTTGTCGGTAGGGTGGTAACTAGCCGAGGCCTCCTACCAGACCATACTGATATAGATTATACTTTATTATAATCGTCATCATTATTCTCATCCTATTTTGTGTATTACGTTATGTTGGCCGCTCGCAGTCCGCGTAGCACATCCATGGTATATAGCATATCCAGAGTAGATTTCTGCAAATCAGGTATTGAAATTGGTTAGGATTGCCTTCGAGAACAGAGAATAATTCTTTCCTCGAGGACATTCTTAACTTTCTTTCTTTTCTTTTTGTGAACTTACAGATTTTTTTTCGGATTGTCTATTAGCTGTACTAACCCTATTGGTTGCCACAGCGTAACCGGTATATTTGGCGAGTTTCAGAAAGAAGTTCTGCCAGAAGAAATTTTGAGCCCTAGGGCTCGAAGAAACTAAGGGAACGTCTGCCTAAGGGCGCCTCCTTTGAGGCCGAACCTCGGCTTAGCCGACGTTTGGGATAACAGGGGGGTCGGACGGTGAGAACTTACAGAGAGGCATACTTGCTCTATAGCTCATAATCCAGTGAATAATCTCTCTTAATAAAGATTAAAAAAAACACATATTTGTGTACCGCTACTGGTCAACGAATGTTATCACATTGGAGTGTAAAAAACTTCGTTTTAGCGGAGGCATGGCGGTGGAATACGCAAATAACCAGACACCTGGCCGGTACTGCGGATTTCTTAACAGAAAAACCCAACGTGTTCTAATAAAGTCGTGATCCAGGTAAACAAATGAATTATTATTCCGTAGTCAAATATTCTATTCTCGTATCACTGTTAAGTAGGTATGAACTATTTTTTTTTTTTTTTTTTATCCACTACAAGTTAGCCCTTGACGGCAATCTCACCTGATGGTAAGTGATGATGCAGTCTAAGATGGTAGCGGGCTAACCTGTGAGGGGTATGGTAAACCCATACTCCTATCGGTTTCTACGCGACATCGTGCCGGAACGCTAAATCGCTTGGCGACACGTCTTTGTCGGTAGGGTGTTAACTAGCCACAGCCGAAGCCTCCCACCAGACCAGACTCGAGCCGGGAATCGAACCCAGGACCTCCAACTTTTTTATAATCTGACAGCGCGCGCGCTGCGCCACGGATGTCGTCATTTTAGATTTTGGGAAGTTCAATAACCTGTTTGTCATCAATTGACGTTGTTCGATGGCACTCATATTTAATGGAATCAACAGTTCAAATTGGAAATATTTGCGAAGCCAACAATAGGGTTGAAAAAACCTACACTGACTCTCTGTGTCTTTGACTATCTCTTTTTATTAAATCACATAGCTCCATTATGTTATCGCTACGATTCTAAGAAGCATTATGATATATTTATTATTTAAGACATATATTTTAAAAGTTGTGTGTAAGGATTAAAATGTTATTAATCTGTATACGTACAAAAGCGTATAAAACTTATAGAGAATACTATTAATAATGTATTCAGGAGGTTCTCATCATGTCGTGCCGCCATGTTTTGGTTCCCGCCAAAACGGTGGCAAGTGATTGGTCCCCGAAAAATAGCAATAACAATGGACGCCACGAATACATTGCGATATGTTGAGTGATATTTTTGGCAGAAAGGTTTCAATTTAACTGGCGTACTCATCTCTTTTAAGCTTTTACAGTTATTCTGCTGCTGCGAAAAATAAGTACAAACCAAAAAACTTTCGCATTTATAATACCTATTATAAGTATGAATAACTAACAAAAAGAATCTTATACAAATCATCAGCTATGATTTTTAATCTGTCAGGTAATAATTATTCGGCCTATAAAAAAGGTTTTAAGAACATAAGTAGCTGAATAAACATCGATTTTTTAGTAACCACGTCTACCGCGAATGAATATGTGCTTAAATAAGTGGAATGTGAATGTGTGGTGTTGCGTGTATGTGCGTGAATTCGCCGGCTTTGCTTTGAGCGCCTTACCGGGCAGACGGGATGTCCCGGATTAGATTTAAGGGGTAATAGAACTGAAGCGGGACAACACTATGCAGATTTACATTACAAAGACAAGGACGCACGGATTGGGGATTTAGAGATTATGATTTATAAAGAGAGGAGAATGAATGGAAAATTATTAGGGAGGGAATAAATGAGCAGATTTGAATGTCAATGTACGTAATAATGACGTGTAGTTAATGAAATAAATATAGGAAAGTTTTATTCCAAAGACCCCTTTTCGCGGCGGTGACATGCGAATGTATTATTTCTCATGCAAAAATTATCAAATTTGATACTCTGTAGACGTTTTATTTGCAAAAGATATTATGCTTATAAAACCTCCTGAGATACATCCATTTACATGAATAGGTATAATTTGACAATTCGGGCCCGAAAATAGTAAGGTGAATGACTGTATTGCGTTTCTTTCAATGCTCAGTCTACCAACCCCTAATTAGGAGATTGGTGTAGTCCTCCCCCATGTCTCTGAGAGCACGCTCAGCAGGTTACTACTATTCATTCATTTCATTTACTTAAATTCATGTCACAACAAATTATATATTATACCTAATATAATTACTTAACTCAATCTTAAGCAATAGTTCCTAATGAACATCCTGTTAGGGTTCTGCAATTGGACTAATAGACAAGTAGGCCTTTTAATAATAAACATAATTAATAACAGCTTTATGATGGCGGTGATAATGGTTAGGGCGTCAGCCTCCTAATCAGAGGTCGGCGGTTCGTATCCGGGCACGCACCTCTAACTTTTCGGACTTATGTGCGTTTTTAAAAAATTAAAATATCTCTTACTTCAACGGTGAAGGAAAACATCGTGAGGAAACCTGCATGCCTGAGAGTTCTCCATAATGTTCTCTAAGGCGTATGAAGTCTGCCAATCCGCACATGGCCAGCGTGGTGGACTATAGGGGTGGCCAAACCCTTCTGATATTGAGAGGAGACCCTTGCTCTGTAGTGAGACGGTAATGGGTTGATCATGATAATGATGATTATGATGATATATTATTGCAGTACATTTTTTTAAACTTGCCAACCTGCAGCGTCCAAACTCTGAGCCATTATACCAAACAAAATAATTCTTTGCCCAGATGTGGAGCAGTTATATAATTCAGCATACCGAAGATAACAAAAATAAATAAAGACGTGGCCAGCCAAGAAATGGTTAATTTTTTCATTCGCCTCAGGTAAGTTTAATTTAGTCTCGTATACGGGACAGAATACAAACAGTATTTGAATGTAGTATCAATAAAACCGTTTATTGATAGTCACGCGCGGGCCCCTTTGTTGCGTCCGAGCTCATCTCGGTGTTAATCTGATGCCATAATTGATTCACTGATATCTTTCACGCTCCCGACTCTGACATTCATCTACTAGCATTCCGGAATGTACGTGAATAACTTGATCTACCTAAATATTAAACATTTAAAATCGTGTTCAATATTGGATCATCATTTCCGATATATCATTTTGTATCACGATGTTTCTATGATGATCTATTAATAAAAATTTCTTGTTTTCAGCTATTTTGGGGACATTTTTATTGAAATATAATTTGAATGATTTTTATCTCGGATAAGTTTATCATTACCGTGGTTTTTTTTTTTTGTATACATCAATTTTCTTTGCCGACGAACTCATTGGCAACAGCTAATATGAAAAAAATACAAATACCAAACTTTAAACCACGGCATTGGGAGTCATACCTGATATTTTGTACATTTTTCACCACATGTTAGCTCTTGACTTTTTTTTTATTTATTTATTTATATAAAAAGGAAATATAATTCATATTACAACAACGGCAACGAAAAAACCAAAGAGATTTGTCCTAGGTGCTAGTCTGTATATCTGACATATCTCAACAGCTAAAAACTAGAGGAACTGAGTAAGCATATAAAGCATGAAAAGAACATTTTTTAACTGAGTTAGACGGTCGACATAAATGAGTCAACCATCTAACTCAGGCAAAAAAAAATCTTTTAATTTCTATTTGACATTTTTAATGTGTAATTCTGGAACGCTGGATTTTTGGAACGCAATCTCACTCGATGGTACGTATTAATACAGTAATAGTAGCTGCCTAATCTGTTAGGGGTATGGTGATTTTAAACCAATACTACTAATAGGATAATAGAAAAGTCATATTATAGTGTAACGTAAACGATAAAAAAGCTTGAGTATTGCTCTTACATAGGTTAAAGATATGAGATGGTAATAACAAAAATAATATCTTCCCGACTGAGTTTGTTATGGGCTTTTGTATAGGAACCATTGTAGCTTTAGTTATATTTTACGAATGTAGTGATCACCGCCAACTCACTACTATGTAAGTTTGACGCATCAAAAGTGCCTTTTAAAAGATTTCTTTCTTAGAAGAATAAAATTTATTGGTGGCTTTCGTACATCCAAAGGTTTTACTAGTTTCGAGCTAAAAGTACTATATGATAATGACCAGAGAAGAGTTGCAGATCGAGATGATTTAAAAGGCAAAGATAGTTAAAGAGTAGGAGATAATTTTTCCATAGTTTGATATTTGTAACATTGAGTAGAACCTTTTCTTCTGTTTAAATTGTTTAATTTTTTATAGTTTATAGTATGTAAACAAAATAATCGTCTTTGTGAAAATAAGGTTGTAATTACATGTTGAGTTAGCCCTTAAATATCATGATACTATGTCAGTATAAAATATTATGTTAAAAATTGTGCTATAGTAGATAAGTCGGCAGTCATATTGTTTACAACGTGGGCTTCCTAACAAATAAATAAATAAAGAGTCTAGTCAAGTAATAATTATGTTTGCCCATGTTTAATTCCGGCTTTTTAACTTGGGGACTAGTCAAACCGGACGCCTTTTATCAGCGTTAAGTTTTTCACTAATAATCATAGTATTTAGGCAGTAGGTACAGTTTTTATTCTGCACGAAGTGACCGGAAACATCGAAACCGGTCCGAACTGTTTTTCGTTTTTTGGCACATTACGTGTGCCGATTGTTATATTAATTTCAGCGATGTTAACTTTGTTACGAATTCCAGTCATTGACAAATATATATAAATTTTAATTACGTTTATAAAATGGCGAGGCGGGGTTGGCTTACGTTGAATATTTAGTTTATATTTAGCGCGGAAGTGTCACTACACCCAAAGCTTTTATGAATCATAATTTAATTTAATTTTATTTATTTATTGAGGTTCAAGGGGTTTACATAAAATAATTATTACCGTGGCGTCAACCACGTAAACAACATAATTAACAGGACAGTCTTTTTGTTCTCTTTTTATGGCTTTACACAGATAAGCCAATGGAGAATTGAATTTCGGGAAAAATGGTGGAAAACTCCGCACTAGCGGACGCGGCTCCCTCCAACCTTTCCCAAGTTAATACATGTTAACCATTCAAAAAACTAGCCACTACATAAACGACACCAAAACTATAATGTCCACGAAACAACCAACTCAAATCCTTTTCAAAAATTAGCTATCAAACATTAATTCAAGAAAAGCGTGAAAAACCGCGCCCGCCGAATACGAAGTCTTTCCTTTTTTCCCAGGATAGTCTTTGTATCAAGAGGTGTCAAATTTATGATCAATAAAAGTTATCGTCTACTCTACTCCTCTCTACTCTCTCTGGTTGTTAATAATTATGTTGTCTGTCAGTAACGATAACTCAGATTGACGTATTGACATGTAATATTGCTATATCACGGCTTCGTGGTATCTCTGTTTGGATTTTAGGAGTAGTTTTGTCTGGGGCTTAAAGCAAACTCTATTTACAACCCATGTTGTCAGCTGCTATACAATAAGAGTTATCAACAGAATTATGAATTCTTACAATAAAATCATACGGTGATTTATAAGCTCGAATAAATTCTGCTAATACACTGTATTTATTTATACAATTTATTGCATACATATTGAAAGGAGAACAACAAGAAATACATAATATAAAAGCAAAAGGCGACCTTATCACTTAAAGCGATCTCTTCCAGGCCACCTTTTTGTAAGAAGCATGCATTGAATGGTTATTAAAAAAAAATGCGATGTTAAAAGTATTGAAAAATTTAAGAATGGTTTGGAACAACAACACACGTTTCTGGATTCTGCGTGTGTTAATTAGATTTTAATGAAACCAAGGCTGGGACTCACCCGATATGCTTTTGTTGAGCAAGTTGTTGAAGGCTTCCTTCTTGGGCGAGAGGTGCGGGGTGTGCGGGGTGTGGGGCGTGTGAGACGGTCGGTCGTGGTGCGCGGGGGCTGAGGGCGGGCGGGGCACGGCGCGTTCCTCCGGTGACCTTCGCGGAGGAGTCTTACTGCGCCTCAGCTCTGCAGATAGGCCCTGGTTGAAGATGAGAAATATTAATTTAAGAAAAACTTCTGAAGACCTCCAGGGCGCAGTGCGTGCGTTGTCGCCTTATAAAATTAGCGGTCCTGGGTTCGATTCCCGGCTCGAGTCTGGTCTGGTGGGAGGCTTGGGCTGTGGCTAGTTACCACCCTACCGACAAAGACGTGTCGCCAAGCAATTTAGCTTATTTGTATAAGAATTCCCTTACATCAAACCATTGCTATGAGGATAGGTATGAACAAAGATTTCTTGTTATTGATGTACAAAATGACATATAAAGTTGAATGATCCTGTTATATGTGAGATCATTTTTGGCCACAGAGGCAAGTGGCCTCAGTGGCAAAGCCCTTATAATAATTATAATATACGTAATAAAATAAAAATAAAAGAAATAAATGAAACTAACGAAAGAAAGGAACTAAAAATGCTAGTTCGATAATACTAGTACGACATATATAAGTCAATGGATTTGATTTTAGTTTTGCATAACCGTGAATTTATGTTCCCCCAGCCACTAGAGAGTCGGTTCACCAAACAAATGAAAATAAAAGAAATAAATGAAAATAACGATAGAAAGGAACTAAAATGCTAGTTCGATAATACGTACGTAATATAGTGTAGGTATAGTGTAGTATGACATATAAGTCAATGGATTTGATTTTATCTTTGCATAACCATGAAATTATGTTCCCCCAACCACTGGAGACTCGGTTCACCAACAGACAACTATTAGGAAGTTTCATTATTCCGCTTAATGGAATTATAAACTACGTGATAGCATTTACAATACAAATTAGGTATTTAGTACTCACGTACGCATAAATTAGCTAGAAACTAACTAACTAAATAGCGTACAGTGTAACGTTTGGTTCAATTAACTTTAAATACTTATATTATTTATTTTTATTATTTATTGCATAAGTAAGTGAAAGTTTATTTAGAAGTCTATCTAAGAGGTGATTATTAGAAAGCGCTTTTCGAATTTGCGAACTAAGTAGGTACTGATATTAGTTATATGCTTGCAGTCTTTTAGTCTATGCTTATATTATATATGATAAACACCGTAATTACTGGACCGATTTTTGTAATTCTTTTACCAGGAAAAAGGGTTACAATGTTATAAAAACAACCCAAACAACAAAAGTAAAGTTGGTAGACTTCAGGCGCCTTTGAGAACATTATAAACTCTCGGCTTGCAGGTTTCCTCACGATGTTTTCCTTCACCGTTGAAGCAAGTGACATTTTAATTTTTTTAAAACGCACATAACTCCGAAAAGTTAGATGTGCGTGCCGTGCCGACCTCTGATTAGGAGGCTGACGCCCTAACCACTAGGCTATCATCGCTTCAAAAACTTTTCATATACTAAGCTAATCTAACCACTCTTACCAGTGATTCATTCAAAATGGAGATAGTAAGTAGATGTACTACCTTGTACACTGAGTAACACGAACAATATAATTTTACAATGAACAAATACTTTGATATGTGTAAAGCCATCGGCCATATCAATATAAAGATAAAGAGATCTTAAGTAAGGTAAGCGAACTATCGCGGATAGGTGCTTAAGAGTATCAAACCAGAGCGCGGACGTCGCCGTGACCCAGCCACCAGGCGACGCGAAGGAGCATCGCTGGATTTTAGTGGGTATTCTTTTCGCCAAGCTGGCTACAGGGAGTCCCACATACCCCGCCGAAAACGGCGCAGTTCTGCTTGCATCGCTTCCGAAGGGGATGCGTAAAAGAATTTCCCAGCATGAAAAAAACAAATGCTCAAAAGTAAAGCACCCATTCTGTTACGTAATTCTTTTAACTAGTCATTCGATTTAATTCTACAAATTCTATTCCAGCTTTGAGGATTTCTGTATCGGGTATTGCAGATTCAATCAGTGCTCAAATAAATCACGGCGCATCCAAAACGGGGAGTGACGGAATCGGCGGCCGGAGTCAACGATCAAAATCTACAGGCTCTAATCTAACAGAAGTCGAACCACTTAAAACAAATCGAGATTCAAATTGGACACTTGTTCATTGCGTCAGTCCGATACAAACCGTTCACGAGGCGCATTGATTACGCTCATTGAGCGGAGGAGCGCGACATGACCGCTTCATGGCGAATATTCGCATTCAACAAGGTTAAACGTGCGAATGGCGACTTCAATACGGACATGTCTATTTTACACGTACATTATGGGATGCGGCGTACGGTACGGGAAAACATGCTAACCTGTACCGTTGCTCTAATCTTGATAACTCTGAGTTCCATTTTATTTAAATAATAATATATTATAATAAAAACATTTATGTCCTCTAAACATGGGTGGACCAGCTAAGGGACTTTGTAAATTTCATACAATTGCGAGACAAGCCTCCGATAGAAGTCGGTGGAAACAATTAATCCGTACGAGATTGCAAGGACACCAGAACTACGATCTTTAGTAATGAAGGAACGACTGGAGAGAAAGAGAACAGATGTAGTAATAAGATATATTGCAGGCGTAGCATTTTAACAAGCCTAACTATAACATTCATTAGAGCATTAAAAAAGTTAGTATAAGAGAGAAAATATTCTTTAGATTCTATTATCAAGCTTTTTATTTATTCCACTACAAGATATACATTAAGGCAATCGCAACTGAAAGTAAGTGATAATGCAGTGGAAGATGGTAGCGGGCTCCTAATTGGTTTCTACGCAACATGGTGCTGGGACTCTTAATCGCTTGAAGATACTTCTTTGTCGGTAGTGTGGTAAGTGTAGCCCGCTACCATCTTAGACTGCATCATCACTTACCATCAGGTGAGATGCAGTCAAGGGCTAACTTGTTGTGAATAAAAAAAAAAAGTAACCACGACCGAAGACCCTCGACCAGACTCGAGCCGGGAATCGAACACAGTACCTCCAACTTTGTTATACGCTACGGAGTTTAGGAGTTACAAAAAGTTTTCAGCACGGATGAACGTTGCGATATTAAGGTGCTATGATACATACTGGATACTTAAATTTGTTTACTTATGAATAAAATGACGTCAAAGTGCTGACAAAGTCTAAAATTGTAGAATTACAGTAATGTCATATTGTGTGACAAAAAGTTTTAAGAACCGATGAACGTTCGGGTATTAAGGTGCTACGATACCTACTGGATATTAAATTTGTTTACTTATGACTAAAATGACGTCAAAGTGCTGACAGCGTCGACAATTGCCGAATTACAATACTAAGCAACCCTTGCCAGCGTAGACAAGGAAGCCAATAAGTATCATAGAATCGTAGATTCGCGCCACAGATCTGTCTAATATCGTATTGGAATTTGTGATGCCGTTTGACCCCTGTTAACCCAGATTACGCTGCTCGGCGCCTGATTCGTCCTCGGCAAGCCTGATTGTGTTGTGACACAAACTGTAATGTATTATGTGTTAACTCTTGCTGCAATCACGGCTGCCTACAATTACAATACGTACCGAACTTACGATTTATTTCCAGCGATTCGTGTTCCATGTTGCTCTTTGATTTATAAATTCTTGTAACACGCCGCCATTAGCAGTGCGTTTATTTATTTATGGTTCCTTGTTAATTGTGCTTGTTAATATAGTTTATAGAGCTGCGATTTTAGTGCGAAATTTCGATTACTGTGATAATAACTCACAACGCTGCGACCAAACCTATGTTAGGAAAATCTTGACATCTTAATATGCCCTAGAACTATTTACACATACAAGAACTGCAACCCCTCGAATATAAGGCAAACGTAGGTAAAACTTTCTAAGCTCATGTAGATTCGCGCGTTAAGTTATTCTGACAGATATGGAAAATAGGATGAATTTTAACAATTTCATATATATATTTTTTACACTATAACTTAGCCCTTGACGGCTATCTTACCTGGTGGTAAGTTATGATGCTGTCTAGAATGGTAGCGGGCTAGCCTGTCAAGAGTATGGTAAACACACGCTCCTAATTGGTTTCAACGCGACATCGTGCCGGAACGCTAAATCGCTTGGGGACACGTCTTTGTCAATAGGGTGGTAACTAGCCACGGCCGAAGCCTCCCACCATCAAATTTAAGAACGATCATAGTCCTAAGACTTTAACCGTTCCTACCAATTTTCGGACAAACAAATTGAAAGCAAACAAACTTTGATTCGTGTCCGTTTTAGGTTACGTGCACTTTATTTAAAACTTAAACTTAAACTTGTTTTTTTTTTTATTTTTTTTTTAAGATCATAAACATTATATTACCCTATATATATATATATATATATATATATATATATATATATATATATTAATTTGATTATAGCAATAGTAATTTCATGTACATTGAATAAGATGTAGATGTGTTTGTATCATTTGATATATATTATACATTTGTATAATACAATAACCATTTGATCAACAATTATAATTAGTGTGAAGAAGAAAACAAAAACAATATTTCGTCCAATTATCTTCAAGTGACTAAACATTCTTCCACTAGACTTTAAGCAGCTACGTAATTAATACAATAATATCGAGTTATTTCTTATTTAATTGTGTACTTCACTTCAGTGTTATGAGTTCTTTAAATTTGGTCTATCTTTTAGTCATAGATAAATAAAAGTATTATTGTTGACCCAATTACGTTAATCTTAGAGCTATAAAAGATCATAAAACCTTGTGCTAAAAATTTAACAAAAAAGATATTCAATAATAGGCATAAGGATCAAAGTTAACATTTCAAACGAATACGCTATCGGCGTCCGCTGTTTTCCGAATTATAGTAATCTATTGGCTGCCAGAACTTTATCTTAATACCCGAAATGTGTTTGTGTTCCCACGACCACTCCCACCAGTTTGTTGACAATTAATAATCAGTGTTTCACTTATTAATTAGACGTCTTTGTTCTGTTGTTCGAATATCTAAATAAGGAAATCCTTGTACGACACGCGGCATTCCCGTATACCACGGATACCCATCGGTTGATGGACTTAGCGTTGGTAAGCCTGCAACATCGAACTGGAAGAAGCCACTGGACGACAGCAGCTTGGGTCATGGAAACCAGCAGACGAGGTCACACGATCAATCCATTACCGGCTCACTACAGAGCACGGGTCTCCTCTCAATATGAGAAGGGTTTTGGCCATAGTTCACCACGCTGGCCATGTGCGGATTGGTAGACTTCACGCGCCTTTGAGAGCATTATGGAGAACTCTCAGGCGTGCAGGTTTCCTCACAATGTTTTTCCTTTACCGTTGAAGCAAGTGATATTTTAATTGTTTTAAAACGCACATAACTCCGAAAGGTTAGAGGTGCGTGCCCGGATTCAAACCGCCGACCTCTGATTAAGAGGCTGACTCCCTAACCACTAGGCTATCACAGCTTTCAGTGTGTATTCGGTTAATATAGGGAGAGAACCACCGCCCAAAAGATTAATATAGTACCAGGCTGTTACATAATCGATTATAGCTTAGGCAAGCGTGTTCAGGATTTGATAGGAGGTTTTTTTCAAACTGTGTTCTGCTACGTACAGCTTTTGGGTTGCAATAGCGTAGCCGGATAGGTTGGCCAGCTTCGCAATGAAATCTGCTAGGAGAAAGTACACCGTAGAACTAAATGTAAGGAAGTCGTCTGCTTAAGGCCTCATATGAGGCCGAACCTCATTTAGGCGCCGATGGAGTGACGGCCGCCATAGCGTTGGCTATCTTCCGGATGATGTGAGAAAACGGGATATACGTACTCTCTGACGGTGTAGACTCGAATACTGGTTCTACATGTCTTCCCTACATCTGCATCAACTCCGCTTCAGTTTACGTGCAACTTTACGCAAGTAATCTTATATTAGCGTTTTAATAGACAAGATATAGTTTATGACAGTGTTAAAAGATTGTATCTTTATTTAAAACTAAATTTCGCCCGTCATTTGCGATCAATTCATCGTTCTCGTGTTTCAAATTTCATGACTGACAACTTGTATACTAAGTTATTTATTTTTTAAAATTCGAAAACCTTATATTAACAGATGATGAAAATAGCAATCTGGTTGCCGTATTCAAGCCCGATATTTTGAGTTTGAGATTAAACAGGATGAAGTGGGTAATCTGAAAAATCAATAAAAATAAAAATCAAATAAAATCTCAACAAAAAGCTATGTACAAGAGTTTAAATTTACATGCAATATTAGCTATACGTACCATATATGATATCTTGGTATAACATAATAACAATTATATTTATGTTTTGTTTAATAAAGGTATTCCTACTATTAAATGTCAATATTAACAATGGATATCACAGTATATTTCCGGTAGTCTGTGTTTACTGTGACATTCGTAACGTGAGAAATATTGATCAGTAACCTCATTTCGAAGCTTATCAAAGAAATAATAACATAATTAAACTGGAATTGAACTCGATCTTTATAGAAGGGAAATACCACTTACAAATCGAATAATCTCGAAATCTTAGAAACTTTCTAACCTAAATTTAAAAAATAAACATCTATGGAACAGGCTAAACGAAAAAAGAATTTCAAACTATGTTTGTGATTTAAAACGTATTATGCCATTGAAAGCTGTGATAGCCTAGTGATTAGGACGCCCGCCTCCTAATCAGAGGTCGGGGGTTCGAACCCGGGTAGGCACCTATTACTTTTCGGAGTTATGTGCGTTTTTAAGAAATTAAAATATCACTTGCTTCAACGTTGAAGGAGTTCCCATAATGTTATCAAAGGCCACATGGCCAGCGTGGTGGACTATGGCCAAACCCTTCTCATATTGAGAGGAGACCCGTGCTTTGTAGTGAGCCGGCAATGGGTTGATCGTGATGCCATTGGAATACACAATACAACTATAAAACATAGAACCACAAAAATTTGAGTCTTGTTTTATCCGCCTAATAATAGATACGCATGAGATTCTCCAATCATAGTTGTGTTTTTATTTTATCCGTTCAAAATTCAAATCCGCCTTTATAGATAGTAATTTAAACGCTCGCACTCCCCTATAATAAAAGTATTATTATACGTAGGTACCAAGAATATGCAGTTAGATAACTCTTATCATAAGACAGATAAATAATTCAGATAAAAATCCGTCCTTAAGTAAGTAATTAAAGTCTACATTCTGTGCATATAGGAATTAACTACTGTCAGTTACTCTAATCCGTGATGTCAGTGGAGATCACATTAGGAATAATACGTATTTACATGTTTGTCATGTTATATCTAATTGCTTATATTTAGATACTATTGTTGAAACTTGTAACGCAAAGTCAATTTGTTATTTACGCAGAGTCGTAATACCTACCTACTTATCTCGTAACTGAGCGTCAAATTAATAACTTTGAAATTTTTTTGCGATCGAAAAATCAGCATTATACAATTTTTATTAAATACGTCCCCGAACTGTTTCCTTTTATATATATAATAAATAATATTACTTTAGAATAAAAGCATTTATTTGTAAAAACATAGGAGCTTTCGTTTGCATTTGAATTGTATAGTCAACTAGATATATTATCTTAAAAATCACCGCTGTCCACATTAATTCAACCACCAGTAAAGCAGATCATAATAAAGATCAAAACACATCAAGCTTATCTTACAGAGGCTACGTAATGGTGACATACAAACAGAAACCAAAACGATAGTAACATTTACCGTAGCATTACGCGTTTTGTCTGTAATATATATGTGAGCCGATTAATTTATGCCCCACTTATTTGTACCGAGATAATGTTACAAACCTCACGTATTTGTATATCAAACGCTTATCTGTTAATTCTTGAGCTGTCAACGCTTCGCGACGTCAGTTTTTCCATTGTTCCTAGTAACGCAATGATCTTATTTAACATATTATAGGAAACCAACTACCGGTTAGTATGGTGACCTTTTACATTTAATACAAAAAGATAAAGCCACCCTGTCTCCACATTATACTGCAAGAAGTACAAAATTCATCATTTTTGTTATGAAAAGAAAAGAAAAGAGGAAATGCGGAATAACAACACAAAAATACTGATATAGTCCAAATTCTTAGTTATAGTGGCAGCACTGCCAGTACATTGTTTGGCTAACTTTTAAAGTTAGCCAAATAAATTAAAACCGCCACGCTTGAGACAGAAAAAAGATTTGTCTCAATTTTCTTACATAATCTATATTTCTCTTCCTCACTCACTGTTCCCTTCCTCACAGTTTCATGGATTTATCTATTTATTCTGAGGGTAAAGATAGGTATTTAACATTAAATATACGTTTATAGAATTAAGTATTGATATTTAAATTGTCTCATTAATGAATGGGTTTGTAATTTGGACTGCGAATTACAGGTCCTGGGTTCGATTATTTCGTCGCGCCAAAATATATTAGATGTTTGTTTATTTATGCCTAGAAATTATTGGCGTCATCCCAAAAGGTGTAATAACAAAAAAAAAATATGTAACGGCTACGATATGGACCAATGCAAATTTAGATAGGTATTCCTTACAGAATGAAAACGTACGTACGTAGCAAAAGCAAATAAAAAGACTAATTACTACAAAATCGCATCAAACAAGTACAGCAATTAAACATTAAACCTATCGGTTAAAAATCAATAGTGACTAAGCCATTTTTGTTAAGGGTTATAAATAATTAGATAAATTCGAGATTGAATGGAAATTTTTAACTTATATACGTGAATAAAACGCAAAAGCGAGATAGCTTAGATAAGAATATGAGAGACACACGTCCGGTCCCTTTAACCAATAATTTCGAACCATATTATTTCAATATGTGCATTTCCTACAGCGAGTGCACACAGTATAGTTTATTTTATATAATAATGAATACAATATTATGACATTGACAATGTTCCCATGATTAATTAGCTTTTTTGTATGAAAAACACCGCTTTTATTTGCCCGGTCGTACTTGTAAAACTACTCAATAATTGGTAAAGATGGTCTTTAAAAAGTTGTTAACTTTAACAATACTATCAAGTTTTTTTTATATTATAAATAGCGAGCAAACGAGCAAGCGGGTCACCTGATGGTAAGTGATTACCGCCGCCCATGAATATTTGCAGCACCAGAGGAACCGCCAATGCGTTGCTGGCTTTTGAGTAATTTGTTTATCCGCCCTTTGCCCTTTTTTTTTAAATTACCTATAATTCATATAGATAGAAATATTTACATTTCTAAGCCGGTATGATCTTAAATCGATTTTTTTTGCCTAGCCGTAATTATCGTCCACACTCCCAAGTCTCTTATATACTGTCTTTTTAATGTTAAATCTTAATATACCTGTTGCAACTTACACAACGACTGGTCATTATTTTCAATTGATTAAAAAAAAACAATATTTCATACAACGGATGACTAATAAAAAAAAACTTTCATAAAATATCACACCCAACTTTACGGTAGGTAATCGTTCGGTTAGCCTAACACTGGGACCGTGTGACCGTAAGATATTTGTTCCAAATCAGGGATTTGATGTTTCATAATGTTTTTCTTAGTCGAATTATAGTTTACAACAAGTTATCGCGGCTGCTGAGCCGACGTCGTCACCGGTGCCATGGACGTGACCCCGAGACATTTTTTCTAACCGAGAATAACGGCTTTACGGATAATACTCGCATTGTGATAAGCTACAGTTTACCTACTTTAACTGTAAACATGGGCATTACGCAATAATGTACTATTAGAAAACAAAATGATAACCTGTCAGAATTCATAAGATTTATTTTTTAAGCAACCAAAATATCACTTGCTTTAACGGTGAAGGAAAACATCGAGAGGAAATCTGCATGCTGTGTAGTGGATCTCCTCTCAACGTGAGAAGGGTTTGGTCATAGTCCACCACGCTGGCCATGTGCGTATTGGCAGACTTCACACGCCTTTGAGAACATTATGGAGGACTCTTAGGTGTTCAGGTTTCATAATGTTCCTCCATAATGTTCTCAAAGGCGTGTGAAGTCTGCCAATACGCAGATGGCCAGCGAGGTGGACTATGGCCAAACCCTTCTCACGTTGAGAGGAGATCCACTACGCAGCATGCAGATTTCCTCGCGATGTTTTCCTTCACTGTTGAAGCAAGTGATATTTTAATTGCCTAAAAACGCACATAACTCCATAAACTCCGAAACTGCCTGGGATCGAACCCCCGACCTCTTGATTAGGAGGCGGACGTCTTAACCACTAGGATATCACTGCTTATTTATTATTATACACTAATGCATAAATAGCGAATTTGATAAAACCAAGCATAGATAAACTACTATATTTTACTAATTAGTTGTTGACATTTATGTTTATTTATTACCCGACCGGTACCAACGTTACCCCATTTCTAAGAATGTTTCGTTCGTGTATCCGTCCATCTTTTAGTGTGTTGTAATCTCATGAACCGTAATAGTAGAAATAATCACAGCATGTAATGCAAATTGACTTTAAAACTAAAAATCATCATTATCATAATCGACCCATTAGCGGCTCACTACAGAGCACGGATCTCCTCTCAATATGAGAAGGGTTTGGCCATAGTCCACCACGCTGGCCATGTGCTGATTGGCAGACTTCACACGCCTTTGAGAACATTATGGGGAACTCTCAGGCGTGCAGGTTTCCTCCCGATGTTATCCTTCACCGTTGAAGCAAGTGATATTTTAATTGTTTAAAAACGCACATAACTTCGAAAAGTTAGAGGTGCGTGCCCGGAATTGAAACCCCGACCTCTGATTAGGAGGCGGACGTACTAACCACTAGGCTATCACAGCTTCTAAACTAAAAATAATACGGTAAAATTAAAGATTGTACTCCTATACAAGAAAGCTGTTATTTTGGTGTTACAGCTCTTATCTTTATAATGTCAATACTATGCAGGGCTTCTTACAGAATCTTGGCAACTAATCCTTCCTATGGTTTAACATCCTCTAGGCGGTTTCAATGACTACGTTTGTTCAAGATCCTTTAACCGACGTAGCCTTACCTTTTGGTGGATTAAGGTTCAGACCCGCTACCGCGCCGGAAGCCTTGTCAAACATACGCTAGGACGCTCATACGTTTTATTAGTAGAGATTTAGAGAAATAAAACTGTGGTATAAGACAACATTACTAAGTTAGAAATCTTCCATATAAAAACCATTCCATATAAACTTAGTGAACCGTATATTTGAGCTTGTAGAAAAGTCCTACTATAGTGTAAAGGATTATGTAAATGATAAACAAGCATGGGTATGAAATATTGCTCTAATAAGATAGCTCTTAATATAATTTTAAGTGGCATGTAAGATGGTAATAGCAAAAAGAAAATTTTACTGGCTAAGTTTGTTGTGGGCTTCTTCTTAGACCGGGGCGCGTTTGGAACCCTCATAACTTTAGTTTTTAGTTTACGAATGTTATAAATTATTGACGTATCAAAAGTGTCTTTTAAAGGACTATTTGAATAAAGATTATTTGAATTTGAATTTGATGTGCCTGTGACAACACCGGTGTTAGTTGGAAATACCGAAATATTTCAGCTCTCATAATATCCACAAGATTTATTAGGAGTAATGATTAAACCTTTAAGATATGTCATCCATAAAATTCATTATAACCCCAGTTGCTGCACGAAAATGGGTTAACTAACCACTCAAAAGTAAGAGTTCTTGACTAATAAAGAAAGACGGTTTTTTCTTATTTTTTTAGTTATAACATCATTGCTAAATCGCCGTGTCCTTAAGGAGGTCCAATATAAAGACTTCTTTCCAATTTTTATTACATTAATTTAAGATATTTTTTTAGACCCTTTAAGTTAGCCCGTAGCTGTCTCACCTGGTGATGATTCACTCTAAGATGGTAGTGGGCTGACCTGTATGGGTATGGGAACTCCTAATTGGTAACTTACAGGATACCGTGCCAGAACGCTAAATCGCTTGGTGACACGTTGTCGGTAGGGTGGTAACTAGCCACGGCCGAAGCCAACCAGACCAGACTCGAGCCAGGAATCGAACCAAGGACTTCCAACTTTATAATGACGGGGCATGCACTGCGCCACAGAGGTCGTCAGCACTACGGCATACCTACTAAAGATCCTATCTATATATATAAAAGAAAGCCATGTTAGTTACACTATTTATAACTCAAGAACGGCTGAACCGATTTGACTGAAAATCAGCGGGGAGCTACCTTAGAACCAGGAGACGGACATAGGATACTTTTTGTCCCGTTACATTTCCCGCGGGATCTTTGAAAAACTGAATTTCGCGTCGTTGAACTATAACTATAGCTTCAGAATGCCATAGCAAACTTCTTCAAATTGGTGGCTTATTCCATAGAAGATTTTAAAACCCCTAATCTACGCGGACGAAGTCGCGGGCATCTACTAGTATATTATAAAATACAGTAAACTAAAACTTGCTAATCTAATAGGGAACTACTGTGGTACACTATTGTAATGGTAATTTAACTTGCTTCTTCAGTTATCGGATGACGGACATTTGTCCCAGTGCCTCATAGTATTCCTTTGGTACCCGACGTACGTACTACGACGGATGTTCGACAAGCCGTTTAGTGTATGCGTACGGAATAAATGAGGAAAGCCGGGAACTTGCAGGAATAGAGTATAACTGTATTGCGGTGAGACAAATGCATTATGTTAGCATTGCATTTACTGACCACTTTGAGACAGCGGCACAAACAATGGGCCTGCAAGTTAATCGATCCAAATTATTCAGACTGAGGACACACCACGAAAATAGTTTTGACTACCTCCGTGGCGCATTATAAAGTTGGAGGTCCTGGGTTCGATTTCCGGCTCGAGTCTGGTCTAACGGGAGGCCTTAGCCGTGACTATTTACCACCTTACCGACAAAGACGACTTAGCGTTCCGGCACAACTTCGCGTAAAAAACAAATAGGTATATGGGTTTACCATACCCATAACAGATTAGCCCGCTACCATCTTAGACTGTACCACTGTGTAGGACTAACTCGTAGAGGACAAAGGTTTTGCGGAGAAATTTTGAGTTTTGTTAGAAAGATTATCGCCTCACTGGTCACCTTACATAGCTGAAAACAAGATGTACCGTTCGATACCACAGAGCCTATTACAAAGCAATGCTGGAGTTAGTCGAAAGTGGCCCGGTATGAGCAATACATTAGCACTGTATTGTTACATAGGCGTTATTAGTGTCATTTGCACTATTTTTGGACGGGATAAACACAGGAGGGCACACTGTCGAGCGCGTACCAAATTGGAAACAAATGCTTCCAAGTGCTAACTCAATTTGTTCGGCTTTTGCTAACGTGTGAGTAATAAACGGATCTCGAGCGGTTCTTCGTTCTTGCATCACGTATATACGTGATTTGAACTGGTTTACTGTTATATAGAGTTTTCCAAGCTTGGATAATTGATATGCCATGACGTTGTAGTTGTTTTGATTCTATGGTGTGGTTTCGTAGTTTCTTGTGAACGGTGGTGTCAAACGGGAAAGATTTGTCAATTTCGCCGTTGCCCTTATTATTATTATCAGTAGTATGTATATATATTCCTCTTTCTGTATCTCTATATGTTTTAAATCGTTGGTTGCCTGGAAGAGATCGCTATGTAGCGATAAGGCCTCCAATTTGTATACTACTGTTTCTGTTATTTTCTGTATTTTTGTTTTCCTTTCCTTTTTTGTGGTGTGCAATAAAAGTGAGTTCATTCATTCATTCATTTATTGTGTCTTCAAACTATGGTCTAGCACTAACTAGTCTACTACTATCTTGTCTCATACAAAAGTAGTCTAGAAGTTAGAACGATATTAGATCTAAGATCGTTTACCGATCAAACATGGTCTTTGGATTTAAAAGATTAATCATGATAAAATTACAGGTTTTTTTTACTGCCATTTCCACGTCTTATTTTTTTTCCTCTAAAAGTTAGCACTTGACGGCTATCTGACCTGGTGGTACATGATGATGCAGTCCAAGATGATAGCGGGCTAACCTGTTAGGATTATGGTAAACCCATACACCTAATTGGTTTCTGCTATATTGCGGCGGAACGCTGAATCGTTTGGCGTCACGACTTTTTCAGTAGGGTTGTAACAAGCCACAGCCCTGTCTCCCAACAGACCAGGCTCGAGGCAATCGAACCCAGGACCTCCAACTTTATAATGCGACTGCGCGCACTGCCCCACGGTGGTTATCAAGAGAGATCATTCGATAAAATAGGTTTTAAGACATAATTATCTCGTTTCTCGCATCTCAGCTACAGGACAGGGGCATGGTAGCACAGAAAAACAGTTCTTGCGGTATATTTAAAACCGAAACACCGACCGAGTATCTAGTAGGTATCTAAAAGTTAGCTGTCGATACAAACTAAAAACGTTAATCAAATTAACGGTAAGTTGGTCGGGCAAAGCGTGCGCATCCGTCACAAAGCTATCGATAAACCAATCTAATCACAGATATCAATTCGAAAAATATACGTAACTCTAATCTCTTAATCTGTTTGAACAATGCTCGAATACCGCCAATAAGCGATAAGTGACAAATCTGTGCTGCGATCGGTATAATCCACGGCTTTACTGATAGCCGACTAATTAAGACTTTATCTAATAGTCTTAAAGACGACCGTCAGATTTCCTATCGATTAATAGACAATATCGATTAATCGATTAATACTTGGCTAATTAACCTCATTTGTTGTTTTTATTATTTCATACAGCCAACCTCTTAAAAAGGAGGTACCTAACTTATTTATTTGTTTTTTTTTTATGATAACAATAAGGCAGAATGTCGAACTAATATGGATGAACGACACAATCGTCAGATATAGATAAATATTATACTTTTGGCTTTAATGGCCTAAAAAGTTGGATTAAGCTTTTTATGATACATTGTTTACTCATATATGTTCCCAATATTATACAACATGAACAACACGTTTTTAAATGGTCAGGATGATAATGTATCTGTCAGCCAATTTTTTGTATTGAGTAATTTTACGTGATACTTATTATTAATCCACAGACTACACTATGTTGTACAAGATAGACGGTATTTTGCACATTATTTGTATATTTATACATTACTAAGATCAAACTAATCCGATAACTTTACCTATAAAACGGAAATAATTAACTGAGTACCAAATAAGATAAGTTAAATGTAACGGTAATTTCAACATATATTTTAGCGTACAGTCCTTTTCTTATAATAAGACTCAAATACAGACTTACAACTATCTCTTAGATTAAACCTTTTATCAAGCTAATGTAGTACCTACTATATCTAACCTCTTAATCACGTATCAGGCTATTATATTTCAATACGGAATAAGGTAACCATGAATTTGATGATATTTTTTTTTATACACCATAAGTAAGCCCTTGACGGCATCTCACCTGAAGGTAAGTTGTGATGCGGTCTAAGATTGTAACGGGCTTACTTGTTAGGGGTATGGTAAACCGATACTCCTAATTAGTTTCTACGCGACATCGTGCCGGAACGCTAAATCGCTTGGCGACAAATCTTTGTCGGTAGGGTGATAACTAGCCACGGCCGAAGCCTCCAGACCAGACTCGAGCCGGGAATCGAACCAGGACTTTTAAAATGCAACAGCGCACGCGCTGCGCCACGGATGTCGTCGAATATAATACTTTTATCAACTCGCAAGCAAAATGACGACCGTCTCTTAGACTCGAACATTATCAAACTAATGCATAATCTAACGTGCCTTATCGGGCTACTTTTAATCGTACTTTTAATGCGTAAACGCAGACTAGCTAAATACCGATTGTTTTTATGATAATGATAGATTATGATATTAAATTATTTGCTGTTTCGCAATACATACAACTCATACGGAATTGCTGATCATGGTTTCATGCAAATATAGTAACCTCGCTAAATGACATTTTGTTTTGAGGCGATAATTCAATGAAAGCTAATCAATTATGCGCAATTATCGTAAGGAATCCGGTCGTTAATTATAGGATTAATTTAGATTAATGGTTCGAAGAAATGACTGTCCGTTTTTTACATAGCATCTGGAGTTTTGTAAAAATGGATATAAGGACAACTATGACCACTAAAAGTAAGTAAGTATAAGTTGTGATATTTCTCATATTTCTCACTTTATAAACTCAAGTAGTTACCTAGATTCTAGCCTGATGCTGCATTGTAGAAAGTGAGGAATCTTTAATCATGCTCTAAAACAGACCTATGTGCCAACTTGAATTACATTTCACAAAAATGTTAAATTCAAATTCAAATAATCTTTATTCAAATAGTAAAAGACACTTTTGATGCGTCGATTATATACATAGTAGTGATTCGATGGTGATAATTACATTCGTAAACTTAAAACTAAAGCTATGAGGGTTCCAAATGCGCCCCGGTTTAAGAAGAAGCCCACAACAAACTTAGCCGGGTTAAGAAGGCATCTCGCCTTATCCGCCAAGTTTTAAGTGCAGCACCATCAAGGCATACCGATGTCGATAAAAATTGTTAGTTAAGCGATGTCCATAGACTTCAACGCTTAGTATTTTAATCAGCATTATATCTATGAGACCGATCAGCATAAATTAATGCATCAATTCAAGTCATATATCGTAATATTACACACACGTGCCGCGTTTAAACATCAAACAACGAAAGCGAACCAATATCATAAATATTTGACGACCTTCCTAGCACAATAGTGAGTGCTGTGGTCTTATAAGTGGCAGGTCTCGGGTTCGAGCCCCGACGGAGACAACTACTGAATTTTCTCTGAAATTTATAGAATTTTCTGTGTTCTGTTCTGATGGGAGGCTTCGACCGTGACTCACTACCCTACTGACAAAGAACATAATAAATGCGTGTGAGTTTATTAGTGTTTTTTTTTATTTGTAACGCTTCAGATCCTTAACGATCCAAACGAATATTATGAAATTTTCCACAAATGGTTTGCACAGATAATAGTAATAATCTATTTGAATAAAATGCAATTAATATAGAATAAAAGATTTTGATAACCTTGATAACTGCATCAGTAAAATAATATCCTAATAAATGTATCTAGGATATATGGCCCTAATATCCTAGATACATTTTTTATTAAAAGAAAAGGCAATAACTTGTATCATCGTTATCATCATCATGATCAACTCATTGCCGGCTCACTACAGAGCACGGGTCTCCTATCAATATGAGAAGGGATTGGCCACACTCCACCACGCTGGCCATGTGCGGATTGGCAGACTTCACTCACCTTTAAGAACATTACGAAGAACTCCATTGAAGGAAGTGATATTTTAATTTCTTAAAAACCAACATAACTCCGAAAAGTTAGAGGTTCCGGACCCGGGTTCGAACCCGCGACCTCTGAATAGGAGGCTGACATCCTAACCGCTAAGCTATCACAGCTTCAAAAAACTTGTATATATATAAGTATAGATAATTCTTACTACTCTGACTCAATTCAAATTCAAAATATTTTTTTTTTTTTTAAACGCGCTTAATTTTAGAAATAACAGTTTTTTTAATTCAAAATTGGATATTAGCCCAACTTTTGGGCAATATAACTCTGTCTCTATAATTACACACAATTTTAGGTTAAACCCATTTTACTTGGTGAACTTTTGTGTTTCCATTTCAACAAGGGATTTCTTAAGGGAAGGAAAATTTCCATTTCAACAAGGGATTTCTTAAGGGAAGGAAAAACATCCCTGAAATGCTAGAAACTCGTTGCAAATTCCTGTGGTACACTGGTATTCATGGGCGGTGATAATAATATAACTTCAGGACCGCTTCTACTCTATTGTGCGCTATCATTGATAAAAACAAAAATTAAAGAAGGGTAACCCGAAATTAAATTTAATTTCGGGATTAAAGGTATCGCGAATGCAGCTTTTCAGCCTCGCGAGAGAAAAGGCAAAATATGCCATTCTGACCTTTACTAGTCTCTAACCTCTCCAGGCACCTAAAGAAGAAAATAAATTTTTACCTCTAAAGTAAAAGGGAGCAAGAATTAAGTAAATTTAGTGAAATTACTGCCATCATTGCCTTCAAAGGTCCTTGTTGAATGAAACTATTGCGCTATTGGCTGTATAATTGAAAAAACATTGACACAACACCCAGCGTTTCTTTTTGTCCAATAACGACCTGTAGGTATTACTTATTATTGTAACAACAGTGTTGACCTCGACTTTTCCAACTCGGATATCGATAATAATAAATAGATATCAATTCATGGATTTCATGGATATCTGCGTATCTATACACAGCACTCAAGATATCTACACTCAAAGCGTTAACTTTCCATAATCTATGTGATGATTATTTATTCGCTCGATGATTATCTCTAATTAACACTCGAGTGTAATACGATTAAATGAAATAACCTAATTATCATGGAGGCAAACAGGTATAGAATAGGTTTATTATGCAATTGGGATACTAATAACAGAATGATTCTTTCAGCTTTTTTGTAAAAATCTGCCTTAATGTTTCACATGCCCTCTGTTTCATATACATGACTCAGGATTATTCGGGTTAGAGAATTATATGTATTTATTTTAGCAAAAAAAGTATACGGCATATTATGAACCTCCTTCACTCCGTGACTTTTTCATTTATTTGTTACACACTAGTTAAGTATGCAATAATATATTGCAACAAAACAATAAAATATACATAAAATCTTACTAATATGAAATACATCAATATACTTAAAATTATGAAATAAGCATAAAATATTGTTTGGTCGTAGAACTTATATATTTCAATTTATTAACATTTTGTTTATCCTCCATTGCATGATAATTTTAGTTACAGGGATTTTTTATATTCTATGAAAGCGCCATGAAAATCAATCATGTTATTAAGTAATTACACAGGTAATTTAAAACGTTCAAGCCTACCACTCCCGCCAGCGTTATCCAACTGAATACATAACATGGGTATGATTTGCTCGCTTAAATATAGGATTCAATAAAAATAAAAATTTGATACAGTGTCTCTAAAGTATGTATAATGCCATTACCTAAACTAGATATATAGATAATAGCCTGTTTTTGGTATTTCCGTCATATATTATGCAATTTAAAAGGAGCGTCTAGTTCAGTATCTTATGAAACCCAACAAGAACAAAAAAACTTATCAATCGGGCCGCAGACAGCCCCAGAGCACATTAGATATTGTTGACAAAACTTCCTCCTCAATTAATATGCATCGACAGGTAATGTCGCGTACGTGCCCGTGCGCCGTGCGCCGGCGGCCGAGCGCCGCAGACTACATTTTCGCATGCGCGGCACATCCATGCAAAATTTTAGGCGGGATGCGTTCGCTGATGTAAGAAGCGTCCAGTAAAAGTAGCCATACTTTCCAACACCGCCTCTCTGTCTACCCGGCTCTTTGCCACTGTGTTAGACAAAGAGAGTCGTCGGCAATGATGCGTTTGGACAACGCACATCGCATTCGGTAAAAGCGGGTTTTGACGACCGCCAGTGCGCATTCCCATGCAAGGTATGCCCGCGGGAGCTATGTCGGCAATTTAAATATTACGGCTACTCAAAAACGTGAGATGTAAGTAGCAAGAAAGCCCGTGTGGGCTCCGAGCTTGCCGAAATTCGGATGCAGCGAATCCGGACGAAAAAATATCATATTTAATTATAAGACGACATTTTTTCGTAATGAAATTGCAGTTTTTCATTCGAGTTGCATCGAGCGATGCAATTATTAATGTCATGCATGTTTTTTTTTGTGAGCGTAAAGTGGCCTTTAAGCGAATCGGCACGTAAGATTATGGGATATAAAAATTCGAAAGGCTTCCAGCCCACAATTCATTATATTGACTCGTTAACGAGATAGTATTGGGACGTGTGAGCGGTCGTTGAGGCCCATTAGTCCATTCCCATGTCGGCATGGAAAAATGATATTCAAATGGATTCACGCGCGCGCGCCTCCGTCCGAATTTTGCAACCTCTTTTGATGCGCCCGCGCCGATTCCGGCAAATCCGTCGCGTCGGAAGTGCGTGGCGCGCGCTTCGCCGCCACTGTCGATGTGTCGATATGCCCACATGGAGTCGTTGACCTCGATCAGGACCCCCGATATTAGATATCATAGGCCGTTATTGGGCAGATTAAGAAGCCGCCGAGATCAACGTCTCGCCGGCTGACTATATCCAGTAGCGAGTAAATGTTAACATAAATTAATTTATATGTGCAAAGCGCCACTGTTTAACATTTTATAGACATTGCCGTATGAATTGGAATATCAAAAACTATAAAAGAAATTGCCTTTCTTCATTCATTAGTATTAATAAGACGGATAATTCTAATAATCTAATGAAAATGTTGCAATAACACGCGTTATTGACTTTCAATTTAACTAGTATCAATTAATTAAGCAATTTCTCTTCTTTTTACAGCAGAAGCGTAAATTATCGACATTAAGTATTCCCCTCACTAATCCGCGTGATACTTTTACGGTCACACAATGCACTTATTATTCGACAGTTCTGTTTCTAAGTAAATTGCATACGGATTGAATACGGCGTTGCGATGACGTGTGCGTCTGCCCTTCGAATGACTGGGTATTAGGTTCACAGAATTTTGATTATACAATTTGATACAGTGTTGTATTCAATGCGATAATCCGTTACTCTACTAACAGTGCGCTGAATGCTCGCACGCATGTTATATCGGCAAAGTAACTCAACACTATAATCTGCTAGCTATTTAGAATACGGAGATAGAATAAAGTCTACATGTTACTCGCTGACTTTTAATTTGTGGTTTAATTTATATTTGGTTTCGGCGTTAAAGCGTAACAGACAAAACTTTTATTTGTATTTAAAATATTAGTTAAGATTCTACGAGTATGCCTCTAACTGTACACAGGTGATTCATTTAGATAGGTATTCTTTTAAAGGCCAATATAAACAGTATAATTTTGAGTTTGTTTTTAACTATTGAATAGACCAGGCAGTTAGAAATTAATCTAAATCGCATTCCAGGAGTTTCAAGAATCCCTTACTTTTTACATTGTTATTTTTACTTTATATTTATTTCGATTAGTGTAGCTAAGCAGTGTAAGTCTCAAAAGTGATTTATTATTGAATCAAATAAAAATATGTATAAAAGAACCCCATATCCATAGTTAAAAAATATGTTAAAAGCAAAAAAAACGTACATGTAAAAATAGAAAGATCAGTTTCCTTTTCACAACTTGTGTTGCTTTGGAATCAAAAGAAATCTCAGAATTGAATGAACCAATACACTTTTATTGTACACCAAAAAAGAACAGGAAAAAACTGAGAAACCTATACAAAATTATACCATTGGTTGATAACTACCTAACAAAATATTCTATTAATAAAACGTTATCACACTTCAAAACATTCTTTGGGTAAAGCCCTAACAATTTCGTATTTGAAGTTATGTATTAACGTAACATGAGTTATTATTTTCATGTCATTTTAAACAGAATCATTCCGCTCATAATTTAGTCGAACGACACAAATTGTAGCGGGGCAGTTCCAAAAAATCTCGTTTTAAGATGAAAACAAGGCCCAACCACACAGAAAACATACGGTAAGTTTTGGTAAATTTTTTGTTCCTGAACTGCGACGACAAACAATTTTATATGAGGAACAAAGGAAAGGAGAATAGATAAATCACCCTAAGATATGAGATACTGTAAATAAAAATTACATAAACAAATTAAAAACCGTGATAATCACCATAATAATCAATGTCCCACTGCTGAACAGGCCTGATTCTCCACCCAATAACTTTGAAAATTGATGGTCCAACACCGGCCTCCTCGTCAAATAAGAGAGAGGGATTAATTCATCACCCAAAAACTTGGAAAAGATGATGCTCTAAATTTTCTGCAAAATATCCCCACTTTGACAGAACATTAAAGTTAACGCAGACTTTAAGTACATATTTAATTTACAAATGTACAGTTATCGCCATACCTCACAATAATGGAAAAAATATGTATGAACTACGTAAAGGTGTCTGTAATGGCCAACGTGAATAAATAATTTTGGATTTTAATTTTTTTATGATAATTTATTAGCGTAGCTTTTAATGTAGATACACTAGATGAAATCGTAGATAAACAGTATTATAGTATATCTATGCAAATAATCGAGATTACATAACTACTTTAAAAGTTTTGTTTGACCGTCTGTCGAACGGCTGAACTGATTTTCATATCGTCGACAAGTTACTAATGACAGTTAATATTTGCTATTTAACCGGCTTAGTTACAGTTTAAATACGTTCTATTGAAAAACTTACACAATTAACTTTGAAATTAAAAGATCATGTTCAACTCATTGCTGGCTCACTACAGAGCAAGGGTTTGACTATAGTCCACTACGCTGACCATGTGCGGATTGGCAGACTTCACACGCTTTTGAGAACATTATGGAGAACTTTCAGGCATGCAGGTTTCCTCACGATGTTTTCCTTTACCGTTGAAGCAAGTGATATTTTATTTGCTTAAAAACGCACATAACTCCGTGAAGTTAGATTTAAAATAAAAAAAAAATGAAGGAATAAAATTTGATTTTGTTTCTTCATTTCCTTCAGGAATAAAATTGGGGTTTGTTGCTTCATTTCCTTTCCTTTCCTAATGTATTTTATTATCATCATTTGTTATAAGCTGCATTGGGTTCTTTATATACAACTGACGCTCTGTTAATTTTCTTAGAGTTAACTTTAGTTTGTAATGCTACAGTGTGGCTTGGGCTGTAACTTTAAAACCTTGTTTTTTGTAACATACTTCAAACGTGTCGGGGACTCAGGTCGGAGGGGTTCTGGAAAGGCAATTACCGTGATCTTTCTTGTAAGTGAGGTAGCGAATACCTGAATTTTATTGCCATAACAATGAATAAGAAATCCGGGCCCTTTCATTGTTTATCCCATTACGTCAGTTAAATCTTTGTAAACAATAACCCTGCAAACAGGATCATCACCTTAACGGGAACGTCCCGGGACGATTTCTAAAGGATTTTACCTGATTTAAAATTTATGACGCTCAGAAGACACGGATACGGGATAAAGTGAGGTTTTAAACCTTTGAAAGAGGCAAAGAAGGTGTTTATTTTTGTAATTTATGAAAACAAATTATCTACTTTAATATTTTAAGGTAATTTGTACGATTTCGGGGTCGCTGACTTTGTACTTTGATACTATACTCATAATATAACTTTACTATCTATTACCTACTCTATTGATCACTTGAAAGATAAATAGATATCTTCGTTACGGATAAGTACCTACACAACTTAATCGATACCTA
This sequence comes from Lasiommata megera, assembly GCA_928268935.1. NCBI lineage: Eukaryota > Metazoa > Arthropoda > Insecta > Lepidoptera > Nymphalidae > Lasiommata > Lasiommata megera. The sequence goes on along the minus strand of OV743308.1, from coordinate 6,145,667 downwards.
TTTTAAATAAATAAATAATTTTATATGCTTTCCCCTCCAGGTAACTTGAATCAATGGATAGGCCTACTGAAGGAAAGAAAATTGAAATTGATCGAGCAGTAACTGAGTGTTTTTTAATTCATTAATTATACTGTCGATAGTTACCTGATAATTTTATGTTAAAAAATGTTCTAAGGTAAGGTTTGTGAACTATTGTGTACTTCATATATGTACTAAAGCACTGCCTACCTTAAGTTTTTTTTTTCCATTTTATATAATTATTTGATTAATGGCCAAAGTACCTGTGCACGCCAATGCCTGTAAAGTTTATTATTATGATGAGACGCTTTAATGTTATTATGACGTAATTTTTATCATTTTAAAGAGGTTTAGAATAAGAGCTTATCAAATGTAACGTCACAGGAAGTATTTAGTTAGTTATTGGAGCGTCAGAGATTCAGACCTGTATAGTATTAACAAAATATTGAATCAAAAATTCATCCCTACTAAAGACCGAACCCAAGATCCGGTCTTTATAAACCCAGAGCACACACCGCTACGCCAGAGCGGTCGTTAAACACCAATAAACGATATCGCAGGTCATTTTAAAATACACGCAATATCGCTACCCATATCCGTTTCAAGTGAAGCTGTCAGTATTATTTAGTATCGATTAAAGAAACGTACTCGCCCGTTGTGCCTATTGTTTCATATGAGTTAGGATCGCGGTGATTCATTGCCGATCTATCAGTGGACGCGCATCTCGGCTCTGGAAGCTGCCACAAAACAGAGATTAGAGTTCGTTCACACAGGATTTTATTCCTCCGCATGGTATCGTATCGATGCACACATATCGGTGCACTCTTACTCATTTGTTGTTTGTAATTGTAAAAGGGATGGCGGATGAGATAAGTGGGTCGATGACATTTGGCTCCGGCCGATTACTACGATTATGCACTTTGAGCGTTGAACTTTACTATGAGCTTCGATATGCGTCTGCGCATGGAGATTTAACCACAACTTACATTATATATTACCTACACTGCGCTTTGACAGTTCATAATATAAACAATATAGATTAGGTGGGAGCTCTTGGCTGCAAGTTGCAACGTACAATATAGTTAATAAAACCAAACAAGAGCTGTATAAGTTCTTATAATTTAAACGCCATTTTTTTATCACATTACAGTAAACATAAAAAATGAATTGAATTTTAAAATATCGGATCCAATTTAGTCCTAGTTAGTTTTTTTGTTGTACGTATACATATATATTATGTTCTAGTATCTGAATGAATACCTTAGTTAACGATAATAAATAAAAAATATTATAATATATAAAAAAAAAAGAAAAATTTTAAATATTTAATTTGACTTATCAGTAACTTGCTGTTAACAACTCTTTATGACAAAAAAAATGCTTTATCTCCATTCTCCTCAAATTAAAATCAAAGCTTGATTTAGGGGAGACTGTACGTAACAAGGATACAGGACTTTTTGAAATCATATCTGTATTATCTCTGGTCTCGTCTAGTGTGTGTGCGATAGCTAGCGCCCTTGTAGGAAGGTGATGCTAAGTGATTTAGTGTTCTGGTACGATAGAAAACTGTACCGTGACAAGCCCTCTACTATTTTAAACCGTATCATCACTTACCGCCAGGTGCGATTGCAGGGAAGATCTAAATTATAATGGAGTTCAAAAAAAAACTCTTAAACCTATAGATAACACGCCTGGCACCCGTGAGTTTACAATAATTAACTCGTTAAAAGCCTAGTTAAAACATGCATGCGAAGCGAAGGTAATATCAGCTGGTATTCTGAACCATTATCAGAACGCGTTCTAACCGCAACGTTTCAACATTCAACACGTATAAATTCCCATGTACCGATAACAGAATCTATCCGATATACCGCTATTACCGCTATCGCTTCCTGACGATAGCTGTGCATTGTCCTAAACCGAAACGTTCGTGGTCAACAGACAAACAAATTGAAGGAACTAAACTACTACGGACACTTACGTATATACCATGGTAGGGTTTACCATACCCCTGACAGGTTAGCCCGCTACCATCTTAGACTGCATCATCACTTAATTTTAATTTTAAGTTATTTGGGACAGTATACAATTGTATATTACATATGAATACAGACCCAGATAAACATTAATAAATATATTAAACATACAATACACAACTTAAATGAATATTAAATTAGCAAGGCTGTCACAAAACAAAACTTGTAAGGAAATAATAATAATAATGACACAATAGTTTATAATGACAAAATAAATAATAAGAAAACTAAACTGAAAACAAATTAACTAAAATAAAAACAAAATTATATATGTATCTACATATATTTTTTTATTTAGATATATTATATACTTGTAGTGTATAAAAAAACAAACATCTTTCACATTTATAATATTAGTATGGGTTAAAGGATTCGTGTCTATAATAGGTGCTTTCGAAACAACTGCCTCTTAAATATACAGTATACGTATATAAATAAAATTGTACCTGGCTAAGATTTCAAATATTTGCCTCCTTATAAGTTATTATTATTAAAATGGTAGAATAATTCAATTTTAATATGTTTTTTCTGTTTTTCTGTTTGTCAGGATTTATCTAAGGCTTACAAGATTTGGTATACATTAATTATAATATATGCAACTTTTGTGTCGTATATCAAAATTGTAAGACCAATTTTTTAGTTAATCAATAAAATTGGCAGGTTAAAAAATTGTTGTTAAAAAGTGTCTTTTTTTAATTACTTTACTTTAGTTAAAAGATTCAAGTTTGAGGTGGAAACTTTTGTATGTGAAAAACGATACATGAACAAAGCTGCAGGCAACTGATAGATTTAAAATAAAACTAAAATGGAGAAAGGTGATCTAGGTAAAATGTAGAAATACCAGTTTGTTTTTGAGCTGCGAAGCATTCGTTTTTTTTTTGGAATTTTTCCACAATTTTGAGTCTATCTTATTTCCATTAAAATTTACATAATTAATGTTATATTCGGAAATTCTAGGAAGACTATTATTTTATTGCTTATTTATCGACTAGTTTCATTTTGTTGAAACAGAAAGATTTTTATTATATCTACTATCAATAAAAAATAAGTAGGAAGGAGGATGGCTGGAGTTATTTTCGAGTATATAGTATATTAACCAGTAAAGAGGGACCACTTTAAGTTAAATAAGGTCGAAAAAACTGTTAACTATATTTATTATTATTTTTAATCATTATTTCAACACTTCAACTTTACCAACATAAACTTAATCACATTCGGTTATTGTGGTGATGATATTATTTCTAAGAAAAAGTCCTGCAATTAAATATGGATGTTGACATTATCGCTTCCTGACGATAGCTGTGTTATCTTTTTTCCTAAACCGGAACTCTGTGGCCAGCAAATACATCGTTTTTTTTTTAATTATCTGTTAATATGTTTGTTTAATACCCTACGTAAAATAAACATATTTGTGAAAAAGGTGAATAAGGTTTTATTGTTAGTTTATATAATATATTGTTTCATTGTAACTATTGTGTATAATAGCAGTCATAGCTCAGTGGTGAGGGCATTCGCCTTCTAATAAGAGGTCGGGGATTCGAATCTAGGCACGCACCTCTAACTTTTCGCGTGTGTATTTTATGCAATTAAAATATCACTTGCTTCAACGGTGAAGTAAAACATCGTGAGGAAACCTGCATGCTGAGAGTTCTTCATAATATTTTCAAAGGCGTGTCAAGTCTGTCAATCCGCACTGACCAGCGTGGTGGACTATGGCCAAACCCTTCTCATATTGAGAGGAGACCCGTGCTCTTTAGTGAGCCGGCAATGGGTTGATCGTGATATAACTATTGTATTATCCTTGCATAAACAATATAAATAAGATTAATGTTACATGACATCTTACATTACAGTTCTCTGTAATGTTCCTAAGGACGTGTGAATCCACACTTGGAAAGCCCGGTGAACTGGGCCACAACCTAGGTTATTCTAAGAGACCTGTGCTCTGTAGTTTGTCAGTAAAGATTGAATAACTTGATGGAGAAACTCTTGTTAGTACATGAAACACATTATAGCCGAAAGCTTACTAGATGTTTCATTTCGTACGGCAGGTACTTGTAGTTCAGATTTGAATAACGCCGACGACCTTCGACTGCGTGTCAATTGTTGGCGCAATTGCACGATGGATTTTAGAGAGCCGCGAAAATTAATTCAGTTTTTACCTCGCCGGGTTATTTTATTTATTAATTTAGACACTTTTTATGCGTCTCCTATTTTCGAACGAGTAGGTAGGTATATTAAAGTATTTTTAGAGCTTGTTAGATGGCGTCCAAGTAAATGGAGACAATCTAAATAAATATTGCACACTTATTAATAAATGAAACTATGTAACGATATAAATAAATATTACACACTTATTAATAAGCTACATTGGTTTTTTTTGTTACTACCATACAAAGAAAATAGCTAATAGGGCACATAGCTCGGAGAACCGATGGACGTTGGGGTCCCAAGGTGCTGGAATGGCGACCCCGCACCGGTAAACGTAGCGTTGGTCGACCCCCAACAAGGTGGACAGACGACATCAAACGAGTCGCAGGGAGCCGCTGGATACAAGCGGCCCAAGACCGTGGCCGTTGGAACTCCTTACAAAAGACCTATGTCCAGCAGTGGACGTCTATCGGTTGAAGTGATGATGATGATGATTGGTTTTTTTGACGACCGAGTGGTAAGCAAGTTCACGAGGCCCTAAGTTCGAAACAAGAATTAATGGGTTTTGTTTTTTTTTTTTTTAAATTCTCAGTACCAGCTTAACATTTAATAATTGAAATGTAAGGAATGGCGGTGTCTACTCTTGGCCCTCACCCGTTGGTTCCAGATTATTGAAACTCACTTTGAAACAAAAGCTACTTTACCATAATCCCGTAGGAAACCGCAAGGCGAAGCCAGTGTTATAATTAATCGTTAAAGCTCATCAACCCTTATTATTGTCACCACGAAAGCATTGTGGGTATATGCACTAAACTTTCTGTCCTATGCGAAAGCATATGTCCAGCAGTAGGAACTCTATAAAACGTTGCTGAATATCTAAAATATATATAATATTTTATTAAACTTGACAAGTGTTGCCTAGCGTATGTTGCAAAGGTTTACATGTTATAAGCCAATCTTTATATCTTCGGAACCTTGCCTAAACGGACTCCTTTTAATAATATATTTTAGTTTTTAATTTTAAATTCATCTTAATCTAAGGTTTATTTTAAGTTTATTTTCTGACATTCATGTGTTTATATTACTTGCTATATCGTTTATGTATGTTAATATATTAAATGCGAAAGTGTGTCTTGTAGTTTATTTGTATTACCTATGTTCAGTAATCTACTCAACAGCTGCAGTTTAAAAAAAATTGCCACATAAGTAACTTGTATTTACTATTGATTATGTGAGATGGTGATAACCAAAAAAACCGCGGCTAAGTTTTTTGTGGGCTTCTTCTTAGCCCTGGGCGTGATTTTAACTCTCTTAGCTTTAGTTTTAAGTTGACGAGTGTAGTTATAACGATTAGAAATAATAAAAATGTGATATATACCTATGAACGATTCATAGATGCCTGTAATAAATTTTATTTGATTTGTATGTAAGTGTACCTGTAGACGGATAGAGAACATAAAAAAACCGCGGATATAGTCGGGGGCAACAGCTAGTTGTCAGTAATTGTATGGTTGTTTATATTACAACGTGTTAATAGACGATCCCTCGCACGTATTGCGCGTTCCGAAACACAGCAATCAGTGAGATAAATTTCTAGGCTGGGGTTACAATGTCAATTGGGGCGACTTAGCCATAGCCGGCACTAAAACGTCCATTAATCGTCGCACAGATTCTAAATATAGGCACTTATGCTATCGACTACTGCGCTGATGTCAGCGGAATTAGTCCGTAAATTGGTCTGTCAAAGGGTTATAACTGTGTAGGATAGGCTGAGGTTTGTTTGAGGAAAGAATTCTTTTTTTTTATACACTACAAGCTAGCCCTTGACAGCATTCTCACCTGAATGATAAGTGATGATGTAAATTAAAATAAAGTGATGATGCAGTCAAAGATGGTAGTGGGCTAACCTGTTAGGGATGTAAACCCATACTCCTAATTGGTTTCTACGCGAAATCGTACATCATCATGATCAAACCATTACCGTCTCACTACAGAGCACGGGTCTCCTCTCAATATGAGAAGTGTTTGGCCATAGTCCACCACGCTGGCCATGTGCGGATTGGCAGACTTCACACGCCTTTGATAACATTACGGAGAACTCTCAGGCGTGCAGGCTTCCTCACGATGTTTTCCTTCACCATTGAAGCAAGTGATATTTTAATTGCTTTAAAACGTACATAACTCCGAAAAGTTATAGATGCGTGCCCGGGTTCGAACCCCTGACCTCTGATTAGGAGGCTGACGTCCTAACCACAGCTTTCACAGCTTCTAATAGTGGAATAAAATATCATAATAAAGAAACGTTTCCTCCTACCATAAACCTACATATCTTGAGATAAAACTAATGTACTTACTGTTTGTAGTTAAAATAAAAACAGAACAGAAACAGTGTGGTCATCGATGAGCGGTAATTTACTCGCAAATGAAAACGAGTACTATAATATGAACTGTGTAATTACATAGATATAGACAGACGATACCTCAATTACGCACACCTTGTAGAAAAAGCGTACCTACATTTAATTACAGGTTGATTAGGCTCACTGAATGCGTAAAACAATATAATCTAAAACAATTACTGTTTGTTATGATATAAAAAAAGGAGATAGAAATTAAAGAGCGTGGCGACGCGTGGTTATTATAAATTAGTAGGTCCCAGGTTCGGTTACCTTGTTTCGAGCTTGCGAGAGGTTTTGGGCACGGCTAGTTACCATCTCTCTCGTGAACACATCAGGCGATAAACAGCGGCTCGCGGGCTCCTCCAGTGAGGCAAATGTTCGTGATAACCACTTGACATCACTTTTGACGACCTCCGTGGCGCAGCGCGTACGCTGTTGCATTTTAAAGTTGGAGGTCCTGGGTTCGATTCCCGGCTCGAGTCTGGTCTGGTGGGAGGCTTCGGCCGTGGCTAGTTACCGAGAAAGACGTGTCGCCAAGCGATTTAGCGTTCCGGCACGATGTCGCGTAGAAACCAATTAGGAGTGTGGGTTTACCATGCTCCTCACAGGTTAGCCCGCTACCATCTAAGATTGCATCATCACTTTATGTCAATTTACATCATCACTTAGCATTCAGGTGAGAATGTGTTTTTCTGAGGGATCGAATCCGTAACGAGGACATCCGTAGGAGAACAAAAGTAACCGACATAGCCCAACGGATTAGCAAGCTGAAGTGGCAGTGGGCGGGTCATATTTGTCGCAGAACCGACGGCCGTTGGGGCAGGCGTGTTCTGGAGTGGAGACCGCGTACCGGTAAGCGTAGCGTAGAACGATCACCTGCTCGCTGAACCGACGAGCTGAAAAGGATTGCTGGTGGCAGGTGGATGAGGAAGGCGGAGGACTGTGTGTGGTGGTGCGCTCTCGGAAAGGCCTATGTCCAGCAGTGGACGTCTATAGGCTGATTGATTGATTGATAGATGAAGCTTTGAGATTGTTTACCTTTATAATGCGCAAGCGCAACGCTACGGAGGTCTTCAATCTTAACTTATAAACTCACACAACATAGCGAGACCTAACTCTATCCCATTACCCGGTATTACTTAGGTACCCGCGCCCGCATGCGACTATTATTGGGAGTAAATTTTAGTATTTAGTCCGTCATGATGTCCGCCCGGTGTGTAGTCACTGTGTCGCCGGATACAGGGCAGGACTTTGTTCCCCTATCTTTACTACTGTTCTTTCTTTGAAGCCCCGAAAAAAACCTTTTTTGTTTATTAACTACAAGATAACCCTTGACGGCAATCTCACCTGCAAGTGATGATGCAATCTAAGATGGTAGCGTGCTAACCTCCTAATTGGTTTCTAGGAGACATCACAGTGGTAACTAGGCAAGGTCGAAGCCTCCCACCAGACCAGATTAATCCGGGAATCGAACCCAGGACCTCAAACTTTATAATGAGTCAGCGCGCGCGCTGCGCCACAGAGGTCGTCAAAAACCTAAAACCTAAAAAAAGTTTTCACATATGAAAACTTTTTTTAGGTTTTTAATTTTAGGTTCATCTTAATTTAAGGTTTATTTTAAGTTTTTTTTTTCTGTCATTCTTGTGTTTATCTTACTTGCTATATCATTTATGTACTCGTACGTTGAGTTGTTACATCCATATAAATATATTGCGAAAGTGTGTCTATTAGTTTATTTATGTTACCGATGTCCAGTAATCTACTCAACAACTGCACAGATCAAAAAAATTGTCATTAAAACAACTTGTATTTACTATTGATATGGTGATAACAAAAAAAAACCGTCTAAGTTTGTTGTGAGCTTCTTCTTAGACCTGGGCGCGATTTGAACCCTCCAAGCTTTAGTTTTAAGTTGGCGAGTGTATATAGCTATCACCATCACTTCACTAATATAAATAATGAAAAATGTGATATATATATGAACGATTCATAGATGACAATAGGTTTATTTGAATAAAGCTGTTTTCATTTGAGTAGCAAAAGAGTACTCACGAGGTATGTCACAATGTTAGTTCCCTTTAATGAACTCTTAGGTAATCAATTATTTATCCCTATGAATTTAGCTTTTACATAACTCATAACCTCACTAGTGATAGTATTGTGTGTAGGGTAGGGTAATATTGTGATGTTTTTAGTTAGTTTATTAAGTGGGCCATTTTTTTTATTTAAAGTATAAACTTACAGTAGTTAGCAGTCAAAGGGTTTTAAGATATAACCATAGTTTAAATAAATAAAAATAGGTTACAGTATTTTATGACACGTTCTCTATCTTATCTATGGAAAGGATGCGATTCTTTTTTGAATGTGTAGTTTATTTTTTCTATTATTTATACTTTTATAGTTGCCGAAAGATGTAATGAATATAAAAAATTAATTCATTAAAATTACCTACATAAAACAATATATATTTTTTTAAAGAATAAAACAGCTTACATCTTGTTAAATAATAAAGAAGCTCGTAATCCGTCCCACGCACACATAAGCGATCCGCGTAAACACTTCGTATTCCCGCATGTGTGGGTGATCCATGTGGGTAGGTAGTAATGATAGTGGGTTTCCGCCGCGTCACACCTGAGAGCCCCTAACCGCCATCGGGTTATAGATAACCCCTCACCCCTAATACAGTGAACGCACTTTGCGTACTGGATTTACATAGAGTTGTTGCATTTTTCCCTAGATTATTATGCGAACGCGTGAATTCAACTAGAACAAACCCGTGCGAATTAGTTATCAATATTTTTTTTATGAGAATATAAGTTAATTTATATGATTAGATCGAATACAGACAATACCACGCTTAATTGCTTGCCTTGTTTTTTGCGTAACTAAATTAACTTGGCGATTCAGTGTGGATATAACCAACTCTCTTATTAAAATTCCTACATGTTTATAACAATTATATGTTAAAATATATAAACAGAAACCGCGTCACTAAATCAAGTTGTGTTTATCTTTTGACGTATGTTCAAACAGCGAGCCTCCTTATTTTTCCTTCAATCATAATTAATGAACTAACACATGATATGAGCATATAATACGATTCTTGCATATTTATATTAAGATATGTAGTTTTATTTCTAAATAATTAAATCAAAATTGATTTATTCATGTTGGCCTATCATAGACACGTATAAAGTAATCATACATATTAATTATCGCATTATTGTGCTGTGATGGAGATAACTATACATTCGTTAAATGGTCTAAAAAGAAGCCAACAAGATTCTTAAACGATTAACTAAATATTGAACGTTCTTCATCCATTTTGCTACCCAATTGTTTAGCCAATGTAAAATCATGATAATTACTGTCGACTGTAAACTATAGTTATCGATGTTAATATTCAATGATAATTAATTAACCTGTTGTACGTCGATTTAGCCATCAGCAAATCATTTTAATGATGTTAAATTATTTCCAGATAATAATTAGTATTTAATTATATGTGATTCTGTTTACGAAATTTTGCATTGTATATCACATCGTACGGACAAATGAAATATGTAGCGATGTATGTATATATGTAGCGTTCAAGCATATGTATTGTTTGATCAGTAGCGCTAATCGCAACGGGTGTCGCTGCGACAGTCGCGTCACCGATTGTCGCAGCGATGCCAGTTGCGACAACGTCATGTTTTTTTTTTTTTATTCACCACAAGTTAGCCCTTGACTGCATCTCACCTGATGGCAAGTGATGATGCGGTCTAAGATGGTAGCGGGCTAACCTGTTAGGGGTATGGTAAACTCATACTCCTAACTGGTTTCTACACAACATCGTGCCGGAACGCTAAATCGCTTGGCGACACGTCTTTGTCGGTAGTGTGGTAACTAGCCACGGCCGAAGCCTCCCACCAAACCAGACTCGAGCCGGGAATCGAACCCAGGACCTCAAACTTTAAAATGCAATCGCGCACGCGCTGCGCCACGGAGGTCGTCAAAAATGTTTTTGGAAATGGTACCACAATATGTCGCCATATTATTACTGTTCATATTTTTGCATACGAGACTGCAGTAAACACCGCGACCTCCATCGCTGTCATGAATTATCCCGCTTCACGCGACAAACGCGACGCGAGGAAAATAACGCCGCGTAATAACCCTTTGGTTGTAGGAGCTCGATATATTTCTACCAGTGACATGTTGAACGAATTACGCATTGGCATAAAGACGCTCAGAACTAAAAGGAAAAAGTTCAATTAATCCTAATTTGCTCGCTAAGATTAAGCTGGCGATATGGCATTCTAAAGAACCCTTTACTTCCATTCCCATTCTCCTTTAAGCCGCTTTAAAAAGAGTTCGGCAAACAAAGGGCTTATAATGCGTAACGGACTAAGAAATTGTCGGAGGGCACATCGAAAACTTACCCCGAATTACTTATTCATTGTTTTGATATCGATACGATCGAGAGCTTTTTTCTGTTCAATTTAATTTCCACAGCGTGTAAGCGAGGGCCGTAGCCTTGATAAGTGTATTAATGTACTTCAAACTTTTTGGTTAAAAACAAACAAGTTTTGATAAAACATAGTGCCTAATTTTTTTTATCCACTACAAGTTAGCCCTTGACGGCAATCTCACCTAAGTAAGTGATGATGCAGTCTAAGATGGTTGCAGGCTAACTTGTTAAGAGTATGGTAGAAACACACTCCTAATTTTTTATATACATACTAGTATATTAACTGTTATCGGTAAATTATGATTAACTACACATATATTGAAGTGCTGAATAAAGTCAATTATTTCGCTTTTTATAATTGATAGTTGTGTTGGTTATCTAATTGGATTTAAAATTAATTGAATATTAATTAATATTATTAAAATAAATACATACATACATTATGTAAAATAGAGTTAACGGAAAAACTAAACTAATGATTGTTCAAGAATTATACTCGGGCACAGTATAGAAAAACACTATAAAAAAAAAACTTATAAAATAAAACAGATTATTAAAACGGAAGGGGCTGTTTGAATATTCCTTGATAAGACTAATAATGTGATTGCAACCTTTTAATAGATCAATCAACTTTGCGCATTCCGTAAGCCAATGACAATGAACCCCATAGAGTATAAAAGCATACGAGTTTTTTTTTTATCACCGCGATTCCACAATATGCAAACATTGATAATAATTTCCTTCCTAATTAGTCCGTAGTATTTGCATAAACAAGCTGGTATCCCATACTAGGGCGATCATTATTATAATTGTGGTTTTTTACGCGAAAAACTTACGCTGTGTAACGGTTAGGCCGGGCGATGGATATCGCGTCACATCCGCCGATAAATCGATAAAACTCGATCGCGCCTGTGACGTCCTAACTACACGCAAATTGCTCAGTTACTCAAAAATCATATCAAACGCGATCGCCCATACGTAACACTACGCCATATTTATTTTATTTATTTATTCTTTATTTCAAATTCAAATTCAAATAATCTTTATTCAAATAGTCCTTTAAAAGGCACTTTTGACGCGTCAATAACTCGCATAGCAGTGATTTGATGGTGATAACTACATTCGTAATAATTAAAATTAAAGCTATAAAATATAGAAATAATAAGAAAAACAGTAACAAGAAGAAGCAGGATACAAAAGGCATACAGAAATGCCCAGGCTAAAGTTATCTCAGGACTTTATAATTTTATTTAACTCGTGACGTGGCGTCCTACCGGTCCCTAATTTTATTTGGTTTTTTTACCACTCGAGTTTTTTAACAAGCTAAAATGCAGATTCGGTTAACATAGACAAAAGATTACAATTAAATAAAAATTATGATTATACTGACGAAGTTGATGGGAAGATGGTTCAAATGAACGCAGCTTGCACGATAACAAACGCAACTTGTACTATAATTTAAAGAAGTATGAAGAAGTGAGTCTGACAATAGAGATATAAAATGGACACCACAATTTGATAATCGCAAATGGCAGAATGATTAACTTCTATTCCATTTGTTTTATTATAATAAAACTAAATGATGAGAATTTACTTACAATATAACCTTTCTATTTAACAAAATGGTTTTAAAAGATAAGACTTAACAGAGACCCAGTTATGGTCTAGTATAAAACATAATACTACTACCAACGCCCTACTTTGCTTCTAAGCAAAAGTCGCGGTTAAAGGCTAAACTTTTAGTAAGTCAAAATGTTACGTCCGTTAGACTAATATGGACATGCTGTTATGTCATATTAGTTAACTGCATATTACCACATGATCTTGAATCAGCCTGACGACCTCAATGGCGCAGTGCGTGCGTTGTCGCATTATAAAGTTGGAGGTCCTGGGTTCGATTCCTGGGTCGAGTCTGGTCTGGTGGGAGGCTTCGGTTGTGGCTAGTTACCACCCTACCGACAAATACGTGTCGCCAAGCGATTTAGCGTTCCGGAACGATGTCGCGAAAAAACTAATTAGGAGCGTGGTTTACCATAGTCCTAACAGGCTAGCCCGCAACCATCCTAGACTGCATCATACTTACCGCCAGGTGAGATAGCCGTCAAAGGCTAATTTGTAGTGTATATAAAAAAAGCCTGTCTTCACAGCTTCTCAGAAACCCAAAAAGTGGTTTACAGACTACAGATCGTGCTATGGTGTCGACCGCCGTGGAGCTTTAAAACCAGAGGTAAACCATCAGGCTCGAGTCATTCAAACATAAGTTTAGTTTTCTAACTAGTTTCAATTTAACAATTTAAACTAGTTCGAAAACTAAACAGTGAGATCTTAACATTACCTACTGCACTAAGTTCTCCATTAGTCAAGGATGTCTTGGTCAATTAATCAATACTTTACAGTAACTATTTTCATTAATCACTTAAAAATTGCACTCCATTCGGCGAATGCTTATAATCACATGGCTTGTGTTTTCACAGCTAACGAACTGTCGAGATCGCTTGATCGTTCGATGAGAACTTTATAGATCGTCGGCCCGATATGTCCGGGGGCCGCATTAATTAGTTAATTCCGATGCGTGAGCAAACGTGCGATTTCTAACGCAACACGGCAATTATGTGTTTTTTTTAACGCACCAGATATAATATTTCGAAGGCTTATCTACATTGTGCTCGCGGACTCGTGACGATATTTACACGTTCGCTTCATATTACAACGCTTTGAGGCGCGCCGATATCGGTTCTATCGTCAAACCTTTTATAAGAATAAAACTCAAAGTCCGAAAGAAGTTTTGAGTTTTAGTTTTGCGTTAGTTTGCTTAATTGAGTTTGCTGAAACCCAACTCAAAGTAGTATTTACAGTCACGATTAAAACCTTCGAACGTTCATTGTTAAAAAATGCCATCCCACCATAATACTTTTCAAATGGTAGATACTTAAAACAAACCGTATGTTTACAAACAAACTCGCCCAAAACACAAGTCGTTGAACGAACAAAAATATAATGGCTGGTGTTATTATTGGTACATATACCTATATAAGGTAACTCTATCTATATTTGCCTATGCTACTATATATATATTTTTGTGTAGTGGAAGTAGGGACAGTTAGTTAGGGCTAAGATTAAATTTAATTTTTCATACAAAAATATAATCGTGATCAACCCATTCTCGGCTTACTACAGAGCACGGGTCTCCTCTCAATATGAGAAGGGTTCGGCCATAGTCCACCACGCTGGCCGTGTGCGGATTGGCAGACTTCACACGCCTTCGAGAACATTACGGAGAACTCTCAGGCGCGCACGTTTCCTCGCGATGTTTTCCTTCAACGTTGAAGCGAGTGATATTTTAATTGCTTAAAAACGCACATAACTCCGAAAATTTATAGGTGCGTGCCCGGGTTCGAACCCCCGACCTCTGATTCTGAGGCTGACGTCCTAACCACTAAGCTATCACAGCTTAAAAAAAATAATGGTTGGTGTTATTTATGGTACATATACCTATATAAGGTACCTAACCTATGCTACTATACATATATTTTTGGGAAGCGGCAGAAGCGGGTTCTTGGGAATAGTTATTAAGGACTAACATTTTCTTTTATTTTTACTATTGGGGTTTTCTTGTAATTTATATATTACGTTAACCACCTGTAACACATAGTAGTGATTCCATGCATGTAAATAAAAAAGGCGATGTATTATTTCGATTATCATAATGGCTGTCGGTTGGTTGCATTAAATCAGTCAATTTGTGCGTGTTTTAAAACGTTATGCAGAAACAACTTCCTTTGCGAGGTGATTATTTAATATACGAAAGTAATATCTGCGAGGTTGGTACCTGCTGGGTGCGTGACAAGTGTGTGGACTTAAAACAGTCGCAGCGTTTGTTTTTTTTGTATTAAAACACATGTCGCACTTTCGCACAGATCTTATCGGATTCAATAATATATTCCTGACCTACAGGTATCTACTGACAATGTTTTGTAATTCGATGTGGCGGCGTAACCAGTATCAACGAAGAATAGTAAACGAAAGAACTCCAGATGCTTTTTGTAATATACACGTAATTGCAGAAATGACGATACAAATTAAACCTTACTTATTTTTATAGTTTGATTATTGATTACAGTTTTACACTTCACAGGAGACTGAAGAGCTGCCAGCTACCTCGGACGACGAATTAGTCTTGCTATTAAAAAGGGAACCTTGCCTAAAAGGACTCCTTTTAATAATATATTTTAGTAAAGATATTATATTTTTTTGTGTTTTACACTCAAAGTTGATGGCGTAATTACGAAAATTCAAAAAAAAAAATGCGAATGTATTGCTATGACGTCAAACAAAAAATTGCTTAAGCAGACATATCCAAGAACAATCCCTCTAGATTATTTTTGAAATCGACCAATAAACCTGACTAGGATTAGTTATAGAAACAGACATAAGAGCCCATTAGTTAATGTTACCTATTTCAAACCCTCGCCTTTCTTTACGATTATACTAATAGATTACGTATTTAAAATTTTCACTGATAATGACTTTTAAAACCGTTGTAGCCAAAATTATGAAAATATATTAAAGTTGAAAATTAAGGATACATGAAATGTGTATTTTCTGTATTTCTTGCTCGATCTTAACTATTCGATTTGAAAGTAATTCATCTATATAATTTCTCATATTATAATGTAATGTATAAGTTCTACCTATTGATGTGTGCAAGTCAAAACTTGACTTCATCTTTGTCATGTTTCATATTATAATGTGGGATCTGGACTCGCACACAGATCCCTGAATAAGAACAACTTATATCTGTTCTAACTTATACGTTAAAACAATAGACCTATCAATTGTGTTCTTAGGCACAGATGTTTCCCTTGCCTTAATAAGTGCTAGTAAAAACTGAAAAGCTCACTTGCATACATAACTTAACGCTAGTGAAGTATAAATTTATTTGCATACCCGCGTTTTTAACAATGGATTACTAATATCTTTACATTAACGTTAACTGACGTTCGGTTGGTCGCCGGTGTGGACAAGGATGTCCACAAGTCAGACGTTTTACGGATATTTCGCGTTCTTTTTTATCAGATTTGAGGGGCGTGAATGCACCAGCTCTTTTCAGATCATTGCGCTGATTAAGCAACGTAGTATAAACCTTTAATAGAATAGGTGACCAATTTTGCTATTCCTATATGATACCTTTCAGCCTATCACTTGTACCAAGTATTTATTTAATAATTAAATATTAAAATTTGAATGAAAAATATTCATTTAGATCGTAGTAACATTTTTCCAATAGCTATTTATTGGTTTTACTCATAAACATATTGAAATCTGATTTTAAATTTTGTGGGCAAGGTATTAAATACTTTTACAGGCATTCCATGCTCAGTTTTCATACTCAGTTTTTAAGAGTAAACTCAATAAATCGCTATTGGAAAAATGTTACTAGGATCTACCATAGATAACTATCTATGGTTGTTACAAATCTATAGTTATATAATATCTTATGTAAACAATTAGTTCATTCTATTATGTTCATAAATTTCTACACAACATTCACTAAATATCTAGCTTATTGATTAATATTAAAGGTTTCCCACGCTTTAATACACCAACCACACAACATACAATAACATAAATCGAAATCCTGGCCACCCTAGTCGTGTATGTGTGCGAACGTAAACACATTGTTTGCATGTGTGCGTTTCCGTCATTTCCCTGCGCAGGAGTCGTCGATCGCAATGATTGCCCACGCGTTGCGCATCACTCACCCCCACCCTCAGGATAACTCGTTAACTGACAATTTACATACACATAACGCATTTTTACTATATTTTTTTTTATACCAACCTTAATCTAGAAATAATTCCTGTGATCCATTATCATTATACGACTGTTAGAAATGCTTTGCATATCTCACTTAACATTCTGAGCATTGGTAATATTTGCAATAAAAAATTTGTTTGCATGTCTGTTTAAGTGGCTCAAAAAAACATACATCATACACAGAAGTGACTTCACTCGTGTGAATGAACGCAATTTTTTTTTTAATCATTATATAACAAACATTATCAGATTTTTTTCATTTTTGTTATTATTATCTCATGCTTTTAAATTTACATTTTGATCATAATAATCTTAACCTCAACAAGTCTATGATCTAGATGTTTTTCCTTGCCGTATATTACAGTTTATCTTGTCTCGATTACCTTGGTAGAGATTTCTTTTAGCTATATTATTGTTGAATGTTGACCTTTTTTTTCTTTTTAATTGTAGTTTTATCCTTTTCGTTATGTATTTGCATTTTTACTTTGCCACAAGTTATTTTCGTGTAACAAACACACAATTTTTTTCTCTATAATAACACCAGTGGGTAGGTACTGGGAGTGTTCTGTGTCAACACTCCTAAAACAGCGAATGAATAATTGAATTAAATCAGTCCAACAAGATTATTAAAAACCGTTTTGTCTAGACACCGTGCGCCCGTATTTATTCAATTATTCTTTACATTTAATTCTACAATACGAACTCAACAAGTAAGGTATGGTGCACACTGGATGGGTGTGTCGTTGCGCCCCATTGTTTATCCCACGATTAAAACCAATTCAAATACTAACTCGCACTCGAAAATTAAGCTGGAGCACCACTACGGGGCCTTTTGTTTTAGGGACAATGCACACTTGGTGCGCGAACGCAAAAACTGCGGACCGCAGCACAGTGTTAATAATAGTGTGACCAAAGCCATATCCCCTGCTGCGTGCAAGACGTTATGTATGACGCACGTACGTAGTTTTCGATGGAACTTTGTTTTAAACTTTAATTATGGGCTTATTGTTTAAGCTACAAACGAATAAGCGAAACCCCTGAACCTTAAATGGCAGTAACCTGTGATTATAACAGATAGTTTGAGAACGGAACATTTCCCATTAACTTCTTTCTGCTAACACCATTTTAGCTTTAGTTTTAGGTTTACGAATTGAGTTATCACCATCAAATCACTACTATGTAAATTATTGACGCGTCAAAAGTGCCTTTTAAAGGACTATTTGAATAAAGTTTATTTGAATTTTGAAATTTGAATTTGAATAAAAATTCACGCCAAAAACTGCATAATTTACTGCGAAGGTAAGACTTCAACGCCATAAAGACCTAGCATTGATATAATTTTTCTACTTTGGATAGAAAAATTATATCAAATGATGAAGTCGTTAAAATATGCTGATAAGTTATTACGATACTCGTATGTTTGATAAAAGAAATTTTCGCGAAATTAATTGTATTACTAAGTATAATATTTAGATTAATCAACGACCACGTCATATCATACTAATTATTGGCTTTATAATAGCTTTGCGGCATCTAAATTAGTCTTCCTAACAATTTAAATAAGTTGAGAAACATTAGAAATACTAGGTAATAAAACAACCTTCTATTCTATAACATCATCATAGTAGACCTCTAGGCCTGAATTGACGTGAGAAAATGCAATTGTATGTTTAAAACGGAGTGATTAAAGAACTGTTAATTCGACACGAATTGCTATCGAGAGGTAAGTTACGATTTGAATAATTACCATATTCAATACGTAAATAACCGCTTGTAAAGTCTATCAACGCTCATTTCGCGTGTATTAGTATAAGAATTCCACTTAAAAAACAATAAAACCATATATATCTCCTAACATGAACGTTTGTTCAAATAAGTATATGTTAATAGTGTAATCTCTAAACCAAAACATAAATGATTAATTTTCAACGTTATATTCAATACTTTTTCAAGTTACTTATCTGTAATAAACGGATAAACATCTCGCCATTACTTACAAAATATTAGTGCTGCCATCAATAAAAAAATACGTAGTCATTACCGGTGTTGACAGCATTCGAAAAAAGGGCCTTGTCGACATCGCTCTCTTCTAAAATGTTAAGGGTTCAAAGCGTCAGTAGTTGACCGTAGAAATATTTGCTAAGCGAGGATTAAAAAGGGCGGTGTTTGTATGAACTCTTCAGGCTGCGCTGCGCCGGCGCAGACGACAGCTGACGACTTTCGAGAGCCGATTTTTAGCAATTAAATACCCTTTGTGTCTTATAGAAAGATCCTTATCGATTTATACGTTTTAAACTGTTTGTATTGTTAGCAAATTATTTCGTTTCGTTACTTTGTCGAATGTTATTTTTCTCTAGTTTAGTAATTAATTGTTTCAGTTTTATTTCTTCGGCATTATTCTCTTTTGTATTTGTAGGAAATTACATTTGGAGAAAAATATTAAATTTAATCTGTTTTTCAAAATAAAATTACCTTTATCCGAGGAAAGTAATGTTGCTACATCAGACGTTTTCATAAGAACATCGCTATGTATTTTTGGCAAACAATCTAACGTTGTGTAATTACGTACCATAAACCTCTCTGTATCGTGTTACAGAGTAATGGAAAAAGCGGTTTATAATCATAGCCGGCATACAATATTTACGCATACTTTATCGACAATCAATAATTAATATCTGGAGGCTGGACGGCTCAGACGCTCCCGAATTTCGCCAAGAATGATGAGGAGATCGCGTTCGAGTAATCGAACCGGCAAAAAATAAAAATGAAACAAATACGAAATACTCCATTACCGGCACGTGGGCGGCTATGGAGTCGAATTGAGATATTTTTTTGGGTGGCCGACTCTGGACAGACGGACAGGCATTCTGCCAGCTGGTGGTCCGCGAACATCGGGCAAAGAAAAACTTATACCGTGGAATACTTGGGAGAAAAAAGTTAAATGTGTTTCCCATGATTTAAAAACAGGAAAACTCTGTATAGAGAACGGTAGGTATTAGATTCTTGAGCTGGGCTGTTCGTAAGCTGTGGTAACCGGTTTTGAAAGATTTTTAAATCTTATATGTATATTTGTATGAACCAGCTCAAAATCAACGTTTTTAACCCGCGTACCGAGGATACCGAAAAATTATTATTATTAAATCGTGCTATCATTAGAGCGGGAACTTTATAAGCAGAGGTTGTACTGATGATTATACGCATCAAGTTCAAAATTATATTGCATAATGTTTTGCAAAACAAAGGTCAATTCATAGTGTCTAGAATAAAACGAGATCTTCCGATAGTAAATTATTCATAATGGCTTGTGCCTATATTAATTTTATTCTCGTTATATAATTCGGATTTAAAATAATCTTTTAATGCCTCGCGTCAATTATTCCGAATTGACAAAGATTTCTCGTTTCATTGCGTTTAATTTTAAAGGATTAATTGAGATTCATAAAAAAAACAGATGCAAATCAAATTTTTTTCTAAAACTAAAATTTTATGTGAAATAATCTTTATCATTAACAACCCATTTCTGATCCATTACAGGGCACAGATCTATTCTCAATATAAGAAGAGTTCGGCCATAGTCCACCAAGCTGGATAAGTGCGGATTGGTGAACTTCACACGCCTTTGAGAACATTATGGAGTCATGGTGGACATATGGAGAACTCTTAGTCATGTAGGTTTCCTCACGATGTTTTAGATTCTTAACCGTTAAATGAGATTTAATTTAAAATTGTTTAATTTAATTTCAAACGGACATGATTCCGAAACCTTCCATACCGATAATTAAGCCGGCCTATCCTCCCACCAGACCAGATCAGAGAAAATTCAGTAATAGTCCCCGCCGGGGATCGAACCTGAGACCTGCCACTCATAAGTCCACCGCATTCTACACTGCGTCACATATCATCGCATACGACGCAGTGAGACCACCGGAGCTTTTTTTACATGACAATGCGTAGCAATACAAACATAATGGCGACTCCACAGCGCCCTGTGCGCTTGCGCACATTACGTATGCAGGGCGCGGCTGGCCGCGGGCCACGTCAGCTATTTGCTCGTGACCAGAGGGCTAAGCCATTCAAGGCTAAGACGCGGGGGCCAGTTTTTGGCCGACTTTGGCCGACTTGATCCACAACACCCCTGCGCCCGCGACGTGCCAGCACACCTCACACGTTTGTCTCCCAACTTCAATATGACAAAACCAATCAGACCAGTGTAAGATAGCACGCTTGCCATCTTTAAAAATATATGACCGTTTTTTGCTTTTATACCCGAGATTGCACGTGAGCATTTGACATGGATCGCATTTGTGAACAGCTCCCTCATATTTTACCAGGTTTCCTTCATGAATTCAACTTCGCAGAAATGATTATTTGCCTTCGTCAGAATTGAAATGTGCTTATATCTCTTATAAGCATATATAGTCGTTCTTATTTTAATTTACACACTTCACTCAAATAATATATGTGAATGTTTAAAATACCCGACGAGAAAACTTTACAAAAATTTTAATGAGCATATCTAATTAAGACATTACATAATAAGTTAAATTGCATAATGACAACACAAGGATTATAATAATTAAAAAATATGACATGAATTGAGATGTCAAATAAAAAGATTTTTCGTAGGTTGATTTATTATAAGAAAGGGTGTTCAACATAACGGTACTACGATCCACATTCAAACTACTTTTTTATATATTGATGCTAAAATGATATATATTAAATTTGTTTGCTTAACAGTTTGCAGTTTGCTTAACCCTAGACACCTAACCTTCGTCGAATCGACGAACACAAAACAGAAATATCTCTTCCTCTTTTCTTCGTGAGCGCTGATCACTTCGCCGTCGCTAGTGAACTTAGTGTCCACCGAGTGCTCGCAGGTGGCGACGTCGTTTCGCGGGTAAGTACATAATTTTTAGATATATTACGAAAATAGTCGTCGTTTCGACGAATGGTTAGGTTCTGTGTATATTATTACTGTAACTAATGTCTTTACTTTTTCAGTTTTTACCATGACTTCTCAACGATTCCTGACCGATGAAATTATTGCGAGGTTATTATTAGAAGAGGAAGATATCGGAACTTCGGAGGAGTCAATAGGGCGTACTGATACTAGAAAGTAGTGAAAGCGAACCAGAAGATAATGTAGAAGTAGATGACGGAATAGATGGCTCTGAAGAATAACCATTTGACTGTAGATGAATTGTTTGACACAGAATATTCTGGTACCAGATATGTGGCGTGTATGAACAAGACAGATGTAGTTTTCTTCTGCGATATCTTTAAGTTTTGATGACAGAACGTTTCCCTTACAGCGACAAAAGGTCGACCCTATTATGCCATAACATCTTTACTTTATGTCCTATTGCAGAAGCAATAGGATAAAAAGTAAAGATTCAGCGTGCTTTTATTAAGAAATTGCATGGCCAGTTGGTGGAGCCCTGGCTCAAAATAAGGTTGGACATTGCTACTATATCGACACACGTGAAAAATAAAATTAAAGATATCTTAAGAGTGGAAGGATTGAAGAATGATGAAGGTGAAAGTGAAAGTCAGTCATCAGCCAGCAGTAGTCTTCTACCAGCTGAATCTACAAACAGCAGAAAAAGAAAAATTTGTGGCATGTGTCCGTATACAAAAAGACGCCTGACTAAGACATTTTGTTCAAAATACAACACGGTAATTTGTGGTGAACAAAAAGTTGATTTTCGACACAAATTTGCTTCAAAGTTTTAGGTTTTATATTTTTTCTTAAAAAATGAGACCTTAATAGTTTATGTTTGCGAAAGAAAAAAAGGCAATTTTTTGTTGTTTATTTTTTATAATTTTTTTCCAAGTAAGTGTTTAATTTGATCTCAAAAAACCAGTGTATTAGATTATTAGGAACAACTTAAATATTTTTGTTAAAATATCGAAATATACTGTTTTATTTAATAGAGTTATACCTGTTTAACGTAATTAAACATTAAAACGAACAGATATATCTATCGGTGGATAAATTTATATGCTTCAATAATTGTTCGTCGATACGACGAATGGTTAGCTTTAAAGGGGTATATCGGAAGGTTAGTTGTCTAGGGTTAACATCAATGTCAATACAAAACAAAGTTATATTCCATGAATAGGATGTCGCTTTATGTTACCGTGAAAGTATTCAAGACGAACAACGATGTAAGCAGATGTTGCAAATAGCGTAAGAGATCAACTAAGCATACCTAATTTGGGATTTCCCCAATCCTCTTACTTACCTACCACTCGTATACTAAGACTTACCCTTTCGATAAGATGGTCCCGAATGCGAGATGCATGTCTTACCTTGCGGTACCTTAATAAGGATAATCTTCACACCTGAGGAGTGCAATTAATAATGGACAAGTTTACTCAAGGCCCGCGCAAATACTGAGAGATTATCATAAGGGGTTGGGGAATTATGTTTACTGTGTACATTCTAATGGATAGTACACGTGAGATTACGTATTCCTGATTTACGTTCTCGATGTATTTGATTACAGGTGGCGCTATCGGAATTTTCTACTACTTCTATATTTATGTATTTCTATATATGGTTGGTTTGGTTCCGCTCCCTTTCCCAACAAACTCATTTTGAGAAAGTAATCTTTTTTTTATCCACTACAAGTTAGCCCTTGTCGGCAATCTCACCTGATGGTAAGTGATGATACAGTCTAAGATGGTAGCGGGCTAACCTGTTGCGGGTATGGTAAACCCATACTCCTAATCGGTTTCTACGCGACATCGTGCCTTTGTCGGTAACAATATCGGGTGGTAACTAGCCGCGGCCGAAGCCTTCCACCAGACAAAAAACACCAGACTAAGCTTTGTCAAACTACACTTATAGTAGCAGCTCATCGACGTGATATTCAGTTTTTGAAATCCCGTGCAAACTTTGGACTTTACCGGAATATTAAAAGTAGCCTAGGTTTTAAAGCAAGGTTCTTTAGGGTATAATCTATTTCCATTATTTTTTTTAAGCCAATTGGTGCGGTAGAAAAGACACTTATTGGAAGTAGTTCCAGCTAAAAAGCGTTACAAACATACACACATGAACATATACACATATAATTTTTTTTTATTAGTTATATTAGTGTGATTGGATGGTTTCATAGTTTTTTCATAGGCTGACTGAAACAAAAACAAGCTTTCTTTCACTATATAACGCTTATTTTTAACTAATAAAATGTATTTTCGTTGTGTGATAAAATAGAATTAATAAAGCTTAAAATTGATCGGTTAAAATTACAGCGGAGTCTTATAGGGTCCCGTTGTCATCCTTGGGGTACTGGATTGGAATATTTTATTCGTAGTTTTATATAAACCAAAGGTATAGAAAGTCTGTTCGAATCATTTTCAAAAGATGGCGTTCTTTTGTATATAAAATAAACAGGAAAATTAGGACAAACAAAAGGCTGTTCGAATCACTTTCTTAAGATGGTTATTTGCCCTGACTATGATAGTCATGCTCAGAAATTCATGTCCCAGGGATTATTATCAAAACAAATTTCCGACAGTTCAAGCCAATCTGACAATTCATAATTTTCATTTAATATACGTCAAAACTACACTGATGGCAGACAGAGATCGCCTTTCTCCCGCGCGACGTGCAATCTAGCGATTACGTGCCTTTTTTACCCCCCTCATTATGCAGATTCCGGCGAAAAAGGAATAAATTTAATAACATGCGTTCGTGCGCATGCGTTATCGAACGCACTTGCTTCTGATAATCTGCGCGCGCGCTGGCCGCAATTACAGTGGGACGGGAGGTGCACACCGTAGAGGTGTGCGAAATAGCTCACTAAGAAGAGTAGTATCATTTCCATCAATGAGCCATATCACTCAAGTTTAATGGTTTACTAGTGAACCACTTTAAGACGTTTAGACAGCTTCAATAGCTCAATAATTAAAGAGGCGGATAGAAATCAGAGATATCGTATTATTTAACCCCAACTATTTGGTATTGAAGCTGTGATAGCCTAGTGGTTAGGACATCAGCCTCCTAATCAGAGGTCGGCGGTTCGAACCCAGGTCCGCACCCTATAACTTTTCGGAGTAATGTGCGTTTTTAAGCAAAAAAAAATCACTTGCTTCAACGGTGAAAGAAAACATCCATAATGTCAAAGGCGTGTGAAGTCTGCCAATCCGCACATGGCCAGCATGGTGGACTATGGCCAAGTCCTTCTCATATTTAGAGGAGACCCGTGCTCTGTAATGAGCCGAGAATGGGTTGATCATGATGATGATGATGAATTGGTATTGGCTCTAATAGTTTCAGTAAAGCTGAGCCTATTCCTAGCTCATAGAGAAAGGGATATTAATCTTAAATACTTAACAAAATGGAATCAGCCAGTGAATGCATTATCTAATATCTCAATTAATGAACAAACGAGGGTGGTTAGTTTAGTACTAAAACTAATACACCCAACAAATTTATAACGCGGTTCAATTTTGCATCATAACTTGCAAAAATAATTATGTACTCGTACATGTGTCTTTTACTTCTCTGAGACTGAATAACGCTATCAGTGAGACGTTTAATAATGGTATAGGTGAATGAAAATAAACTTTTTATGAAAAATGATGCAGTTCTCTTTTATCATTCCTTCGCAAGCTATCCAATACCAGTGAGTAAGGCGCGGGCGCGACCGCACCAAAAGCCAATTCGATTTTTAATTTACCTCTCGCAATCTCTAGAAGTTTTGCAATCTTTGACCACTTTAATACTTATTACTTAATCCAGTCTATTAAGTTCCGTTGTAATGGCAAAACTTATTTGTTATTCTGTTACAAGAAAAATATAACACAGTAGCTAATTGGAATGGCACACTTTCTGTCGATATGACATTGCTTAACGATTGTTTGTTAACGACAATGTTTATTTATGTTCATATATAGGTGTTAGTTGTGTTATTTTTACAATACAACAGTCTACAGCTACAATAATTATAAACAAGACGTAACAAGTAACAAACGGTAAGCTTTGGAATTAATAGAATTTGCGCGTTAAATGGAATATAAGTTCGAATTCAAATTCAATAATCTTTATTCAAATAGTCCTTTAAAGGCACTTTTGATGCGTCAATAATTTACATAGTAGTGTTTTGATGGTGATAACTACATTCGTAAACTTAAAACTAAAGCTATGAAGGTTCCAAACGCGCCCCAGTCTAAGAAGCTTACAACAAACTTTTTTTTTTCGTTATCACCATCTCACATAATCAATAATAAATTATAGTACCTATGTAGATAGAGCAATTCACACCCAAGCTTTTTTATCGTTGATATAATCCTTAATTTCGCTAAAAGATCGTCATTATTATCATCATCGTAATTAAAATTCCTTCTGACACAGATTTTATATTAACAGAAGATATCCTTATCGGACACTAATATGTGAACAAATAAATTTTTCATTTCATTTCAACAGACCATTGCTTGAAACACCCCGCCCTCGTAGATGAGAGAGTTATTAAGCGTAGAAAACGATTTTTATCATATTTTGTTACTGATAATGTTCGGGCGTGATCATCGGTCAACCAACTAAAGTCAACTTTGGTCAACGTTGGATAACCAGCGCTGTCGCAGCTTGTTTATAAGGTGCACTAGTCTCACGAAATAACATGTCAATCGAATAAAAAATGCATGAGCCAGGCCGTTTATAGAGTAAATAGAATCAACTATAAATCTATAGTGATTTCGAGACCACACAAAGTTTTGTAGCATAGGAAATTTTATTGTGAAAATTACATGTCACACGTTTGTATGAGGGAGTATTGGCATTTGGCCATTTGGCGTCATTATTAAATAATGAGGATATCATGATCGCCCACAGCGAAGCAGATCCTCTCACGTCAACATGTTAAAAATGAACAATCGCATTCCGTATGCACGCATCCTTAGCTTAATTTCTGCTCCAAATTAAACGAGCTCAAAAAGTTTAAACATTTTTGTCCCAAATTATAGATACTGTGGTACTTAGGAGTAGTACCCCAGTATATACTTAGCTTTATAACATTTTTATAATGAATCCCTACATTAAACTACCTACTTCATTGCAAATAAGTTATCTTTTGCAAGTTAGCATTTGATATATGTTTTTATACGTTAGCATTTGATATTTTTTAAGGATGAAGATTTTCCATTTTCGTGGTGTACAGTAAAAGTGTGTAAATAAATAAATAAAATAATTAATAAGATTTTTTCGGGCAACCGTGTAAATATAGAAATGACCACATACCAAGGTTCCTTAGTGTAAAGATCGAAATTTCTACTTATATTAGATCGCGTGTAAATAACTTCAACTTGTATGGAATAGATACAGCGCCATCTATTGTGTAACAGATAGTTTGCAATCAATTTTACACAAATTTACATCATTTTTCGAATAAGTGAAGTGAGAATCGTGCACTCAACTCCGATCTAAAAGTCACCTAACGAGCTATGGGAAATAATATGGCAGTTTCCGTGAAGGTTCTTTAACAGCATAATCCATATGGGAACTAAGATCGCTGACATAGAACAATACATGTGTGGTTTCATGTCGTGATTGCTATAGGTTAGAGCCGAAAAGCACTAAAGAAGTGTAGAAGTGATTTTATGCAAGCAGAGTGTTGATCGCGCTGCAGCACTATGGACTCACAATGTAAGAAAATGTGGTGGGAGTAGGATTGGATAGACGAAGACTTAAAAGAAAACTTGTGAATAGGTAAAGGCGTTGGTCACGCCGCCGCACTATGGACTCACAATGTAAGAAAATGTGGTGGGAGTAGGATTGGGTAGACTAAGACTCAAAAAAATACCGGTGAATAAGGAAAGGTTATTTCCAACAGTAGTAGACGTGTGATGTGATTATTTGGTTCAAATATACAACGCAATTTCGAATCCGGCCCCGTTCAGCCGTGGGCTACCCAAATTCCGTGCACCGCACCGGGCTTTTTGTGCAAGTCCTTATCTTCAGTCATTATGTAAAAAATACTTTATACTCATTTATAACTTGCATTAACTCCGCCAGTAGTTACAGGGTCCAAGTTTGTCCGAAAAATTGACAATACTTAAGGTGAAATCGCCCGGAATATTATCAGAAAACGGATCGTGGCCGCTCTCAATTTTCCACCGTCATTAACGCGCAATTCCTCAAAGATGTGCCTCTGATGTTCGTGAGAAATTTACTTTGTAACAGGATCAGGGTAGTACAAAAAAGTACCGCGCGTGTCGACGGCAGCCGTCCTGACTACTTGTCCGTAAATTATGGTTAGTTTTTGGGCACGCTCGCGCAATGCAGCCTCACTGCTTCTCGCCTCCCCCCGCCCCCGCCGCCTGCCCTGCTGCCCTGCGCCGACCCGGTCACAGACCTCGCATCAGTCAGTCAATCTCGACTACTTATCCGACCGCACCGATCCCTTATATTAATAATTTTTCCCAAAAAACCTGCCGCAATAAAGATCCTATCTTTCTGGCTGGAGCGAGGCGACGCTTTCGAAAGTTTAGAATTGACAAACCGATATCGCAACTTTACATTTATCGAAGCATGTATTTTGACTACCGACCGTTCATTGTCCCGCCAAAATTAATCTCGAGGGTTTAGCTGCGTCACAAAGGCAGCGTGCCGGCGCGTACGGCGACTATTACGAGCACCACTTTATAATTACCTTTTTAAATAGTTTTTTCAGTCACTCAACATATTAAAACGTCAATGTAAATAACTTGTTAGCCGCAATCTCATTTCTGGCCGATTGGATATTACAATAGTGTACGTGATTTGAGAAAGGTAACGGTGCGACGCTTTATCCGCGAGGTGGAGCCCATTAGTCGGCACGGGCCGCCGTGCCCGAGCCGTGTCCAACCGGCGGGCACCGGACCGACCGGCAGATACACTTACGTATATCGAAATCGATTCGTTAATCAAAACGTAGATTAATCTTCCCGACTCTATTACACAGCAATTCAAATATTCATGCTCACTTTGAACAGATGATCGGTCGGCACCGCAAAAAACGGCATATTACAATATCTTTAACTCAATCGGGCTCCGAGCAACAAGAGCAAGAGTAGCTTATTGCTGTTCGTGGGGCAAAAAATATGATACTTCACTTGAAAACCATGAAAAAATGATCCGCGTCAAATATAGATCGATTATATTATCACAATGGATACTAGTGCGCGTGCCTAGTAATTAGATCTGACTGAGCGCATTGTGCCCGAATCCAAGGCAAATTGAACCACGCAATATCTCACCTGACGCAGCCGGCGTACGAGTGTAATAGCGCGGACTTATCCACTATAAACTCTGGCTTTTTGTGCCGCCAGTTTGGCACGCGTCCACTTTCTATGTACCGAGGTGGAGATGTAATTTGTCGGCGGTTTTTTGTCGAAGAGTCATCGTCACCTTGGGTAACGGTGCTCGATTTGATAAGTGAGGTTGGAGGCAGATTGGCGTTTCGTATTTACACGAAAGTTTCGAGGCTCCAATAAGCAGTGTTGTAACATTTAGCGCCTCTTGCCCTATGGAAATATTGGATTGTCTCCAGGCACAGTTATTACAGTGTCAATATAAAAAATAAACATGGATTTTTTTTAACAAATCATCACGTCTAGTCTTGAGCCATGTTAAAAGTTGCGATGTTAAATTTCTTGACGACCTCCGTGGCGCAGCGCGTTTGCCGTAGCATTATAAAATTTGCAATCCTGGGTTCGATTCCCGGCTCGAGTCTAGTCTGGTGACAGGCTTTGACCATGGCAAGTTACCCTACCGACAAAGACGTGTTCGCTAAGTGTGTGTGGCTAAGCGATTTAGCGTTCTGGCACGATGTCGCATAAAAACCAATTAGGAGTATGGGTTTACGATATCCCTAACAGGTTTAGCACGCTATCATCGCTAGACTGCACCATCCCTTCCCGCAGGTGAATTTGACGTCAAAAGCTAACTACTCGTAGTGGAATAAAAAATAAAAAATTATATTGGAACGCTTTGTCATTCAATTTTTCCAGTATCTCGACCACGAGAAAAGGCATTACGCTATCTTGTGCCGTTACTCTGCCTCTATGTATATTCTACTATTTAACTTCGATATTTCACATCTGCCAGGCAACCTGTGACGGCCATCTTTTTTCCGTATCTTTAATTCATTTTTCATCATTCCTGCTAAGTTCCGTTATAACTTGATAATTATGTCTGGTTGATCAGATAAGTCGAGTGACCTGGTTGAGCTATGGTTACCCCCTATCGGTAGCTGGATGACCTAGTATAGTTTTTTTTATCGTAGATAAATCCTCAGGGTTACCTCTGCGCACGGGGCGGCATAGAGGTTAAGTCGGGCTCCTACTGGCTAAAACCCCTACGTGTTCCTACTCACCGCTGAATGTAGGACACGCTTCATATAGTATATATGTATATAATAGTATTAATAAAATCATGATAGCTTTAATTATGCAAATCATTACAGGCATCTTTCATAGATGCCTGTAATGATGTAGATGCGTTCATATATAATTTTTCTTTTCGTTATTTTAATTTATGAGGTGTTGGTGATAACTACTCTCGCCAACTTAAAACTAGAGTTTAGTGGGTTCCGTTCGTGCCTAGGCCCAAGAAGAACTATATATATAGTAGTATGTTTGGCTTTTAAATTGCCCTAGTACCTACAGCAAATTAAGCCACGGTATTGGTCATAATTACTTACATATCTTACATCCGTGTTACACATTTAACACCAACCCGCATTGTAGCATTGTGGTGGATCCGAACTCTATAATCCCTATGGCAGAGGAACCCTGTAGCCTACAATAAGTCATCCTTAAAAACTACTCAACCGATCGTCATGAAACGTAGTGTACATATTCTTGGAGGTATTAGAAGTAACATAGGATACTGTTATATATAAAAAAAAGAAACATAAAAAAAATGTTTTGTTAAAATATAGTTATCATATTGATTCATTTCTATTGTAATGATCTCTGATATTTTTTAATGGCTTCACTTTTTATTGGTGGTCCTTTGCAAGAGTGCACCAGACTTTCGGCCAGCAGAGGGAAGTGGCGAATGCTTGTGAGGCGCATAACATCTGACCTCAAAGACATTGATTCGTGATGACCACGACCGCTCTGCAAAGAGTGTAACGACGAAGAAGAAAAAGATTGGCTGCAATCTTTTTCAAGTAAAAGCCAGTTTGAAATAATTATCAAATTTATATTTCTACAAAGACGTCATTTTATAAATTAACATTATCGCCATTAGGTAATAGTAACTGGAGTTATCGCCGGAACAATAATCCACGTTAATGGATTAGCACAAGCGAATTATAATTTATAAATACGCTTATCGCTTCGGAGTCGAATCGAGTTCTGCGATTACGTTTCTGTTATGTTTTTATTGGTCAGTAGTTTTTGAACGTAATGATGGTATTGTTTGATTTTAATTTAGTTTCTCTCATATTTTAGTTGTTTCGCAAGCAGTATTTTTATAATTTGTTGCTGACTAGTTTGTGATTTGAAAGCTTATAATATTTACTATTGTAGTTATCACCATCAAATCCTAAGTAAGCACCTTTGCGCAAAAGTACCTTTTAAAAGATTATTCGAATAAAGATTATGATTAATTGATTGGTTGATCGATAATAATAATAACTAACTTGCAACAGCGTTTAAGTTTGAAATTAATAATAATTAACTTTTGTATCGTTATGTAAGGCGAAAGGCCTTTCTCAACAGTGGTGGATTCGTCAGCTGGGGATGAAAGGCTGGATGAAACAAGCTGATCGGATTCTAATAAAACATATATATGCCCCTTTCTTATTATAGTGGTTTGTTTTTCAAGATTTAAAATAAAGAACGTTTAATTTTAAAATAATATTAATAACACTTAATTGGTTAACATAGCTTTCCGGAGATATTTTACAGGAAATATATATCATGGACATTTCAAAGGAAAAGAAATTGCAGTTAAAAGTTAAAGTTTTTTTTTTGATCCACTAGAAGTTAGCCCTTAATGGCAATCTCACCTGATGGTAAGTGATGATGCAGTCTATGAGTAGTGGGCTAACCTGTTATGGTAAACCCATACTCCTAATTGATTTCTACGCGACATCGTGCCGGAACGCTAAATCGCTTAGCGACACGCCTTTGTCGGTAGGCGGAGGTCTTCAAGCTAATAATTGCAGTGTAACAAACACACTTAACAACAAACAAACATACATACAAACTTTCGCATTTACAACACTAGCTTGATTCCGATAAAGTAGACATTATTATTAGCATCTTGTTCAACATATATCAAAGATTTATAAATTACTTTTACATCCGCCAACTTTCATAAATCCATCTCTAAATCCTATCATTTAATCTACCTGAAGTGTTAGTTTCTAATCACATGCCAACTATGTATTCAAAAGCGTATCTTTTGATAATAATCTGGACCGTGTAGACTAGATACCGTGTAGACGTTATGTAGTAATTACAATTTTGTAACTGACTATATACCTGTAATAGTTATCAAGTAGATATAACACATTTATTTATCAAATTCATCATCATCATCATCATCATGATCAACCCATTCTAGGCTCGACAAGGGTTTGGCCATATGCGGATTGGCAGACTTCACGCCATTGAGAACATTATGGAGAACTCTCAGGCGTGCAGGTTTCCTCACGATGTTTTCCTTCACCGTTGAAGCTAGTGATATTTTAATTGCTTAAAAACGCACATAACTCCGAAAAGTTAGAGGTGCGTGCCCGGATTCGAACCGCCGACCTCTGATTAGGAAGCTAACGTCCTAACCACTAGGCTATCACAGCTTTGCAAGCATGCAATGTGTTCCCCGGGCGTTCAGCAAATCCAGCGTGAGGTTTGCCGTCATGGTTTTTAGTCTGGGTATATCCCTCCGATACAGAGTGGGGGGGGGGGGGGGGCAAATAACCTGCCCTATCAAGGAGTTAGCTATAATGCTTTTCCACCTCGATCTTTTAAAAAAAAAAAAGGTTTATACGTGTGCTAACCTTGCTAAAAGAAACATTTCCAAAATACGCGCTTACAAACATACCCCGAAACTTGATACATTCATAATATTAGTCAATATATTTATATAACTTTATTTAGTATCTACCCTATACATTTATACGAAAAATAAAATATGTATGTACCTAGTAAATGTTTTTTTTTATCCACTACAAGTTAGCCCTTGACGGCAATCTCACCTGATGGTAAGTGATGATACAGTCTAAGATGGTAGCGGGCTAACCTGTAAGGGGTATGGTAAACCCATACTCCTTTCGGTTTCTACGCGACATCGTGCCGGAACGCTAAATCGCTTGGCGACACGTCTTTGTCGGTAGGGTGGCGACTAGCCACGGCTGAAGCCTCCCACCAGACCAGACTCGAGAAGGGAATCGAACCCAGTACCTCCAACTTTTTTATAATCTGACAGCGCACGCGCTGCGCCATAGAGGTCGTTTCGCCTGCGAAGTCAACGGCGCGCAACGGACTTAAGCGTCTTAAAGAATATGCAGCACGTCTGTAATTTTTTTATTCCGAATTTACAATACTGTAAATTAGGCACACAATTAGATTACAATGTTAATACTTCAGAAGTAATTTCGTCCGCGCTCGCCGTTGGATACGCCGTGGCTACGCTGTGTGAAATGAATTCTTTACACAAGTTATCCGCATCTGTAGAAAATAGCCTCATACGCAGACTACAGGAAAACCATAGACAGAAAATAGACTCGTTAAATTTCTTATAATGTCACGCAAAATTAAGGTGAGAATGAGTTAGAAGTTTGACCGCTTTGTTTGTCTGACATATTTCATGTATGGATTAAGAATACATATTATGAATTGATAATATGGATGTTATCAAAAGAAAGAGTTTATATTCAAACTAACAACACCCGTTAGAAGTCGATTCCAGTTGGATAGTGACAAACAGTGGCCAGTATAATTTAATTTTCCAGTATACTAAGTTTAAAATAATCCTCCTGATAGATAGATAGATAGAAACTCTTTATTGCACATACATTTAAAGAAACAACATCACGGAACACGTAACATATGAGTATGCAAAGGCGGTCTTATTGCTTAAGCAATCTGTAATTGCGACCTGATTACAAATGTGAGAAAGAGATTGTTTGATAATTTAATGTAACGATGGAGCAAAGTTTTAACTTGTTTTTATATTGTTTTAATACTTTTTTAACCTAATATATACCATATTGACTTATTTTTACATACCATATTAGGTTAAAAAGCCGGTACATAATAGCTAATAAAAAGAGCTAAATTTTAATTCAGTTAAGTTGCACCTGAAAAAACTGTTATATATAGATTTTTGGGCCAGACAGACTCGCGGGCGTGCCTTTAACAACCGAACAAAGTCTCAAATTCTGATCAAAGGGAAGTAATTATAAATAAGGTGAGTTATTTCTGCAAAGACCACCTACCTATCTCGAGTCTGCCGCCCAAAAATAGTGTCTACAAAACCAATCAGTGTTTCATGTCTCCCGACTGATATAGTGATTCTAGCCAAAATAGGTATAAACATTTTCTGTATCTTATGTTTATTATATAGATACGGGCAGGATTAATTATTTGTTCGCATTTATTACTTATATATGTAAAAAAAAAAAATTGTGCGCCTACCATGTCTATTTCTCCATGATCCAAGATTGACTGGTAGAGAATACTTTCAGCATTAAGTTCGTGTTATGTACATTTTCTTTGTGCAATAAAGTAAAAAAAAAATGCTTTCAAGGACCGCCTACCTGCCTCTAGTCTTTGGCCTCATATTATTGTCTACAAAACCGATCAGAGTTTTTCATTTCTCCGCCTGATACTGTGGTTCTCGCCACTCACGCTTCCCGGTATTATTAATTGTTTTTACGACACAAATTTGGATGGAACGTTACACAATTATTTTTGGGTTTTGTGATAAACTAACAGCACGTCTGCGGCACGGGCTGTCTGCATTATTTAATTTCGCATTACACTTCGCTTATTCCATCTATCAATAGTCCTTTAAAAGGAACTTTTGATGCGTCAATAATTTACAGATGAGTGGTGATAATTACATTCGTAAATTTAAAACTAAAACTATGATATATTATTGAGAACATGCTGTAACTACACTCATCATAACAACCCTTAATCGATTGATATCCCACAGCTGGGCAAAATTTTTTCTAATATCGGATGGTATAAAGTGCCCCGAAGCACGAGAGTTAAATAACGCCAATTTCTCTTACTCCGAAATTGTATTTAGTATAGTTTGAATAAATATGCGTATTTTTTCTAGAATAAGTAGTTATTAAAAATAATATTTGTAATCTTTAGTGCAAACTAACTTAATATAAATTAAATTATAAACTATAAACGTTAAGATTTCCTTTTGTAAATTATTTCAAAAAACCTTTATTTATTTTTTAATTCACTGCAAGTTAGTCCCTGATCTTACAAGGTGGTAAGTGATGATTGAAAGTGGTAGCGGGTTAAAATTGCTAATTATTTCTAACTTTATTATGTATGTGTGTTAATAACTCTTAATACGTCTTCAAAATTACTAAATAAAATCCATTAATTTTAATTGTATTTTTTTTTAATGCAAATTAAATAGGCAGCATTGTTTAAGTTTTGTTAATTCCCTAATAGGATTGGGTACAACGATAATTTGTCCCGACCCTGATAGGTCATGAAAGTATCCTGGTTTTGTTTCAATCGTTCTCCGTATTTTACATATTCAGTGATGGTAGCTACATCTTGGTAAGTGATTACTTATATTAATTAATTACCATACAAATTTATAATTAGCATTCCAAACTGGAAGTCAATCGAGTTCTATTAGCTAAAACCACATAATATCTAATCGCTTAAGATGCATTCTTGTAGTTAATGGTGCTAACTCGGCACACAAATCCTGAACTAAACTGACAGGTCTTCAAAAATTTCCGTGCTTGTTACATTTTATAAAAGTATTTTTACATACACTTTGGGAAAACTTATTTATTAAAATTTCATGCTTTTCACAATGACGGTATTATATATATGGCACAAAGTGGTTTAGATTAAAAAAGGACCATACGGCTCTGTTCTTATTTTGTGCCAAGCCAAATGGTTCAAGCCCATAATTTCATCATCATGATCAACCCACTGCCGGCTCACAACAGAGCACGGGTCTCCTCTCAATATGAGAATAGTTTGGCCATAGTCCACCACGCTGGACGTGTGCGGATTGGCAGACTTCACACGCCTTTGACGCCAACTCTCAGGATGTTTTCCTTCACCGTTGAAGCAAGTGATATTTTAATTGCTTAAAAACGCACATAACTCCGAAAAGTTATAGATGCGTGCCCGGTTCGAACCCCTCTAATTAGGAGGCTGACGTCCTAAACACTAGGCTACACGTTCTATGGCTCTCCATATGATCTATCCTATTATATGTGTCTATGCTGGATGTTTTCCGAGGGATAGAATCCGTAACGTTGACATCCGTAGGAGAATCAAAGTAACCGACATAGCCCGCCGGATTAGCAAGCTGAAGTGGCAATGGGTGGGCCATATCTCACGCAACACCGACGGCCGTTGGGGCAGACGTGTTCTGGAGTGGAGACCGCGTACCGGAAAGCACGTCGTAGGATGACCTCCAGTCCGCTGGACCATCGATCTCAAAAGGATCGCTGGTAGCGGGTGGATGAGGAAAGCGGCGGACTGAGTGTGGTGGCTCTCGGAAAGGCCTATATCCAGCAGTGGACGTCTATGGGCTGACTATATTGAACAAGTAACGAGTAAGCACTGATGAGGTCTAGGTTGGAGCGCGCTTGCCTAGAAAATGCCTATTCTTACTTACTTAGGAATGTCTTTGGTTTATCCTAAACCGTATTATCACTTGCTACCAGATTAAATATCGGCTTCGTGCTTATTTGTATCATATAGATACCTATAAAACGTAGTTAAGATCGAGCAGAAAACACGAAAAATAACACATCTTGTCTATGGGCGACTAGATTGAAAAAACAGTTCTAATTTAAACTTATCCACAAACATATAAACTTCAATGTATAAAGAATATAATATATTGACCCATCAAGAATGTTTTCTAATGGATTATTTGAATAAAGTTTATGTATGATTGATTGACGAAGCTGTGATAGCCTAGTGGTTAGGACGTCCGCCTCCTAATCAGAGGTCGGCGGTTCGAATCGGGGCACCCACCTCTAACTTTTCAGTTATGTGCTTTATTAAGCAATTAAAATATCAGTTACTTCAACGGTGAAGGAAAACATCCTTGCACGGCTGAGAATATGACAGAGTAAAAAACTGTGATATTTTCAACTATTATCACAAAAACATAAACGTCAATGAATAAAGAATATAATATATCAAACGCATCAAAAGTGCTTTTTAAAGGATTATTTGAATAAAGTTTATGATTGATTAATATGTGCAACTAAATAATGCGAATTTAGTCGATGCACTTTATTTGTTCTGGATAACTGTACCCGTAGTTCATTAGATACAACTCACTGACAACAGGCATAATTACATAGGGACGGAAAGAGATAGCCGTGGAGGCTTAGTAAAAAAACTATGTACTAACCAAACGTTAACTGGCTACCAGCTGCGTTAAATATATGTATGACAAACTAGTTCTCCATATAACGTGCAAGGGCGTCATATAATGCAGCATATACCGACGTAATAATATTTAACACAGGTGGTTACACTACATATTATAACACAAAGAACCCCGCACCTATGACAATGGTTGTTAAAGAATAATTATCATTTATTATCCGTCTTGCTTCTTATATTTTTTCTTTGGTCAGAATAATTCTCTATCGAAGAAGATTCTTTGCACAATTTTTGCCTATTTTCATGAGATTATTCTCTGAGTTATGGCTAGTATGGTTATATAGTAGTGTTCTCAAAGGTGTGTGAAGTCTGCCAATCCGCACATGGCAAGCGTGGTGGACTATGGCCAAACCCCTTCCGATATTGAGAGGAGACCCGTGCTCTGTAGTGAGCCGGTAATGGGTTGATCATGATGATGATGATGCTGTAGTAGGTAAATTGTTAAGTAAGATTTTTTATAATCGTCCGTAATTTCGCTTATCTTCTAACTCCCGCATATAATCAGTGCTGCAGCTTGACTGGCTATTTATATTTATTATTATTAATAAAGAAAGAAAAAGGATTATCGACTTGGATAGAATAAGAAATAAAATAATATTAATACTAATTGATACAAATAAAACTTTTTTTTTCTTTCTTTCTTTTAAAATAATATTCACGCCGACTGGATGCTTCGTTTAAACTTAGTGTTATTTGAAAACATTTTATAGAGAAATAGTTCTTAAGAGTGTAATATTAACGAAAAAGTATTGCAAGAAATACTTTTATTCATATGTTAAAATAAAGGGATTTTTGGCTAGTTAATTATGTGTACATTATAAATTAAAACAGTCTTAAAGTAAACTAAGCAGTTTTAACTGGCGAATAAACCTACAGGTAACCGCAGAAAATAATAAATAACTGCCTCTTTAGTTGGTACATACCCGGTATATTTGACTAATGATCACGCATCTTAATTTCGATTTCCGGATAATTTCAAAATTATATACCTCATCAGAACAAAATCATCAACATAGCTCTTGTAAATAGGTGCGAGATATAATAAAAAATATTGTTAAACTATCAGTTAAACAAAAACATCCATCAAAACCGGTTCGATATCTGATTGACAATCGAATAAACATAGCGATTTTACAACCTACTTAAATTTGTCTTCGTTAACCATCATATATAAACATATAAAATTTGCATGTATAAAATATATATTTAAATTTACTAGATTCGTTCGATGACTCACTAACTTAATCCAACTCATATAAGAATAATTAACGCAATTAATAGAAATATCTAAAATTGCATTAATACCTAAGTATTTTACTGAACGCATCGCGGGGAAGGATCTACGTTTTCAATCTCTATCCCTATTAAAGATGAAAACTATTAATAAAGCGGAAAAATGTAAAACAGTTTTTATTGATTTTATATTTTAAGAATACTTACGTAGGTTTTATAAAAATTACTTGATGTGAGTTTAAAACTTGACCATCTTTTGTTAGAGTAAAAACTATAATATAATCCACGCGGCAGACTTATACACAATGCTATGCGTAATTACATAGCGAGGGTTGATTGTGGCAATGCTACCCATGCGAAACCGGGGTGAGACAGTTGTCTATAAAACGAACATCACTCACCTCACCTCAAGAACTAACTGTCCGTCTGTTTCATAATAATTTAATGATCATAATGATGACTTAATCAACACCGTATCTCGAAACTAATTATTTGTTTTTATTTTTGCCATTCTGTCTGTTTAGGTAAAAATTCAAAACGACTCCAAAATTTAGACCGGACTTGCAACGATAGAAATGCTCTTATCCAGTTTTTATCATGGATATTCTACCGTAACAGGATAAAGTCCATAAAATTTTTATTCTGTTGCGCCTGCGTGCTAAACCATTCCCGTAAACCAGCCACCAGGCGAGCAACACTTTGGGGTTAAGTCACTAAGAGACCGATATAATCACCTAGGACGCATCATTTACGATTACTGCCTAAAAACCGGTAACTTCATGTAAACGTAAACTCCCACGTAAAAAAGGTAACTTCATGTAAACCCAGGTGTTTTTCCATCTAAAAGTTTTATGCAAACTCATCGCTAAAGGGGTGAAATGGGGTTGAAAAATTGTGCCAAGTTTTATAGTCAGGTTATATTATAAGCTGATAAAGTCGCATATAAATTATGTTCATTATTAATAGTCAATAGGGAAGAAGCGCTATCGCTATCTAAAATAGGTACTTAGTTAAGTACGTACCTATATCTATTAATCGGCCCTATTAAGTCACGGATGGCGTTACTTAGTCACGCTTAAAATTCTTCACACAAAACGCATTCTTTAATGGACTTTTTCTTCTTTAGTTTAATGAACTATAAAATTGGAGCGGACAGTTTACATAAAACTAGCCAACCAAGCATATTTTATGAACCCGAAACGGTGTCACATAGTCAATTTACTTCGAATATATTAATATTATTTACTATATTAATGAAGCAGTGATAGCCTAGTAGTTAGGGCGTCAGCGTTTAATCAGAGGTTGGCGGTTCGAAACCGGGCACGCAAACTAACTTTTCGGAGTTATGTGCGTTTTTAAACAATGAAAATATCACTTGCTTCAACGGTGAAAGAAAAACGTCGTGAGGAAACCTGCACGCCTGAGAACTCTCAGAGTTCTCAGGCGTGCAGGTTTCCTCAAAGGCGTGTGAAGTCTGCCAATGCGCAAATGGCCAGCGTGGTGGACTACTGCCAAACCCTTCTCATATTGAAAGGAGACCCGTGCTCTGTAGTGAGCCGGTAATGGGTTGATCATGTACTATCTTAATGTATTGGTTTAATTTATCCTTAGCTTGTATGTTTATATCGACGCCACCACACCTCCATAGGCTAGAGATCGTCCGTAAGTAAGTCCTAAGTGTTACGCCAATTTTAATCAAAAAATAAAAGCTCGATTAAAATGGAACTCTCTGATTTAATGTAATCATAAGTCAATTTATATAAATCCTAGATGTTACCTTTGAAATAAATCTCAAGTTTGCCTTATCAAACTGTCTAATCTAGATTAGATAGATAGATAAAATAGTTTGTAAAGATATAGTTTAATTTATTTAACTAAGTCGATACTGCAATACTGTTGTTATTCAATATCTATATATTATAGGCAAAGCAGCATACATCTGATTTAACCTGGTCCGTCTGCCTCTATGTTATAAATGTCAAATAAGATTACCGGTTAGTGTATAACCAACTGGCGTTACAGATGTAGGAACCTTCTAAAAAAGTTAACCTACTTCATTTAATTCAATTGTTAATTAATTTATCCCACCACAGAATTAATAAAAAACACAGTAAGAATATAATTACGTGTGGTTCTAATAAAGTTTCTATGTTCGAATGTTTTGGTCCCACATCTCGTACGTATTGAATGTATCCGACTGAAATTTACATTGAACATGACATGAACAACATGAAATTTACAATTGCTAACAAGTCGTCAAATATCCTAAGTTAAAAATTAACGCATCGATACATTTTATACCGCGAAAAAGAAAAACTGAAAGTCGCATCGAAAACGTTGCAGGCAGACCTATCAGTCTATTTTATATATAGATTGTCTAACTTAACTGATTATTTCTCTTTAAGGACGTACCTATCTAGCTAAAAATTAATTGGTTTTTTTCTCGCTTATTTGTAAAATA
This sequence comes from Lasiommata megera, assembly GCA_928268935.1. Lineage (NCBI taxonomy): Eukaryota > Metazoa > Arthropoda > Insecta > Lepidoptera > Nymphalidae > Lasiommata > Lasiommata megera. Next base: position 6,104,471 of record OV743308.1, on the reverse strand, counting down.
TGAACAAGTGCACAGAAAGTTTCTCATTGCCAAGCTATATACAATACTTTGACAATAAAAAATGATAACTTCATTAAAATCAATCTGAATTATATCGAACGACCTTGCCAAAATATCGATCACTATTGTTCACATTAAAATTTCAATTATGTATGTAAGTGTTTCATTATATTTATGCAAATTTTGCTTATCAAGATGAACTTGGTCATAGTACCTAACTACCTACTTTATTGTCCGAGTAAAATAATTAAGCGAGCCATGTCTTAGTGATATAACATCACAACTTTATTTATTTATTCTTCCAATTTTAATAAGCCTTTTAACAAAATTACAACTTATTTTTAACTACCACTTCCTTTTTCTTCAAAACTACCGTAAGTGTTTTAAATATTTATTATATACTTCATAAATAACATAAGTTATTGGAATTAAGAAACATAAAAATAATAAACACACAAAAATATATAGTAGGGTAGGAAAAAACTGACCTGTGAAAGATCGCTCGGAACCTCCGACTTGGCTGTGTTGGCCGCAGCCCATGCCTCAGCGAACGTCTCCATAGCACTCTGAAAGTCCATCTTGTCCATTCACGACATCAACATGCCGAAAATTCACACATGGGCCCGATACGGCGACGGGGAACAGCGACTCAACACGTTCGCTCCAGCCGGCCGGCGGCGCGCAACTGACGGCCGGCCCCGCCCAGCGAACCGCCCGCGTCGAGAAAAACCGATACGATCCGAGCCTCCCGTTTCAGCGCTTTTCTTTTTTAAGCCGCTATTTTAACGAGTTTTTTTCACCCAAAGCCCGGCCCACGGTGGTGGTTGGGCGGCCTTCGGATTATTTACACTTGTAATTCACAGATTGCCACACTGATACTTAATTTGTTGTGCCGAGAGGGTGATAGGCGTTATCTTGTTACGTGATTACGCGGCGCATCGAGATAGGCGTCTTCACCTCGGATCTAGTTACGCGTAAGACAATGCGCTCATTCTTCTGATTTATCGCGGTGCCTCATTTAATTGTACTAAATGGCTAGGTAAATTATAAGACACCGTCGAAATTAGTTTGAATTTTTGTCGTTCATTACTTGGAATATGGTGGTCGCAATTTAAAAGGCTATGAAGGAGGCTAATTGCAATATCCTAGCCAATGGGCGATGCTGGGAGGCATTTTTATTCATTAAATAAATCACGCCGGCTCTCTTTCAGCGATGTAAGAAAAAATTGTCACCGTTTCGTATAATTTTGTACGTGGTCGTTTAAGCAGCATTACCTTCCGGGGAAGCGGCATTTTATCTTAATTTCTATAGCTTTCGGGATATTAACTGCGGGCTATGACAAATTGTAATGATCGACGCGAGTGGCTTTCGGTGGCTTCCTATGGCTTTCATTACGATGGTTTATTATTTCTTATTCACGCTTTTTTCTTAAACTTTTAATTAAAGACAATTAGGAACGATTCCATCTCGGTCATATGGTTAGATTTGTACTTTAATCAAATCTGTGGAAACCATAGATATTAATTATGTTTTTTGGTAATAAGAAAAAAAAAATATTATTAAATCCTAAGTCCCGTCCTACTTTTGACTAGGCGAAATTGACACACATTCTTTATAAGGTAGATATCATTATTATTTTTATTTGTTATAAATATATTTCTAAATGAAAGGTCCCTACTTTATGTCTTTTCTTAATCCCTAACAATATCATCGTCATCATGATCAACCCAATGCCGGCTCACTACAGAGCACTGGTCTCCTCTCAACGTGAGAAAAGTGCATAGTCCACCACGCTGGCGATGTGCGGATTGGCTGACTCCACACGGCTTTGCGAACATGGCGAAATCTCAGGCATGCAGATTTCCTCGGGATATTTACCTTCAACGTTGAAGCAAGTGATATTCTAATTGCTTAAAAAAGTTAGAGGTGCGTGCTCGGGATCCAACCCCCGACCTCTGATTAGGAGGCGGACTTTCTAAACACTAGGCTATCATAGCTTTATTATATAGTAGGCAAAAAAGGAAGTGAGCTAAACTGAAACATCCCGTTTTAAATCACAGCTACTAGGCTATCATAACCTGTATGCAATATTACCTACATACATCGCGTCGTTAAAGCGAACAAACTGAAATTAGTGTTTATAATTTTAGTAAAGATGGCGCTACTTTCGTACCTACTTCCCTTATAGAGAACAATCGCGGTATTTTGCTTCGGGAGAATCTGTCCCAGTATTGTTTCAGCCACAAAGAAGTCGCTCGATACAAAGACTCCATCGCCCTACTTACCGGGGCTACAGTTAACGGTGATGTTTATTGCTAGCTTTTATTCCACAGACGCTGGTTATTTTAATTTTTTTATGTCACGTCGTAAATGCTCGGGTATGTACACAAATCTTGGAGTAGGTAGGTGCTATCACTCATCTATAGAATATTTTCTCTTCTTTGCCGGATGTGATGAAGATAGAAACATCTTAACATCTACTCGGGTACTGGCAGTAATTATTTTATCTGTTCTATCTTATGAGTGGGTGGTATTACATCTCGCTGCCTCACAGACAACATAAAGGGCAAATGGCCGAACGTAGAAATCGGAAATTTTGGGAAACTTCTCTGAAATCACTCTAGTAGTGCAATAGAGAAAAATATATATTTTTTTTTATTCCCTCAAAAAGTTTAACAAAGGAAGATATAGTTTGTGTGGTAGTCTATATTTTTTCAAATTATAGCTAAGTATGAAAATTATTACCAAGGCTTACGGATAAAACATCAGCTATAGACATTTCAGGATTTATGAGATTCCATCCCCTCCATGGATCCGTGGATGAATGGGGGATGAATGCTTGTAAGGTAATCCGTAGTTTCTCAAGATAATTGAAGAAATAAATATTTGTTCATTAAGAAATTTAATGCAAAGATTAAAGTTAGTTCATAAATCCATCGCTTTAAGATTTGGAAAATATATTTTTCCGATTACAGATTTCTAAAAATGAATTATTTATCTCCAGATTTGTTCGGCCTCAGAGGGTATATATTACAATATTTAATTCACTATTATAAACTATAATCACCATGATCAACCCATTACCGGCTCACTACAGAGCACAGGTCTCCTCTCAATATGAGAAGGGTTTGGCCATAGTCCACCACGCTGGTCATGTTCGGGTTGGCAGTCTTCACACGCCTTTGAGAACATTATGGAAAAATCTCAGGCGTGCAGCTTTCCTGACGATATTTTCCTTCACCGTTGAAGCAATTGATATTATAAATTTTTAAAAACGCACATAACTCCGAAAAATTAGAGGTGCGTGCCGGATTCGAACCGCCGACCTCTGATTAGGAGGCTGACGCCCTAACCACTAGGCTATCACCGCTTCACTACTAACTATAATCATTAGGCTTCATTGGTAAATTTTTAATGCGTCGAAAAAGTTGATGAACGTTATTTAAAAAAAAAAAGGTTGAATCCCTATTTAGCAAGATAATGTATAGGTACCTACATCACTCACTTAGGTAAGTAACCGTTTTATTGATTCAAGTGACACTGCCAAAGATAGATTTATTAATAAGCACAATTGTACAGAAATTGATAGAAATCATGACAAGCCTATTCCGACGTGGAGGTCGACGTAACCGAACGTGTCACGTGTTGTGAAATTTATTCTCTGTCCTCAAGTCATTGGTCCCCGTTAAGATTACGCAATCCATACGATATCTGTCCACCATATTAAAAGAATCGAACAATATGATCAATCGTAGATGCGAACGAAAACGAAACGTTCGAATGCGAACTTTTGTCTCGGTTTCGGTTTGCGATACGTTATTTGCTAAAATCGTCACGTAACGATAAAGCATTATGCCACTTTCTTTCTAGCCTATGAGAGCGTCATAGCCCAAACAACTAATACGTAATTGTTTTTTAAATCTTTATTTAAGGAGCTTGATCCGGATTAGGATTAAGTCGCTGCGTAGATAAAGCACTCTGTTTACAATTACTTAATAATATTCGAAGCTGTGATAGCCTAGTGGTTAGGACATACACTTCCTAATCAGAAGTCGGGGGTTCGGTTGCGGACACGCACCCACCACGCACCTCTTACTTTTCGACACAGGAGATTTGTTTTACTAGACGTCTGCTATTATTATACACCTAAAAATTTTAAGCGTAAAAGTGGGCGAGTGTAGCATGGAGTGTAGCACAAGTGGGCTACAATATGTCAATACACGCCCCGACGTTTAAGAGTTCAATGCGAGAAGACTTTTATTGTTATTTATTTTCATCTATATTCTGGACAGCAAACAATCACATATAAAAATAACATTAGCACGTAAATTGATTTAACTAAATTATTCGTTTTGCAAAAACAAAGTATTGCACTATTAGATATGTCGGCGCGAAGGAGTTATTAACTTCATTCAGCGGCACCAAAAAAATCAAGAATCCAATAATTACCCACATTTGAACTCTTTAAAACACTAATTAATCATTTCTTTGCTAATCAGTGTAATTAGAAGGTAGCAATCAATTTTATACAAGCATGCTTTGCTATAAATGCGGGTGGTTGTTGCCTTTCGTCGCATTCTCGCTCGAGATGTCGAACCGTTCGGACCTCTTAGTTATTGTTGCAATAAAAGTGTAATCCCAAAAGTTGTGGTTTTAATTACTATAAGCGAAAGTAAACAAAAGCATGGCGTCAGCAATGCTGACGTGACTCTTACTAAAAGCAACTCGGACGCCCTTAATTCGTCAGATACAGTTATTTTTCATTTCAAGGGTTTTGAAGACCTCTGTGGCACAGTGCGTGCGCTGTCGCATTATAAAGTTGGAGGTCCTGGGTTCGATTCCCGGGTTAAATTTGGTCTGGTGGGAGACTTCGGCCTTAGGTTACCACCCTACCGACAAAGACGTATCGCCAAGCGATTTAACGTTCGGGCACGATGTCGCGTAGAAACCAATTAGGAGTGTGGTTTTGCCATACCCCTAACAGGTTAGCTCGCTACCATCCTAGACTGTATCATCACTTACCACCAGGTAGAGATAGCCATCAAGGGCTAACTTGTTGTGTATCAAAAAATATTAACGACAATAACTGTTTTCTCAAAATTATGATAAAAATAAGCTTTTTATTACTAAGAATAGTTTGCTAGAACTATACAATATAGCTAAAAAATGTCGCTAAAAGATACAAGATTTCGTTCGGGTGTTAATTTATAGACAGTTGTTATACTAATATCGTAGGTGTCTTGTGTACATAGATCGTGACTCAGATGAGTGACAATGAATTCAGATTATCTATTAGATTCTTCATCAACGGTGAAGGAAAACATCGTGAGGAAATCATGCCTGAGAGTGCATAGTGTTCTCAAAGGCGTGTGAAGTCTCTCAATCCGCACATGGCCAGCGTGGTGGACTATGGCCAAACCCTTCTCATATTGAGAGGAGACCCGTGCTCTGTAGTGAGCCGGCAATGGGTTGATCATGATGATGATGATTAGATTTTTACTACAAATGCTTCCATTTTGATGAAGGCTTCGTGTCATCGGTTCAGGTTCCCCATCATCAATTGACAGCCTGTAAAAAAAAATTCAAAATTCAAAAATGGTACATTTAGTTAGAGCTAGTTAGTACGTACAGGCTTTTGTGAAGCGTCAACATACTCAATATTACAAATATGAAATTGTTATTACAGATAAAACAAAGGTTTATTAAAAATATAGTTATCGGATTGATTCATGTATTGTGTGTGATACTTAAAGCTTCATTTAAAAGTTTCATGCGAGCGAAGGCGCGGGTAAAAGCTAGTAGACAAAATATTATAAATATTTTATTCATTATTTTAATTCGATTTTTATAATTTCTTCATTTGTTAACTTAGAATTTACCCACACCTACGAGAGTTACGTAGTCTAACGAGAAGCCCACAAAAAACTTACCGATTTATTTATTTTTAAAAAATCATAAAGGTTAAAAGTATCCTATGTCCGTCTTCTGGTTCTAAGCTATCTCCCCACCAATTTTTAGTTTTTATTTTTTTATTTTTTTTATCTTGACAGATTGCTAACTGGTCGTCTCTATACAAAATACATGAGGTGACAGCGGTGATTCCATACCCATTGCACTAACTGTTCGTAAACTATTGAATTTCAAGTCTTCGTCATTCTGATCATGACCATTCCCACCGATGAACGTCTGCTAGACATAAGTATTTTGTGGGAAGTGTAAAAGTCCAGGTCTTGAGACACTTTGACGTCTGTGTACTTAGTTTCTTTTTTCCACTACAAGTTAGCCCTTGAAGGAATCTCACCTGGTATTGATGATGCAGTCTGAGATAGTAGCGGGCTATCTTGTTAAGGGTATGGTAGACCCGTACTCCTAATTGGTTTCTACGCGACATCGTGCCGGAACGCTAAATCGCTTGGCTGGCTTGTCTAAATCTTTGTCGGTAGGGTGGTAACTAGCCACGGCCGAAGCCTCCCACCAGACCATACTCAAGCCGGGAATCGAACACAGGACCTCCCACTTAATAAAGCGCACGCGTAGCGACACGGTGGTCGTCAAAAACAGTTCGGGGTCGACCAACGCTGCATTTACCGGCGCTTGCGACACTTCCGGACCCCAACGCTCGGGTTTCCAAGCTCTGTGTCTGACCCATTGCCACTTCAGCTAAATGACTTGTTCAGAACTTGTAACTTTGGTTCTCTCGCGTTGAGCATAAAAAACACTAGATACTTTAAACGATTTGGCTCTATCTGCAAGACAGATTATGTTCCTACCTATGGTAATAACGAAAAAAACCCCGGCTAAGTTTGTTGTGGGCTTCTTCTTAGACGTGGGTGCGTAAACCTTCTAGCTTTAGTTTTAAGTTGGCGAGTGTAGTTATCACCATTACCTCACGAATTAAAATAATGAAAAATATTTTATATTGTATATGAACGTTTCATTAATGCCTGTAATATGTTTACATGAAGAAAGCTATTTAGTTATTTTATTTTTATAATCTCGAAAAGAATAACTTAACAGTGTCTTATTCAACCAGTTATAATACAGCTTTTCAAATATAGCTAGCAACAGACAGAAAATAATTAGGTAGAGAGCGGATTTATTTTTAACTCTCGTAACATTTTTCGCATGAATTTGATAAAATTGTGTAATCGATCAATAGGCATGATTGCTTCTTACGAATATAATATATTTTGTATCTCGTCATGATATAGGTAGGTAGTATGGGCATGGGTAAGGTTCTGTCTCACGAAGACTGTTTAGAATCAGTAACTAATAATGCAATGCACCGACAAGCATGTCTATAATGTCAATGGATTTACCTTGTTGAGAAAATTCCCCTCTATCTTACGTCATACGGACGTGGGCTACATCCACGGCCTCGGAGACGTACGGACTACTCACCGTCCGACCTCCCCCCCCCCCCCCCGTTATCTCAAACGTCGCCTAAGCCGAGGTTCGGCCTCAAATGAGGCGCCCTTAGGCGGCAGACGTTCCCTTCGAGAAGTTTCTTCGAGTCCTAGGGCTCAAAATTTCTTCTGGCAGAGGTTCTTTCTTAAGCTTTTTGATGACCTCCGTGGCGCAGTGCGTGCGCTGTCGCATTATAAAGTTGGACGTCCTGGGTACGATTCCCGGCTCGAGTCTGGTCTGGTCCCTACCGACAAAGACGTGTTGCCAAGCGATTTTCGCGTTGCGGCACGATGTCGCGTAGAAACCAATTAGGAGCGTGGGATTACCATACTCCTAACAGGTTAGCCCGCTACCATCCTAGACTGCATCATCACTTACCACCAGGTGAGATACCCGTCAAGGGCTAACTTGTAGTGTATAAAAAAAAAGCTCGCCAAACAGCCCGGTTACACTGTCGCAACCAATAGGGTTAGTACAGGTAATAGACAGTCCGAAAAAAAAAATGTTGAAAAACGTCAATCCAAAAACTGTGAAACTAAATTGGACTTAATGAGTTTATCATCATCATCATCATCATCTTCAGAAATACGGAGGAAATTGAGCCTTATGGTCAAATTCGTACGATCCATGTTGGGATCAGTTATCCTGTCACCGACTTAGAGCAAGTTTGCGTCGACTGAGTAGGACTAGTATAGAGCTGTTACAAGTTAGCCTTAGCAAGAGGATACCAAAAAGATTCTCTTTTTCTAATATATTAATAATTGAATTATTAATAGCATGGTTATTGTTATTAAATAACTCGTTTGAACCACGAATCGATGTTCAGTGTCACGAACTCAGTTCAACTAATCGATGCTATAGGTAGATATGTGCCTACTTAGGAAATCTTACATACTATTTGGAAATTACTCCGCTATGTAGGCATTCAATTTAAAATAGAGTTTCGCTCCCATATTGTATCCCATAGTGTAATCTGCCAGATATTAATAGAATTAGATCTAATAGACGGGGCTTAGATTTGTTAATTGTTTGTTCATTTTGACGACCTCCGTGGCGTAGTGCGCGCGCTGTCGCATTATAAAGCTGGAGGTCCTGGGTTCAATTCCCGGCTCGAGTCCGGTCTGGTGGGAGGCTTCGGCCGTGGCTATTTACCACCCTACCGACGTGTCGCCAAGCCGTCAAGGACTAACTTGTTGTATATTAAAAAAAAACAGAAAGAATAACTTTATATAGGTTAGATACCTGCATGATAGGTAGGTACTACAAGTACTTCAACAAAATGTATTTTTTTTAAATTATCAAATAAACCATATAAATATTGGTTGAACGGTAATATTAATTTTTCAACCTCAATAACGAAACAGTTGCCGATAAATAAGTGTACATATGTGCGGAATCTTACGAAGTTTCCATTGGAAAATACTCCGCTATGTTGGCAACGGATTTTACATAGAGTTTTCCTCGCATATCCTAATCCGCCTATATCCCAGATACCAATAGAATCGCGGGATTCAGCATTCGGCGCGACCTCCTCCAATAGAGGGGGGTTAGGTTTATCCTTTATCCGGTAGATTAGGTGCTCTCTGTCTGGCGGGGGGCGGGGCGCGACCACGCCCACCGGTCGATGCGACCACGGCCAGACTTGGCTCATTGTACCGTTATCTATCGGAGACGAAGCACGCTCATCCGGCCGTCACAGATAAGCACCGGTAACTCTGGTTTGTGACGTCACCCGCCTTGGAACACAGACAATCGATGTCTACGCGTAAACAATCGCCATGCAACGTGAATGAACGAGAATACTATGGCAGGCTGGAAATCGAGTTTAATGCTAAGTAGGTTACTAGCTAGGCTCGTGGAGCTAAGCGCTAGAGAAGCAAAGTAGATTTTGTTCTCTTCTATAGAGCAGCTATTAAACTTTCAGCTATCGGTAAAAAACATATAAATCATATCACTATAAAAATCATTCGTAAAAAGAAAAAGTTAAAATCCCACCCACAGTTAAATCAGAAAAACATAAAATTAAAATAACTGCACATCTAAGTAAACTTGACTTAGACTTAATAGAGTTTAAATTATGCACAAGTAGTGAAGTTAGAAGTATCTTACTACCTACACTCATCATGATCAACCCATTACCGGCTCACTACAGAGCACGGGTCTCCTCTCAATATGAGAAGGGTTTGGCCATAGTCCACCACGCTGGCCACGTGCGGATTGGTACACTTCACACGCCTTTGAGATCATTATGGAGAATACTCAGGCGTGCAGGTTTCCTCACGATGTTTTCCTTCACCGTTGAAGCAAGTAATATTTTTATTGTTTAAAAACGCACATAACTCCGAAAAGTTAGAGGCGAGTGCCCGGATTCGAACCGCCGACCTCTGATTAGGAGGCTGACGCCCTAACCAATAGGCTATCACCGCTTCATTGTCACTTACTATCTAATATTTAATGATAACATTTTAAAATTAAGTGTCGCACCGACAAAAAGGTTTGAATCACGCACTTGACTAAGCTAAATTTTGTGGATACTAAATCCCACAACGCTGGTATTCTGTCAATAATAGATAACAGAAGTTCTGTATTTTAAAGTTTAATACAATCATCATCTTTACCTTGCATGGACAGGGTTCTTGCTAAAAAACATTAAATTAATTACTGTAAAGATGTTATGCAAATTATAACACTAACTTAAAAATTAAATCAACAACTAATCAATTTACTTATACATTTTTAAATGAAACTACAAAAATGGAATGGATTTGAATATATTATTATTACATTCTAATTATTTGCTAATCATAATCACATTAATTTTAATTTATTTATTTCTAATCTATTCTACATGCACACTGTAAATGAAATTGTACTATGAAATGCAAGAAATAAAAGGCTTTTTATTTTTTTTATTTATTATTTATTACAATCATCGGGAAAATTAGAAAAGAATTTCCTACGTATCTAAGTTATGAATTGTTATTTAATTTGTGATCTATTCGAAGCATCTATCTTTAGCGGGAATTAATCTGCCGTCGTATTACTTTGTCGAGATAACAAATTCCCTGTCGAAGGGGGTAGGGTGCTTCGCCTCCACCGCCTACAGTAACGTAAAGCCAAATTCATACATTAGACAGCTAAATATAACTTCGTATTCATGACTCAGTTGCTCGTTTAATTAGAATAGGACGGCCACGGTGGCGTAGGTCTGAGGTCCGTGTTTCGATTCCCGTTTGAGTCTAATCTAGTGAGAGGCTTCGGCCGTGGCTATTTACCGCCCAAACGCCAAGCGATTTAGCGTTCCGGCACGATGTCGCGTAGAAACCAATTTTTTTTTTTTTTTAGCCACTACAAGTTAGCCCTTGACGGCTATCTCACCTGGTGGTAAGTGATGATGCTGTCTAGGATGGTAGCGGGCTAACCTGTTAGGAGTATGGTAAACCCACGCTCCTAATTGGTTTCTACGCGACATCGTGCCGGAACGCTAAAATCGCTTGGCGACACGTCTTTGTCGGGAGGGTGGTAACTAGCCACGGCCGAAGCCTCCCACCAGACACAAATGGGATTAGTATGGGTTTACCAAACCGTTATAGATTAGCCCGCTACCATCTTACTTCGCTACTATCCAAGAAAGTGGCATTCTTTATAGGGTTTTTATATAGGTACACACGAGTTTGTATGTATGTCTCTATACTCCACCGTATCTTCTAAATGCCTCAACAGATTTGGTTGTACAATGTGGTATCGAAAGAATCTTGAACACAGAGGTTCATAACTGATATGAGCAAGATTCTTTCTCATATCGTTATGAATAACGCTGAAGAACGCTGGCAAGTTCTTGCACGTGTAATTAATACTGTATCGAGTAACATTGTCTATTTTGAGTAGTATTGTCTGATATCCCATCCCGGTGAGGGCGGTTTGGGACTACAATTTTCTGAATTGACTCGCACATACTGGCTTTTGGCTAGATACCAGCAAAATTATGCTGTCAAGCGATTTAGCAATAAACGCCATAATAGGGCATCGGTCGGTTAGGTGATGTGTTAATTATAAATGCCACATCCCTAGAAGGTTTTCTCTACTGCATTATCACTTACAATAAAATGAGATTGTAGTCAAGGGCTACCTTGTAGTAAAAAATAATCATAGAAAACCCAAAATTTATGTCCAAGTAAGTAAGTCATTTTTTGATACACTACAAGTTAGCCTTTGATGCCAAACACACCTGATGGTAAGTGACCATCACTTAGTCTAAGATGGTAGTGGGCTAACATGTTAGGGGTATGCTAAAGTCAATTGGTTTCTAGGCGAACTATCTGTCGTGCCGGAACGTTAATTCACTTGGCGACACGTCTTTGTCGGTTGGGTTTTAAATAATGCTCATCACAACTTTAATATTCCTAGGTCATTAAAAATTAGGACCATGAACATGCTTGACAACTTTGACGTTGCGCTTGTATCTACTTGGTACGTAATCAATCAAATTTGTGAATAATTTTTCTAGCTTCACTTTAACGAAAACACATATAAACACGAAATTAAAAAGTTTCATTAACAATCTGAATCAAATTAAGTGCTGATTTTTCACTATTAAAATGTATAACAATTGATGTCACCGTGAAAACTTATAAAAACTGATAGTAAATTTATCATCATAATCATCATCATGATTAACCCATTCTTGGCTCATTACAGAGCACGGGTGTCCTCTCAATATCACACGCCTTCGAGAACATTATGGTGAACTCTCAGGCGTGCAGGTTTCCTCACGATGTTTTCCTTCACCGTTGAAGCAAGTGATATTTTAATTGCTTAAAAATGCACATAACTCCGAAAAGTTATAGGTGCGTGGCCGGGTTCGAACCGCCGACCTCTTATTATGAGGCTGACGTCCTAACCACTAGGCTGTCACAGCTTCGATACACATACAGGAAGACAGGATCATAAAATTAAAGTTATTCCATAATTTGTGAACTGACTTAGAATCGTCTGTATACTTGGTTCGCTTAACTAAAAAAGTCAAAGGGCATCTAAAAAACTTTTATTAAACATCCCCCTCAAAGTTACTCTCCTATCTTAAGGTACCTAATACAGCATTAATATCCAAGTTTTCGCTTAGCTCATAATATCACCAAGTAACCGGTGCCTTCCCAGGCGAGTTTGCCCGCCAACATAAACCCAAATCCCAGAATAACGTCAAGTAATGGTATAATCATCAATAATACAAAAAAAAAGAGAAAAAACGGATATTATCTGCGGTATTCATAGTTCATACCACTGATTATTGGTTTACCAATTTTGAATAATTTAAACCTTAAACGTTATACAAATACGGTTCATAATTAGGATTTACTAGATAAAGTTTCTTCGATATTGCAACCCGCTGTGAATCCGAGATAATCGTATAGAAGAATCATTTTGGGATTATTATTAATGAAATGTCACTCATTTTTGGACTTTACCTGTGTTGGTGGTTTCTGGGTGTGAAATTTATAAAAAAAAAAAATACAAGAAGCGAGATAAAAATCAGTAAAGATTTTTAAAGTAAAATAAAACGCATTATAATTGTTTTATAATAAATTCTATCCATTTTGTTGTATTTATGATTTGGTTTTTGTCGCATTATAAAGTTGGAGGTCCTGGGTTCGATTCCCGGCTCGAGTCTGATCGTGGGAGGCTTCGGCCGTGGCTATTTACCACCCTACCGACAAAGAAGTGACAAAAAGCTATTTAGAGATCCAGCACGATGTCGCGTAGAAAACAATTAGGAATGTGGATTTACCTTACCCCTAACAGGTTAGCCCGCTACCTTCCAAGACTGCATCGTAAGTGACGACTTACCATCAGGTGAGATAGCCGTCAAGGGCTAACTTGTAGTGTATAAAAAAAAGAATAAAAATCAAAGACTATCCAAAATCTAAGGTAATATTTTTTTTCGCTTAGGAAAAAAGCAGATTAGAAATCTTCATCAATTTAGAAAAGACAAATAGATCTGAATAGATAATTTCCAATCTATCAACACATTGGATTACAAATACTTATACAAAACTCAATTGACCGATTTATCATATTGCTATACGTTTCCATAAGGAGCATTATAAATATTATATAGGTATATTAATAAATAGCAATATTTTAAGAATTTAAATTAGAGATTTGACCTTAAATGTTGATGTGTCACATTAAGCTAGTTGTGACACAACAGTTTACAAAAACCACTTTATAACTACATATTATGTGTCATCTACTTAATCATATATATAATAAAGTCGTGTTCCACGCTATTTATATCTCAAGAACGGCTGAACCGATTTGGCTGAAAATCGGTGAGGCTTAGGTAGCTTAGGTAGCCTAGCTGGAGGAGGTACCAGGAGCCGGACATAGGCTACTATTTAACCCGTTACATTTCCCGCGGGATTTATGAACAACTTAATTTCACGTCGAAGAACTATAACTACGATAGTGAAGCTGTGATAGCCTAGTGGTTAGGACGTCAGCCTCCTAATCAGAGGTCGGGGGTTCGAATCCGGGCACGCATCTATAACTTTTCGGAATTATGTGCGTTGTTAAGCAATTAACATTCAACGGTGAAGAAACACATCGTGAGGAAACCTACACGCCTGAGAGTTCTCCGTAATCTTCTCTAAGGCTTGTGAAGTCTACCATTGCGCAAATGGCCAGCGTGGTGGATGGACTATGGCCGAATCCTTCTCATATTGAGAGGAGACCCGTGCTCTGTAATGAGCCGAGAATGGGTTGATCATGATGAACTATAGTTTGAGCTTGCCACAGATTTTTTCTCGAATTGGTAGCTTAATCCATAGGAGTTTTAAAAACCTCTAAATCTACGCGGACGAAGTCGCGGGCATCGACTAGTAAGTTAATAGAATAATTAGCTTAATTAAAGCCACACATCACTTCTAGATACCGCCTTTATGTCCAAAACCAGAAGTTCGTAAAAGTAAAACCGAGTAGAAACATAAGTCTCAAGCCTAAAATTAAACATCGCTGTTAATCTAAAACTCCGGTAGAATGCGACGATTTTGACAAGTCATTGATTTTTTATTCCAGTCAGATTATCTGGTCTTACCCACTCGATCAATCTTATCGAAGTTAGCAATGACATTAGAAATCATAAACGTGATATGTTCAAGGCAAACTGCATTTGAAATTGTGTCTTGAATACTCATATTTAAGGTTAAAATTACAGTGTATTAGAATTTCAGCGATGGTGGAGTGATGGTCGAACGCAAGGGATCATCACCGGATTCCGGGAAATTCACCCCGCGTGAATACCTGCCTTTACAGGTAAGTGACAAGAGTCTATAAGAGTCACAGAATTGATTATTTAAACGTATGTGGCTGACTTTAAATATCATTCTATATTGGATCAATATGATGACACATTATTTGTATAGTAAATATATTTATCATAAAAAACTTAGGGTCAAATTAAATTTTAAATATTTTTGCAAGTAATTTGAATAAAATTTTATAATAATAAATTGTGTATATAAGTGTGTTAATATAATTTGTTGCTATTAGACATAAGAAGCGGTGATAGCCTAGTGGTTAGGGCGTCAGCCTCCTAAACAGAGGTCGGCGGTTCGAACCCGGGCACGCACCCCTAAATTTTCAGAGTTATGTGCGTTAAAAAAAAATTAAAATATCACTTGCTTCAACGGTGAAGGAAACTGGACGTCTGGACGTCTGCTCGTCTTTTTTTTTTATCCACTACAAGTAAGCCCTTGACGGCAATCTCACCTGATGGTAAGTGATGATGAAATCTTAGATGGTAGCGGGCTAACCTGTTAGGGGCATGGTAAACCCACACTCCTAATTGGTTTCGACGCGACATCGTGCCGGAACGCTAAATCGCTTGGCGACACGTCTTTGTCGGTAGGGTGGTAACTAGCCACGGCCGAAGCCTCCCACCAGACCAGACTCGAGCCGGGAATCGAACCCAGGACCTCCAACTTTAAAATGCAACAGCGAACGCGCTGCGCCACGGAGGTCGTCAAAGATGTCGTCTGTCCGCGATGTAAATATTAAAATGAACCAAAGATCCTGACCTAGCCGACTCCTATCTAAATTCTCTTAGATCTATAGCTATATGACTTGCTGTTTGACCGTCTCGGCCGCGTTGCCTTTATCCCATCCCTTCCCATCCCAACCTACCCTTAAGCAAATACGCAGTGACCGCGCGAATCTCTCCAGCAACCAATTAATACCGTTCCATAAACTTTGACGAGGGATTATGATTTCGAGGAAAGTTTTACCTTTGTATAGTCTATAATTTAAAACCACTTCTTTTTATTTTTATATTATTATCTTCCAACACTTTTTATGTTCACATTTATTGCACCTACATACTCGTATCTACAGCGGTTCTCCATAATGTTCTCAAAGCCGTGTGAAGTCTGCCAATCCGCACATGGCCAGCGTGGTGGACTATGGCCACACCCTTCTCATATTGAGAAGGAGACCCGTGCTCTGTAGTGAGCCGGTAATGGGTTGTTCATGATGATGATGATGATTTTCCCAAGTCAGACAACAAGTTTAGTAAACATTTATATACCGCTAGTATGAGAGGAGACCCGCGCTCTGTAGTGAGCCGGCAATGGGTTGATTATGATGATTGACACTATATATCGTAAAGTATTTGAAAACACTTGTATATATTTTTCGTTAACCTAAACTCGTTTTATATTTCGTTAACAAAGATACCTGTGTGAAATCTTTCTCAGTATCCATTCATCCGGTGATAATAAGGTGTCTATTCTGAACAATCCCATTGAAGGTAAAAAATACTTTCAAACAATTATAAAATACCATCTTGCACTACGCAACGACCTGTCTCAGACTTTAACAAGAGATTAAAGATTTACAATTAAAATTTTGTAAGATGGCGTTAGCTTATTAGGCTAATCTAAAATAAAAAAATATTCACGCGGAAAAGACCTACCAACGACCCTAATTTATCTAGAAAGCGAAAACTCTAGAAAACATTTAATTGATTCTTAGTTGAATCAATAAGCAATTATCTTACACTCCAGATGTTTACAAAAATACAGATATATTACTAAGCACATACTTATAAGATACAATCTCTGCCTTCGTACTAAAGAGCTACTTAAATGAAAAAAATAAATCAGACTCCGATACAATTCACTTGAGTTATCTTGAACGTTGGAAACAAATTCACCGTATAGGTAAATGCGAGTAAGTAGGCACTCACTTATTTCATAAACATAAATATTTCGCTATTCGGAATACGTTCCTAATACATTTTATTACGCCTCATTCGGTGTATCACATACGAATGGCGTTTAAGCGGGGACTTTATTATTTTTATTATTTTCCAAGCGGAACGGGCGCAGATGGTTGCGTTGAATAATTTTCTGATACGACCCGTACACCGATACGCCCGCAGTAAGAATTTTCTTACTCTCAATAATCGTACGTCTCGTTTAATATATGTAAAGCGAAACAAACGTGATACAAACAGATATTGTCGGCACATCCACATTTGAAAAAGAATATCAAATAATGACAGTGCACCAATTTAATATTTAGAAATATGTATATATTGGCAGACTTCATAAGCTTTTGAGAACGTTATGGAGAACTCTCAGGCGTGCAGTTTTCTTCACGATGTTTTCCTTCACCGTTAAAGCATGATATTTAATTTTTTTTTAAACGCACATAACTTCGAAAAGTTAGAGGTGCGTGCTCGGATTCGTACCGCCGACCTCTGGTTAGGAGACTGACGCCCTAACCACTAGGCTATCACCGCTTTGAAATATATATCAAAAATTAATTTCCATAAAAATATTGAATAATGCAAGAAAAAAAATGGACTGTTACACTTTGAATATTAGAAGTAAAAGTAAAATTGGAGTACCGTTTAGTAGGCTTGCACAAAATTAGTAACTCATTCAAAGGAAATTGTGTTTTGTTTTATAACAAATTACCTATTGATATCTTGGAGATGTCTATCAATAAGTTCAAAGTTTTCATAAAACGTAAGCTTACAGAGAAATCCTATTACGATATGAAGGATTATATAAGCGATAAAAAAGCTTGGGTGTAACTTGCTCTAACTCTAATTAATGACTAAGTATTTGAGATGGCGATATAAAAAAACCGGCTAATTTTGTCGTGGATTTCTTCTTACAGTTCGCAAGCTACGATCTTAGACTGCATCATAACTTACCACCAGACAAAATACCAGACAATGGCTAACTTGTAGTAGAATAAAAACAAAACACTTTCAAGCGAGTCTATAGTTATCTCTTACTGTCATCAGTTTTTTTTTTTTTTTGAGATAGGTTTGCGCTTGACGACAATCAGTACCAGAAGGCACTGATGAGGTCTAGGTTGGAGCGCGCTTACCTAGAAAATGCCTATTCACCCTTCCCTTGAAGGAACTAATGTTATACGTGGCTGGAAACACAGATGCTGGAAGAGAGTTCCACACCTTAGCGGTTCGATTCAGAAACGTTGTTCCAAATCGTTTCGTCCGAGTAGGTTGGATTTTAACCACGTAAGGGTGCCAGCGCTCACTTACGTGGTTAAAATCCAACCTACTCGGACAATCGAAAGAAGAAGACTAAACATTGCGTATAATAATCAAAGTTTATTATTGAGGAGAGTTTTATACATATAGACGTATAGGCAATATTTATAAGCAGTTAGCATCTGTTTAAATAATACCTTTCACTTGAACAAAGCTAGCTAATTTAAAACTTATGGGGTTCACATAAAGACTATATTTCTGTACATATCAAGACGTTACGTATACGACGCTCTTCTACATGCGTAGTGAATTGAATCTTACTTTTTCTTGAACATCCGTACGGCTCGTTGGTCTAGGGGTATGATTCTCGCTTTGGGTGCGAGAGGTCCCGGGTTCAAATCCCGGACGAGCCCAAATACTTTTTAAATTTTTTAAAATTCTTATCTGAGAAAAACTTAATTTAAAAAAAGATTTCGGTTAAGTATAGTAAGACTTCGTATATAGCAGGCGCGTTTTTTTCACGCTTTTCTTAAATTAATGTTTGTTGGTTGGTTTTGGAAAGGACTGGTGTTGCTTGTAACGTGGACAGTGTTGGTGTCGTTTGTGTAGTGGCTAGTTTTCTGAATGGTTAACAGGTATTAATTTGGGAAAGGTTTGAGGGAGCCGCGTCCGCAGAGTGCGAAGTTTCCCGCCATTTTTCCCTAGCTTCTACATTGCTATAAACTTGACATTGGCTGGTCTGTGCAAAGCCATAGAGGGAGAGAATTAATAAAATAATAAACTTGACATTGGCTAATCTGTTTAAAGCCATAAAACGAAGAAAAAAAAAAGTTTCTGTTTCTTTTTATGTAGATGAGTCACGTGATGTTAAAAAATTACCAGTGCAATCACCGATGTGGTACCGGCAGAACCCATTCTTCTAATCTGTTTCTACTCAGCATCATAACGGTACGTTAAAACCTTTGCCAGTAAGCAGCAAGTAGCCACGAGCGAAGCCTCCCACCAGACCAGACTCGATACAGGAATCGAACCTATGACCTTTTTAAACGACAGCTCTCGCGCCTGTCTACCGAGAAAGGTTTTATTTCATTTCCAAAGATTGCATTGTTGAGAAGATGAAATTTAAAATAACATAGCAATATATTAAAAAAAGTCATAAACATATGTATTGCTTAATAATTTCTTTACATCTTGTATTTGGTTCTGACATCAAAGCAAGCAAACTCTTTAGCTATATTCATCATCATGATCAATCCATTGCCGGCTCACTACAGAGAATAGGTCTCCACTCAATATGAGAACGCTGGCAATGTGTGGATAGGCAGACTTCACACGCCTTTGCGAACATTATGGAGAACTCTCAGGCATGCAGGTTTCCTCACGATGTTTTTCCTTCACCGTTGAAGCAAGCGATAGTTAAATTATTTAAAAACGCACATAACTCCAAAAAGTTTTAGGTACGTGCTCGGGATCGAACCCCCGACCTCTGATTAGGAGGCGGACGTCCTAACCACTAGGCTATCACAGCTTTAGCTATATTACAAGTACCTACAATCTACAAAAAAAAAATTTGAAATAACTGAATATTAATAAGTAGGCTTATATTTAATAATAATTTATTTATTTCATAATCATATATACATACCTAATAACAATAAATGCATAGACAGTTATATTATTAGGATTCCTAAAAATAGGCAATTTCGCATTGAGTTTATTGTACGGATATATTATTTATTTATTATAATGTTTGGACCGATAATACAACTAAAGCGCATATTTTTTTAATTTACGTCTGTCTATCAGTACGGGTTTCATCGGAGCAACTTAACCGATGTAAAAATTTCTCATTCTAGTTAGAAGGATTTACGGTTTAGTAATCTGGGATAGGTACTTTTTACTGAAGGACAGATAAACCGATTTCCATAAACTTGCAGTCAGTTCAGAGTAAGCTAGTAAGTCTGAAACCTTAATAATATACTATTCCTTAACTAAGAAATACCTTATGAATTCGGTGCCTACAAAAAAATAATACTAACTCTCCACAGATGAGCAAAAGAGGAACTATAGTAAAAATTAATAACTGAAAACTTTTTCTCCTAAGAAATTCATAAAAATTTAACGATTTTTTTTTATCCGCTACAAATTAGCCCTTGACGGCAATCTCACCTGATGGTAAGTGATGGTGTAGTCTAAGATGGTAGCGGGCTAACCTGTTAGGGGTATGGTAAGCCCATACACCTAATGGGTTTCTACGCGACATCTTGCCGGAACGCTAAATCGCTTGGCGACACGTCTTTGTCGGTAGGGTGGTTATTAGCCACGGCCGAAGCCTCCCACCAGACCAGACTCGAGCCGGGAATCGAACCCAGGACCTTCAACTTTATAATGCGACAGCTCACGCAGTGCGCCACAGAGGTCGTCAATGTCATGAGCTATTTTGTTTCAGTTGGCAATTTGTTAAAAATTATTTATTTTATTTATTCTTTATTTGTACACCACAACAAGTCAAAATAGAAATAACAAGAAAAACAAAATAATGAAAAAGCAGGATACATAAGGCGGCCTTATCGCTTAGAAGCGATCTCTGCCAGGCAACCTTAGGATTAGGAAAAGTTAAAGAAGAAGAAGATAGGTGGCGTAATATATAAAAAATTAATTGAAATACAACAAATTACCAACCAAAATTATCTTTGCCTTGATTTGATTCTCGATCTATCCCCATGCTTTCATTATAGAATCGTATCTCAGACAACGCGATCATTAAAATTGAAGACATCTCCACGGACATTAGTTGAGCGGAACTGTACCGATCGACAGCAAACGGAGCGTTCCTTCAGAGGAGAAATGTGCCGGCTAATGATTTGCTAACGACCATGTTTATTTTTTAATGCAGCGACGTAACAGATTATTTCCTTTGAGGGTATTTGATCGCTGATATAACGGGATCCGGGTCGTCGCTTTCCCATTTGTGAGCCGCCTCCTTTGGAAATTATTGGCAAGTGAGGCGGTGAGTTTATTTATCGATGCCTATCAAGGACTTCCTCGTTGGTCATGTGGTTATCATGATAAGCAAGCAAAGGCCACGAGGGTAGGGTAAAATTCTGGTCAGGCTAACAAATAAGACGTTGATCTCATTTCATCGTCATCATCATGATCAACCCATTACAGGCTCACTACAGAGCACGGGTCTCCTCTCAATATGAGAAGGATTTGGCCATAATCCACCACGCTGGCCATGTGCGGATTGGCAGACTTCACACGCCTTTAAGAACATTATGGACAACTCTCAGGCGTGCAGGTTCACGACGTTTTCCTTCACGTTGAAGCAAGTGATATTTTAATTTTTTTAAAACGCACATAACTGAAAAGAACCGCCAACCTCTGATTAGGAGGCTGACGCCCTAACCACTAGGCTATCACCGCTCATTCTCTCATTTATGCAGCAGCAATTAGCTACAGGTATTATTCAAATAATGCTTTTAAAGGCACTTTTGATCCGACAATTACTTCAACTGTTGTGAGTAGATCGCGATGGCTACATTCGTAATCTAAAACTTAAAAAATACGAGACATCCAAACACGCCCTCGTCTGAGAAGAAGACCACAACTAACTTACCCGGTATAGCAATATTTTTGTTATTACCATCTCACCTATAAAATAAAACAAATAAAAAGAGCGGAGTTAAATAAGGGACTTTTTTAATTTACGCACGTAAATTACAATGAAAATGATCTCTAGGCAATTTCTAAAATTGCTAAAACAGTAATACGAGTAAATTTAACAGCTTTGAAATCGTTGATTCAGTTAGGTGGGTACCAATTTGAAATTTAATTTACTGAAATACTAATAGTAATCGATGCCTATTTCTATTTCATTTATTCTTTTTAAGCGGTGATAGCCTAGTGGTTAGGGCGTCAGCCTCCTAATCAGAGGTCGGCGGTTCGAATCTGGGCACGCACCGCTAACTTTTCGGAGTTATGTGCGTTTAAAAAAAAATATCACTTGCTTCAACGGTGAAGGAAAACATCGTGAGGAAACCTGCATGCCTGAGAGGTCTCCATAATTCTTCCAAAGGCGTGTGAAGTCTTTCAATCCGCACATGGCCAGCGTGGTGGACTATGGCCAAACCCTTCTCATATTGAGAGGAGACCCGTGCTCTGTAGTGAGCCGGTAATGGGTTGATCATGATGATGATGATTTCTATTTCAGTAATTTCCAAATCACACGTAGTGTTTTTGTTAATACACTGAAATATTAATAACTATATGACATAGGATTCCGTACCCGAAGTTTCCAAGGTGACTAAGTTAATATAGCCCTCCAAACCAAATATGTATAAAGATTTGAAATTATTACAGATTGAGTGTGGCTTAAAAAAATTAAAATAAAATTAATCTTAAAATTAAAGAAAACCATTGGCGAGAAACTTGTAATTTTTAGTGTTTTTTACTCCATCCTAGTTTTTCATATTGCACCGTATAATTCTTGTACAACTTTACAAGAAGTCATCTGGGCTAGTTACTATACACCACGTGTGATTTAAATATTACTGAAGTAATATTGAAATCACACGTGGTGTTTTGTTAATACACTGAAATATTAATAACTATATGACATAGGATTCCGTACTCGAAGTTTCCAAGGTGAATAAGTTAATGTAGGCCTCCAAACCAAATACGTATAAAGATTTGAAATTATTACAGATTGTGTGTGGCTTAAAAAAATTAAAATAAAATTAATGTTGAAATTAAAGAAAACCATTGGCGAGAAACTTGTAAATTTTGGTTTTTTTACTCCATCCTAGTGTTTCATATTGCACCGTATAATTCTTGTACAACTTTACAAGAAGTCATCTGGGCTAGTTAAGTACACAGCGGAAATGTTGAGATAGAGAATCTGCGCGAACATCTTCGCAAAATAAAAACAATGTAGATTTTATATAAAACAAAAGCACCAAACAATCCGTCAGCGACAGCGAGTACCTAAACAAGTACCTACACAAAACATAATTTACAGCCAGTTTCCCAACTCGACTTTGCATTCGGACATTTGAATGTTTTAACATTACCTACTTAAAATATCTAAGTTACCATCTCGACTCTGGTTGTCCGAGAGCTGGGCGCATATTTCAAGAAGGTACTTGATTTGTGTCGCAAGTGTCCAAAGAGTTCCTCTTGTAGTCGTCTGCCCACCATAGGTTGCAACTTCAGCGATTTGGGACACCAACTTCCATCGGTCCACCGCTTCCGCCAATAGTCACTTTAGGCCATATTGGTAGCTTTATACCAACATAACTCAGTGGTTAGGGCATCCGCCTTCTAATAAGAGGTCGGGGGTTCGAACCCGGGCACCTCTAAGTTATCGAAGTTATGTGCGTTTTTAAGCAATAAAAATATCACTTGCTTCAACGGTGAAGGAAAACATCGTGAGGAAACCTTACATGCCTGCGAGTTCTCCATAATGTTCTCAAAGGCGTGTGAAGTCTGCCAATCCGCACATGGCTAGCACTGTTCTTATATTGAGAGGAGACCTGTGCTCTTTAGTGAGCGGGCAATGGGTTGATCATGATGATACCAGCATAGCTGTTTTTTTATCCACTACAAATTAGCCCTTGACGGCAATCTCACCTGGTGTAAGTTATGATGCAGTCTAAGATGGTTACAGGCTAACCTGAGAAGTATGGTAAGCCCATACACCTAATGGATTTCTACGTGACATCGTGTCGGAACGCTAAACCGCTTTGCGACACGTCTTTATCGGTAGGGTGGTAACTAGCCTCGGCCGAAGCCTCCCACCAAACCAGACTCGAGCTGGGAACCCAACCCAGGACCTCCAATTTTTAAAATGTGACAGAGCACGCGCTGCGCCAGGGAGGTCGTCAAATGATGCATTTGCTACATGGCTCAGAATGGGAACCTCTTATATTCTGTGAATGTCCTACATATTAAAGGAAGGCAACATAAAGTAGTCTTTGTTTTTTCACAAAGTAATTATGTACAAACGCTTATATAGAGCAGACGCTCATCTGATTTTAAGTGAATACAGCCGTCCATACACCTCTGCAGCACCAGAAAAGCTATTAATGCGTTGCCGGTCCGTTATTTTAGACCTCACTGTCTCTTCCTATATCCTATATCCTGAAGTAGTTCCCGAAGGAAAATTTAAAATTGTTTACAACTATGGACATGTATTTTACCTTACCGATCTTACAAATAGTTTCCGTGGGAAGATTAAAAATGGTTAACGAGCGAAGCTTTAGACTCAATTCTAAAGTTCACGTAGACGAAGTTGCGGGCAGAAGCGAGTAATTTATATTTAAATGGCAATCTCAACTCGGTTACAATTTATGTTTTGTCCAAAATCGTAATGTTATTTTGGTAGTTTTTTTTTTTATTTTATCTCCGTATATATATGCGTATATATATTACAGATAACTAAACCCAACCAAATACTCGTAGCCCTCACGATCTTGAGCCCGTCTTCCAACTAGATTGCTACGCCGCTGGTAACTTTGGTTATGTTACGGTGGTTCAAATATTTATTTTGTCACGCTGAGATACCACGATCTCTCTCTATTGTCCGCAGTGACTCTGAGCCATCTTAAGGGGCCTACAGTTGAAGAGCTTTACAGTTGAAGACATTGCAGAGCCGTAATATACCACTGGCACTCGCGAAATTATTTTTCAAGTGTCTCCTCATTATTGCCCGCCAACTCTCCGGCTGTTGCTTTTGTTCGAGGGAACGGAATCATCTTAATGCCAGTAATTATACGGATTCGCCGAATTACTCGGCCATAAGTAAACAAATGAAATGCCCTATTTACAATCGTAAATTTCCGCGAGCGACTTCCCGGGAAAGTGGGATTTTCCTCTGTTTTTATTTCCCCTTATATCTACATTATTTAAGTGCCATTCGATGTTATAATACTTAATATCAAGGATTGCTAACTTCCTTTATTAACGTCATAATAGCTCATGGATCAGACTTTGTTGTTGCAAATTATAAACCGCTTTATTTTTATGCTTAGTACATTTGACTGAGTTTAAGATTGTTTTTTGTTTGAGTTTAAGTTTAGATATTGATTGATTGATGTATTTCATAAACTATCGAATAGCGTATGTGTGTGTGAGTGCGTGTGTGTGTGTAGTGTAGTAGTGAGTTCCTAATCTCAGCTGTAAACACAAACATACCCTATATAGGGAAAAAATAGTCTCATACGGTTAGGAATGCGCGATTTAGGGCACCCGAACGTAAAACTGATTTCCTTCGTTTTCATATTAAAAATGGAGTTGGCGCCGTTATGACATTCGTAATAAGAAGGTCAAAATACGTTATTACACCAAATTACAGAATCATCGCTAATAGTATACGCTTTTAAAAAAGTTAAGTCAAGTCCAAGTAAAGAAAGTACACCTGACGTGTCTACATCCAACAACCTCTGATTTAATAACATCTAGACCAGTGATTCTCAATCTTTTTTTTGTTGAGGCACATATTTAACGATTTCAAAATTTGGCGGCACACAAAGAAAAAGATAAAAATTATTTACTTACTACACACCGCATAAATAGTTTATGACAAAAAATTTAAATATACGAAATAAACTTATATATACTACAATAATAAACTAAGCGATTATTAAGGGATTCATTATTAATTATTATATATTTGCAAAATTTGGCGGCACACAAAAGTGCCGCGGCTCAGTGGTTGATAATCACTGATCTAGACAACAAGCATGCACCGAATTGCTGTTTTACAAACATAATACAAAACGTTGGAAATCGAACCCAAGACCTCATGATTTGTGGCTATGTATGTGAGTGTTTGATGGTCCAGTGGTTGTCATCTTCACATTCAAATACGTTGAAATTAAATAACTATGGGTATTATTGCTTTTAATCTATCAGATTTTTGTTTAAGTGTAACAATGTGACAAACATATCCTATTGTTCATTTCCAAAAAAAGGGGCTCGTCCGGGATTTGAACCCGGGACCTCTCGCACCCGAAGCGAGAATCATACCCCTAGACCAACGAGCCGATAACGAAAACGTGAAAATAAAGGAAATACCTAATTCTTGTAACAGTATTAACATCTATAATATATACCATAACAGGTTAGCCCACTATTATCTTAGACTGCATCATCACTTACCTGCATCATCACTTACCTTACACTTAGGTGAAATTGTAGAGGAATAAAAAAAGTAGCCACAACTTTATTTTACAGAAAAGCATATAATAACAGAAATTACAATCATCATCATCATCATGATCAACCCATAACCGGCTCACTACAGAGCACGGGTCTCCTCTCAATATGAGAAGGGTTTGGCCATAGTCCACCACGCTGGCCATTTGCGGATTGGCAGGCTTCACATGCCTTTGAGAACATTATGGAGAACTCTCAGGCGTGCAGGTTTACTCACGATGTTTTCCTTCACCGTTGAAACGAGTGTTTTTTTTTTTTAAACGCACATAATTCCGAAAATTTAGAAGAATAGGCTAACGCCCTAACCACTAGGCTATCACCGCTTCACACTATATTACAATAGCAACTTATTATAATAAAAATTGTCATAGAAAATTTCTTTGTAACGTTAATATAAATACAAACCATAATCGCTTTCATGCTATAAAACCGTTTTCATGGACGACATTCAGTTTGCTTTCCAGCTAAATGGCACAGTAGCAAATGAAATAAGATTCTACTCGGAGCTAAGGAACGACGGAATTAAAACTACATAAATGAACGTCCCAACGTTAGACGCAAAAGTTAGTGCTTCGACGATGAATAAATGAATGAAATACAATTTACCTACTAGCTGGAAGCTACCGCGATTCCGTCACAGTTTATTTCGGGGGTTTTAATCCCGCGGGAACTCCTTATTATCTCCGGTTGAAAAGAAAATCGATGTCGGTATAATTAGATGCCAAAAATAGGTAACAAGAAAATTACGAAACAGACAAAATCTCACATTATTTATAGATATGGAGAATGCCTAAAAGCTGTGATAGCCTAGTGGTTAGGGCGTCAGCCTCCTAATCAGAGGTCGGCGGTTCGAATCCAGACACTCACCTCTAAATTTTCGAAGTTATGTGCGTTTTTAAAATAATTAAAATATCACTTGCTGTAACGGTGAAGGAAAACATCATGAGGAAACCTGCACGCCTGAGAGTTCTCCATAATGTTCTCAAAGGCTGTGAAGTCTGCCAATCCGCACACGGCCAGCCTGTTGGACTATGGCCAAAACCCTTCTCATATTGAGAGGAGACCCGTGCTCTGTGGTGAGCCGAGATTGGGTTGATCATGATGATTATGATACTGTACTAATTATGTGTACATTTATTTTTCTGAGTCTTTTACTCTGTGTTGGTCTTACCTACAAAAGGAATTTCGCATAGAATGGCCGGCTTCTATCTAGAAGCATATGGGTAAGTTTATTTAATTCGTTATCTATTCTAATTAGCTGACCGCGGTTCGAGTGTACCATTCTAGGAAGCTAACGGAAAGCCACTCGCCGTTTGTATTGTCAATGTCATGGAATTCCGCAGAAGAAAGGTTCCTGCATAAATGCGTGTTTGTTTTTAATTTTATATCTACTACCTTCTGTACAACATCCTATTTATTACCAAATTTTAAAGGAGCTTGTAAATAGCACCTCCAGATTGATGGGGATGCCTGTGATTTTTTATAAGGCTATCACTGTGAAGTGAAGCTGTCATAGCCCAGTGGTTAGGGCGTCAGCCTCCTAATTAGAGGTCGGCGGTTCGAATCCGGGCACACACCTCTAACTTTTCGGAGTTATGTGCGTTTTCAAACAATTAAAATATCACTTGCTTCAACGGTGAAGGAAAACATCGTGAGGAAACCTGCACGCCTGAGAGTTCTCCATAATGTTCTCAAAGGCGTGTGAAGTCTGCCAATCGTCACATGGCCAGCGTGGTGGACTATGGCCAAACCCTTCTCATACTGAGAGGAGACCCGTGCTCTGTAGTGAGCCGGTAATGGGTTGATCATGATGATCACTGCTTTAGTACAAGTATGAAAACCTTAAAATGAAAAATTGCTTAAAAAATATATGAAGCACATTGACTAAATAATCGCTTTACAAGCGTGTTAAATATGGCCGCCTATTAATCAGCTTTTTACTAAATGGCACAGTCGAGACGCGGCTGGCTAATGAAATAACAAGATCCAACTGGAGGTAAGGAATGGTGGAATTAAAACTACATAAATGAACCGCCCCAGCGCCTAGCGGAAAGCTTAAAAGGAGTTCTCTACGACGCTGTGACGTTCATAACTTTGAAGACATTTCTGTGCTGGATTTAACTGCTGTGGAACTTATTATAATACAAGTCATTTATTTATTTATTTATTCGTAAGGTATGCCAGGGATAAGTTGCAAATTACATTTCTAGCCATCTAAATAAGTTAATTAACTAAATGATAAAGTGCTGTTACAATTTATCAATTATAGTCATATTCTAAATTGCCAACATTCTCCGAACATTTTTTTTTTAAATAGTTTATAAATATTGCTTATAAATAGTGCTCTGTAATGAGCCGGCAATGGGTTGATCATTATGATGATGAAACTATTTAGCCAAAAGACACAGTCAAATAAGGATAGTGAAATAAAATCGTAGTTAAGATTAGGAATGGCATAATTAAAACTATATAAATTAAATACCCCAGCGCCAAATGGAAATCCAAAATTAAGTTCTCTACGACGCTGTGACGTTCTTTCTTCTTCTGTGAAGCTGAAAAAAAAGAGAGAAACGTCAGTTTTTCTTCTTCTGTTATTTAGAATTACGCTTAGTATAAGACAAGCTGACGCCCGCGACTTCGTCTGCGTTGAGTTAGCTGTGTGAAAGTGTGTTTGTTTGTCTTCCAATCACGAGGCAATGGATTACTTAACCAACAACCTTGAAATAATTACAGGATAAACATTAAAGGACCTCCTTTCCAACAAAAAAAGAATGGGTAAAATCGGAGTACGTGTTAATGAATTACAACTAAATACACATTTTTACTTTCATCCCCTCTCCCAAGGGAACCGTGCTGAATTCAGGGTTATAACTATTCTATATGTTGAACCAGAGTATCAGCTACTCCTATACGAAATTTCATTCAAATCCATCCAGTAGTTTCGGCGTGATGCGCGGCCAAAATACAGACAGACATACACAAACAAATAAAAAAAGTTGTTTTTGGCTCAGTATCGATAGTAAAGCATCCTCCAATTATAATTTTCAAAATATATTTAATGTACAGAATTCGTCCTGTTACAGTTTTATTATATTATAGATCAACTGCGAATTGATTTTTAGAGAGGTTACCTCACCTATCGAATTTATATTTTTCCTAACATAGTCATAATAACTGTGTAAATAAAAATAAAAATACAAGAGCTGTGAATTTACCTAAAAGTATATAAAGTATGTACTTGCAATATGTTTAACCTTCTTAGTTACACAGACAAAGCTGTCTGCGCAAGGGAGGATGTCACGAAAATTTCGTCGTTAACTTTTTAGCTAAAAGACAGAGTCGAGTCGCTAATTAAATAAGATCCCACTGAAGCTTAGAAATGGCGGAATTAAAACAACATAAATGAACCAAACGCCAGCGCCAAACGGAAATCTTAAACGGAGTTCTCTACGAGGCACAGCCTTTCGTAATTTTGCACCCGTTACGGTTTCAAATCGAGCAATGAGATAATTTTAATACTTACGGCAAAAAATATGCTGAATATATAATAAAAACTTTATTCTTTAACAATAATACAAAAATAAAAAACATAAAAACAGAGTGTGGGGTGTAAATATGTACAAAGAAAATATAATGTGCACTTAATAAAAATCCAACGACCCGTGTATAATAAAACCATTATTGATTAAAAAAAAACCGTTGTAAAAATCACCCTGGAACTAAAAATATTTGTAAATATTTTCGTAAGAATTTATAAATGACGGAGTACTGGGGTATCAAACAAAAAATAAAAAAAAACAACACTCTAAACAATAAATAAATCAAGTATATTAAGTATATAACATAATTATTAATGTATTTTATGTAGCTATTCAAATATGTGTTAGAAAATAATAATTAATAACTAATTAAATACACTCTATCTTCAAAAGAAATAAGTTTTAAAGAAATACCGGTAAAAAGTATAAGCTAATCGGTAAATAATTAATAATCATTACGCAACGTGTTAACGCATTCCAATATAATTCAGAATATTATGATTTTATGCCAACAACTTATTTAAGTTTCCATCAATCGGCTCGTTGGTCTAGGGGTATGATTCTCGCTTTGGGTGCGAGAGGTCCCGGGTTCAAATCCCGGACGAGCCCAAATTTATTTTGTCTGATTGTTATAATGATGTATTAGGATCATATTATATAAAAATATGTCACACTATCCCCATACTTTTTTTTATTTATTTATTGGAAATAGTTTAAATATAGACCGTTTTAAAATAAAGTTTATTTTATTTATTTATTTTATTTATTTACATATTAAATTTTGTATGAAACAACACCCTTCAGTCCGGGGAGCAATTTATACCTAAGCTTTTTATCGTTTATATAATCCTTAATATCGTAATATGATTTCTCTATAAGGTTTATGCATATATTAAATCACTAGAGCACAGTTATCCAACATAAGCTAAAGCGGATAACTTGTGTTGTTGTTCGGCAAGTGTGTGTTTAATTGTTTTAGGTGGAGCGCGTGAAATATGTGCCTACTTAGTGTTGTGGAAACTTACCTAATACCGGTGAGGCTGCAAGTTCTATGACGTAATATATGTATATTATAGGTAGCACATTAAAAAACAAGGAGAATATTAATGAATCTCTAACTTTGCGGAGTTATGTGCGTTTATCAATTGCTTCAACGGTGTAGGAAAACATCGTGAGGAAATCTTCATGCCTGAGAGTTCTACATAATTTTCTTAAAGGCGTGTGAAGTCTGCCAATCCGCACATGGCCAACGTGGTGAACTATGGCCAAACCCTTCTCATATTGAGAGGAGACCCGTACTTTTTAGTGAGCCGGCAATGGGTTGATCATGATGTTGATGATGATTTCT
Organism: Lasiommata megera; assembly: GCA_928268935.1. NCBI lineage: Eukaryota > Metazoa > Arthropoda > Insecta > Lepidoptera > Nymphalidae > Lasiommata > Lasiommata megera. The sequence continues at coordinate 6,073,437 of OV743308.1, read as the reverse complement.
TCCTCTGTATGGTGTATAATAAAGTGTATTTTCATTTAATTTCACTGGGACTGAACTAGTTCTCGATAAAAAGGCAACATTTTCGGTTGTATAGTAGGTGGTGTATGCACGCTCCAAGTGTAACAGGACAAAACGTCGCGAGACAACCTACCTACCCAGAGAGCTCCTTACTCCTGGTACATCGGTCCCACAGGGGTTTTAATTTACGAAGTTATAGAACCACGTCGATTGCCAATAAGCAAACACTGGCGAAGTCGGAGTATTTAACTTAATTTTTGAGTCTCCAGCCATGGTTAATTGGACGAGGCGTAGCGGAATGTCGTCACAAAAGAAGCACTTAAAACGTAGCACTCGGCCGGCTCAAAATAAACTTATCTCCGACGGGCAAGGGTTAAAATGATTTGAAAGGAAAGGTAATAAAGGTGGGCGCCATGAGGGTTGTCGTAGATGATTGAATCAGGCGCTACTGTTCCGCTAATAATGTTACTTATTGAGTTTTATGAACGGATGCGAGCTTGTTTCACGACGCGGTATTGTTAAATTAATACTCATAGGTTACCTACTAACTGTCTGACATCATGCTATACGCGAATAGGGAGATGGGGCTTATAGTTTTTTTTTTTTTTTATAGACAGCAAGCTTGCTAGCAGGCTTTTCACCTTATGTGATTACCGCCGCAAATGAACCTCTACAGTATCAGAGGAACCACCAATGTATTGCCAGGTTTTGAAGGATTATTATCCTCCCTGAATCCCATGTTGATTTTTAATCCTAACAAATCATCCGTTAACCTTCTTTAACGTTTAAATACGTGCTCAAAAAATCTAGAGTTAGCCCCAGATTTCCATTATGATGTTGTTTTCTGACTAATGTTTCATGTTGAACACAGTCTAACGCCTTAGACAAATCACAAAAAAAAACGACCTCCGTGACGCAGCGCGCGCGCTGTCGCATTATAAAGTTGGAGGTCCTGGGTTCGATTCCCGGCTCGAGTTTGGTCTGGTGGAAGGCTGCGGCCGTGGATAGTTACCAACCTACCGACAAAGGCGTGTCGCCAAGCGATTTAGCGTTCCGGCACGATGTCGTGTAGAAACCCATTAGGAGCGTGAGTTTACCACACTCCTAACAGGTTAGCCCGCCACCATCCAACATCATCACTTACCACCAGGTGAGATTGCCGTGAAGGGCTAACTTGTACTAAATAAAATAAATAAAAAATACTTGATACAACGTTACCTAATCGTGTATATGAATAAATAGTGCCTCGGTTACATTTCATTGGCATTTTATTGGTATTTTAACAACCTGTTAACGGACTAGCATCCAGCTTGTTGACCACCTCGACACTTTAACTCATGACAATTGTATCTAAATTCAATTCCAATACCTAACACATTAATTAAACCATTTTACCATCAGGTGAGATTGCCGTCAAGGGCTAATTTGTAGTGGAAAAAAAAACAAATCGCGCGCGTATCTGTATAAAGTCTGCGTGCTACAGACCGTTTTATTAAAATGAGTATGTAATGAGTGAATATAAGTTTTTCACAGACTTTGCTAATAGTTGCAGACACTGGTCTAAAGTTAGTGGAGTTAGTAGTTCTTACCGATTTGAACAGTGGAATTAATTTACTATGTTTCATTAAGTCGAGGAACTCCTCAGTAACTGATTACCACATGTTAGAAATAATACCTACCTGGCTGGTAACCTGTGTGATTTTCAATATAACAACTCAATATTACAGAAAATCATCATAAAATATCACTTGCTTCAACGGTGAAGGATAACATAATGTTCTCAAAAGCGTGTAAAGTCTGCTATGGCCAAACCCTTCTCATATTGAGAGGAGACCCGTGCTCTGTAGTGAGCCGGTAATGAATTGATCATGATGATGATGATGAATATCTCAGAATCGAAACCCAGGACCTCGTGATTCGTCGGTAGTTGAACTTGGAATCAACTACACCAACGAGGCAATGAAAGTTTATATGTCATATTTTCATTTATGGAAAATATATAATGAATTAAATATTCCAAGTAGGTAGAATGGCTATTAAAATAACGAATCGCCGTCAAAATTCCTCCAGTAATTATAAAACAGAATAAATGAAGTTCTCTTTTGTGGAAAATCGCCTTTGTTTGGGTGACAATGATTTCTTTTTTACTCTCTAGTACTTACTGCAGAATTCATTAAAAATATCCTTCAGAGAAACGTCAAAGAATTAACATAATAAATCTGCGCTGCCATCAATCAAACCAGTCAGATGACTTCTTTTAGAGGGCTTCTGAGCCCTCATTTTTATCTCTAACTACGCTACGTTTTCATCATTAGTATATGTTTAAAACAAAAATATCATTTGCTTCAACGGTGAAGGAAAACATCGTGAGGAAACCTGCACGCCTGAGAGTTCTCCATAATGTTCTAAAGGCGAGTGAAGTTTGCCAATCCGCACATGGCCAGCGTGGTGGACTATGGCCAAACCCTTCTCATAATGGGAGGTGCTCTGTAGTGAGCCGGTAATGGGTTGATCATGATGATGATATGTTTTAACCGTGATACCAGTCTAGTAGCGATGATAAACTAGAGGATAAAACAAAAGCTAACTTACTCTTTAATTTAATATAAGTAATTTTTAATTAAATATCGTCAAGAAACCTAACGTTATTCGGCACGTGGCTACAACCCTTCTTATACTGAGAGGAGACCAAGTTTGATCGGTTCTAAAATGACTCAAACGCACTATTTGAATGCTCTTTGTAAAACAGCATCACTAAGTTCTTCATGGACCATGATGAGTTTGCGATGTCCCTAATTCTAACGTCTTGTAACGTTTTAAGCTCATATTTGTTCGCACTAATTTATCTCACGCAAGCTTAAGTTAAGCTGAGCGCCTTCAAGTTTGGTAAGTGTGTGTTTGATTGTTTTGGACTCAGGTAGAGCGCGTGAAATATGTAGCTACTTTATGTTGGTAAGCTCACAAGTTTACGCTGTAAGGCCTTTAACTAGTTTATTGCATGTAATATTCTCTAAATTAAAAGACACCGATCATAAAAGGGACTAAAAGGAACTGAAAACAACAAATAAGAAAACATTCACTTGAAGCAAAACAGTTTTGACGACCTCTGTGGCGCAGCGCGCGCGCTATCGCATTATAAAGTTGGAGGTCTTGGGTTCGATTCCCGGCTCGAGTCTGGCCGTGGCTAGTTACGGGTGGTAACGGTAACTTAAAGCCCGACGGCCGAAACGGCCGAAGCCTCCCACCAGACCGGACTCGAGCCGGGAATCAAACCCAGGAAACCTCCAATTATAATGCAACAGCGCACACACTGTGCCACGGAGGTCGTCGAATATTCTGATCATCTGAATGGGCTCTAAATCTTTAGAATAAATTAATAGTACATTAGCATCAATCGCATAATGTCGCATTAATAAGTTTATACACGGAACGATTCGTGTTAAATTGCGCCCCCAGCCTCCCCGCAATTTATTTAAGAATGTTATGTAAATTTGAACACAAGTCTTTGATCGTCCGCATCAAAAGTCCAAGCGAAAAAACTTCCACTAGAGCGGAGAAAAAACGGGACGAGCTTAAGAAAAATAATGATTTAATCTTACTTTTCGCTGTCTCGCATATAAAAGCGGAGGGGGTGTGGGGGCTACTTGGGGTGAGAATCGTTTTTAATCTTTGCTTTGTAAAGGTGATTATGAGGGATTATAGGTTTGGAAGTATGGCTGAAATTTCGCGGCTGAAGAGGCGGCCCTTCGATTCATTTATGCGATATTTTTGGGTGCCAGGTGGGGTTGTGGTCGTGGCCCCTCGGTGCCACTCAACTCAACTTTTCCTCATTCTGCCACTGTTCAAAGGAAAGCTTTCGTTCAGTTTTGTTTTTGCTCTGAGAATCTTTTCCAAAGATGAGCCGATGCGGTCTCGACGAAAATCTACAGACTTACAAATGGAGATTCTAATTATGTACTTTTATTATTATTTCATTATGTTAAATTAAAAGAGATTTTAAAGAATTTTTTAGAGGACAATATAATAAAAGAAAGGTTAAAATATACTATCGTATGATTGGAGTTAATCATATGCTGTTGTTTTCACATTTTCAAAATTCATAAAATATATATATTCATGCTTTCATTCAATAGCTTTATTCATGTTAACCTATTAAAGGCGTATAAGAAGCGTTCATGTTTAATACATTATTCATTATTTACATTCTAAGGTGATAACTACACTCGCCAATTTAAAACTAGTTAGGAGGAGTATTTTTATTTTTTTGCTATCACCATCTCACGTAGTCAATAATAAATTATAATTAGAAAATGGTTATGGTACAAAATACGTACCAAACACCTCTGATATGAAAAGAAGTTTTCTTAGGTGTATCTTCTGTAGATTGTAGTTTGACTTTATTCAACTAAATTTAGAGTTAAAACTAGACACTTATGCGGATCGTTTTAACTATAATTGTTTTAAGGTAGCTTTATATGCTCGCTTACGTTTGCCTAAATCGGTCGCAATAATGAGTAATTATTGGACATTTATAGATACAAGAGATGGAACTCCTAAAGTTTGGGGCAATAGTTTAGCCACGGCCTCTTCTAATGTATGAGTAGGGGAAAGAAAATTGAACAATAAACATTGCTATAATATGCTATATTCCGCCGACAACCGGGAGATTTGTATAATATAACACCACACAAAATCTTCCACTAGAACCTCTACGCACGTTTCGGCCCGGCACCGGATCATCCTCAGGAGATGTTGACTTCACAAGCGCGAAAAGTAAAGTTACTTGTAAAGTTACGTGCTTTACTTTTTATCTGTTTATCATGGACTTCCGCAAAGTAACGCCTGCTTCTATTCATTGAAAGAAAATTGAGTCATCCATGCGGGACGAGGTGTTACAGTTTAGTTTTTGTCTTCCGACGCTCGAACCATACGCTGTTCTTGTACATTGTGAGAGAAAGAAAGAAAATAAGCGGACTTAATTATATTGCTTGATCTTCGGGAGGGGGGTCGGGGGTGGTCTCATCTCAATCGCAAATCGGCCATCTTGCGCCCCCGGGATCGCCGTCGACCGCCCCCTCGTCCATTATACTTTTTAAGCTCCAATCTCGTTCATTTAAACGGTTGGCTTTAGATGGCAATCGCATTTTTCCACTGCAGGTCACGTCTCCCGTCTCCTTGGTACGAGAGCTTAAATCAACAAAAGAAAATAATAAGATTCGTTCAAATTAAAAGTGTAATGTCGTGAAAGTGCGCGGGCGGGGCGTAATCCCGGCTCGCTCCTTCATTAGACGCCGCTACAGAAGCGTCTCCGGCGAATTTTTCTTTATTCATAACGAAGATTAAGAGAAATGCAAATGAACCGTGGCGTCGCGTGGTTACTTAGCTGTGTCAACAAAAACGCTCGAGCTGGTATTAAATGCTTCTTTCGTTTCGGAGATTACGTACTTAAAAGTGGTACCCTCTCTTGGACAATTTTTTTTTGTTTAATAGTTCGAAGATCGTACGCGTCGAGCAACTGTGCGAAATAATGAGATTACTGCGTGAGAAATCGTAAGAAAAACGATATGTAATCATGTCTTAGTTCTAATTTTGTTCGTATTTGAACTAATTTTTGTTGTATTTCAACAAATTACCAATTGAAACAAAATATCTCATGACATTGACGACCTGCTTGGCGCAGTGCGTGCGCTTATTATAAAGTTGGAGGTCCTGGGTTTGATTCCCGGCTCGAGTCTGGTCTGGCCGGCCGTGGCTAGTTACCACAAAAACTTGTCGCCAAGCGATTAAGCGTTCCGGCACGATGTCGCTTAGAGACAAATTAGGAGTGTGGTTTACCATACTCCTAACAGGTTAGCCCGCTACCATCCTAGGCAGCATCATCACTTACCACCAGGTGAGATAGCCGTCAAGGTCTAACTTGTAGTGGAAAAAAAGTATTAGGCAGCTGGGGGGGCTAGTTTTTTTTTATCATTTATTTCAATTTAGTTGAAACAGTTTTTCGTGTGGACTAAGGAAGCTTACTTATTAGGTATTTAGTCAATGCAGCAATACTGTTCGAATTAGCTACTATTCAACTATCGACTTCAAATTAATTTTTGATCCAACCTGTGACAAATTCTTGTTAGAATGTCTTAGAAAAAAAAGGTGTCGAGTTTCACAAGCAACCCCCGCACCCCTACTATGTTCTACAGTATTATTGGTAACTTTTGTTGAAGGCGGGCAGTACTGGTTGCGACACAGTTTAACCACTTTTTTTTTTCGGACTGACAATTAGCTGTACTAACCCTATTGGTTGCAACAGCGTAACCGGACTGTTAAGTTTAACCACTGCCACTGTAATTGCAACACCATTCTTATTATTCTCTATGTGTACCTCCGTCGTAAATAAATAAATAATAAAAACTTGAAAATCAAAATCAAAGTCAAAAATACCTATTACAGGCATCTGTGATATATATAACAATTTTTTTTATTATCTCTATTAGTGATGGTGATAACTAAACTCGCTAACTGAAAACTAAAGCTAAGAGGGTTCCAATCGCGCCCGGGTCTAAGAAGAAACACACAACCAACATAACCGGGTTTTTTTTGTTATCACCATCTCACATAATTAATAATAAATTATGGTACCTATGGAGATAGAGCAATTCACTCCCAAGCTTTTTATCGTTAATATCGTAATAGTTGCTACTGTAATCCCTTTATTTTTTAGTTTCATTTGTTGCTACACACAATATGGGCTATTTATCGTTCATTCACGAGATATATTTCTGCAAAATCCACAAAAGAAGAAATCTTGCCTGATGGTAAGTGATGATATCTAAGATGGTAGCAGGCTAACTTGTTAGAGGGTATGGTAAGCCCACACTTACAATTAGTTTCTACGCGACATCGTGCCGGAGAGCTAAATCGTTTAGCGACACGTCTCTAGGGTGGTAACTAACCACGGCCAAAGCCTTCCAAAGACCAGACTTGAACCCGGGACCTCCAACTTTATCACATGCATGACAACACAAAAAAAAAAACAAACCTGCAATCCGTATACGGATAGAAAACAGTAACAACACGTCAATATCTGTAACTAAATATCAGACTCGAGTCAGGAGTCAAACCCGGGACCTCCAACTTTATCACATGCATGACAACACAAAAAAAACAAACCTGCAATCCATATACGGATAGAAAACAGTAACAACACGTCAGTCAGAAATATCTGAACTCTTCAATAAGATGTTCAGATACTTCAGAGTGATATTCCTTGCGTAATTTAAAAACAAATACAAAATAACAATGTAAAATGCTTTTCTTAGCATTAAGATCGATCGGTCGGTTCATTTATTTGTTCATCCAGTCTTAACGTTCATGCTCCTCGCAACTCTTTCGTTGGCGGTCGCCCTCGGATAGTGATGGCCGTGCCACGATAAAAAAACTATGAAAATAAAAGAAAAACGTGTAGAAAGTGTCCTGTCCCCCTCTACTCAGACCATCAAAAACGTCACATTTGATGAAAACTAATATAGCGGATGGAGAGGGATCCGTAGGAGAACCAAATTAAACGACAAACAAGCTGAAGTAGCATTGAGAAGGCCATTGGGGCAGACGTGTTCTGAAGTGGAAACCGCGTACCGGTAAGGAACGTACCGCAGCATAGGATGGCCCGCTGGATCATGACCTGAAAAGGATCGCTGGTAGCGGGTGGATGTGTGTGGTGGCACGCTCTCGGAAAGGCCTATATCCATCAGTGGAAGTCTATAGGTTGACTATATTATATAGCGGCAACCACCAAGGAATTGAACCACTTTCATGGAAGGGATATAATCGTAACTTGACAAATTCTACCATTTAACTATATATATAACTATACCATTTAACTATATATAACGTATTTTGTGGTATATTACACCACAAAATACGTTAAAATACTTCGATCCATGACTATTTACTTTTGAACAACCCCGATGTGGCATGAGAGAGTGCCACTTTTTGAGTACGATACAGAAATAAGCTAAATAATAAAATGGAATATTTTGGCGGGTGGGGAAAAATTTTTGTATTTATTTCACATAGGCTTCGATAAAGATATGGTAAGTAAACATACACCTACCACCTTAAGTTCTAGGCGTTCAGGCGTTGTGCAGAGTTTATTTTTTTTATCCACTACAAGTTAGTCCTTGACGGCAATCTCACCTAATGTAAGTGATGTTGCAGTCTAAAATGGTAGCGGGATAACCTGTTAAGGGTATGGTAGAACCATACTCCTAATTTGTTTTTACGCGACATCATGCCGGAACGCTAAATCGCTTGGCGACACGTCTTTGTCGATAGGGTAACTAGCCACGACCGCCGCCTCTCACCAGACCAGACTCGAGCCGGAAATCGATCCCGGGACCTCCAACTTAATAATGCGACAGCGACACGACATTTCAGGTTCAGGATCTCATCAATTACTGTGTTGACTATCTTACGTCATCCGAACGTGGGCTAAATCCACGGCCTCGGAGAAGTACGGACCACTCACCATCTGACCCCCCGTTATCCCAAACGTCGCCTAAGCCGAGGTGCGGCCTCACAGGAGGCGTTCCCTTAGGTTCTTCCTAGGGCTCAAAATGTCTTCTGGCAGAGCTTCTTTCCGAAGCTCGCCAAACAGCCAGGTTACGCTGTCTCAACCAATTAGCTAAGGGTTAGCACAGCTAATAGTTAGTCCGAAAAAAAAAAGACAATCTTCGGTTCATTTACAGTAAGTACATGGCTTACGGGAACAAAACAAATCTATCGATAATTTTATATTTATGAACAGCACAGCACTAAAAAGTATCCACTCAACTCGGCGGAGAGCATTTTTATTCGGAATTTATATCTGGCAACGAATCCCACATTATTGTCTCCGAGCATTTATTTTCTGATGGGCATTAAAACACAAACCCCTTTTTCTCGACGGCGATTCCATTTTAGCTGGGTTTAGAAAATTTAAGGCCCGTCTTAAATAGTCCCCGGTATTGTTGGCCCTCGAATGGTGGCACGAATAATTAATTTACTCGGTTATTATTCCGTCCGCTCATTCAGATAATACTTATTGCGAACGAGTTAGGTTATACGACTATGATATCATTTTGGTTGCTAGTAATATCGGATCGGTACAGTTTTATATATAACCCTATGTTATGCCACCTTTCGGTTGGTTTTAATCTAAGCGCAGGTTATGTACGAACTTTTTTTTTATGCACTACAAGTTAGTCCTTGACGACTAACCCATGGTATGGTAAAACCATACTCCTAGTTTTTTTTTTTATCGGACTATCTATTAGCTATGCTAACCCTATTGGTTGCGACATCGTAACCGGGCTGTTTGGCGAGCTTCGGAAAGAAGCTCTGCCAGAAGAAATTTTGAGCCTTAGGGCTCGAAGAAACTAAGGGAACGTCTGCCTAAGGGCGCCTCCTGTGAGGCCGAACCTCGGCTTAGGCGACGTTTGGAATTACGGGGTCGGACGGTGAGTGGTCCGTACGTCTTCAAGGCCGTGGATGGAGCCCACGTCCGGATGACGTAGACAGCGGGGACCTCGTCTTCGCCGGCGAAGACGGTGTGTAGCGTATTGTGTTGTAGGTGGTATGAGTATGTTGTCAGTAGTTATCTGAAAGTCAGGGTCGTGAAGGATATGTTTAGGTCACCTTTTTCGGAGAGGAGCGCTTAGGTCGGGGGAGTACACACTTCAAATTGGTTTCTACGCGACATCGTGCTTTTACGCTAAGTCGCTTTGCGACACGTCTTTGTCGGTAGGGTGGTAACTAGCCACGGCCGAAACCTTAGTTAATGTATAGCTTTTTGTGTAACAGAACTTGCACCAATACAATACTGAAGTAAAAAATATTTAGATATCTATTTTAAGATAAATACCTAAAGCAAATTTTTGAAATAGACGAGGTGTATATAAAAATAGCGATGTGAACATTGATGTCTCGACAATTATCGAAGAAGGTTCTTTTAGAAAACCATGTGTACAAAGTTGTTTCCAATAAATTATCTGGGGAAAATCATTTTCAAAATGGCGGAGTAGCCTGATTGTATGGAGTATCTATTTAGTTTATCATTAGTAGTTTCGATAATTTATATTTTAAGATGTAGTTTAGTATATCTCAATATATAATGAAATAATGTATTGGATAATGTATTGGAAGCGGTGATAGCCTAGTGGTTAGGGTGTCAGCCTCCTAATCAGAGGTCGGCGGTTCGAATCAGGGCACGCACCTCTAACTTTTCGGAGTTTTGTGCGTTTAAAAAAAATTAAAATATCACTTGCTTCAACGGTGAAGGAAAACATCGTGAGGAAACCTGCACGCCTGAGAGTTCTCCATAACGTTCTCAAAGGCGTGTGAAGTCTACCAATCCGCACATGGCCAGCGTGGTGGACTATGGCCAAACCCCTTCTCATATTGAGAGGAGACCCGTGCTCTGTAGTGAGTTGATGATGATGATGATGATGATGAATGTATTGGAAAACCTAGAAGGCGAGCGTTGACTTAAGAGGCTTGATGCGCCTTGTGTTGGATCTAGGGCAATTTTACAAAAGTTTTTCCTACGCGTTAACGCACGTGTTTTCACTATTATTCTGATTTTTACTTGTCTCATATTTAATTTTTTTTTTTTATACACTACAAGTTAGCCCTTGACGGCTATCTCACCTGGTGGTAATTGATGATGCTGTCTAGGATGGTAGCGGGCTAACCTGTTAGAAGTATGGTAAGCCCATGCTCCTTATTGGTTTCTACGCGACTTCGTGCCGGAACGCTAAAATCGCTTGGCGACACGTCTTTGTCGGTAGGGTGGTAACTAGCCACGGCCGAAGCCTCCCACCAGACCAGACTCGAGCCGGGAATCGAACCCAGGACCTCCAACTTTATAATGCGACAGCGCACGCACTGCGCCACGGAGGTCGTCAAATATTATTAATATATATTATTAATATTATAAATATTATTAATATTTTGTACTTGATAATATTTTAATATTACAATTACGATCTGCAACAATTTCTTTACATATTTAAATTACAATTACAACCTACAACATTCAAAAGAATGTGAACCTAAAACTAAAAACATTAAAATAAAAAAAAATTATGTTTTGTTAACTTGATGTTAAGTGAGAACATGTTTGCCTTTATCCCTCCTTAACTCAAAAACTGTACAAATAAATTTAAACCAAACACTTAAAAATTAGATTGTAAGGTGTTCGGCCACGGCTAGTAACCACCCTAAAGGCCGAGACATACTTACAGCCAAGCGATTTAGCGTTTCGACATGATGCTTTATAGATACCAACAAGGTTATACACCTTGTTGGTATGGCTTTTTCTTTGTAGAACTCCTCCTGAGTTCAGCCGGCAACACGACGCTTATAGGCGAAGGTAATCATTTTACATCAAGTGACCCGTCTGTCCAAAGCCCGCGATGTTAATATAAAAAAAAACTGAATAAACACCTAATGAGATACCGGTAATTAACTCGATAAATGATTGTTTAGTTTTTGATTTTCAGAATAAAAATAAATCTTGGTTGACAGCTGCTTATAACGTTCCAGAACTATATGAAACATTCACATTCATTCAAACATTCTTTCGTTTATGTACATATCACATATTATCATAAACATAGACAATATTACCAACTTAATGTTAATAGACAGCTACTCCCCTTATAACTACTTCATAGAAATGTCTTTCTAAAATTGGTTGGTTTATCCCACAACGTGCTACCAACATGCACATGCAGTCAGTTATTCGTCGTGCTACGAAAAATAATAGACTGCCTTCGAATTCGAATATGTAGTAAATGCGTATGGAATTTAGTTAATCGTTTTAATTATAAAAAGTTGCGTATACTGTCTTGTAAACTACTTCAAAGTGGTTAAATAGCTATGGCTGACCTATCAGCTCAAACCACTCGAAGTATCTGGGTAAAATTTGGCCTACAGATAGCTATTAAAACAGAGGCGTACTAGAAAAAAAAAACTTTTTCTGCGGTTTAAAATAGGTAGGTAAAATAGGTGAGAGCGAAGCCGCAAGCAGTAGCTAGCTACTGTTTATATAATTATCGTAATGCTTATAGCTTATTTGCATTGGCTAATTAAAGTGGTACATTTTTGGAGCGGATGACCCTTGTGACGTTTGGATTCGGCCGCATGCAAACGGCCATGTTTGCACACTCGTTCATATCCCGCCGTAGTGAAATCGCCCGAATATCCCATAGACAATCTCACTATAGAAAGAGCTTTTTTTTATATCATGATCAACCCATTTCCGGCTCACTACAGAGCACGGGTTTCCTCTCAATGTGAGAAGGGGTTTGGCCATAGTCCACCACGCACATGGCCAGCCATGTGCGGATTGGCAGACTTCACACGACTTTTTTGAGAACATTATGGAGAACTCTCAGGCGTGCAGGTTTCCTCACGATGTTTTCCTTCACCGTAGAAGCAAGTGATATTTTTTTTTTTTTTTAAACGCACATAACACCGAAAAGTTAAAGGTACGTACCCGGATTCGAACCACCGACCTCTGATTTGGAGACTGACGCCCTAACCACTAGGCTATCACCGCTTGTTTTTTTATATACAATTATTTTTTTATACACCACAAGTTAGCCCTTGACGGCTATCTCACCTGGTAAGTGTAGATGCTGTCTAGGATGGTAGCGGGCTAACTTGTTAGGAGTATGGTATGGTAACCCACGCTCCTAATTGGTTTCTAAGCGACATCGTGACGAACGCTTAATCGCTAAGCAACGCGTCTTTTTCGGTAGGGTGGTAACTAGCCACGCCCGAAGCCTCCCACCGGACCACCAGACAATGGTGAAAAAAATTTTACCATTGCTGTTCGTTGTGTATTTTTTTTTATAGAAAGCCTTTATTATAATACAATGCGTAGTAATTGAATTTACGTTGTTAACGCCACGGTAATGATCATTTAAAGAAGCTGTGATAGCCTAGGTTAGGACGTCCGCCTCCTAATTAGAGGTCGGAGGTTTGAACCCGGGCAGGCACCTTTAACTTTTTGGAGTTATGTGCGTGTTTAAGCAATTAAAATATCGCTTGCTTCAACGATGAAGGAAAACATCGTGAGGAAACCTGCACGCCTGAGAGTTCTCCATAATGTTCTCAAAGGCGTGTGAAGTCTGCTAATCCGCACAGGGCCAGCGTGGTGAACTATGGCCAAACCCTTCCCATATTGAGAGGAGACCCGTACTCTGTAGTGAGCCGGCAATGGGTTGATCATGAACTAAATTCCATACGCATTTACTCTCTATGCGAACTAGAATGCGGTCTATTATTTTTTAATGTTGGTAGCATGTAGATACGCTACGTGGAAGAAACCAACCAACTTGATGAATGATGATGATGATATATAACCACTCGGCTAGATAATCCAGTAGAATTTCTTTACAAATTCAAAGCCATTTCCATAGTGTTACACCCGTGGTTTCAGCTTAATTTGATTAGCGACCGCAAGCCATAGAGTGCGCTCTCCAAACCGGACTGTAAACTTTGACTCCACTATTTTACCCTCTCACTCGTTTAATCTGAATTAAATTGATTGCTGTTAATTATTCCAAGGGAGATGCAATTAATTCCGAGGCACCAGTTTTTTTTAAACCATTACAAGTAAGGGCCGACTTGTATATTTATTATATACACTACAAGTTAACCCTTGACAGCAATCTCACCTGGTGGTATGATGCAGTCTAAAATGGCAGCAGGCTAACCTTTTAGGGGTATGTTTTTTTTTCTTTTCTCTAGGATGTCCTCTTTCATGAAAAAAAGACCTTGGTTGCTTTATTGGTCATAATCAGTTACACTTTTTAGTCTTACTTAAGTACATCAGTCAAATTTACAACAAAAAAAATTTTTCATTTAAAACAATAATAGCTGTCATACAAGATACAATCCTTAAAAATTTTCAATGTCAATAAAATTACACTTTAAAACAATTAAAATAAACAATTACATCAATTTACTTACAATAATATACATAAAGCATTTTTTTTTCTGTTAATAATTAAAAACATTTAAATCACTTAAAACTAATCGTAGGCGTGGTCAAAAAATGCTTCAAGGCTGGGAGCCCGGAGTTCGCAGGACAGCGACTTCCACTTGGCTATTGTGAGGAACAGAACAACACGACTTATGTGATCGTGATCAGCCCATTACCGGCTCACTACAGAGCACGGGTCTCCTTTCAATATGAGAAGGGTTTGGCCATAGTCCACCACGCTGGCCATGAGCGGGTTGGCAGACTATGTGATAGTGCCATCTATATATGCGAAGTTATACAATATATGGGGTATGTTAAACCCATACTCCTAATTGGTTTCTACAGCGACATCGTGCCGGATCGCTAAGTCGCTTGGCGACATGTCTTTGTAGGACAGGGTGGTAACTAGCCACAGCCGAAGACTCTAGACTCAAGCTGGGAATCGAACCCAGGACCTCCAAATTTATTACGCGACAGCGCACGCACTGCGCCAAGGAGGTCGTCAAAAATGCTTAGTCAAACATTGAAGCCGGTTGGCTAGCATGTTTGATTAAGGTTCACGAGGTCCTAGGTTCGATTCCTATATTTTCAGATATTGAGCACCACTGTTCATCATCATCTTTATTGCACCGTACCAGTCTGGAATTATACGGAGTTAACATTAAATAAAAGTAAAACAATAAATATATAAACAAGAAGTATAATTCCTTATTAATATATCATAATATAATATATGTAAAGTAGTCGATTACCAAGAAATAGTGGATATAAATGAACAACATATTATTATGAGAAATTATTTGGTTTTTCTGAGTCTACGTGAAGAACGAGGCGAGGCACCCATAGGTGCCTCGAAATTACCAAATGATATTATAAGAGACACCTTAGCTTGTATCTTAATATCTTTTTAACTTCATCTCCTAATTTTTAACAGGCCTAAGTTTTTAGACCTATTCAAAGATAAATAGAAATTAGATGAAGCAATATGAAAATTCATACGTTTGCTACATTTTATAAAGTCGTAATTAAAACAAGAGAATATCGCAAGCAAAATGCTTTAGACGTTTGATAGATTCATAAATGATATGCTTTCAGGAACCAATTGAGATATTTATATTTTAAAACTAGTGGCGCCATCTAACACGATTATCTATAACTGTTGTTGCAGCTCCATCTAGCGGCTGTTGTAGAACCTACAAAGTCAGCCCAAAGTCTTGCTTGTTAATAAACCGCTTGAATAGATGACTGTTTAGAATACTAAATTTTTTCAAACAACTGTCAATAGATGTCACTATAGGTTTCTTAAGAATGAATTATATATTATCTTATCGATTTCGTAATAACTATGTAGGTACTAGTCCTGCGATTCCAAGACCAATATTATTTTCTTTATCTGATTTTATTTTTGCTTTATCTTTAGTTCTTTATCTTATATATTGATAACAGGTAGTTTACTCACCAGTTCTTAATATTCAATATCAGCTAGAAATTCG
The DNA here is from genome assembly GCA_928268935.1 of Lasiommata megera. Taxonomy (NCBI): domain Eukaryota; kingdom Metazoa; phylum Arthropoda; class Insecta; order Lepidoptera; family Nymphalidae; genus Lasiommata; species Lasiommata megera. Next base: position 6,057,903 of record OV743308.1, on the reverse strand, counting down.
TGCAATCTTTGTCTATTATTATGCATTATTCATTCAATAATGTAAACACTTGTACCAGCAGGTGACACATACCTGATATAAGATTACAATGAAGTAAGCGTATAGGTACCTACTTTTTGCCTACAACTTTGCCTATGCACCAACGCCAAGATTTATAAAGCGAGCTTAGCCTTACCTCTGTCATAAGAAACAGAACGTGACAACGTTGTGTCCAACATAAGTTAGTCTCGCTTTAACACAGTTTAGCTAAGCGAAGTTAAAGTAAACTCTCTCGATGTCAGCCTGATCTTTATTGTTTGGTAGCTAAGAAAGTCCACAAGTTTTAATCCGAGATAATTAAAGTTAAATAGGCAAAAAATATAAACCCACTACTGTACCGGTTTTTAGAGATTTCAAACAGCTAACGTACCTAGGTACATTTGTGTTTTATGTATAGTACCGTATACTTTAAAAAAAAGGTTTCTGTTTAACTGTGTAATCACCCCAGGAAAGAGTTATTGATCAAAATATTTTATGGATAGGCTATCTATTGTAAAATCTAAAGATGGCATAATACCGATTCTCTAGCCTATTGGCATAGAGCGGGAGTAATTGATAAGTATTATCAGAAATACAGGAACGGTTCATAATGTTCTTCGATCATGCATGTATTAGATACGCTATCAAAATCTAGGGAAGTAATAGAAAAATTAACCGGCTTTACTTTGTACTTAGTTTTTTTTTATTTATTTAAATATAATATTCTGTTTTTTGTGTTTCGTTGTTTTCTTTCTAAACTTACACACAATTATACAATTGTGTACCCAAAATCACTAGTGAGAACTATTTACGTCACAGATACATTTTGACAACTGACAGCTAATCCAATTTATTATTCATATAGAGAAATTGAGCGGAATGGGAATCGTTTCCTGTTCATATCATTATGAAAAAAAATGTGGTTACATTTGATCGTATTTATGACCGGATGGACGCTTTCAAACACGATTTAACAAAGTTTACTAGATGAAAAAAAATTGCAATCTCACCTCTGAAAGTAATTAAATTTCAATTTTTCTCAGTTAGGTATGCCTAAATTCATTTTGGGCTTATATAATACTTGGGAGAGGAGCACACTGTAAACTTGTCATCAAAGTATTATTATTATGTGTAGTGTATGTAACTATACATATAGGAACCCATATTACTTACAAACAATCCAAGTTCAATGAAGTTGGACTGATTAATTAGTACCTATATTAAGGAGAAGACTTTCGAAAGCGAAGCCCTTTACGAATACAATCGATAGACTTTGTTTGTTTATTTGTATGTACGATACGTATTGTATGTTTAAATGTCTTGGTAATTAAGCCTACAATGATTCCTGAGACTGGACAGGCCTATAATTGAAAAATAACAGGATATATGTACATATGGTATGTTTAAATGTCTTGGTAAAGATATCTAAAATTATTTTTGCTTCAGACTGGACAGGCCTTTAATTCAAAAATAACAGGACAGCATAATCGACCACGGATCATGCATGATGTCGAATTCTTGAACAGTATCAAATTTTTAACATGATATAACTATGAAATTATCAGGTGTTATCTCACAGTTGCAAATAAAAATAGGTACTCGTTCGTTCGTTGATATTTTCAAGTATGAATACCATAAACCATTGTTGACGGGCACTACAGATCACAGAGGGTGTGATCTGTGGCTACAGATAGAGTTTACTTAACTGCTACCACCTAAAGATTATGCACAGAGTCAGACTTTCATCTTTCTTCTAATTTGGTTATCCTATCCTAATTAAAAAAGGAAAAGTGGAAGGGAAAATACCGTATGGCCGATCGCCTAACCGCTGGACTGATCAATCTGATGAAATCACTCACCTTAGCCACTACTAGCCACTACTAGCCTTCCAATTACAACCTTAGCCACTACTAGCCTTCCACTTACAACCGCTATTAGAAAAACCGCGGACCGTACAGAGTGGAAGGATTTAGTTACCAACGTGTCGAAGGCACTTCCATGTGGACACGACCTTCAGCAATGAAGTGTGTGATCGAAAAGATCCTAATTACTTTTTTTTTATACAATTCAATTTTAGAATCAAAAAAGCTAGACGCTGTTTTTTGATACAGTAGGCAGGTATATGAATTCTTTGTATTGGAAAACACGTACGGCGTGCAAACGGTGTTTCAAACTTTTTTGATACTTTCCCTATGTTATCTTCCTTTAAATAATATAATCAAATAGAAATACCGCTCAGTTATTTTTTTAAACTTTGAAGAGATTAGTTCAGTGGAAATATGACGTCTTCCGATATGTTTCGTCCTTGGGTGAAATCACCTTCCAATTTTTGTAATTGTATTTTATTTAACATACGTATTTTTTAAATTATTCTATGATTATTCAAAAGTATCAACACTGGTTGGCTTGCAACAAAATAGATAAGGCCGAAACGGCTTCTTTAAAAATGAATGCGTTCTATGAGTGTTTGGTTTATTACCTCTATTGTTTAGGTTCAAGTGGAAAGACGCCAGTTAATATTGAATGCACTATAATAAATTAGAATTTAGACAATTTTTTTTTTATCCACTACAAGTTAGCCCTTGACGGCAATCTCACCTGATAGTAAGTGATGATGCAGTCTAAGATGCTAGCGGGCTAACCTGTTAGGAGTATGGTAAACCCATACTCCTATCGGTTTCTACGCGACATCGTGCCGGAACGCTAAATCGCTTGGCGACACGTCTTTGTCGGTAGGGTGGTAACTAGCCACGGCCGAAGCCTCCCACCAGACCAGACTCAAGCCAGGAATCGAACCCAGGACCTCCAACATTATAATCTGACAGCGCGCGCGCTGCGCCACGGAGGTCGTCAAAAAATGAAGTAACGAAGTCCCTGGCACGATCTAGTAGGATAGATTATCAATGTTTTATAGATAGCAAGTGCAACACTCTCAGCTTATGAACGTAAACGGGTTTGCGACAAACATGTTTTTAAGTTAACCTCAACTATATCAATACACTTTGGATATGACGTATGTGGGTGTGTCGATTACATGCACAGACTGAGTACCAAAATGTGACACTAGATAATATAATGGAAAAACATATTATTAAAGTTGCTATCTGTAAAACGATAAGCCTGGCCAGTTTAGGTAGCAACAATAAGTAAATATTATAACAACAAATTGAACCCAAGCACGCAATCTTGCAGAAAAATGTGGGGGGAGGATAAGAAGCACTGGCACATTTTTTAGACGTTTAATCGCATTTGACTACCGAAATTTGGTATAATAAGTACATATAATTACGTGATACTTGTCGAAGGAAAATATAACTATGTATTACTTTCTTTACTTAGGTTCAAAGTTTTTATAAAACGAAAGCTTATAGAAAAATCATATTACGATATTAAAGATTATATAAACGATAAAAAAGCTTGGGTGTCAATTGCTCTATCTCCATAGGTACAATAATTTATTACTGATAATTTGAGATGGTGATAACAAAAAAAACCGGCTAAGTTAATTGCGGGCTTCTTCTTAGTCCAGGGCGCGTTTGGAACCCTCATAGCTTTAGTTTTAAGTTTAAGAATGTAGTTATCACCATTAAATCACTACTATGTAATTATTGACGCGTCAAAAGTGCCTTTTAAAGGACTATTCGAATAAAGATTATTTGAGTTTGACCATTTTATCCCATCCCATGGGCAATATAGTAGAAAATTAAGACCTTAAATTTTGATCATTAGTTTGATACATTATTTAACTAATAATATACAATTTATGTCCCACTTCTGAACTTCTCTTTCATATAAGTAAACCTTCGATTAATATTACTTATTTATTGCAATATGGTTTAGGAAAAGTACTTAATTAAAATTACCGAGCTAAGTTTGTCGCGGGCTTCTTAGACTGGGCTCGATTTGAACCCTCTTAGCTTTAGTGTTAGGTTAGCCAGCGTAGTTCACCATCACTTCACGAATAGAAACAATGAAAAATGTGATATATATATGAACGATTAATAGATGCCAGTAATAGGTTTATATGAAAAAAGCAATTTTGTTTGATTTGATTTAACACCACGACGGAATTAGGAATAGGTATTCGTTTTTTTTCGCGTTACAGAGTATCTATTTACTTAGACATGATTTAGGGGTAACCAGGGGCTTGATTGTTTCCGCGGTAAGTGTTTAAAGATTAATTATTTACATAATTAACAAAGGAATGTTGAAATAATTTCCACACCAATGATTATTTATTTAAACCACATTAATTCCTACACTTACGTACGAATATTATTAATATATAAACAAAACGAATCGGCGTTTGGTGCTTATTTGCATACAATGCAACTTGTGAATGTATTCATAACCTTTCACCTCAATTGCCCACTTACTGAAAGAAAGCATTTATTTAATAGCTTACTTATACGTGTGGTACGCACGTACCTAGATTTACTAATTATTCTGCCTTGTTCAACCCATTGCCGGCTCACTACAGAGCACGGGTCTCCTCGCAATATGAGAAGGGTTTGGCCATACCACGCTGGCCATGTGCGGATTGGCAGACTTCACACGCCTTTGAGAACATTATGCAGAACTTACAGGCATGCAGGAAACCTCACGATGTTTTCCTTCACCGTTGAAGCAAGTGATATTTTAATTGCTTAAAAACGCACATAACTACGAAAAGTTAGAGATGCTTGCCTGGGTTTGAACTCCCGATCTGTGATTAGGAGGCGGACGTCCTAACCACTAGGCTATCACGGCTTCACTAGGCTATCACAGCTTATTCTGCCTTATTTATGTTTTATTTGCAATTACCAATATTTGCAATAATTCCTTTGTTGATTTCTATCTACGAGTATATCATTATCTACATAATACCAGAAAACAAAGACCCCCGGTTTTGCTTTTTTTATTGGACGACCTTCATGGCGCAGCTCATGAGCTGTAGCATTATAAAGTTGAAAGTCTTGGGTTCGATTCCCAGCTCGAGTTTGGTCTGGTGGGAAGCTTCGGCCGTGGCTAGTTACCACCTAACCAACAAGAAGTGTCGCCAAGCGATTTAGCCATGCGGTACGATGTATAGAGGTATAGCAGGTAGATACACTGCATCGTGGGGAAGGATACTTGTTTTTCATTTGAAAACCCCATACATCAACTATTAGTGGGTATAATTAATGAAATTCCGGTGAGATGAGATCTTCAGGAAAAGAATTACATTTATTACTAGATATTGTAGCTATGTTGTGTAGGCTATTGTTTCAAGAATATTTTGCCGTTGCTATACCCAAATCTCCGAACTAGGTGAAAGTAATAAATTCCTACAAAAATGTATGAATAAAAAGTAAGAAAGAAAGAAAGAATGAACAAATGAGTGATATTGACATAACTGTAGGTCGGTACAAAAAAATATTGTAAAATTAAAATTAAGCCGAATTATTTTATCAGCACTGGCATATGAATATTCAAAATAACTTTATTTTTACTGTGACTTACAAAGTCAAAGTAAAAAAAAAAATTATATACTTAATGTCAAAATGCCTTTTTTATTACTTATTAATACTTAATTTAAAAAGTAATAAAACATTGACACTTCAAAAAATTATGAGAATTGATAGGCATGTATCTCGAAATAATAATATGCTACCGACTCCTTTCCGGAAAAAAATTGTAAATTGAACAGCACTAAGTACCTAGGTACTATTATTAATTAAGCATCATTGATTCCAATTCTTTTGGCAAAATTAATAACACAAAACTAAACCGACAGGCCTTAAAGTTTAAAGAAGCTTAACAAGTAGGTCTAAACATTTTAAACACCCTCATCTCGACACTTTAGACGGGTACCTACCTAACATACTTATAAGTATCGATTTTATAAATTGTTCCAATAAAATTTATACTTGCACGAGTCATATTTTATCTATGTACTTAAGTACCGACACGGTTACAACCTACCTAGGTTTTTTCCTACATAATACGTAAGTAAAAGGTACTTAGATAAGTACTTTCTTAGTTTCTAATAAATAATAAGAATTATTATTAGGTACTTACTAACAACCTATATGTGTAAACTTACCTTCTTTACTTTCATAAGATATCTGTCTACGTAATATTAATGGAAAAACGATGCAGATCTACCTCTGTGTGGCCCCTTTTGGAAGCCGGTCTAACTTGCCCTCGCCGGCCGGGGTTAGAGGGGTTGCAAGAGTTTTAACTCGAGTTGTCGTTCAGTACAACTTATTGATATAGGTAGGTACCTACCTATCTATTGAATTCCCAAACGTTAGATTCATTCTCTTCAGAAGAAGCTTCAAAGTATTGGACTCATCTTCCCGCTCAAGCTTTAAAAACCTGAGTCTTACAATGAACGAGAATAATCAAAATATAATATATAATTAAACAAAACCACGCTAATAAGTTGGTACTTGGTACACTAGATCCTACTTAATACCTTCATTTTGTTGGCTGTGAATTTACGATACTTAAATTAGAGTAATTTTTACAATACAATATTTGAACATCTTCAATAATAATGGCACCGGTAAAATTTAAATTGTCCAATGAATTGAAGCAATTGATTCCGAACAACCAATCAGAGAGCCGGTATGTGGTGTGACATCGTGGGACGCACCCAGTAGACCGCGATTGTTTTGATAAATTCTGCATTCATGAGATAAACTTTCAACAAAATCATGGTAAGACAAATATTTGTAATACACAAAAATGCTGTAAATACATTACAATCAATGCAATAAAACAATTTGTTTAAGGCATACTGTATAATAATTATAAAGTAAATTCCGAGTTCGCTTGCCCCGCATCGTATGATCCAGTAGTCATATAAATACGCGGGGACGCTCCCCACTTCTTGCCAAACGTCAAATCTCGCGATAGCGTGCAGTCGCTTGTGCTCTGTGAATTAATTTAAAAATCAGTTCGCGACATTTCGTAAGCTCTCCTTTCAAACGTCAGTTATAAATTCCAAGTGAAAAATAAGGACGTGAGTGTTCAGTGATATTTAAGATATTTAAATAATACATGAAGATGTCTTTCAATACCGACATATCGACCAAATTGGAGAACAGCAGGTTAGTACAAAAATCAACCGATAATGGCTGCTCAGTGCTTCGGTCCTTGGGCTTTAGCCCCCAATCTTTATTTCTTTTGTATAGAATGGAAAAGAATTCGAATAATTGTTCTTGAAAGAATAAAGATTTGAATTGTAGGAATAGGTTGACGAAATTTTGAATTCCTTTCACATTAACATTATGCATCGTATGAATGTCGCAACCTCTGCAATCTGCATCATATTGGCTGGCTAGAGTTGTGGCGTCACTCCAACGGTGTCGAACGATCTTTTTTTATGTTTGGTCGACTTTATCGTCAATGAGGTTATCCTGCATTGGGACGGCTTTATTGGGCGTGCGCAGTGTGTCTGACTCACGAAACATCAATGATAAAAACCTTTATTCTTTGACTAAATTGCTTCTTTAATATATAGGTCAAAATTAAGACCTAAGAATGAAATGAAATGTACCTTTAGCCTGGTAAACAAGAAACAATCAATTTTAAAATGATGCAACTGTCATATATGGATATGACAATTGCATCATCAGATTATGACACTCATATCAAATAAGTTATGCTATAACTACAAGAGATCACAAAATATAATTTTCAATTAATTAGTACTGTATTCAATAATGAGATTGTACATGAATCCAATCCAATGAATAAATTAACATCAGGGTCAATTTACTTTATACTTGACCCTAAAACATAACAATTAACCTGACTCCTTGTATGTAAAACTTTTTTAAAGTTGTATAAATCAAGTAAACCCTCTACAGACAAATAAAGTAAGAATGCATAATAATGAAATATTATATCATGTTACCTGTATTCATAGCAAGAATATGTTAATTTTCTAAAGTGATTTCACTTATGGACTATTTAGACTCTGAGTTTTTATGCAGATCATTTGCCTGATACTTATGAATGGTTTAGGTAGAGACACATGTCTATGATGCTCCAACTCAATATACATACACACACACACATCTATCAATATACATACACACATACATAGCTTTAAAAGATTTCATAAAATAGCTGGACTTAAATTTAGTCTGTAAATTATTGTATAGCTGTACCTCTTAAGATCCAAGTCTCCTATACTTGATATGTGTGTAGCATTTTATCATAATTATTGCAATTGATGCTAAAGCCCTGATCTGTCAACCTGTTTGCTTGTACTTTACATACACCTTGTAGAATACACAAAGGAATACAAGGCCGCTTGTGAGTTTAAATTTAAAAGATCTGATATAATTTATGAACATGCTCGCTCTATTTCATACATCTTAAGTAACTGTTTTAACCATAGTGTATGTATTGTTTCAATGATAATGCTGAAATATCATGGAAAAATATATTTGCATGTTATGTCACTCTAAAATAATGGTATTTTTATTGCAACACAAAGTTTTCCATGGAATATAGATTGAAAATAACAGCATTAAGTTTTGATCTGCCGATTTAGTTCAGTTTATATATTTGTTTGCAACAGATTTTGCACCACTTGCATTAGTAACAATTCTGTTGTACACAACTCTCCAATCTTGATACCTTTTTAACAAAAGGATGACAATACTTTTAGACTTGTCAATTTTGCCAATTTAGAGATTTGCGAATAACAGAATGGGCAACATTGTTTAACATTCATAAACTATGTTTGGGGTGCGAGATTTACCTCATTTGTTTTATACCCAATAAAACAAATGAGGTAAATCTAGCACCCGTGAACTGGTTTGGATTTTTTTTTGTTTTCAGTGTTGGTATATCTGAAATATAATTTGAAGTTTCATATTAAACCACCTCTACTACACTAATTTCAATGCATGTTAAGTGAAATGACCTTCCATAAGTAATACCTTACATGGGCAATCAGTGTGCAGTTAGTGATTTCTAGATCTACGTGATCAACTTTAATTGAAATATTAGTCTCCGGATATCAATACAATGGTTGGAATTTGATTAATGAGAATAAGAATAACAATCTACATTCTGATTCACTGTGAAATTTCATGTTTCTATAAAATTATCCTAGACATTCAGAAATCTGCATATTAAATAAATTCTATTATTAAAATATTAAGATTGTCTATTACTTCAACATATAGGATTTTTTTCTTACATTTTGAAATTATAAGTAGTGTACAATTATATAATTTTATGCCAGTGTGGGTTGATACACTCGTAGGAGTAATAATATACTTTTAACTTCTCAGATCCTGCATTGTCCATTTTGCCTTTCTTTTATTTTTCCTTCATGTTTATGTAATCTGGACAAATTTTCATGATTGCTTTGTCATTGGAAATGCCACATTACAAATTTAGCAGAAGAGCTAAAAAGAAGAGGGTTAATATGCTTAACTAAAACATAGTATTCTTGCTAGATGTTACTGCATTTCTTTTCCATTATTGGTCAAATCCAACTTCATTTTATTTGAAATCCTATTAAGTATCCAAGTAGGCCAATTTGTGAAACAAATTAAATTGTCCTTGATTAACTCCAATGTCACATTGTATTGGATTATACTCAACATAAAAAACAGTCATATTCTAAGATAAGATAATAATTAATTTTTTTATTGGGTTGCTAGCAGTGGCCAGTCAACCACCCTTCATATAAACAGACAACAAAGCACTAACCTACCCTATGTATGATATTATTATTTATAACATTATCAACGGCAGCACAATAAAGTCACACTGTTAAATTCAAATATCTACAGGTACCTCTTCTGGGTAATGTACAGATCTCTAACACAGTTTGGCAGCATTTAACAAGATTATCACACATATGCGATAGTAATCTGATTTATAAACTAGTCTAACAATATTCTTTGTTATTTTTATTTTGAGACTTCTCGTGATTGATACTTAAAACTAAAACAAAAACTAAACTAAGCTATAAATTATCAAAGAATATACTTATTTAAGTAATTTGAAAAATAGTATTTAGTAATTGAAATTGTGCTAGTTCTTGTTGGACTTGCACACATACATAGGCTTCAATACCAAGTTGCATTTAAAAACATAATATCAAAGAAAAAAACACCATATATAAACACTTCCTTGTATGGGATTCCTTGAGGTTTGTTTTTGGTTGATTATTTGATGAGGTACAGCTTCTTGACACAGACAGCTTAGTCATAGTAATAGGGTATGGTTGGTATAATTTTTTTTAAAAAGCCATTTTATATCTATTCAAAATATCACTGAAAATGTGATAAATTTTGAACTTCTTTTACCTATATATTTTCTAATTGTCTTTAATGCAAAAAACTAAATTTTGCACAGTAAAATAGTATCTTTTGGTGATATACATATTCCTCATTAATTATTAAATAACTAGAAATGTTTTAACAGCTAAATGTCTTAATGTTCAATACCAGTTAAATAGTAATCTACTGTTGCAACAATTTCAATGACTTCTAACATGAGTCACACATGCTTTAACAATTTGGTTATTATTTCACTTTGTTCTGTAGGGTCCTCTTGCTCATTTTTCTAGTTGCATGGTTAGAATTTGAAAATGCAGGCATATCAATTCTCAAGTTACGATGGTCCTTCATTTTAACAAATAATTTTATGAATTGAGGAACTGAATATAATATGGCAGAAATTCTAGGGAAAATAGCTTTAAAATCTTTAACAGAAATTTTATGTAGCCAAAAATTAACATTTCTCAGATTTTTTAAGATGATTTATTGTGTGAAAATTTAATTCCCCAGAGAAACACTTTAAACCAATAGTTAGTAATTTAATAGATGGTTTACTTAAGTTGTGTGAATAACCTTCTAAATTTGATTCTCCATTGTTACAGGAACAGCTTAAAGAAGATTGCGCGAAATGACAACACTGAATTCTCAAAACAGAGTGTCCTGAACGATATGGAGAAGTTCGTTAAAACGGTGAACACCATGGACGAGACAGTGCTGGTGCCATGTCGGTTGATGAACCTGCCGCAGGAAGGTGACGATGACCCGTTCAGTCTATTCGCAATGCTGAACGACTTGAAGACTGAACTGTTGTGGGCGGGAGAGGCTGAGGAGCAGGTCGAGCGTGGGAGACGTATCAGTGATTTGAGTGACACGGAGAGCGACGCATCAAGTGCTGCCGGAGACTCTGGAATAGACGGAGAAGACGAGAGGGAATCTGCTGCCAGAGCCGCCGCTGCCTGTCGACGTCACCTCAGAGGACTGCGCCACTGTCTACGTAATCTCACCGCAGCCGCTGCCCACCTCACAAGATCTTATCAAGAAGAAGTAGGAGCACCTGTGTAGATTAAGAACGCTTTTTACCCTGTGATTGAAGCCTCTCCCACACGTTGTACATATAGGTTAAGCGGCCCACACTGTAAATATAGGTTATAGGGCTGGGGCGTGTATGGGAATCTCAGTAAGTTATGTGGTTATTATTTAAATAAACTTAATTTTGATTATTTCTCTTGGTTTCATTTTGTTTTACACTTTGGTCGTACATCTAGGAGCACGCGACATAACCTACCTAGGTTTCTAGGCATAAGTGTTAGCAGAAAAACGATAGAACGTGCTTAGACTTTACTCAGCAATGTTAAAAGGAGACAGTTATGTCTTGACACTAAACATTTTCTTTTAGTGTCGGAGTGCAGGGTGCGAGATTTTCTACCAATCCGATCGTTTTAAAGTTTTATCTGTTTCTTTCAATTCTTTACGAATTGTTACAAAGTTAAATTTAACGCGATCGGATTAGTAGAAAATCTCGTAGTCTGCATTCAAAGCTAGCTTCATTCGCTCAAGTAGTAAACTTTGTCGTTGAACAACATCACATATCACCGACTGTAACGAAATCTGTTATTTAAAATGGTATAGGGAGCACAATATAAGCTAGAGATGACGTCGACCTTCGTGGCGCAGGAGGTCCTGGGTTCGATTCCCACCTCGATTCTGGTCTGGTGAGAGCCTTAGGCCGTGGGTAATTACCACCGGCCAAGACATGTCGCCAAGCGATTTTGCGTTCCGACACGATGTCGCGTAGAAACCAGAATATGGGTCACAATCCTACCCTTTACCAGTTAGCCCGCTGTCATCTTAGACTGCATCATCACTTACGCCAGGTGAGATGCCGTCATTTTTATTTTTAATTCTTCAAACTTAACACCAGTTACTATTTTCTTTATTAAGAATAGAAAGATGTGTAGGTACCTACTTACTTATATTATGCGTGGATCTGATTTACATTTTGCATACCAATTCAACCACTTCAATTATGCAAATTCTGTTTTATAAAAACTAAACTAAATTGACTTAATAAATGTAAAAACTAAACTGAATTGTTTCGTTAAAGTAGTGCTGAAATAACATAGGCGTTTTTTTCAAACGTGTCAATTTTGTTCACTTAAAACACTTAAGAGAGGCAGGGTGAGCTTAGGGGAGGTTTTTAGAGCTGTTGTAATAAATAAACTATGAAATAGAGCGTGGTCTGTCGCTTATCAGCTGTATTAACAATAAATGATGAATTTTAGGAAACTTGTTTGACTAGGTCATTATATTAGTATAATGAATAATGAGTTGTCAATTTTGATATGGAGACTAATAAACTAAGCAAGTGATAGGTTCTCTACCTAATTTTTTTTAATTGATTTAACAGTTAGGCCAGACTACGAGCGACGTCATCAAACAGATTTTTTTCGTTAAGTTAATAATATACCTATAATATATTAAAATAATAATGAAAAGTGAGTATAAACCAGTTTTGATATCTGTATTGCATATTTTTTTAATACATTGATCAAATCTAATAAATACGGCGGTTCCTAAGCATTCCTTACCTAATGGTAAGCTATGCTTCTTCATGCCCTACCTCTGCTAGAGGTTTTTTTTTGCAAGTTAGCTCTCGACGGCAATCTCACCTGATGGTAAGTGATGATGCAATCTAAGATGGTAGAGGGCTAACCTGTTGGTATGGTAAACCCATACTCCTAATTGGTTTCGAGCCGGGAATCGAACCCAAGACCTCGTAACTTTATAATGCGACAGCGCGCGGGCTGCGCCATGGAGGTCGTCAAATCACGGAGGTTAGGTACACCTCCGTACACAGACGATGTTTTTACAATAACCAAAATTATAGGTTATCTTTGACCTCTTTTCTAATTTGTAATAAGGAGGATATCGCAGTAGGCAACTGCCGTGGATAGATACGAGTACATAAACTTTCTAGGTGGATACTGTTATTGATTTTCATTTCAAACCTTTCAATGACCATGATACGTCATTACAGAACTTGCTTTTCTAGAAAAACTTGCTTCTACACGTATAAATTAACGAACGATCTGCAAAGGTTATGCACAACACAATTATAGCATGAGGTACGTACCTACAAGATACACGTGTTTCAAGTCTTTAATAAGGTATGAAACTTACTAACTAGGTACTTACATAGTTACCATTTTTTGTAAAGAAACATTACTACTGCTCTGATTTAAGGTAGTAGGTATTTAGAATAAATGTTGTTACAATTATTATTTGTATTAAAAGAACAGAAAATCAATTCTATACAGCTTAAATAACCTAAGCCAAAGTCTAGACAATAATCACAATTGATTTTTTAGTATTTATAAAAAAATTACGTGTACAATTGACATCGTGCCGGAACGCTTAGTCTGTCATCGCGACACGTCTTTCGTGTTAGCCGGGAATCAAACCCAGGACCTCCAACTTTATAATGCGACAGCGCACGCACTGCGCCACGGAGGTAGTCAAAAAAATATATACCTAAAGTATAAGTAATAAATCTTATGCGTGCTTAAAGCGTGGTGTAAAGGGCAAAGCTTATCTACATACGGTTGTCTAATATAGTAGTCGTTTTGTATGGGCTACTTTATAGCTTTCTAATGGAGAACGAATTATCAAAATCGGTTCAGTATTAAGTACAACGTTTATCGATAACAAATAAAGAAAAACATGAACATATCTTTCATTTTCATCATATTATTATAGAGATTAACTTTTGAGCCTGACAATTTATACAGTGTTCTCAGAGAGGAATCGGGTTTAATTTTTTTTCTTTTTACTCGTATGCCTACATGTCTACGTTCGTTTCAACACTGAAGGTTAGCTGGTACGGTCGACTTTTCAAAGTTTTTAAAGAAGTTCATATTTTTATTCAAAAGAAACCTATTTTGAACTCGAGTGCATTGGACCACTATTACATACTACTATTTTAATAAGGCCATTTCCACTAATTTTACTAGCTTATTATCGTCCTTCAGGCTCAGGCTCTCTCTGAGGGCTTTTTAGAGCAACCTGCTAACTACTCCTTACTTGGTAGTAATGCTTAAAATAACAGCCAAATAAACTGGTTGCTAGTGACTTGCTTTTACATCTTGAGGAATTCCGCTCCAGTATTAATTAAGAGCTTTTATCAGATCCTTACTTTAAACTACAAATAATACTGTGACATACTCGTCATACATTTTTTTTACACACTACAAGTTTGCCCTTGAAGGCAATCTCACCTGACGGTTAGTGATGATGCAGTCGGTCAACACATACTCCTAATTTGTTTATACGCGATATCGTGCCGGAACGCTGAACTTTGTCGGTAGGGTACTAGGTAACTAGGTACGGCCGAAGCTTCCCACCAGATCAGACTCAAGCCGGGAATCGAATCCTGCGCCACGTAGGTGGTCAAAGTAACATGTGTGTGTGTATGTGTGTAAGTTACTGATGGTACTTACAAACTGAGAAATTATGGAAACCATAAAAATAAATTCGTTTGGGATTTGAAGAAGATAATACCACCTAGGATACTTGAACTAACCAAATAACGTTTATCTACGCGTGGAATTAGAATACTGCCATTTTTGTCGTCTAAAAACTAAAAATATTCATTGTTGTAAAGCGTTTGTGACGTATCATCATAATATTGGCAATTTACCAAAATTATGTATTTCGGATTGACCCAGAAATTGTCTCACATTTCACAGCCACAGAAATAGGTCATGACTGTTCAGGAAATATCTTACATATAAGCAGGACGTACGTTTGTTTGTATTTTCTGACATCCTTTTTTTTCTGGCAAAGTGTCACCGATACGAATGCATGGTCGCCACGAGAATTATATCCAGTGGACTGCGCCCAGGATTCGTTACTAGGGGCCCGTATTAATAAACCGACGTCGAGTCAGGCTCTCAAATATGGGTCATTCTATGCTACCGGATAACTAGTTAGCCTCAGCTCAATATCGGTTTATTAATACGGGCCTTGGATGATTCAGAGCGCTCCAGTTCAAAGTGCCGAGTCCCAATTTGTATAGAATCGAAAGAGCGCCATCTATTACACAATAATGTCTAAAATAATTAAATTTCTTAAACTTTCACGTGATCGAATAAATAGAATCTCTCGAACACAGATTCGATTGCCTTTTAAAACACGAATTTTCTCATGGATGTTTATCTGGAATGAAGGGACACCCGGATGGAACGAAGTTCCTTTCGATTAATTAGTGAAGGAATTGTAATAAAATTTTATTTTATTTAAGTTATAATATATATTTTTTTTTATTATTAACAAATATAATGTTATATAAACTTAATCAGTAGGCTCAATTTTGTACTCCATCAGCAATATCTGGAACTTGTGCAGAAAAACTGTCAGGATTCATTATTATTATTATTTTTTATTATTTATTATTTACAAAAACCTGTATACACTAAACAAAAATAATCGTCGCGACACCACACTGTTCAATGCGAAATAGAAATGAAAATATCTGGCTTACTTTCTATAAGAAAGAGAGAGACAGACAGAGAAACATGCGACGCCGCACAGCTTACAATAACAAAAAGTGTCGTGACAACTTTTCGTAAGAATTGTTTCCGTCTAGCCCCCTTTCACAACGCGCGATAAGGAACTTCGTTCCAAAAGAAGGAAATACCTCTCAAAAACATCCGTATCGTTAGAGGTGTTTGCTAAAATCCGATTATATACATTTATCTGTCTACCTTCTTTCATACAAAGACACATCTGTTGCTAGATTTTAGCTGACACGCATTACGTAGATATTTATGCCGTGGTTTGAATGACGTTACTTGTAAGGTATGGCAATAAAAAATCATAATATAACGTATATGGGTTTCTTAATAAGCACCTATTTACTTAACCACGTCATTAAATAATGAGTTGTCTATACCACCGTCAATAACACACAAGTTGAACTTGATACATTCCGGAAGGAAAACCATTCGATATTTGTAAAACAAAAAAGCAAAAGTACCAAGTTTGCGGAAAATCTGTAGAAGGTACCTATGATTCTTTACCTGCCTGAATGCTTAAATTTAAGATATCTGAAAATTAAAAGTTATTTAGCTATCGTTAGCCAAATATTATTTATTTTACTTAATGCCATAATTAAAGCAAAGTATAGTTAAAAACTTCTTGGGTGAGAAGTGATGACAGTTTTCTTTTTGACGCGTCGTATGAACAAGTCTATGAATAACAAACCTGAACAGAGTGCCCATGAGCCTAATGAGCCATTTTCTATAACATAACATAAAGACGACAGAGGGTCATATATCTCTTTTAATTCTATACAAATTTAATTTAACTTTCGAGATCGAATAAGTAGAAATCAGCACTCAAGATTCGAAACGAGTGTTCCCAGACTACGTTAAAATTCACGTGATTTCAGTAAATTGCTAATAAAGGTTATAAATTAAACAGATTAAATAAGTAGTAATTACGTAATGGTTTTAATTTCATTTTTAAAATATTGGTCCCTAACGCTACAAACAAAGAAAAACACCCGGTAAGTATTTGACGACCTCCGTGGCGCAGTGCGTCCGCTGTCGCATTATAAAGTTGGAAGTCCTGGGTTCGATTCCCGGCTCGAGTCTGGTCTGGTGGGAGGCGTCGGCCGTGGCTTGTTACCACCCTACCGACAAAGACGACAAGGGCTAACTTCTAGTGTATTAAAAAAAGTAGGTACCCTATAACGAATATATGTCCTTGACTCTTTCATTCATAATGCCTGGCACAAGCCACCTCAATAAAGAAGAGAAGGTATTAGAGCATAGACTTACCACGCCTCCGTTATTCAAGTTAGTGTTAGTGTCAGTTCAAGGTAGTGTTTTAGGGCCAGCAACGCATTGGCGGTTCCTCTGGTGCTGCAAATGTTCATGGGCGGCGGTAATCACTTACCATCAGGTGACCCGCCTGCTCGTTTGCTCGCTTTGCATATAAAAAAAAAAAAAAAATAGTGTGCTTTGAGGATTATTATCACATACTAGTGATAACAATAGGGACTCACTGCTTAACGCTCTATGAGGTGCGATTGTGGACTAGGCAGTTTTCCTTACTCCGACATTGTACTGAGAATTTTTAACAGAGAAATCCAATACCTAACCATTCTTGGCCCAACCTTGCATCCAGAACATTCTAACCACTAAACCAACGAGACAGTTAACTTATCAGCTGATAAATAGCTTTTTAATTAAACTCACAAATTAAAATAAATAAATTATCACTTGCTTCAATGGTTTACCGTTATAACCGGAAAACATCGTGGAAGCTGCATGCCTGAGACTTCATTCCACAATGATTTCAAAGGCGTGTGAAGTCTGCCAATACGCAAATGGCCACCGTAGTGGACTATGGCCAAACCCTTCTCATATTGAGAGAAGACCCGTGCTGAGCCTGAGCTATACTAAGCCGGCAATGGGTTGATCAGGATGATAACTACGAGTATCAGTCTAGAAAAGTCTGATGGGTCTAGAAAGTCTTTATCAGTTGAAAGTTATCGATTACCTTATAATATCGAAATCCGTATAATTTGATTGGCGTCATCACTTAAGCTTCCAGTAGCAACAAAACATGATGACCGATTAATTAGTTGATAAAAAAACAATAATATTTACATCGCAAGTTGTTATGTTACCAACTGCACTTAATACTAGCGCACATTGCATTTCATGATGAAATTAATTTATATAATAGGTACTAGCTTTTGCCCGCGATTTTGTCTGCGTGGACTTCAGAATTGAGTCTAAAGCTTCGCTCGTTAACAATTTTTAATCTTCTCAAGGGAACTTTTTGAAAGATCGGTATGAAAAATACATGTCCTTCTCCATAGCATACGTGACATGCATACCAAACTTCAAAGCTGTCTGCCCGCGGCTTAGCTCGTAAACAATTTTCAATTTTCCATCGGGAACTTCTTGAGGTATCGGGATAAAAGGTAGCCTATGTCCTTTTCCATGTTAAAAAAGCTACGTGCATGCCTAATTTCATCCGAATCCGTTCTGCCGTTTTTGCATAATTGAGTTACAAAAATCCATACATCTATATAATATATATAGGATACAGGATTTCGGTCCGGGACTCTGTTCAAAAAAGTACATTTAATTAACATGGGAAACAAATATGGCGATCTGAACTGTGCCGCAGCTATTGAGAAGCTTTGGAAATGTCGTGATTGGGAGTGACATCGTCGGCGATTAAAAGTTTATTCAAAATTTCGAGATTCAGCTGTAAATCTACAGTTGTAGTTATCACACTGTTTTTATTATTGTATCCACTTATTCCAACATAGCTCCTAGGCGTTATTACGGGCCTCTTAGATTTACTACATGTAATCAAATTATTTCAAACCATGGTAAGTAGCGAAATATTTGGCCTAAGTACTTTTAACATCAACTTATAAACATTCATTTTTAAAAACAATATATTATAAATTGTCGTTTTATACCAACCGTTATTTGAATATAAAACCATTTTAGTACAAATTTATATAAAATTATACCTACCCATTATCAAAAATAGTTAAAAGGTGCTTAAGCAAAGCTAACGAAATTTTAATGGGCAATTTAGTTTAGCTAGCATTTACTGAATACACTAATTTACGCATATTAGAGTATAATAATAAAATAAATTTGATTGATGAAGCTAGATATGATTGCGAACTCTTCGTCTTTGGCTTTTTCTATTTACTGAGTAAACGCTATTTCTTATACTCTAAATAAACAGTTGTTACACGCAAATAATTCTGCAATAATGCGATATCATTGATAAAATATTTTTGTACTAGATTTTTTTAATCCACACTCAGTTTGGAGAAAAGCGAAGTAGCCAGTCCGTGTCGATTAACAACAAAAGATGGACCACTTGAAAGTCAACACTCATCGCGTTGTTGTTAACGTACGGTCCCAGACGTCGAGTCCAGAGCTGAACTCCTGGCCGAACCTTGGCGTTCACCCCAGCTGAAAAAAAGAATACTGTAAAATACGAAACTACCAGCGCAATCGGGAAGCCCATCTTCCCGATTGCGCTGTACTCGAATAAGACAGCACCAATGATATTTCAATTCCGTCTTTATTGTTATTTAAATAAATAAAATTGAATAAAATTGGATTTAATTAATTTTTATAAGTTCGACTAAGAGTACTAAGCACTTTGTTATATATGCCTAGATTAATCACCGGTTTTGCACCTGAATCACGATAGAAATCCATTTGAAATTGATCATGACCCAATTTCCTTAAACTCGAAAAATATAAACTGATGCACGCTAAGTCTTAATCAGCGCTAATAAAATATTGCGACAAATGTGATGCAATGTAATCTGTGACCAGATGCGTTAGAGGTCAGGGCGCGAGGAGGCTCGCCATGTTTACAATCGATGATGTAAAGCCAAGAAACGATCGGCTGTCATACGAAATCGCGTTTACGTCAACGAAAAGCAGCCATTGAACGAATGTAAACAGTGTTACATCAATAAGAATTTGCGTAGGCCCATACTAAGTATATATACATCAAAATATTTGTATTTACACTTTGATACGTGGCTATAAATTGTTATTATTAGGTATTAGGTTTTTGGCTAGAAATTACCATTGTCAACTCCCGTATCTCGGAAACCTCATGTCCAATCCCGTGTCACGGAAAGCACATTTAGAAGTATCCATTCTTATTGAGATGACACTAGATAATGGACAAGATTATCTTTCTTATTGCGCTTGCTCCCACTACCATGTGATACACATATTTGAAATCCATTGGGTCACCTTAGTGGGTCTTTGTTCTATAACCTACTCATCTAGTTTAATTAAACCGGCTTACCTTACCTTTATTTTCTTTAAAGCGAGCTTGAAATGTATACTGCATTTATGGTGTATGCCAACAGAGAATACTTTGCATTTCTTCTTCAGCTTACGTCTTGCTGTGCTGCATGCGTATAATGTATTAACGTGTAGTAAGATACAAAAATGAAAAGACGGCAATATGGCGGCTAGGCATAGACATGTTGGCGCACTCGTTTCAAACGTTTGCGAAAACTAAACAAGAAGGGAATGACAGTTTTCAAGCACTCACCTGTTATCCTCAAATATGACTAAACACCGAGTTTTCGCCCTAAGTATGAATTTCTTTAATTTCATTATACGAAACTACTTTGAAAACGTTACATATTCCATAGTTAATTCGGTGATCAAAAATCCACCCTAAAGAACATTAATACCAGTTGTAATATAAAAGCGTAAACAAAATATAATATGCCACCCATATCCGTTTTATCCCCATCGTCTTCTGCTGTTGTTCTTTCTTTATGGCTATGACAAAGTATGTGAATGGCAAAGCCGTTTATTATACTGCATAAGAAAACATATAGTTTTTGTGATAATATACTAAAGTGAGGTAGTTTGATAGTCAATTTAATATTAATAGCATGATTGATGAGCAATGATTTTATTAGAGAAACACCTGCATTGATGAACGACAATGGACGAATAGCTTCGTTGATGGCTTAACGTTCTCTTCGAGGTCTTGTGATGCCATCTTTTTTTTCTTCTTCGGACTGTCTATTAGTTGTGCTAACCCTATTGGTTGCCACAGCGTAACCGGGCTGTTTGGCGAGCTTCGGAAAGAAGCTCAGCCAGAAGAAATTTTGAGCTCTAGGGCTCGAAGAAACTAAGGGGGCACGCACAATAAACTATGTAGTAGGAATAAGGCTAAACAAGAGTTACGAAATAATAATAAAAAAATAAATGTGGTTACACTTGATCTACACTTGATCTCATTTCTGACCTGATGATTTTTAAAAACACGATTTTACAAAGTTTACTCTATTAAAAAAAAGTACTTAAATTCCTATTTTTATTATATTGCGTCAAAGAGAAGATATTTAAACTTTTAATTTCTTTCGGAATTTTGGAACACACACAAAATGTTGGGGATATCTGTAATAGAATTAAGTATCGTAATTTCCGATTTGCATTACTTAGGTGGACCGCTTTTATGGCGTCTGCCGTTCAGATATTTGGACTTTATAGCAACTGATATATCAAGGTTATAAATCAGGTGATTTTAATAGTACCTACCTAGTGGGTATACCTACTAGGCACTATTAATATCTATTCGGCATTATAAAAAAAACCTGTATGTACAATTCGTCCTTCGCACATCTAACGTCTGCATTCACGTTTCCGATTACTAAGTGCGTAGACTGTAGAGGGCGATGTCTTCACGTCCTTAGCCTACAAACAGTTTATAAATTGGCTAACTTTCTAGTGTTCATCTTTTAGCAACATTGCTTTATTTTTATACGTATTTCGCGAAGGTCACATTGATAAGTCTACCGTGTGTTTCTTGATTGCTATCTCTAAAACATCGTTTTATACCCACACATTGAAATACTTAGGTGAAGATATAACAACGTTTACGTAGTCACATTCCGGCCGCGACATCGTTTGCTTTAAATTATTATTATTATTATTATTTATTTATTATTAATATACAAGGAATATAATTAGTTATATAATAAAGGCACCGAAAAAACCAAAGAGGTTTGTCCTCGGTGCTAATCAGTAACTTAACAGCTTAAAACTAGAGGAACTGAGTAAGCATATCAGGCATGAAAAGAACATTTCCTAACTGAGTTAGAAGGTTAGTTATAAAATCGTCTATGTTTTCCTGAGGAAGAATTATACTTGATGGGGGAAGAGTATGATCTAGACTATGGTTTTTCTATGCGCAAACATGCTGATGATCAGATAAGCCATTATTATATATTGGTGGTAAAATGAAAAACATCTATTACATTTATTATGCAAAAAAGAGGCATTATTGACCTTTGATTCTGGCCGGTTTAATAAATTGTACTGAATGATGGTGATTTAAGAAT
This sequence comes from Lasiommata megera, assembly GCA_928268935.1. Taxonomy (NCBI): domain Eukaryota; kingdom Metazoa; phylum Arthropoda; class Insecta; order Lepidoptera; family Nymphalidae; genus Lasiommata; species Lasiommata megera. Next base: position 6,035,676 of record OV743308.1, on the reverse strand, counting down.
TTTTCTTTCGCTCTTTGATAGTAGCCGGTTGAAACGACGCCACCTCTCGCTTTACCCCAAGGCCGGTGTTATCAATTCGCTATTGATTATTCGTTGTAACCAGGTTTTGCGGTCAGTTATTGATAGATAGAACGATTAGACGACTTCCCTGGCGCAGTTGGGTTGACTGTTGTCTTATAGGTAGGAGGTCCCAGTTTCAATCCCTGGCAGTGTCAATTAAGAAATTTATTTCACAATGCTGTGATAGTGGCTAGTTACCATCCCACCGCCAAGTGATTAAGCGTTAGGGTACGATGTCTACCATAGACCTCCTACATTCTAAGGGTGTATCACCAGGTGGGATTTCAGTCGAGAGCTAACTTGTAGTGCACTAATAGAAACCTACGATAAATAATATATCTACTAGGTATATGTGCAGTCGTCAGAAACTGTCCTAGACAGATATTAATTGTCTCAAGAATTGGGTGAATATTTACGTTACGTTAGTTCGTGCGCGAAAATGCTAATGTACAATAAAAGTGACGAAATATATTTTTTACGTAAGGAAATACACGTAGTACCTAACTCAGTTTAATTAATTCTTTTAACAACTCGACAGATAAGTAAAAAACAAAAACTAGACACATTTTTTGCAATATTTTATAAGGGACAACATACCTATCAACCGGTGGCAGAAAAAATAAACAATATATTAGACAACAGTTTAGAACTATTACTTAGTTACAAGAATGAACATCAAGTTGGTAAAAAGCACTACTGAATTGCTACTCTATACTATTTATACTAGTACTAGTAGTGCTACAGAACAGTTTGAGTATATGTATATATATATATATATATGTATGTGTGTACGGTCTGCATATAGCGTAGTAGCGTGCGATCGGTGCAGAAGACCGAAACAAAATATAATATTGTGCTACTATCCAAGGTCATTCGATATGTACGATTATATTTAGATTAAATATGTTGACTAAATTCAATATTTTTTTTTGTGTTCTCAGAGCCCCCGGCTTTGGCCGTGGCTAGTTTCGATCATATCTACCGACAACGACGTGTCGCCTAGCGATTTAGCGTATTGGCACTTATTAGGAATATATGTTTACCATACCCCAAACAGGTCTTGAGATGCCGTCAAGGGTTAACTTGTGCGGAATTAAAAAAAGGTTGCACTAGTGCCGGTAGGAACCGGAAGTAGCTGTAGATAGTACTCACTCCTGTCGCCACTCTTTCAAGTCACTCAGACATGTGCTTTCACAGGCATGCGAATTAATAGATTTTTTGTTTTTTTTTTCCGCTGGGAAATGCGTTTACGCATCCCCTCCGGAAGCGATGCAGGCAAGACTGCGCCGCTTCCGACGGGGTATGTGGGACTCCCTGGCGGCCAGACTGGCGACCAGAATACCCACTAAAACCCAGCGATGCTCCTTCGCGTCGCCTGGTGGCTGGGTCACGGGAACACTTGTGCACTCGACCGCAACATGTGAATTAATAGACTACAGAACCGTCTTGTCCAGATGATCCGCCTCAAATTTCCAGATGGGCATGAAGGCGGATATCTGAACCTGTATGGTGAATTTTAGAATTTTTGGACCGGTCTAGCTTTTTAAAATAACAATACTAGACATTTGAATGGATTGATGTAGCCTTACTACAGCCGAAATTCACCATAAATACAATGTACATTAAGTTTAATTTGCGACTAAATAATGCGCGACATTTAAGCGAAAATACTCAATTTTGATTGTAGGTATACTCGAATGTAAAAATTCTCGCATATAAATTTCATGACGTAAAAAGCAATAAAAATTGATATGATGAGACGCTATTGCACTTTGTACTCGTACCAATAACATTAATTAAAAATCACTACCACTATCAGATTATTTTGACATCTATTGATTGAGTGATAATTGAGTGATAAAATAGTACCCCACTGCTAAGACACTGTCAACCAAATAAATCGTTTGTGACGCATTTAATAAGAGCTACTTGGTTTTACTTACTAGTATATAACATTTACTAAATATGCTATATACTAGTATATATATAATATACTAGTAAAACTAAGTAGCGCTTAATAACTAGATAAATAGAAAAAACGAGTTACATGAAGATACATCATGATCAACCAATCGCCGGCTCACTACAAAGCACGGGTCTCTTCTCAATATGAGAAGGGTTCGGCCATCACCACGCTATCCGTGTGCGGATTGGCAGACTCCACACGCCTTTAAGAACATTATGGAGAACTATCAGGCATGTAGGTTGCCTCACGATGTTTTCCTTCACCGTTGAAGCGAGTGATATTTTAATTGCTTAAAAACGCACACAACTCCGAAAAGTTAGAGGTGCGTGCCCGGATTCGAACCGCCGACCTCTGATTAGGAGGCTGAAGCCCTAACCACTAGGCTATCACCGCTCATGAAGATACACTTCTAACAAACTATTAATTTATATATATTTATCTTTATAAACAAATTGCTATTAATTAATCTATACAAAAGGGACGGGTTTACCCCTTGCATGTTGCACTGGTGCTTCTATAATAGAAAGCATCGCCCCTTAGCAATCGCAGCTTGTAATCAAGGCTGAGGGTGGGAACCCCACTAGAGGGGAAGAATTTTGCATACTCGTATTCAAATTCAAAATAATCTTTATTAATAGTCCTTAAAAAGGCACTTTTGATGCGTCAATAATTTACATAGTAGTTATTTCATGGTGATAACTATATTCGTAAACTTAAAACTAAAGCTATGAGGGTTCCAAACGCGCTCCGGTCTAAGAAGAAGCCCACTGCAAACTTAGCCGGGGTTTTTCTTTTTTTCGTTATCACCATCTCACATAATGAATAATAAACTATAGTACCTATGGAGATAGAGCAATTCACACCCAAGCTTTTTTATAGTTTATATAATCCTTAATATCGTAATATGATTTTTCTACAAGCTTTCGTTTTATAAAAACTTTGAACTTATTGATAGACATCTCCAAGATATCAATAGGTAATTTATTATAAAATAAAATACAATTTCCTTTGAATGAGTTACTAATTTTGTGCAGCCTACTAAACGGTACTACAAGTTTACTTTTACTTCTGATGTTCAGTGCGTTACAGTTCATTTTTTTCTTGAATTTATCAATATTTTTATGAACATACATTAAATTTTCATATATATATTGGCTATTGTCAGCCTTACTTCTAAAATTAAAATAATAAACTTCTAAATGAAGCATTCTTTTAAGTTTATTATATATAGATAAATCTACTTTGTGACATAAACAGTAAAATATTCATTCATGATAGACAAAATGGAGGAAATGTGTGCACATTACCAGCTTTTTCTCATGTTTATTGTTAAAGAAGGTCGTATTATGTATTTGTTGAGTGACTTTAATAAATAAATGTATAGTTATTACATGTTTCTAACATCAAAACTGACTGACCTTCATACAAATTTCATTATTGACTGTCATAGAAAATTCTCGAAGTTAGTTATATATGGTGGGAAAGAAACATTTCGTTGAGAAATCATCACGAGTATAAAAACGCAAAGAATTGGTTTCTATAATGAGTTATCTGCCAAAGAGTTTTATCAACATAATAAAATTAATCTTTATCGAAATAAATGTGTTGTTGATTAAGAGTATTTCATTTTGAACGAAATTATCCTTGAAATCATCAAAAAATGAAAATGAAAAATGAAATGAAAAAACACTTAATTGTACACCACACAAACAGAAGAAATACAAGCCAGTAAAGAAAAAAAAACACGGATTTCCACGCAAACGGGAAGTACGCGGGTGAAACCGCGGGTCACAGCTAGTAAATAAATATGGCTAGAAGGTATGATCCATAAAAGCATTTTTTAGGATTAAGATTGACTAGACTTACAAACTCAACTCAACTTACCCAATGAGCATACTACCTACTCTGTCCGCTCGTTTCATTATTTCTGAGCTAAGTTCCCATCCCAAAAGCCTCTAACGCACGAATTTTCATTCCGAAGAGCATGGTCTCATATTTATTAAGTAGATTAACATAATTTTCGCTCTGTGTTCATTTGAAATTATATCTCGATATTGGAATGTGGCGCGTCCATTAAAAATTAGCAGCAATTTGTGCGTAAATTTCCGTATCACGGCCTTCGCTCGCCACTTTGCGCAATGCGTTGCATAGGCAGGTAGATACGACGCTGATTCTCTGCTATACGTTTGGCTGCCTATTATTTATGCAGAACGCGATTTGTATACTTTGTTCTTTACTTTTTATTATGTATTTCTTCATTTATTTATTTATACTCTGTATTTGTTCACGACAGAATTGAGGGACGTTAACAGGAACAGAAGCAGGATTGACGACCTCTGTGGTGCAGTGCGTCAGCTATCACATTATAAAGTTGGAGGTCCTGGGTTCGATTCCCAGCTCGATTCTGGTGGAAGGCTACGGTCTTGGCTAGTTACCGCCCTAACGACAAAGATGTGTCGCCAAGCGATTTAGCGTTCCGGCGCGATGTCGCGTATAAACCAATAAGGAGTGTGGGTTTACCATACCGCTAACAAGTTAGCCCGATGCCATCCTAGACTGCAAAATCACTTACCACGAGGTGAGATAGCCGTTAAGGGCTAACTTTGTAGTGTATAAAAAAAGGATACGAAAGGCGGCCTTATAGCTTACCTACCGAAAAAAACAAAACAAAATTTATATAAATATTCATACCGGTCAGGTAGAATGCAACTGTTTTTCAATAGATCTGTACGTAGTAGGCGTACCTACATTCTAGTAATCAAATCATTATTATTATTAGGTATGCGGTCTCGGACATTGGCAAAACCCAGCTCTTTAAAGCCTGCACAGGGTCATGGGTCCTACACGTACGAGTAGAGGCTTCGCTAGAGAATTAATCTAAACAATGGAATGCAACATACAGTTCTCATACGTGTGTACATCGATAAGTTTCACTTTACGATAATCTCCGGTGGGAGCAATAGGTACAATTGTATGAAATGGTCAGGTTATATTAACATTATTATAATTATCGCTTACTTTAATAAATAGAAATTATTTTGCGTAATGTTCTTATTTCATGGCTTACGATTTATGAGCTTTTAATAAATTACTAAGCTTTTTTTGAAGCGGTGATAGCCCAGGGGTTAGAGCGTCAGCCTCCTAATCAGAGGTCGGCGGTTCGAATCCGGGCACGCACCCCTAACTTTTCGGAGTTATGTGCGTTTTTAATCAATTAAAATATCACTTGCTTCAACGGTGAAGGGACACATCATGAGGACACCTGCACGCCTGAGAGTTCTCCATAATGTTTTCAAAGGCGTGTGAAGTCTGCCAATCCGCATATGGCCAGCGTGGTGGACTATGGCCAAACCCTTCTCATATTGAGAGGAGACCCGTGCTCTGTAGTGAGCCGGTAATTGGTTGATCATGATGATGATGATGAAGCTTTTTCTTAATATAGCTTCTTTTTGTTTGAATTTCACTGTATAAAGATCAGCCTTTTTTTGACTCAGTTCTGCGCAAAGTACCACTTACGATAGATTCTTCTATGTAAGAAGTCGTTCTATTTTGTTAGGAATTACTACGTTGCTAAAATGTCGATTAGCTGGATGTTAATATTATATACAAATAAGTTTTTTAGACTTCCTTGTCAATGTTGACCGCTGTGGGGTTTTTTCATATCTGAATTAAATTTAGTCTGGTCTGGTTACCTTCGGTCGCGTCTCGTTACCTCCCTACCAACAAAGACGTGATGTTAAGCAATTTAGCAGTCCGGCATGGTGTGAAGTTAAAACCGATTAGGAGTGCAAACTCCAACAGCCATCTGTACTATACCCTAGCCGGTTAGCCGTAGATCATCACTTTCTAGCAGGTGATATGGTTGCCAAAGGCTAACGTGTAGTGGAATAAAGTCATCGAGTGACCGTACATGAAACAGCAATTAACGCTACAATATACCTATTATGCATCATCATCATCATCATCATGATCAACCCATTATCGGCTCACTACAGAGCACGGGTCTCCTCTCAATATGAGAAGGGTTCGGCCAGACTCCACCACGCTAGCCATGTGCGGATTGGCAGACTGCACACGCCTTTGAGAACATTATGGAGAACTGTCAGGCATGCAAATTTTCTCACGATGTTTTCTTCACCGTTTAAGCAAGTGATATTTTTATTGATTAAAAATGCACATAGCTCCAAAAAGTTATAGGTGTCTGGTGACCTCTCTGATTAGCAGGCGGACGTCCTACCTACTAGGCTATCATAGCTTACCAATATGATGTGGGAAATGCATTATATTATCTAAAGAATGAACATGGAACTGTCTTAATATGAAACCTTTGTCCAGGCTCTCTGTATCTTACACCTTGGATATAGTAACTCGATGCTATGTTAGAGAGACAATTGTATGCAACATCATATTGCAGTATATCAACAGATGTTATATCAAAATCAGAAAGTACGCTGAAGAGAAAGGTGCCAGTTGAAGCTAACGACGAGCGACGGTTAAATCGAACACTTTGCGATCTCACGAAGTGCATTTCCCACTTCATGTTTATCTATAGTTACAAAGGCATTAGCGTAATCTTTAGAAATGATTCTCTTTCCATGCTTTATAGTAATAATGGACAGTAAACAAATCGATTCTTAGAAATACTTTACGAGTAAATTAGGGTATATATAAGGCCCTGCCATTGAATGCCATTGTAGGCGAGTTTTGCAATCCTTTGCCTACCTTAAGGCAGATTCTACCGAGAAGAAGCCGACGAGAAACTCGGCAGTTATTCTTTACCAACATCATCATTTAACAGTATTCTTTTCATCTTGTGGGAGATGAAAGCATAACGCAAGCTGGTGACAGCATGCAAGCAATCTTGCTAGTTGGTATAGAATAGAATATATAAAAAAAAACAATAATCTATCCGAAACATAGAAGATATACCAAATAGCTACTGAGTGAATTATAAAAAATGTTTAGGGTCCAATTCATCATTTAATATGCAGTTAAGAATCTTATTACATAAAATACGAGATAAGATAAGATAAGATTCTTAGATAAAGATAATTAATAAACAGAAGTATTATGTTGAAACTTTAGTCTATACTTATCAAGTTATCTGAATGTTTGAATGAATTAATATTACAATTTTGAAGAGTTTCTTTGTTTGTTTTTTTATTGAAATTTCAAGAGCATCTTACCTTCATGTCAACCCGTATAGGTTAAAAAGCATCATCCTAAGATTTATACTGAACGCGGAGGTAATTGAAGGGACTATTAACGAAGTGATACAAACCTAAAATGTATCTTTGAAATATGTGTGTTGTATGTTATTTGAACGTGCTAATCTCGGGATCTACCAGTCTGCTCTAAAGAATTCTTTATGCATTAGATAACCCGTTTACAGTATTTTATTTTAATAATATAAGATTTATTTCGCTGTTATTAAAGCGAGTGCTACGTAGTAAGCTGTGATAGCCTAGTGGTTAGGACGTCCGCCTCCTAATCAGAGGTCGGGGTTCGATCCCTGGCACGCAACTCATATTTTTCGGAGTTATGTGCGTTTTTGAACAATTAATAATATATTACTTGCTTCAACGGTGAAGGAAAACATCGTGAGGAAACCTGCACGTCTGAGAGTTCTCCATAATGTTCTCCAAGGCGAGTGATGTCTGCCAATCTGCACAAGGCCATTATGGTGGTCTATGGCCAAACCCATTCTCGGCTCACTACAGAGCACGGGTCTCCTCTCAACATGAGAAGGATTCACGATGTTTTCCTTCACCGTTGAAGCAAGTGATATATTAATTGCTCAAAAAACGCACATAACTCCGAAAAGTTAGAGATGCGTGCCTGGGTACGAAGTTACGAACCCCCGACCTCTGATTAGGAAGCGGACGTCCTAACCACTAGGCTATCACAGTGTGGGTATATAAATGTTTTTATTTACGTGGCATTGCAACTCATTGCGGCAACCTAGCCAACTGGTAACGTTTTTAAAAAATTATATAAGTTCTCTAATAGTAGGTATATAGCTTAGTGAGAAGTAATCTCATAAGACCTCTATTCTTACATTCTTTTTTACGGCCTTTCCGTATCGCCGGCTTCATTACATTTTATGACGTAATTGACGTCAGCTCTTCTCGAAGATTCCACACTGAGCCGCAAGCATGCGCGATGGCCACCTGTTTACTGCGCAACTCTGTATGGTTAGTTTTTTTCTTGAATACTAGTTAGCGGTGATATTTTTCCACTTCACAGTTGTTTGTTTGTTCGTAAGACTCCGAGAAGTTAGTTACCTGCGATATGTTTACTATTTATTTGGCAAATATAAAATATATTATTGAACTATGTAAACTTGTAAAGGTGAAATGAAATGAATATACCCATTACTGTACACCATAAAAAATAAGAAATACAAGACAGCCAAGAAACATACGAAGAAAGGAACACATACAGATCGCTTTAGCGATAAGCCCGCCTTTGCACTATTATTATATTATTATTTGGTATATTTTATATTGTGTATGTCTTCTCTCAGCTTGAGACGGATACTGGCCAAGTATGGAATGGTCACACGTCTTTGAAAACTTTACGAAGGCAGGTCACCCTCATCGTAAAGCTGTGTTATCCACTAGGCACTGGATTGTTGCTGTTTTATTTTTAACATTTTCACACATACACATACATACACACACACACACACACGCATACTTGTTTTATTTTATTTTTCTTAATTTAGCTCTGGTTGAGTAAATTGTTATTTGTCAATCTCATGTTGTTGTGCCATATATACGAGTATATAGGGATAACACTGTCTCTTGTCCACGACCCTGACGATCAGATAACTACTAACAACATACTCGTACCACCTATCACACAAACATACGCACCTTCTTCGCCGGCGAAGTCGAGGTGCCCGCTATTTTACGTCACCCAGACGTGGGCTCCATCCACGGCCTCGGAGACGTACGGACCACTCACCGTCCGACCCCCCCGTTATCCCAAACGTCGCCTAAGCCGAGGTTCGGCCTCACAGGAGGCGCCCTTAGGTAGACGTTCCCTTAGTTTCGAGCCCTAGGGCTTAAAATTTCTTCTGGCAAAGCTTCTTTCCGAAGCTCGCCAAACATCCCGGTTACGCTGTCGCAACCAATAGGCACAGCTAATAGTCAGTCCAAACAAAAAAATGTCTCCTGTAACACAGTTTAAACTATTGCAGGAGACAGGGTTTCATACTAATGAAATGTAAATTATGCTTTTGATAAACAAAGATTATTACTATTATTAAATATATATGTATTTACATTATATGGTGAACAATAAAGCGTTTAATTTCATTCCAACTTGGACTGACTCTGATTTTGACACCGCTCCAAATATTGTGCGGTTCTTAACAATGTCTAGCGTTGGGTTCTAGCCATTTGGTTGCAGTATCGCCTCGATTGCGGTGTTGCGGTAAGCGTAATATTGGAGGGTTACACTTTTTTTGGACGTTTCGTCACAAATGAAAGGCAGGCGTCGTTAATTTTTAACCGACTTTCATGTTAGTTGACTTACTTTATTTAAGATTTGTTTAATATTGAGCATGTCGCCGTCATGAGTTTACAAAAAGACGGGTTGCACTCCCGGAGTGCCGGCAGAAGTGAAAACTTGATTATTAACGTTGAGCATGTTTGATATTTTGGAATGGTTAGGGAATAATTTTGCACCAATTGCTTTATCAGTATAAAAGTACTATCATTTATGTGGTAGAATACAATATTCATTTATTGCGCTATCGTACACAAACATGACAATTTATATTACATTAAAAATTTAACACTTTAAAACTATTACAATTATTTTACATTAAAAAGTTTATCTATATCAATTTCCATATTTTAAGCACTTTACATTCACGAATTTTACGAATACACAACAATGTGATCACTACACAGACGGTCGAGCCATCAGCTGTCACCATCCATGGATGCGCGTGGCACGCTGTAACATACACGAACATTCGCGCAAGCGCCCTGCGCTGCCTAAACGAAACAGTAGGCCCAGGCATACATTTTCGCCGCGCCGTAGAGAGGGGATAGCTGTCTACTCTCCATCCGTCTTACGCTTTTTCGATCAGGTCACGTGTCCTGACGCGAGTTTAAGATTTTATACCCATTACAGAAAAAGTGCTCAACGCCGCTAAAGAAGTTTTCACTTCAATAATAGTTTAAACACAAAAAAAAAAAAATTACTCTTCGCTTAATTCTAGATTCAGAAAATCGGGGAAAGCAAGAACGACAAATGCCAACATTAATTTTTCCTAAATTAAATTTAATAAATATGTTTGATCAATCAAGCTCATTACATACATTCCAAAAGGTATTTTTTTACATTTAACTCTTCAATATAAAGTGTTTAATGTCTAGAATAAACCTTCACAGCTCTAAGGCTATCATAATCTTCGGCTTATTCATGAGGCCTTTTCTGTCGTACCCCTAAACAAAAGTTGCGTATATAAATGTCTATAAAGTGGTATTAATCTTAACGTGATAAATTAGTTTAGTTAAAAATGTATGTTACAGCATATCTCTCCTAGAATTGCTACTATGCTCTTAATCCGTCTCTCCTACAACTTACTTTTACTTTTCGCGCTTGTGAAGTCAACATCTCCTGAGGATGATCCGGTGTCGGGTCGAAAAGTGCGTAGAGGTTCTAGTGGAAGATTTTGTGTGGTGTTATATTATACTAATCTCCCGGTTGTCGGCGGAATATAGCAAATTATACTTGCTGTTTATTGTTTATCATGGACTTCCGCAAAGTAAGTGTGCTTCTATTCATTATCTCCTACAAGTGCCCAGCTGTGGGGCATGAGGCACCAATAGATTTAGAGCGACGGATTAAGAGCATAGAACCTCCACCAAGCTGCAATGTTGAAAGGCTTTAAAGATTTTTATCAAATATTAGCGATTATATTCGATACTGCCGGTTCAACTTGCTCTCCAAGGTACGGGTCAAACCGCCAATTTCCTAACCGCGGTCTGATATTGAGCATTTCTAACACAGAAACCAAATATCTAATATTTGTTGATACAAATATAATGATTAATATCAGGTGTTAGTTATGACCTACTTCGACTCACAGTTTAAGGGTAATATTCATTCATTTATTTTCAAAAAGCGGTGATAGCCTAGTGGTTAGGGCGTCAGCCTCCTAATCAGAGGTCGGCGGTTCGAATCCGGGCACGCACCTCTAACTTTTCGGAGTTATGTGCGTTTTTAAAACAATTAAAATTTCATTTGCTTCAACGGTGAAGGAAAACATCGTGAGGAAACCTGCACGCCTGAGTTCTCCATAATGTTCTCAAAGGCGTGTGAAATCTGCCAATCCGCACATGGCCAGCGTGGTGGACTATGGCCAAACCCTTCTCATATTGAGAGGAGACCCGTGCTCTGTAGTGAGCCGGTAATGAGTTGATCATGATGATGATGATTCATTCATGCCTTAGTACAGGTATTTATAATATATACCCTATAGTAAAAAATATGCCAACATATGTCTTCAAGTTGGGAGAAAAATACACTTTACGACAATGTCGCATAATATAAGGGTAAAATGAAGATGATGATGAAACATTAAAACTAGAAACATACATCAGAGCTACAGGAAATAAAAATTGCATTAAGTTGGCATTTCAACGTAATATCTATTCTTTATTCTAAAAGTTTTTTCAATCAGACCTTGGCCTTGGTCTGCATTTTGGTATCTAATGAATCTACTGTCGGTACGGAATTCACACAGCATTGATATTAGTAAACAGTAATTTACTGATGTACATACTTATTTACTAGCAGTGATCCACGATGTTGTACAATAAAAAATATTATATACTAGCTCTTGCCCGCGACTTCGTCTGCGTAGAATTGATGATTTCCCGTGAGATTGAGGTTACCCGTGCGGCAAATGCCCTGCTTCAGATAGTAAGCTACAGGCAAATGTCAAATTGGGGATTTTCGTGTTTCTAAATTAAAAAACATAGGACTTTCATACAAACTTCCAACCCCCCTTTTACCCTCTTAGGGGTGGAATTTCCAAATATCCTTTCTTAGCTGACATCTCTTAACTATCAACTACCTACTTGCTAAATTATAGCTTTATACGTGCAATAGTTTTTGAGATCTCGTGTTTAATCAGTAAGTGTGTAAGTAAGTGACCTTTCTCTTTTATACGAGTATATATAGATTTTGAATTAATCAAAAATATTATTCAATTGTGACTAGTAAGTAGTTTCTGATACTAGCGCGTTCTTTACATTTATTATAATATACATTGATAATGTTCAAAGAATATGCTCATATTTGCGACATAAAAAACACAAGGTTCTTAATAATGTCTTCGTCAACAATAGGCAACATGAAGATGAAGATTCTTAATTATACTGATTATTATAATTTTTTGCCGTTATTCGGTAGCTCGTGTGTAGCAAAATGGCAGATGCTATTAAAATAAATTGCCAACAATAAAATATAATCATTTGATATGTGGTAAACATTTCCCATGCCAACGCAAGGCTCAATTGAATTATTCTTCCTTAACAAAATTTTTGGATAAAAAGTAATTCTGTTTGTCAATTAACTCTGAGCTAAACAAATGATGTTGATAAAAAGACATCATCAAAGACGATAGATTGCATACTGGAGAGACCGTTAAGGGATATTTTATTTTCGGGATTTCCAACACCCTTATGCACATGGATGAGACAGTTCTTGGATCGGCCTGGACATTGCCTCCTTACTCGGGTGCTAGTCCGCGGAACAGCTGTGTAGTTGACTGGAAAATTTGATAATAAGAGAAAAACATACCGGGTGTTTCTGGTTTTTTTGATGGAACTAATATACAATTTGACTAATATATAAATATATGAATACACTAGAGAAAATATATGAATACAAGCAATATAACGTTTGTAGGGTCAGCTAGTGTGTTTTCAGTTCTTTCCAAAATTACTAAGAACCGACCTTATGACCTGTGGAACCTGTAATCGAACTTCAAATCCTATAACTTACATACCTAATGATGATCTTATCATATACCGAAATTCGCGTCCCTTGTTAACACCTACTCAGATTACTTTTGGCTACCGTCCGACGCCCCCGTTATCCCAAACGTCGCCTAAGCCGAGGTTCGGCCTCAAAGGCAGTCGTTCCCTTAGTTTCTTCGAGCCCTAGGGCTCAAAATTTCTTCTGGCAGAACTTCTTTCTGAATCTCGCCAAACAGCCCGGTTACGCCGTGGCAACCAATAGGGTTAGTACAGCTAATAGACAGTCCGAAAAAAAAAACTACTTTTGGTTCAACGACCGATAGATACGCGTATGTCTAATAAACGTAAAACCCTTTCACGTTTACTTTACAAACTCGGTTGTGTGTTATGTAAGATCTACATAAATGTAGGTTACAAGGTTTCTGACACACATACACATGTACCCGGTGCTAGGCGTACTTGTTTCTGATTAATATATGGCATTCCAAGCTAGAAGCTAGAAGCGGTGATAGCCTAGTGGTTAGGGCGTCATCATCTTAATCAGAGGTCGGCGGTTCGAATCCGGGCACGCACCTCTAACTTTTCGGAGCTATGTGCGTTTAAGAAAAAAACCATTAAAATATCACTTGCTTCAACTGTGAAGGAAAACATCGTGAGGAAACCTGCACGCCTAAGGGTTCTCCATAATGTTCTCAAAGGCGTGTGAAGTCTGCCAATCCGCACATGGCCAGCGTGGTGGACTATGGCCAAACCCTTCTCATATTGAGACGAGACCCGTGCTCTGTAGTGAGCCGGTAATGGTTTGATCATGATGATGATTCCAAGCTAAGCTTATCTTTAGTTAGCATTTCAAATAAATCTATTGGAATATCGTGCTTACATATTCTCATGGAGCTCTAATGCTCCATTTTATACGTAGATACGTTTTAAACGCAACGCATTCGTAAACAAATTCGTCGTGTTAAAATGGTAGCTCCTGTTATGAAGCGGCGATAAAATTATCTTATAAAATGCATTACATGGGCAGATAACGTTTCACGCCACAGAGATTGCAGGCCTGTTTCTATAACATATTCTAATAATAACTTACTCCACTCATAGTTTGTGACGTAAACATCGCCAGTCTTTGTATGAAGAGATTACCTAGTTAGTGAAAATTTAGGACAATAAGTGTGCAATTATATTTAAATGACTTATACAACTAACCACAATCTGTGAACGATAAATATATTGAGTAAGTAATAAGGGTTTACTTTCAAAGAGGTGTCAAAATTTACGCCACTGAATTATGTCACATATTTCTTTGTTAACATTGTTACATCCTTAATTGATATTGTTGCATCTGACTTGGCAATCATATTTAATAATTGTATAGATTGTGGTGTGTTTCCTGACTTAATGAAACATAGTAAAGTAGTTCCACTGCTTAAATCGGGGAGTACAGCCGACCCCAGTAATTTTAGACCAATTTCTGTACTACCCACTTTCAGTAAAATCTTTGAAAAACTTTTATTAAATCAATTACTGAAACATTTTAATAACAATAATTTATTACACAATAAGCAATATGGCTTTACAAGGGGTCGCTCAACGACCGACGCTGGTGTTGAGTTAGTACACAATATATTTGAAGCCTGGGAGGAGTCACGTGACGCACTTGGTGTCTTTTGTGATTTGTCCAAGGCGTTCGATTGTGTTCAACATGAAACATTGGTCAGAAAATTACACCACTATGGAATTAAGGGTATAGCTCTAGATTTAATGATATCTTATCTAAGCGATAGAATTCAAAAAGTTGAAGTTAATGGAAAGCGGTCTAGCGGTTCATTTGTAAAATTAGTATCCCTCAGGGATCTATTTTAGGGCCTTTTCTGTTCCTCATTTACATTAATGACCTTCCTTACCTTGCTAAGGATAGTCATGGGATAGTATTGTTTGCTGATGATACATCACTCATGTTTAAAATTAAGTGTCATGAGAGAGCTTTTGACGATGTAAACAACTATCTCGCTAAAGTAGTAGAATGGTTTGAAGTCAATAATTTGGCACTAAATGAAAAAAAAACTAAATGCATTAAATTTACATTACCGAATGTTAAACATGTAAATACCACTGTACTGCTTAAAAATGAGGAATTAGATCTGGTAAATACTACAGTTTTTCTTGGAATAACTTTAGATGCAAAGCTTCAATGGGGCCCTCATATAGATCATTTATCGAACAGACTTAGTTCTGCTGCATACGCGGTTAAAAAGATACGCCATATGACAAACATAGAAACGGCTAGGCTTGTATATTTTAGTTACTTTCATAGTATTATGTCATATGGTATTTTATTATGGGGTAATGCTTCCGATATTGAAACTATATTCGTGCTGCAGAAGAGGGCTGTTCGTGCAATTTATAATATGGCTCCAAGAGAGTCATTAAGGAAAAAATTTAAGGAAGTAAAAATAATGACATTGCATTGCCAATACATATTTGAAAATTTAATGTATGTCCACAGAAATATAACAAAATTCAATAAAAAATGCGATTGCAACAATCTTAACATCAGAAGTAAAAATAAACTTGTGTTGCACGCTAATAGACTACAAAAAATTAGAAATTCATTTAAAGGTAATTGTATACAATTTTATAACAAATTGCCTAATGAAATTTCTGGGATGTCTCTCAATAAGTTCAAAGTTTATATAAAACGTAAGCTTGTAGAAAAGTCCTACTATAGTGTAAAGGATTACGTAAATGATAAACAAGCAGGGGTGTGAAATATTGCTCTAATAAGATAGCTCTTAATATAATTTTAAGTGGCATGTGAGATGGTGATAACAAAAAGAAAATTTACCTGGCTAAGTTTGTTGTGGGCTTCTTCTTAGACCGGGACGCGTTTGGAACCCTCATAGCTTTAGTTTTAAGTTTACGAATGTAGTTATCACCATCAAATCACTACTTTGTAAATTATTGACGTGTCAAAAGCGCCTTTTAAAGGACTATTTGAATAAAGATTATTTGAATTTGAATTGAATTTGAATTTGTTATGATGTCATCCAAATAATGTCGAAGACAAACATCCAACTTGAAATTTTATTTTGTGCAAAAAAAACTATTTTACTTCAACAGCAGACAGAAAGGCACGGCTGAGTTATTTAAAATATTCATTCGCCGATAGGAGAGCAGTAAATTTTGTGAATTGAAGGAAATAATCATAATTTTTTGCGCAATTACAACCTATAAAAGGTTTAGATTATGGACGATGATGAAACAGTATAATTCGTTTAAAAAAAAACAATAATAATAGTCACAGTACGGAAATTTGATCAAAAAAGTAAAGCAATTTCTATTCTGGCCACGCATCTTATCATAAACTTGAATTAAACGCTGACAAAACTAGGTGACCCCCAAGGTTCAGATTATAAATGTTTTACGCTCTTTATTTAGAATAATTTTGTCCTCTAGGTATTTTTATCTATGAGTTAAGTTGGTGTAACCGGTATTATCACTGTAGTTTAAGATTGATAACTTGTTCGAGGTTGTCTATGTTTATTTTTAGTTCCAGTTGGTACCGTGATAAATTTGTAACAATATTAACACAAAATCAAAATTCGTTTATATCCAAGTAGGGTTGGATATAAACGAATGTTAACGTCATATCTATCTATTTGTATTGACTGTGCCATCAATTTCGAAGGGATATTCAACCGGGAATAAGCCGCCAAGGAATCAGCAGTTAGTTTTTTCCAACAACAGCTATTTACAATTTATCATTCATTATTAAATTTTTGAAGCGGTGATAGCCTAGTGGTTAGGGCGTCAGCCTCCTAATCAGAGGTCGGCGGTTCGAATCCGGGCACGCACCTCTAACTTTTCGGAGTTTAAAAAAAAAACAATTAAAATATCACTTGCTTCAGCTGTGAAGGAAAACATCGTGAGGAAACCTGCACGCCTGAGAGTTCTTCGAATCCGCACATGGCCAGCGTGGTGGACTATGGTCAAACCTTTCTCATATTGAGAGGAGACCCGTGCTCTGTAGTGAGCCGGTAATGGGTTGATCATGATGATGATTCCAAGCTAAGCTTATCTTAAGTTAGCATTTCAAATAAATCTATTGGAATATCGTGCTTACATATTCTCATGGAGCTCTAATGTTCCATTTTATACGTAGATACGTTTTAAACGCAAGGCATTCGTTAACAAATTCGTCGTGTTAAAATGTTAGCTCCTTTTATGAAGCGGCGATAAAATTATCTTATAAAATGCATTACATGGGCAGATAACGTTTCACGCCACAGAGATTGCAGGCCTGTTTCTATAATATATTCTAATAATAACTTACTCCACTCATAGTTTGTGACGTAAACATCGCCAGTCTTTGTATGAAGAGATTACCTTGTTAGTGAAAATTTAGGACAATAAGTGTGCAATTATATTTAAATGACTTATACAACTAACCACAATCTGTGAACGATAAATATATTGAGTAAGTAATAAGGGTTTATTTTCAAAGAGGTGTCAAAATTTACCCCACTGAATTATGTCAGATATTTCTTTGTTATGATGTCATCCAAATGATGTCGAAAACAAACATCCAACTTGAAATTTTATTTTGTGCAAAAAAAAAACTATTATCCTTTAACAGCAGACAGAAAGGCATGGCTGAGCAATTTAAAATATTCCTTCGCCGATAGGAGAGCAGTAAATTTTGTGAATTGAAGGAATTAATCATAATTTTTTGCGCAATTACAACCTATAAAAGGTTTAGATTATGGACGATGATGAAACAGTATAATTCGTTTAAAAAAAACAATAATAATAGTCACAGTACGGAAATTTGATCAAAAAAGTAAAGCAATTTCTATTCTGGCCACGCATCTTATCATAAACTTGAATTAAACGCTGACAAAACTAGGTGACCCCCAAGGTTCAGATTATAAATGTTTTACGCTCTTTATTTAGAACAATTTTGTCCTCTAGGTATTTTTATCTATGAGTTAAGTTGGTATAACCGGTATTATCACTGTAGTTTAAGATTGATAACTTGTTCGAGGTTGTCTATGTTTATTTTTAGTTGGAGTTGGTACCGTGATTAATTTGTAACAATATTAAAACAAAATCAAAATTGGTTTATATCCAAGTAGGGTTGGATATAAAAGAATGTTAAACGTTATCTATTTATAGTGACTGTACCATCAATTTCGGAAGGGATATTCAACTGAGAAGAAGCCGCCAAGGAATCACCAGTTGGTTTTTTCCCACAACAACTATTTACAATTTATCATTCATTATTAAATTTTTGAAGCGGTGATAGCCTAGTGGTTAAGGCGTCAGCCTCGTAATCAGTGGCCGGCGGTTCGAATCCGGGCACGCACCTCTAACTTTTCGGAGTTATGTGCGTTTTACAAAAAATTAAATATCACTTGCTACAACGGTGAAGAAAAACATCGTGAGGAAACCTGCACATCTGAGAGTTCTCTATAATGTTCTGAAAGGCTTGTGAAGTCTGCCAATCCACACATGGCCAGCTGCTAATGTGTCTACCTACGTTGACAGCTCAGAGTTCTAATTGGGCACCCTACTGAAGCTTATATTAACAAAGTCACGATCCAGAAAGATGTAAGAAAGTCTTGAACCCCAACGTCATAATATTTTAGTATTCCCATCGTTTTAAGATACCTGTGCAATTAAATTTACCAGATATCAGAAACTCATTAAAACATAAACATAACTTTGATATGCAGATCAAGGATTTCAGTTTTAATAATGGAATTAAACAAATGTCGTCTCAACTTCGTCTTGTATTACTACTGTTATAGGTTACTTTTTATAGATTGCGTTAGCCACTGGAACTAATCGAAGTAACAATGTTTATTCATTGTTTCTTCTCCAGATAAAAGGTACTTTACTTAATTACTACCAAGTGTTTTTTTATTTCTTTTTAATTTATTCATGTATTGTTATAGGTAAGTAGAAGTTTTTATATTAAGGGCATTAATATAACATTGTACAGAATTCACATAACATCAGATGAGATGCATTCTTGTTCGCTGGTAATTTATATAACAAAAGAAAAGTACGGCTGAGATCTACAAAGCGTTCTTGGCCTTACCTCAGAATTTAGAAACAATTAAAACGAGAGAGTTATGCGATAAAGCATAAATAAAGAAACGTCAAAGTAAGCTTCACAGATCACAGCTTTCTACAACCTCAAATGATATATTCGACAAGTAAAACCTAATAACGCGACTTTGTTTCCTGTTGATGTAACATGAGTTCATCAGATTTTTAAGCAGTGACGTAAGGTAACTTAACTACGTCTTGGGCGTAATGCGCATCTATTTCCAGATCCGGTTCAAAAATTTATACGAATATTATAGGAGGGCTTGGGAAAGGCCCAAAGTAACCTTGGCAGCCCTAAGTAATCGCTAATTCAATATTATTGTTATTAACAAGTCCGCACTACGTTCCAAAATTTGACATCTAGCACTTCATTTATGTTCAACTCATTGCCGGCTCACTACAGAGCACGGGTCTCTACTAAATATGAGAAGTTTGGCCATAGTCCACCACGCTGGCCATGTGCGGATTGGCAGGCTTCACACGCCTTTGAGAACATTATGGAAAACTCTCAGGCGTGCAGGTTTCCTCACTTTTCCTTCACTGTTGAAGCTAGTGATAGTTTAATCGCTTAAAAACGCACATAACTCCGAAAAGTTAGAGGTGCGTGCCCGGCTTCGAACCCCCGACTTCTGATTAGGAGACGTACGTCCTAGCCACTAGGCTATCACAGCTTCAGATTATAAATTACTATTAATATATTAAACGTGCTTTTCTATGCATTTTCCTAGGTTTATAAGTTACATTACGTTGGAGCATTAAACGGTAACAACAACCGGGTGCGGGTAAATAAATGGCTGGCAATATAGCGGGTGAAATAATATGAATAGGTTGATATCTATCGAATGAGTTTTCATTGTTCGGTGACATTATGGCTTAAGTAGTTCTTGATAACGATTACAAGAGCTTCATTTAATTCATTATCAGTTTTAGGATGGGATGTTTCCTCGTAATTGTGATATCGGTTGCGGGTGACTCACTTCTCATTTGGCTTTAAGTGCGATGGCTCATTGCGAAAATTTGGGTGTAAATAAAATCGTGTGTTAACTCGGTAAGTTGTATAATAGACTGACACACTAAATATAACTGCTAGATGAACTACCTACATCAAATCAATAGTTTTTTTAGTATTAAGAAATCAATAATCTTATTTTTTTTTCACCTGGTGATAAGTGATGATACAATCTAGGATGGTAGCGGGCTAACCTGTTAGGGGTATGGTAAACCCACACTCCTAATTGGTTTCTACGCGACATCGAGCCGGAACGCTAAATCGCTTGGCGACACGTCTTTGTCGGTAGGGTGGTAACTACCACGGCTGAAGCCTTCCACCAGGCCAGACTCGAAACGGGAATCGAACCCAGGACCTCCAACTTTAAAATGCGACAGCGCACGCCCTGCGCCCACGCCCTGCGCCACGGATTTCGTCAAACGCTCGGAGTGCAGAAAAAAAGCATTTAATGGTTATGTCGTGATTTTAGAAATAACTGCTTTTCAGTAACTAACTGATGCACGAGGGTTAAAGTTTTTCAAAAATATACGCCGGAGTTAGATCGTGGTTTGAACATCATCTAAGCAGGTTGATTCAGTCCTTTCCCAACGTGTTGACAGCTGTTCGTCTTCCTACAAAACTGACAATTTGATAAGCATTAGTTAGACACTCATCTTAAAAATTGTATGAATGTTACAGAAAGCCATCATCATGTGCGGATTGATAGAATTTACGGACCCTGAGAACCTAAAGAAAACTCTGAAGTATGCAAGATTACTCACGATATTTCCCGTAACCGTTCAACAGTGTTCCATTATTCAGAAAAGTTTGAGAAGTGAGAACGAACGAGAGGGAACGAATTTGGTCAACCCTAAAGGGAGTTTTTTTTTGTTGTTCGTTTTATGGCTTAACACAGATTAGCCAATGTCAAGTTTATTATTTTATTAGTTATCTCTTTTTATGGCCCTGCACAGACTAGCCAATGTCCAGTTTATAGCAATGTAGAAGTTAGGGAGAAATGGCGGGAAACTTCGCACTCTGCTGACGCGGATCCCTCAAACCTTTCCCAAATCAATACCTGTTAACCATTCAGAAAACTAGCCACTACACAAACGACACCAAACCTGTCCACGACACAACCAACACCAGTCCTTTTCAAAATTAGTCAACAAACATTAATTCTAGAAAAGCGTGAAAAAACCGCGCCTGCCATATACGAAGTCTCCCGCCTTTCTCCCTTAAAGGGAGTTTGGCAGTTAAATTGAATCCATACCACAGAATAGCTAATGACACAAGCTAATCATACCACAGATTACTACAGCGCCCAAATCCGTATCTACGTGACGTCGTTTCGGAACGCCAAACCGTTTCGCGTCTAAATATGTCGCAAGTAGATATTATTATTTACCGAATACATACTATCTTTCACACAGATAATATTTTCAATAATAGAAGAACAGTCAGCCAGTCAAAGAGTATATCAATCGTCACAAATGACCCCCCGGTAGGCAAATTCAATGTTACGACAAGCTATTACCAAGCATTGATAAAGGAGGATAAAGGTTAATAAACTATAGTAGGTATATATATGTAACTATTTTAGGCCCAGAACTGTATAACATATTGATAATTATAACATTATCACTGTTATCAAATGTTACTAGGGTCTTTTACATGAAACGATATTGGAGAGGCAAATATATATTTTTGGTCACCTTTTGTCTCCATATTTATTTACATATAAAACCCGGTTAAGTTTGTTGTGGGTTTCTTCTTAGACCGGGACGCGATTTGAACCCTCTTAGTTTTAGTTTTTATTGGGAGTGTAGTTATCACCATCACTAATAGAAAAATGAAAAATGTGATATACATGAACGATTCATAGAGGCCTGCAATAATTTTATATGAATCAAGCTAGTTTTGATTTGATTATTAGTTATTAGCGATAAGTATCCAACTGCCGAATAGTTGATAACTTCGAAAATGAGGAAATTCCTCAGAATCGTCGGAGTCGGAGTCAGGCAGTCCTGACTCCGACTCCCAACACTTACCTAAGTACCTATTTGTGGTAGCACTGCAATACAAAAATAATGACACTTATATTACAAAGTAAGAATACTTGAGAATAAAAAGAATTACTATGCTGTCCCATAAAAAATCTTGCAGGATAATTGTCGAGATTTTGTTTTTTACAGGTGTTTGTCTGTTGAGTGGTAAAAAATATTGAATATAAGTTACTTTTAATTTTTATTTCCTCACTCATAATAAGATACTCCGCCACTTTTATTGCTTTGTAGACGTTACGCACATTAGATTTTCTGTTTTCACTAGCAAACGGAAATAGACACGACATTTGTTAGTGAATTTTAGACGGACAGTTTTTACGTTTTATTATTTTTATTAATCTTAAATTCATTAATTTTACTATAGTCCAAGTGTGTCCAAGAGTGACTGAATACTCCCGAATCGACTACGTACATTAAATAGTACGGATGGCATTCATTTCATTGTAATAGCCAATATACAATGAAAGGAACTATTTATTTATAGTTCTCCTTTTTATAGAACAAAGTCGTCTTATCGTACTACTGTCGTCTAATGTAAATATAGGTGTAGGTCATAAAGCGAGCACGAGGCACGCGCGTGCGCCATGTTACATCATCCACGTGGGCTAATGATCTGTGGCTAGGAAAAAAAACCGAAAGTGTCACTGATAAGACGTTTGGGATGATTGGCGCATGTAATACTAACATGCATTTACAAAGCTTGTGGGTATGTTAACTGACTGATAAAGTTCGTTGTTCATTCGTTTTTTGGCACAACACACATTGATTTACCACTAGCCATAGATAGAGCGGTGCGATGCGGTGCGGAGAAGCGGTGATAGCCTGAAGCGGTGATAGCCTAGTGGTTAGGGCGTCAGCCTCCTAATCAGAGGTCGGCGGTTCGAATCCGGGCACGCACGCACGCACCTCTAACTTTTCGGAGTTATGTGCGTTTTAAAAAAAAAAAATTTCATTTGCTTCAACGGTGAGAGTTCTCCATAATGTTCTCAAAGGCGAGTGAAGTCTGCCAATCCGCACATGGCCAGCGTGGTGGACTATGGCCAAACCCTTCTCATATTGAGAGGAGACCCGTGCTCTGTAGTGAGCCGGTAATTGGTTGATCATGATGATGATGAAGATATTAAATCTAAATGCTAAGCTAATTATAGGTAAAAACCGCTTGCAAAGGTGTATTAAATTAATAAAAACATGTGAATATGTGAAATAACAAAATCAAAAAGAAAAAAAAGCAAAAGTGAGTAAACAAGCATTATTGTAAAAAAAAATTATTATACCTGTATCTGTAGGATCATCATTTTCATGTGTTTAAACTTCATGTTATATCGTTTCTAAAATCTTTTATCTTATCTTTATCCAACTCCCGAGGCCGCCGTTTTATCTGATCACACCTCTCTGCATCCTCGAATGATTGATGCACAACTATGTATGTTCCAACAATTGCCAATAATTTGCCTTAATTCAATAATGGTATGAGCGTATTGATGCGATGGAACGGACTTCGCGAATTTACCTCCGTTGATTTAAACAAATATCTACCCACAAATTTACGAATGTAATCTTCTCATATTACTTAAAATATCGATGACAGGTTAGCATTTAGGAACATTTACGAACAAGAACCATTGTTGACCAAAGTAATTATGATGTACGAGTATCTAATTGAAGCATAATAGATAGAGAGTTGAAAATTTTACCGATTGTGTTTATCTATTGCCGCTGTAACAGCAAATATTTTTTTTTTATCCACTACAACCCTTAGACGGCAATCAAGTGGAATGTAAGTGATGATGCAGTCTAAGATGGTAGCGGGCTAACCTGTTATAAATAGGGTATGGTAAATCCACACTACTAATTGGTCTCTACGCGACATCGTGCCGGAACGCTTAATTAGCTTGGCGACACGTCTTTGTCGGTAGGGTGGTAACTAGCCACGGCCGAAGCCTCCCACCAGACCAGACTCGAGCCTGGAATCGAATCCAGAACCTAAAACTTT
Source organism: Lasiommata megera (assembly GCA_928268935.1). NCBI lineage: Eukaryota > Metazoa > Arthropoda > Insecta > Lepidoptera > Nymphalidae > Lasiommata > Lasiommata megera. The sequence continues at coordinate 6,011,483 of OV743308.1, read as the reverse complement.
GTACTTAAAGCGACAGCGCGTGCGCTGCGCCACTGAGGTCGTCAATTTAATTAAGTTTAATGTCAAGAATATGGGCTTCAAATACGATAAACCTTTTGTGCTTATTACTCGATCTTAATAATGTTTATATTGTATTATATGTAATGTTTCATACAACAGAACCCTTCGTAAGCGAGTTCAAGGCATTTAGCCTGATAGAATCAATGACATTATTTTCTTAGACAGGTTACTGGAAAAGCCGATTTCAATGAGATCGTTTCCATTTACAAATGAACTCGTATTACGTAAAAAAACTGGATGCTTATAATGGACAAAACAAAACAACAAATTATTCCAATAATATTTTGTCACATAAAAATAATCTTTGATAATTCCGTATGCCATATTTTATTGATAATCAAGAATAACTTAATCACAATGAAGTTACTGCGTATAACATAAGATGTTAAAGTGTTTTGGCGATTCTCAAAATGTCCTTGAGAATAGTTAAAATTAACTGTTCCAGTTATACTACATTTGAAACGTAATTTGTTATTAAAATTACCAAAAAAACAGTTTATCTGATCTATTTGTATAACTACGACTGGTTTATAAATATCACCTACACAACAAATCGGTAGCGACGTTACCTACCACCTACCACCACTAAAATAGCACTCGCTGTCCATTTAAATGTCGTAAATATTATTTTGTTTGCATAAGCCTCAGAAAAACATACATAATGTACCTGCTTTGTATAACAAATAAATTTAATACGCAAAATTTACATTATAAATATATCTAAGTAGGTAGGTATCTATATTTTTTTCTGTAAGTTACACAGGTATTACGTTTGCGTGGGTAGTTTTTTTTAATTTACTCCGAGATCTATAGTACGTCCACTGCCAATAGTGAATTAGCTGTTTCATTCATAAATTTTAAATAATAATAAATAGTTTGGCAGCGACGACCTTTTAACGCCGGAGGTGTGTAACATATAATATGCATCATGAATCTTACCGCCATGCCGGAAATAGGAAACACTTCCTATTAAGAAATCCATGACACAGTTGAGTATGCTAAGTCTGTCGAACATTTTACACTTAATTCGATATATCTATCTACTAATTAAGAAATGCGGAGACCACTACTTTAACTATTTATGCCAGTTTTTCGTTATTATTATAATGTTTGCTCGATTTCTTTGTTATCGACTTATTACTTTTTTTTTATACTATTCCGTTCCTACATCACCATATAAGTACGTGATGAAAAATTTAAGAAGGTACCGGGCAAATCTGTCAAGAATATTAAGCCCATACCTCTAATATATATTTAATATTCGCGATTTCATTTTAACGACCTCCGTTTCCCAGCTCGTGTGCTGTCTCATTTTGTTGTCGCAAGTTGGAGGTCCTAGGTTCGATTCCCGGCTCGACCATACCGACGAAGACATGCCAAGCGATTTAACGTAGCACGATGTCGCGTAGAATCCAATTAGGAATATGGATTTACCATACCCCTAACAGGTTACCCCGCTACCGTCTTAGAGTGCATCATCACTGATCGGGTGAGATTCCCGTAAGGGATAACTAGTAGTGGATTAAAAAAACATACCGTACCACAAAATGGCGGGACGCTTTTATCTATGAGTTTGGTTGTAACTAGGGAAGCAACGGTATGGCCGACTATGTCCAACCAAATGCAAAACAAATTGAGAAGCTATATATTCCCATTTCTCAGGATCGAACCACAGACATTACAGACTTCGTACACAGAGCGGCAAAATTTATACACCTTTGGCCTCGTGGTTTTGTAAAAAAAAACTTTTTATGCACTATGTTAATGCGCAAAAGAAGTATGTAGGTACATAATAAACCATTAAAACTTATTTTATAGGTAGGTACATTAAATTTACATAAAGTAAAGAAAAAAAAACTATATTAGTTAAACAAGAAATAATTACGCAATTTTTTTACAACATTAAAAAGTCAGCAGGATCGCTTGGCGAACTAATTAAAAGCAAGGGCGATACATAATTTTAAAAGTCGTTGCCGGCGGGTCATGCGACGCGGTAGTTCGGTATGGTACTGAATAACGGATGAAAATCTAATGGAGAAAAATATATCTAATAAGACGTAGAGTAACGATAGTAAGAATTTCATCGGATGGTAGTCAGGGGATACTTTGTAGGCTGTGTACATAAGAAAATTATTTACTACTCGTATATAGGTAGATATTAATCTGTTCATCTGACGAAATGCGAAATCCGGCTTGGATGAAAGCCAGGGTGCAAACATATTCACGCAAATGCCCTTTTTCCCGGCGCGGCGTCTATATCGTCACAAAATCATTGGGTGAAGAACATTCTAGAATTACCTACTGACTCTTTTTTTATACTCTACAAGTTGGCCATTGACAGCTATCTCACCTGGTGGCAAGTGATGATGCAGTCTAGAATGGTAGCGGGCTTACCTATTAGGGTATGGTAAACCCACACACCTAATTGGATTCTACGCGACATCGTGCCGGAACTCTAAATCGATTGGCGACACGTCTTTGTCGGTAGGGTGGTAGCTAGCCACGGCCGAATCCTCCCACCAAATCAGGCTCAAGCCGGGAATCGAACCCATGACCTCCAACATTATAATACGACAGCGCACGCACTGCGCCACAGCGTCATATGAGGAGCTTAATGGTAAGAACTACCATTAGATAAATCAACGTTAGAAAAGTAAAGAACATTATTGCGATTCAGACCGATAATGACCTACGCCAGCGTAGTCTTCGCCCATCGTCAGCCCAGCTCTTACAAGAGCTTACAAGTCCTACAAAATAAATTTATGCGCATAGCCACGGGTGCCCCGTGGTTCGTTCGTAACGTAGATTTACACCGCGACCTAGATTTACCGACTTTACAGCAGTATTTCAAAAAGCTCGCTATAACCTACTTCGAAACAGCAGCCCGACACCCCAACCCTCTAGTGGTTGAGGCTTGCGACTACACCCCCGACCCAAACGCCCCTCTCATAAAGAGACGCCCTAAAAACGTCATAATCGACCCGGACGACCAACTGACGTTAGACAACGCTTCGCAGGTAGGTCACACTACACAAAACACAACACAGCGTCTTCGCCGGCGAAGACGAGGTCCCCGCTATCTGACGTCATCCGTACGTGGATTCTATCCACGGGCACGGGGGCGCTCGGACTGACACACCTTTTTTTTTTTTTTTTTTTTTTCATTATTGCGATATGTGTGAACGAGACAAAGAATCTATCGCATTTAACGCGGAACCTCAGAGCATGTACAAAATTGTAAATTTAAATTTGGAACAATAATTTCGTTTTCCTAGAATTTTATTGTAGAATATTCGATGCAAGACATCGGCAGTTCAGTTCAGAAACATACACAGACAAGATAAAGAAGAAATAATCTATAATATGATAAAAAGGTAACAGGACGAATTCTGTAAATTAAATATATTTAGATTTCTTTTATTAGAGGTTGCTTTACTATCGATACTGAGGCCAAAATATTTATATTTTTTTTTGTCTGTCAGTCTGTATCTCGGCCGGGCATCACTCCGAAAGTACTGGATCGATTTGAATAAAATTTGGTACAGGAGTAGCTGATACTCCGGTTCAATATATAGGAAAGTTTTATCCCGGAATGCAGCACGGTTCCCTTGAGAGAGTAATGTAATTTTTTAACGCTTACTCCGATTTCACTCAATATTTTTTTTTGTTAGAAAGGAGATACTTTAATGTTTATCCTATAATTATTTCAAGGTCATCGGTTTAGTAATCCATTGCTTCGTGATTGAAAGACAAACAAACATACTTTCACGCACATTAACTCAACACAGACGAAGTCGCGGGCATCAGCTAGAACTCGAATAAAATTGGTGATAATTTAAGAGACTGAGTCCTTTCGGACCCGTAATAGTTTTTTTTTCGGACTGTCTATTAGCTCACCCTAGTGGTTGCCACAGCGTAACCGGGCTGTGTGGCGAGCTTCGAAGAGAAGCTCTGCCAGAAGAAATTTTGATTCCTAGAGCTCGAAGATATTAAGGGAACGTCTGCCTAAGGGCGCCTCCTGTGAGGCCGAACCTCGGCTTAGGCGACGTTTGGGATAACGGGGGGTCGGACGTTCCCGTAATAGAGGTACAAGTTTTGAGCTCACGATTTATTTTTCTAATCTCAGTGCCCTACCTCGTAGCCATTGTGATGCCGCGTCATATCTGCGTGCGCTTCAAGTCTGAACCGCTACTAATCTACCAACTAGGTATATTTCCATTTCCTAGTGTCGTAGATTGTTAATAGGCAACTACGTAATTTTAACTCGTGCCAACTTCATTACGTGTAGTGTAATTGTAATGTATACAGGTACAGACGGTACACGGCATTGGCCTCGCGGTATGTGTCAAGATCTCTTTGTAGATCATTAAACGTGGCGCGTCATTTTATTGTGTTTTTAGGGTTCCCTGGTCTCGTAATCATAAATAATATCATCATCATCATAATAAACCCATTGTCGGCTCACTACAGAGCACGGGTCTCCTCTCAATATGAGAAGGGTTTGGCCATAGTCCACCACGCTGGCCATGTGCGGATTGGCAGACTTCACACGCTTTTGATAACTTTATGGAGAACTCTCGGGCATGCAGTTTTCCTTCACCTTTGAAGCAAGTGATATTTTAATTGCTTAAAAACGCACGTAACTTTGAAAAGTTAGAGGTGCATGCCCGGATTCGAACCGCCGACCTCTGAGTAAGAGGCGGACGCCCTAACCACTAGGCCATCACAGCTTCTCATAAATAATATGCCACGGTCTAAAACATAGCTCAGTGGGTAGGGCGTCCGTCTTCTAATAAGAGGTCGGGGGTTCGAACCTCTAACTTTTCGAAGTTATGTGCGTTTTTAAGCAATTAAAATATCACTTGCTTCAACGGTGAATGAAAACATCGTAAGGAAAACTGCACGCCTGAGAGTTCTGCATAATGTTCTCAAAGGCGTGTGAAGTCTGCTAATCGCCATACATCGCCGTACATCGCCAGCGTGGTGGACTATGGCCAAACCCTTCTCATATTGAGAGGAGACCCGTGCTCTGTAGTGAGCCGGCAATGGGTCGATCATGGTGTTGGTGGTGGTCTAAAACAGTATTTTTGGTCATGATGCGAGAACAATTGGTTCTAAGGTACGTATATCACTAGAATTAAGAGTTAACAAACGCGGACGTAAATAATTGGTTTAGCGATATAATTAAATTGTTTGAACGTATTCAGTTCATTCCATATTCATGACTATGTCTTACATATTAAGTGTTGTGTGTTAAAGTGTGTGTCTGTATTTATGTTACATATTTTATAAATTGAAAGGCTTGTTGTACGCCTAATATAAATTACCTAAGTACCCGAACATATTTTTCAAGGTTATTTAAAGAATAATTGAAATACGACTAATATCTTACCCCTTATTTCAGAATATATTTCTTAAAAACCCTTTTCCAAACTAACTATAATAATGTAACCTCTATTTTTAAGATAGCTCAAACTCATTCACACCATGATGAATGATTTTACAGGAAAGTTGTGATGTAAGATTGCAATCCTATTAATGACTAGGCGATACGGAATTCTATCATGTGAGCCCAACTCACACTTGACTGTTATCCATGCAATGCTACAGATGTTAATTCTGCATTATTTACGCAAATACAGCAACTTTAACCTGTTTAATCACTACTTTATATACGTAGTTATCCATGGCTTTTAATATTTAATAAGTAGATTTAACTATAGTAGGTTTTGTAATTGTTTTATTGTGGCCTTCAATACAAAGTGGGTATCTTCATAATACTCAAATCCTATGCAAAAACCAGAGTATATCTTTGTTTGTCATTCTTAGCCAGATAAACTTCTATTCTCGTTCTTCAAACTTGTCCTTGAAAGAGTTATAGATTGAACCGTTCACCAATAATTGTTCGTCAAGATCTCAATTTGTTCACCAGAAAAACTATCAACAGGAAATTTATATACAGTTTCTATACGGTATCTTACCGAAACGCCACATCGCCGGACCTGATCAGACCAAAATGGTAAAGTAATTTGGGATTTAAGCGCTCATAATAAAAATATGAACATTAAAATATTTAAAGAAACAGTTATTAGAAACTTAGAACTAATAAAGAAAGTACCTCCTTTATTTATTGATTCTTACTTTTATTTTTTTATCCACTTCAAGTTAGCCCTTGACGACAACCTCACATGATGGTAAGTGATGATGCATTCTATAATGGTAGCAGTCTAACCTGTTAGGGGTTTGGTAAAACACTCCTAATGGGTTTCTACGCGACATCGTGCCGGAACGCTAAATCGCTTTGCGACACGTTTTTGTCGTTAGGGTGGTAACTAGGTGCAGCCAGACTCAAGCCAAGAATCGAACCCAGGACCTCCAACTTTATAATGCGACAGCGCACGCGCTTCGCCACGGAGGCCATCAAAACTTTGACCTTTGACTTACTTCTTTCTTTTGAGTACCTTACTGAAATATTACTGCGTAGATACGCAGTAGTATTTCAGTTAACCAAAAAATACACATCAATAAATAGTATGTGAACAACAAATGGGATAAGTAAACCAATTATCAGTCGCTTCATGATAGGTATTGGTCGTTTTAAGGTCAAATTGTTTCCGAATTAACTGAACTGCACTTCACCGTCTACAGATAACTGCTATAATTTAACACCGTAATATGGCCCGATGCTATCTCCGTTGGCTATATCCGCTCGCGGCTATAACACAGAGTATAAAACGTAACACAGAGTATACAACACAGAATATAAAAGTAGTATTTTCTTTTATATATATATTTGTATTCATATGTCAAATTCAATTTGCACAGTGCAATTTATAATTTCTTCAATGTTTATTATTTTCTTACTTACGCACATTTCACTCCGACACAGGACTTCATACTACACTTTTTTATGTTAACAACGAGCAGACGGGTGACCAGATGTTGAGTCAGTGCCGTCGCCTATAAGTCTGCTAACCAGAGGTTCCGTCGATGCGTGACCGGCTGAAACTATTAAGGTTGCCTGGCAGAGATCGCGATAAGACCACAATTTGTACTTTTTTGTGCTTCTTGTTAATTCTGTTTTTCTTTTTAATGTATTTAAATTCTGTGGTTTACAAAATAATATATAATACAATGATAATAATAGTCCGCCGATCTCTGAACTTGTCACCCCGGCCGTTTGGTCCCCCCACCGGGGTGAAATCCTCCGCCCGGCGCAAATATCATCATCATCATCATGATCAACCCATTCTCGGCTCACAACGGAGCGAGCACGGGTCTCCTCTCAATATGAGAAGGCACAAATATGTATTAATTGTAATGTAATGTGTATATAAGTTAATTTACTTTTTATATTATTATTATATTTAATTATGTATTTCGGCTTAATATGTATTTATTTTGAACACGGGCGTGAGAGTAAAGTATAATAGAAAAACTTAATAATAAAACTAGCTTTACTCTCAAATTTATTTTAAAAAGTTTCTACTCTGCCTCTAAAATGTAATTCTAATCAGAACTAGCTCAAATGTACCGTATGCTGACGCTGTTATTATAAATCAGTTTCGAAGTCTTTGTGATTAAAAGCTACCTACAATTTGCTCAGTGTTGTTAACCCTGTGACCCAGATACAGTGCGCTGCCAAAAGACGTAACGGCGTCGTCCAACGTAACTCTTTAATAGGGTACAGATTGTGCGAGGCTGCTCGCTCAAAAAATTCTTCGGGCGGCAGTTTGTACAAGTTTCGCTCGAGGCAAACGTGCTTTTACAGTGCGTGAAACCAAGCCTCGTATGAATGCCGTAAGCAAGCGGACAGACTCACTTATGCATGGCAGACAGGCCACATATTGCCTCGCTAGAATTCTGCCATAGTCCAAAATCCTCAATAAAGTTGTTAAGTACATGGTGTAAATGACTTCATGTGGGTTCGTCCTCAAAATCGCGAATCAAAAGAATATAATAGAATATTTTTATTTGCATTTTTGGTCTTACAGTTGTGTCTCTAAAACATTCAACTAGTTCGATAGTAGATGTGCAAACATTCTTAAAATTAAATATAAAAAATAATGGGCATCGCTAATCAGCAACGACACATACTGTTTTAGTTTAGTATAAAACAAATAGATTTGGTTTTTATAAATTTGACATTCAAATGTCAAATTTATAAGGTAAACCAAAAATATTATAAAGAGCAACGGCTTGGCGTGATTTCTTACACAGAGTTAATGGGCCAGAGGGTGACGTAGGCTTTATGTCCCGGAAAAAGCACATTTCCTACTAGATACTTATGCGCTTTCTTACTATAGATACAACCTTAATGGGTAAATAGGGATTTATCTCTATTACATGCCATTTTTTCTGTTTTCCGCGATTATGAGCGTCCCAAGTGCACTCGAGTCTTTTATCATCGGCCGCGTGGTTACTCGAGCAGTCTGGACCCTACTTTTGAGAGAGATTGAATTTGCAAACATTTCTATAGGCTCATGCGATATTTCATATGTCAAAGAGCAACGCGACTACCATAGCCTTGAAGCATCGCATTCAGCTACAATAATTCTGCTAACAGCTTGGTAAGGAATAAGGTAACAGTAATGAGACAAGGGGGTAATCTTCAATTACAAACACTTATTTACTTATTCCATGGTAATATTTAAAACCCTTAGTCTACGCGGACGAAGTCGCAGGCATCAGCTAGTTTTTTAATAATTCTTAGATATCTACGATCCATCTTTAAATATGCATACGTTAAATGAAAACTATAATACACCATTTATAATTTTTTTTTTTTCGGTAACAATATTTATACCAAAAAATCTTTATAATTATTATATAATTAATACTAAATATCTGATATTTTTATGCCCGATCGGTCTGGTACTATAGCAAAGAACTTGCCGTATGTGGGTCTACTTAGAAACTTAGCTTATGTTTTTATTATGACGTTCATAACATAATATGAAAACTTGTTAGACGAGAGTCACCTGAGAGAGCAATCAAAATTTAATTCCACCTACATGATTGATGGACTTTTTTTAAGTACCGGTTTAACCTTTAACAGTAAATTCTTTTAAATTTTATTACTTGGACACGTAGTAGTTCGAATAGGTCACCTGTGCAGTGGGTCGTGGGTTGTGGGTACGAAATGCTAAATACCGGACTGTTCATAGAAGGTTATGATCTCTTATGAACTGCCTCGAAATACATCTAAATCTACGTATGAAAACGCTAATTAACTAATTTTTCATCCTGTTTTAATCTTAGCCATCAACAAGTAACCATAAACAAGCCATAAGACAACAGATCTTAGAATTCTTAGTTATAAAAAAAAAAATTACAAATCCCTTGTGATACAACATTTAATCGCAGAAGGAGTTACTTAAGTAGATATAAGTTTACCATATCAGTCTTCAAAAAACTGTCTTATCACCTGAAATAATTTCATCAGATTATAGGCCTACCTTCACTGATAGTTATGACTCTATAAAAGCTACTCATATCATAGGGTGCCTGAAAGATATATTTTATTGGTAGCGATTAGCTTGTCGGTTTAATTATACTTAATTTATTATTGGCTATTACAGTTCTGGTAAAAATGAAAAATAACAATCAATCAATAAAGTTTATTTAGTCAAATGATTATTTAAAATTTTAATTGATTCATTAAAAGGCATTTTTGATCCGTCAATAACTTACATTGTACCTAGTGAGTTAATGTTGGTAACATTCGTTAAGTGGAAACCACCTGGATGCCTGGTCCTCTTCCACCACCCGCTATTCCAGGTCATTTCTGCCACGCACCTGCAAATTGTGAAACAGCTTTCATCTTCTGTGTTCCCTAATGGTTATAATATGGGGATCTTCGAAGGGAGGATTAACAAATTGCCCAAGGGCCAGCAACGCATTGGCGGTTCCTCTGGTGCTGCAAATGTTCATGGGCGGCGGTAATCACTTACCATGGTGACCCGCCCGCTCGTTTGCTCGCTATGTATATAAAAAAAAAACTTATATTGAGACGGTTCCTATCGCACCTTGAAGAAACCACAACAAACAGCCGGGTGCTATTTTATAAGATAGACAGTATTATTACTGTATTTTTCTTTGTCGTTACACTCTTTGCAGAGCGGTCGTGGTCATCACGGATCAATGTCTTTGAGGCCAGATGCTATGCGCCTCACAAGCATTCGCCACTTCCCTTTGCTGGCTGAAAGTCTGGTGCAAAGGACCACCCACAGCAGACTTTAATACTGTACTGTATAATAAATAATCATAAACGCCGGCAAACACATTTCCATTAAAAAATGAGTAGGTAGGTTAAAAAGTACCTTGTTACTTGAGTATGGAAAGATGGGTTTACGAACTGTAAAAACTCAAGAGCGTATACAAAAACGCTTGACGCAAAATACTTGTAAGAGTTCATTCAACGCGGAAAGGATTCATAAAAAATTAGGCGGGTAATTACTGGGTAGGTAGATTATTAATTATGGAAAATGAATACATTATGGAAATAAATACGTATAATTATGGAAAAATGAATACGTTTTTAAAAAATTAAAATATCACTTGCTTCGACGGTGAAGGAAAAACATCGTGAGGAAACCTGCACGCCTGAGAGTTCTCCATAATGTTCTCAAAGGCGTGTGAAGTCTGCCAATACGCACATGGCCAGCGTGGTGGACTATGGCCAAACCCTTCTCATATTGAGAAGAGACCCGTGCTCTGTAGTGAGCCGGCAATGGGTTGTTCATGATGATGATGATGATGAATACATTCTGTTGTTACTGCTGTAATTTTTTTAATTAGTAATAATGAAATGACCGTTAGTGCGCTTTCTTAAATTAACAAACTACTAGTTACTAGCTGGTGCCTGCGACTTTGTCTGCGCAGGATTAGTATTTCGAGTAGCTCGTAGAAAAGAACTAACAGTATTACATTGAAATTATCACGCAGAAGGTAGATTTTTTCCTATTTACTTGACACTTATCGTCATATTTTGGACAATTTACCCAATATCTTTATAAATTGTAAATTTATAAACTGTTTGTAAAGTTCATAAAAATCCATTCAGTACTTTTTCGTGTAAAAGTAACAAACATCCATCCGTACTATCGCGTTTATAATATTACTAGGACTACATAAACAAATAGCTAGGTACCCACTAATTTTGTGTAGAACATAAAAAAACAACATTTATCTTCTTTCAGGTACTTACATAGTGGATGCAACGTGACAATGTATTTAACGACACCACTAAGTCCACAAATGCACTGACTAAAGGCCAAAGTCTGCTTCTAATGTCAATGTTTAGATACGTACGTACAAATATATATGTACGAAAACTTAGGCCAAGATCTATAAACCTTACTTGTCTATAAAAACAGTTAAAACGAGACAACGTTGTATCTCCGACGTCTGTCCCTTTTTAACGCTAACTCTGGCTGAGCAAAGTCAAAGTACACTATAGATATCAATAGTGTGCAAGTCACGGCGATCGCATGTGTTGAACACGAACCAGGGTTCCCCTAATTCCGGTCGATAGTGTACTGAACTTTGATACGACGATAAAGCATTGAAAACAAACGTCTACTTTTTATACGCATTGAAAAAAGTTTTTTTTTTTTTTTTTACTTACTACAAGTTAGCCCTTGACGGCAATCTCACCTGATATGGTAAGTGATCATGCAGTCTAAGATGGTAGCGGGCTAACCTGTTAGGGGTATGGTAAACCCATACTCCTAATTGGTTTCTACGCGACATCGTGCCGGAACGCTAAATCGCTTGGCGACACGTCTTTGTCGGTAGGGTGGTAACTAGCCACGGCCGGAGCCTCCCACCAGACCAGACTCGAGCCGGGAATCGAACCCAGGACCTCCAACTTTATAATGCAACAGCGCGTAATTCCAAGTTCATAGGTTGGCAGACATATGTATTTGATATATATAGCTTAAACTATTCCTTTCCGGTCTTCTCTCAGATTGGGAAGGGCTTAGGCCGCATTGCATCAAACTGGTACCGATTACTAGTGTATAAAACGTTATGGAGAGATCTCTCCGGGAGATTTTTTCACGAAGTTTTCCTTCGACGTGTTTAGTGTGAAGTGATATTTTATTGCTTAAAACGTACATAACAGTGTGAGGTATGAGGTGGCGAGATGGGTATCTGAGTCGGACTCCCCAAAAGGGAAACGAAAGTCTTACCTAACAAGCTATCACCGCTCCCTATTATTTTGCATATATTACATTTTAATAGCAATAGCACCAAAGCGCATAAATCTTTACTGGAATTCCCAGACAGAAAAACTTAATACTTAAAAATCCTTAGGGCCCAGTATATAGTGGAACGTTTTAATGATTGTACTAATCAAATAAAATAAAACGGCACATGCACATGCTTCCATGTATTTCATCATCATCATGATCAACTCATTACCAGCTCACTACAGAGCACGGGTCTCCTCTCAATATGAGAAGGGTTTGGCCATAGTCCACCACGCTGGCCATGTGCGGATTGGCAGACTTCACACGCCTTTGAGAACATTATGGAGAACTCCCAGGCGTGCAGGTTTCCTCACGATGTTTTCCTTCACCGTTGAAGCAAGTGTTACAATAAAATATTTTAATTGTTTAAAAACGCACATAACTCCGAAAAGTTAGGGGTGCGTGCCTGGATTCGAACCGCCGACCTCTCATTAGGAGGCTGACGCCCTGGCCACTAGGCTATCACCGCTTCATTTCACCATGTATTTATTTTATAGTATATAATATTTTTTAAACATACCATTTTGTCAGCGGATCCGGCCGAAGCGCTTTTTCTACTAGCTTGCTTCACAAGTTATTTATAGGTGAAATATTCCCAATAGTGAAAAAAAACACCTATTATGATACTTTGGTATAAAATAGCTTCCTAATTCTTTAAGTGTTATTAAATCCAGTCCAGTATTTTCGGGGTTTATTGATAAGAAATTAATATATGTTTTTAAATCTTTCCTCTTTATATACTATATACTAGTATAGAAGTATAGTTAATCAATTTACGCTTGCTATTTGCTAGCATTTTCTGCGCCGTTTTCTTTATAACAACGGTACCTGATTAATAAGTGCATACTCGTTATTTGCAATCGATAAATGTTTTTCCTGTAGGTACTAAAGAGAAGCACGTTTAATTACCACGTCTAGTACACATTTTGCATGTTTTTTTTTTTGCTTATAAATGTCAAATATTTCACTATACCTGTTACATATACCCGTAGTTTGTAAAGGCCTTTGGAAAACGAAAATAAGTAACGACATTATTCTTGCTAAGTTTCCTTTGAAACAATATATATCTCTCTCTCTATTATCTCTCAATATCTCTCAATATTAGTAATACCAGCAATGCCCCTGCATCTCTACAAACAACTTGTACTAGATGTCATCTAAGTAAATACCAGAACCAACGGGTGAAATAAAAATAAAATTTGAACCTACAATTGCTTAGATCCGGGTTGTTAACCTTTCATCACATACACCAGGTGAGATTGCCGTTAAGGGTTAACTTGTAGTACATAAAAAAAGAATCTAATATCATACAATACATCTATATCAGTTTCTCCTGTAACATCTTTCGCGTTTTTTTTGTTTAAATTTCGCGGCAACTGCTACATTTTTTCTGGATTAAACGCAGGTAGATAGATGCAAAATTTCGTTACGATGAGTTCTGCTTTGAAGCCATGCATACGTAGCAATGGCTAATTATAGACATTTACAGACAGACACATGTTCCGCGCGCCGTGTCCGCCGGCCGCTGCAATTCGGGTCGGACGTACCGACTTACGGACGCTCTGCTGCCGTATTTTAAATCTCTGATACATCCCATTAGATTCCTAATACATTCATATAAACTTTCTAAGACAATTATGTTATAAATTAAATGCACAACGTATCCAATGTATTTCATTAGATAAGAAATAATACTCAAAATTTCAGAATTCAAAATAGCTTTATTCATGTAAACCTATTACAGGCATCTCTGAAGCTTTCATATCATGATCATCATGATCAACCCATTACCGGCTCACTACAGAGCACGGGTCTCCTCTCAATATGAAAAGGGTTTGGCCATAGTCCACCACGCTGGCCATGTGCGGATTGGCAGACTTCCCACGCCTTTGAGAACATTATGGAGAACTATCAGGCGTGCAGGTTTTCTCACGATGTTTTCCTTCACTGTTGAAGCAAGTGATATTTTAATATTTTAAAAACGCACATAACTCCGAAAAGTTAGAGGTGCGTGCCCGGATTCGAACCGCCGACCTCTAATTAAGAAGCTGACGCCCTAACCACTAGGCTATCACCACTGTATAGCTTTCATATACAAGGTGTCTCAAAAGTAAGTTCACATTTGCTTATCTTATTACGCGAAAGCAACTATTCTGAGGGGCGCGGGGGGTATGTCAGTCGGTAGTCTGGCTCTTGGGAATTTAGTCGCTATGGAGCGTTTCTCTGGTGCGGACCGTGCGTTGTGCGTACGCGAGTTTTACAAAAACGGTAATTCGGCGACTGTAGCGCGTAGAAAATTCTGCAGTATTCGACATATTCGTCACTTAAATGATGCGCCTAGCACTCGTCTCATTGCAAAATGGGTTGAGAAGTTTGAAGAGACTGGGTCAACTCTGGAGAAACCAAAATCTGGGCGACCAAGAACATCAAGAACAGCCGAAAACGTGGACAGTGTTACTCAGTCTATTCGAGATGATCCAAACCTCTCGATTCGGAAGCGTGCTGTTGCTTTAAATGTGCACAGATCTTCATTATGCCGCATTTTACACAAAGATTTAAAGCTGCACCCGTACAAAATTCAGTTAGTGCAAGAACTGAAGCCTCAAGATGCTGGTCAGAGGCTTGCCTTTGTAAATCAGATGATTGAGCGCTTTCCAACGTTCACCAACATCTTGTTTTCCGATGAAGCCCATTTTCATCTGAATGGGCATGTAAACAAGCAAAATTGTCGTTACTGGAGTGCAACCAACCCAAACCAAAAACATCAGAAACCGCTACATTCACCCAAAGTCACCGTATGGGCAGCGATGTCGGCGCGAGGAATTATCGGCCCTTACTTTTTTGAAGATGGAAGGGGACGCACACTCACAGTGAATTCAGAGCGTTATGTGGAGATGTTAGACGAGTTTTTCGTACCCCAACTGCAAAACTTTCCTGGTTACAACCAAAGAACATGGTTCCAGCAGGATGGAGCAACTTCACACACGTCCAACAGATCTCTGCCTCGAGTTCGAGAAATTTTTCCGAACAAATTAATCTCCAGGCGAGGTGACATAAATTGGCCTCCAAGGAGTCCCGATTTAACGCCTATGGATTTTTTCCTGTGGGGTTATGTCAAATCAAAAGTTTACGCTAATAAACCGACTTCCCTGGCACAATTAAAAGAAAATATCCGTAATGAAATGGCAGCCATCACGGAGACTACCTGCCGAGCTGTCATAGGCAATTTTAGTGCCCGACTAAATGAATGCCGAGAGCGCAACGGTTTACATTTGGACGATGTTATTTTTAAAAAATAAATTCCCAAACAGTGTACTTCAATATAGAATAAACATTTTTTCAATAAAGCTAAGACTTTTCTTTTAAAAAAAGATTTAAATGTGAACTTTCTTTTGAGACACCTTGTATAACACATTATTTTAATTCATGAGCTGGAAAACTACACTCGCCAACTTTAAGCTAAGAGAGTTCCAATCGCGCCTAGGTCTAATAAGAATCCCACAACAAACTTAGCCGGGTTTTTTACTATCTGTATGATAATAGTATACCCGCTTCATAAATAACCCTTTTTCATATAAATATCATTTAATTCATTTTATAACGCATTTATCATTGTCATTTTTTTGATTTTTCCGCAATTCGTTATTGTTGTCTAGCGTTTGCAATATAAGTAACAATGTGTTTTTTACTACATAACATTACAAATTTATGCAATTCACGCTCACCCTCTATATGCGTGTTTCGTAAATATTAACCTTCCTCTTGAATCATTCTGTCAATTGATGGAAACTGCCTCAAAAACATCCATAGCACTACAACAAAAACTTAACAAACAAGTTTTGTTGTAAAGGATCCCAATTAATTTTCCACTTTGTTCTCGTTATTTGTTTTTATACCGGCAATAGACCAACGCTGCCAGACAGACGGATATCGGACGGACGGTCTATCCGTCTTAGAAAAATGGTCCCATTGGGTAGGTTCTAGAACCCTAAAAATATTGTTTACCAATAAGTTAAAGCTGTGAGGTTTTTCTGACGTATCTTATAAAAAATTGTTGTGCTTATTTTGTTCATTAGTTAAACAAAAAAGTAACGAAGGTTCATAATAACGAATCTGACATAGATACATGGCTTATAAACCATCATACAAATACAACAAAAGCCCAAAAAAACGACTTCATAACTTCTGGGTACGTGATAGAGTTGGCGTTTAATTAACATTGATAATGTTTTGCAAGGACAGTCGAATGGCCGCGATTTTTAATAGCTTCCTATAATTGTATAATAACTATTACGTTTTCAATGATGAGCTAGCTAGTGCTTGGCAGCAATCTCCGCTGATGTTGATAGTAACGATGCATTCTAAGATGAAAGCACGCGCACCCTACAAGGTTAACACAGTGTATCGAACCTTTATCATAATCATCAGCCTATTAACATCCCATTGCAGGGAGCCACATTTTGAGAAAGGGTTTAGAGCATAGATCTCCGCTCCTACAGTTTGCTGCTTGCTGGGTTACTTGGCTTTATAATGCGATTTTATTGAAATTAACTGTAACATGCTCTCCAAAGCATTTGATACCGCCAATTAGCTAACTAAAAATTTTGTATTTCACAAATGTGACTGGTTGTTTTGATCTGAATTAGTTTTGCTACTCTGCGCTTTCTTAATGGTCCCCAGTACAAATAAAACCAGCCCCTATTCAGTAACTTTTCGGAAAGTTGGTAACTAGTGTCATTTCGATAGTATATTTGCTTTTTTTTTTTTTTTTTTTTAATATTCTTTGGTCACGTTTCTAGATCCCATCGAACGTCCATTTGTCTAGGAAAGAGACGAGGTACCAGAGAACGTAGAAGTTCTCCGGTACCGAAGCCGATCAAGTGAATGCAGGAAAAAGGTAACTTTCAGAGAAGAGTGGTGTCTGATAGCAAAACGTGCCACAACTCCTAGATAACTACCAGGACAGCTCGGCCAAAGAGAGAGACAACTTAGAAGAATTTTGAAATTAACAAAGAACTAGAGCCTTTCAAATTACGCGTTTTGTTTTACAGTTGACAACTTGTTGGAAAAGTGTTATTGGTCAGCCACTTTATCTTGTTAATCCTTCAAGACATGTCTGGTTTCTGGGATAATTTTATTGGTAGTTTTTCTATTCATTAGCACTTAAACCTTAAATGAAATTTTTACAATACTTTCTGCTTTAAGGGTGCTCAAACCAGGCCAAGGAATCATTGCCCTTGATCCTTTCGAAGGCGTATAAAAATAACAACTGAATTTATCAAGTTCAGAAACAGGTTTTGCACTTGACTACGTTTTGGCTTGGTGGTTTTCTGATTGATGGCTAGTAACTACGACAGGTTGTACGTCTGACCGTGATTTTACCCGACGGTACTTGTAATGATGTATTAATCTAGAAAGAACGGCAAATGTATTGACCTAGAACCTTTAATTGGATTCGTTGACCTCATACCGGAACTTAAAGTCTCTTTGCGGTGGAAAAACCAAAGGCCCCTAATCTTTCGTGTGGCGACTAAAATATGTATTTAAATAATTGCTTACTTAATTTGGACTAGATGGGAGAAAACTGAAGATGTTGATTATGATATACACTTTACAATTTAATTAAAATCAATACCTATTCATCAATAATTCATTGAGGGATGATAATGATTATCATGCAACCCTTTACCGGCCAACAGTAGGTCACTGGTATGGTATGGTACTGGTCAGCATGGTAGTCAAGTGCTACTTGGTAGATTGCATACGTCTGAGAAAATTACGGAGAGCTCTCAGGCATGAAGGTTTCCTGTCAATGTTTTCCTCCAAGTGACATAAATCAGTTTTACGCGTAATTAATATTTAATTACTAGGATTAATTATAAGAGAAGAGAGAAGAGGTAAGTAGGTGTTATATCTACATGTCTAATTCATTGATATGTAGTAGTAACATACGAGTATTTTATTTTATTTATAGTCTTTATTAGGTTTTTTTTTATACACTACAAGTCAGCCCTTGACGGCTATCTCACCTGGTGGTAAGTGATAATGCTCTCTAGGATGGTAGCGGGCTAACCTGTAAGAAGTATGGTAAACTCACACTCCTAGTTGGTTTTTACGCGTCATCGTGCCGGAACGCTAAATCGCTTGGCGACACGTCTTTGTCGGTAGGGTGGTAACTAGCCACGGCCGAAGCCTCCCACCAGACAATTTAAAGGTTAAGTTAATCTAAAGGTTAAGGAAATTATAGTTACAGAAGCACATTATTAAAAGTAGAATAAACATGGCGGCCTCTACGCTTAATAGTGATGGGATTTTTTTCTTAATCATATGTAGGTAAGGTTAAGTTTGATTATACGTGGACTTATACAATTTATAATAGACCTTCTGGTGCAATAGTGAGCGGTCTTAAGAGTGTGACTTGCCGTTTTCGATCCCGGCACGAAATTTTTCGATTTATGATATTTTGAAATGTCTCTAAGATGATCTGATCTGATGGTCGGAAGCTTTAGTTGTGGCTAGTTGACAAGTAACGTTCCGGTACAATCTCGCGTATTAACCGATTAAAGGTAATATAGGATTCGTTTTATATAAATGGCATACCTCTGACAGGGACTGCTTCTAGTGAGTTACTTTGCGGAAGTCCATGCTATACCTACAATTAAATTTCATCATCATCATCATGAACAACCCATTACCGTCTCACTACAGAGCACGGGTCTCCTCTCAATATGAGAAGGGTTTTGGCCATAGTCCACCACGCTGGCCATGTGCGGATTGGCAGACTTCACACGCCTTTGAGAACATTATGGAGACCTCTCAGGCGTGCAGGTTTCCTCACGATGTTTTCCTTCACCGTTGAAGCAAGTGATATTTAATTTTTTTTAAAACGCAGATAACTCCGAAAAGTTTGCGTGCCCGGATTCGAACCGCCGACCTCTGATTAGGAGGCTGACGCCCTAACCACTAGGCTATCACCGCTTCGTTTTAAATTTATACAATTATATTAGTACAGGACTACGAAGCACTTGTTCTAAGTACGTACGTTAATAGCGCTTTGTGGAAGATCAGTAAAGTGTGGGGTATTAAGATTGAAGCAATTATGAATTTCGCCGTGAAGATTTGCAATTGTTAAAAAATTGATTTACTGTTTGGTCGAGTGAAATGAAATGATCGGAAATTCCTTGGTAAGCAATTAACAATAAACTCGAAGACAAAAACCAGTGAAACCGGACTAAGTGTTGAGCCCAGGGCAGGGCAGGACGGGTTGGAACTTTTTCCAACAACAGTTATATAATTAACTATTGCACGCAGCGTTTGATTGTGCAATTTTAGCTCGTCGGCCTCGTAAACTTGTGCTCCAATGTTAAGCATTTTGCTAAATATTTGCCCTCGAGTGACACGTCACATGGAGGGGCACCCTAGGGTTACTCACTGGTGGGAATGCTCAAATAAGGCACTTTTGACTCGTCAACACTTCACACAGTAGTGGTTTAATGGTGATAACTACATTCGTAAACTAAAAACTAAAGCTATGAGGGTTCCAAGCGCGCCCCGGTCTAAGAAGAAGCCCACAACAAACTTAGCCAGGTAAATTTTATTTTTGTTATCACCATCTCGCATGCCACTTAAAATTATATGAAGAGCTATGTTATTAGAGCAATATTTCATACCCATGCTTGTTTATCATTAACATAATCCTTTACACTATAGTAGGACTTTTCTACAAGCTTACGTTTTATATAAACTTTGAACTTATTGAGAGACATCATAGAAATTTTATTTGGTAATTTGTTATAGAATTGTATACCAATTACCTTTAAATGAATTTCTAATTTTTTGTAGTCTAGTAGCGTGCAACTATCATTGGACATATTGATTTATATAATTTCCCCCATTAGACGGCGGGTTTCTTTGAGGATTTCCGCAGTCATTGACCCAGGGAAAACCTGCACATCGCTTGCCACCTTCTTAGCACCCTTAGTGGAATATATGTTATATTATGTGGCTTATTTTATAATTTTCTTTGAAGCGTAGAGACAATGAAGTTCTTTTGCATTGATAGATTTTGAATTTTATTAAATTCATTAATGACAATAATGATTGTTAAATGATTATTGATAAGCTGTGACAGCCTAGTGGTTTGGACGTCAGTCTCCTAATCAGAGGTCGGGGATTCGAACCTATAACTTTTCGGAGTTATGTGCGTTTTTAAGCAATTAAAATATGCTTCAACAAAACAGCAACAAGAAGAAGCAGGATATAAAAGACGGCCTTATCGCTTAGTAGCGATCTCTGCCAGGTAACCTTAGGATAAGGAAAATAAAAGTTTTTTGATTAAAGTCTACGCCTTGATACCTTTCTGTGCCTAATATCATATTAAATAATTTAAACCCATAGCTACCTACGTAAGTATTAATTATTACGTATTAATTTAAAAGCTGTTTCGATTTTAAACTGGTTGGGAACATTGTAATTATATCAATGACGTTGTGGAAAGTAAAATAGAAATAATAAAAATATAGTTTTGCATAAACAATCGCGAGGCTTTTAAAATTAATATCCATTTCATTATTATTGACGCCTGCCTACGTCATCAAAGACATTATTCAGTTTATTTCATTTTTATTACGTAGGTATAAAACATGTTTTTTTTACACTACAAGTTAGGCCTTGACGGTTATTTCACCTGGTGGTAAGTGATGATGCAGTCTAAGATGGTAGCGGGCTAACCTGTTAGGGGTATAGTAAACCCACACTCCTAACTGGTTTCTACGCGACATTGAAAGTTAAATCTCTTGGCGACATGTCTTTGTCGGTAGGGTGGTAACTAGCCACGGCCGAAGCCTTATACCAGACCAGACTCGAACTGGGCATCGAACCCAGGACCTCCATCTTTACAATATGACGGCGTACGCACTGCACCACGGAGGTCGTCAGCATATTGACTAAACCAACGAGTGTAAAAGAACCGTTGAAAAATTCATAGGAACCACTTCGTGACTAATTTTACTTCTATTTTTTGTATAAGAAGCTACATAGGTCGAGGTACATATAGGCCTAAATTTCTCAGGTTAATTCTCACGTAGAACTCAATCCCGAAAGGCGATAGAATCTTAACCCACGAATATCGACGACCTCCGTGGCGCAGCGCGCGTGCTGTCAGATTATTAAAAAAAAAAGTTGGAGGTCCTGGGTTCGATTCCCGGCTCGAGTCTGGTCTGGTGGGAGGCTTCGGCCGTGGCTAGTTACCACCCTACCTACAAAGACGTGTCGCCAAGCGATTTAGCGTTCCGGCACGATGTCGCGTAGAAACCGAAAGGAGTATGGGTTTACCATACCCCTAACAGATTAGCCCGCTACCATCTTAGACTGTATCATCACTTACCATCAGGTGAGATTGCTGTCAAGGGCTAACTTGTAGTGGATAAAAAAAAATAATAATAATACCTATATATGACTTCACGTATCACAGCAGATTTTAAACGCTTACTTTAATAACAATGAACTCCAAGGACATCCCACCATTTTCATCAATGCGACAATGCGTCTATGCGTCCATCTCTGGATAAATCTCGATATCACGAGACAATTATTAATTATTCATTTGTAATTATTAACTACGTTATATCATGAGAAGGTAGGTACGTTCATTATGACATCGCAATTAAAATGCTATCGATTGCACGTTATTTATAAGAACTGCACGATTAGAACTACAATGCTTGTGACAATAAAATCAAGACACGCTTGATAAAAAAAGAGACGCTGGATTGTGCAACGCAAAACGCATTTTGTGGACGGCTCAACACTTTCTTGATAATTGAGAATGATTATAGAAATAGTTTTCCAATTCTGTAGTACATACTACTCCAAATTATGAAAATGAACTGAAGTAAAAATACACCATAAATAAGAAATACAAGGCAGCAAAGAAACATACATCACTTCAACCGATAGACGTCCACTGCTGGACATAGGTCTTTTGTAGGGAGTTCCAATGACCACGGTCTTGGGCCGCTTGTATCCAGCGGCTCCCTGCGACTCGTTTGATGTCGTCTGTCCACCTTGTTGGGGGTCGACCAACGCTACGTTTACCGGTGCGGGGTCGCCATTCCAGCACCTTGGGACCCCAACGTCCATCGGTTCTCCGAGCTATGTGCCCCGCCCATTGCCACTTCAACTTCGCAATTCGCTGAGCTATGTCGGTAACTCTGGTTCTTCTACGGATCTCCTCATTTCTGATTTGATCACGTAGAGATACTCCCAGCATGGCTCTCTCCATCGCTCGTTGAGTGACTCTGAGCCTTCTTATGAGGCCCATAGTGAGCGACCATGAAACATACACAGAAAAGAAATGGCACATTATCGCTAAAGAGCGCTCTTTGCCAGGCTAGGCCCAGGATAATACAAAGATAGTCTACTGCCTAAAAATATAAATAGATATTATAATATATAGGTACAATATACTAATAAATAAAATATATAATAAAATAAAATAAAAAATTACTGTACAAATTGCTATAATATATTATATTCAATCATCATCGTCATCATGATCAACCCATTGCCGGCTCACTACAGAGCACGGGTCTCCTCTCAATATGAGAAGGGTTCGGAAATAGTCCACCACGCTGGTCATGTGCGGATTGGCAGACTTCACACAACGAGGAGACCTGTGCTCTGTAGTGAGCCGGTAATGGATTGACCATAATGAGACAAAGGTATGCTATGAACCCGTGGTCTTAGGTAAGGAAAATGATCATAATACAGCACTCACTAAATTGAAATTAGATCACCAACCCTAGACTAGACCTAGAAAGGGTCTTACTCTAAAACCCTCTTCAACAAGAGAGTGTCCAATTCTTAGCAGTAGGACGTTAATAGGCTAGCGTAGTTGATTTTGATATTAAAAATTGAATTAAACTACACTAATATCTAAAGAATTCAATATAACACACATAAAAATTAGACCAACGCGTTCCGTATCTGAAGATACCAACAACGCAAAAAAGCAAATTTAATTTAGGTTTTGTTAGGTAGGTACATATAAATATGTAGGCATATAAGAATAAGACTACGTGACTTGAATCTTTTACTTTTTATAAGGATATAAGTATGGAATAAACTGTACAATACAATTATTAAAAAAAAAAACAAGCGATATTACAAGACCTACGTCAGTACCCGAGGCTAAAATAAAATTCTTTAAAAAATAAAAATAAAAATCTCATGCATAAATACTTATTATAATTTAAGTTCCGTGAATTACGCAAAAAAAAAAATAGGTTTGCAAGCATAAATGTTAATATGGTTTTAGTTTCAATTATAAACCAATTATGCTAAACTTTGCTATACTGAAGCTACTCTTTGACTTTAGATGTGCTGTAGATAATAATTAGGGGTCAATTGCGTTACAAAACAAGCATTGGTTGGTGTACCTAGTCGTTAACATGTTCAACTGCGCATATCGGTGTCCTTTTTTTTTTATTCACCACACGTTAGCCCTTGACTGCATCTCACCTGATGGTAAGTGACGATGCGGGCTAACCTGTTAGGGGTATGGTAAACTCATACTCCTAATTGGTTTCTACACGACATCGTGCCGGAACGCTAAATCGCTTGGCGTCACGTCGATAGGGTGGTAACCAGCCACGGCCGAAGCCTCCCACCAGACCAGGCTCGAGCCGGGAATCGAACCCAGGACCTCCGACTTTAAAATGCAACAACAAATGTCGTCAAGGACATCGATATCGGGTCTTAAACTGTAAGGAACATAGTTTTACTATTATAAAAAGTCATACCAGGAGTTTTTTGATCGGCATGTGGTTATAAAATAGTTAAGCATGTTTTCGCCGCGATTCTAAGAAGCTATAGATATAAATATATTTATATCTATATATATATATATATATATATATATTTATATCTATAACAGAACGGACAACCGATGGAGGTTTGGGTCCCAAGGTGCTGGAATGGCGACCCCGCACCGGTAAACGTAGCGTTGCTCGACCCCCAACAAGGTGGACAGACGACATCAAACGAGTCGCAGGGAGCCGCTGGATACAAGCGGCCCAAGATCGTGGCCATTGGAACTCCCTACAAAAGACCTGTGTCCAGCAGTGGACGTCTATCGGTTGAAATGATGATTATTATATATATATACATTCATAATAGTATTCTAGTCAAGTTTAAAACTCTTTTGTACTTATACAGATTAATAACATTTTAACCCTTACAAACAACTTGTAAAATATATGTCTTAATTAATAAATACATCATAATGTATACGTATATGTAGCTTTTTAGCATCGCGGCGATAACATAGTCATACAAGAGAAAATTAGTTTTTTTTTATCGTTAATAATAAGATTACAGCCTTAAATAATGGAAAACGGTCCCACGTTCGTACGTAAATACACAGTAAAACGGGTCTTTAATAGATTTATAAAAAAAAAATTAAGACCATATATCTTCTTACAAAAAATGTGCTAGATAGATTTAGATAAACTTTGCCATTTACAGCACATGTAATTTGATAAATAGCTCATAAAATTATTTGAACTTTATAAATCTCATGACTAAATTAAAAAAACGGACGTTAATGTGTATTTGTAATTTACGAGTCTTATATTAAACATCATCATGATCAACCCATTCACGGCTCACTACAGAGCACGGGTCTCCCATCAAAGGGGGGGAAGTTTTTGGCCATAGTCCACCACGCTGGCCATGTGCGGACTTCACACGCCGTTGAGAACATTATGGAGAACTATCAGGCGTGCAGGTTTCCTCGCGATGTTTTCCTTCACCGTTGAAGCAAGTGACTTTTTAATTGCTTAAAAACGCACATAGCCCCGAAAAGTTATAGGTGCGTGCCCGGGCTCGAACCCCCGACCTCTGATTAGGAGGCTGACGTCCTGACCACTAGGCTATCACAGCTTCATATTAAATAACATTATATTGTGAACCGCAGGGTACAGTTAGTATATACTTTTAAAAAACTTTTTTTATTTTTTTATATACTACAAGTTAGCCCATGACGGCTATCTCATCTGGTAGTAAGTGATGGTGCAGTCTAGGATGTTAGCGGGCTAACCTGTTAGGGCTATGGTATGGTAAATCAACACTCCTTATTGGTTTCTACGCGACATCGTAACGGAACGCTAAATCGCTTGGCACACGTCTCTGTCGGCAGGGTGGTAACTAGCCACAGCCGAAGCCTCCCACCAGACCAGACTCGAGCCGGGAATCGAACCCAGGACCTCCAACTTTATAGTGCGAAAGCGCACGCGCTGCGCTACGGAGGTCGTCAAAAAAGTAACGCACGTTGCTGTTGACATCTACAAGAGCCTAAATAAGGTCGACATTTCCAAAACAATGATGATGGATAGATATTTATAACGTATGGAATATAAAAGACTCTAATACAATGAACCTTGTCATATCCCGTTCGCTCCATCATACACGGCCGCGCACCGACATTTCGCCGGAACTAATAAGGAAGTGAAAACCTATTGCAAACCTATTGCTGAGTTGTATGCAATACAATAACACTTATTTCTTTACATAATATTGTACCAGGAAGTGTTTAAAGCGTTGATAGCACAGTTCGATCCTATGTATGCAGATTTCCTCACGATGTTTTCCTTTACATACGAGCCAAGTAATATTTAATTTAATTTTGCTTGAAATAAATTAGAAACGGAAGATGTGCTTTAACGATTAAAGGAGCCGACTAGGTAATCTTCAAGACACGGGTTGACTCGTCTTGAAGAGCATGGACTTTGGGTCCTAAGGAAGTGTGTAACGAAAACGTAGTGTTAGTTAGACCTACACAGTTTACAATATTATTAGACGACCTCCGTGACGCAGTGCGTACGCTGTCGCATTACGAAGTTGGAGGTCCTGGATTCAATTCCCGCCTCGAGTCTGGTCTGGTGGGAGGCTTCAGCCGTGGTCTAGTTACCCCCATACCGACAAAGACGTGTAGCCAAGCGATTTAGCGTTCCGGCACCATGTCGCGTAGAAACCAATTAGGAGTATAGATTTACTATACACCTAAAAGGTTAGCCTGCTACCATCCTAGACTGCATCATCACTTAGCATCTGGTAAGAATGCCGTCAAGGGTTGACTTGTAGTGTATAAAAAACGGTGAAGGAAAAAATCGTGAGGAAACCTGCATGCTTGAGAGTTCTCAAAGGCGTGTGAAGTCTGCCAATCCGCACATGGCCAGCGTGGTGGACTATGGCCAAACCCTTCTCATATTGAGAGGAGACCCGTACTGTGTAGTGAGCCGAGAATGGGTTGATTATGATGATGTATAAAAAAAACTCTAGGTAAAATAAGTGGACAGACGATATCAAAAGAATCGCATCGAGTATCATGTGCCAAATTGCAATTATTACAAGTCCGAGTATATAAGACTTTCGGGTGTGTCTAGCAGCGTAAGTCCAGTTATATATATTATACTATCATCATAGTCATCATCATTTTAACCGATTGACGTCCACTGGACATAGGTCTTTTTTTGGGAGTTCCAATCACCACGGTCTTGGGCCGCTTATATCCAGCGGCTCCCTGCGACTCGTCTGATGTCGTCTGTCCAGCTTGTTGGGGGTCCACCAATGCTACGTTTACCGGTGCGGGGTCGCCATTCCAGCACCTTGGAACCCCAACGTCCAGCTATGTGTCCCGCCTATTGCCACTTCAACTTCGCAACTCGTTAGAAATATTATACTATAGTTCTATACTACTTACATAAAGATAAGGGTACAGCAGATTACGTCTAACAGTTGAGACAACCGCCATGAGATTGAGGAGTCGGTAATGCGTCGTGTCAAGGTTGAATTTTCCTTTAGATGACCAATAGCGGTATAGGTCACATGTTTTGGAATGTGCTATTTTGTTTTTTTCCTCAAAATAGGTCATGCTTATTTAGGGAAAAAATCTTTAACCAAACTTCACCTATCATCTTCGGTTATTGTTTTTATAGGTACTAGGTAAAACTTAAGTATAGAGAAGAAATCTATCATTTTTACTAAGGCGGAAAGAAATATTTTATAGAACAATAAAAAAATGGGTTGTTAGGGGTATTGCGGTAATCAGTTTTATTAAACACATACCCTAATCGGTTTCTACTTTCATCATCGTAACGGAACGCTAAATCGCTCGGTGGTACGTCTTTGTAGATAGGAGGGTAACTATGGTCGTAGCTTGACGACCTCCGTGGGGCAGCGCGTCGCATTATAAAGTTGGAAATCCTGGGTTCGATTCCCGACTCGAGTCTGGTCTTGTGGGAGGCTACGGCCGCGGCTAGTTACCGCCCTACCGACAAAGATGTGTCGCCAAGCGATTTAGCGTTTTGACACAATGTCGAGTCATTTAGACTGCATCATCACTTACCATCAGGTGAGATTGTCAAGGGCTAACTGTAATGTATAATTAAAAAAAGCCTCCCAACAGGGCAGAGGTGATATAACATTCAAGTTTATTTTTTCATCTACTGATATGATATGCCAAAGATAACCGTAAGCACGGCCTAAAGAACAGTATTATTATTTTCGAATGAAGTCATTACATTTTATAATCTTTGTTTAGGACATAAAATACAACTAAAAGTGCATCCGTGTCTGGAATATCAATGGGAGTAGATTTAGCGTATATTACCATAAAACGCCACTAAGTTTGATGGTCAAGTCAACCAGAAACTCGTGACTCAAGACTGACGCTCATTTCTGTTCACTCTGTTCACTGGTACCAATGACGTTGTACGAAAATCTCTAAACTCAACAGAATTCAAAGATATAAAAACTCATTACAAATAAAAATAAAAACAAGATGAAAGGCAACACTCTATTTTTGGACTTGTCAATATAGTATATACTTAGTAAAGAGTTGTACAAATAAACAATACTAAATTGGCACGTTTGAAAATATGACACTGGAAAAAAACTATTTTTATGCATTCAATTGCAATGTTATTTAGGTTGTACCGAAATATCAATATTCTAAGAATACGCCATCTGGTATGTGAAAATTATCGCTATAATAACATAAATGCGAAATCGTGTTTATAAATAACGCAAAGCGTAAGCAAAAGTGGTAAAACTACATTGGAGATGATGGGTGTGGCAGTGGCGTGCACTTCATACATGCACAGAAGCAGTCCATACCCCAAGGAGAAATAGAAACATGAAAAAAAAATGTATCAAAATCAGTATTATTTGATATGGCCAAAGCTTTCTCATACTGAGACGAGACCCGTGCTCTCTAGTGAGCCGGCAATGGGTTAATCATGATGATTAGTTCGAAAAGCTGACAAAAATTGCTTAGCCTTACATCATCTATGATATAAAATATCTTATGTATAAAACATTGCTTTCTTGATATGACATAGCATGCACGATTAGAATACAAACCGTTAAAAATAAATTAAAGTGAAACTAGCTTAAATATAAATTTATAGCTGCGAAATATTATATCAGAAAAAATATTTTTTAAAAGAATATTGTTTGCTTAACTTAACTTAATCACTCAATCGCTATCTCTGAAGTTATTAATATCCTCTCGAGTTTTTTTTTGCGATGTTGAAGTTTATAGTATATTTATTACTTTATTTTTATACACTATTTTATTTGTGTAATATTTTTTATGCAATAGATTGTTTTGTTTTTTTACAACTATGCACACTCGCAATCTGTTTACCTCATGTTTTAGCGACAAGTCCGCGTTTTGTATCCTAATTATGTCTTGTTTGTTTTTTCTCGTATACGGTATTAACTTGTCTCACTGAACAAATAAAGTGTACAGGAATAAGAATAACATTGATTGATAAAAAGGTTGGAAAAAAACGGTTTTTCATGAAATCTGGACTACCCCATCGGCACAGTAACTGCCTCCGTGGTGCAGCGCGTGCGTTGTCACATTTTAAAACTCAGAAAGGAGGTCCTGGGTTCGATTCCCGGCTCGAGTCTGGTCTGGTGAGAGGCTTTGGCCGTGGCTAGTTACAACCCTACCGACAAAGACGAGTCGCAAAACGGTTTAGCGTTCCGGCACGACGTGGCATAGAAACCAATTAAGAATTTAACATACCTCTAACAGGTTAGCCGGCTACCATCTTAGACTGCATCATCACTTACACCAGATGAGATTGCCGTCAAGGGCCAACTTGTAGTGGATAAAAAAACCTTGCATTATAGGTAGGAACTATGAAGCGGTGATAGCCTAGTGGTTAGGGCGTCAGCCTCCTAATCAGAGGTCAGCGGTTCGAATCCGGGCAAGCACCTCTAACTTTTCGGAGTTATGTGCATTTTTAAAAAATTAAAATATCACTTGCTTCAACGGTGAAGGAAATCATCGTGAGGAAACCTGCACGCCTGAGAGTTCTCCATAATGTTCTCAAAGACATGTGAAGTTTGCCAATCCGCATATGGCCAGTGTGGTGGATTATGGCCAAACCCTTCTCATATTGAGAGGAGACCCGTGCTCTGTAGCCGGAAATGGGTTGATCATGATCACGATGACTGTGATGATATAAGCTGTTCACATATCTACAAATCGTAGCTGCTAAAAATTCATTAACCTGCCCTCTGTCACGGTCGCGATGCAAATGGTAATCTGACTATTATTATGACCATCACGCTTACGTTAAGATCATATTGTATCGATTTGTATTGGTCATCTCAACATCGCTCTACCGCACCGCTAATTGGCGTTTGTTGGGATCAGTTATTTTCCATTAACCAAACATCCATCCGGTTTCATGTTTTTAGCACTAGAACTTTCCTATAGATTGTATTGAACAAGTTTATCGAAAGACGTCATTGGTAATGGTCAATAAATGGATAAATAGATGTTAATAAATCAGTGACCTTGTTGATCTTTCCGAGTATTACTAAAGGTAAGATGTAAGCAGTCATTCTTTTTACTTTTGCGAACGGCTAAACTAAACTTGTTCTTAGAGCCTTCTTCAAAGACCTCCTGTTTTTTTTAAGACACCACATGTTAGCCCTTGGCTGCATTCCACCTGATGGTAAGTGATGACTAAACTTTCAGGGGAATGCTAAACTCATACTCCTAATCGGTTTCTACGCGACATCGTGCCGGAACGCTAAATCGCTTGGCAAGTCTTTGTAAATAGCCACGGCTGATGTCCTACCAGACCAGACTCGAGCCGGGAATCGAACCCAGGACCTCCAACTTTAGAATGCGACAGCGCACGCGCTGCGCCACGGAGGTACCTCTTCTCTACCAGAGAGGAGTATAAATATAAATAGGGTAACTCTTCTTAAACGTGGTCGCATTGCTGATAGCTTTCAATTGTTTTTTTGTATGTCTGGTTCAGGTGACATTTAAATGTTGTTTCCTACTAATTTTCATTTGTTTTCTTTATGTCAAAATAAGAAATAATGAAGATATTCGATTCGAGAAAATGAAGAATATATTTTTAAATGTTATCGCAAATAAAGAAAAACTGAAATTGACCTATAAAGGAGTGTCGGTAAGAATAGCACAAAGTTGGTTTAAGCGTTTTGAGCAGGGAATTTCGATGTCGAAGATGTACCTCGCTCTAGCCCTGCTGCGGATACATTTTTGAAAGAATTATAGAATCGACTACAAAACAGTTTTAACCCATTTGAAAAAAGCTGGGTACACACGATAATGCCCGATATTTGGGTGCTAAGCGAGCTCGCTGAAAGAAAAACAAAAGTTATGTAAGTGGTATGTATTCTTGAGAAGCTGCAAGTCTTCCAGCGCATGAAATTTCTAGAATTTAATTCTTCAAAAACGGAATTATGATTCTACAAAAGTTTTTTTACTGCCCTAAACTTGACTAAATTACCAGTTTTTTTTTAAATATACATATATTTTTATCCACTGTAGCGGAGTGGAGTTGGCTCTTCTGGTAAGTGATGATGCAGTCTATGATGGTAGCGGGCGAACCGGTTAAGGAACCTACATACTCCTAATTCGTTTCTACGCGTCTTTGACGGTAAAGTGGTATGCCGGGAATCGAACCCAGGACCTCCAACTTCACACGATAGCGAGAGCGTTGCGGCATGGAGGTCGTCAAAATATCTGTACATATTCCAAGTCGAATGGTGTGAGAAGGTTAACATTACTTTCATTAATACTTAGTCAGTTATAAATATGGTAGATATATTATTTAAAGAAGACAATAATTCTTTCTTCTTTAAGAAAATCTCATTACTTATTAATAGTATCGCAACTTTAAGTGTACGTGTAATGTGTATCAATAGAAGAGACTTTCCTTATAACACAAAAAGGTGTATTCGCATACCACTGCATACAAGCAATGTCCATCGAGGCCCATGTCGCAACGAAACGTGCGACTGAACTCAGAGGTCCGCACTCACCTCACCTCCCCGGTCCTCGCGACAAGGCCGCGTCCGCCCCGCCACTTCGATTAAGGACATACGCACATTGGACATCTCTAAGGCCTAAGCATGCACCTGCCACTAATATTTCTCAACGTCATCATTTGCCTATAAACGCCCAGCTACTGCGCAAAGATCTCCATTTCCAGAAAGTAATTTTTAACGACCTTATAACGTTGCAGGTGAGTTCATAGTTCCCACCCTAACCAACAAGGACGTGTCACCAAGCGATTTACTGTTCCAGCACGATGTCGCGTAACTAATTAGGAGTATTTGTTTACCATATCTACCACAAACAGGTTAGGCCATTCAAGAAAAAAATGGACTGTAATGCGCTGATCATTAGAAGCAAAAGTAAACTTGTAGTACCGTTTTAGTAGGCTGCACAAAATTAGTAACTCAATTAATCAGTAATTAAATTACCTATTGATATCTTATAGGTGTCTATCAATAAGTTCGAAGTTTAAATAAAACGAAAGCTTATAGAAAAATCATATTACGATATTAAGGATTATATAAACGATAAAAAGCTTGGGTGTGAATCGCTCTATCTCAATAGGTACCATAATTTATTATTGATTGCTGGCGATAACAATAAAAAAACGGCTAATTTTGTTGTGGGTTTCTTCTCAGACCTGGACGCGATTTGAACCCTCTTAACTTTAGTTTTAAATTGGCGAGTGTGGTAATCACCATCACTAATAGAAATAATGAAAAATGTGATATATATGAACGATTCATAAATACTTGTAATAGGTTTCTTTGAATAAAGCTTCTTTCATATCTATATATAATAAATATATAAGGCAAAGCGTACGTAAGCATTTACTTGCTTTCGCCTACCGTTTACTGTAAAAATGTAGCGGACATTAATTTTTATTTGTTTAATGTAAATAAGTCTTTAGAATCCCACAAGGCCTTATTTCATAATAAAGAAGTCATCAGTTCATTATCACGATGAATAGAATGATCAAAAATAGTTCGATGCAAAAATATTCAGTCTATTGTTTAGCTGATTACCACCGGAAGTGACATCGCGACACCAAATATTAGTGTCACTCCACATTTCTCGGTTTTCTTTACTGTCGTTTATTAATATTACAATAAATTTTATTTCGTTCATAACTACCTATAACCTATATATTTAATTCTTTCACTTCACTACGTACTTACTCATATATGTTTGGGTCAAATAAGATTACTCAGTTACTGTCGAAAATTACAATAAATTAATTAATAGTAGGTGCAGTATTTGTTTTTTCAGATGACAATATTATGTCTTAAACTAAAAGCGGTACGAAATAAGATCTGACGAGTGGCAGGTGATTTTAGAACAAGTTTTACACTGAGTATTATTTCAATATTAAAACGATTGATGAAACACATTTTTTTAATATAAAAAAAATTTAATATGTCCGACATTAGAATAATGCAACATTTGAGCTAACTTATTTCATTACATTTATATTTAAAAAAAAATACTTTCATAATTTAAAAAGATAACCATCGAAACTGGACTAAATTTGCAATTTATGCTACGAAATGCTTCTCTTGACTCGTCTTAGGTTCGATTTCGCCGTTCAAACTGTACGCATCAATTTAAGCTAAACAGTTTACGCATTTGAAGGAGTTCTGAATAAAAATTTAAATATTGCACGTATACAATACCAACCATTAAAACTAACGTAACCTAACAATCAATTAATACAATTTTTAAACAAACGCATCTCTTGTCATCAGATGATAAGATTTTTAGAACGAGCACAGAAAATCTGATTTTTATTTAATTATTATTGATCATGATTCAGACGTTGCAGTATTATTATTAAGTAGCTGCGAGGTAATTAGCAATTGAGTTGATCTTCCAATGTCTACACGTTAAATCGGTATCGGTGTAGATGGGACACACTAAAAGTTAAAAAGTAAAAAAAAACATCAAGAAGTGCTATTGAAACTGCTTTAACTGCTTAAGCTTCTGTTTTCCAAAAAAAAATAATAAATTACAAAAAAGTTATTTAACCAAGATGTTCTTGTGACTTGATGATTTTTCATTTCGCTTAATTGCCTAATTTCAAACAATTTATTAGATCGAAAAGCAAAAATATGTATGGTACATTATAAATATATGCTACCAAAAATTCTTCAGGATCTTCCGACCTCGTTACAAGTTCCTGAGGTGGGAAGCATATATTTATAAAAAAATGTAAAAACCCTTTTTTATGTCATATTTAATTATTAAGTATTCATAGTTTTAAGTTCTTTTAGTTAATTATTTATAGTGCATAAGTTTAGCTTATTCTTAAGGTGAACTCGCCGTCCTCCCCATAAACGTAAAGTTCCTGGAGGACGGTTAGCTTTACAATTAAAATGTGTTTAAAATACTTTTGAACAATAAATAAAAAAAAAAGTTAATTGCACTGAAGTGTGTATAGCTTTGCCTATCCATATAATTTAACTAAAAAAAACTCATAAGTAAACCTATTTGCCAGATAACCAAAGGTAAATATCCGCTTTAGCAACGTCATATTATTCGCAAACGGTTCAAATACCTGTTGTACGCACGTAAGAAGAAACTGGTTTAATTAAATAAAACAATAAAGAGTCAGTAAGCGTAGAACCTGCTAGAATTTTTTTAAACGTAATAAAAAATCTGACATCGATACATTACGAATTAATGTATGGAAATTCATGAAGTAGCTAATCTTAAGTATGGTAATCATATTTTACTTTAAACTAATTATATTTCAATTATTATTATTATTACATTTTATTTATTTATTATTAATATAAAAGGAATATAATTAATTATTATACAATAACGGCACAGAAAAAACCATAGAGGTTTGTCCTCGGTGCTAATCTGTTACTTTACAGCTTAAAACTAGAGGAACTCCTCTTTTCAGTTTTCCTCTTTTAAGGAAGTTTTAAGCTGTAAAGTTACAGAGTAGCATATTAGGCATGAAAAGAACATTTCCTGAGTTAGACGGTCGACACAAATAAGTCAACCGTCCAACTCAGCCAAAAAATATTCTTTTAATTTCTGTTTGACATTTTTAATGTGTAACTTTTGGAACGCTGGAGGTAGTTCGTTCATGAATCGAGGAACCAAATACGCGGTCGTTTGCTCGCCGTACGTATTGTTATGAAATTATTCGTTCAATAAAAATCAACTAAATTAGATAAAATGTGGTTTTAACTTCACAATTACGTGTAAGAGGTGTTTCGGTTCAATAGATACTGAATTTAAAAAAAAAAAGATCATTTGTTCCGATTGAATGAAACAATGTTCTTAGTTTGAAACTTGATCAATGCAAGGTTATAAAACAAATACACAAGGCTATGTTAGCTATACTCGTGTGCGTGCCTCTTCTACCTACTTGTGTCTTCGGTTTATTGAATGGAGGGTACAACGGAACGGTATCTGGTCCTATTTGAGGATTCTCCCTACGAAGCAGCCGACCAAAGCGATATTTGGCCAGAAGATGTGTCATATAAGCGTGTGACAGTGGATAACTCATAGTTTATACAATTTTTGAAGCCGTGATAGCCTAGTGGTTAGGGCGTCAGCCTCCTAATCAGAGGTCGGCGGTTCGAATCCGGGCATGCACCTCTAACTTTCGCGTTTTAAAAAAAATAAAATATCACTTGCTTCAACAGGTGAAGGAAAACATCGTGATTTTTTTTTTTTTTCGGACTGTCTATTAGCTGTACAAACCATATTGGTTGCCACAGCGTAACCGGGCTGTTTGGCGAGCTTTGGAAAGAAGCTCTGCCAGAAGAAATTTTGAGCCCTAGGGCTCGAAGAAACTATGGGAACGACTGCCTAAGGGCGCCTCCTTTGAGGCCGAACCTCGGCTTAGGCGACGTTTGGGATAACGGGGGGGTCGGACGGTAAGTGGTCCGTACGTCTCCGAGGCCGTGGATGGAGCCCACGTCCGGATGACGTAAGATAGCGGGGACCTCGTCTTCGCCGGCGAAGACGGTGTGTAGCGTATGATTGTGTGGTAGGTGGTACGAGTGTGTTGTCAGTAGTCATCTGATCGTCAGGGTCATGAAGGATATGTTTAGGTCTCCTCTTTCGGAGAGGAGCGCTTAGGCCGGGGGAGTAAAAAGAAGCCGCAACTACGAGAGGGTTGGGGTGTCGGATTGATTTCTCGAAATAGATTTTCGAGAGTTTCTTAAAGTGCTCAGCGATAGTGTCAAGTTCTAGGTCTCTGTGTAGATCTACGTTACGCACGTACCAGGGACAGCCGGTTGCCGTGCGCATGAAACGATTCTGAATCGTTTGAAAGGTTTTATACGTGGGACGAAGCGCTATAGCGGCGCTCGCGTAAGACATGATTGGACGGATACAAGTTTTATATAATGTCACTTTGTGACGGAGAGGTAGCCTACTGCGTTTATTAATCATGAAGTAGAGTCTGTTAAGAACAAAACGGGCTTTCTGACTGACTCTACGTATGTGCGGCGAAAAGGACAGGCGACTATCAAAGGTTACACCTAGATATTTGACAGTGCGTTCCCATGGAATCACACGATTAAATAATATAAGATCCTTTTTGTATCTGGGGTCAGGGCGGTTTAACCCGGTAAAAAGAAGCGCTTTGCTCTTTTCCGGGTTAGCTTCTATCCTCCATTGGCGGAACCAAGCGCCTAAGCGCTTGATCGCTTTCTGAAGGCGGGCTACTATGTACGGTAGCGACCGACTGGTCGTGTAAAGAGCAGTGTCGTCAGCGTACTGGGCTAGCTCTACATAAGGGCTCTTGGGTATATCGCTCGTGTACAGCGTATAGAGGTAGGGCGCTAGAACTGAACCCTGGGGTACGCCGGCCTTTAGGGGTCTCCTAGACGACAGAGTGCCGTCTATTCGAAATCTAAAGGTGCGATCGGTTAAATAGTCTTTTAATAGGTATAAAAGCCTATCCGGGATACCCCGGGTTTGCAATTTATAAATGAGACCGGCGTGCCAGACTTTGTCGAAAGCCTTGGCTACGTCGAAGAATACGGCTCCTGTGAGGCGACCACGTTTCCAATCGTAAAGCCCTCGCGCCACGTGCTCCGTTAAGCGGTGCACTTGGTGGACGCTAGAATGTTTGGATCGAAAGCCAAATTGCTCGTCATTGATAAGCTTTTTAGCTTCGATGACGACTTTAAGTCGGGCGAGTATTATCCTCTCGTACACCTTTGCTAAGGAGTTGAGAAGACTTATAGGGCGGTAACTAGAGGGGAGGTTAGCGGGCTTACCAGGTTTTTTTATACCTATTACTATAGCCTCTTTCCACTCTGTGGGGAAAGAGCATCCTGCCAGCAGGGCGTTATATATCATTACCAGTAGGTACAGTAGCTGGGGAGGGATGCATTTAAGTGCCCTGTTTGTGATCCCATCGGGACCGGGAGCTTTCTTAGAGTGCAGCCTATTGATAATCGACTGAACCTCTTCGCAAGTCGTGGGAGCTATGGGCTCGCTGTCTGGAGACAGTGGGCCGAGTGAGTCTATTTTATTGGTGACGATACCTACAAAGTTGGGATTTATAGAACTATCGCTCGGGGTGCACTGTGCTTCAAACGAGTCAGCGAGGCATTCGGCCTTATCCAGATCTTCGAAAGCGGGTGGAAGATTGGGTCGTATGAGAGGGGGTGTGGCTGCAACGTGGTCAGCTTTGAGAGCTCTCGCTAGTCCATGGTACGCTGTATGGGATGGCGTGAGCTCTCCTAGCTTTCTGTCCCAGTAGTGGGCCCTCAGAGAGTCAAGGCGAGCCCTGAGCTCTCTTTGGATTTGCCAGAGTTTCCTCCGGTTGTCGTATGTCGGACAGTCGGCATGTGCCCTAGCTTGGCTGTTCTTACGCATCAGTATTTGTCGAACGTTGGCCGGCAATTCCCTACGACCGAAGTCGTTAGAAATTGTGCGGGAACAGTCGTTGACTGACTGACGAACGTGCTTGGTAAAGTGAGAAAACATCGTGAGGAAACCTGCACGCCTGAGAGTTCTCCATAATGTTCTCAAAGGCGTGTGAAGTCTGCCAATCCGCACATGGCCAGCGTGGTGGACTATGGCCAAACCCTGCTCTGTAGTAACCCGATAATGGGTTGATCATGATGATGATGATGATGATGATGATACATTTTTTATGCACTACAAGTTAGCTCTTGACGGCAATCTCAACAGGTTTAAGTGATGATGCAGTCTAAGATGGTAGAGGGCTAACTTGTTAAGGGTATGGCTCATTCTTCTTTAGTTCCTACGCGACATCGTGCCGGAACGCTAAAGCGCTTGGCGTCACGTATTTATCGGTAGGGTGATAACTAAGCCGAATCGAAGCCTCCCGCCAGACCAGACTCGAGCCGGGAATCGAACCCAGGACCTCCAAATTTATAATGCGACGCCACGGAGCAGCCTCCCGCCAGACCAGACACGAGCCGGGAATCGAACCCAGGACCTCCAACTTTATAATGTGACTCGAGGTCGTCACTCGTTGCCTGTTTTAAGAAATTATAAAAAAGCAAAGATAGCCAGACATAATTATAACGATTTCAAAACGATCACATCAAATTTCAAAAATAACAAATTCAAATAATCTTTATTCAAATAGTCCTTTAAAAGGCGCTTTTGACGCGTCAATAATTTACATAGTAGTGATTTGATGGTGATAACTAACGCGCTCCGGTCTAAGAAGAAGCCCACAACAAACTTAGCCAGGTAAATTTTCTTTTTGTTTTCACCATCTCTCATCACTTAAAATTATATCACCTAGACATAAGTGGTATCCACCCGATTACTGAAATATGAAGTTTAAAAGACAAATAAAGTATACCTTAAAAGGGTTGGTTAAAAGATACCATTTTACTAAATATGTTGAATTAATATGCAAGGTTACTATAACGCGCACAATGAAATTTAATATTCACTACGTAAGTTGTAAGGATTTCCTAGAACAGGTTTATTATGACGTAAATATAAAAGCTAAATTTCTTAATTTGTTGTTAGTTGACTTGAATATATTACCTACTTTAAATTATTGAAATTAAATTTTATCACTACATTATAATATCGTCCGTTACGATGTTTTTTTTTTTAACTATAACCCTAGATTGCAATCTCAGCTAAGTAAGACAGTTAGTGTTGATGCAGTCTACGATGGTAGCGGGCGAACCTTTTTTTTTTGTTTATGGGGGGGAAATGTCCTAGTGAGATTGCTTTGGGGAAAAGCTCGGGTTATGTGGGATTTTTACCCACTAAAACCCCCTCGGTGGCCAGCATCAGCATAAAACAGTGGGAGGCTCCGGGATCTCATAGTGATGATGCAATCTAAGATGGTAGCGGGCGAACCTCTTAGTAAGTGGTGGTATGGTAAACCCACACTCCTAACTGGTTTCTACGCGACATCGTGCCGGAACGCTTAATCGCTTGGCACGTCATGGTCGCTAGGATGGTAACTAGCCATGGCCGAAGCCTCCCACCAGACCAGACTCGAGCCGGGAATCGAACCCAGAACCTCAATTTTATAATGCGACAGAGCACTCTGCGCCACGGAGATCGTCGTGTGGTGCTTATCTATCAATCGTCACGAATAGAGCATTAGGGAAAATACATAGTTTTTTTTATTTGCTGTAAAAAAACGTTAATTTATATTATTTAAATTAGTTAAATTAATAAGGCTTGTATAAATAAATATCTTCCGTTGGTACATGAAATATTTGAATTGATAAAATTCCTGTTTAAATTATATTTGTAAGTTACGACTGAACAAGAACGATGTTTTGTAATTGCCTTTGCTGCCGAACCTGGGACTCCCAATATACAATATAACTAAATATATATATATATATATATTTAGTTTCAGCGTTAAAATATTATTAATATGTATACGTACAAAAGACGAAGAGTATACTAATATTAATGTATAAGGTTGGTTGTCATCATGTAGTGCTGCAACGCTATTGGTTCCCGTGACAACACGGTGACATGTGATTGGTCCACGCAAAATAGCAATAACAATGGACACTGCGAGGACATTGCGATAAGTTGAGTGATATATTTGGAAGAGAGATTTTTAAATTTAACTAGCGTATTTATCTAACTTTATACAATATCTTAAGACGTTTAAGCTTTGTGAAGTAAATGTCCTAAAAATGCATTTAATTCTTTGCGGTCTATCAAGAATCTTACCTAATATATTTTCATAAGGAACGGTGTAACAAATACAGAGGTCAGTGAATATCGTCAGCTGCACTAAAATCGATATATCTGCCTACCTAAAGTTATGTGGTCGATGGTACTTAAGTAAATGCTTATTAAGTAATACCCCCTTGTTTGTTCATTAAAGATGTACGTTTTTAGTTAATAGATTCTTTACAAAAAAAATAATTGATTTTCATTTGTTGAAAAATATAATGGTGTAGTGTAAGCTGAATAAGTCCCGTATCAAGATGCTATATGAAACACTACATACCCCCCTCCCCCATATACAAAGAACTAACTTATTTTTTTCCCCCTTTTATTTTCAGCTTTATTTAATTTTTATTATTTGTTGCGAAGTAAAAATACTCGGTGTGAAATTAAAACTCCTCCTGTTACGGTCACTGAGGAACAGCTCGCTGGCAGATAGACGGTGAGCAGAAGTTTACTAACATCGTCCCGTTAGCATCCTTCGAGTACGAGTCACCAAAAAGGGATGAAGGTACAGACACAAAACATAAAATAAATGGGGGGGTTCGATCCCGGGCACGCACTTCTAACTTTCGGTTAAGTGCGTTTATAAGCAATTGAAATGTCACTTGCTTTAACGGTGAATAAAAACATCGTGAGGACACCTGCATTCCTGAGAGTTCTCCATAATGTTCTCAAAGGCGTGTGAAATCTGCCCATCTGCACATGGCCAGCGTGCCAGCGTGGACTGTTGCTCTTATTGAGAGGAGACCCATACTCTGTAGTGAGCCGGCAATGGGTTAATCATGATGATGACGATATGAATTTGGAAATCTTTTTGAACCATGTTAACGGCGCGTTCAGTCAGCGATGCAAGACCAACCGGGTTGGCTAACTGGCCTACTTTTTTTCGGCTACTTCTAGAGCATATCTATCTATCCTACTTTCTGTTTGTAATCATATTCTGTGAATTGTACGAGTAAATTTTTAATTAATATTGAATATTGTTTTTGGTAATTTAGTACTTAAACTATACTTATTAAAGTTCAAATATATTTATGCGCAGTTTATTGCTTGTTTACCTGAAACCATATAAGGTTCTTATGTCGAGAGTACGTGAATGTGGTTGATAATGTGGTCAAGTTCGTATTATAACACGCGTAAAGGGTTCCGCGACCTCCCAATATAACTTCTAACAGGTAAGCAAAAGGAATACAAATGTAATGTTTGTTGTAAATGAACTTACCTTACCTACTAGCCCGGGACAGACTAGACTACTTCAAGAAAGTGTACGCACTACGTCACCGAGGTCCTCCAAAGCGTTCATATATTTTTTTCACTATATGAATTGGAAAGTCCCGATGAACCACTTAAAATTAGAATATATACAACTTCCAGACTGAACGCCATAAACATACACAAGAATTGTCAATTTATATTTTTTGGGCTGTTGATATAACATATACGTCAATTTAATTAATTAAAAAAATATGATAACAAAGCCTTTATTACCATAGATTATGACTGTTTTCGTACGTAATGTTTATATCTTTTTTGCTGCGAGTTATTCAGGTGCCATTAAATTGCCATAAAATCCGTTGTAAGGAATTTATAGCCAATCCAAGGTTACTTACTCTTTAAATATTCTGTTTTACTCCAGAATAGTCCAAGTGTATTATGGGTGCTTGGATTAAGAATTTTTTAAGAGTTTTTATTTGGCTACGGATCCCTTCAAACCGATCTGTATGTGGTAGGTGTACGTGGCTATTTAATTTAAAAAAAAACAAAAACTAGTTTTGTCGACATGCGTTTCATTACGTCATTATAAGTTTAATACCAAAATATTGAAACATAATACCAATCATAAAAATGTTATTAATTATTAATAATTGATTTGAATAAAGAAACATGTTGACATATAACCGTATATTTCAATAGGCTTAAATTGGGAATGTGTCGAATAATAATTTACTTACGTAGGTACCCACGTTAATAAACTTTTGTTACGAATTAAATTCATGATTTTATTGTACCTACGTACCTAACTGATTTAATATGTTATTTTTATTTTATTTACATTAGGTTCATATGTAACGGCATTGCTGTGAAAATGTTAACTAACGATCATATTTTTATATTTACATAGCGGGCAAACAAAAACAGACAGGTCCCTTGATGTTAAGTCATTACCATCGAACTAAACATCCTAGAGGAACCACAGATGCGTCTCCTCGGCATCATATTGGAACTCTAAATCGCTTGTACAGGGATGACCAGACGATACTCGCACCGAGAATCAAACCCGGGTACTTTATAAAACTGTATTTCAAGGAGGTCGTCAAGTAACACACACTAAAATAACGCTTTTTAATCGCTCTGTGATTTCACCATGGGTTATGCTTGAAAATCAGCGCTGCAGTCAACTTTGACGCAAAAGCAATCTGAGCGCCCTGTTCAGCCAATTTCTAGAATAGATCTAGATAGTTTTAGATGTTTAAGTCGGTACTGGGCTCCGAGAGTCTAAGGGAAATATATATGTACATATTTATTTATTTATTTCCTTTTATTCTAGCTTAACAGGATAAAAACCTAATTTGCTAGAGTAGCCTTATATAAAAGTATATTTATATATAAAAATTGCCCAAATTTAAATATTCCGGTAACATATTATCCATGATGTCACTCTTATGAATTCACTCAGATTACAACTGAATATTAATATTGTTTTATGGTTGCGGGAGACTTACCGACTTGAATCTTTTATTCAGGCTGAATAAACGCAATTTTAGTTTAATTCAATTTAAATAACAATTAAGCAAAGCAAAATAGAAATAGAAATAAAAAAATGCAAGCCGGGCGTGTTTATATTCGCAGAAGTGTGTTAAAATCATCAACGCAGTGCGAACTCAGTCGAAGGATCTAGATAACACAACGACAATAGCCCGGCGTATCCCTATTAGTCCACAATACATCAAATCGTTGCAGATTACTCCACTGAAGCATCTAGACACATCGTACGATGCCTCGCCTCATGTTACATAGCCGCTGTACTCATTTGATAACCATCTCAATTGGGGCGTTATTGAAAAAGTCACGTCAGAACAACTATTAGAATCCACCGAAGTAGATTTATATATCGTTTTGTTTTATATTGACGACCTCTGTAGTACAACGCATGCACATTTTAAAGTTGGAGTTGGATTCGATTCTCGACTCGAGTCTGGTCTAGTGGGAGGTATCGGCCGTGGCTAGTTACCACCATACGGACAAAGACGTGTCGCCAAGCGGTATAGCATTCCAGCACGATACCGCGTAGAAACCAATTAAGAGTATGGGTTTACCATACCCCTAACAGGTTAGCCCGCTACCATCTTAGGCCGCATCATCACTTACCATCAGGTGAGATGCCGTCAAGGGCTAACTAGAGGTGTATAAAAAAAAGTCACGACAAATGTTAGAACTCCGAAGTAGATTTATATATATTTTTTTGTTTTATCTGGACAACCTCCATGGCGCAGCGCATGCACTGTTACATTTTAAAGTTCGAGTTGAGTTCGATTATCGGCTCGAGTATGGTCTGGTGGGAGGTTTCGGCTGTAGCTAACCACTCTATCGACAAAGACGTGTAGCGTTCCGGCACGATGTCGTGTAGAAATCAATTAGGAGTATGGGTTTACCATACAGGTTAGCCCGCTACCATCTTAGACCGCATCATCATTTACACCACTGCTAACTTGTAGCGGGCAAAATAAATCCGTATGTCTAAGAAAAAGGGAAGTAAAGACATACTTTTGTCACTACCCTTTTTTCTTAAACTTTTCACTTCCTTTTTCTTAGCCATCAAATTTATATTTGATGTTTAGTGTCGATGAAAATATTAGTGATTTTGCAACTTTGTACCTAAATATGCAAAAAAGAAGTCTTTACTTTAAAAAGTGGAATCTCAATTAATAGTAAGCGGTGATCCAGTCTAAGGCTGTGGTCTATAGAGCTTTTTATTAGAGCTATTTTGAATTTTCTTAATCAAAATAACCGTTTAAACCAGACAGATTTTGTAGATTTTTCAATGCAGGTAGGTTGATTTAACAACTTAAAATTTAATATTAAAGTGGAACCTGAGATAAATTTTAAGATTTTAGCGCAAGATATGAGAAAAATCCGAATATCAAATTCAATTTTCTTGTTGAACAACTAAAATGATGCTACTTAAAAAAAAGTTTTTAAATAATACTACACAGGCTTAGATATTACTAACAGACTAAACGTTTTCTCAAAATATGCAATCTTGCTCAAACAACTGCCTCAAATAAATGCATAAATGAAGGAATGTACACACTTTCCACCACAAAAAATAGGAAAATATTAAAACATTATACAATTTGGAGGCTTTATCGCTAATAGACATATAGCAAATATTATAACATTATACGGGCAACGCAATCTCACATTATATAGTGTAAAACCTACACCCAATAATCTCGACTAAAGATATTTAGATTAACCTGTAAAACATTGAATATTCAAGTGACATTTACCGTTACAAATAAAAACGCACGTCTTTTAGGAACCTATATATATACCTTCGGTAGAAGGTACACAATAAGGCACTGTGTTATCCTGCTTAACTGGTTACCTTAATAAGGTTAAATAATTCCATTCGACCGCAAATAGGTCCGCAGCAGGTTTTAAATTCAAATCGATGAAAAAAATGGCGACGGCAGGCATGATTTTGGTCTTGTATCAAAACATATGG
Organism: Lasiommata megera; assembly: GCA_928268935.1. NCBI lineage: Eukaryota > Metazoa > Arthropoda > Insecta > Lepidoptera > Nymphalidae > Lasiommata > Lasiommata megera. The sequence goes on along the minus strand of OV743308.1, from coordinate 5,966,869 downwards.
AAAAATGTATGAAAACTTTTCCATATAACTTAATATTTTTTTGCCTCGTTGAAAGAATGCAAAACTGGCTTCTTTTTTATTCCACTTCAAGTTAACCCTTGACGGCAATCTCACCTGGTGACGAATATGTAGATAATGATTTTTATTTTTTTGTTACCTTTGTGATCATCATCATCATCATAATCAACCCATTGCCGGCTCACTACAGAGCCCGGATCTCCTCCCAATATGGGAAGGGTTTGGTCATAGTCTACCTCGCTGGCCATGTGCGGATTGGCAGACTTCACACGGCTTTGAGACCATTACGGAGAACTCTCAGGCAGGTTTTCTCCTTTTCCTTCACCGTTGAAGCGAATGATATTTTAATTGCTTAAAAACGCATATAACTCCGAGAAGTTAGAGGTGCGTGCCAGGATTCGAACCTCCGACCTCTTATTAGGCGGCGGACGTCCTAACCACTAGGCTATCACAACCTTTGTGATAACAGATACTTACATAAAACATATACAGAGGAAAGCTTATCTCTTTAAGAGATCTCTTCTAGCTACCCTGATGATATTAGACTGCAGGATGCACCACCACCTCCACGTGTTATAAGCATTCTGATGATGGCAGGCGAGTGACCGATATCCCTCTTACATACTTTACAAACAAATTGTCTAATGATTGTATAGTTGTTGAGCAATTACACAATTTTTTTTTTCAGACTGTCTATTAGCTGTGCTAATCCTATCGGTTGCCACAGCGTAACCGGGCGGTTTGGTGAGCTTCGGAAAGAAGCCAGAAATTTTGAGCCTTAGGGCTCGAAGAAACTAAGGGAACGTCTTCCTAAGGGCGCCTCCTTTGAGGCCGGACCTCAGCTTAGGCGATGTTTGGGATAACGGGGGGGTCGGACGGTGAGTGGTCCGTACGTCTCCGAGGTCATGGATGCAGCCCACGTCCGGATGACGTAAGATAGCGGGGACTTTGTCTTCGCCGGCGAAGACGATGTGTAGCGTATGATTGTGTGGTAGGTGGTACGAGTATGTTGTCAGTAGTCATCTAATCGTCAGGATCATGAAGGATATGTTCAGGTCTCCTCTTTTGGAGAGGAGCGCTTAGGTCGGGGGAGTGAAATTACACAATGGTTTGTCTCCTGTATTCAAATGAGTAAGCGATGACCCATAGCCAGAAATCGGTGTAAACATATTTACCCGCTATAAGGTGTTTATTACTCAAGTACGTTTAGTTACGTTAGTGTTAATTTAGCATGAATGGCCTGCCTGTAGATATTATATACCTACGTAAGCATGTTGATAGACATAAACCTGTGAAGGAAAATCAACTATGATCAATGGGATTCTTCGGTTAATCATCCCACATGAATGAACATGACTACTGTACTAACGCACGTAGCTATGTGGTTTCTAAACATCCATTTACATTTATGGTCAGTAAAATAATAATAACTCTCCGGAATAGAACTCGCGGACTGCGGTCTGATCAATTGACTACGTTGTTAAACGGTTCATCATCATCATCATGATCAACCCATTCTCGGCTCACTACAGAGCACGGGTCTCCTCTCAATGTGAGAAGGGTTTGGCCATAGTGCACCACGCTGGCCATGTGCGGATTGGCAGACTTCACACGCTTTTAAGAATATTATGGAGAACTCTCAGGCGTGCAGGTTTCCCCACGATGTTTACCTTCACCGTTGTGCTTCAACGGTTAAGGAAAAGTGATATTTTAATTAAGTACTTAGAAACGCACATAACTCCGAAAAGTTGTAGGTTCGAACCCCCGAGGAGGCTGACGACCTCACCACTAGGCTATCACAGCTTCACAGCTTGTAGGTAGTTTCCTTTAATGGTTAAGTAAATGGATAAAAAATATATTGTATGACCGCTTCTGTTACAGTACTATTTCTTAAGTGGTTAAATAATAAAACTTTTGCGTATTAATAGCTAGTAAATGTCAGATATTTCATTAAATTAATTGCCATTTTTACAAAGGTTTTAAAAAATCGTATTTAATTTAACGAATAGCTTACAGGCTGTTTATGTCTTTTGTTAAAGTTTTGTTTTGGTCTGGTGGGAGGCTACGGCCGTGGCTAGTTACGACGTGTCGCCAAGCGATTTAGCGTTCCCGCACGATGTCGCGTAGAAACTAATTAGGGGCGTGGGCTTACCATAGTCCTAACAGGTCAGCCCGCTACCATCCTAGACAGCATCATCACTTATCACCAGGTGAGATAGCAGTCAAGGGCTAACTTGTAGTGGGTAAAAAAAAAAGTTATGTTCGACACACTGCGAATGTTCATGGTGTTGTGTCAAACATTACTTTCATAAATCAGGTGGACGTTTTGATATTAATTCTGGTGATATTATTGATTCACTTCAGTCTTTACCGAGATAATTGTATGATGGTTCCAAAGTAGCGGTTGCCAGCGACATAGTTCGCATTCATTTTCTTTATTCGTTTGAATGCTGAAAATTTTCCATGCATGCGTACCCGGATTTTCAACCCTCTAATTAAATACCTCTGTATTTAATTTAAAACTATAAACTTCTCGTCAGTCGAGTGTGACAAAAACTGCATTGAAAATAAACGTCGCTTGACGTCGAAATAGTATCTTGTTAGGCCCAAAATCTCCTCTCCATAAAACTCCGTGGAAATTAATTAATAACTTCATTTTATTTATATGTATTATTTTATCTATAGATTTGTTTAAATTCAAATGTGTGTTTGTTTTTCTTTCCCACAGCAACAGGTTGACTCGATTTTTGCGTAGAGATATTTAGTTAGTGTTATCATGTGTTTTGATCTACAATTTATCACGAGACAAGAAGTATGCAAACGCTAGAGTATAAAAAAAAATTATATAATAAAGGAAAATGCTAAGTCGGTACTCTCATAATAAACAACTGGCCATTCAGTTTACCTGTAATGTGACTTTTCCGTTCACTCATAACTAAGTGGCATGGCGGTAGAAACTGCATGCATATGAAGTCATGGAAACAATAATAGGCTGATAGTTAGGTAGTTTCCTTTAATGTATTTTCTTAACGAGTTAGCGTTTCTCTGCTAAGTCACCTGATAATAACTTATGATGTCAACCTTGTCTAAGAGTTTATTGCACTCATTCTATAATTTTTAATTATATGCTGAGGATGAAGACTTGACCTTAAGAAGAACGTCCTTATTATCAACTTTTTTGATGGGATAGTTACTCTGATAGCTACGTGATACACTGGCGTGTAAACCACTGATCTGATTTACCCAAAGTTTCGCAGAATCATACTTTAAACGAGTGTTCTGAAACTCGAATACATGCTTTTACTAAATTCCACCTTTCAAAGGGTATTTTAATATAGAAAAAATTATATATTTGCAGTTCATACGATGTTTACGAATATAGCATACTGCCCGCGGTTCCGCTCATCCCAATAATTATCATTAGAGCCATAGATCATAGCAGTAGATCCATTCCATGGGAAGCCTGCATGTGTCCGGTCTTAAAAAAAGCTTATATCTGTTGCGGGTCCCTAAAATTATCTCTTAGACATAGATCACTACGAAATCATGGCATCTACTCTTTTTTAATTCTAACTTTTTAGGTTTTTATCACTGATATTATTAGGTTTGATATTTATACTTCTGCAAAGACCTACGTTAAAAATTCAGCAAGGAATGTTTTAAGATTTCAATGATAAAGACAATAATTAAAAAAGTAGGTATAATAAATAAGAATTTAGGTATGTTGATAATAAAATTAATATAATTATTTATTTTTCCCGTTTCTTCATGTACGTCATAATATAGGCGAGCTTACGTCAGATCAGACAAGTTTTCTGATGAAACAAGTTAGGTGGGCATTTAAATGGATATTTAACGAATATTAATTTCTAATTTCCGACGCAAAAAGATGATAAAGGAAGTAAGAGGTTGTATTTGTCTGTATATCAATATCACTAGTTATGCTGTCATTAGGAAATGATATCATTTTCATGCTATAATTTCCTAATGATAGCACGAAATTGATAATGATACTGAAAAGGACATAAAATATAAAACCGTATGTGCATACGGTTTTATATTTTGTATGTACGCCAAAAGGCGCATTGAAATCGGTTTAGTAATATTCAGATAATTAATATAACATAGCTGTTATATGCTATACTAAATATACTATAACTGGACTCATTTAAATGCGGTTTCTTCTTTACAGTGATATCATCTCAAAACAGAGCATGTTGTAAAGTTATAGTTAGCGTTAAAGGTCATAATGTATTTATATAGCGAGCGTATCATCACGATCAACCCATTGCCGGCACACTACAGAACACATATCTCCTCTTAATGTGAGAAGGTTTCGGCCATAGTCCACCACGCTAGCCATATGCGGATTGGCAGACTTTGCACGCCTTTGAGGATATTATGGAGAACTTTTAGGCATGCAGGTTTCCTCACAGGAATTTTAACCGCCTAAAAACACACATATCTCCGAAAAGTTAGAGGTGCGTGCCCGGGATCGAACTCTCGACCCCGATTCGAAGGCGGACGTCCTAACCACTATCACAGCTTCCTTTCACATATTATATTGAATTAGTATCGAGTATGGATTTTGTAATCGAATCCCTGCTAATATTATAAACGCGGAAGTCTTCGTTGAAGTCGTGGTGACACGGCTTGTTCATAAGTATTCATTTCACATGGAAAATATTAGGTACAAGAGTTATCGACGTAAGCCACCCGTCACTAGATAACATCTCCATAAACCGGTAGACCATATTTTTCTGATAAAATTATTATTTATTTATTTATTTATTTACACACTTTTATTGTACACCACGAAAAAGTAAAAATAAAACAAAAAGACAAAAAATAACAGACATAGTAGTATACAATTTGGCGGCCTTATCGCTACATAGCGATCTCTTCCAGGCAACCAAATATGTAGAAGATATAGAAATACAGAAAGAGGAAGGTGGTGCAAAATATATACACAAATATATACCTTGATATAAACAAATATATATACATACCAATAATAGTATTAATATATATCTTAAAATATATAAATGTAATAAATAAATATATATATATATAAATATAAAAAAAGTATAAATAAATAATCCTCAAAAAGAACACTAATATTGGACCGATAAAAAGTGATTTTTAACTAGTGTTTTAAATATTTTAATAGATTTTGCCTCTCTAATGTCTAAGGGTAAGATATTCCATAGCTTAACAGCCTGAATAGTGAAGGAATTGTGGAAGAAAGAAGAATTATGTGCAGGCACCCTTAGTTTCAGCTTCCTCGCTGTACGGAGAACTTCACCAGGGTGACCTACAAATTCAAATTTCTCCTTTAAGTAAGGCGGAGCGGAAGGATGAAATAATATACAGTAGAGAATAGAAAGAATATGCAAGTTCCGGCGAAGTCGGATGGGTAACCACTTGAGACGAGAACGAAACTGTGAAACATGGTCATACTTGCGTAAACCAAATATAAACCGAATACTTATATTTTGAAGTCTCTCAAGTTTATTTAACTGGTCTTCTGTCAAGTTAACGTAGCTTGCGTCAGCATAATCAAGAATAGGAAGAAGGAGAGTCTGTGCTAGCATAATCTTGGTGGGAATTGGAAGAAAAGATCGAAGACGACGCAAGGAGCCAAGAGAAGCAAAAGTCTTCCTGCTAACTTCTTTTAAATGTTTTGACCAACTTAAGGTGCAATCCAAATGAATACCGAGACTTTTAACAGTGTCACAATACGGAATTGTGACACCACCAAAAACAATAGGTGGCAGAGTAAACCAGTCAACTCTTGAGATAAGATTACGACTTCCAACAACCATTGTCTTGGATTTACTTGGGTTTACGGAGAGACCATAGGATCGACTCCATTCAAGTACAGAGTTCAGATCGATATTCATTCTAGAAATGGCTGCTGGAAGATTCTCAAGAGATGACTGAGTATAAATCTGAACATCATCTGCATACATATGATAGAGAGAAGATAGGTTTTGAGTAATAGAATTAATGAAAACAGAAAAGAGTAATGGTGACAACACTCCCCCTTGTGGCACACCAGCAGAGATATCACACCAAGATGAAAAGGTTTCACCTAGTTGGACACGCTGCCGCCGGCCCCGAAGGTAACTATGAAACCAGTCAATAGCTGATGGAGATATGTTAAGAGAACGCAACAAACTCAACAGTATATCGATATCAACAGTATTAAAAGCATTGCTGAAATCCAGCAAGGTCAACACTGTGAGTTGTTTATTATCCATGCCCAAACGAATATCATCAGTAACTTTAATCAGAGCAGTAGCCGTACTATGCCCAGATCGGAAACCGGATTGAAACGGGTTATGCAAGGAGTGTCTGTTAAGGAAAAGGTTAAGTTGCTGGTAAATTAATTTTTCTAGCACTTTAGAAAGAAAAGGTAAGATAGAGATAGGACGAAAATCAGAATAGTTACAAGGATTTGCTGTTTTCGGAAGAGGAATAACATGCGCATTCTTCCAGGCTTCAGGAAACTTACAGGATGTTAGTGACTCGTTTAAAATGTGAGTAATTACTGGAGCTACTATATTAAGGAGAGGAATAATCATATTACGGCTAATGTCATCGCTACCAACAGCATTAGAAGAGATGGACAATATGCTCTTCTTAACATCACATACAGAAAATTGACTAAAATTGAACGGAGGATAAGCCGGAGTTGGAATGGTTGAGAGCGAATAAAGAGTTTGTGATTTATCTAAACTATTAAACGTGTTAGGAGGAGAAGCGAAATATTGATTTAAAAGTTCAATGTCAACATTAGGAGGAGGTGAGTTATGAGATGTTTTGCCAACTCCAACAGTTTCAAGAAACTTCCAGACCCGGGAAGAGTCGCCGTTCTCGACTGATGTATGAATATGACGTCGTTGTGCATCCCTACATAATGTATTGCAGCGATTCCTTATTTTATTGTATTGTCTCAGATTCTCTTCAGATTGCTTGGCTTTCAATTTCGATTTCGCTAGACTTTTCTTTAGCAATCGATTTTTTAAGTCATCCGTTAGCCAGGGAGCAGGTAAATGTTTCAGTTTTACTAATTTAATAGGAGCATGCACATCAAAAAGTTGAGTAAGACAGGAATTAAAAACATTAACTTTTTGATCAACGCCTGATGCAGTTTCTATAACCGACCAGTCTATTTTGCAAGCGTCATGACATAATCGATCAATATCCATTCCACCAAAATTACGCCGCAGAAGAGTATTAGGTTTAATTTTGGGAGGACGTAGTCTATACGAAAGAAAAATTAAGTCATGGTGAGAGAAAGCATCGGCAGAACACTGTCCGTGCTTTGAAACAAGATTGGGAGAAGACACTATCATCAAGTCAAGAAGTGAAGGAGTACAGTTAGGAATATTATGCGTAGCTAATAAAGGAAGAATATGCAAATTACTAGATTCAACTATAGATGTAAGTTTATTAGCCCTATTATCACCTTTTAACAAACAAGTATTAAAATCCCCCATTACAATAGTGTGACCGAAATTGGGAACAAAAGTTTCAAGGATAGTTTCAAAAGCGGAGAAATAATTAATTGAAAGAGATGGGATGTAGAAAACTCCAAGTAAAATTTTACCTTGGGATAATGTTACCTCCAAAAGTAAGTGTTCAGCAGAATCAGTAGGTGGTCGACATGACGAACTAACAATTTTGAAAGGAATATAAGATCTGAGATAGATCGCCACACCACCACCACCTCTGTTAATGCGATCATTACGAATTAATTGGAACCCAGGTAAAGAGTAACAAGTCGAAGGCAGACAGGGCTTGAGCCACGATTCAGAAACTAAAATAGCGTGAATGTTTTGGGACTCAAAAGACGCAAGCAAATCAGGATAATGAGCCGGAATGCTTTGGGCATTAATATGCACAACATTAAAGTTTTTTACACAGTCGGAGAAGTAAGAGTTTAGTGTAATATTGAGTGGAAAAGAGGCTGTAGCATCGAAATAACTTGCACCACTTAGTGTGTCACTATCTGACAATGAGAGAAATAAATCACTATCAGCACTAACATTTGAGGAAAACATAATAAATATAATATATAATAATAAAATAATATAATATAACCAAAAAATATATATGTATATAATATAAAACTAAATATACTACTAATAATAATATGTAATAACAAAAATTGAACCTATGCATAACAACCACCAGCATCATACAAAAAAAGAAAAATTCGAATTGCAAAAATAAGCAATAATTGTTTACAAAAAAGTCTAACACTATGTATATAACACAATAACAAATTATTATAGAATAGGTATTTACACAATTTAATTAAAACAAAATCCCGCTAAAATTTATCAACCACGTCTTTGTAAATTTAATATATATAATAGTCATAAATTCGGAATTAATAAAAATTAAAGACTCAAGGAAGATATAAACACCACGCAAGAATACCGCTGATTTGACATTGACAATGACAAGTGATTATTATTGACAACTGAGTACCGACATCGGTTGACAATATGTTATTTTGATTGAAAACACAATAACAGATCATTGCAATCACCTTATTTACTTTGTTTCTACTACATTTATAATAATTATTACAGTGTGCAATCCAAACTAAAAAATAAAATTAAATTAAAAGTATAAAGTTCTTAAAACAAAACTAAAAGGACAATGACCAAATACAAACTTAGAGACGAGATGCGGGCTATTTCCGGATAGGTTTCCTGGCTCTAACTGTTACATGAGGTTTCGTGACAGAGGAAGCTACCGCCGGCACTGATGTCACCACCGCTGAACCGGAGGTTGCTGTACCAGCTGATGCCAGCGACGCCGCCACAGTTGTTCCTGCAGCACTGCCAGCAGGGGCTACGATAGCTTTCACCTCAGCCACAGAGACGACCCGTCGCCTTGTCCCGTCGGGGCCAAGCACAACAACACAGCCATCTCTTGTCCAACACTGAGATACACCAAAACACTTCCTGGCCTCTAAAAATGCTTCGTGCCGGCCCTTTGTCAAAAACTCCGAGATAGTCACTCCGCTGCCTTTGAACTTTGTTTTGGCAAACCAGATTTTGTCACGAAGATCCTGATCTTTAAACTTGACAAGCATAGCACGGGGCTTGTCACTAACAAGCCGACCTAAGCGATGACACCGGCTAATGACACCTCCAGTAATACCTGGCATGTTAAGCTGCTTCCCCAGAGATTGGGCAATGCTCACAGCAGGATCCTCATTTTGGGATTCAGGTACTCCATGTACTAACAGCATTTTCCGCCGGGACCGAACTTCCATATCATCCTGTTGCCTGGATAGAAGTTGAAGCTGAAGTTGGAGGTTCTCTAGAGCAGTCATTACAAAGGAGCGGAATGTGCTGAATTGCAAATTTATATTTGAAGAAGGGCTTGCTGCTGGGATGGACGTTCTGACCTCCCTCTGGAATTCATCCATCCTTGCAGTAAATGTAACTGCCAACTCCTCCACACTCTTTTTCAACAAATCCATGTTAGATTATATTATATTTTTGAAGTTGTAGTTGTTGTAAATTTGAAATGTAAGATTGAGTCAGTGACAGTTAGGCAATGATGTGGCAAAATAAATTTGTATGGAAACACAGTTTAAACAATTATTTCATGTGATGCTGGTGGACTTTGTGTAATCACAGGTACATATTTTACACTTAAAATCACAATAATTACTATTTTAAATATAATTTAAACAGGAGCAAATTCTAATACGTCAAAACACTTTTGCGCCTACCCACCAAAAAAACATATTATTACATAGAGATTGGCACAGATAAATCATGCAAATATTTAAGTTTTTTAACATTGATTTTAATTACGTAGAAACAATAAAAGTAAAATATAATAAATAAAGATTTTTACGTATGAAAACTCTTAATACTTTAATTTTGCAAATATCAAAACAACAACATCTGCTCTCACAGTCTTTAATGTCTCTGGTCATATGAGAGAGGGGTTTTGTTGTTCTTTTACGTGAACTTGTAGAAAGGTTATATTTCTTACTAGCCTTTTTCTGCGGCTTCGCTCGCATTGAAGCCATTAAGTAAGTATCAGGGATCATGTATGTAATAATACTTATTTTTTATATATATGTATAAATATTTTTTTTTTTTTATTAAAAAGTATCCTATGTTACTACTACCTCCTAGTGTACAAAGATTCGTTGAAGTAGTTTTCGCGTGAAAGCGTAACAAACAAACTTACATTTACATTTATGATATTAGCATGAAGCTGCTATTACAAACATATATAAAGTACCCAGAAACTATATGGATCACCATACATAAATGTGTTTTTTAAAGTTTTCTCCTCTAATCTTAAAATTGCTAATATTATTCTGTGTTCCCTTTCTTTGCGCACGACCAAATAAGCGCGTTAATAATATATATATATATTTTAATTGTAACATAACGTTTGTAAAATTATTTAAAAGTATATATTGCTATGAAGCTATCGGGTGGCGATCGCAGTCCAATGTTAATAATTCCTTCAAGTCTATAACATTAACATGACAAAGCGAAAGGGTCAAAAGGTGCGGATTAGCGTAGAATAGACGAAAGGGACCATAGTTCGCCCTATATCCTATTCAACTAGGGCACACTTCATATTAAATTCCGATATGTAAAACAGCTACAATGTATTGTATCGAATACAAATTTCCCATATATATGGTCATAAGTCCCAAAAAAATAGATTAAAAAAAAAAGCCATAGGGAACCGTGTTACAACCAACTTCATAGGGTTTTCAACAGCGTTTAGGCGACCGCTAAGCTTCGCCTGTATTCCAGCCTCAGGGCATGACGACAAGCGGCTCTTGAATGACGTCTTATTCAAACCTTAGAACCGGTAATAAGTAGATATATATTTATCATCATCATCAACCCATGGCCAGCTTAGTACAGAGCGCGGGTCGCCTCTCAACAAGCGAAGGGTTTGGCATGTCTACCACGCTGGCAGACTTCACACGCCTTTGAGATTATGGAGAACTCTCAGGCACGCAGGTTTCCTCACGATGTTTTCCTTTAGCGTTGAAGCAAGTGGTATTTATGCTTAAAACGCACATAACTATGAAAAGTTAGATTTGCGTGACCTCTGATTGCCTCCTAATCAACACACAAAATTACAGACGAAATATATTTCAAAAACTGTTCATAAGAAACATCATGTATTCACCAAACCTCCGCCTAGTCGTCCAAATCACTAGGCCTATCAGAGCTTTTTATATATGTTACGGTTTATTAACTATATTTAACGTAAGTGACGTGGATAATATTACTAAAGTTTTTCATTATGACAGTTCTACATTTGTGGTGCATACATATTTATCCTGGAAACCTGCACGCCTGAGAGTTCTCCATAATGTTCTCAAAGGCGTGTGAAGTCTGCCAATCCGCACATGGCCAGCTTGGTGGACTATTGCTAAACCCTGCTCATATTGAGAGGAAGTCCGTGCTCTGTAGTGAGCCGGTAATGGGCTGATCATGATGATGACATATTTATCTATTTGTACTCTTGTTTTAGAAATGTCTTTCGCCTGTAATTTTGTGTGTTGGGCTTGCCTGAGTGGATATGCAGCGACATTTACTTAGCTTAGTTATTCATCATCAACTGATTGACGGCCACAGCTGGACATAGGTCTTTTGTAGAGAGTTCCAACGGCTCCCTGCAACTCGTCTGATGTCATCTATCCACCTAGTTGGGGGTCGACCAACACTACGTTTACTGGTGCAGGGTCGCCATTCCAGCACCTTGGGACCCCAACTTAGTTATCACGATCTCATAATAAGCCAAGCCCCGTTAAGTTTGTTGTGGGCTTCTTCTTAGACCCGGGCGCGTTTGGAACCCTCGTAGCTTTAGTTTTAAGTTTACGAATATAGTTATCACCATCACATAACTACTACGTTAATTATTGACGCGTCAAAAGTGCCTTTTAAAGGACTATTTGAATAAAGATTATTTGAATTTGATATTTGAATTTAATCACATATACATACAAATAGATGGATTTGATTTCAAAGAATGCTTGTTGCTTACTCCGCAGCATACGTCTGCAGTTGATTAGTATGACCGTGAAGTGCTTTCATTGAAGTAGGTACAGTACAAATTGTAGTGTCATTGAACATTGAGGATCACCTGATGTCCGTTACATCATCAAGTGGTATAATCTAAAACTACACTGTTGCAGTTGAAACGTTTGCTTTTTACAGCGAATTATATGTGTACCTATAAAAGAAAGTAATAAATAGATGTACCTATATGTATTGTATATATACAGATATATGCTGTGATAGCCTAGTGATTAGGACGTCAGCATCTTAACGGGGGGTTCGAACCCGGGCACGCACCTCTAACTTTTCGGAGTTATGTGCGTTTTAATCGATTAAAATATGACATACTTCAACGGTGAAGGAAAACATCGTGAGGAAACCTGCACGCCTGAGAGTTCTCCATAATGTTCTCGAAGGCGTGTGAAGTCTGCCAATCCGCACATGGCCAGCGTGGTGGACTATGGCCAAACCCTTCTCATATTGAGAGGAGACCCGTGCTCTGTAGTTAGCCGAGAATGGGTTGATCATGATGATGATGATGATACAGATGCTTCTTATAGAACGCAAATAAGTAAAAAATATCAGAAACTAAATATCAAAATACTATAACGTTTCTTAATCATTGTTATGGAATTGGTCATATTACTTTGGCAAATTTTGTTGTTGTAGCAAGTTGGAAGGTGAAGGTTTGACTGACTGACTCACTGTCTGATATATCCAAATATCAATGGACAGCTTCAACCACTGGACGTGTGCGGAATGATTACTAAACTAGAATAAAAGGGTTTCGAGAAAATGCCTCTCTGATAGGGAGCAAAATAAGGGTTTAACATTTCAAAGACCAACTGTTTTATAGTGGTGAGAACATTTTTTAAGTTGGAAGAGAACGATGGACTTTACTTTACTTTTTAAACGGGGATAAACGTTTTTAAATATAAATTATTATAGCTAATTTACAACTTTTACAATACAAACGCGACATCTTTGCCTGTTCTATCAACCAACATACTCGCTTATGGGAATTAAAGTGAGCGTTTTTTGTCGAAGTCGATTCTACTTTGTCAAATGGAACCAAATAATTGTAGAACGTATATTATCGGGGGTGTAACTCAGTGGTAGAGTGTCTGCTTCGCATGCTGAAAGTCCTGGGTTCAAATCCCAGCACCTCCACACGAAACTGATTTTCTTTTAATATACCTAATTAGTTATTAAATATATATTAGCTTAGAATTCGTTATTTTAGACTAACCATACTTTACATATATTTTATGTAAATTTCACTAGAGTCAATGACATTATATGTATATGATTTTTATTAATAAGTAAAAAGCGTTATTTTGAAAATTTTTACTCTGGTAATAAATACCTAGTTTTAAGAGGAAAATATACTTTGAAGATTTCCTAATTTTAAAAGACCAGGAGCTTAATCCAATATAAGATAAATTGCAGAGAATACAAAATGTAAAACATAATTAAACTGGCAATGTATATTGCATCTGCCTATCTTATAAAATAAAACAACATATAACACGTCAAATAAAAATATCGCACGCCACCTATCGGACGCTTTGTGAAAGATTCAGCGCCATCTAATAGCGTATGCGATAATTATTTAATGAACTAATAACTCCAGACTTCTCTATGTTGCTAAGTGAAAACCAGTCTTGGGTTATGATATTTACCTATTACTGTTGAAAGAATATATAAAACAATAGAAAACATTTATTTGTGTTACAAAATGCTGTATGACATGCTGTGCCTTGTCGGTTATAGGTATTTTGAATTCAAAGCCACGCAAATAATTCCATAGTGGAATCCTGAGTGTTGCAAGGATATACGCCGTGCAAGAACAAATATATTATTCTTCACACCTATTTGAATAGGGAAAATAGACTTTAGAGGAAAGCGAGAACCAAATACTATTTTATTTTTATAGTACTTGGAGCTTTCTCTCTTGCAAATGGTCAGTATTAGCGCTATATATGTGTTTATTTGCTCACCAAAGAGGTTGAACGTATAATGAAGAAGTTACATGCAAGTTATGTTCTGTATTTCTGTTTTTATTATACATTGAAGGTCTATAGGTAACATAGGAGAAAGGCGGGAGACTTCGTATATGGCGGGCGCGGTTTTTTTCACGCTTTTCTTGAATTGATGTTTATTGGCTGATTTTGAAAGGGACTGGTGTTGGTTGTGTCGTGGACAGTTTTGGTGTATCCCCCGTTATCCCAATCGTCGCCTGAGCCGAGGTTCGGCCTCAAAGGAGGCGCCCTTAGGCAGTCGTTCCCTTAGTTTCTTCGAGCCCTAGGGCTTGAAATTTCTTCTGGCAGAGCTTCATTCCTAAGCTCGCCCGGTTACGCTGTGGCAACCAATAGGGTTAGTACAGCTAATAGACAGTCCGAAAAAGAAACTGTAAATAAATTTTAGAAATTGTAAAGCCAAATTCATTTAATAGTTGATATGTTCTTAAATTTCTAATCACATAGCATTATTTGTTATCTACAGGACTTAATTTAGTTTTCACTATCATGCAGATTAAATCCTGCTTGCATGCCCATGGGTCATCTTCAACAGTTTCTTATTTTACCACTCATGGGATAGGTTTTAGAGCATAGACCCACCGAGCCTCGCAGATCTAACGTGAGTTGACGAGCTTTAACGATCGTCGTATGAGAATTATATTTAAGGCAACGTGTTTTGAGAATAAAAATCGCATGTTATTTTAATATTTTAATGAAAATTCAACTAAACGTATAAATCTTATTTATACTTACAATAAACAAGTAAGCCTAGCGCTCCACTAGGGACTTCGAGATTCGCCCACCCTGATAAGTGACCGGGAAACTGCATATATAAACACATATAAAATGAGACACCGAAATTCTTTTTCCGTCCAAAATATGGTTTGGTCACAGTGCCATATCACTAGTGGTGTGCCAGGCTATGGGTAAATATACATTCGGCAGGCGATAGCGATATGTCGCGACCTCTCGCCCAATATTGCACTAACAAAAATATGGGACCATTGGGTACCCTTATTACTCGACCGATGATTCGATGAGCGAATCATACTCAACAAACAACACAACACATATACTTACATATAATTTTCAAATCATTACCATCTCTCAGATTCAATTATACAATTCATTAAAAAAAATTATTATCAAGGTAGTAGCGCGCGTTCTTAAATCTTCGAGATGGTTTTGTAAATTGTATGCATTATTAAATATAATTACAACAATTTTGCTAATATTTCCGTAATAATTGAGCTAATTGTAATACACACATACTTTGTGGTCAAATTTATGCAAACACATAAGAATGTACCTACACATTACAATTAATATAAAGTTTTTTACACATAACGAAATATCAATAGGTATTTGACAAGTTTAAACTTTCAACAGGAATTGACCAATATGTTTCACTTTTGTTAATTATTTAGTTATTATTTAATTATACGTGCTTGAACCATCAGTCGAGTGCCTAAATAGAAAGGCAAAAGACCGTATCGTGATTGTAACAGCTGCAAGAGATCATATTGAAACAAACAATACAGTGGCAACTGGCAAAACGATCGTGATACGGCCTGAGGCCCAAATCGTAACGAGTAAACATTGTATATGAAGTAAAGGCAGTCTTACGCCGTGGCCACGGTTGCTTACGTTAGGGAGACCGCTAATACTTGACTAGCACTACGCTACGATAGTTGATACATGTTCTAATGCCCTATAAGGAACGGCTGTTGATGTTGTACAGTTGAGCTATAGTGGCAATGGAGCTATAATTTGCTCTACATCTTGCTAATGCTCAAACAATAGTTCAGGAACAGAAAAAGATGAGATTTAAAGTAAAATCAAAAATTATTTAGTAAATAGCAACTTTCGGTAATTACTTTTTATGTAGAAACTCCGAAATAATTGAACTGGTATAAAAGTGTCAAAATCACTAATTTACAAATATCTAACAGCCGTTTACAATCTAACTATGAATAAAATGTCACTACAATAATTAAGTACCTATTCGCAATAATAAAAATGGCCTCGCCTATATAAAACGATAACAACACTACTAACTACTAATAATAAGTATGACGACTAGACTAGATCTTTGGAGGGATTTGTCTAGGAAATATGGAAGAACTACGGAGCCCGGGAACACTTACGTACAGAATGCAATATCTTGGTCTATTTGTTGCAATATAATATGACATCATCATGATTAACACTGCCGGCTCACTACAGAACACGGGTCTCCTCTCAATATGAGAAGGGTTTGGCCATAGTCTACCACGCTGGCCATGTGCGGATTGGCATACTTCACACGCCTTTGAGAACATTATGGAGAATTGTCAGGCGTGCAGTTGTGGTGATGTTTTCCTTCACCGTTAAAGCAAGTGATATTTTAATTGTTTGAAAACGCACATAATTCCGAAAAGTTAGAGGTGCGTGCCAGGGTTCGAACTCCCGACCTCTGATTAGGAGGTGGACGCCCTAACCACTGGGCTATCTCAGCTTATTATATGACATACTTCAATGAAATTACGTATGAACCGCATCGCTAAAATCCAGGCGGCGTTATTTGGATGCCTATACAGGGAATTTGAAGTGAGTATACAAAACATAATGTATGAAAAAAATTAACGAAAAAGGTTCACAATTAAAATTGTTTAACCTCGCACCTTGTCATTACAAAAGCTGCCACCATGTTTTGTGTAAATTATGATTTACCAAAAAAATTAATAGTAACGGTTGAACTCGTTATGGAAATTACAGGGTTCAAGTTTTGTATCATCGATCTTTTAATAAGGAAGGAGGTGGATAATTGGCCTCCTTGATTTTTGTGATTTATTAAATCGCAAAAAAACTTAATCATAATCTAAACTGAATTTACTGCGCAAATGAATAAATAGTGAATATAGCGCAGTTGTAAATTATTTTAATGTGATTTTTGTGATATCTGATGTTTTCATTATTAAGCACACTTGTTACAATTTTTTGGGGAATTAAACAATGATTATTAAAATAAGACGTTACCTACAACAACCAAAAAAATTTAAAAACGATCAATGGAAGCTTTTGCGTTATGATTGGAAGCAAAACAGCATCAAGAATTGTACTTAAAATTATTCGTCCACAAATAAATTATAGCGGATAAGGCGGAAAAAATAAAAACCCTGTCAGAAAAATAACAAAGAGTCTGGTGCAAGGATAGACTGCTGCAAAATGGTCCGGAATAAAATCATGCGGATATGGATTTAATATCAGTAAAGAGAATCAGAACTTCACCATTTTGAATCCAAAGGTGGAGCTTATACTAGCAAGAACATACCCAATCAAGGTTGAAGTCCACCAAAACAAGTCTTGTTGAACCGACCCCACATATCATAAAGGCAAAAAGAAGAGCAAGATGCTTCCAACCGCATATTGTTATGAATGCCTAGATGCTTAGTATCAATTGAAGTGCTTTGGATATAACTTCAAGAATGCAGGCATTAGATCAGGCAATATTTTTTTTAATCAGTGAGTCTTAAAACTGTGTTGGAGTAAAATTCTAGGTAGAAGCAATATAGTCTAGAAAAAATAGGTCCATGGTTATTGACATGAACAATATCTAAAAAGCCCCGATAACGTTCGAACGTGAATAATTAAAAAAAAAGTTGTGCATACTGTACGCAAGTGTGTGGGGGTAATAAAGAAGGATATGTAAACAAAAGGATTCTACTAAGTACTAAGTATTTGGCAGGGAGGATTATGTACGTTTTGGCAACGTGCGATTGCTGGACCACACTCATCCGAACGCCACCAAAACATTATTTTATGCTAGTTCAGAGGGAGTCGAGACGTGTCCTTTGTACAGCAAGTAACGCCGACTGCTGCTGCAAGCTTTTGCGTAGACCCTCCAGTGTCTGTAAAACCTGTGAAATAAAAACAATATTGTTCATTGATCTGGAACTCTCCTTTGTTCAATTATAAATGAATATACATTCAATAAGCAAATGCATAAATATTTTCCCTTTTAATAAGAGAATTGTTCCCGTTCAGAGTTACTCCTGGTAACTCGTTTACTATGTTTTAGACTAGTTGATGCCTGCGACTTTGTCTGCGTTGAGTTATTGTGTGGGAAAGTGTTTCTTTATCTTCCAATCACGAAGCAATGGATTACTAAACCGACGACCTTGAAATAATTACAGGATAATCTGCAAAGTATCTCCTTTCTAACAAAAAAAGAATGAGTGAAATCTGAGTACGCGTTTATGAATTACAACTAAATACACATTTTGACTTTCATCCCCTCTCTCAAGGGAACCTTGCTGAATTCCGGGATAAAATCTATCAGCTACTCCTATACCAAATTTCATTCAAATCCATGCAGTAGTTTCGGCGTGATGCGCCAAGATACAGAGAGAGACAGACAGACAAAGAAATTTAATAAAATGTTTTGGGCTCAGTATCGATAGTAAAACGTCCTCCAATTATTTTTTTTAAAATATATTTAATGTATAGAAGTCGTCCTGTTACAGTTTTATATATTATAGATTAGATAAATTTTATTTTACTGTTAATGCATAGAGAATACCTGCCACATTACGAACAACGTACAAAAAAATAGCCATTGTTGGAAAAAATACATAGAATATTTAATTCATTAAATCATATGATGTTCGGCGTTAATAGGTTCGTTAGATAAGTGATAAATGAGTAAAGTGATTTAAATCGGCGCCAGGTTACCGTTGATGTGCAATTAAGTATCTAATGTAGAATTCCATTTTAATATAGATAAAGTCATTAGGTAGAATGACTGAAATATCAAAAATAAATTATTTATTTTTAAGTGGAATGTCCCACCTACCTACCTGTGTAATCGTTATATCAAGTACATTAATTAAAATTATGATGAATTTTAAATTTATGATAGCTTCCTCGAAAGTAGTTACACCCTTCTCTCTTATGTATGTTATGTTAACTATTTAGTGACAATACAGATAATAGCTACTTGTATGCAAGAGTAAAAACTGGTTAAAAAAATACATGTTAAAACTGAGATCTTAAAAATGTCCCCATGGCGTCCATTGTTTTTCGTGGACCAATCACTGGCCATCGTTTTGGCGGGTTTCAAAACATGGCGGCGCGATATGATGTCAACCTCCTTAATACATTAATAATAGTATTCTTGTCAAGTTTTATACTCTTTTATACGTATACAGCTTAATAACATTTTAACCCTTACAAACAACTTGTAAAATATATGTCTCAACTAATAAATACATCATAATGTATATAGCTTCTTAGAACCGTGGCGATAACAAACTTATAGCGAATTACCGAGACGTATAATAACAATTTCACACCCCTTTTTGGCCTCATAGTAGTTTTAGTATACTCTTTCTCCAATACAGAAAAGATTTTTAGTCTGTACTTTCTATGATTTCACTAGGAAAGAGAGATATTGGAAGCATGCGTATAAAAAGCAGATGGAATTATTATCTTATTAGGAGGGTATTAATTTTGTTATTTTACATACCTCATCACGCGCGTATGCTTTCCTCTTTGGCGGTTCAGAGTGCGGCCTATCTGTAGGTGAGGGGGGTTGTACTTGGGGACGAGGAGGGGGTGCGGCGAGAGGGGATCGACGTGCTACTGGTGAGAGGCGACGGGGGGGCTCAGGGGAGTTGGCTCTGATGAAATTCGTCACGTGAGTTCGCTCTGGGCTCCGTCGGGGTGCGTCCACCTTTAAATGATGGGAGTTAGGTTAAATGGATAGAAGTCCGAGTTCGATGGAATTCATGAATCAAAACAGATGAATGATATGTCAAAATCATGCTCATTGAAGATAAATCAATATGGTTCCTAAAAAAAGATTTAATAGGAATTTTGGAAATACCTAAAAATTACCCAGAAACGACAATGAAAAAATATGTTTCCTTCTTTCCCAAATAATTATTTACTTTCCTCGTATGTTACACAAATAAGATTTGTTATATGGTGCATGCATTTACCTTATTTAAACTGTATGAATTGAATTTTGTAAATTCATACATTAGGTACACTTTCGCTTGGCAACGTTATATAGCCAACTTTAGTTCAATAAACTCATCAATCCTTCACTGACGTCTGTTAACGTTGCATTGCAATCTTTTGTCAAAGGAGAGAGTTGGTGTTGAGCTTATATCTCAAAGCTAGTTGTCAGGGATCCCATCAAGTTGCATCATTAGATAAACTCTCTCTTAGTGGTTATAGCGAAGTAAGATTTTTTTGTTTATACACTACAAGTTAACCCTTGACGGCTTTTGCACCTGGTGGTAAGTGATGATGCTGTCTAGGATGGTAGCGGGCTAACCTGTTAGGAGTATCGTAAACCAACGCTCCTAATTGATTTCTATGCGACATCATGCTGGAAAGCTATATCGCTTGGCGTCACGTTTTTGTCGGTAGGGGTAACTAGCTACGGCCGGAGCCTCCCACAATACCAGACTCAAGCCGGGAATCGAACCCAGGACCTCTAACTTTTATTGCGACAGTACACGCACTGCGCCACAGAGGTCGTCAAATGTTATATATATAAGTTTTTACCTCGGTAGCTCGGAGTTCCCTGACTCTTGGATTGTGCGGTGGCTCAAGAGGGGATCGAGAGACTGTGACCAGGAGTTTTTCTGCCTCTCGTATTAGCTCGCGGTACTTTCGTTCCGCCTCCCTATCCGCTTCGAGTAGGGGGTCCCGTTCTCTTACAGGAGGTGCTGAGGGTGCGTGGCATCGACGTCGCATCCGGGGTGGAGTTGCTCCTGCAAATATGATGTAATAGCACTTTATACCGCACCTATAACTTTTCGGAGTTATATGCCTTTTCAAGCAATTAATATATCCAAACAAGACAATGGCCAAACCCTTCTCATATTGACAGGAGACCCGTGCTTTGTAAGCAGCCGGTAATGGATTGATCATGATGATGATCAAAAGCACTTTAAGTTGCTTTCAGTAAAAACCACTGCTATTTGACTTTATTCACCACTCTAATAGCTTTAAATTTATTATCCAATTATCTACGTATCACAGGTGACGATTGCAACTGTTGAAGAAGATAACATTTTGCAAACCACTGCGCTGTAGATTTACTTTTAATAAATATTGTTCGTTAATACTAGTATATTATTCGCTGCCCCTCCATAATTAATCTATTCTTTGGTGTACGATTTGGGTAATTAATCTCAGAGTCTTCTCATTATTTATTTTTTATTATCTCCTCTTATTCTAGCTTCACAGGATAAAAACCTAATTTTGCTAGAATAGCCTCATATAAAAGTATATAATGTATTTGAAAATTATCTAAATTTAAATATTCCGGTAACATATAATTCATGATGTCACTCTTGTGAGTTCACTCAGATTGCAACTGAATAGGTCCAGCCTCTCTGCGACATCGTTCAGAGTGATAACTGCGCGCAATTATAAGGCGATGCAACGCTATGAGGACTATTTTAATGCCCTTCATTGCTATTATATTCATATATAGTCATTGCTATTCAAATTAACATAATTAAATTAGACTACCTTAGAAACTATACCAACCAGCAGAGCGTGGAGTTCTTCGAGGGGGCCTTCGTCTTCTTGCCCTTCTTTTTCCGGGTGACGCGGTACTATCAGGCTCATCCTCATCCCCACCATCCAATCCTGTATCGCCATCGGAATCAACATCAGCATCAGATAAAATGGCAGTCTCACGGCCGCGTGGTTTCATGCCACGGCACTCTTCATCGCTTGACGCACCTCCTCTGTAGTACGGTGTTCTATAAGGTTCTGGTGACAGGTGGGGTGAAAGGTGTGGTGACAGGTGCGGTGATAAGTGCGGCGATCTGAAATTAATATGGATAACGTTAATTAGGTACAAACGTACCAATATTACACCATCATGATCAACCCATTGCCAGTTCACTACAGAGCACGGGTCTCCTCTCAATATGAGAAGAGTTAGGCCATATTCCACCACGCTGGCCATGTGCGGATTGGCAGACTTCACACGCCTTTCAGAACATTATGGAGGACTCTCAGGCATGCAGGTTTTCCTTCACCGTTGAAGCAAGTGACATTTTGATTGCTTAAAAACGCACATAACTCCGAAGTTAGAGAAGCGTTCCCGGGACCAAACCCCCGAACAAGCTTACCAAATCCAATATTACATACCTGTTTTTAAATTTACGTATACTGAACGGAATTGAACAAATTTTAAACTAAAATACTGACAAATCACAAGAATCTAGTAAAGTTTTATTTACGCTCCGTCAGTCACAAAATCTAATAATGCAATAGAAGCCTGTGACTTAATTTGATCCTTATTAATGGCAAATATAACGGATAATGTGTAAGAGGAACTAGAAGAAGTTTTAAAATCCAAATAAAAAGTATCTAATAACGCCAACGTCGCTATTGGAATCAATTTTGGTACTAGGTGTAGTATTCCTACTAGCTCTAAGCTTCGCGTTCAGATTGGATTACTTATTTTGTAATCACTGTACCTTGATCCATATTTGGGGTGCGAATCCAGCGAGTAAGGCGCATGCTGCAGCGTAGGTGCTTGCGGACACTGTAAGGACTGTTGGTGCAGCACGCTGGGAGCTCTTTTTCTAGCGTTAGGTGAAGTCCCTCCCAGCCAAGGGTTAGTCCGGATGCGACAGCGTGGCCGGGGTGAGGGTGTGGCACATACCGTGGGCTCGGGCGCCACTCGACGTACTGCAATGCTCGAGCGACGCTATAAAAAATTATTAAACAAGTAAAAAACAAATCCATAATATAATAAAACTGTAACAGGACAAATTCTGTACATTAAAATTTTAATTAGAGGATGCTTTACTATCGACACTGAGCCCAAAACATTTTTTTTTGTTGGTCTGTCTGCCTGTATCTTGGCCTCGCATCACGCCGAAACTACAGGATGGATTTGAATGAAATTTGGCATAGGAGTAACTGATACTCCGGTTCAACCTATAGGATAGTTTTTATCCCGGAATTCAGTATGGTTCCCTTGGGAAAGGGGATGCAAGTCAAAATGTGTATTTAGTTATAATTCATTAACGCGTACTCCGATTTCATTAATCGTAATTATTTCAAAGTCGTCGGTTTAGTAATCCATTGCTTTGTGATTGGAAGAAAATCAAAAACACTTTCACACACACTAACTCAGCGCAGACGAAGTCGCGGGTGTCAGCTAGTGTCTAATACAAAAGCTATCCTTTTTTAAATAAAATAGCTTTTGATCTTTTACTTAGCATGTTGAACTACGGGCGGACCTCCTAAACCTGTATGGATATGGCTTATTACCCGTGGTATCCGTATATCGATTTTTTTTCATTACCTGTTCCATAAGCGAATAAACCTCTAAGTTCATCTCTCTGCCTAGGCGTAACTGTAATTTAATTGACCATTGATAATCTTTAAACACATAAAGAATCGAAATTAATTTGGCGAGCTAAATCTGCAAATTGTTATTTACGTAACTGCATTCGAGTTTCAGAACAAAAACTATCTATTCTATTACAATACCACAAAATAAGTAAAAAAACTACGACCTCCAAGTTTCAAGAGATATATTAAACTTACCTGCTTAAATTGCATCCTGACCCCGATTGCCGCGTAGTCCAGAATCGATACTTATCTAGATATTATAGATTGTAGGGTCAGACCAAAACTGTTCTAGCAACTTTTGAACAATTAATAAAGGTTAATAGAAATTTATAACGATTTCGGTCAGCAAACTGTCCTATTATATAGATTGCTTATTCATTGATTAAAATTTTATAGAGTAGAGTTAGTTTATATAATGACCTCTTTTAGGGATTTGACCCCTCACGCTGCTTCAATGTGTATTGTATTGGCGAGCGTATTTATTTATTTATACAACTTTATTGCAATATATAAAATTCAAAAAATTCGAAATTCAAAATAATCTTTATTCAAATAGTCCTTTAAAAGGCACTTTTGACGCGTCAATAATTTACATAGTAGTTATTTCATGGTGATAACTATATTCGTACCTAAACCTAAAACTAAAGCTATGAGGGTGCCAAACGCGCCCCGGTCTAAGAAGCCCACAACAAAGTTAACCGGGTTTTTTTTTTCGTTATCACCATCGCACATAATGAATAATAAGTTATATAATGAATAATATATATAGGACATAACATACATGAAAATGACAAAATAAACAGCAACTGGCGACCTTATCACTAATAGTGATCGCTTCCAGGCAACCTTTTTTTGGAGCCGATGAATTAAAAGTGAGTAATTGTAGTATAATAAGTTCAAGATAATAACCGCCTAATCTAACCGATAATAGTTTAACAGAAAAACCTTCGATCTGTAGATTTAACCGTTGGTAACCCGCGGTGGAGGTTGGTTGGCCTCGTTAGACATTTGGACTTTATGTAGCCTTTTATAAAGTAAAAAGGCCTTTCAAAAATTGCGCTCGGACTCCCTTTACGGCAGCCGGGCGCGGGTATGTTATACAAGTATAACTGGGTGTCAGCATCAGTGCTCTCACTTACGATCACTGCGCACTATGCTCCCCAAGACAAGGAAGTAACGTACGCGACCCACGGCGCGGACTTATAACTTCGTGTCGCACAAACGATAGCGCGATTTATTAGACACATAGCGCCATCTGTCGGCAATTTGTTGAACCAATAATAATGAGAATAAATTTCGATAGATCTCAGAGCTTAGTGATTATGTCTTAGAGTAAAATTAGATGTTAAACTAAATTAGTTTTTTTTTTTTTGTAAAAATGCCGGATGTAAGTAATTCTCCTCGAAATACAAGTCTTAGTCAAAATTCTAAGCGAATTCACAAAGGGCACGATTTTATTTCGCCCCTACACTTTTACATAATTTATAGTATGAAATAAAACATAGAAAGTATTTTCAAGATTTAGAAATATTAATTATCTGTTTACTGCATAATTATAATAATATGGGAATATGTATTTGGGTTCAAAAGTGTATTACTTTTTCTTAGTCTCCAATTTCATTAAATACGCTGTAGTTTGGATGAGAAATGACTGTGCTGACTATAAATAAAAGAAAAAAAGAATTATATATTATTTTCTTCTCTCGTGAAAAGTAAGGTTAGTGAATAATAATGACGAGAGCTAACGTTACGTAAAACAGTAATGGGCGATAGGGCTTTTTTTAGCTCAGATAAATCTCTCCCCCAGTAGTCCTTGCGCTCCAGTTAATTAATAAGCTAAATCCAAAACCTGTAAATACACTAATGATCTAGAAAATAAATCCCAAGCTTTTTTTACGCATGAAAAAATTTAAAAAATGTATACTAATATTAGAAATATGTCTGTTTATTAATTTGTATGTTATAGCTTATACATGTATATATAAAAAAATATATATTAAAAAAATAGTTTGACGTTTGACACAAAGCTTGTTACCTGGAGACGACATAAAATACTTTTTTATCCCGGAAAACCATTCAGTTATCAAGGGATAAAAAATATCCTTGATATGTAGACAGGAGGTACATTTTAATGGGGAAAGTCATCTCGATAAGATTTTGCATGAAGATACCTCGCTTCCTAGAGACAGACGTAGAATATTTTATATACCGGAAAAATACATTACTGCGGGATTTTTAATAAATCTTTAATACGACGCACGTTGGGCAAAAGCTAGTTTATTATATTTTGAATGGAAAGTTCTGGTAGGCGAAAAACAAACATTTTTTTTCCACATCAGCAATCAGACAATAAGTAAATGTTCAGGGTGAGTCGTGTAAAACTTAATTCAATAAATTCAGTTTGACAATCCCGTGGCTCTGTGTACGTACACTTTAGTTTTATAAAGTGGAAAGTCCCGGGTTCGATTCCTGGCTCAAGTCTATACGTGCGGGCTTCGGCTAGTTACCATCCCACAAGCAACGACACACCGCCAAGCAATTTGATGCCGAGTAAAAACAGATTAACGGCGACGGTAATCACTTACCATCAAGTGACCCGTCTGCTCATATGCCTTAAATGAAAACCAAAATTGTAAGTGATGTATATGTTATAGACTTGAAATGGATGGACATAAGAAAGCTTCATTATTATTATAATTAAAAAACAACCAGAGCAGCTGGAAACATCGGAGAAATAATACGCTCAGTCAAATAGAAGGATCTGTGTCCAAATACGAGTAGATCTCTTCTTCAAATAGCGCTTGGATGTAATCTCTAATTGCCTACCTACCTAAGAATGGAAGCCTAAAAGATTTTTTTTTTATAAACTACAAGTTAGCCCTTGACGGCTATCTCACCTGGTGGTAAGTGATGATGCAGTCTAGGATGGTAGCGGGCTAACCTGTTAAGAGTATGGTTATCCCACGCTCCTAATTGGTTTCTACGCGACATCGTGCCGGAACGCTAAAATCGCTTGGCGAGACGTCTTTGTCGGTAGGGTGGTAACTAGCCACGGCCGAAGCCTCCTACCAGACCAGACTCGATCCGGGAATCAAACCCAGGACTTCCAACTTTATAATGCGACAGCGCACGCACTGCGCCACGGAGGTCGTCAAAATCTCGATAGGTAAGTCGAGTGGATCAAACTTCAAGTACATACTTTTGCTGGCTCGTGGTACAGGTGGGTTGTAGGCGGCGCGGGCGGCGGAGGCGGCGGCACCAGCGGAGCGGCGAGCGTCGCGGGGGCAGCGCCCGGTGACGTGCCATCGGTGGAATAGCCCGTGCTGTACGCGCTCTCTGGGGACGACAGGTGCGGGGGGGGCAGAGGCGTGCTCGGCGTTGGCTGCCTGCTCTGCTTCTGCTTACGCTTCTTCGCCCGCCCCAGCTGCGCTTCCATCCATGACTTGAGGCGTGCCCCCAGCATGCCGCCGCCGGCACCTGCGGGCGACGTACGTGCAACAAAGAATACTTAGTCTCGAATGCTTTGTTTTTAAAAGTATAATGAGGTATTCCACGTGCTTTATAATGTCCCTTAAAGAATAGACAATGTGGAAAAACTTAAATGTCAGCGTTATACAACTATTGTATGTTTTTTCAACTAAGAGTATGTTAATATTTAATATTTAATAAGTATATTTTCATATACTTATTTATTACTTCTAATAATTCTAGATATACTGATTTACAGATGTACTCAGGTATCCACCTGTATACCTATCTAAAATTTCTCTTAACGACTTACATAATATAAGTTGTGGTTTTAACTGGATTTCGGAAATAGTGCTTAAAGACTTTTTTCCAAAGAAACATAAAAGCCTATTTAGATTTTTACGTTTCTTTGGAATTTCGTTAAGTAATACATTTCAACCTATCTTACCTATTTCATCCGACACCCGACATCTTTTTACTCCCCCGACCAAGCGCTCCTCTCCGAAAGAGGAGACCTAAACATATCCTTCATGACCCTGACGATCAGATGACTACCGACAACATACTCGTACCACCTACCACACAATCATACGCTACACACCGTCTTCACCGGAGAAGACGAGGTCCCCGCTATCTTACGACATCCGGACGTGGGCTCCATCCACAGCCTCGGAGACGAACGGACCACTCACCGTCCGACCCCCCCTAAACGTTGCCTAAGCTGGCCTCAAATGAGGTGCCCTTAGGCAGTCGCTCCCTCCGCAGAAGCTCGCCAAACAGCCCAGTTACACTGTGGCAACCAATAGGATTTGTACAGCTAATAGACAGTCCGAAAAAAAAAACTATCCAAATAGATACGACTTCTCAGATAATATTTTCCATTTCGGTTAAAGGTTAGGAAAACTCGCGGGGTACCCCTAAGAAATTCCAATAGTCACCGCAAATGGCAGAGTAACCGTGTAACGGCGTGAAGGGGGAAAATTTATTTTCATATCCGTCTAAACGAGCGCTTTCATAACCCACAAAGGATTTTCAGGGAACTGTTATGTTAAACACGAGTAGAGAACGCAATTGTTTTCCCTCCCCACATTTCCCTGTCATCGAAACCCTCTCTTTGAAGTAAACAAAAGTACAGTGACATAAAATGTTTTATCGCCACCTCGTCATTCGGCTGCGAACTGCGGGCTTCTCCCTCAAAGTAACCTTTAGTGATATTGTGCTGATATACCTTCATACTATTTACAACGTCTCGTACGTTGTAAATAGTTATGTTATGTCAGTAAAAAATGCAATTGTAACAATCTTAACATTAGAAGTAAAAATAATCTTGTCTCGCACGCTAGTAGAAGCTATATAACGTAAGAAATTAATTTAAAATAAAATTAAAGAAAAAATATAA
Organism: Lasiommata megera; assembly: GCA_928268935.1. Classification (NCBI taxonomy): domain Eukaryota; kingdom Metazoa; phylum Arthropoda; class Insecta; order Lepidoptera; family Nymphalidae; genus Lasiommata; species Lasiommata megera. The sequence continues at coordinate 5,938,508 of OV743308.1, read as the reverse complement.
CAAATTACCTAATGAAATGTCTCTCAATAACTTCAAAGTTTTATAAAACGTAAGCTTGTTGAAAAATCCAATTATAGTGTAAAGCCTTATGTTAACGATAAACAAGGTTGGCTATGAAATATTGCTATAAAATAAGATAAAGGTCCTAAATAATTTTGAGTGGCATGTGAGATGGTGATAGCAAATAGAATAGTTACCCGGCTAGTTTATAGTGGGCTTCATCTTAGACCAGGGCGCGTTTAGAACCTTCATAGCTTTAGTTTTAAGTTTACGAATGTTATTATTACAATCAATTCACTACTATGTAATTGACGCATAAAAATGCCTCACAGATTATTTGAATAAAGTTTTATTATATATTAAACGGATCTTTTACTTAAAGACAGCAACTACCCTAAAGACTGATTTTGTGAGCGCAACTTTAAGAATTAGCTTTAGTATCTATCAGTCTTTTTGATAACCCAATATGGTCTTATGCGTACGAACAAAAATCTGCGAAGCAAATACTCCGTAAAACTTGGGGCGCCAAGTTTAAACAAATAGTTGTTTCAGATGTAAATATATTTCTAAGCCAACCTACTTGTATCTGTCTAAAAATCCAATATGATCAACATATAGCACATAATCCGAAAATTGCAAAACCCTTTTGTTTAGATAGTAGATTAGGCGATATTCTAACGATGTCGGTAGTTAGCCCTATGTGGAGATCATTTTAAGTCGAGCGCTTAACATAACAAAACTAAATTAAACGAAAGAGGGTCCGCCGATACCCGAAATCTACCCTAAGACCTTGTTTGTATTTAGGTAGGTTCGTAAATGTTGTTATAGTATACTTAGAAATTTATGGGTCACTTATTATTACATTACCTCGCAAATCAAATCAAAATAGCTTTATTCATGAAAACCTATTACATGCATCTATGAATCGTTCATAGATGCATGTAATAGGTTTTTATTCTTATTCGTGAAGGTGATAACTACACTCGCCAACTTAACACTAAAGCTAAGAAGGTTCCAATTGCGCCCAGGTCTAATATGAACCACATTAACTTCATTTCATCATCATCATCATCATCACACATCACATAAATCAATAATAAATTATAATTAGTTATAGAGTTAGAGCAATTGACACCCCAGCTTTTTTATCGTTTATATAAATCCTTAATATCGTAATAGGATTTTTCCATTAGCTTTCGTTTTATAAAAACTTTGAACTTATTGATAGACATCTCCAAGATATCAATAGGTAATTTGTTATAAAATAAAATGCCATTTTCTTTTAATGAGTTCCTATTTTGTTGCAGCTAACTTTAGTAACGGCATAGCTGATATATCTAGGAAAACTTTTGCAACAGCTTTCATTCGCTTTAAACTACAGGTTTATTCTATCATAGAATAAGCAAGACGAGTATATAAATAACACAAGGTGGCGAGGGATAATGTCAACTACACATTTCATCCCTTACTTTTAACCGTATAGTTGTTTGCGATCGAAATGACAGAGTAAAATGGACCTAATGCTATACGAGTTTAAGTTGTAAGTTCAGTACCACCGTTTTTTATGCAACAAACGTCTCACCAGGGCGCCTGGCTATAGAAGTGTGGATTCCAATCGTAGAGGAATATATTAAATACTAGTAATAAATTATGCCCGCGATTACGTGGACTCAGAATTGGGTCTACAGCTTCACTCGTTAATTTTTAATCTTCCCACGGAAATTATTTTAGAAATAGAAAATACATGTCCTTTTCCATGGCATAGGTGACATGCAAATCAAATTTCAAAGCTGTCTGCCCGCGGCTCAGCTCGTAAGCAATATTCAATTTTTCCTCTGAAACTACTTAAGGAATAAAAAGGTAGCCTATGTTCTTTTCCATGTCAAAGTCTACATGCATGCCGAATTTCATTCAAACATCTACACTTTTACATTCATAACATAAAGGATTTGCATCATAATATGCTTTATATCGACTTTTTTCATATCGACTTTATTGTACCAATCAAGAGCTACTTTAATGCATCCGATGTAAAATGGTATCACTAGGCAATTTTCGAAATATGTGTGGGTTACTACGATACGTAGTAGATAGTATTAAAAAAACCTATAGAAAAGAAGTGTGTCTCAAATTAACTCTTGCTTTGTATATGACTTTAGATTTCCTGTCAAGAATTCTAATTTGAAGAGCCTATCATTTGGTATGAAAGATGAACTCTCCATGCTGATAGAAGCGTTGTTGCCATAACGGAAATTAAAAATTTCTGCCGACGGAATCAAATTGAATGCGAAAAATGAGACAATTCCTTATTATTAAAATACGGTTCATGCAAGCCTTGAACAATATCGTCCTTTATTATACAGTTAAAACTATCACAGGAGGCAGGGTTTCATTGTAATGAAATGTAAATTATGCTTTTGATAAATAAAGATTTATTATTATTTCCATTGTATTCTAACTCTCGCGCCCGTGTGCAAAATAAATACATATAAAAACCAAGAGATAATATACCTACTTAAATAGATAAAAATAAATAAACCTACATTCACATCACATAAATACTTATTATTATATTCCTTTTAAAGTAAAATGAGTATCTATAATATAATAAAACAAACGAAATCGACGAAAATAAAACGACGAATTCTGTACATTAAATATATTTTGAAAATTTTAATTAGAGGATGCTTTACTATCGATACTGAGCCCAAAACATTTATTTTTTATTTTTTTGTTTGTCTGTCTGAACTTGGCTGCGCATCACGCCCAAACTACAGGATAGATTTGAATGAAATTTGGTATAGTAGCTGATACTCCGGTGATACTAACATATAGCATAGTTTTTATCCCGGAGTTCAGCACGGTTCCCTTGGGAAAGAGGATGGAAGTAAAAATGTGTATTTAGTTGTAATTCATTAACGCGTACTCCGATTTCACTCATTCTTTTTTTTTGGTTAGTAAGGAGATACTTTAATGTTTATCCTGTAATTATTTCAAGGTCTTCGATTTAATTATCCATTGCTTCGTGATTGGAAGACAAACAAACACACTTTCACACACACTAACCTAACGCAGACGAAGTCGCGGGTTTCAGCTAGTTATTGAATAAAGACACGGACAATAATGCACAAAGTAAGATAATACCCATCAGCTTAATAGAAGTCTGGAGTTGGCTGGCGATACCTACGCACTATAGATATTCATTTGTGCCTGTAAGTACAAATGAACTTCAGATCACACCACAGACATGTCGTGCGACAATAAATATGTATGAAGTTTTGCATGAAGGTTTGCAATGTTATCACAAGACCGCGCGTTTAATAGTTGTGCTATTGGTCGACATAGAAACCAACCTTGAACTCTGCTAAAGACGCAAGTTTTTTTATTTAAATCACCTATATAAAACGAGCGGACCGGTCTCTTGATGTAAGTGGTAACCGTCGCCCATGAACGCTTAATCGCTTGGCGGTATATCTATTCCAGTAAACTGCTAACTAGGAATGGCCTAATCCTCTCACCAGACCAGACATCGAAAACGATGCTTCGCCACGAGCGTCGTTACTTTGGCTTTTGCTTATGTTAAGCTTGAAAAGTTTATTTCTTTTTTTCTAGACTCAACTAAATAAAAAATAAACGAATTTATATCATATTTAATAAACGCGTAAAAAAACAAAGTAGGTACAGCGTGTACGTGCACAATAATATAATGACATGCAATAGCATACAATGTGAATGTACGCGAAATGACACAACTCTGAGACAGCGATAATCGCTCCAGTGTCCTTTTTCGTGAAAAAAATGCAGATCGTAAAAGGGCTCTTTTCGAGCTTAAAGATAACGAACGAGCGACAAATGCAACCAATATGTGCGACACATCTCACGACCCCATGCGATTGGACAAAGAGCATGAGACAAAAAATCTTCTGTGTAATTCAACATTAAACGCGGCATTGTCCGCCCCAGTGTCATGTTTCAAAAAACTGCCGATCGTAAAAGGGGTCCATTTGAGCTCCTCATTCTCTTTTTCTTTTTTATCCACTACAAGTTAGCCCTTGTGGGCAATCTCATCTGGTGTAAGTGATGATGCAGTCTAAGATGGTAACGTACTAACCTGCTAGGAGTATGGTAAGCCCATACACCTAATGAATTTCTACGCCACATCGCACCGGAACGCTAAACCGCTTTGCGACACGTCTTTGTCGATAGGCCGTAACTAGCAACGGCCGAAGCCTCCCACAAGACAAATTTACAGCAAAGTCGACGGTAAGAAGCTATGACTGATCCCATGGTTATCACAATTATTCAACTCATAATCAATGTATGAATGAGGCTAATTATCGTATGAAATTACAGGATAAAGTTTATAACTCAATGAGGCTTTATTTATATACCTACCATCAAGTTTTTTGCGCAAAGGATCAGCCTGGCTTTACGGAGCGGAAATAGCCAGCATTCTTGTCTCCATTCCACGCGGAATGTTACGATATACTTTTTATTTTTACATTTTCAATTTAATAATTAATAAAAATTTCCTGTATTTATGTTATTGTGCTATTTTTTTACCTATTTTATTTAATAACTCACGCAGAATTATCTACCAATCGCTTTAAAAAAAGTAGTGTTTCAGAACACCTCAATTGCAATACTGAATACATATTATATCAATATAAGTAGGTATCTAGATTCTCAATCATTAATTTAGCTTCTTAATTCTATGATAGCAGCTGTTCGGTTCAATATTATTTTATATGCGTACTTATAGGTACATTTATTTCTAAGTCAATTTGCGTGATTGATAATATGACCTATCGAATAGGTCTTATTTTAATTCATTTCTATTGGATAGATCGATCATTTTAATGAGAATCGACTTCTTTTAAATATATTTTTTATTTTTGTAGCAACGCGATAGAAATAACAGAGTTATCGTCGAAAGCAATAATAAAATGAAATATTTCTTTAAGTAACTACATCTAAAGATAATAAGGTAGTAGGTATATTGGGATTTTTTTTGGCGTTTCTCAGTTCTTTCTTTTTAGCCCGTTCGACTGTAAATACTTGAAATATCAACAATTTTACTCATAAAAAAAATTATAACTAACTCAGCTGTAGCCTTTGAAATAGGTAGATTGTGCAAAGAATTTTCATTGCAAACCTACCTTAGCGTTTTGCTTTGCGCTTTTGATTGCAGATATGCTTTATAAAGCAATAAGCCTGTCAAATTTAAACCTACCTACCTTTTACCTTCCTTGTTCTTTTAGGTGCTATTTTTGTAATTTTTAATGGTCCATCGCTGGGCACTGGCACCCTCTTTTATAGGAGAGAGGGATATGAGCCTGCACCTGCACAGATAATCGAGCTGAGATCTATAGAGGGGGCTTAGACTTTGCTCGCTCACAGAGTTAAGGCACAGTTAAGGCTGAGCGCACTTTATAGATCTAGATATAATAAATGAAAGTCGATATAATACTTCTGTGTTCTCAAACTTTATTGGCAAAGCACTCAGAGACAAGGGTACAAATCCCGCCGGGTCCAAAATTATAAGGATGTTTTTTTCAATTTATAACTTTGATAAAAAAAAAAAATTAATTGATTCCAATACGTTTTTATTGCGCTTATCAGTTAGACTAAATGATAACTTAGGTGCAATAATAAAGTAATGCAAGAATAAAGTGATGATGGTATAAAAACACTTAAATGCATCAAACCTTTAGATTACAAAAAGAGATACGAATCTAAATGCTTAATGTTTCGACGCCCTACGCCCTAACCCCTAAATCGAATAGCTGTAGAAAAGACGAATATCCGCAAGGGTGTGACGCAGATTTAGCTAATATTCCCAATCCATTACCCCAAAGCGATTCAACGACTTGTAGTTTGTATTGGAGTTTATCTGAACCCTTGAATTATTCAGTAAGCAAATGAAAGTGCCATGGACTTTTCATACTCGTACTTGGATTGAGTTATGTTTATCTGTTAGTCTCTAGGTAAATTACGTGGAAATATAAAAAACTAAGTCTTATATCAAGTTATTTAACAACCTTCATGGCGCAGTGCGTGCGCATTATTAAGTTAAAAGTCCTGGATTCGATTCCCCGCTCGAGTCTGGTTTAGTAGTAGGCTTCCACCGTGGCTAGCCATAGGCTACCCTACCAATAAAGACATGTCAAACGTGACGTGATGTGGCGTAGAAATCGATTAGGAGTATGGGTTATTCACTTACCATCAGGTAAGATGCCGTCAGGGGCTAACTTGTAGTGTATAAAAAAGACTCGCTCCGTGTAAAAGCTCCAAAGTATCTAAGGGGTATTCCCATAGATACTTTGGCTGGCCGTAAGGATCAAAGACAGCAGATACATTTTTATAAGGAGGTACCTACTTACATCAAAAAGAAAATTCACAAAATCACTTTATATTTTTTCATTAAGTGAGTCCTCGATCTTATTGAAATATTGTCAACACCGCAAAATTACGAGAGGCTTAAGCGTAGTCACCTTTTCTATCTACTCTTCTAAGCCGGAATCAGAAGAAAATTTCTTTTGAATGTAAAAAAAATACTTTTTAAGAAGAGCTTATTTAACAAAAATCCTACTAATATTATAAACGCGAAAGTTTGTAAGTATGGATGGATGTTTGTTATTCTTTCACGTAAAATGAATGGGTTTTTATGAAACTTTACAATAATATAGCTTATATATCCAAATAACACATAGGCTACAATGTATAAAGATATTGTGTGAATTTTCCAAAATATAACGAAGTGTCTAATGTTTGATGTCACATTGAAATCCTTTCTACGCCACGCTTCGAGTAGCTTATATTCATCATCATCATGATCAACCCATTACCGGCTCACTACAGAGCACGGGTCTCCACTCAAGATAAGAAGGGTTTGGCCATAGTCCACCACGCTGGCCATGTGCGGATTGGCAGACTTCACACTCCTTTGAGAACATTATGGAGAACTCTCAGGCGTGCAGGTTTCCTCACAATGTTTTCCTTCACGGTTGAAGCAAGTGATATTTTATTTTTTTTAAAACGCACATAACTCCGAAAAGTTAGAGGTGCCCGGATTCGAACCGCCGACCTCTGATTAGGAGGCTGACGCCCTAACCATTAGGCTATCACAGCTTCTATTAAGCTTATATTAAGCTACTCGAAATACTAATCCTGCGTAGATGAAGTCGCGTACACCAGCTATTTTCACATAAAATAATAGCGGAACGAGGTTAAAGCGCTTACTTGAAACGTTATTAAAATGAAAGCCCTGAGAAGTTGCTAAGTAGGTAACCAAGTATTAACTTAGGCTGGTGTAAGCCGTGACGAGCACATTTTGAAGAGTGCCCCGAAACAACACCACTTGTCTGCGCCCATAAAAATCGACAGTAAAACTTTATGCGGGGCTCACGAGATCCGTGATGTAATCCATCTTAATAGTTCTCGTTGAATTGACAAAAGCTTCGTTAGCATTGACTTTAACTCCGCTATAAAAAACGTTTTAGCTATACTGTCATGTGTCTATGCCAATCAAACGAAACAAGTGGAAGAATTTTAAACAATAAACAGCAAGTATAATTTGCTGTATTCCGCCGACAACCGGGAGATTTGTATAATATAACACCACACAAAATCTTCCACTAGAACCTCTACGCACGTAAAACTAAGTTTACTTTTCGCGCTTGTGAAGTCAACATCTCCTGAGGATGATCCGGTGTCGGGTCGAAACGTGCGTAGAGGTTCTAGTGGAAGATTTTGTGCGGTGTTATATTATACAAATCTCCCGGTTGTTGGCGGAATATAGCAAATTATACTTGCTGTTTATTGTTTATCATGGACTTCCGCAAAGTAACGCCTGCTTCTATTCATTATTTGGAAGAATTTTCACCGATCGAAAGCGTAATGTCTATCGGCTTATTAGCGTGTAATGATAAGACAGAAGAAGACAGAATTAAATTGAAATAATGTAAAATATATTTACTGTATATGAACGCTTCACATGAATAAAGCTATTTCGATTTGACTTGATTTTGATTTAATTTTTTTATTTGGTACATTACGGGCAAATGGGAAGACGGCTAGCCGCGGCCGAAGCCTTGTACCAAACCAGACTCGATGCGGGAATCGAACCTGGGACATCTCACTTTATAATATTGCAGTGCACTGCGCAATGGAAAACTGTTTAATCTGAATCATCTGAGACAGTTGTTTTATTTTATCCCTGATTCTTCATCTAAATTTATTACCAAACAAAATGCACAAGAGCAAACCAGTTAACTACAAAAAATAAATTCCTTAAAAGGGTTAAACAACCTTTTAACCCTTTAATAGAAGTGAAATAACATTATAGATATTCCAGATACCTACGTCGCCTCATATAATGGTATAACAGCTAATTCCTCTTAAGATTAAAGCTTGTAGAAAAATCATATTACGAAATTAAGGATTATATAATAAGGGCTTCTTCTTCTTTCTTCCAGGGCGCGTTTGGAACCCTCATAGCTTTATTTTAAGTTTACAAATGTTGTAGTTATCACCATCAAATCACTACTATGTAAATTATTAACGCATCAAAGGTGCCTCTTAAAGGACTATTTGAATAAAGATTATTTGAATTTGAAATTTGAATTTGATTATATTATATTATATTGAAAAATAATATAATTTTTTCATAAAAACGTCCGTATTTTCCTAAAGTGCCTCGGATCGTGGGGTGAGTACGCGTAAACACTCATAACCTGCATAAATGTAGGTTAAACTGGCTTCATAAAGCTGCCCGTGGCCTACATAGTCAGTAAGAAATTATCACGGCTTAGTAGGACCTACTTAACTTGATGATTAGTCGATTTTATACTCGAGCTGGTAAGAACAGGAGTATTTTGATCTATGCTCATGAATAAAAGTCGAGTTAAGTTCTCCTAACCACAAAATAAAGACCTCTTGTGCACTCAAAAGCCAACACTAACCTAGGTGTGTCAGTGAAATTAACTCCTAATTGGTTACGACGCGACATCGTACCGGAACGCTAAATCGCTTAACGGCAGGTTAAATTATATGTTATGCATGTAGGCATAATAAATTAGTAAAGAATCACCGACATGTCAGAATCTATATATATAAAAGAAAGTTGTGTTAGTTACACTATTTATAACTCAAGACCGGCTGAACCGATTTGGCTGGGAATCGGTGGGGAGGTAGCTTAGAACCAGGAAACGGACATAAAATACTTTTTATTCCGTTCCCGCGGGATTCATGAAAAACTGAATTTCACGTCATTGAACTATAACTATAGTTTCAGTTCGCCACAGAAATTTTCCTCATATTGGTTTATTCCATTTAAAAACTTTTAAAAACCCCTAATCTACGCGGACGAAGTCGCGGGCATGCATCGGCTAGTAAAAATATATTTTTACTTTTTCGTGTACCTAACATATTAACTTCCCTACATTATGATTCTTATATTTTTTTTTTAATCCAATTAAACCTTATTTGGAATAATAAATCACTAAAACCTTTCTGGAAGAAGATTTATCCGGATTCAGGCATGCAAATCCTTGTTATACCCAAAAGCGATAATCCGTAGCCTTGTTTATTTTCCTTTAGTGTACACTTCCCTCGAAAACTCGGTGATTTAATATTATTCACACACAAGCCATATCTATATATCTCAGCTTACGTAACACGCTAGCGAGTCTTGCGTCGAATTCAATTTTGCATTTATAGCTTTCCGAAGTTCTTGTGCAAAATCAACGCGTATACGGATTGAGATTAGGGTGTATTCGATGAGCGCAGGAAATCATTTTAATTATCTTAATATTATTTGGAATGTATGATGTAATTTTATCGTACATTACATAAACATAGCCGATATCTAGTTAAAGCTGATATAGCCTAGTGGTTAGGCTGTACGTCTTCCTAATCAGAGATCGGGGTTCGATCACGGGCACTAACTTTTCGGAGTTATGTGCGTTTTTAAGCAATTAAAATGTTACTTGCTTCAACGGTGAAGGAAAATATCGTGATGAAACCTGCACGCCTGAGAGTCATCCATAATCTTCTCAAAGGCGTGTGAAGTATGCCAATCCGTACATGGCCAGCGTGGTGGACTATGGCCAAACCCTACTCATATTGAGAGGAGACCCGTGCTCTGTAGTGAGCCGGCAATGGGTTGATCGTGATGATGATGATGATGACATAAAAACTTATAATACATACAATGTACACAATTTGGCGCCCTTATCGCTTCATATACTATAAAAGTAAATTTTAAAACCAAAATACTACCAGGTCTCTAATTTTGTTAAAATATATAATAGTAAACTTACATTTATGGCAAAATACGACGACAAAGTTAAATTATGTAATTATTTCGTAACTGGAGTACAGCCAAACTACGGAGTCCTGATTAAGTAAGGATAATATTGTTTGTCTAGGCGCAGAGGTACAATTTTGTCGTAATCTACTTTTGCGCTCGTAGAATAGCCAGACAGTTTACTCTTGATAACGGTCAAAGCCTTTAGTGCATTCCGTAAGAATTTCGATATCGTATTAGTTATCTTGTCTATTCCGAGAGTTCACAGATATTTAATTTGAAATTTTATCTGTCAAAGTTTCTCTATATATTTTAACGATCGTTGCGTTTTGGCTTTTAAAAATACTTGTGTCTACAAATGAAAAATGCATAGAAGTACCAATTTACGGTGTAACGAATAAATCTAGAAGATAAAATTATAAAACCGGTGTTCATGTTGGATTTGTGTAATTAATTGGTAAGGTGATTAGTGTGCGATGAATGAAATACGCAGAGTTTAAGAACTCTGCGTATTTAATTTAGCTTAGCTTTTAATGTGCACTTTGTTAAATTCGGTTTGTATTTTCCTAAATAATTTTTTTTTCTGTCGCTAAGATTGTTGTAGAATGTTATAATTTCTTTGGTACCGGCGAGGGAGTAATATAGATAATTCATTTTCAATATTCCTATACGCCTTCGAGTCGCCTCGTCGAAAACACCCTAATCTTAATACCGTATATGCCCAGATTTTGCATAGTAGCTTCGGAAAGCTATAACAGCGAAATCGAATTTGGCGTAGTTTGTGATTATCGCCATATGGCGCTGTTTGCCTAAAACGATTATGCTAAACGAGAGTGTCTTTGTTACGCAAGGAGTCTTTAGCTGTTAGAATTTATTATTTATAAAATAAAATCAAAATAAAAAACACCACCAAGAAGGTTGGCTGTAAGCTCAAAAAATTCATTTTGTATGGCTGTGACCATATTTAATAAACTACCCGATAGTAAAAAAAACTCCACTATCAAAATTTAAGAGAACAATTTTTGAATTTCTTAACAACAAAAATTATAATACAGTAAATTAATATGATATGGTAACAACTATATAATTAATATTATTCTTTTCATAACATATTATCGTAAAATTGGCTTAGATTATTTACAATAACTATTTTGACCACGATTTTTTTTGATGTTTTTATTTGATTTTGACTGTTTTAAGCAATTTTTAATTTATTATTCATTTTAATTTTTAAATATTTGCACACTGTCGGTGACAATCGATTGTGTAAGGGATTTATTAATTTATGCATGGTGATATATTTATTAATGTTATGTATCCTATGTACTATATACATAAGTATATAGTACATAACATGTATATACATATGTTATGTACTATATGGCAAATAAATTTATTATTATTATATAGTTCGATATTTGTTATTCGTGCGATTTATCGTTCTCTATTTATATCGAAGTTGTGTAACATAACTGAAGCTCAACTCTAAAGCTATGTTCGACGAAGAAAAACGGAATTAATTAAAATCGTTTTAAAAAAGTTATGCTCGCTGGCGCCTCGCAGATTTGTTTGGAAAGGAAAAATAGCAAAGTTCGAGCTCAACTGTACAACTCAAACGAGCAGTTTGTGAAACTTTGATATTCTCCCCACATTTCAAAGTTTAATTTGCATTATCATAGGCTTCGGTGTTCAGTTGGGTATTTATTCTGATTAGCCATCAGCAAAAATCTTATGTATTCGGTATATATTCAAGTCATTAGAACGTTATTATTTAGGATCATCATCATCATCATCATCATCATCATGATCAACCCACTGCCGACTAACTACAGAGCACGGTCTCCTCTCGATAAGAGAATGGTTTTCATGTGCGAATTGGCGGACTTCACACGCCTTTGAGAACATTATGGAGAACTCTCAGGCATGTAGGTTTCCTCACGATGTTTTCCATCACTTTTGAAGCAAGTGGTAATTTAATTGCTTAAAATGTTCTAAGAAGAGGTTTCCTCGCGATATTTTCCTTCACCGTTGAAGCAAGTTATATTTTAATTATTAATTAATTAAAAACGCACATAACTCCAAAAAGTTAGAGGTAAGTCATGATCAACCTTAGATCGAACTTCCGACCTCTGATAAGAAGGCAGGCGTCCTAACCAATAAGCATAACACTAAGCTATCACTGCTTAACCACTAGGCTATAAAAGCTTAAGTAACTTAAAGGATCGTTGATAATCAATAGGTGCCCACTTACTTCGTTTATTATTGATAAAACCTGATTTAGACGTATTATAGTAACCCTTTACACAGAGGCGGCGTAAGGCGTGGGCGACGTGGGCAACCGCCTACGGCCTCAGGTTCCAAGAGGCCTCGCGCCTCGAAGAAGCTTGCATTTTTATGAATAAAAATTTTTTAAGAATATGTTTTAGCAACAAATTCCATCCTCTTGCGTCGTCCATCAGAGAGCCTCGCAAAATATATCTTGCCCACATCAAATTTAGGTATTGCCCCACCTTTGCAGTTCTTTTGCTTAACTAAGGTTATTGCGAAACGAGTATGGTACATTCGGTATAAGATTCAATACAGTTTGGGGTAAGTGTCGGTTCGTAACGCGGATACTCTTTGAGTACTGTGATGTGTATTATAATATTACTACTAGACAGTTTTAAAGTGATATTTAGTGTTACGTTAGGGTCTGTACACAAAACTGCGATGCGACGCGATGCGAATTCGCAACGCAGAAATTTGCGACACGAATTGCTGCGATGCGATTTCGTGCGGCAAGGCGACACGCCTTCCACGATAAGGTGACCATTCCTTCGACGACCGTACTGGACCTATTTTGAAAACTAGATCGTGACATCTTAAAAAGAAGTGTGCACTTTTTTATTGCTTAGGAGATATAGGCAAAAGAAACAATAACTAAAATGAAATTCTTAGCTATGTTTTGGGTCCATCCATTTATTACTATAATGAACGCCGAAGAGAACTATTTTGATCGAAAATATGAAACTGAGAGAAAAAAGTTTTTGATTATTTTAGAATGAGCATATCTTCATTCAAGGAGCTTTTAAGTTTATTATCACCACATCTTCAGTAACGATCGTACAAGGGGATCGTCTTGCCCAGACTCTGTCTCAGAGCCGACTGAAAAGTGTTGTCGACAAGTGTGACGTCACATCGCAAGAATGCGCGATGCGCATCAATTCGCAAGTTCTGGCGACGCGACGTGCGAGCTCGCAGGTTTTTACGATGCGACGTCGCATCGCAGTTTTGTGTACAAGCCCTTACTAAAATGGCCTTTTCCCTCAATTAAATCTCACCTTTATTTACCTACCTACCTTGCGGTCATTATTAAAAGATAAATAATTAATATTGTACTCCGATTGCAAATAGAAATGAAACTAAAAATAATATTTTCTTTTCATAACGAAAAATGAAATTCAGGACAAGTTGTTAAAGGCATTCGACTTCAGCTAGCTATGTGATAATGATACAAGAATAACTTTAAATTCACGTTTTGTCACGCCACCTCGGGCTAATTGCTGCCGCTGACTACATCCGCTCACAGCCACCTCGCAAAGACGTGAAAGAAGCAAAAAAAAACTGAAAAGGACCCAGCAGCCTCGGGCAATTACTAAGTTTCTAAAAGGCGACCCAAATGAGTAGCTAGTGGGTATTTCAATTAAAAAAACATAATATATTCACAAGAATTTAAATGCATTAAAAAAAACATAATATATTCACAAGAATTTAAATGCATTAAAAAAAAACATAATATATTCACAAGAATTTAAATGCATTTCAGAACTGTGTGTGCTGTGTAACTTTAAGCTTATTAAACAATTTAATTCTAAGCTAAATGCATAATAAACGTACGACTTAACAGAGCTTTTGTGCAAAGGCGCAAATAAGTTAAATAGATCCAGTTATTTAAGTATTGAATTCACATTCGCATGTGCTGTACTTTTATTATGAATTCTCCAAAATAAAACACTAAATTAATACATAATTACGAGAATTGGTTAATGTTAACTACAGGCATCCTTAAAATACTTAATTAATATTAATTGAATATTATTATGCTGTTAGAATGCCCATTTCATTTTCGTTACTCATAAACATAGTAAGGTTAGATAAAAAGTAAGGAAGTATCGTGGTCGCAACTAAAAAAAATGCTCGGTTTTTTTACTACTGCAAGTATGCTCCCAGAACCGTGTTGCAACTAAAAAAAATGCTACAGGGAATCCGCCGTTGGAAACTGAATGACTTTAAGTGCCGCTCCTCATGAATCCTTCAGCGTTTTGTACACGAGGCATATAATACGAATTTAGCACAACCCTTCACAATGGCTCACTTGGAAACCTCTCACAGGGGCAGTGGGCTATCGAACGAACCGTTCATTTGTTAGTGCGTCAAAAGCCTGCCGAATATAGATCCACGTGCGGAAATCAACGTTTCCGGATCGCGAATTTAATAATTACATGAATTAAAATAGTGGTTTTTGTTACGGATATAGCTTATTGTGTTCTTATATGCGGTGTTTACTTACAGGGGCGCACGCTGGGATGCAATTGGAGGGTGCAAGCGCGTGGGGTGCGGACGCATGCCGACGCAAGGCGGCGACTCGCGACGGCCGCCGGCTCGGTACTGACGCACGCACGCGCGTTCTCCGCCGAGTGCCGAGGCGCCCGCCCTACATAGCTACGACGCCACGCGCTACGCGGCTACGGAGGGCGCGATCACACCAATATAACAATACTGATATTTTTAAACTACCAAACATCAGTGGGGTGCTAAGTTTTTTGTAGGGTATCAACAGATTTTTTTTTAAGTATACCTTTAAAAAAAAAAATCTCATCAAAATTATCATTATCAACCTAATGCTGGCTCACTACATAGCAAGGGTCTCCTCCGAATATGTCTCTTCTCATGGCCATGAGCGAATTGGCAGACTTCACACGTTTTCGAGAACGTTATAAAGAACTCTCAGGCATGCACGTTTCCTCACGATGTTTTCCTTCACAATTGATTAAATCAAATCAAAATACCTTTATTCTTGTAAACCTATTACAATCATCTTTGAATTGTTCATAACATATATCACATTTTCCATTATTTATATTCGGTGATAACTATACTCTCGCCAATCCAATTGCGATCAGATCTAAGAAGAAGCCACAACAAACCTAGCCGGTTTTTTTTAATATCACCATCTCACATTTCCTAGACATCCTGAATTTTATAATAGGAGTTTTTGTTTTATAAAAACTTTAAACTTATTGATAGCCATCTCCAAGTTATAGCTTTATATCAATAGGTAATTTATTATAAAATAAAATACAAATTCCTTTTAATTGAGTTGAATTGATTTGAGTTAATTGACTTATAATTGATTTTTTTATATATTATTTATTTATATATAGGATCAGTCTAATCATTCTCTGCTTTAATGATCCATTACTGAGCACAGTATTTCTCTCTCAGAGGAGAAAACCTTAGAGAAAGAGGAAAGAGCTTAGACCGAACGCGCTGCTTCCATTTGGTGGACTGTTGTGATTATAATCGAATACTCGTTCTGATAGCCGAAACCGTCGGTTTTTTATTCAAATCAAGCGACGGTGTGATCGCGGCCAACGATGTCAAGTCTCGTGGCGGTGATTACATTAATATCCGGGGGTGGATTTGACAATAAAAATAAACGTTTATCCGCTGCTGGCTCGACTAAAACTCTAAAGCGATTCGACTCTGCTATTAAAATTTCGATAGTTAACGACTCATGAGTCGATTTTTTTTTTATTAATCCAATCAAATATCAGTTTAACGATTCATCATCATGATGAACCCATTCTTGGCTAACTACAGAGCACGGGTCACCTCTCAATATGAGAAGGGTTTGGCCATAGTCCACCACGCTGGCCATGTGCGGATTGGCAGACTTCACACGTCTTTGAGAACATTATGGAGAACTCTCAGGCATGCAGGTTTCCTCATGATGTTTTCCTTTACCGTTGAAGCTAGTGATATTTTATTTGCTTAAAAACGCACATAACTCCGAAAAGTTATAAGTGCGTGCCCGGGTTCGAACCCTCGACCTCTGATTAGTAGGCTGACGTCCTACCCACTAGGCTATCACAGCTTCCCTTTTTACGATTTTAATATAACTTATTATATTAAATATAATAATTACGATTAATCAATATAATAATTATTACATTTTTTATCTCAGGAGCAGCCCATATACATTAATTTAATAAATATACAGTTATGGAACTAAAAATACAATTATTAAAATAAACAAAATATATAATAAATCATTTAAATATTAAATAAATCCTAGCCTACCAAAATAGGTTTTTAGCGATAAGACCGCCTTTGCGCATTGTGTCATTTATTTTTGTTTTTATTTATTTTTGAATCTAAGTTTGTTATGTCCAATAAAGAGTTTATTTATCTATCTATCTATCTCGAGGCCCTTGATGAGGCAGCATTGAGATGATTAGCACAAGGGGCCATGTTAATCTTCTCTGTATCGTTCCAATTTTAGTATATGTACTGCCAAAGCGGGTATGCAATGATATAAATTATCCTGGCAGGGTTGCGACGAGTGCGCGAGCGACCCCGTGACCAAGCCACCAGGGCGGAGGAGCATCGTTGGGTTTTAGTGGGTATTCTGGTCCGGAGTGTCCCACATACCCCGACGCAGACAGAACTGTGTCGCTTCCGGAGGGAACGCGTAAACGCGTTTAACAGCGTTAAAAAAAAGAGGCCCTAATAAAACTACATATGTATGTACCCAGAGGCTTGCACTTTATGCATGCGAAAAACCAGAGTGTTGTCCAGGAGTCTCCAGACTAATGGAAAGATGTTCGTGAGAAATCTGTGTTGGCTTGTGCTGAACAGATTCATATTAGCGCGTCTTTCATACTCGATCAAAAGTAGTACCTACTCTATAAGCCCATTTAGAAGATTTCTTATATATTGTATCCAAAGTCTGCATATCTTGGTCAAAAACCCAATGCACACGATTTAGCTTCCAATTTAAGTTATTTTCCTTTTATACTATAGAGTATTATAGAACATATGATACTTCTATTTTTATCACTTCATTCCAAAACCATTCTTTTCATTGTTCCCTTGTTCTGTCCATCAGAAGCTTTTAGCTGGGAGGGTGCGATGTAAATAAAGAAATACGATAGCAAAAAGTAATATTGGCGTGAATTATATTTGCTATGCTTTTATTCTATGTTGTAGCTGCAAACCTTGTCTTAGGTTGGCATTTTTTATTTTAATAACTCTGGATCTTTGGTCTGTTTTAAATTGTATGATTTTTACTGCACTTTTTGTATTAGGAAATATTTCAATGTGACAAGACTATCAAACCAGATGTTCTCGCGATTTTGTCCGCGTTATTATTTTATAAATACCACAGGAGCTGCCGTTTTTTTATAGAGTTCATATCTAGAGTAATGGAAAGATATTCGTAAGAAATCTTACAACGTGCTTAGACCCGCGCGTAATATATACGATTTTGTTCATTTGCACTGTCTATCCTAAATACCAATATAAGAGTATTTTTTTTCTATATGCCATAAACATCTGGATACCCTGGTCAAAAACCCAGCGGTAAACCCATTCCAGTTTCTATACGACATCGTGCCGGAACTTTTTATCGCTTCGCGGCACATCTATTTCGGTAGTGTAGTAATAAGCCACTGCCGAAGGCTGCTGCCAGAACAGACCAGAGATTACTCAGAAATTAAATTCAGCAGGATACCGTACAGTTGAATTTTGCATTCAAATTGTTACTAGATATACCTAAGTATTTCGATAAATAAACAAAAAAAAAACAAATAACGAATTGCTTATTTGGTGACATTTCACAATTTTCTCTAATAGATGAAGGCGTCGAAGCATACTCTTTGTTCATAGAAAAAATAATGGCGCCCACGTTTCATTTTTATGGTCTAGCGAGCGGTAGGTAAGTACTTAAGTGCGGAAAAAGGGTAACTGCCAGCTGAGTTCTAAATAACTGAGCTCACTGACACAAATAAGTTACACTGTTAGGAATATTGTTATAATATTGTCCTATAAATTTGTTTCTTATATTGAAGTGTACGTTAATGTTTTATTTTTAGTTGATTTTTATTATTTTTGATCGAAGGTTTTTAGTACCCATTTTTTTGTTATTGATGTAAACCTAGTATAAACACCAAGCACCTTTTGTACGAATCAGAGATCAGAGATGTGTGCATAAGTTTTGCAAATTACTCGTGTTTTTTTTTTAGTAATCCTGCTGACTGTAAATATATGTTAAACAAAATAAACCTGACATTAGCTAATCTGTGTAAAGCCTTGTTTAAATTTATAAACGCGCCACTTTTAGCCTATTACTTCTTTATGTAAACTGTTTTTATTTTATTTTTTTAATTTCTCATTAAGTGAAATTGTTTCTTTCGAGAATAAAGATCTTTAAACCTAAAACTTTTTATAGCTCATTAGCTATAGAGGGAAAAAAAAGTTACGAGTTGTTTTGACATTCAAAACTTAATTCTTGAATTTGAATGAAAAATGAAAGGTATTAAATCTTAGACCAACGGCATAATTTAATTCTTACAATTTCTCGCAAAAGATAACAAATGCAGAAGTTGATTGATTCTTTCAATTTGTAAAAATTCAAGCAATGTGCCATAGACTATATAACTGCGATTATCACATGATGGATTTAGTATTAAATATGTAGAGTTCGTCTAAGCCGAAATGACGCGCCCCACCTCTGCATTTACTCACACAAGCCCAACTCAAATATGAACGCAATACATATAAACATGGTATTATAATTGGTCGCTCAGTTGTCAGTGTTTTTTTTGTGAACTATACTTGCTAAGAAACGTTATTCTCGGATTTGTTGTCCAACTAGTTTAGTTAATATTAAACGCGCGAGAGGAGAGGACGTATTGTTTCATACAATGGGACGGCGTTGCTCAATAGAGCGAGCGTTATCGGATTTATTACCCAACTAGTCAACCGTCTTGTGCACTCAGAGATCGTAGTTTACTGATAAATCGACGCTCCCACACAGATGAAGTGTTGTTGTTTTATTTGCACTCACACATTTAAATACACTAATTAAGTAGTGGGGCGCGTCATTTCAGTTTAGACAATCTCTACTTATTTATTTAGCAAACTAAGCGTTAAGCTGGTGGTATGAGATTTAAACCTATATGGTAGCTCTTACTGGGACATCAGAAATATTTTTTCCTGCTTTGAGTCCCTGTGGGATCGAAATTCAAAATTTAGAGATTGGCTCATAATATACGATTGGTGAGATCTGGTGTAAGGCTTGGCCGCAGCTAATCAAAAACGACCTGTCTGTCAAAGAAATCTTCTAAAAACGTTCGGAAATTTTAATGTCAATTACAAACCTCGTTTGTAAAAAACCTCATTTTGCAATCTTCTACTTTTGACAATCGAAGACAACGAAATATTTCGTGACACGTAAAATATCGAAACAAATTATATTGAAATGTTTACCTACGCTGCTTCATTATTTATAAGCAACGAAGCTGATTAATAAGCAACAAAGCATCACTTTATATATTATGATTGCTGAGAATCTGGTGTAAGGCTTGGCCGCAGCTAATCAAAAAACGACCTGTCTGTCAAAGAAATCTTCTAAAAACGTTCGGAAATTTTAATGTTAATTACAAACCTCGTTTGTAAAAAACCTCATTTTGCAATCTTCTACTTTGGACAATCGAAGCAACGAAATATTTCGTGACACGTAGAATATCGAAAAAAATTATATTGAAATGTTTACCTACGCTGCTTCATTATTTATAAGCAAAGAAGCTGATTAATAAGCAACAAAGCATCACTTTACGTCAGTTCCGAGTTCAACGAGGTTAAGTAGGCACAACTCTCTAGAGTGCCAACGCACACAGCTCTCATCTTATTTTGCAGCTCATTTAAGTGTACCTAAAAAAACAGTTAGGATAAGCAGTTTATGCCAATAATATTATAAACATTAGGTATAGGTACCTAGATTTGCAAATCCCTAGTTGATATTCCTATTTTCACTAAGGTAACTACGAGTATGTCATTAAAAAATTCTTATTAGCAAAGTGCGTTTTAAAAATTGTTTTCCTATTGATAGTTGGCATTTACAATCTTCTTTATCTACGCATTTAGCAAGACCAATTTAGAGTTTAGACCTAAATATCAAGAATTCTCTCTCGCTCTCCAGTCGTTCCTTTTTTACTGAAGATCGTAGTCCTGGTCCTTGCAACCTCGTGCGGATTAATTGTTTCCACCGGCTTCTATCGGAGGCAAATGTATAAAATTTGCCCACCAGGTTAGTGAGCGGCCTCTCGGTCTTTTGTTCACAAAGTTATTACATATTTGTACATAACGATTAAATACATAAAGTCGCACTAACGCAATAAACGAATTTTATTTGGAAAGTAATAAAAAAAGTTAATTTTTATTGTTGAAAACAGTTCATAAATTAATATTTCTGTGGTTTCTTGTATGGAGTTGACTTTAGATTTTTTTAATTATGAGTAATTATCCAATATGATAGAGAAACAAGCTAAGGAAAATATTTTATGATTTCAACTGATTATTAACCTAAAAATATATTTAAGGTTTCTTGTAGATATGAATCTTATGGAACATTTTATCTTTTAGCCCTTTCTACTACGAATAAATTTAAAACTAATAAATTATCAAAATGCAAAAAACATGGCAATGAGAATTTTATATCAATAATTTGTATCAATTTTCAACTGATTTTTCACAACCATATCGTGTGTGTTTCGGTAGATAGACGAAATCAATATTATTGTAATGTTATCATTCATGTCTATATTCCGGACGAATTTATATTTTAGGTTATTCGTCTAAGTTGTTTTTTTTTTTATTTCACCCATTCAAGATAGGCAAAGATCGGCAACCAACCAGCCTATTTAATCAATCGTCTTTAATGTCAATCAAATTAATGCCAAACTTCAAACATACTAAAATAGAAGTTTGCTGTCAACGTCAAAAGTTTTACAATGTAAAATAAAAATTGGAAAAAAGAGCGATACAATTCTAACAAAAAACGATAATTCACACTGTGTTACTTATTCAAGCGATAAAATTTATCTATTATATCTTAAGTATAGTACAAAGAAACGTGAATGTTTGACAAATTTATTAAACGAGATAGAACAGTGATTTGGATGTTAGAATCACAATGAAAATGTATTTAGAATAGGTAATATTAAGTGAAGTGTGAAGGAATCTAGTGTTCCGGCATATAGGCGAGTGCGTATAGTAGATATGGGAGACAACGGTCCTTTTGTGGCCAAACCGGCGCGAGGGTGGCTCCACCCGGATTCAGTTTTAGCTACTGATGGTATTACTTATGCTGTAAGGGTACGTATACAATATTCTTTGTACTTATCTTAATAAATAGCACTTACTTTTCAACGAAAGCAGCTTTCTGGATATCATCGCCCAACTTAAGAGGGTTTTCGTTTTTATCTCTACTCTTTCTCAATCCCAATGTTCATAGATCTTCTAACCAGCCAACTTATTACTTTTTGAATAGTGTTATAATAGGTGGCAACCAGTGGCTGATGGAGATGGAGTGGATCTGTAATCTCAATGAGCAATTAGTATGTCTTGAAACACCATAACCACAGCACCACTATAAATACAATGTGCCTTCTATGACAATATGATGTGGGAAATGTTACTTTACATAGAGCTCAGAGATACTAACACTCATCTGCTTTAAAACTTAGTTGTTGACTTTAGCTAAATATATGCCTCATAAAACATGCCTTGTAAACTCACTCTGTAAAAGGAAAACAACTACTGGTTATCTTAAAAGGATGAGAGAAAATTTAAAACAAACAACAAATCATATAAACATTCTTTATATGATTTATCATGGTGCAGCATTATTTTTTGTGTTATCAATTTAGGTTTATATACTCTTCTCATAATGATTAAGCTTATAAAAATATAATTTTGAGCCTTGAGTCTAATGATAATATACATTTTATAAGTATCATTATCATGATCAACCCATTCTCTGCTCACTACAGAGCAGGGGTCTCCTCTCAATATAAGAATAGTTTAGGCTGTAGTCCACCACACTGGCCATGTGCGGATTGGCAGACTTCACACGCTTCTCTTCTCCATAGAGTTCTTCGTTCATTAATGTTCTCAAAGGAGAACATTATGGAGAACTCTCAGGCATGCAGGTTTTCTCACAATGTTTGCCTTCACCGTTGAAGCAAGTGATATTTAAAATGCTTAAAAACGCACATAACTCTGAAACATTATAGGTGCGTGCCCGGGTTGAAATCCCCAACTTCTGATTAGGAGGCTGACGTCCTAACCACTAGGCTATCACAGCTATATATAGCTATTATAAGTATATAGACATATTATTTCTTGTTACAGTATATTGGATGTATGGAGGTACTTACATCTATGAAAAAGTTAGATTTTGAGACAAGATCGCAAGTAGCTAAGTAAGTAAAATGTATTGTTTTGTTATTCTATTTTCATCCTACATGTAAGTAAAAATTGAATGATTTAGCTTACCTCTCTACAATATCAAAGATAAAAATTGAATTCATTAGCTTACCTCAAAAGATTTATACAATATGCAACTTTATTTTTTTTTCTGTTTTCCCCATAGAGAATGTATTGCAAGAGTCTGTGCAGCAGCAGGTCTGCGTTCGGCTGATAAAAAACGCAGAGTTTGTCAGGCTGCAGCCAATGCTCTTGCAGCCAGACCTAGAATGTCACACTCAGGCTCTAATGTAGCTCTAACAGTGTCTTCCAGAGCTATAACATTAGCAGCTCTAGAAGGTGGTGAAACAATTGCAAGGCATGATATGCCTCGTGTATCTTTTGCATCTGGAGGTGATCAGGTTAGTTGGATTTTATTTTATCAAAGAGCAAAGTGGTTTTTTTTCAGTTGCTTATTTTATAAAATTCTTAAGCCATTTTAGAGTTAGGAAGAGAGTAGGAATTTGGTCAGTATATCTGTTTACTGAACCAATAAGAACAGACATCCCAGTTTTCTTTTTTGAAAAACCTTAACTGTATGTTCACCCTTATCACGATATTTACAGGATTCCCTCGACTTTGTGGCGTACGTAGCAAAGTCCGCGCCACCTACAGAGTGGCGCGCATGCTATGTTCTGGAATGCGGTGGTCGACTCGCTCAAGATGTCATAGCGACCATCGGACAGGCATTTGAACTACGATTTAAGGAATTCCTGACTAAACCTCAATCGTAAGTAATTTTTAATATCTTACAATAAATTATCTTCAAATAACCAAGTTGCATCAATAGTTCACATGTATAATGTGATTTCAGACTTGCCAAGTTGATAAGTCTTAAGGATATTGGAGCTTGTCTGAGTAAAAATAATTATTATTTAATTTTAAAAAGACTACTGTTCTACTATGTTGATGCATGAACAAGTTTCAAAACACAGAGATCCATTTTCCTCCTTTTATATTTAATCATGTTTGAAGTTTTCCATATATTAACCATATTTTTAGAGCAAAACCATCCACACACATTGTGATGAGAAATGGTCACAGATTTTTATTTATTTCACCATATATATATGAATATGTCATCGATTTGCATATATTACAAACCTTTGTAGCTGTAACAAGTTTCTAGAACTGCTTTTAGGCTTACCTTCTTTATATTTTTTGAATGATTAATGTATTGTACTATAATAATTAGTGAAGGAATGACTAGGTACAGTTTTAATGTTTCATTGCTTCTTTTAACACCTCTACAGAAAATATAAATACAATTAAGTAAGATAAAAATGGAGTACAATTTTGCAGCCTTACACACGCATAGACATAGTAACTTCCAGATGTAAAAGGACTGAGAGATTACCAGTATCCCTGAGACAAATTAGGAAGCATCTAATTTTACTCGTGACGAGAAATAAATGTTACATTTGTCCTCATATGAGTCACAGATACTCGTCCAGTTTATAAATTCCATGAAATATGACATGTTTTATAATATTAGAATGTATATGCAAATATAATGTTATTTAAACTGCAATAAATTAATGTATATACTGCGAAAATAATATTGTATAGTTCTTAATCTTCAACTGTTTTGTGGCCATTCACCCATATCCAGTTTTTACGGGTCATCATAACCTCTGCATCTTTAAGCTGCTTTATAGAGGTTGCTTTGTAATGATAAAGTTTTTTATTATTTCCTTTTATTGTAACTAATCAAGTTATTTATTCAAATTATCTTTATTTCATCTTGTTTTTAAAATAAAGTAAATAATAACCTATATCTTGTGCTGATATGCATAGTCAACAGAAATGATAGTTAGAGAACTGTATAGCTGATAATTGAATGCTGATTCACCTTAGACTAGTTTGATTTCCGGATTGGGTCCACTATTGTTATTATGTTTCTAAGAATAACTGTATTATGACTGTTTTTAAGTGAAGTGACTACTCAACTCCTGTATCGCAGGTGATCGTTAAACTATCGTTCGTGGTTAAAACTCAAAAAAAAAATATATTTCAAGTTCATGATGGGTTTACTTATTACTACAGTTTGAACGCCGGTTCCAAGGACTCTCAATATTAAAATGTTATAATAATCATGATATTTCAGTGGGATGTTACCAAGTTTCAGATGACCATGATGTTTTCTTTATGAACAGTAATAGTAAATTAATTATTAAACAACCTGGGACCCTGGGGGTAATTCGAGTCTTACGTTTAATATACGGATAAATTTCAAGCGATCGAAAGCAATACAGACATCCAAACACAAAGATATTATCTCTGCTTTGAATATTCGATTTCGTACACCTCGCACCGCCTACCTATAAATAAACTTTAATCAATACCCTATGGTACACACTCGACTCTTTCCAGTGAGGGCGCCGTTATTGCTCAATTGTAATATTAAATTGAGCAAAATTTGTGATGTTTTTAATTCCCCATAAGGTAGGCCTACAAAACCACTATACCGTCACCACTGCCAGTATAAAATTGCTATGTACGTACTTTTGGTTTTTAGATAAAAGAGTGCCGAGTGCGAGATAACTATTTATGGAATCGAAAGAGCGCAATCTATTGTGTAATAGATGGAAGTTGTTTCTCTTAATCGAACAAGTAAAACAACTCATGCTAGGCGCTCAGGTCTTGAATAATATTTTGAGTGTAATAATATTTTCAGATTAAACATAAACGGTTCGCGCGGCCTGTGCGTTACTTCGGAAGTGGCGTCCGGCATAGAGGAGCGAGAGCGCGACTACAGGGAGTACTACAACGATATGCCCGACAAGATTCCGCCGCCCGAGCCCTTCAGCCACCGGCACCCCCCGCCGCCGCCGCTGGCGTCCCTCGCGCCTATATCCTCGTTAGTTGTACTATACTAAATTGATTCCATTCGACACTCAGTAGCAGCTCAGTGTCTTTATTGTATATAAGTTATGTGTTTTTATATTATTACCAGGCAACACCCGTGCAAACACAAAATATGTATGTAACATGTCCCATCCAGGCCAGGGGCGCCCCCACACGTCTCGATATAATATATATCCCCACGATCACGTGGACTATAATAAAATTGAATTGAAATATATATATATTTATTTTATATCGTATCACAATACGATCCAGGTGGTACGAATAGGTACGTAAGTACGTGTTAAGAGTACAGTGAGGGTAAGAAATACTTTCCCCAAACGTAAAAATGTGAACGCGAACGAAGTCGCTGGCTTATTAATAAGACGTAGTTATGCCAAAATAATCCAATCGCCAAAACCATCAAAACTGACCCGTCTTCAATAGATCTACGTAAATAATCCAGTCGTGTAAAGGATATATCCTATATTATGCTACCTAGAACCCTTACAATATCATTCATACCTAAACACATGATCAAATGGGCATACTCAACTTTTTACAATTGAAAACTTACTGACAATTGAAAGTACTTAGATAATTATTTTATATAATAACGTTTGCTACAGTTGCGAGGAAAGCGTTCGCCACTACGTGAACCAAACGCCGCCGCCTCGCACGCCGCCAACCGCTCTGCTGCCCAACCACCACACAGACATCTTTGACATGCGTAAGGCATTATATTTTTATGCGGCCTGATTGCATATGTAATCCAGAGTATAATCTATATCCATTCCTAAATTCAGGCAAATTGTTTCTGCAGTTCCGAAGAATACAAACATACACACATACACACTTATATACAAAGTTTCACCTTTTTAGTGAACGTCGTTACAATGGTTCAATACTCAAGAACTAATCTAAGATTTCGAGCGTACAAATCACTAACTCACTAATAAACATTGTAAAACGATTGTATAGTTATACAATGGTTTGTCTTCTTCTATCGATTGTCCAATTACTGATGACAGAAGGAGATAAATTTGAGTCTTTTCGCGCTATAAAACTTTTATTTGTAAAGATATAAGGGTACAGCTCTTTCGTAGTTCATTCAAAGATGTAATCTGTCTCAAAACTTGTTAATTAAATTTTCTTGTTATTTCTATTTTTGTTGTGGTGTACAAATAAAGAATTAATAAATAAAATAAATAAATAAATTAAGCTGATTATTTTTCAGAGCCATTTACTGCGGCGCCAGTGTCGTCCGCAACGTCGACGTCGCCCGCCACGTCATCTTCTCCCGCCGAAGAGGTTCCCCCCACGTTGTCACCAACCACGCAAGCTGCTTTGTTGGCACGAGAGCCTTGGTACCACGGGCCTATATCCAGGAATGCTGCTGAGAGGGTAAGGAAGGTTTGACGGTTTGAAGATATTGGCGTGGGCTTCGACGTTAGAGTATACATAGTGCGTAGTGTTTCTTTCATACTCACCAAGAATAGTAATTAGTCGAAAATTACAAGAATAATACTAGTTAATCCGTGGCGCTTAGTTATAAAGTTGGAGGTCTTGGGTTCGATTCCCGGCTCGAGTCTGGTCTGGTGGGAGGCTTCGGCCGTGGCTAGTTAACACCCTACCGACAAAGACGTGTCGCCAAGCGATTTAGCGTTCCGGCACGATGTCGCGTAGAAACCAATTAGGAGTCTGAGTATACCATACCCCTAACAGATTAGCCCGCTACCATCCTAGACTGCATCATCACTTACCATCGGATGAGATAGCAGTCAAGAGCTAACTTGTAGTGTATAAAAAAAAGTTAAACGAACTATGCCGTCATTTCAGTTGGTCGTTGAAGAAGGTGAATTCCTGGTTCGCCAGTCCACTGCGTGTCCAGGGCAGTTCGTACTGACTGGAGCGAGACGAGGGGCTCATAAACACCTGCTTCTAGTCGATCCCAATGGAGTGGTAAGTCACGATGCTAATAAAAATATAATATTATTATCGCGTTAAAATTGCAAATGTAAGATGAATAGACTAATATACTAATATATAGACTTAATATACGAAATACGACTTAATATACGAATATGAATAGACTAATAGATTAATATATTAGACTTAATTAAATCAATAATAGTAACGCAATTGATTTTGAGCGAATTCGTACTGCATTTGTCGGTCGAAATGATTTCTGACTCCGAAATATAAACATAACGAATTATAAACTTCAGATCATTTGAATGAGAGAGAGCCGTCATCGCGATCCGAAAATGAAGCTAAGTTATCAATGTTATAATGAGAGTAGAGCGTAGAATATTGGGCTCTCAATGTGCTAAAATGTCTAAAAAAGGACTTTGAAGGTCTACCAATACTGCCTTTTTGGAACGGTCTATTGTGAAAATGCTGTACTAAAAATAGGGCCTTGAAGGTCTACCAGTGCTGCCTTTTTGGAATGGTCTATTGTGAAATTGGTGTACTACAAAGGACGTTGAAGGTCTACCAATGCTCAAACTATCTTTTATGAACATTAAAGGACTAAATTCCATTTTTCTTACTCATCTCAAAAATATACACGCAAAGAAAATCCCTTATTTTTTATTATATAACACACATATCTTTTCTACTTTTAAAACCATTGTATCACTATAAAGCAAATGTGGGCAAAAAAACAGTTCTATGTATGTATAGAGTTAACAGTAGTGGATCGAATAATTGATGATGGTTTGAGAGTCGATTGTTAAAGGAGTTTATTTGTTATTCAGTAAAGGTAAGAAGCAGTCAAAGCCCAGTGGTTAGATCGTCAGCCTCCTAATCAGTGGTCGGCGGTTCGAATCCTTGCACGCACCTCTAACTTTTCGGAGTTATGTGCGTTTTTAAAAAAATTTAAATATCACTTGCTTCAACGGTGAAGGAAAACATCGTGAGGAAACCTGCACGCCTGAGAGTTCTCCATAATGTTCTCAAAGGCGTGTGAAGTCTGCCAATCCGCACATGGCCAGCGTGGTGGACTTGGCCAAACCCTTCTCATATTGAGAGGAGACCCGTGCTCTGTAGTGAGCCGGTAATGGGTTGATCATGATGAAAAGTAACTTTGAAAATTATGTCACCTAGGTACGGACGAAAGACCGCGTATTCGAGAGCGTGCCGCACCTCATCAAATACCACTGCAGCAACGAACTGCCCATCGTGTCCGCCGACTCGGCCCTGCTGCTGAGGGCGCCCGTGCCGAGGCCCTCCTGAGAACAGCGCGGCCCGCCCCGCGACCGCCCTCGCTACATACTAACATAGCCGGCCACAAGGTGCAATACGCGGGAGGGATGAAACACACCAATCTCGGGGAATTGGCTCATCCACTTTTCCATTTGTCATATTAATAAGTAAAAACGTTTAATTCTCTTTCGCAAAACAGCTCATTAATTTGCGTAAACTCCGGTTAATACACGTGCGAAAAAATGGCCAACTTAAAGGGTTAGTTAAAAGGGCAATACACACCAAAGACACGATAGCGCAAGTTACACTCACCGTCCGAACCCCCCGTTATCCCAAACGTCGCCTAAGCCGAGGTTCGGCCTCACAGGAGGCGCCCGTAGGCAGACGTTCCCTTAGTTGCTTCGAGCCCTAGGGCTCAAAATTTCGTCTCGCCAAACAGCCCGGTTACACTTTGGCAACCAATAGGTTAGCACAGCTAATAGACAGTCCGAAAAAGAAAAAAAAATAGCGCATGTTTTACCGTATGAAATGCATAGAAGGCGTAAACCGGCAATCAGAGAGCAGCGCCATCTAGTTTTGGAGTCATGTACGACAGGGAAGAGAGTGGCATCGCCCCCTCTCTTTACGCAACACTAAGTGACGTATGCAGGTTCTTATAAAGCTAGGTTCATATTACTGTGTCGGGGTGTGTCGTGGCGCGACAGAATGCAATCAGTCTCATAGAATTATTATGACTAGATTCACATCAATGTGTTGCATTGTGTTGTGGCGGCGTCTGTCGTGGCGTCAACCGTTCGCGCCCGGTCGCGCCATAGAGGTGGTGGGGGATCTGTCGAGCCACACCACACCACTCTCATGTGAATCTAGCAGTACGGCGCGTTACCGCGATGAATGCAGTTGTTTCCCGTCATTTTATTTTGCAAAAATGTCTGACGAACTTATTGAGTTAGTACGCCAATATAAAATACTTCATTTATAGGATATGAACCCAATATCTCCGTTTCTTTTTCTTTTTTTTAAGAAGAGTTGCCATGGTGAGAAATTGTATATCTTCGTCAAAATCACTGTCAGTATCAGATGATTCCAAGAAAAACATTTTACACGTATACACCGCACAGCTCACAAATGTGTAATGATGTAACATTGTGCCATATTGCAACACAACACGACACACCAGTATGAACACTACGCGTCACGACACATAGCGCCCCAACACATCACGACACAACAATCTGAACCCAGCTTTAGACTGGACATTGTACTCATTGCATTCGGTCGATTCGGATCGGTGGTCGAGACGCGGTAGTGCATAGTCGTACTTGGTGGAGCGTATTGTCTGCTCTTTATAAATTACGATACTTATAATTGTAATTCTGTTCTACCAAGAGTATCTGGTCTCTTTGCCCGAAACTACCCACGTCTACCCAAATTACCGACGAAGACGCGCCCCTGTCTATCCTATATATTATTAAAGACATCAGGGTTCCGAGATAGATACCACTATCACTATCCCTTATCGCTACCATTTTTTACTTTTAGTTTGTCGCATCAAGTACCAGGGCATCATAAACTGCCCGTACCGAAGTTTGGCTTATAATATGAGCGATATTATTATATCGACGACAAATTTCCGCATTTATTTATATTAAAAATATTTAATTATGCACATTGCATGCGTATAACATTTTACAAAAATGATCGTTTTCAAATATTCCAAACGTGATATTTGTATTTATTCAAAGTAAAACAAAAACGAAAATTTGGAATCCGAGAAAATATTTTTTTTTATTCTCTTAATTTACTTACCTTAATTTGTGACATCATTCAAATAAAGATATTCACCATCCATATATATGAGTCTGTCACTAGTAAAATTAAAATATTAAATATTAATATAGTATATTCGATGTTCGATGTTTGACTTCGATGTCACTTACGTACAACGCAACTTTGATGTATAACGTAGAAATTATTTATTCTGATTACGATGTTGAGATTTAGTGATTCAGATATTTAAAAGTGTTGTATGTTTTTAAAATAACAAATAGCGGAGATATAATGATTTCCGATTTCAAACTTCGACCTGTAGATGTGCCTTTAGATGATTAGATTAATGTCATCCTTATAGATAAATTATTATTTAAAGTATATAATATGATATGATATATGGTAAAGCAATATTAGAACTGCTAACTTAGTAGTATTTGTAGACCAATATTAATCTCTCAGAACTCATATAGCCGTGTAGGTATATAAGCAAAGTGTACGTAAACATTTATATTACAAATTCTGAGAGATTAACCTTATTTTAATAGATAGTGTATTTCTGTTTTAATATATTAGATACCTAACCTTCTGTAACATTTTAGCCGTTATTAAAATATGATGTGATCATGTCATAGTATGGATAACTTATGACTTCCTATAGACAGACTTCTTTTTTTGTGAGAATTACGAGTAAATTATTTAGACTTTGCTTTAAAACAAATTTTAAATAAATTATTCATCGAAGTTAATATTGATAGCTACTGAGCTATTATTTATTAGAAAGTTGCATTTCTTTATCAAATTAATATTTTTAAACTTTTTATTTTTTCAAGTCTTCTAATTAAGTACCTTATCTGTAGGCTTGTATATACGAATATATATATAGAACTATTTAGAAATCTTAAATGTCTAATTCAATCTTAATCTTGCTTATAAGGAAGAAATACCTGTCATTCCTATTAATGTTATTGAATAAGGAATTGAAAATGAAAGCAAATGAATTTTGAAAGATTTTATCATTATCATAAGTAATTATATTTTGAAAACATTGAATGAATGGAACATCTCTTGATATAATTGAATTTTACCAGAATGGCTACATAAATTTACGCCTATTTTTATACAGTAACGAAAATCCATAAATACATTATTATTATACGTAATATTGCAACGTTCTTCCCATAATGTGATTTGAATTTATAATACGCTTTGTTAGCTACAGGAGGGGTTATGCTGTATGTTTTTAATATTAATTCAATTCAAAATAATCTTTATTCAAAAGGCACTTTTGACGCGTCAATAATTTACATAGTAGTTATTTCATGGTTACAACTATATTCGTAAACTTAAAACTAAAGCTATGAGGGTTCCAAACGCGCCCCGGTCTAAGAAGAAGCCCAAAACAAACTTAGCCGGGGTAATTAAAATAATAGCAACCGAAATACCATAATGTAAAATTTTCGTGGACCTAATGAAACATACTAATACTTCTTTTATACTAACGTTTCGCAGAGAGCGTGATTTTAAAAGTATTTGTATTAAAAAACTAGTTAAGTACATCTCATGTTACAATGTTAAGTTGTGTGTAATCTTTCATAAAGGGTTCTCCCACTCTGTCATCTAAAGACGACCTTCATGGCGGCCTGCAGTGCGCTACAGTATAATAAATTGGGAGGTCCTTTATTCGATTCTCGGCTTGAGCTTTGTCAGGTGGGAGGTTTCGGCCGCAGCTCGTTACCACCTACTTACAGAGCCTACCGTCGAACGATCTAGCGCTTCGGTACATATTTCACGATGAAATCGGTTAGGAGAATGGGTTCAGCTGGCTAAGCATTGAAGCATTAGGGGCTTCTATCAAGGGCGACGGTAATTACTCAACATGTGGTGTCCCGTTCCGTTTATAAAATATAAGTAAGATTTCGAGGGTAACCCGCTAATTGTAAAGAAAAACAGCATCTATTATAGGGCTAATTGAATTGAAAATACTTTTGACTTAGCAGCAGTACTAACGCCGTTTTGTTCTTGATTTATTATTTTGTTCGTTTCACTTTTTGTTATTTTAGTCCCTGTCATGGGTGAAGAAACATCACCTCACAAACATTACAGCATAGCCCCGATGATTTTTAAACTTGTTTTTATTATATTATATACTCCACAAAATTACATATGAATATTTTTTTTATACTATTGATAATTGTTAGCATTATTCTATTTTTATTATTCACTATGTCGGAAACATAATTTCCGACCAAAGGAGCTTCCAATTAAAAGTATGTATGGCAGTGATTTATTTCGAATGTATAAAATTACTAGTCTTCACCAAATGCACTGTGAGGGTGGAGGCGAAGGCTTTAGTTTATAAGTTACCACTGTTATTGTCATCAAAGATATAATATAACCATATGTACAGTAATTCAGAATAAATATTTTTCATCGGAAAACGTCAGGAACAATCGTTCCGAACTTTACCAAACAAATCGAATTAAGTTGTCCTATCTGTCTATCCTAAAAAAACCGTAATTTAAACTGTTTTTTAGGTTAAGAATAAGGGATTATTAAGAAATGCGAAATTGATATATATATAATAATTATTCTGAAATATTGTACGTTCTTAAAACATTTCTAACAATGAAGAAAATGACGATCATCTTAAACTGGTATGTCTAGAAGAATGAAATTTGCACAAGTGACTTCAACCGAGATCTGTGGAGGGTACTTTGATTTTCCTCAGACTTTACGCAGTGTCAAAACGAGCCACATTTATGTTTAGCACATTACATTACATTTCTGTCGTTTTAACTGTTTCTTAAGTCTGAGATAATCAATGAACTCTTTTCCAAATACCATCCTTATACAGTTGAAAATAGGGTTGAAAGTTGGCGAGATCAATCAGTCAAGCTTCGAGTCGTGCATCGAGTGAGTGCACGTATATAGGGAAATAGATAAGAAAGAAAGAGAGAGATAGATAGATAAAGAAGGCTAACTTCACTCCAGTATCATGGCGTGTTGGTACTTTTGGATTTCGTAGTTATGCCTATAAATACGACTTCAAACTGTAAACCAAAATTAGAAGTTATATTAGTAAGGAACTATATCGACTCCTTTGAATTCTGAGCCAGCGTCACACATATTTGTGACGTGACCAATCATTTGTATTATCTGTTGACGTTATATTAAGACGCTTGAATTGTGTCAAAGTTACAATAATTTATTTAAGGCCTAATTATTTGTGCAAATTTAATAACAAATTATTGAATATATACTGCAAAGGTTGACATAAACTGTAGTTCAGAATCAATGAAATTCTTCCATAGTTTTTTAGGCTTTAATGTATATTTGTGCAATTTCAATGCCAAAATGTATTGAATTTTTTCTATAAAGTTTGATACAATGTACATTCTGAATTAAAAAAAAAAATCTTCCATTTTATTATATTTTTAGCTTAAATAAGTTAGCTCTCTGGGAAAGCTTTATTTATAAAGTACCTATCAATTAATTTTGTAATATTCTTATTATGAATTGTTATTAATATTGTATTAGAAACATACAACCATAGGTGCTACATTACTTAAATAAACTTTAATAGAACATTATGATTAAGTATCTATCACAAGAATATATTATTTACTTTGTAAGAAAGACTATGTAAGATTTTGTACTGTTGGTGTTGGAGTTAGCAGCATCTGGTTATCTAGAATTGTTTCGCACAAATTGTTAACAACCAATCACAATGCGCATCTGTTTGACCAAGTGTCTTGTGATTGGTCGCACGCGGTACGCAAAGCAAGTGATTGGACGAAAGCCAGTGTTTTATCTTATTATTAGAGTCATTACAAACAATAAACAGCAAGTATAATTTGCTATATTCCGCCGACAACCGGGAGATTTGTATAATATAACATCACACAAAATCTTCCACTAGAACCTCTACACACGTTTCGACCCAACACCGGATCATCCTCAGGAGATGTTGATTTCACAAGCGCGAAAAGTAAACTTAGTTTTACGTGCGTAGAGGTTCTAGTGGAAGATTTTGTGTGGTGTTATATTATACAAATCTCCCGGTTGTCGGCGGAATATAGCAAATTATACTTGCTGTTTATTGTTTATCTTGGACTTCCGCAAAGTAACGCCTGTTTCTATTAATTATTAGAGTCATTACAGACTATGTCATTCAAAAGTGATATTATATTCAATTTACAAAAACAAACTTATCCGGCTCACGATAGCTAGCAAAACTAATAGAATTTTGAAGTTTTAATTGAAACTAATAACACCATATTGAAATATCAAAAGATTAAAGCAGAATTTTGAAGTTTTAATTGAAACTAATAACACCATATTGAAATATCAAAAGCTGCTGACACGTGATTTAATAAGTTTGTAGACTTTATTATATAAAAGGCATACTGTGACTTCAAACTTGACTGTTCATGCGAGAAGAATGTTAAATTTAGCGTCACAAAATTCCTACATAGTAAAATTGTGTATGTCAGATAATCTTTTGAGTAATTTGCGTTCTGTGATTGCTGTTTGTTCATGTGCGTTTAGCATAGTCTCATTTTCATTGGTCGATGTAGAACGCGTCGTGGCGGGAGAGTTTACCATCTTTAAATTTATTTTCCCACTTCGACAAACTTATACATAGGAACATAGTCAAACGCGATTATTCTATTCAAATCTAGCTTAACATTTAATTTACTTCATTTCTATTTAAAAAAAAAACCCACTTTGATTCTTGTACTGCTATTGATAAAATAGAGTAAAACTTCATTGAGAAACAAAGAAGAGAAGGCACGAGTAGGCGTGACCATTTGCGAGGCAATAAAAAGGAGATTAGAGAACTGATCCTGCAAAACTATTGGTTTAATAAATCGATTGCAGCTGACCTAGCTGCAAATTTAATTCCACTTACGCTGAATAAATCCAATTGCCATGTACTGGAAATCGACGACAGAAGAAACGCTGCAAACTACATACAGTTCCAGTTGTATATACTAAAATATATGGCAAGCGTCTGCAAACTATTTTCTGAGTGGGTCCTCAGCATTTATCACTCGCTGGGTCTCGTGCCGAATTCATTCCAGTTTGAACAGAACAGAGTGCGTGATTTTCTACTACAATAATATTATAATTCCATATATATAATTATAACATCACGTGCTAGTTAACGTCAATTTAGAATCTAAAAAGAGCATCATTTAATATGCAATAGATGGCGTGATCGCTCGTTTACACTGTTACTCGATAGATGGCGCTCTTTAGATAACATAAAGAATTAAGTTTACTTTCACGCGAACGAATAAGTAGAAAATCGCGCTCTCAAATCTCGGGGCTCAAAGCTTTGAGTTTTCCGTACGCCGTTTATCGACCAATGATAACGAGAATAAGGGAATAAGAGAGTATAGACTGAAAGTATAAGGCCAATCGAGCAATGGCCTATATGAGTGAGTGAAATATTACCATATTGGATTGTTTAGGTAATATTTCTAAGCTAACCAAAGTTGGAACTCGGACTTTTGAATTGTTGATGTTGCTATCTCCTGATGTTCGTAGGTGTAAGAACTATAATGTTGTGTCATTTATAATGCTTTAATAATTTCGACGCCGCCACTTTTAATATTGTTTAGATATAGTTATTTTATATGGATAAATGAAAAAAAGCGTCATTATTACTTGTTTGGTCCAGACGAAATAACCGCACTGTATAATGTTTATCTCCAATTAAAAATACTGCAAAATATGAGTCTTTAATTTATATTTAACTATAATTGATGTTTAATAGCAAGCCTAGACGGCTTACTGTGCTTTATTTACACAGTTAAAGCAATTCATAAGCTGATTGTAGATTATAGTTTGCACTAAAGTTGTAGTTAAATTTTATAACTTAATTAATGTTTCGATGTGGGAAGAGTTGGCCCATTTTAACAACTGGGGCCTTGTTTTTGGTTTTGGGAGTTCCCTTGGTTGATAGGATCAAAGTGAGATAACACGTTATGGTTTTTGAGAGAATCCGCCTCTACAACCATATCGGCGGCATCCTCTATACCAAGAAAGGCTTTGCTATTTGAGAACAGGGCCACTGTTTTGGCCACATATAAGGTTTTATTAGTTAAGTAACTAACAAATTCTTTATACAGTATTTTTTACTTATATTCACCATTAATTTAATATCACCAGAGTATGGTGTACCGATATTTGAAAAAAAATTGCTCTTTTCCCTTATTATGAAGTATCAGATTTACTCGTGAATTAACTTGACGTAAACTTGTGACATACACGAGTATAATAAGCAATACTTGCGTTCGATTTCGATTTAAACGGCTTCAACCGTTTCTTTTGAATTGAAATATCTTGTTACATTGTTAATTTTATCAAATTATTGTGATTATAGAAATAAACTGAAGTATATGAATGCCTTACTGCCTTTTTTATTTCGTGGAGAAATCTGTCGTTGAGTGCGAGTTTAGGTTCTGGGCATGATTTTTTAATAATAAAATTGCTCCGTCTATTCCATACAAATTTAAGTTACGCGCGCATACTTAAAAAGTTAGCCAAGTAAAGGATAACCGGCACGCTATGAAACAAGTTCTTTTGCTATTTCTTAATTTTCTTACATTTTCATTATTTACGCTTCTCACTCATTGATTTACCACTAGCCGTAGATAGAGCGCGTCATACAAAAACAAGGCGAGAATTAACTATACATTCCTTCAATACATCGATATACATATCGATGTATTACAACCCGTCTAATACACTAGACATGTGGCCGTTATATTATCTAAAGCGGCGCGTGGTGCTTTGTAATTCATTCGTATTATACGGCTCGGTTGTTAGAATCGGTGACTTTCGTCTAGCCTTTTCACACACTGGGGGAAAGGAGTGCACGCGTCGCTATTTGTGCACTACTTTTCCGTACCATTTTATGAGCGTTAAAGTAGTAGGCTAGTGGTAAATCAATGTTCTCACTTCCAAATTCCTCATGGTTTAAGGCTTAATCTACTTAAACTGAGGTTGTCGGCAACATAATTAACATTACATCATACCAACGATAGATTTCTTAAAAATCTATACCTATATCAAAATAAAAAACCAATCATATTTACGGTAATAGACATTTTAAATATCCGATCAATAAGCGATCTTCCGACCGCCTTCTTTAGCCAAGCCAAAATACATCGTGCGTTCTATTGGTAGGTACCTACTTATTCTGCTTGGTAAGAGACAACCTCATAGCAAAAGAATTACTCCTAAATTGAAGATCTAATCTCGGCAGTACTATTCGACATTATTATCTACTTAATAATAGTAAAGGAGTAATATTGAATCTCAATTCAGGGAATAGGGCACAAGCAGTTATAATAAAAGAAATTTGGTTATTTTATATCTTTAATAAAAAATTTACGTTACAGTATAAACAGTAAGGTCGTAAATGGCAGTGATGTTACTATAACTTACGAATTACTTTATTTTCTATACACGTCCAACACAAACATCTCCCCCCGGCGCCGACCCTCGACACCAGTGCCCTTACAGTCAGCTTTCAAGTAAACAAAGATCACACCGGCGTTGAACTTTGTATGTCATTTTATATTATGCACAATCATACAACAGAGTATTAAATGTTTCACATACAATCTTTCTGATACTCTTTAAAATAGATCACGCATTAAAAATACATAAAACGAAATTACTCTTTTATTGCATCTGTTTTTATATTAAAAAAAAAATTAAACATATTTTAAACTAAATAGTAATGATAACATATTTTACTCTATATATAAGAAAAGTATGAAAAATTGAGTTTTTATTATATATAGCGAGGACCAATTTTCAATCTGAGCATTATGATTTAAAACAATACAAATTTGGCAGACTACCGAAACGCCGTCGTGACGTTTGTGAACTTAAAAACCATCATTAGGGGCTCACAAAAATAATACAGCCAACATTGAAACCTCACAACATCAATTAAACTCCAGAAATAACCAACGACCTGGTGACCAGAGCGGCGCCACAACTGCCGACCTCTGCCTAACCTTTGCCTAATTTGCCGGACACATTTGTAACACGCCACGCGTGTTGAGTCAAATCAAATAGTCAACTAGCTTCGTTCAATAAATATACCAAAGTTGCTGTCAAGTATTAATAACTTTTTATTATTTTTGCTTCAAATTTGTGATAACACACTTATTTAAGAAGTATACAAAAGAAAGCTTATCTCTATTAGAAATAGATTGTTGGTGAAGAATAGGTTTAATTCACGAATTAGTTTCTTTTTTCGGTACTTTAATGATGGGAAAGTCAATAGCACATCTCACGATGCCTAAGACTATGCCTAATAAGAACATATTGTCTTTTTAAACATTATTATGAACATTAAAAGGTGACTTTTTTTGTAACGCGAATTTGTATTCAAAGGAACTGCTTATTCCAATCGTTAATCGAGCCAACTAAAATACTGATGATGAAGAGACAACATTGCGGCGAAATCCGAGACTTGTTTCGTTCGGACATTTGAAGTCCTACGTAGCGAAGTAGCTATCTCGATTTAACAACCTCGCAGTACTCCCTAAAACCAAAAACACCCAATAAACATCAGAGAATATACGTCGCGATGGTTGCTTTAGTCTATTTTTTTTTTTATTGTTTCTGTACCAAATTTGTGATATCAAACTCTTACAAAAGAAGTATACAAATGAGAGCTCTTCCAGCTACCCTTAGATGTGAGTAAGGTGAATTCATAAAGTGGGGTCAAACAAGGTCTATTTACTGGACTAAGATTTTTGACTCAACAAGCATTGGGAGGGGTGTTCCAAACGCGTTCGCGTCATAACTCATGCCTAACTTTACACCGATACGAGCCAAAACATTACTTCTAATTACCTTGCAGTCCAATAACGCAAGGTAAACAATTCAATTTAGTCGTGTTTGCATTCGAATAAATAAATTTAATCGGTCAGAACACTTAGCGTAAGTAACGTAGTTAGCAAACGTGAGAACTGCGTACGCGGAAACCTGTCAGATTGCATGGGGCGGACTAACGCCGTGAGTTGACAACTTGTTACAAAATGACCGATTACCGTCAACTCCATGTCACGTTGGTTAACTAGACTTACAGTGGGGCTCACAGATCCCAATCGCGATACAAGAATGCGGCGAATGGCTTCGTCCACGTTCAACTGCGAGTTGCCTGCACGAGTATAACATTCTTTGGGACATAGCACTGTTCACCAGACCCTCCTAAAACGCAGAGCCTCATTCCGTGCCTCACACTTACCGCCTATTATTCGCTATGAAGATTTTTATAATAACACTAAAGAGAACTCAAAAAATGAAACTAAAGTGGCAGTATGACAAAAATAAATAAATATACTTCTATACAAAAATAACACATCTATTGTGGTGAACACCTGAGCACTTGAGACCAAAGCGGGCCGGCCTCCCGCCACCCCACCGCCGCGACACTGCCCTTAGCTATATTATTAAATCTATTCCACTAAATATTGGAGGCCGCCGCCGATACATTACGTTACGTT
Organism: Lasiommata megera; assembly: GCA_928268935.1. Taxonomy (NCBI): domain Eukaryota; kingdom Metazoa; phylum Arthropoda; class Insecta; order Lepidoptera; family Nymphalidae; genus Lasiommata; species Lasiommata megera. Next base: position 5,898,266 of record OV743308.1, on the reverse strand, counting down.
ACATTCGCTACCGTCGGCTAATCGTCACCGAAAAATTGACTTCACTTTAATCAATATCTCGATCGCTAGTACAAAAGTGATCGAGGAGAGTGTAAACTGTAAAAGTCCCCCGAATTACAAAATTACTCTTATCACGAAAATATTCGTTTCGACAATTTTATTCTTACACGCAGTGTATTAAAAATAGATCGCAGTTTTTTAATTCACTATACGATTTTAACATTTGGTCAAAAATGTGAATTTCAAAGTTACAGAAAACTAGCTGGCGACTAACACTTAATTACAAAATAAGCACCGAAGCGAACCCTAGCGGCCCTTCGGCTTCCGGCCGTCGACCGGACGATCCCGGTAAATGAAAAGCATCTCGCACAACTTCATACGACAAAGTAACCATACAACTCTCACACAAAATAAATACAGGTACGTCGACGTCACACGGACCGAATCCTCGCTACGACATCTCGACACAGTCCCACTCGTCGGTCTCGGCACCGCCGCTCCCGGCCTCGGCCCAGATCGAAGAGAACGGAAAGCGTAACTCCGAAGGCGAGGCGAGCTCGCCTCAGTCGGGCGTGGGCGCGGGCGCGGTGACGGGCGCGTGCAGCGCGTGCGGCGCGTGCGGCGGCGGCGCCGGCCGGTGCAGCGTGAACGCGTCGAGCACCTGCGCCAGCTCGTCCATGTGGTGCTCCTCGAGGCACAGGAATCCCTGCAGAGCGGGGCTGGCGCGGCGCGCGCACGCCAGGCAGTGCACCACGTGGCGGCGCTCGTGCTCGCGCACCAGCAGCGCGTGCCACACCTCGCGCTCGCACGCGCCGCAGTAGTGCGACGCCTCGCCGCGCGCGCGCCCGTGGAAGCGCACGGGCACGCCCCGCGCGCGCACCGTGGCCAGCGTGCCAGCCGCGGCGCGCAACGTCTGCAGCAGGCACGTGCGCATGGCACGGTGCAGCGCGGGGTCGGACACGCGGATGTTGCGCGCCAGGTTCCACGTCAGGTGCACCATCGGCACGATGGACTTGAAGTTCTGCACCTTGTTCCACTCGTAGCGCTCGAGCGCCAGCGCGTACTGGCGCGCCGTGAGCGGCCCCACGTTCCAGGCGATGTTGTTGCACCAGCCCGTGGCCTGCACCCAGTGCACGCAGCCCGCGTTCACCCACACCAGGTCGCCGGGCCGCTGCGTGAAGCGGTACACGGGCACGCCGTGCGCGCGCAGCTCCTCGGGGTCGGGCCACCACGAGCCGTGCAGGTACGACAGGCCGTGGCGGTCGCACAGCTCGCGCACGCCGCCCCAGTACGCGTCGGGCACGCCGAACCACTCGCAGTCGCCGGGCCCGATGTTGATGTTGATGGAGCAGAAGTTGTTGTTCTCCTGGTGGCCGGGCGTGCGGCTGCCGGGCACCTTCATGTACAGCTGCACGGTGTTCATGCCGAGGATCACGTGGCCCACGTGCGACAGCATGTTGGCGGCCGACGCCACGCGCGCGAACGCCGGCAGCTTCTGCAGCTCGGCCAGCTGCGGCTTCCACTTGCGCTCGTCCGACAGGTCCACGTTTGTACCGAAGCGCAGCATGCGCGCCGACTTGCGCCGCTTGGCGGGCCCTGAGCCCGACTCGCGCCCGTCCGAGTCGGACAGCGCACCGGGCGGCGGCGGGCCGGCGCCGCGCTCGCGCTCTTCGCGCAGCGACTCCTGGAACGAGCCGGCCTGGTACTGCGCGTACTTGCGCACCGTAGTGTGCGAGCGGTGCGAGGCGCAGGCCCACACGCGGCGCCGCCCGCTCGCGTCCCAGTTCTCGTCGGCCGACTGCATGAGCTGCGTGCGCACTTCCACCGCGTGGTCGGGCCACGCCTCTACCAGCGTTTTGGTGGAGAACAGGCCCAGGTCCAGCTTGAGCGCGGCGGTGAGCCCGCGCACCACGGCGATGGGGTGCTTGAGGCAGAAGTCCTGCAGCTGAGGCGAGAAGGCGTCGCGCTTGGACTCCACGTACACGAAAGGCGCGGAGGGCGCCAGCTGCTCTGCCGACAGGCGCGGCGGAGGTACGCCCGGCGGCTCGGGCGGCCCGCGCGCGTCCCCGAGCACGGACCACGACGACGGCGGGCCCGCGTTCTCCCTGCGCAGGCGAAAACGGCGTTACACTTGGCTCATAACCGTAATGCCTTCTATATAACGGAAGTAGTATAGTGCGGTACTCACTTGCAAGTGTCGAGTATCTGCTTGGCGGTCATGCCGATGTGGAAGGCGACCGGCTTGAGCGGGTCGGTCTTGAGCGGCTCCAGCTTGACGACGGGCTGCCGCCCGCCCAGCACGGCCTCGTTACTGCTCTTTTGTGGACTTTCTGATGACAAATAAGTATCATTACAGTACATTATAATAGAGAAAAATATCTCGATGTGAGAATGTTTTAAAAATTCGAACGATATACGAATCATTGAACCAATTCCGTTTGCTGCAGCATAAAGAATGTGGCGATTATACCTGAGAGAAGATTATTTGAAAATCATGGAATACATTTCATTCAATATACAAGCCATACATTGTTGCAGTATAAACGATTTCACTGGAACTCCCGGCGAAACCTATTTTAAAATATTTCTATTAATATTTATCTGAGCTACAAAAACGACCTACATTTCCGCTGCAGCCACGTGTACCGCGAAGTCCTTGTACACTCATCAGAATACCAAAACAGTGTTTTTAAAGCGAAATATGGTGCGATTATGCTCGACTGGTTTGTCTGGATTTCTTGAAGTAAATCTAAATGAATATTTAAAGTAAATATAATAGGAAGATTCTTGCTACATCATTATATATAATTAATGAATACACTGATAGAAATTTCAAGAGGGTCTTGCAACTGGGTTAACTGGGTACTGGGGCGATCATACTATGCAGATTTATAATTCATTTAGTGCACCCCTCGTTTGCGTGTCTAACTCACAATAAACATTTTTTTTTTCTGTCGCACGTAGTTTATGTCATAAATCTTCATCAAATTGGAATTGGGATTATAGAGACTTGGTGCACTTTCTTGGAATTAAAAATACATCGAAATTAATAAAAATGGAGTAATCTTTTTAAAACATACGTATATATTCAGCCTCATTTTTTTTGACAATAAATTTGGAAAATTTAAATACGCATACTCTTTAAAGACACAATTTTATTTTAGAATTCCAAATCATACTAATATTGTAAATGCAAAAGTGTTTGTTTGTAAAACTAAAAGTAAGTTTTTTAATGGTCAAGATACTTTTATTCCCCGCCAACCTACTGATTGGCCTTCCAAACCAACCTTTTTTAAACATCCGTATTTATAACATTATTAGGGACTACTTCCCTACCAATGTTATATTAAAATATGATAAAATCTGGTACGATAATATAGTTCATACTATAATCGCTAAGAATATAACCAACACCAACAAAACCTTGATCAGAACAATGCGAACCAAACGTGTATTAACTAAAAAAAACTTTAACCTCAGAATATATAAGCGAACTTTAGAACATTGACTTATCTTTAACACTCTACCTATACATAAAACCCATAGCTTTAATTTCAAAGAAATACAATAATTAGGTATAGAAACTTACTTTTCATTACTTAGTTTACACAACATTACACGTTATTGTACAAATTTTATATATTTTCAACTCTTTCTTATTTAAGTTCGGTGACATTGAATAAGACATCGTTCATAAGCCAAATGTCACTATATTACTTTCATTAAGTATTTAATGCAGATAATTATGAAGTTCATAATTTTAATGTCTCATCTTTTTGTAGGATGCAAACTATTTTATAACCAGAATATTTTATCACAATCAGGTTATAAGTTAAATTAAGAATCGAAATGAAGAGAAGTTATTCCAAAGATACATGAAGATATTATGAATAAGATTTGTATGAAACATATACGTATAACTCGGGAAAGAGGTCGTACACAGGTTATAATTTGGTGAAATTATCATATATAAGCGGTATTAGCCTAGTAGTTAGGGCGTCAGCCTCCTAATCAGAAGTCGCCGGTTCGAATCCGGGCACGCACCTGTAACTTTTCGTAGTTATGTGCGTTTTTAAAAAAATAAAATGTCACTTGCTTCAACGGTAAAGGAAAACATCGCGAGGAAACCTACACGCCTGAGAGTTCTCCATAATGTTCTCAAAGGCGAGAAAAGCACATGGCCAGCGTGGTGGACTAAGGCCAAACCCTTCTCATATTGAGAGGAGACCCGTGCTCTGTAGTGAGCCGGTAATGGGTTGATCATGAATCCTTTATAATATACCTTTGGAGAAAAACATTGGTTAGAGGTTTTAATGGCAGCCAGTGAAATAAAAATTTAGGACCAAAACCCGTTACTATCTTTATATTTTGAATAAATAAAAGATGCATAAACAACATATGCAGTATTCTGTCGCACTCAAACTGACTGCACTTTTCAAATGCAAGTGTGATAAAACACTGCGTAACTATTGTGTCGATTTTCCACATTAATTGTTATAGAACGCGACTAACGGTCCTAATATTACAGTATGAACCCAACATCGGCTTGGTCAACGTAGAAAACCTGAACTAGAAGTTCAACTGTGTCCATCGTCAAACAAAGTTAGCAACATCTTAAGACTATCGGACGTTCAGACAAACGATCGAGCGGCAAGTTATAGCTCAACATATTCGCCGCATACAAATGATTTGCGCATATATCGCGCGAATGGGGACACGGCGACACGATGTGAATAAATAAATAATACTCATTATGTATCCATTTGGGTATAGGACTGTATGATTCATTTGGCGACATTCAATATCCAAGCTATGAACAACAAAGAACCTACAAATACAAATCAGTTTGTTCCTATTTAAGTCTGGTAATGCATTAATTATGACAAGATCAATTAGGAAACCGTTTTATTTCATCATTATTTTCACGTCCCAGTTCTGGAAACAGGCCTCTACTCTCATAGCAGAGGTTTCCAGAACATAGAGCAATAACGTTACGTATGCTTTTTCCATTAATTTTTAGTTAATCGGAATAATGGCTGAATTTGCTCTGAAAGTCGGATATTTTCCAGAAAATCCAATACCAACAGCTCATTAGAAATCTTGGCCGGTTCCAGGAATCAAAATAACGACCTCTTGCGACTTAAATCGTGAGGCAGTTCACGTTCGGATAATTTACTAAAAAGATTTCTCAAAAGCATCGACATGTTATGGCCACATAGGCGACTAAGGATTTCTTGTATCTACAAAGCGCTCTTAAGCATACTTCTTAAGATATGTGACACATACAAGCCTCGTTTTAACAATCACTGGCTGAGCAAAGTATGCTCAATAAATCTCAACCTCAGCATCCGGTGATTTTTTTTTCAAAACATCCGAACGCTGAGACCGCACTTATACAAACTCTAACTTTCTTTTTAATCCACTACAAGTTAACCCTTGACGGCAATCTCACCTGATGTTAAGTGATGATGCAGTATAGGATGGTAGCGAGCTAACCTAGTATAGTAAACCCATACTCCTTATTGGTTTGTACACGACATCGTGTTGGAACGCGTCCATGTCGGTAGCGTGGTAACTAGCCACGGCTGAAGCCTCCTACCAGACCAGACTCGAAACGGGAATCGAACCCAGGGCCTCTAACTTTATAACGCTGAGCCACGGAGGTAGTCGAAAAATGTCGTCAGTTGCGGTAAACAAGTCGCCCCAACCAGAGACAGTATCGAAGCAATCGATGAAACGTGCGAATTGAATACAGCGACCGAACGTAATTATAAACATTAAAAAATGATTATCTTTGCAGCCGCAAACCGCCAAAAGAATAAGTCTATCAAGTACATCGATGTACTTGCAAGTATTCGATGTTAAACAGTGTCCGCGATAAATAAGATTCACTCACAAATTTGGTGTCTATCTACGTTAGTTTGCTAATAAAAAAGGTCATACGCTCGTGCTTAACGTCTGAAGTCCGAAGTCCGTGTTAAGTAATGAAATATATAGGTGAGAAAATATATTTAAGTTATATTCAATATTTTTAACCACTTATTTTGTATGGAACTGCGTATGTACATTATTCATTCACATTGCTTATATTACATATATATAATACACTAGAAATATGGTATCTAAGACGTGTACAAATTTACATGTAAATTTTCTAAGATCAAAATTGCAGGAGTCCTATGCCTATAGCAACAAAGCAAATTTTTTAAATAATTATTTCCACACAAAGATAATTGACCAATGTATATCAAGCTGTCCAGAACCAGTTAGCGAGCAATCGGAAGAAACACACTAATGCAGCTGGTAAAAGTACATATTACGAATGAACCTGAGATCTAAACATTGAAGACTGGAATTCAAAATACTCACTCATGATTGGTTCTTTTTTGATATCGGTCTGGGTGTCTGAGAACTTCTTCAGCAAATCTTCAGCAAGCGACTCGGCGCTATCGCCACTTGTATTACTTTCGCTTTTTGCTACCTAAAAACAATAAAAACATTGTATTCAATAGCGCAAACGCAATAAAATCAACACGTGCAATATGAGGGTAGGCAGTAAAAAACTTATAACTAAATTGGCATAACTAAAAATCAAGCTGTCCGTATTCTTACAAAGGGGTGTAAAAAAAAGATAGCAACATTTTTAGCCACAAAACTCAAGTGAAGCTCGAAACTAAATAACATATTATGTTTGTATATATGTTTAAAGAGTCGTAGCGATTAAGGGCACTATGAGGTTTGCCTATAGTGTAAATTGGGGTAGTAAATGCTAAAACCTGCCGCCATTAGAGTAAGGATTTATGGGGGGGGTGGGAATTAATACAAACCGCACGCACTCTCGCAGCCTGTGATAGACGATACTGAGATAGCAGCTGCTGCATCAATGCCTGGAAACGTTTAATTACCATTAGAATTACAAATTATGACCAATCAGTTTCGGATCCATTTGTTTTTATCCTTTAAATAAATTTTTACTTATCTTTTGGTATTTAAAAAAAATAATAATTGTCAAATTAAATACTAGAGAAGGTGGACATAGTATTGAGTTCTCTCAATGTATGATCTATTTAATTTATACATTATAACATTATACATTCGATCAACAAGTACACGGAACTTCAGGGTACAAAGGAACTAAGATTTTATTTTTAATTTTGGACATTATAAACCGGAATATGGCATTATTCAATTCCAACCGAAAACAATAGAGCCTGGAATGCGTCTGAAAAACGAATTTCTGTATAAAAGGTCATGAAAAATACCTCGTACATTTTATGAAGAAACATCAAATTGGGTGAAAGTTAACTTTATACGTCTAAGATTGATTTAATCAGTCATTCCTTACTTTACAATATATGGTATTTGTCGCTATCATCATGATCATCATGATCAACCCATTGCCGGCTCACTACAGAGCACGGGTTTCCTCTCAATATGAGAAGGGTTTGCCCATAGTCTACCACGCTGGCCATGTGCGGATTGGCAGACTTCACACGCCTTTGAGAACATTATGGAAAACTCTCAGACATGCAGGTTTCCTCACGATGTTTTCCTTCACCGTTGAAGCAAGTGATATTTTAATTTCTTAAAAACGCACATAACTCGGAAAAGCCGTTATGAATACAAATAATTACCTGATGAGGTTTTAGCGAAAATATTTCTCAGTCACAAGAGCTTAACCCAACAATTTATTACCGTGGGTGCAAGTCTGTTTTACACAATTTTTAAAACTTGACTTATTTTGAAATCGACAAAACTACAGAAAAAAGGCAAATATATTATGGCACCATAAAAGTTCTTAGTGAAGATTTTATTATTATTATACACCAGAGGAATATGGTTCAGTCAAAAGTTTTCAACTTAACAATAATCTATAGCAAGTAGGATGATTTTAATGTCATTATACTTGTTGTTGCGGTGACAGATTGTGAGAGTTCCTCTGCAGGTATTGCAATGTCTGCAGTTGCTGCTGTGTCAGCGGAGTGGGCTCCTCGCGCTTGATGCTCCCCGCGGCCGCACTCCCCGCTCCTCCACCGCCCGGGTAGGGAGGGGGCGCGGCTTTGGGCGCACGGGAAGACATCTCCGCCGAAATCGGCAAGTTCCATGCTTCCTCGATAGATGGCAGCGGGCGGCGTCTGTGAATTGTTACATCATACTTGCATTTTGTAATAAACATTATTACAAAAAAAATACTACGTTGTAAACATCATATACATTATAACAGTATAACGATTATTATTCCATTTCAAGCTATTAATAACTCTACCATTAAACAAAATTACATCCTGATAAATAAAATAAGTAGGTTTTAATAGTAATTTCGAATAACTTGGGAAAATTGAATTCTCTCCGTATCTTCCTTGTTAAGAATTCCTTGTCTTGGTACATCGTGACCGCTTAGTGCATATTGTATCTATTTCGTATTTATATCTTCTGTGAAAAGATCCTTTATTAAAAACCCTTAGCAAAATTCACATTTTATCCAATGGTGAAAGAGGGTCAAACTCGTGAGAAGGGTTGGGATTACGGCTTTGACGGCAACATCGCATCCAACTTTGGTAACAAAGGGGCTGAAAACATTTTGCAAAGCCGATTTCTCTTTTCTTTTTTAACAATTAAATAAAAATCGAAATACTTCTGGAGTGTTAGCAGGTTGAGATATGAATGAATGGGAATAAAAATTTGTATATATATAGTACACCACAGAAAGTTATACAAAAATGCAATTATACAAGACTCAAATCTAGATAGACTTCATTCATTTGCATGATCGACATAGTATCCTTTCCGTCTAAAATAAAAAATTCTTGAAAATATTAATTTCATAATTTAGTAATTAAGACACATTCAAATTTCATGTTTAATGAGACCTTTATTAATATAGCATAATTTTTAGTTTAGCGTACACTGAAGATTGACCTGACCATCATATTATAATATGAAATCTGGTTTCATAGTTTGCAAAATACCCGTCATTTTATCTTATTTATTGTCTTTCTTTAATGCAGTTACAGTTGCACACACAATACAAAAGTATGACAACTAACAAAAGCTTGCATCGATATTATAAAGTGTAATTCTAATGAATATTCAATAAGCCTAGATAGCAAATACCAAAGGGCACATAGGATGATAAAATTTATGTATTAACTATAATAAATTGCAATCTTAATCTATAGGTACTATTTATTTAGGTCAGTTAATAGAGTTGTACGCAGCAGAATAGAAATTAATTAACAGAATTCGATAATTAATAGTATATATTAATAATAACATATATTCCGCACAGTTGTATATATATATATATATATATCATCATCATCATCATGATCAACCCATTACCGGCTCACTACAGAGCGCGGGTCTCTTTTCAATATGAGAAGGGATTGGCAGACGTCACACGCCTTTTAGAACATTACGGAGAACTAGCAGGCGTGCAGGTTTCCTAACGATGTTTTCCTTCACCGTTGAAGCAAATGATATTTTAATTTTTTAAAACGCACATAACTCCGAAAAGTTAGAGGAGCGTGTCCGGATTCGAACCACCGACCTCTGATTCGGAGGCTGACGCCCTAACCACTAGGCTATCACCGCTTCTATCACCGTATATATATAAAAATTATTAATAGAGGGTATAACTGTGCGGAAGTACTAATGAATAATGCACTAATGTTTGAGAACACGAGCCCGGCTCCCTTATATTTTAAGTATGTGATATCAATTCTACGACTTTAAATAATAATAATAACTATTGGCTTTGCTGAAATGCTGTAGGAACTGGTTTGTTAACGTTCACACAAAAGTCGAAGTACGATATCAGTGTAGCGGTTTTTAATTGCTCATTTCCATGCAAATTGGTCTGTGCGATGAGAATGTTCAAATTTAAATTGTTATAAAATAAAATAATGTGTGAGAAAAAAAATTATGTATCCAACAGTTGTCCTAATAATGAAGTACATATATACTGGGAATTCATTTACTGGGGCTTCTTGGAATATTGACTATAGTTAGTCAGTGATGAGCTTATTTTTTTTTATTCACTACAAGTTAGCCCTTGACGGCAATCTCACCCGATGGTAAGTGATGAGGCAGTCTAAGATGGTAGCGGGCTAGCCTGTTAGGGGCATGGACACTCCTACTTGGTTTCTACGCGACATCGTGCCGGAACGCTAAATCGCTTGGCGACACGTCTTTGTCGGTAGGGTGGTAACTCGCCACGGCCGAAGCCTCCCACCAGACCAGACTCGAGCCGGGACCTCCAACTTTAAAATGCAACATGGCACGCGCTGCGCCACAGAGGTCGTTATTTCATTTTGAGCCTTTATATGTTCATGCGATCACTTACTACAGTCAATATACTGTACTAAAAACTCAAAATATAATCAGCGTAAGTACGAAAAAGTGTCATCGCTGAGAGCGATGCCTTCCAGACAAACTTAGTGTTCAGGGACAAAATACTGATTTTGAAAACAAATTCTAAGCGAAGAACACAACGTGGCTATACCTTAAAACTCATATAAGTATATCCTTAAAAGTTAATAGTATATTTCTAGAAATAAAAACGATTGTCAAGACGCAGATTTTTCACGTGAAAAAGCGTAAGCAACGTGTTTCGCATATCGATTAAGACGTTTTCACAGAAAACCAAACAACGTATTATATTATATAGCCAAATAATTCTGTCATATAACTGGAGTCTATAAGCAGCGGGGATGAAACGTAATAGTTCAGGGGGCAAAACAAGGGGCGCATAAGAGAAAAAGAGATGCAACGATAGACGACTCCAGCGTACGCTATCCTCTATTGATATACCAGAATGTACCAAACCTGTAAGTCTGATGTGTTTACTGAACTTGAGCCCGCCTGTTATTGAGTCTAGTAAGCACGTGGTGATATAATGAAACCTTATAAAAATGTATATTGACGAAAAAACAAACTGTAAGTACTCAACAATGTTGTTTGACGAAAAATACGAGTCATAATAATGTAGAATGTAGAAACATAAGTACCAACCAACTTACTGCAGCTTTCATATTATTCATACGAGTACTTGACCGAGATTTCGTTGTTTCTGTACTGTTAGCTAATGGCGATCCCTAGTCCCTTCTATCTATTTAAATAGTTGCATCATATTAACATTATAAATGTGAAATTGTGATTCTAGACGGACGTGTTTTTTGCACATTGATATTTTAACACCTGTATAGTGACATCATATCCCACTTCCTAAACAAGGAGAACGTTCACGCGGGGGAAGTCGCAGACAAAAAACACTGCAAAAGCTTTTCAAATCGACAAACTTTGTCATACCGCCTAAAGCTAAAAGCCTAAGGTAAACCAAATATTTAACTATAATTTAATTTAAATTGGTTTGCATGGAAAAATATTAAAATTCCATAATTAACTCCCATATTTCAGACATTGACAGTGTCATTACAGTGACAACAGTTTTTTATTTTTCAAATAACGATTATGAATTTATAATTTTTGTTACATTAAGCGGGTTTTTTTGGTGTTTTATGAAATAGTAATCTATGGATATGGTGTTTAATTTGAATTTCGGTTGAATTATTTTAGTCTAGGACTAAACCGCTGACTGACGCAGTTAGATTTTTTGGGTTTACAATCATTTCGTTAGGTCTGTGGTTTTTGTAACACCTTGATCCTTGGTAGACCCCGCAATAAAGATAATTTGATTGGCATTTTCCAATATTCTTTTACAAAGGCTAAACCATATTTTAATTTATAAACACAACAAACATAAATGAAATAAACAAAAATTTTTTCAATGCAAAGTGTATGCTAATTGCGACAAGAATGCATACGTTATTGTGATATCACCGTGTAGGAAGTACGGATACCTACATCAAACCCAGTGTTCAAGCGTAAGTAATATGAAAATCGAAATCTAACAATGGTAAAACTTATTTTACAAATCTGAGTATCTCTATGTAATCAAATCAGAAATGAGGAGATCAGTAGAAGAATCCGAGTTATCAACATAGTTCAAGGAAACACAAAGCTGAATTGGCTATGGGCGAGGCACATAGCTCGGAAAACCATTAAACTTTTGGGTCTCAAGTTGCTGGGATTGCGACCCCGCACCGCTAAGCGCAGCATTTTTGGATCTCCAACTAGTTTAGCAGATAAAACGAGTCTTAGAGAGGCGCTGGACACAAAGAGACCGTGGACTTCGAACTGGTGAAAGACAATCGGAGGATATGATCATTATAATCAGGTTTATAAATATTATCTACAAATTTCCAGTCATATTCAACTTCAATTCCATGTCTCCGAGTGGGTGAAACCTGCATTTGCCTGTCATTAATCGATAGGACCACACCGTTTTAAAGACCTGTCTCATGACGTATTTCATATTGCATAACGTACTATAATCAACAATTCTATGTTAAACATGGTAGGTCGGCATCGGTTATGAATCGGTGTCTGGGTTGATTGACCGATAGAGTTCGATCTTGAGTTTAATAGGGACCCGATGATACATGTGGGCGTTTGGCAAAAATCTATAAAAACAAGTCATACTCACTTGCCCGTGACGGAAGGCATCGGTGCGTGGGCTAGATGTGCCCGCAGAAAAGCGAGTCGCTGTCGCAGCGGCGCGTTCGCAAGTGTAGCACGCGCACCGCCGTTATTGTAGCAAGCGAAAGCGTCCCTCGCCATTGAACAGCTCTCGTATAAACTTCCGAGGTTGGTCCACGCCGCGGAATGACCCTTGTCCAGTTGTACGGCGCAGATGTACGCTTGTAACGCATCCATCGGCTGGTTCTGTTGTTGGTACAGCACTCTGCCAGCGTAGAATACTAAATTATTGATCGTCATAGTCAGGCTATGAAGTGATGGGCAGAGGCATCGTCTCGGAAAACGGTGGGATTTAGATGCTATGTGCCGTAATAATTAATGTGCACCGACTACTGTTTAACATGCTTTCTAAGGCACAAGCTTGGCTATGTTATACCTCTTTGGGACATAGAAATTATATGTAAGAATATCCCAATACTACAAATAGAAAACTAAAAATATATGGAATATCTGTTAACTTACATTAAATTATGAATATAGTCAGTAAAAGCAGTATTTTTCTATTAATAGCTATTATTTCAATCCGGTTTACATTCAATAGAAATATTCCGACTTCGTACTGTAAAAAAATATGTGGATGTTTTTTTTTAGATAGCTTTAATAAGCATAAACCATATTCCCCTGACGAGATATTGCATGGCCAGCCATGGAGCGTAACAGATGTCGTATTCTATGGCTCTCTGGCAGGTTCCCAACCGGTTTTTACAAAAAGGGCAGCGGTTGTTTAGGTACCTGCTCATCGCAAATGTTGTATGGAGATGACCTTAACTTCTTTTAGCAATCTTACAGAATACTAAACATTATATGAATGAACACGAACCCAATAGAGCACCATGTGTCAGCGTTGCCTTCAGACTTTTCCACGGAGTTCCTATATGCAATGAACGCGTCGTGAACCTTCCCCTGAGCTGCGAAGCATCTCCCAAGGAGGTATAGCCCCGCTCCCGACTCCGGCTCGGCCACCACAGCTCTCTGGAGGCACCAGACAGCGGCGCGCGCGCGGCCTGCGGGCTCGCCAAGTGTCGCGCATCGGTGATACAGCCATCCTATTCGAGAAAACATTCGTTATATCCTGCCTTGTTCACACGACATTGTAACGGTCGTTTTCCTGTGATAGCTCTTTCCTCTTATTGATTAATTTACTGATAAAATAATGCTTCCATATTTGTCGATCCTATAAATGTCTACACTTAATTTATTACTCTCAAAGTAGTATGAGATCAATTAACAAGAATCAACTTTGTGGAGAGTTCATGAGTTCATTACTAGAGAATTAGTAAATTTATCTACGTGCGTTAAAACTGTTAAGTTAGATCGACGAATATAATTCATGTTTACGAATAGAACACCTTTTTTTAATTTCTAATTCATTCAGCAACGGGTTCAGCTAAGATTTCTCGGTAAAGATTAATCTCGATACGATCTTGCAAAAATTCTCAAGTAAATATCACAATTATGTTTGCATCTAGATTGTGGAAAAGTAAAGTATATTTTCTCCTAACCATATAAACATCGTCCATTGGATTGTGTGTTGCCCAGTGAACATATTTTTTTTTTATTTTTACATTTTGTAATTGACTGTAGGAGTAGGATAAATGACGATCATAGATATTAATTGCATTAACATAATCATGAACTTAAGCACCGAATATATGCCTGTATATTTAATTCAAGCACATCTAAGTCAGGGAAAGAAATGTATATATAAATATACTTTGATACCGCAATCTCGGCATCGCATTGTGCATTTGTGTCGCATGCAACCGCGTTTACAATGTTTTTTTTTCCTTGAGGGGTAAAAACCTAGACAGTAAAAGAAACTCTTTGTTGGAAGACATATAGATGCTATTGAAGTGAAGGCATCTGTGGGGAATGTTTAGAATTTAATGGTTAATATTCTTTGTTCAACATGGCAGTAGGTATAGATGGCTAGACAAAGATGTTTGAATACCTCACACCAAGATTTTGGAAGAGATGGCTATGTAGAGCGACAAAGCCACCAAATTGTATACTGTTTTTGTGCTATTTTCTGATTTTGTTTGTTTCCTATTTTTTAAAAAGTGTATTCATTCATTCATTCATTCATTCACAATCATGAAAGACATCCGGTATTTGAAAGAAATTCTACTACTAACAGACCACTTGGAACAATTGAACATCGTATAATGAACACAAAGAAGTAATAACTTGTAATGCAAATAATATCGAAATCCTACATTATCAAACCAAACCAAGTGGAAGTCCGTTTCCGATCGTTCTCCTTGCGAAATCATCCGAGAACCGAGAACTAGTTTGGAACCCACTCATTTTCCATTTGCACTAACTTCCATGTTATACATTCTTATAACTCGTATAACCAGTTATGACCCGTACTAAACTTTATGTGGAATCACACAACGAGTTAACATCCCTATAGAATGACAACGGAAGCGAAAATCACAACCAATCGGGCATGCGAGGAAATACTACAGGTTTGGTGACTAAAGATATTACACTCATCGTATTGTGGGAAAAAAGAACTTGAGACCTAACTTTAATAATTATTAATAGGTAAAGTTAAAGATACCCATTTTGAATGTCTCATACTTATTATGTCATAATTAAAGTCTATTTCATGAATGATTCTTTGGCTTTTTAAAACTGAACTAATAATGAATATTGTTATAATAATGAATATTGTTATCAGAAATCTATAGTGTGATACTCCATCCTGGATTGCGTTATTTACTTGCCACTATCAAGCGACAATTGAGGACAGTGATAAAAATTTAAGACGCGTATTCAAAGGGTACAAATATAAAGGTTTGCTTACCCAGCTGTCGACAGACGTCAGCTTTCAACATGGAGGACAGCTGAGGCTCCTTCAGGAGTCTTTCGTAAGCGTCTCTCGCAGCTTTCCTCAGTCCTCTGGCTTCGAGCAGGTGAGCCGCGTGGAAGCTGAGCTCTAAGCGTGTGAAGGTAGCATCCTGGTGCGGAGCTAACTTCGCCCTCCGGAAGTGCACAGCCGCGGCCCCCCAGTGTCTCCGGGCCTTGAACATCAGCGCGAGTCGGAGGTGCGCGTCTGCCGCCCGGGAGAACCCAGGGGACACGTAGAGGGCCATCTGCAGCGCCTTGGTTGCCCTAGTGTGGAATTACCACCACCCATCGTCAAACTATAAATATGGTTACGCGAATCTATTGTTATGAAGCTGAGCATACTTCGTAAAGCTAGTAAAGACACCTGCTCATTGTCGTTCGGTATCAATAAATAATGTTTATTGCTTAGGTATGTAATTCAAACGTTGATGAGTAAATGCCCAGAACAATATAGAAATGAAACAAAAGAGTCGTTGACATAAATCTACTCAGTTTATGATCGGGAGTAACACAAATATAAGTAAGAATTTAACAAAGCAAGACAATAAATCCGCGTTTCGTAAAAGCGTGAAATGTAAACAATATTAACGGCAGCAGAAAGTATACAATGACCCATTCGTTTGTTGTCCTCAAATATTGTGACAAGAACAAAAGCAACATCTAGACGTCCCTCAAGGTCGGTAGACGCATTAGAACAGATAGGAGCAATGATCGTAAAACTACCAAAAAGTGCAAAGACCCTCATAAATACGCCGCATTGACTAAATATAACCGGCTCCGAGAACTTCTCAACGACCTTTTTTTGTAAATAGGTACCCACGTTGCTTAGAAATGTCTTTGGAGCAGGCATCCGACGCAACTTTTTTGTAATATATCGACGTAGCCACACGAAAACAAACCGGTCGGTGTTTTGTAAAACCTCGAAGCACATTGCATTACGTCTCTTTAATTCTGATTCAATGGATGTAATAAACCCCGGCCTGCAACCGCCTGGCTGCGCCTATCCGCATGAATTCATTTTACAAAGCGAGAAGTGAACAATGAATATCAAATTGTTTAGATGTAAAATGACACCAGTACATTATTCGTCAGTTCTCGGCGAGTTAAGGAGAGATTGGAGGAATGCGGACAGCAAGTCCGTGTAGCACATCGCAATTGCCACAAGTTAGAACCGACCCGTCCATAACGTCCGTAAGGTTATTGAAGAGCGCATCACCGGAGCGTAACGTCACCGATGCGCCCGCGGGGTCGATGACCGTCTGAGGTTCGTTCGTGCAATCGATCGGACGATGCAACGCAACGTCTAGACAGCGATCGCAACCCGAATCAGGCGCGTAGGTATAACGCCTTTATTTAGATGACCTTTGCTGACATCTGCAAAGCCGAAACAAAGGAGCGAGACAGGTGGCGTCCGGTGTTCAGCCGATGCCGAACACTTAAATTAAATGTCGATTACACACACACGTGAAGTTGTGGCGCACCGATGAAAGCTTTCACCCGCTTTGGCGATGCTCGACTCACGTCGACCAGGCAGCGATATTCGCGTTCATTGTTCTAATGTGTGAGCTATGATGATTGCCGGCTGTCACGCAACATTCAAATATTACCAACAAACCAGTTCGAGCACCCCATTCCAAAATGTATAAGAAGCCCAACAAAAGTTATTGAGCTACATTGTCGGCTCGAAATTTTATTTCGTTGAATAGGTTGGTAGGTAGTTTGTTTCTGTTATGTTTTCACAGCCTATACAATGTTGATTAGATAACAGACTTAGTTGAAAAATTATGTTCCTTAAAGTATTTTGGTAAAACATTTCAATAAACGAAAAACAATGTATCTGACAACTACTAATAAACAATGGCAGTAAAATATTGAAAGAGAAAAAATATAATACAGTTTAAGTGTGGCTATCGTCTGATATCACAAATATCACCAACGCTGAAGGACGATTTGGTCCCACCCACCCACAGTTAAATGATAACGAACGTGCAGTTGGATAACGATTACAAATAATACTCTACATTTTCAATATTACACGTCCTGACTAAAATAACATATCGTTACAAAATGTCAAATGCGTAGCATAATCTGCCATGTAAAAAAATGCACTTGCTAGAATTAAACAATACATTAGTATTTATAATAAACGTAAAAGTATGGATAGCATTTTCTAAACCTTGATGCATAACAAACTTGAAACTAACTACAGCACGTTGTTAGTTAGGATGTGTTGGATTCTATTGTAGAAGCAGTCTCCAAGTCCATAATATAAAAATAAGTGGATTATGAAATCCAGGTCTTGAAACAGCACCATAGGAATAGAACAAATTCAAATTCAAATAATCTTTATTCAAATAGTCCTTTAAAAGGAACTTTTGACGCGTCAATAATTTACATAGTAGTGATTTAATGGTGATAACTACATTCGTATACTTAAAACTAAAGCTATGAGGGTTCCAAATGCGCCCCGGTCTAACACAACAAACTTAGCCAGGTAAATTAATAATAGTAACAGTAGTAACAGTAAATATCAACAGACCTTTAATAAACGGATAAAATGTTATGGAATTACATTGCGTACCATAGCATAGGTAAGTAGTAAATGTATTTGCGTCAAAACGTGTTCCAAATGTTTCTAGGTGAATAGCTGAAAATACATGTTTAATTGGTATTTACATGTAACGAGCCATTGGATCTTAGAATGAATGGCGAGTAATACAAACGATTGCATCTCTTACTCGATCGACATACCAGTAGTTATAAATGTTTGCGTTTATTTACGCCCGAAGATAATAAACAATCTAATCAAAACTCTTATGATCAAATAATTAAGTTACTAAAGCAGTTCTTATCAACAGGGAGGGGAATAAACAGGATGGCATTACTAAATAGAGTCTGTGAAGTGAAGATATTGGATTTCATAGATTTTTTTAAACTATAGTTTATGTAAGGCAGGCAGGTTTATGTATGCTCGCAATTTTAATAGCGGTAGGTAGAGACACATTGAAAATAAAATTGAAATGTAGTTTCTTTACAAAGTTATTCTTGACTCGTAATTTTTTGCGTATAAAGGATAATCCACGTATTCAGGTAAATATGGAAAATAGGGTATGCAGACATTCAGAATAAAGTTTCTATATTTGATTCAATGAAACCATAAAATCACAAACAAAGCAGCGCAGCGAATGTACAACAATATAAGCGCTAACATGAACAGATGGAAAAAAATGGCCAGATCGGGCGAGGGACGATTATAATCCGGCTCTCTACCTGCCCGACAACGCCAACCAGACCTTTTATCAATACGCCCAGGTAACAAAATTATGTACACAACACCCCTACTTACGTATGTCATTATATAAAAATGTATTTTTAAAGCATGTTCCAGATTTCCTATTCATAATGAACGATACAGTATGCACATCTGGCAGGTACAAGTAATAGGTGAAATTTTACAATAATTCTACTCGTACTTGCTCAAAAAAGAGGGTTCAGTTATGACTATTTTAATAAACGTTTCTAACTAGAAAGGCGGAAAATAAATAAGGAAGTGAGGAATGCGGCATTCAATTTCTATTGTGGCCAATCGGTGTTGACGTGAGGACAGAGGGACGGTGAGGCGAGCGGGGAAGGGCAACGCCATGAGGCAGTTCGGCCTGACCTAGTTCTGCACACTCGCGCCGGCTCAAGGACGGATCGACCGCTATTTATAGAGTTCTATCGTAGTTCGTCATAGCATCGCACTCATTTTACATAACTAAAGCAACCCGGCGGTCGCTAGGTGCGCGGCGCCACATGTGCTGAGGCACGTGATTACCGCTCGTCCACATCAACTACTCGAGACTTTCCCACGGCGACGCTGACGCTGTTTCGAAGGGGAATGAATGTTAGTTACTCGCAATAATAACCCACTTCCCTATTAGCGCGAGGGACTGACGCCCGAGATTGACCGGGTCACGTAGAAATTACTGAGGTCAATGTTTTCAGCGCAATGTTACCTTTTTAATTGCGCAACCAGCGATTTCTTGGCAAATATCCCCAAGTTCAATTGCAAATGCTAACTTTATGCCTGAAGCTCATGACGGAGCGAATCGTTATGCAATCATGCAATGCATTCGACATAGCACTACAATTCACCTGACAACTACATTGCATCGCGGCCTTGGTTCCACGGCAACAGAATGCAACTTAGTTTCTAAAATGTACTCATAAGAGCATTCTAATAAACTTGAGTTTATTTTAACATATGATTTTCCTCAGTACAGCAAAGATCATTTAAAAAAAAAACAGTAACCTATATATTAATGAAGGTTAGTTGACTATAATACAGGTTATCTATAATAATAGAGAAGAAAACAGTACTAAGAAGAGTACAGTGTTTAGAAGAAAAGCGAAGGGTTATATAAAAACGATTCGTTGCGTTTGAAATTACGGAAGTTGACTTCCTTTCTTCAATTATTACAACAATTGGCTCTCAATTAATGTATATATAAAGGATATCATACTATAGAGTGTGGAAATTAAATGCAACCAGAAAGTGTGTCAGTAGCTAACATGACCGCATACAGTATAAATAAGCTAGGTAAATTTAATCGTGCACGCACCAATTGAGAGTTGAAATGGCTAACGCGTATTGCACAAATTGATAATGAACAGACGAGGACTCGTTTATCGCTGCCGTCATACTAGTTGACCCACTTCCATTCGATTCGATAACCACCACTAATACACTTATTTGTGCTATAATTTTCTAGCTTATGTTGCTACGTCTATTTCGGTTGCCACCAATAGTAGACCGGGCATTTCTTAGATTTTAGATAGTTTTTATTTCAAATCAATTGAATTAACTAATGACGTGACACCGTGACGCTTCTATAATAGGCCACTGTTAAAAGGTGATATCTTTTTAGTAATTTCATCCATTCGTCAAGTTTAAAATGTGTAAGGACATCTATGTATTTTTACATAAAGGCCTTCTTAAATTACTTGGCTTCTTGTCTTGGCTGCTTCATCAGTATTTCATGCAGATATTTAGTTTTACTAATAAATCTGCAAATATGCATTCGGATCACAACTATTACAAACATACATTGCTCTATTTTGTGATTTGAAGTCTTTGTTCCTGTTTTAAATGTGTTATGCAATTATCTCTTAAAAAGCCGAGAATGTTATTTATCTACGAAGTATATTTCTTATAAAGATAAATTGTTACAAATTAAATTAAATTCAAGACAACCCTAACCAGCAAGCTATTTATTTCTAGCGTCAGGGTTAC
The DNA here is from genome assembly GCA_928268935.1 of Lasiommata megera. NCBI lineage: Eukaryota > Metazoa > Arthropoda > Insecta > Lepidoptera > Nymphalidae > Lasiommata > Lasiommata megera. The sequence continues at coordinate 5,877,535 of OV743308.1, read as the reverse complement.
CGTTATTCTGCAAGTATTTCCATGGCCTGTATCCAATGTTTAGATTTGTTTGCATGCAATCCTCATATGAATATAATTATAGTTGCTAAAGTCTTCATCTGCAATGATTTCCAATTTAAAATTGCATTATTTTCATTCAGTATGATACTAAAGAGGTTATTTTGACCTGGTAACACGTAAAATTAATCGTCAAAGGACGTTGTAGAAGTGATACTATGGTAAGGACAGATATGATATTATGGTAAGGAGCTGATACCATAGCAAACGATGCCACGTTAATGAATTCAATGACAAACCAGTAACAATGTAAGGAAATATTAGACATAAGCCGGTTATTCCACTTAAAGTCACCGAGCAGTGCAACCGAGCACGTAGAAACTATAGTTACGGTACTTCAGTTCTAAAGTACCCACGTTAGCAACGGTAGATATTCAAGAATGTAGCTACTTATAAACTGCAATATCATATAATGTGTATATAATTACAATGCTACTTTGTTCACATAGTTAAAGGGCGCATTACCTATTCGACTTAAAATCGTTGATAATATTGTAATTACTATAAATTATTTTATCAAGTGAATTTGAATTCATAGTTCAATCATTAAATTTACATCATCGTCATCAACATCATCATCATCCAATATTTATCCACTGCTGGACATAGGCCTTTTGATTTATATACTAGCATTTATTACAATAATAGTTTATGAAAGGGAACGATGTGTTTAAAAATGGGACTGTTATCTATCTATATTTTTGTATAAATGTATATGGAATACATTTAGCAAAACAATACTTTTCTCTATCCGTTACTCCCAAATCATTAGTCGTACTTAAATGTACTTATGAATTCGAATATATAGCAGATACTGAAACTACAAACTAGCACGAGATGAATTCATAGAAAAACATTGTTGAGTAAAACTAATGTAACTCATGAATAACGCATAAATATAGACGTACCGAGGACGAGTAATGAGGAAGTGAATCGTTCTATGCTCATCGCAGCTGCATTTTGCGATCCTAGAAATGCACACAACGTGCAACTATAAAAACAGCTTCCATCTGTGAGATTACACGCGCACACACACGCTCACAATTCTAAACAAGTTTCCTAGCTGCAAAGGATTATTTATGAGCTTTGTTTTACAGTAAGCAGATAATAACAAGCGTCAGATGTTTTAATACGTGTTTAAATTTAAAGGAATAATAAAACGTGCTCTTGTACCATTTTACTTGATAATTAAACAAGTACGTGAGATCAAAACGCACCGAGATAAAAGAAATGAAATCGTTATGTCATTAAGGCACAGCATCTAAATGATGACATTTAAGCTTCCACATGTTCACTAAAGCACGCATGGGATTATGCAAAAACGTAGTTCCCCTAACACACAGAAAGCTGAACATTCTGTGCTATTATTACATTACAAACAAAAGACTGCCCTTGAGAAGTACCCTAACAATTCATGGCACACAAGTGTCGTAACAAGTCCAATACTTATTTACATTCAGCCGAATTAAAAACTCTGCCCCATCCCTAACATTACATTTTAGAAGGGTTGAACCCTTTGTGAGAAATTTTGAAGCCATCAACGTCATAGATTTTGTCAAACAATAGCAAGGGCACTAACGCATTCGGGGCCCGGAAAGCGGCCCCCGTATGTTTTATTACCCTTGCTAACCATCCAACTCATACGAATACCTTATCGAATAACGCTTGATGATGTATTGGTTTGTCGGATATTGGACAGGGCCGTGGGCCGCGGTGAGAGGTTATCGTTCAATGGGTACGTAACAGTGTCGCAAGCTAGAGACCCGGCGAGTCGAAGCGGAGCCCTTCTACTAACTACTCCCTTTTTGCGGTCACCAGCCGCTTTCTAATGCCCATTGTATATGATGGCTACAATATTAGTGTGCACCGACATCCGTGAGAACGCCTTCCTAGCACTATCATTAGATATGTATAGAATCTTGATTATGTGGATTCCGTTACATTCCGTGAACATTTGTGACTCACTAGTCTTTATTATATATTCTGTGCTAATAGGATGTTGTACGCTTTAATACAGAGAATACCTGAGCTGACGCATAATTTACTCATCATATGATCATAAAGGCCCATGGGCTTATTAATTACTTACTACACACTGACTCACGGGCTTCCTTAAATTTTAACGACACATTCAGTTTAATATAAATTGAAGAGTTGTTTTCATCTTAAAGGTAATATGATAATTTAAAAAAATGCATGTTTTTATAAGTAAATAGTAATTTATTCTTGTTATCATTAAATATAAAGCTGTACAACGAGATAAATAATCGCTAAGAACCAACTTTATCTTCTTAAAATATATGAATTAAATGTAACAATTTTATACACCTGCCCTGGTTCTAGAGTCTTCATTGCTGCAATGAAACTCCTTCTGTGGGCTGATTTATATAATAGCGATACCGACCAGGAAAACGTGTGCACAGTTCGTATAATATACACATACGTTGCCTCCGCATGTAAATGATAACCCTATTACTATACTGACGCAATTGGCCTGTTATCTCATGTTTTAATGAATGAGAATTGGGGATAAGTTGATTAGCACGTACGTAGAAATTGCCAGCAAAAACATCATGCTCGACTGATTATTTATGTTGGTACATATGCCATAGGTTTTTACGTATTTGTCGAATAATTTCATTTGTTGAAATAAGATGTCTAACAGTTATTTGGTGACTCACGAAATGTAAGGTAAGAGATCAAGCGGGCGAAAAGGCAACTTAAGGAAATGGTAGATTCAGTGACTTACCGAGTTTTAAACTGTTCGCGTCATCATACAAAACTCATAATTTGACAAGCACCAGTTGCATGCTCAGGCTTTGGTTAAAGATCGCAACTAATTAGCAGCTGTAAGATGAATTGTAAGATGATGATTGAATGCATCTAATGAAAATGATACAATAAAGACGAAAAAAGTGGTTCTTTTATTTTTCTGATACGAGTGTTTCGAGCAAAACTAGTTTCTGATGGTGGAGTAAGTAGTACTACTCATGTTTATATTTACAAACTGTAGCAATGGGCGTTTAGCCAATACAAAAATATGAAACCGTCAGCACCATTTAAAACAATGGTATTTTGAAGGGCTTTCCACACAATGATAAGTAATAAAACTACTTAGCCCTAACAGCTATTAGTTATCGCTATTGATAATGCAGAGGAAAACTACGAGTAGATTGATCCTTGATATATCGTCTTGTTTTATTACGATACTGTTCTGAGCTATGTTCGAAGTATATCTTATTCCCAAATCTTCTTGAACTAATCTAGGGATTTGAGTGATAAAATAAAAATTAAAATAACTCACACTTGCCTAACCGGCTAGTAATTTTATATGTACATTGAAAAAATATTCCTAATATGGTCACATCGATCTAATGTGTGAAGGACCATTTTTGTTCTTTTATTATCATTATGTAGGGACTGGAGGGAAGGCTGCGCTATTAACTCTGTGCCCACTGTCACGTGACGTCGCGTCACTCTGACGGCCAGGCCTCGATGACGCGACATGTGACGTGCGATTTTTTTCGCGGAAATTCCACTGCGGCCGTCGCTCGCGAATTACTCCGACTTCCTTCTCTTAGCGCACATACATATCGGGGTGACGTGATGTAACGCGCTTTGTTCAGTAACATTTTTGTCTAGACTATACAACTAGAGTAAGTTATTTCCTCATTCATATCTTCTTTCAACTATGTATGGTGGTATTGTTTCGTGCAGATATTCAAAATAATACTCTCATAAGGAAACCAATAAATGTGGAAATCATTGATGACTTAAATGGCAATGGATGAGACACGTGTGAGTTAGTGTTCTAAATATTTGCTTCATACGTCTTAGAAGATTTAATAACTAAAAAGCGGAGTAATGTTTTATTATAGAGCTTGTCATATACAGGTTAATATTTGATTTCGTCGTATATATATATCTCATCGTATGATTGTATAATGTATAGCTTTGTATTTCGAAATCACATTTTTGGCATTTCTAAAGTTATCTGCGAGGAAGTTTTTAGTGCAGTAAATACTGAACCTATTATAGTGAAACATTTTCAATTAGATCTTTAAAAGGCAGGTTGATAATTTTGGAGAAGTAATCTAAAGTTACTTATTATTAGATACTACAGGAAACACGAAAACAGAATTTTTGCTGCAGGGAAATTAAAATAAAAGTTTTCGACAAACCTTTCACCAGAAATGATTTATTTTAGCGTATTTATGTTAAGACCATTAGGATTATTTGTAACAAATTGACACAAAAGAATTAGAATATCGATAGACGTTTTAGAGTGTGCTTTTAAGCGAAGTGTGGTACCTATAAGGTTGTACCATTATCAACGGAGCGAGCCCGTTTTTCAGTGCCTTTATTGTTGAAAACTAGGCCATGCTGCTTGACACAGTTCTTGCCACAAGTACGTAGGTGACTGCCCTACACATGTAGGCGTTTGACGCAACACAAACAGAGACGAAGGGCACTCGATTGCCTCACGAGCCTTTCGCAACCTAATACCTAAAGCCTTATGAGTGACTAAGTTGAGAATATTGTACTATCCGAACACGACTAAGCATATAGGTACGTAAGGCGATTTGAAACAAAGTGAGTTTCCAACAAATGTTCGAGTCGAGCTAAATGTAGCGTCACTAAACATATTTGAAGCAGGAAACGTGTGTTCGAATGCTGAGGAGGTCATTGACAGAAGAGACGCTTGCAGCGAGTGCAGCGAGGCGAGTTCCGGTGCACTACGCAGGTATAAATAGCGATCCGTTAGTGTCGACGACCGCGGACCGTCGTTCACTATTAGAGACCAGCGTTGATCTTCTGACCTATTTACGATAGAAAATCAACTAACTGACTCTGCAACTATTACATCAGAGTACCGGGAAATGCCACACCCGCATTGTGGGCGAGGGTGGCGGGTCGAGACGGTTTGCCCTAAAAGCGGGATAAAGGGCGAAGATGGTCTGGGTAGGGAGGACGCATAGCTAATAACGCGTACTCCCTTAGCCGGCAATTCGATTGAGGTGGAGCGGTGCGCGCGCTGCCCCTACGAAACGGGCCTGTATGTAAAGGGCCCGGGCGTACGTGACGCGGCGCACGCTGGGAAGGGTGGCGGGGGAGGGGTACCCGCCCGCACATCTAGCTGTGCTTAGATGCACTCTTTGGCAGGGTCTCCGACCCGACCCGAAAACGCCATATTAACAACTCGACGCACTAGCCTGGCCAGCTAGGCTAATTTACATAAAAGAGTTACCACAGAACGAAAATAAAACGTTACAATAACACGTGAATTGCCGACGAATTCCGGTTGGGCCCCGCTATTCTGTTGCTATGCGCAAGTCGACGAGCCATTCCCACAAGCTCACATACCTATTAAATAACGTTGCTATTGTGACGTAACTTATTATAGCCTTCCTACATATTTTATGTTTGGGCAAAGATCGATTTTAATTCTACATGGTTCGGAATTTTGTAACAACTATGGAATAACATTAATTAGTACAACAATATATGTAAGAAAAAGTATTGAAAATAGTGACAAGATGTTTGCTTTAATAGGATTGGGATTGTATAGTCGTAGCAATATAGGTAAGTGTGGTTAGAAATCTACTTTTTTTTTTCTCTATACACTACAAGTTAGCCCGTGACGGCTATCTCACCTGGTGGAAAATGAAGATGCAGTCTAGGATGGTAGCTGGCTAACCTGTTAGAGGTATAGTAAACCCACACTCCTAAATGTTTTCTACGCGACATCGTTCCGGAACGCTTACGTCTTTCTCGGTAGGGTAACCAGTCACGGCCAAAGCCTCCCACCAGATCAGATTCGAACTCAGGATCTCCAACTTTATAATGCGACAACGCACGCAATGCGCCACGGAGGTCTATTAAACGAACTAAATGAAATCACAGCACAAAAACAATTATTGTCAGTTGTTACTTTAAAGCATATATTATAAGCATTGATTTCAGTGCAAAATCCCCCTTAACTTCCGTTCAATAAGTTTTTAGGATAATGGTAACAAACAAACGCTAAAACACAGCCGCAAAATTTAACCAGGTGAAACCTAAGGCGAGCAACAAAAAAACGTGCAAATGCGAAGGTGCCAACGTTTGGCCGTTGAAAAACAAAAAAAAGGGTATTCTAGAATTGTCGCAAGGTCAGTGCCATTGCATCTGCAAGTTAATTGCACGCCCACATGAATCGAACGCGGCACGCGTCGCGGGCCGCGTAAATAATAACCGGTCGTCGTAAAACAGGCCATTTGCAAAAACACAGGCGCATGAAACATCTTTACAGAACTTTGACACGCACAAGTGTCCGCCCGGTGCAGTGGCCGGCGGCGGCGATAAATTCGCAGCAACGAAATAAATTTAAACGTGAATGAAGACAAATAGCTGTTCGTATAAATATAACGTTGCATTTAAAAATCGACAACAATTAATTACGATTTCAAAAAAGTATATTAGCTACTGTTGTTTATATTAATTTTTAAATACGTTCACTGTATAGTTTATCAACTACGCTATTGTTTAAGTTATTTATCTGTATATTATCGTTTACTATGACAATGCAATGTTATGACTAAGATTTTTATTTATTAGTACTATTTATATGTATAGCTGTTGTTAGGGCGTTCGCCTTCTAATAAGAGGTCGGGGGTTCGAACCCGGGCACATGTGCGTTTTTAAGCAATTAAAACATCACTTGCTTCAACGGTGAAGGAAAACATCGTGAGGAAACCTGCACGCCTTAGAGTGCTCCATAATGTTCTCAAAGGCGTATGAAGTCTGCCAAACCGCACATGGCCAGCTTGGTGGACTATGGCCAAACCCTTCTCATATTGAGAGCAGACTCGTGCAAGTGAGCCGGCAATGGGTTGATCATGATGATAATGACCCTTTATATGTACACCACTACAGGTTAAGGAAATTGCGGAATGATAGAAGAACATTTTCAAGGTTCGCATTAATTGTGAATCTTAAATTTTTTTAAATGGCTGTAGCGTGGACCGTTCGCAACTAAAACTTTTTTGTAATTACATATTTTCATAAATCGAATAAATAATAACTTAATTAGTATATAAGCATATTACGATAACGCGTGATGTGGTAGTACACTAAACGATCAAACCGGCACTGTATCTGCTAGCTGTGTTACTATGAGCGATAAATAATGTTACGATAACTCAAAATAGCTACTAGATTATGGTTTAGTACTTGTGTGGGTAAGCGTTACATACGTTTATGTACATGTTCTCAAGTTATGAATTTAAAATTGTATGAATAAAACACAACCAAATCAAGAATGTAGCTATGAATGAGGAAATTTAACATTCGGGCCCTTCACTTATTCATGCTTTGGTTTTGGCATCATTTTTTATAAACAACTTATTAAAGCCCGCATCTGAACTTTCTAAATAGAAATCAGCCATTGCAACTAAGTAACTACACAAGATAACACAACATTTATATGTACAAGCAGCTGCGAACGGAAATTTCGCGTTTGTTGGTGATTTCTATTAGGTAGGCTGCGGTTAATACAGTCTAGCTCATTCGATGAGGTAATGTGGTTACACAAAGGAGGCTGGTTAGACGCAGCTGATGTGGCGACAGGTGCAGCGGCAGCCGGCATACACCTGCCCGGCACGTGCTACTGCAAGCTGTCCCGATACCTTATTGGGTATATTACAGCACATTTCAAAAGCTCAATATCCTCAACGGTCTATTACTAGCAGCTGACTAGACTTCCAGTTGCTGAACCATAGTCACGTGTTTGGATGGTAACACCGATTTCGAACATCCGCCTCTTCCTTTAATTCCTTGGTTTGTAAAACCTCTAGGACCACGCTACCATCTATGAACTATAAAAGAATGGTCTGCGAATAAGTCTGCCTGTATGTAGGTATACCAAATTTTATAACGACCTAACTTACATACTAAAGATCATGACTTGATCTTTGTGAAATAACCGCACGCATTCTCTAAGAACCCTTTAGCACAAAAAAATAGCAAATGATTTTATTAGTATTGAGAATTTGTAGAACCGTTCATATGAACTATGCATTCCTTTGCTATAGGTTTATTTCAATGCTCTACAAGTTGAAACCCTTGACGCCAATTCACCTGGTAAGTAAGTGATGCCCGAAACCGCCCACCAAACCAGACTGAATCTGGGAACCGAACCCAGGACCTCCAACTTTATAGTGCGACAGCGGACGCACTGCGCCACTGACATCGGCTGATTCAAAATTTGAGGAGCATCTAAAGTAGGCGTCTATCACGTATCTTTCATATAATTCTTTACTTTTTCACAAGGTTACTTTTCTATTTTGTTATAAGTTCCTTTTTCTGTTATTTGCTCTTTGTTAATCTAAAAATTTTGCATACTATATTATAAGCGACATATCAGCGTCGACTTAAGTTATTTGGCATGCTGTAGTTACCTCTAAATTGATCGTAGCACTTAAGGTTTTTAAAATGTTTATTTTTTTTGCATATAATTCTGTTGGTGGACGCTTTGAATAAATAAATTCGACATTTCCCTGGATATAAATGATGTATGCTTTATTATTACATCAACATCGACCTCAGTTTCGCAAACAGGAATGGTCAGGAATTGTAGATGTAAGAAACGTGTTATACTACTCTCGTGTGCGATGGGAACATTGGGATACCGTTACTGGGAAGCAGTAGAACCGGTCGCGTCTAATAAATAATAACATAGCGTTCTTGTTGGGTGCCGATACTGCAATAATATCCAGCGATATAAAGATAAAGATACTATTGAAAGATACGTGTAAGTAGGTACGCACGTTATGTAATGGATAAAAATGTATACGCATAAAATATTCCGAGGTCAAGTTTAACATTCAGCAGTAACTAGGTAGGTAGGTAGGTAGGTAGGTAGGTAGGTAGGTAGGTAGGTAGGTAGGTAGGTAGGTAGGTAGGTAGGTAGGTAGGTAGGTACGATTAACTTATTTCGAGTTTTTGTATAATTGATAACTTGTTTCAGTATTATGTAGGTTTTGACGACCTCAGTGGCGCAGCGTGTGCGCTGTCGCATTATAAAGTTGGAGGTCCTGGGTTCGATTCTGGTCTGGTGGGAGGCTTCGGCTGTGGGTAGTTACCACTCTACCGACAAATACGTGTCGCCAAGAAATTTAGCGTTCCGGCACGAAGTCGCGTAGTAACCAATTAGGAGTATGGGTTTACCAAACCCCTAACATATTAGTTCGCTACCATCTTAGACAGCATCATTACTTACCATCAGATGAGATTGCCGTCAAGGGCTAACTTATAGTAAATATAAAAAAGTGGATATATTATGTAGGTATTGCTTGATTATTTTACAGAACAAGTTCCTGTTTCTCCTGCAATCAAATAAAATCGTCACTTTTGACAGTTTTGGTACGGAAAAGTTGTGAAAGTTAAAATCGAAAGCCTATTTATTATATCAAAAAAAAAGCGATTTTTCAACTTTTAACGTCGCCTTTTTCTTAACAGCGGCGGCGGTGGGATAAGGGCAAGAAAAAAGAAAGGTTTCGTAAATAAATTTTTGCTCATCATCTTAATTTACGCCAGTATATATATTCCGGAAACAAAGGAACTAGATCAGATTAATATAGAAGTCATTTAAAAAACTGCTCAACCATTTGGGGGAAGCATTGGGACTTGTCTAGAGAACACCCGCTATCGAATGCAACGTAATAGAAAACGCTTATCGCCCGATAAATAGTGAAATAAACGAATATAAATCCTACATCGTTTTTGGGACTTACTCACTTTTAAGTTGAGGTTACGAATTCGATATTCGGAATCAGGGGCCAGAACTGATTAATATAGCAAAAAGTTTAATTAACGGGCAACTAGATAGTTAATAATACTAACCAAAAAGTACCTACTTTGCGATTCAGTTTCGTCAAGCTAGATGTACGGGTTTTCCAGAGCGCAGAGGCAATTACAAATTTCATTGTGATCGGCTACCTCATTAAATTTCCAAGCGTATCGTCGAGCAGCACTACCAGCTACTACCGGTCAGGCGACCAATGACGCGCGGATAAAATTGCGCGAAACCACCGCCGATACAATGACTCAACTTTCCTGAACGCATACGTAACAATTTAAGAAACCGTCGCGTTTATCGCTTGGCTTACGAGTACATCCGTTATAAATATTATATTAAACCTAAAAAAATAGTTTTACGCTCACTGAATTTATGATACTCTCCCTGAAATTGCGTAATGGGTAATAAACAATCGCGGAAGTAATCGGAAAGTTTGAGTGAGTTGTCAGTGACAAAGTTCGAGCCCTCAAGGGTACAATTATTATTTATTACACACAATGTAGGTACAAGAATAGAAACGTGACATCAACTGAAAACAAGAAAATTTTATATGTACAAAGGTTAGTGGAGTCTAGCTAATATGTTCATTAGTAGTCATTAAGAAATATATGAGTTTGTTGTGTGTTTGGTTGTATACCCACCGGTGTGTTGCTTCAACATTAGAGTAGGTGGGTACCAGGCGGATGCGTGAGCGCTGCACGCCGGTGGCGCGGGCGAGCTGAGGGAGAGGCGCTGGCAGAAGGCATTGCGTGCAGCAGCGTTGCGGCCGCACTCCACCGACCTACATTTTATGCGACGGCGAGCCCATTATTTACTAGTGGCGGCCGCACACGCATCGCTCGCCCTCGCAATTTCGCCACCCCTCCGCGATTTCTGAACGCTCGAATATCGAACACTATCATTTTCGTTACTGGCTCCCTAAATTAGGGGAAGAACCGCTCGACTACCTGCGAAAACACTGCAAAAAAAAATACACCAAACATGCACACAACAAAAATGCGACCTCTCGACGGGACCAGCTCTTGGGCCGTCGACGTAGGCGTCTGCATTTTGGTAACAAAACAAAATAGAAATGAGTCGCGTGCGAACGCGACGTAGGGATACGGGCGGCAGGTTGAGAGAGAGAGAGAGGTGGCAATAGGGCCGACGTAAACAAACCACGGTCGGGAGCTTCGACCGTACTCACCATTTCGGGGATCCTCGGATCCGAGCTGTCGGACGTTGTGGCCGCTGCGGCCCACGTAGTGAAGAGCGGGGATGTCGTCGGAATAATCAGCACAAGCACAGGCACTCAGGATGGTTCAAAGCACGCACTCGATAAATAAAAACATCGACCACGACACGTCCCGTCCTACACTACGTTCGCGGCCCGCGCCGATATGCAGTTTACGTCACCGCATCCCGCTCCCGACTGGCTGAACGCTGCGCGAGCGAGCGACGACCTCGCGCTGCAGCGTGCACCTCCGCCCCGCGCCCGCGCCCGCCGCGCCCTACCGCAGGGCCCCGAGCGGCCCTACCGCCCCACCCGCCCGCGGTCCTACGTCCGGTGACGGACTGCTGAATCACGACAGATTGTCCTATCGAGACATCTACACGACGCGCGACATCCTCTTTACATCAAATTACATGTTTTTACGCCTACCGAAACTTTGTCTTGTATACAAAGAAAGCAACAATCCGCTCGACATGTGCTATGTATTAAATATGTATTTAATATATAAATAATACCATTAGCCATCATATGACAAATTCAATCAATTTAATTTCCAAGACAGACTAATCCAGACACCGTCCAGTTCTTAGGAATGGAATATAAACCCTATAGCATTATCATTCATTTCATTATATGTATCATGTAATTGGGTATTGGTTCTTTTCCTACCCAAAAAAACGAAACCTTATGAAGAAGTATGCTTTCAAAGCTTAGGTAGATTTCATACTTATAATTATCGACAGGACACAAGAGTGTATATCAAATAGAATTTAACCTAAACCTAACTTCAAATAATGCGTAACTCAGCACCAATGAAGGCGTTTCAGTATTTTCTAGGTCATTTTAATTGACTTCATAATAATAATTGAATAATGATGGATTAACGCTTAACACTTCAATATCGCGTAAATAAAGCAAGTAAGGAAACGCGTACCAAGACGCCACAAGACAGTATTTTTTACCACCTTTCTGAGTTTAAATTAACGATTCTGCGGAACATGCAAAAAATATAACGTACAAAAACTATAATTGCTTATTTCACGGATAGGGTGTTAACTTTACGAAGCAAAATTTAGATTTGGGTGAACAAGAATAGACGTACCACGAAGAATAATTACTGTAATTTACCTGTATTGCAGTCGTAGACAGAAGCTATGCTAGTATATTAACTGTTTCATGTATCTACATTTCTAAAACTGTAATTGATCTGTATTACAGTCGTAGTAGACAGAAGCTATGCTAGTAGATTAACTGTTTCATTTATATACATTTCTAAAACTGTAATATATCTGTATTACAGTCGTAGTAGACAGAAGCTGTGCTAGTAGATTAACTGTTTCATGTATCTACATTTCTAAAACTGTAATTTATCTGTATTACAGTCGTAGACAGAAGCTATGCTAGTAGATTAACTGTTTCATGTATCTACATTTCTAAAACTGTAATTTTTCTGTATTACAGTCGTAGCCAGAAGCTATGCTAGTAGATTAACTGATTCAAGTATCTACATTTCTAAAACTGTAATTTATCTGTATTACAGTCGTAGACAGAAGCTATGCTAGTAGATTAACTGTCTCATGTATCTACATTTCTAAAACTGTAATTTATCTGTATTACAGTCATAGACAGAAGCTATGCTAGTAGATTAACTGTTTGATGTATCTATATCTCTAAAACTGTAATATATCTGTATTACAGTCGTAGCCTGTAGATGTGCTAGTAGATTTACTGTTTCATGTATCTACATTTCTACAACTGTAATTTATCTGTATTACAGTCGTAGCCAGAAGCTATGCTCTGTTTCATGTATCTATATCTCTAAAACTGTAATATATCTGTATTACAGTCTTAGCCTGTAGCTGTGCTAGTAGATTTACTGTTTCATGTATCTAAATTTCTACAACTGTAATTTATCTGTATTACAGTCGTAGACAAAAGCTATGCTAGTAGATTAACTGTTTCATATATCTATATCTCTAAAACTGTAATATATCTGTATTACAGTCGCAGCCTGTAGCTGTGCTAGTAGATTAACTGTTTCATGTTTCTACATCTCTAAAACTCATTGTTCCTGAGATGAATAAACGACAAACTCAACTAGTCTCAGTGATTTCAAATGTGAGCCCATGCTACTGTAAACTTCATTACGCAGAAAAAGTTATAATAAATCGAGAAGTAAGTAACCGCCGATAACTTATATTGAAAATTATCATGGAATACTGATGCATCAGCGACGGCCCATTCATTACGCAGAAATGTTTCCATAGGTAACATTTACTTCGTGTACTTATACGTCATTTAGCTTGCCGTATTATTTAGTTAGATCTGTGCTTTATGGTATAGACAAGTTTGCACTCTTTCTTAGTAAAAAAACCTTTATACAGTTGTATAGATTCGCTTTTCTCTGGAGTAAATAGATTACATCCTATACGTTTTTGAAGGAAACCTTGGTTAACTAGTGTCACTCAGTAGTTTTCCTTTATAGTAAAAATGTTGGTCCAATTTTAGACAAAAACGAATGCATTTATTTTACGGACTTCTAAATTTCATTTTATTTATTTGTCTCCACCAATTCATGTTATGAGCCTTGATCGCAAAACAGGACATACAAAAACGATAGCACTAATTTAAGAGCTTTCAAATCTTTTGCGATATGATGTCTTTATAATGTATGGCTCAAAATTTCTTCGGGCAGAGCTTCTTTCCGAAGCTAGCCAAACAGCCCGGTTACGCTGTCGCAACCAATAGGGTTAGTTAGCACAGCTAATAGTCACTCCGAAAAAAAAATTATAAGCAAAAGCTCATAGAAAAGTCCTTTTACGAAATTAAAGATTATATAAAAAAAGGTGTGAATTGCTCTAACACAGCTAATTATAATTTATTATTGATTATATGAGATGATAAAAAAAAACCGGCTAAGTTTGTTGTGGGATCTTTAATAGACCTGGGCGCGATTTGAACCCTCTTTAGCTTTAGTTTAAAGTTGGCGAGTGAAATTATCACCATCGCTACACGAATAAAAATAATGGCAAATGTGATATGAAATGTGATTTTCATACAGGCCACAGACCTAATCTCTTATAGGAGTGAGCTGCAGAGATCTTAAACTGTAGGCTGATGCAATGAGGCATCTTAGCAATTATATCACAAGAAATTGATTACTATCAACAAGAAGTACACGACGTCGATTTCCTAACTAAGGGCTGGGACTTTTGTATGCCTGAAGATCGTAATGGAAAAATCAATACGGTTTTCTATGAAGAACTAATAATGTTTGGAATAACTCTCAAATCGAAACCCCAAGTTAGTGACCAATCGTGATAACCAAACCAACGATGCACTCAGTATATTTGTCAGTTGTTAAAATACAGTTTATTTGTAAGGAAACACTTGAAATTACAACAAACGAAAATAAACGTATATTAAATTAAGATCTATTTTCTTTTTCAAGTTTTCTATAAAAGAAACATTCAAACTGCTTTAGCTTCCCTAGCACCGATTTTATAGTTTCAGAGAATGCATTTTTTTGAACTATATTATTGTGTTATATGTGATAGTTTAAGCCAACGGAAACTCTATATGACAAACACTGTTTCTCTAAAAACTATTGTTCATGATTAATCTACAAATCAACGAAGAAGAAGAACCCCAAAATTTACATATTTCAATGACATGCCACATCATTAGAATAATTGAGAAAAAGCTTGTACAATTCAAACTACGGTGAAAAATGTTAATGTTGGAATAACTAATTGGGATGAGTCAAATAATATTAGTTATAATGTTATATTTGAAACTCAATCTTAAAATGTAAGTTTTTTTTAAATAATTATATTATAATAATAGTACTCAAATCCACAGCTTTGATAGCCCGGTAGTTAGGACATCCACTTCCTAGTCAGAGGTCGGAGTTCGATCCCGGGCACGCACCTCTAACTTATCGGAGTTATGAGCATTTTCAAACATTTAAAGTATCACTTGCGGCAACAGTGAAAACATCGTGAAGAAACCTGCATGCCTGAGTGTTCTCCATAATATTCTCAAAGGCGTGTGAAGTTTATTAATGAATAAGAATGGTTTCCATTTCATCAAATATTCAATGTAAAAAACTAAATTTGCCAGAAAACCTATGTCCGTAAGTTCCAAAACTAAACAGTTTTCGGAACTTGTGCTATTAATAGCAAATAGAATCTTCGGAGCTTATACATCTAAAATCTGATAGTGCTTTAAAAACTATGGAATCTTACTGAACTATTCTAACACTCAATAAATATTAAGGGTAATTTACTAAATCCACCAGAACAGCTTGGACTTCTGCAAACTTAGGTCTGCTTTTATCCAATACCTAGATTTATATTGTATGAAGATTTTCTTTGAACATTATCTTGAATCATTTATCATGATTTCTCTGGATAAGTTCATTATAAAGTTCGAATCAAGATTACAAAAGACAAGGCAAAAACAAACCAATCACGAGCCTATAATAAACTCGTATCTTTAAGCTTAACTTAGATTCTAAATGCCGAAGTCTATATCTAAGAAATAGTGCTATTCTTTGCCACAAGAAACTTTGAATGACAACATTACTCATAAACCTTTTACCGATCAGTTTAGAAATTTTTTAAAGTTTTAGTACAACAGACAAGGCATTCATTGGGTATTTCATTGCGAAAAGTAGATTAGTGATATTATCCATATTATCCATCCATATAAAATCCATTGAAAAAAATCAAAAGTAACCCTGTTTAGTCTGTTAGCTCTTAACGGCCAAACTACTGAATTTATCAAATAAAATATGAAAGAAATAGATTTTATTCTCCGGAGGAACCTCTAGCCATATAAATGAAGTTTTCTTAAAAAATCGAAACATTCGCAGGCGAAGTCGGGAAACCTAGCATTAATATTTTAAGGCGGGTTATATATAAAGCGGCCGTATAGGCTATTAGCGATTCTTAATATCCTGGGCCTACATGAATACTCTTGCTGCCATCTAGTGACAACTTTCTGAAATAGGTGAATCATTAGTTCTGCTGCATAAATTTTACCTGATATGCCTACCTAGCCTTGTATCAAAGTAATATCGTAAAAGTAATATAGTATAGTATTTATTATAATTTTAAAGACCATAATTAGTTGTTTTAAAGTTATTTATTTTTCATAAGAGATTAGGTGTAGCCCTCCCTGCTAACAATACTAGAGCCATCTAGTGACAAATATATAAACTAAAGTCAGTAATGGTTCTTGTTTGCGTCCATATTTTATGAACTCGTTTAGGTCTACTTTATTTGGGGATCAGAGTAAACCGAACGACAAATTGCGAGAGTGTGCATGCATTCAAGCTGTTTTCCGAAATATAATTTAATTAAATTTTTGTTCTAATCAAACAGAATTGTTTTTATTATACAAGAGCCTCCTAGCTGTGATAGCCTAATGGTTGGGACGTGCGAGTCCTGCGTGCGAGTCGAACCCCCGACCTATCAGAGGTCGGGGGTTCGATCCCGAGCACGAATCTCTAACTTTTCGGTTATGTGAGTTTTTAAGCAATTAAAATATCACTTGCTTCAACAGTGAAGGAAATCATTGTGAGGAAACCTGCATGCCTAAGAGTTCTCCATGATGTTCTTAAAGGTGTGTAAATCTGCCATTCTGCACATGCCAGAGTGGTGGAAAATGGCCAAACATTTCTCATATTGAAAGGCGACCTGTGCTCTGTAGAGAGCCGGCAATGGGTTGATCATGATGATAGTATACAATGTATTATTTTCAGCTTCAAAATACTTTGTGGATGGGCAAATACCATAGTACCCTGTATAATAAGTTTGTAGTGGGCTTTTTAAACTGGGCGCGTTTGGAACCCTCCTTGCTTTAGTTTTAAGTGTATGCATGTAGTTAGCAGCATGTTCTCACTGCCATGTAAAAAATTATATGTATTTAAAGGCCAATTAAAGGACAATTCTTATAAATATTATTTTGAATTTCATTACATAATCTTTATTGAAATCTATCGCTTAGCAAATATTGCCCTAACTGTTAAATAACAACATTTGTTTCTAGCGGATATTTTTCCAGAATTTATTTAATCTCTTAAGCATAGAATAAAGTTAAATGCACATCTAAAAAAATGTAAAGTATCCAAGTATCTAGTGGATCAAAACCAGTTCAATCAACAAATCTGTTTATTGCAAATTTGTCACATTGGGTTGTCAGTGGTCTCTGTTATCATTTCTAACATTCGGTAATATAGATTATCAGCTCCACAAAATTGGAAGCAGCTAAAAATTGTGGCCATGGCCAGTTGGTGGACTATGGCCAAACCCTTCTCATATTGAGAGAAGACCCGTGCTCTGTAGTGAGCCGAGAATGGGTTGATCATGATGATGAATCTTATATGAGGGAGAAATATGCCCAATGGTAGCATATTAACAGCCTGTTTAAATATGATCATAAAATAGGTCTGACTAAACTCCAATATTAAAAAAAAAACATACCAGTCAAAAGCATTGTAGTGGTAGTAGCAAAGACCGAGCCCATACAAGAATAGTGGATCTTTCCAGTTGTCTTGCTCCAGTGCATAGAATTTTTGATATGCTGACATTGCTGTTAGAGAAAATTATTTATTATTTGGGATAGCAAATAATATGAACCAAATTTTTTTTTGCCTGTGTTCTTTAACTGTGGTTAGTTTGTAACCTTCATAACTTTAGTTGTTTAGGAAACAAGATAATTGTGCTATGTTTAGTTATGTACTCACAGTAATGCAACAAATAATGTATGAATGGTACCTGTTTCATTCTCATTACCTGACAGGCCATTGAATAGTTAAATTCATCAACAAAACAAAATTCATTTTGAAATAAAGGTAGAGGCTCGCTTAATAAATACTTTTGAAATGTCATGTCAGATATTTTAGTCTAACTAGTATTTTTAGTGCGGCTACCACCAGTTTGAAAGGTTTATAATATTAAGAAACTAGCAAGAGTTACTTTTACAACTTCATTTTATAATTTTATTTTTATCTTGTCAGAGATAAGAGAAGCATAATGAACAGGTCATCAAGAAAATTCATCAATTGTTACACAACTAGTAAATAGTAAATGTGGTTTAAAACATTCTTTAAAGCTTTGCATCGGCAGCTTCAATCTTATTCAAATATATTATAGAAGCATTATATTGGTTTTGACCATTCTTGGCAGGTTTCATAGACAAAGCTATTTGGACAGGATGTAATGTTATGCTGATAAGGTTTTAATATATACATTTAAATATATATCATAATAATGAATTATGTATACATACACATATATACAGTACAATTTAGAGTTTATACTTTAAAGAAATAACTGTAAATTATTCATGAAATAAAAAAATCTGTGAAAACTGTGTTTATTAATAATACAGCTAAGTTTTTTTGGACTTATTCTTATACAAGGGTGAGTTTAGAACCATTGTGGCTTTAGTTTTAAGTTGACAATGTAGTTATACGAGATACTCGTACATCAAAACAGCTTTTAAAAGATTAATTGGATAAAGTTCATGATTGTTTGATTGATATGGCAATAGAAAATGATTAAGGTTAATAAATAATGAAATTGAATCAGTATATCAGCCCACACATACTTCTTACTTTTACATTACTTGAAAGAAATCAGAAATTATAATTATTTCAATATATCTAGTATCTCTGACATTTTGAAAAAGTAGCTGCTTAGCCAAGTAAGGGGTTCTTGAATACTACTAGTATGTATGTATATATATATCTTGTTTGAAATAGCTCTCAAATATTAACCTTTAGCATAATCTTCAAGCAATAAATGAAAGTGTCCCAGCTTGCAGTATGTCTTAGGGTCAATACATATATCTCTTCGAGCCCCAGGGGAACAAGCCCTTTCCTCTTCCTGTTAAAAGCAGAGAAACATTATTGAATTTTAATAATTCTTATGATCTGTATTGTCAGAACTAATTCATATACATACATAATAAAATAATAATAATATAACTCTTTATTACACACAAGACAAAGCATACAACAGCAAAAATAAAATAAAAAAACATAAAAATAGTGTATGGGTGGCCTTATCACTGCAAGTGTTCTTTTCCAGGCAACCGCTATATGCAGGAAACATTTAACAATATTTTTAATAACTTTATACATGTAGTATTAAGTTATTAAAAATTAAAGTTATTATTATTCTTTTTAGTTTTATTATTGTGCAGTTGAATATTATTATTAGTGTTATTTGTTTATAGCAAAAGTAAAGTCTGTAAAGATAAGAATTAAGTAGTGAAATAAATAAATTATTTAATTTGTCTGAATTAGTGACAGAGTGTCACTAATTCAGACAAAGCAAGCAGAAGCAGTGGCAGAGTGGTAAATATTATAGGCACCCGGCCAAGTTTTTTTTCAATTGTACTATTATAGAAAAACACACCTTGACTTGAACCAGCATGCCTTCCAAATACTTAACAGCTTTAAGAACCAGTGCTCGTGTTCTACCATGTTCACTGCCACGAAGTTTCAGAAAACCAAATTGACGACTGTAACAAAATGACACTAATATTTTAATTATCTTTTACTTACAGCTTATTATGATATACACTCATCATCTTTATCATTATAGCATGACTGTGCCAGCCTTAGGGCTAGGCTTAGGCCTTACATTAGGCTTATAGGCTAGTTCCTCTTTCACAGGAAAATACCCAAATCACATTAGAGCAGATTGAAGCCACTCAATCTGCTGCTGCAAAATGTGGTAGGTTTGCTTTAACAATCATTATCAAATTATGTTGGTAATGAATAACTAGGACATGCATTTTTTATTTGTTGTCTGAGAGAAATGTGTTCTCCTACTAACTTTAGCTCTAGGTAGAAACTGTGAAAACAATGTTTGACAGCTAGATTTTGTTATCTTCTTTTTCTACCCTTTATCCTACACAATTTAGATTAATACATTTTATTTTACACTGTTATCAGCCATCACCTCAATATTGGCTCCTAGTACATCAGTGTTAATATAGATATCAAAATAAGTTAAAAACCAATAAATATATGCTTTTACTAATAGGAAAATGAAGAGCTTAGACCCACCCACCAAGTTTCTGTGATGCTTTTCGGTGGGTAGACTAATCATGCGATTCATCCACTGTATTATTAATTAGGCAACAGAATTCCAATTTGATTACAACACACTAAAAGTATAACTTAACAATCATTTAGAGTTATGACCGTTCATGTAAGATGTTCTTTTAAGCCATATATTGTCTGCTTTCGGCCGGGTGAACACTAATACTTTAAAAGGTATAGGGAGGATACGGGATTTAAAATAACTGAAATGCTGACACTTTTTGATTCTATTTAAATAGGTAAATAACCACTTCCCATTTTCAGTGATATTTAATATATTAGATAATAAATGCAACATTTAGTAATCATAAAAGTTTGTTTGACTTCAAATACCTGTCAAGTTCTGATAAAACTTGTAACTCTTGAGAGGTTAGATGCAACTCTTCTTTTTCGTCCATTTTCAATGGAATTCTTAAGATTTATCTAATTTTCCACTATATAATATGTTTATTTAGATTAACAAGAAATCACTTTTATAACATTTTACTTTGTAATTTGTCTCCAAATTTATTAATTCAAAGAAATCGTAATAATAACCACAAATCACAATAACCATAGAGCAGGACATTTTTGTTTATTAAAGAGCTCTGGGTTCCCTTTCTTGAGAATCTAACCATAAGAAGACAACATAAAAATAGATTTTTTTTAAACCAAGTAGATTTTTTGAAACTTCAAACATAAAAATGCCTACGTACTCTTTTATCTAGATTAGGTCAGTATAAAACTTTTATCCCCTTTATAGTCAGTTCATTTAGTTAAAGTCACCTTACATTTCAAATTAACCTTGAAATCTACCTGACAACTAGTCAGACAAGTCACATAATACGTAGGTATATGCAATTAAATTTAATAGCATCTTATTGATGTAGGTATTGGTTAGCTATCCAGATAATTCCTTTACAAACTGCAATATTACCGCCATTCTATTACGCACACTTAAGTGACATATTAGTGACGATGCATTCACTTCAATAAATCAATTACGATTATTATTAAATTTATCGAAATACGTTTGCATGCAATGCATATTTTTTAAATTATAACTTTGAAATTCCCACAGGAGTCATTTATTTTCTTATGCTAAAAAGCATCCTCCGTTTATCTGTAGAATTTAAGCTACACTCTATTTTGTTAAAATTAGATGTGCCGTTGTTTAGCAAAAAATATATACTGGATTCCTGTGGAAACAGTTCTCGAGTACTCTCTCACAGTTTAAATCTTATATAAAATGCCTCAAGGAGGCAAACTTTCCCGAAACCAAAATTTCATGAATACATAGCTATATTATATAGGTATGGACAAAAGCAGAGGCAAACGTAGTTTACTTTGTCTAACGTAGTAGATATAAAGACATACAATCTAACAATCTATCTACGGAGTTCCATAATTCTATGAATGATTTTGTTTAATGAAAAATATTTTAATGAAAATATGTTTTTTTTTTCGTTGGCGTTTTCTCGTTTTCTAAAGGCTCAACACTATTTAATGCCTGTGTCAATTTGACATTAGCAAATGATTTATGACACTCGGTTCACTTTGGCATTTACATTTTCCAATCGTAATTTTCTTTTCAGTCTCGAGTCTAGACTTCAGTTTCATTCGTTTTCTTTCCGCCTGAAAAGTGAAAACTGTATGTTAATTGAGAATTTTGTGCATTGATGCTAATATAATATCAAGTTCTATTTCCTTCAATTCTGATAAAGTTTTCGATATATACTAATGAGAATAACTTTTGGCCCAGTGGAACTATAACATCTTCAAAATGAGCTACAGAGATACTGTAAGTTAACCATTTTGTTATCTATTATTTCTTTCATGTTATTAGTGGCTTTGGATCAATACTACCATTGCAACATAAAATTTGTTTCGAATCAGTCAAAAATATAAATAGAATTTAATGGCCTAGTCCTATTTTTGAATCGTATAGTTAGTCACGTCAAGGTCGACGCTGTTCATTTATGACTCGTATCGTTTACCTTAGTCTGAGACGTAATATAATATGGGTATTGAGTATAGCTACTCATTTGTAGTCTAAGCCTTTACTTATGTAGCTATGACACTGAGTATTACAAGATTAGCATAATGCTTTGTGTTGGAGCTCCTAAGCGCCAAATGAAAAACTTATGAAAATAAATAATATTAGTTAGTAGTAATGTTTTAAATGTTTCTATTTTATATTAATATACTGTCAGTATATATAATATCCAGATGGCATTTATATTTTTGTTAGTGATAGTGATGATTTTAATAGTTGATCTTCTCGGATGTCATAGCGTTTGTCTACTAATATTACCTGCCTCACTCTAATTAGTTTGTCAACTGTTCCCCTCCAAGGGGAGGGAAACAGTTGCTTTGTGAGATTTTTCTGAAAGCCATATTTCTAATATTTTTTTAGATTTTAATACCATCATACGTTTTCTGGCTTAAGAGATAACCAACTGGGGCCATATTATCTCATAAGAATACCAAAATATAAACTCTAAAAGTAGGTTTTAGTTTATGGTACTTTGAGAATAGCAATGCACATGGATACTACAAATGGGCCAGTACCTTCACTGATGCAGTAGTGCATTCCAACAATAAACTAAAATATTTTTATTTATATTACACATTTTTTTTATCAATTTTTATTTAAAGCAGGCTGGAACTTATGTATCTAACTTTGATGGTATAAAGAGATAACTTAAGTATTATAGATCCTTTAACACTAGCAAGTTGGCGTCCTTTGGCATACCTACAGTAACAGCTTGGCTGCAACAACCCAGCTAGAGCTAATTTTACAGCTATAGTTCTAATATATGTATATATTACAGTTAATGTCTTGGGTCATCAATAATACTTTGAACGGAGACAAAAGAACTATTAAAACTGTGATTACTAACTTATTCTTAAGTCTAGTAGTGTGTACAAGGTTCTACCATTTAGATAATTAATAATTATTGATTTCTTTTATAATAATAATGTGATTGATGTTTACTTGGGCACACTGTAAGACATCAAAGTAGACTTTGTGAACATTTTTTTAAAGTTGTTGTTACCACCAGGTTTCATTATCTATGATTGTTATGTCAACCCAAAAGTTATATGCTTTGTAAATACAACTAATGTCTGTTATATTGGCAGTACTCACTCTACCCGAGGTCTCATTCATACAGTGCGGCTAACGAACAGCGTGTAGGATCCCACTTGAGAACATTAATGGTATTTATTATAAACACAAAGTTTTAGATCACTACACTTTTATAGTAAGAGGCAGCCAGTCAAATTTTTTAAGAAAATTCTCTATTATAACTACCAATGAAAGTTAAATATCAATTGGAAAATTTATAATATTTATCATATTATAATATGGAGAGTAAATTTAGTCTTTCTGCCTGTTTTCTGTACTTACATTGCTTCATTAACAAATTGTGCACAAAATCATTCCTGAATTATAGATATTTCTCTATATTTTGCCTAGTGGGAGGCTTCGGCCGTGGCTGGTTACCACCCTACCGACAAAGACGTGTCGCCAAGCGATTTAGCGTTCCGGCACGATGTCGTGTAGAAACCAATTAGGAGTATGAGTTTACCATACCCCTAACAGGTTAGCCCGCTAACATCTTAGACCGCATCATTACTTACCATCAGGTGAGATGCAGTCAAGGGCTAACTTGAGGTGAAATAAAAAAAAAATATATATTAATATTTAATACACAGTCTGTTTATTTCATTGTATTGATAGCAGTAAAACTTTCACAGGTCACAAGAATAAGGCCTTAAAGTAACATTAAAATACTCTAACTTTCATTAAAATTGATCTGTTTCAACTTTCAAGCAGTCATAAAATATTGTATTTTATTGTATATAGATACAATAGCATGAAGAAAATCCATAGCCTAAATATTTATAGTCATTATAAAGTTTGCAATCAGAAAATTGATAAGTAATTCACAAGCATGTCTAAACTGTATTATAATATTTTTTAAAGTATTTAATGCAATTTCACTGAGTATATTATGGTTAATTAACCTTAAAACCTGTAGGAAAATAGAGAAGTTGTTCAAATTCATAAAATGTGTTGATATTAATTATTAGATTAGAAGCTGTGATAGCCTAGTGGTTAGGGCGTCAGCCTCCTAATCAGAGGTTGGCGGTTCGAATCTGGGCACGCACCTCATACTTAACTTTTCAAAGTCATGTGCGTTTTTTAAGCAATTAAAATATCACTTGCTTCAACGGTGAAGGAAAACATCGTGAGGAAACCTGCACGCCTGAGAGTTCTCCATAATGTCTCAAAGGCGTGTGAATGTGTGTCTGCCAATCCGCACATGGCCAGCGTGGTGGACTATGGCCAAACCCTTCTCATATTGAGAGGAGACCCATGCTCTGTAGTGAGCCGGTAATGGGTTGTTTATGATGATGATGATGATGATTAATTATTATACATACATATTTAAGTGAGCTTGTAAACTTCTGAACTCAATCAATGTATGTGTGCTCATAAATAACGTTGTTAGGTATTCTTATCAGGACCTATCATTAGACTTGTTTTAAATGTTTATTATATGCTCATTATTAATGTGGCAATAATACCAATAACATACTATTTTATAATGACTTTTGATGCTCCTATAATATGTCTATATTTTCTTTCTTCTTCTGAAAAGATAAGGACTAAAATTATTTCAGATAGTGATGAATTGAACAATGCAATACTTAATAGACTGAAATCTTAACCTGAAACAATATTAAATTCATCTCATCAAATAGATTATTGTTTGTTGAAAATTATATATTTTGTACACACACACCTCCATTACAGTTTTCAATTTTATATAGTTTGATAAGTGTAGTTGAATGTCTTTATAATGTCATACAATAAAAACACATACAGATGGCAACATACTGCTATGAGACTATCTGATATGTGAACATTGTTGTGTTTTTCTGTGTGTTTTGAGATCACCTAACCGTAATGGGTCAGTTTTTGTGTGGTTGTGTTTCAAAAAAGTGTCATGTGCAGAGTTACGGATCAACACCGTCGTCGCTGTTGAATTCGCTATCGTCGTTTCGGTCGCGACCCTACACTGGAGTGAGCAGCCTGGGCGTTGGTGCCACGTACAGCCCCACACCTGATGTGAACGAAGTTTATCCTGGACTATTTGTTGGTGATGCGTAAGTTGTTGTCAATAAATAGAGTTCATATAACATTTTTGACGACCCCCGTGGCGCAGTGCTTGCGCTGTCGCATTATAAAGTTGGAGGTCTTGGGTTCGATTCCCGGCTCGAGTTTAGTCTCGTGGGAGGCTTCGGCCGTGGCTAGTTACCACCCTACAGATAAAATCGTGTTGCCAAGCGATTTAGCGTACCGGCACGATGTCACCACTGGTGCGATGCCGACTGATCCCATCCTCACAATTCGTTTCTACACGGCCAGCATCATACCGAAACGTTAAATGCCATAGCGGTATGTCAGTAGGGGTGGTATATCTGCGGCCGAAGCTCCCCAGACTTGAGCTGGGAATCAAACCCGGGACCTCTCGTGATCGCGATTTTTAATAAACATTCTTACCAACGGAGAGACTATGAACTAAACAACATGGTGAATCTACCTGTTATCGCCTCTTAGCACTATAAGACCGACTCTACGCAGGAGTCCTAAAATAAACTACCCATCGAATTGCATGTTTTTTTTTCTATAGGGTCGCAGCAAAAGACAAGACATTCCTTCGTAGGATGGGCATAAACTACGTCCTGAACACGGCAGAAGGCAAGCGGTACACGCAAGTTGACACCGACCACATGTACTACAGAGACTGCCCCGGATTACACTACAAAGGCTTCCAGCTGATGGATCTTCCGTCTACCGATATATCAAAGTACTTCCACATCGCTGCCAACTTTATCGATGAGGGCATTTCGAGAGGAAGTAAGTATTAATTTGTTTGTTGTAGTTTGGAACAATCTCAGATTCCATCCGACGGACACGAATTATTTATCACAAGCACTGCGGTGATGAAAACTTCAGACTAAAATCAGCAGACTATTAACGCCACACTTCTGGGCACAGGAATTTAGAGGCACCGGATGCCTGTTTAGATATTACGTCGGTATGTGTTACAATTCTTTCCAAAAATCGATTTTCGATGTCAAGGTCTTTAACATAACCGAAACCCTTCTACATAACCGAAGCGGTGATGGCCTAGTGGTTAGGGCGTCAGCCTCCTAATCAGAGGTCGGCGGTTCGATACGCACCTCTAACTTTTCGGAGTTATGTGCGTTTAAAAAAAATTAAATATCACTTGCTTCAACGGTGAAGAAAAACATCGTGAGGAAACCTGCACGCCTGAGAGTTCTCCATAATGTTCTCAAAGGCGTGTGAAGTCTGCCAATCCGCACACGGCCAGCGTGGTGGACTATGGCCAAACTCTTCTCATATCGAGAGGGGACCTGTTGTTCACGATGAACTTATATTAAAATATAAAAGACTCGTCGAAGTACTGTTGATCGCTGGTATGTTTTAAACCTTCTGCCTAACAGGATTTTCTCATAAGAATTAAATTGTGTTACATATATCATCGTGTAACATGTGACATGTGTTTATAGCATGCATAGAAACAGTTTCAAGTTACAGTGAAAACAATATAATTTTATTTTCAGGTCGTGTGCTTGTGCACTGTATGATGGGGGTATCCCGATCAGCCACTTGCGCAATCGCGTTCCTCATGATCAAACGTGGGATGTCCTTGACAGAGGCTCTCGCTTTAGTCCGTTCTCGGCGGGACATCCATCCCAATGATGGCTTCATCCGCCAATTGCAGGACCTCGACAGGGAGCTGCGCCTCTCTCGGGTGCGCTGACATCGAACCCCCTTCCCGCCTGTCTATAGTCTGTCCTTCGATATTGGTAATCCACCTTTGCGCGTACGGAGCCTCGATCGAGCTTATACTAGTCGCTATTGAATGTTGAACCCAGAATATATACCGCACAGACTAAAAGAAAAAGTTTAAATGAAACAGACATTGCACATTATATATACATTTTCAGCGTGTCTTCATAGTGTGAGATTTGAAGTCAACAAAATCTACCCATTTTATATTTAAAAAAAAGACTTATGTAAACTTAACGTAAAACGTTTGTAATTAGGAAACGTACTCAGAAGCAAACCGTAAGAGCTATGGAATTGTATAGAATATCTACACACATTGCATAAATAGTTCTTGAACAAGCCGATAACCAACGCTTGCACAGTAAAATTCTATATGCGTGGCATACGAAATTGAATCTATACAGGCATGCGTAAATTCGTAGCTGTCGACAGATTTCGCCCATACTTTTCTTTTAGTCTGTGATCATTCATAACAACGATTTCGAGACCAAAAATGGGACATACTAATATATTTTTCTTAAACGATTTTCTATCTCTCAATCTTGGTTGTAAGTATAATATTGATAAATCTTCCACTGTTGTTGTGAGAAAAACGAATATTATATTTAGTAGTCAGTTTAAAAGAAATTTTGTACAGGATGTCACAGTATTTTTCACCATTTAAACTCAAAATGTTTTGTATGAAATACTTTTGTTTCAGAATGTAAAAAATTAAATAAGCTGAAAAAGACATCCTGATTAATAATTACCAAAGTATATTCTCGTGTGCCATTTTATTTTCTATATAATGGAAAAGCTATTATTTTTGTATGTTTTTATTTAAATTACATTCTTAAGCTGTAAATTTCATTTAAGGCTTAATTTACCTTACAGTTTACAAAATGATTGGCAATTTAACTATATAGTACAACTCTTTAGCCTTAACACTAAAAGACACTTCAGATACAAACAAATAATTCGGTTAAGAGAGGCATTGTTGCAAACAAGATAAATCTATTTATTAGAACATACTATATTTTTAGTGAACTTATAAATTATAACTATATAATACTATTTTCATGAACACCCACATTAATAATGGGTGATACTTAGTGGTGCATCTCTGAAATTTTCAAAAGGGCAAAGCCTTTTCTTCATATACCATTCAAGTTAATTAAATAAGAAATGTATTGTTATAGTGCATAAGTAGATTTAAAATTAATATTTGGTAACATAGTTCTTGTATAAATATTGTTTTTAATAATTTATGTTAGTCATCCACCAATGATTGCTGTAAAGCTCTTCATTAATAAGTTTTATTTACCAAGACTTGCACCAGGGTACATTTTGTTTGCAGAAGTATTAAGATTAAGGGGTTAAAATCTATTTATGATTATGTTAAAGCTTTTGTTTTTTTTGAGTAGGCATTTATAAAAGTGTATAGCGATTGTACTATTGGGCAACACTTCCATTTTTTTAATTATTTAAAACCTTTAGACATAGTTCAAACAAGCAATAAAAGAATGAATTAAACTGACGTATGAGATGTATACAATCAATCAGTTGCACTATCCCTACTAGATCCAAAACTGCTGCAATGAATGAACACTTAGATAACTTCATTTAAAATATTGAAACATCTACAGCATATGTAAAAAATGCTGTGTGTGTGACTACAGTTATCCACTTCGATTTTCCATTGTGTTTTCATTTGTGTATTCATTGGTCCCAAGAATAAAGAGCCTAACAAGATTGTCAGTTAGGTCAAGTGTCAATAATTGTTATTATAGTTAAGGGCTGTGTTCGTTGCCAAGTTGTAATTTGGCTTCAGGAGTATCTTGTGCCATATTCTATTTTGATGTTGCGATTATTATTACATTCATTTATTGCAGTAATCACACATCACTTCTACATTACTTACGTTCTACATTTTCACCTGCATAATTGTTAGTCATAGTGTGATGTTATACCATATAATATTGCCTAATAAAAGAGCCATCGCAAGCATTAAGATTTGTCCATATCTGTATTATAGGGCTGGTTGTTCTTGGGATTAGCATGTTCAAACATACATAAAATCTGCTTTATTGTATATGTATCACATATTTTTTGTCATGAAGTATCAATTATCCCTGGTTATTTTCACAGAAATATAAGATTTCAGTTATTTGCTTTATTTTATTAAAGCTACCTTTTTAAAGAGATTCTGTTTATTTGAACATGTTTAGAAATCTTTATATGTAAGAAAAATTATATGAGTAATATTGTACTGGCAATGGTTGTACACATATATAATTTAAACTCTGGTTATGTATTTATATTAATATTCTTATCCTGGTTATACACTTCATATGTTAACCCTTAAATAAAAACTATGACCAGTTTCTATGGCCAGTGTAATATTTAAAATATATGAATATTAACAATTGTTGTATTTGTGTAGATATTTATATATAGGGTATCTTTCCATACTATATTATATTAAAACTAAAGAGTGGGACAATATACTAATTATTTAGAAAGAAATTTTATTTGGATAAGTATAAACTAGATGCAGAATACTTTCAAGCTAGTCAAAGGATTAAGCTTTAAGCTTTTACTTATAAAACAACTATAAAAGATTTGTTGATGTTGGTGGCTATTTTGCAAGACTTAGACAAGTACCAAAGGGAAAAAATGTGATATGGTAAATGTTGTTTAAATATCATCAATTTTCTTTTTTATTTATTTTTTGAAATATATTTTATTGTAACAAAAGATGCTCTCTATATTGTAGTTTTCATAGCTCTTAGCTTATTATTAGACAGATACTGATTGAGCAACTATTTGCAAGAAGATATTCTAAGCACCTTCCTAAGCAATGACCAGGACTTTTCATTGACCCACACAAATTTATTTTATCTGTACAAAAGAGTTTTCTTTTGCACTAACATGAATGAACTTTAATTGAACACACCGCAGAAATAAATATAAAAATTCAAATACAATAGAGTGTTAAGATAAAAGGTACAATTTGACAATACAAAAACATTACAATTTTGATTCATATGCGAGTTCCTGATCTCTATGTATAACACTAAAATGTTATGGTGACTTACCAACAGCCTACAAGCCTACAATACTAAAATTTTGCATACACTAAGTCAAAAATTATTTTTTTATATTTTGTTAATAAAGTGAAATAATGCATGTGCAATTTATTTTTGAGGCCTAGACACATATCTTTATGTAGTGTCCCTATTATTATCAGTAGGTTGCTCAGTTAGTATTTGGCTAATAAAGTTGTTGATATATTTAAGTTGCCTTAAATAGCGATGCTAGATTTGAATGTAATTCTAATATTATTCATTGGTTATTTTGTTATCTCTGTGATTCATATTTAGTAGTACATATTCTATTTAAATACAAATAAGCCCTGTTAACGAGTATTATAAAAAAAAACAGTTAAGATTTTAAATGATGTAACAATACAAATGATGATGTTATTATTATATTTTAGTCTGAGATTAGTTCAATCATACTTATTGTTAATGCTAAAATGTAAAAAAAATAATGTACTCATATTATTTATTGAAATTAAATTATATTGAATAACAAAATCTTTTATTACATTATTTTATATTTTTAGGGATTATCAGAATAAAAATTGCTGACCACAATTGTTTTGGTAACATTTTTTGTATTGATATAAACTATACCTATAAAAGAAATAGTAGTGACTGACATTTTAAAATATAGTCATAATTATTTTGAAAGTGCAATACAAATGTTTGAAAAACTAACCCTGCTGAGGTTGTAGACTGATTCTTAGGAACTGGGTACCTATACTACAAAGAGTGGGTAAGTCTTAGGCAAAATCAAATCCAATATCAGTGTGACATTGGTTAAACACTCTTTTTCATGACCTTATCCCACATTGTGGGGTCAGCGCAACACATCTTCAACTCCCTTCTATCACCTACCTAACCACACCTTATACACACACATCCTCTTTTACACAATTCATCTATCTCTTCTTTGGTCTTCCTCTACTCCATTGCCCTTCAGCATTCTTTTGGTGACATTACTTTCGTCCCTCTGCATTATATGACCATACCATGCTAGCCTATTATTTCTCATCTCTTTTGTCACTAGCGCTCTAAGACGCCCCCTTATATATCAAACGTATATATAATAATTATGAGGAACTTGCCAGCAAGTCATTAGGAACTCAAGATTAATAATGACTTAGTGTTACTGGTTCATATGTCCTAAAATTGGGATGTTAAAATAAAATAACTAAATATACACTGCAAACTAAAATACTTTATTTAACTTACAATACACATTCTATATTATTTTAAACTACAAGTAAGGTCTATTCATTTCTGTTTTCTTAGCTTTCTTATCTCTAGCCCGCGGGAACCATCTGTGTGTTGTTGTTAATGTAAGTGAAGCTAATTGCTGCCGCGCGATTTCAGGCTTCATATCCTTAAACACTCTCCTTACTTCGTTGTAATCGTTCATTCTCAAAACAGAATTGTCTTGTTTTACTTCTTCAGGTAAAGGTTTAGAAAACTCATAAGGAAATTCTTCTTCACGATGAAGCGCGACTATTGTAGATCCATCATCGGTTATAACAATTTTATTATAGCTTCGTGCTAATATATTTTTCGGATAACCGATTAAATGCCGTAACAAATAGGACATTTTTAATCCTTTGTATTTACTTATTTTGTTATTCAACGTTAACCTCAAAAATCATAGCTAAAAATCGCTCAAATAAAGTTGTCAATTTTACGGCATTTGCTTTTCGGCAGTGGGTTATAGATCTTTTATGTCAAGCTTTCAAAGTCAAATATAAAAAGATTGATAAGTGTAATAATAAGCGGTACGTATAGTATAGAGGAAGGAAAAAAATAACCAATAAAAATAAGAAATAATAAGTGTAAGGGAACATCTAGCGTGATACGTAACTAGGTTAGTATATTCATATCATCCTTATCCAAAACATTTTGGTGCACCAATGGTTGTAACAAATGATTGTTTATCTGTGTTTAAGAGCTAAATATGTCTATGGTTTCGTGATATGTCAACAGATTGACAATTACGAATACAAGAGGAACACCAAAACAATATATTCTATTATAATATTATTCAATAATCAATAAACTTTTTAATTGTTTCGATGGATTTCCCTGCGACACCATCAAACGCTTCAGATAGCAATGATTATTCAGGTCTCCCGCCATTACAGATCGACACGACGCAGGATAATAAGCGGCGAAGGTAAGCAATAACAAAATATCAGCTTTCCTTGTCGCAACTTAGGAATTTCTAATGAAAATAACAACATCTATGCCATTTTCAGTTCCTCGAGATCAATCAAACGAAGACGTTTTGATGATGAACTAGTAGAATACAGCCTAAGTTTGTCAGGTGCGTCCCTTGGAAAAAATGAGAAGCGGATGCGTACTCAGTCATATACCAGCCAATTGCCTGAGTTCCCGATACTTGGAAGTGCCCCAGCAACGCCAGCGCCCCCGGCTCCAGAGCGCAGACGGGCTTCTAGTAAAATATCGGGAAGTGTGGCCCGTAAATCTCGACGGAAGGGTCAACTGAGTCAGCTATCAACAAAGGACTTAGGAAGATGGAAGCCTACAGATGACCTTGCTTTGATATTGGGTGTACAACAGGTATGATAAATAAAAACTTTTCACTAACAGTTACTTTCCATTGTATCATATAGGTTTTCTCTAATCCTGGGGCCTCTTCCAAACTCTAACAAATGGTTTTTCAATTTATCTTACATAGATTTTATCATATTGCACAGAACCATTAGATTTGGATCTCACTATGCACTTAATCCAGGGCCACACTTGGTTGTTATTATTAATTCTGGTATAAATTATAGAATAGGGTAGGAACCTAAGCACATGGAAGCTTAGCTGCTGTGAAGTGTCTGTGGCATGTATTACTTTTAAGTAAAGTTATATGGGGACAATAGTAATCTTTAAATGTGATGTTGACAATATCTCATCAGTCCAATGTTTTGATAATGTGGAAAACTAACAGATGAAACAATACAAATATCATAGTAGATATATCAAAGTTGTATCCTTATTTCAGACAAATGATCTCCGTGTTGTCCACCGAGGAATTAAATTCTCGTGCAGATTCACAGTGGGCGAGCTTCAGTCACGCTGGTATGCACTACTGTACAATGCTGAAGTTTCCCGGGTGGCTATAGCTGCAATGCGCAACCTTCATCCTGATCTGATTGCTGCAGTCCAGCAACAGGCTCTATATTCTAATGCAGAGGAGGAATTACTTGGCACTTTATCCAGTGTAAGCATATTACCACAGTTAATTTTCATTTTTTTGTGCCAAAATCTTCATGGATACACACACACACCACATAGTGTGAAGTTAGACTATTACCAAGTAAAACCTGTTACACTAACTGCAGTTTAGTATA
This sequence comes from Lasiommata megera, assembly GCA_928268935.1. Classification (NCBI taxonomy): domain Eukaryota; kingdom Metazoa; phylum Arthropoda; class Insecta; order Lepidoptera; family Nymphalidae; genus Lasiommata; species Lasiommata megera. Next base: position 5,843,999 of record OV743308.1, on the reverse strand, counting down.
CAGATTTTAGAGACCTTTCTGACGGAAGGCTAGATGACATTTCCATACATCTTTAAAATGAATGTGGTACAATTGTTAATTTTTTTTTATACACTACAAGTTAGACCTTGACGGCAATCTCACCTGATGGTAAGTGATGATGATGTACTGGGCTAACCTGTTAGGGGTATGGTAAACCCACACTCCTAATTGGTTTCTACTCGACATCGTGCCGGAACGCTTAATCGCTTGGCGACACGTCTTTGTCGGTAGGGTGGTAACTAGCCACGGCCGAAGCTTCCCATCAGACCAGACTCGAGCTGGGAATCGAACCCAGGACCTCCAACTTTATAATGCGACAGCGCACGCACTGCGCCACGGAGGTGTTCATTTGCTATTTGATCATTATATATTTGTATAAAAAAGGTTTTTTAATAGATACAATAAATAAATTTAACTAAACAAGTGACTTACTAAAGAGTACGAGTTGAACAAAATTTCTTACTTAACTTTATTTTAATAAACATCTTATCACTCTATAAAATAGATGAGGCATTAAAAATATGTAAGTTTTTAAATAAGTACCACTAAATAAGGTGAGACTTGCTTAACAGAATTATAATTTTATTTGTATATTTTTTGAGGTGTATCAGACTTCAATATCTATAGCTTATATCTATTCAGTATTTAAGCATTTGTACAAAGACTTGTTAACTAAATTACTAAATTTATTTATTTATTTATTTATCAAAAGCATAATTACATTTTATAAGTGTGAAGCCCTGTCTCCAGCTGATCTTTTTTGTTTACTAACTAAAAAAGTTTACCTAATGAATTGCAATTTACCCTTAAACAACGGTACAGTAGTGTAGTACCTTAATAATTAAGGATTAAAAAACAATTTATATTTATAGTTACAGCTAAGATCACAGTCAGAGGCTATTGACTTGACTGATTAGTCATCCAATTTAAATTCCAAGCAATTTATAAATAAATATATTTTTTTGTTGCATTGTAACACATGCTCGGTACAGACGTTTTTTTTTTTAAGTATTGCAGATGTTAAAGTAATAATTAAGGACACCTAATTAAAAATATTTTGCATGTCTGTAAAGGCAAAACATGTTTGGTTTCATGTATTAAGCAAATAAATGATTTTATTATTATTATTACATAATATTTCAATCATTTTTTTTCCAGAATTCTCATCCAGCCCCAGAAAAATTCCAGGAATTGTTGGAACAGAATCCCCATGTGTTCTACCCCACCAGAACAGCCAAATCCCTTATGAGTCACTGGCAGTTAATGAAACAGTATCAGCTGCTACCAGACCAAACTGTACAGCCCTTACCCAAAGGTATCATAGACTTTATTATAATATACATATATAAAAAAATACATATTAAATATTAGCATGTACTTTTGATTACAACTCCTAGGTTGGATTCTGATTTCATAATTTGTTAGCAGAAAAACCCAATCTGGGTTTATCTGGTACGCTGCTTACTTTAAAATATAACCATGAACCTACTCTGAGGCTACTTTCAAAACCTCCGTGTAGCGCGTGTGCTGTTGCATTATAAAGTTGGAGGTCCTGGGTTCGATTCCCGGCTCGAGTCTGGTCTGGTGGGAGACTTGTTGACAACCGATTAAGCGTTCCGGCAAGGAGTAAGGGTTTGCCATAATCCTAGCAGATAAGCCCGCTCCCATCTTAGAACGCATCATCACTTATCATCAAGTGAGATGCCGTCTAGAGCTAACATATGGTTAAAATAAAAGGCTATACCTATTCAATCATAAAACCCCTTCCCAGTCATTTTGCAAAACAGTTTTAAACTGAAGATCTTTGCCATTTTGAATGAATAGTTTTGATAATCTTTATTGCACCAAAACTGGTAATAAATAATACACTAAACATTTCACAAATATCTGTTAACTATATTATAATCTTATATTATAATAGGAGGTTAAATGTACTTAATGCAAGCCACATACTATTATATAAAGCTACATCTCAAATTAGTTCATATGTTTCTCTCTTAGCCTAGTGGTTAGGACGTCTGCCTCCTAATTAGAGTTCGGTCGATCCCGGGCATGCACATGTAACACATGTTTCGGAGTTATGTGCGTTTTAAAGCAATTAAAACATTACTTGCTTCAACGAAGGAAGTCATCGTGTGGAAATCTGCATTCCTGATAGTTCTCCATAATGTTTTCATAGGCGTATGAAGTCTGCCAATCCGCAAATGGCCAGCGTGGTGGACTATGGCCAAACCCTTCTCATATTGAGAGGAGAGCCGTCCTCTGTAGTGAGCCGGCAATGGGTTGGTCAATCAATGAAATATTTAATGTAATTTATGGTTTGCTTTTTAGATCAAGGCGAAAACATAATGACATTCTCTGATGCTGAGGAAACAATGAATGATTCAGAATTGCCAGATTATAAAGAAGATGGTATTGATGTTGAAATGCATTTGGCTGACAGGTAAATAACAGAAGTTGTTCATATAATCAATACTAATTTTATTAATTCGCCAGGCTCTGAAAACCTCTGAATGTATTTCGAATTTTAAACCAACTGAAGTTCAAGGACTCTCAGACAAACACCTGATATATATGTTATTAGAGGAATTAATAAGTACCCGCATCACGTACAAGAGAGAAATCGCGTAAAATTGAAAATAAGTTAATAAATCCTTTTAAACGGGTATCTATAGTATAAAAAATATTATTTACACTTACTACTCACACCTGTGACTATTTAGTGATAAGACTAACCGTACTTTTTGTAACTGGCTCTTTTGTATTTGCATGTTATTTTTCTCCATGGTGTACATTAAAGGTTTATTAGTTCAAAGTGAATAATGCAACAACAATATTGTCGCCAACTCCTAGGGTAAAGAACGTTCCAGAATGTACCACCAGCCTAATGTTGAGAAATGATGAAGCCTGATAAGACTTTGTCAATGTTAGGAGAAAATAACATTATTGCGATATATGTAAAAGAGAGAGGATCTGACACATTAAACGCGAAACATTCTGATGTTTCGCGTGTGTATGTGTATATTTCAATTTCGAACGATTCTTTATTTTTATACACTACTAGTTAGCCATTGATGGCTATCTCACCTGGTGGTAAGTGATGATGCAGTCTAAGATGGTAACGGTCTTACCTGTTAGGGGTATGGTAAACCCACACTCCTAATTGGTTTCTATGCGAAGTCGTACCGAAGCGCAAAATCGCTTGGCGACACCTCTTTGTTGGTAGGGTGGTAACTAGCCACGGCCGGAGCCTCCCACCAGACTAGACTCGTGCCGGGAATCGAACCCAGGACCTCCAACTTTATAATGCGACAGCGCACGAACTGCGTCACGGAGGTCGTCAAATTCTTCCGATATCCAGATATCCAGATTTTTAAAGTGCTAAACGGTTCGATATAGTTAGCTATTTTTTTTTAAGTATGATCATCATGGGCATTTCAGTTTGGAATCGTATACAGTGACAACAGTATAAGAGTATTCATAGATATTATTGAGCCTTTTACGATACTGTAACACGTTCGTCATAATCAAGGTACCAGTTTCATGCTCAAGTGTTATTATTCCAAATCCAGAACCTGAGATCGTTACAATATACTTTTGTACAAGACTGTCTCAAATTAAGAATTTTCATTCTTTGTATAACAGAATAGAGAAGAAAGACATCCGTTTGCTAGAAAACTCGCTGTCCCGTTGGCAAGTGCTGGTCCAGTCGGTGGCTGGAGGCGGTGTGGAGCTGGACAAGAACACCCTTGCTGTTCTTCGAGGAAGACTCGTGCGATACCTCATGCGGTCCAGAGAGGTAGGTTCACACTAAATTAGGCCTTTTAAACTTTATACAAGGTGTCTCAAAAGAAAGTTCACATTTAAATCTTTTTTTAAAAGAAAAGTCTTAGCTTTATTGAAAAAATGTTTATTTTATATTGAAGTACACTGTTTGGGAATTTATTTTTTAAAAATAACATCGTCCAAATGTAAACCGTTGCGCTCTCGGCATTCATTTAGTCGGGCACTAAAATTGCCTATGACAGCTCGGCAGGTAGTCTCCGTGATGGCTGCCATTTCATGACGGATATTTTCTTTTAATTGTGCCAGGGAAGTCGGTTTATTAGCGTAAACTTTTGATTTGACATAACCCCACAGGAAAAAATCCATAGGCGTTAAATCGGGACTCCGTGGAGGCCAATTTATGTCACCTCGCCTGGAGATTAATTTGTTCGGAAAAATTTCTCGAACTCGAGGCAGAGATCTGTTGGACGTGTGTGAAGTTGCTCCATCCTGCTGGAACCATGTTCTTTGGTTGTAACCAGGAAAGTTTTGCAGTTGGGGTACGAAAAACTCGTCTAACATCTCCACATAACGCTCTGAATTCACTGTGAGTGTGCGTCCCCTTCCATCTTCAAAAAAGTAAGGGCCGATAATTCCTCGCGCCGACATCGCTGCCCATACGGTGACTTTGGGTGAATGTAGCGGTTTCTGATGTTTTTGTTTTGGGTTGGTTGCACTCCAGTAACGACAATTTTGCTTGTTTACATGCCCATTCAGATGAAAATGGGCTTCATCGGAAAACAGGATGTTGGTGAACGTTGGAAAGCGCTCAATCATCTGATTTACAAAGGCAAGCCTCTGACCAGCATCTTGAGGCTTCAGTTCTTGCACTAACTGAATTTTGTACGGGTGCAGCTTTAAATCTTTGTGTAAAATGCGGCATAATGAAGATCTGTGCACATTTAAAGCAACATCACGCTTCCGAATCGAGAGGTTTGGATCATCTCGAATAGACTGAGTAACACTGTCCACGTTTTCGACTGTTCTTGATGTTCTTGGTCGCCCAGATTTTGGTTTCTCCAGAGTTGACCCAGTCTCTTCAAACTTCTCAACCCATTTTGCAATGAGACGAGTGCTAGGCGCATCATTTAAGTGACGAATATGTCGAATACTGCAGAATTTTCTACGCGCTACAGTCGCCGAATTACCGTTTTTGTAAAACTCACGTACGCACAACGCACGGTCCGCACCAGAGAAACGCTCCATAGCGACTAAATTCCCAAGAGCCAGACTACCGACTGACATACCCCCCGCGCCCCTCAGAATAGTTGCTTTCGCGTAATAAGATAAGCAAATGTGAACTTACTTTTGAGACACCTTGTATAAAGATTGAATATGAAGCCGTCCTCCCCATAAACGTAAAGTTTCTGGAGGACGGTTAGCTTTACAATTAAATGTGTTTTAAATTATTTTTGAACAATAAATTAGGTACATACCGATTTCTCGCTTCCGGTCATCGACAATTTAATATTCAAAAGTACAAGAATAAACATTGTATTACAATACAATCGCTTTACAATCTACAAAGCTAGTTGGAAACTGGGTACCTACTCAGCCTATTGGGTATTACAAAGTACACAGTAATGGAATACTTTCGTACCATAACTATTTGCTAAAATCAATAGGTAATTTAAAAGTACATTCCAATGTTGTCATAACAATAAATACGCAGTGACAGCCAAAACATCAGCTGTGTTTAATTTTCATATTACGTAACGTAACTTCCTTGTTTTAAAACTCAATTTCGTACACATTTCCAAACTAGCGCAAGTTTTAAAATTAAAATACGGTACGGAAATTGCGACTGTAAACGATGATAATATAAGGTTCATTTTTCTGTGACGTTGTAGTGTTTATTTATTGACTGGTGATTGGTAACTTTTTGTTACGTTAGAACGCAATAATCGGAGGAGTAGCCGTCCAATAAGACAAAATGCGTGAAATAACGTTTAATAATTCAAATTCAAATCTTCGAACCCAGGATCTCCAACTTAATAATGCGCCAGCACACAATCAATATTCTATCGTAAATATAACCGAACTAGAATGTTAGTGCTTAAAAAAAAAAATCCTTTGATGTTTAGGCACATAATATAATAAACAATTTTTTACTCTGTTGCAATAATCGTTATTACTAACGAAACATATTAACAAACATACATCCCCTTAATATAACCACAAACGCGCGGAATACATCGACGGCGAGTCTGTACCATAGAGGTTAAAATACAATGTATTAAAAATAATGTATTATTTATTTGAAGCGTCAATCTATCTTGCTACTGTCGTCGTAGTACCTTATTAATTGGGGCAGTGTCCCATTGTCTCTGTGTCATTGCCAGTATGTTATGTTGTGTGTATCTGTTGCCATGGTGATAGTAACTTTGAACACATGTTTCGAGTACAGCCATCGAGCAACGCGCCTACTAGTAGGCAGCAATAAAAGAGCATTATTGTGACCGATATATTAAATTCTGTTACAGTAATAGTTTATATTTAGAAAAGTTTTTTTTGTTTGTTTAAATTGCCCTGGACTTCCCTTTTCAGGATCTAGTATCTAATATCTTCATATTGTAGATTGCATTAGTAGCTCTATCCTACCTATTATTTTCTGTCGATAAGGATGGCTCGAATCTGTGATAATCTAGTGGTTAGGACGTCAGCCTCCTAATCAGAGGTTGGGGGTTCGAACCCGGGTACGCACCTCTGACTTTTCGGAGTTATGTGCGTTTTTAAACAATTAAAATATCACTTGCTTCAACTGTAAAGGAAAACATCGTAAGGAAACCTGCATGCCTGAGAGTTTTCCATAATGTTCTCAAAAGCGTGTGAAGTCTGCCAATCTGCACATGGCCAGCGTGTATAGTATGGCCAAACCCTTTTCATATTGAAAGGGGACACGTGCTCTGTAGTGAGCCGAGAATGGGTTATTCAGGATGATGATGATGACAATAGTAATTGTCTTGGACTTCCGTTTTAGGATTTTTCTTCTTAGATCTGGGCACGATTTGAACCCTCTTAGCTATAGTTTTAAGTTGGCGTATGTAGTTATTACATTCAATAATAGAAATAATGAAAAATATTATATCAATATATATGAACGATTCATAGATGCCTGTAATAGGTTTATGTGAATAAAGCTATTTTTATTATATTATATCTTCATATAGCTTTCATGTGCACAATATTGAAGTAAAATGAAAATTTCGATTTCAATGTCGGTCCTGACTTATACAAGGTGTTTCAAAAGTAAGTTCACATTTGCTTATCTTATTACGCGAAAGCAACTATTCTGAGGGGCGCGGGGGGTATGTCAGTCGGTAGTCTGGCTCTTGGGAATTTAGTCGCTATGGAGCGTTTCTCTGGTGCGGACCGTGCGTTGTGCGTACGTGAGTTTTACAAAAACTGTAATTCGGCGACTGTAGCGCGTAGAAAATTCTGCAGTATTCGACATATTCGTCACTTAAATGATGCGCCTAGCACTCGTCTCATTGCAAAATGGGTTGAGAAGTTTGAAGAGACTGGGTCAACTCTGGAGAAACCAAAATCTGGGCGACCAAGAACATCAAGAACAGCCGAAAACGTGGACAGTGTTACTCAGTCTATTCGAGATGATCCAAACCTCTCGATTCGGAAGCGTGCTGTTGCTTTAAATGTGCACAGATCTTCATTATGCCGCATTTTACACAAAGATTTAAAGCTGCACCCGTACAAAATTCAGTTAGTGCAAGAACTGAAGCCTCAAGATGCTGGTCAGAGGCTTGCCTTTGTAAATCAGATGATTGAGCGCTTTCCAACGTTCACCAACATCTTGTTTTCCGATGAAGCCCATTTTCATCTGAATGGGCATGTAAACAAGCAAAATTGTCGTTACTGGAGTGCAACCAACCCAAAACAAAAACATCAGAAACCGCTACATTCACCCAAAGTCACCGTATGGGCAGCGATGTCGGCGCGAGGAATTATCGGCCCTTACTTTTTTGAAGATGGAAGGGGACGCACACTCACAGTGAATTCAGAGCGTTATGTGGAGATGTTAGACGAGTTTTTCGTACCCCAACTGCAAAACTTTCCTGGTTACAACCAAAGAACATGGTTCCAGCAGGATGGAGCAACTTCACACACGTCCAACAGATCTCTGCCTCGAGTTCGAGAAATTTTTCCGAACAAATTAATCTCCAGGCGAGGTGACATAAATTGGCCTCCACGGAGTCCCGATTTAACGCCTATGGATTTTTTCCTGTGGGGTTATGTCAAATCAAAAGTTTACGCTAATAAACCAACTTCCCTGGCACAATTAAAAGAAAATATCGGTCATGAAATGGCAGCCATCACGGAGACTACCTGCCGAGCTGTCATAGGCAATTTTAGTGCCCGACTAAATGAATGCCGAGAGCGCAACGGTTTACATTTGGACGATGTTATTTTTAAAAAATAAATTTCCAAACAGTGTACTTCAATATAAAATAAACATTTTTTCAATAAAGCTAAGACTTTTCTTTTAAAAAAAGATTTAAATGTGAACTTTCTTTTGAGACACCTTGTATAACGTTACGAAAGTTATATCCTAAGTTTATTTACTGATGACAGCACTAACTCTTAAGTATTACTTTCTTTTTGCGATGACTGTAACATTGGTACCCAACAACAACCATTGGTACACATTCCTTTGTGAATCATTTCTAATTTTACGTTATATTGATACGGATTCACGCGTTCTTTAAGTCTCTTATCCTTACACACCGAACTAAATGTTTTTGTATATAATTTGTTAATTATATTATTGTTCATTTAAATAAGAGAATTATGTCTGTTAAAATAATAAATCAGTCTTATATACATTAGATTTTAGAATGTAATGTAAAATAAGCACATCTTTTATGTGACTCATAAAATTCCTCAAAAAAGCGAATAATGTAATTATATACGCGCAAGATTATGGCAATATTACACGGCAACCATATGTAAATATGTGTTTACACATACAAATAAGGTATGCAATGTTGTTGAGCGCTTCTTCTACCGAGGGCGTAATAATTTGATAATTATTTATCCATATGGATATATCCGCAATGGAAGTGATTAATATCTATCAAGTGATTAAAATGTTATATCTATGTTATCGTTTAGCGTTTAATTTTAAACATAAAAAAGCTAAATAATTTCGATATTCGCCATTTAAGCGATCGCGCAAGCCAAGAAGTTTTAAAGAAGTTTGACCCCGTGTTAACAAGATGGCGCTTTTAAATATTATGTGCCTAAGTATTTATTTTAGTATCAGTCCTCAATGTGCCTCTTGATGAAGGCCCTAAAAGGCCCTGATTGTAAGGTTACTGTTAACATACATGAGTGAAGCGCACACCACTGGACCCACTGGTCTGGTGCTTTGGTGGTGGTCAAGAGACACGTTATGTTGCTCCTCTCGTCTGAAGGGAGGGGCCGCTGCTATTTCGACGTAACACACTGATCTATATCTACGAGCTACGAGTACATCGTGTTATCTTAACGCTTCTACAATCAAACGAATTATCAAAATACGGATTATTAATATAGTCCCAACCATTATTCATTATTTCTTGACGTTAATCGTTTTGTTATATAAAGGCGATGGTAGGTTCTTAATATACTTTTATTCCATTCAATCAATAAAATAGTAACTACATATTAATCATTTGTCTCAAGTATATATGCAATTATAAACGTCAAGTCTGTTTGTAGCGACGTAACTGTTAAAAAGTTAAAAGGCAGTTTTTACCGATAGAAAACCGGGTAGAAATTCGCCATTTTTTTTTCATCCATATTAGAATGATAAGAAATTAAGAGTGTCGTTTATTTTATTGTAATTTCGACTTATGGTATTGTAACTGTCCAATGATGTGCAAACTAACATAGCTTATTTATTAAATGCCACTTAACTTATTTATTAAAGCCACGCTTTACAGTCATCATGATCAACCCATTACCGGCTCACTACAGAGCATGGGTCTCCTATCAATATGAGAAGGGTTTGGCCATAGTCCACCACGCTGGCCATGTGCGGATCGGCAGACTTCACACGCCTTTGAGAACATTATGCAGAACTCTCAGGCGTGCAGGTTTCCTCACGATGTTTTCCTTCACCGTTGAAGCAAGTGATATTTTAATTTTTTTTAATGGTTTTTAAATCGCTTTACAGTGGCTGTCCGATATTACTTAGCGTTACCGTGGGAACTTATCGTTTATTGTATAGAAATGCAACGCAAAAAAATATATATTTTATAATACCTTGCTCAATGATAGTTGGATTAACACGCACACGAAGGTTTCCTGACTATGTTGATATGTGAAATACCATTCAGATAGAGACAAAACACCATCAAAAGTTTCTTGCATAGGAATCCCTTTTAACTTTCAACTTTTTTTTTTAACTCTATCTATTTATAAGATACAGCGGATGGATGGGTAGACAAATTGACAGTAGAGTCTTAGAGTAATATGGTGTGGGTAAAGTTGATTAATATATTTATATTCCTCACCGATGCATCATGGAACCTTATTCCGGATTTAGATTAAGAAAGTAGATAGAAATGCTACATAAGTGAGTAAAGCTCACAATTACATGAGATTATTAAGGATAAATATATATATAATTCTGAGAATATTAGCAGAAACATAGTAAATAGCGTCATGATTTTTCTGTTATAGGAAGTAGGCATTAATTTTGTGTACGAATAAAAAGTACTTTAACAGAAAAAAACTCACTATCTCTATTTATCACTCACTAATTTCTTAGTAGCTAGTGAAGAATCGCTGCAAGTCCAAATGCCATGACATACAATTATGTTGCTCATAAAGTTTGAAGCAGTATAAAAGTAATTAATAGTTACTATTTATATTTACGGAGATATTATTGGTGCACTTTGAACTTACAAAAATAAATATGCCCAAATCATGAAATCCATTGATCCCAAACTTAGTGATAGTTAGTTTCAAAGAAGACACTAGTAGAATGTAAGCAAGTTAAAAATTAAACTTGTTTACATTCTATTAAATAAACTAAGTTCATGAACTTACTTACATTCTTCTACTGTTAAGTAAACTAAGTTATTTCATGAAGTTAGCAATTCATAATCATAATGATTATCGACCCATTACCGGCACGGTACAGGGCACTGATCGAAAGAGAATTATATAGGCTGTAGTCTTCTGCTGAAACTGCCGAAGTTAATAATCAATCTAATCAAATAACTTGACATAGCAAGCAGATTTAATTTAGCAACGCCAACCTTATCGACGGGTAAGAGGAATAAAATGACAGACTAACTAAATTCAATCTGCTATCTGAAGATTTAGAAATGGATTGATTATTAATTTCGGCCGTATGTGTGGACTTCACACGCCTTTAAGAAATAACGTATTATAAAAAATATTTAGGCATGATGGTTTCATTCACCGTAAGGTATTGCGCGTTATATAAAAACTTAAAACCCAAATTAACTCTGAAAAGTTAGATGTGTACGGGGGATCGATCTCGTTGACCCCGAAAGGAAATCTTAACCAATAGGCAATTGATGAATATTAAAACAACAGCACGTCTAGCATGGGCAGAGGAAAATATTTTGCTCCCTGTTTATATATTACTGATAAGGGATTAAATGTACCAGTGCACCTGTACGGCTAGCATGACCAGGAGGCAAAAATGTTATCCCTGATTATATCCACTGACAAGGGATAAATGAACTAGTCCACGTGCACGGCTAGCTAGCAAAAATTGACATCCCTGGAAACATCCCTGATTATATCATCATTGTGATCATGATCAACCCAATACCGGCTCACTACAAAGCACGGGTCTCCTCTCAATATGAGAAGGGTTTGGCCATAGTCCACCACGCTGGCCATGTGTGGATTGGCAGACTTCACGCGCCTTTGAGAAGATTATGGATAACTCTCAGGCGTGCAGGTTTCCTCACGATTTTTTCCTTCACCGTTGAAGCAAGTGATATTTTAATTGTTTTTAAAAACGCACATAACTCCGAAAAGTTAGAAGTGCGTGACCGGATTCGAACCGCCGACCTCTTATTAGGAGGTTGACGACCTAACCACTAGGCCATCACAGCTTCATCCAGATTATATCAGAACCTACAAAAGGGAGCTGGAAAATATAGCTTATTATATTTTCTAACAAAACAAACAAATAAAACATTTTACGTTTGTTTTCATAAAAACTAACTGAGCGAGTGGCCCATAAACTGCAGTTTCACTTTTACTACCGGCCATTGCATGTTGAAAGTAAACGTGCAATGTTAACATGAGGTTGAAGTCAATAATTTCATCGAGGATCAATATTGAAATCGGCTGGGCCATATTTGTGTCACGGACTGACCGCGCGTCAAGGGCGCCTTCCACTAATGACATGTCCTTACATACAAATGATATGATGCACTTTATGAAATACAACTTTTTTATGTTTAGCTCAAATGCAGCGTAACTCTTGTACAATTCTTGACTTGTTTTAGTCAGATAAAAATTCTAAGCACGTTTGTTTGGTTATTTTACCGTTCTAATAATATTCGGTCTCAAAGGAGGCGCCCTTAAGCAGTCGTTCCCTTAGTTTCTTCGAGCCCTAGGGCTAAAAATTTATTCTGGCAGAGCTTCTTTCCGAAGCTCGCCAAACAGCCCGGTTACGCTGTGGCAACCAATAGGGTTTGTACAGCTAATAGACAGTCCGAAAAAATAAAAAAAAAGTTCTAATAATAATCAATCGAATGAGCTTAATGATACGCAGTTATTTCAAAGTAACATGCATAATATGTTGCACTATATAAAACATTTTTTTATGTATAAGTTGTCTGTTTGTCTTTACTTGCATTAGACGGGTTAAAATCCTGAACACTATCTTTCTGAACACACCTGGACAATTGTTTGGGTAATGCGATCGTTCTAATTACAACTGGTGATATGAGCTTAATGAGGCGAAGTTATTTCAAAAACAGAGATAGACACAGAAAGGGGAAAATCTCCCAATCTGCGATGGACCGACCAGATAAAGTCTGCTGTGGGTGGTCCTTTGCACGAGTGCACCAGACTTTCGGCCAGCAGAGGGAAGTGGCGAATGCTTGTGAGGCGCATAATATCTGGCTTCAAAGACATTGATTCGTGATGACCACGACCGCTCTGCAAAGAGTGTAACGACGATGGTAACAGTAAATTGTTTAGGCCCATTACTCGTTTGACTTCGGCTTGACGTTGGTTTCTGGGTCACCTGTATGTGATGGTTCTGCTTCTAGATGTTTGCTACTCCTTGAAAGACTAAACCGTTTTAGTGGTAATATGGAACACAGACAAAGTCCAGGGTATTCTTGTCCTTCCGGTAGCTGAAAGGGTTTTCCGGCAAATCGACTCATCGATAACCCCTTTTATCTATTCCATGAATAGTGAGTAAACATTCGTTTTAATTTTTTTTTGTTTATTTAGTTAGTTATCACTATCAGTTACTGGTCACAATGTACTTTATGATATAAAAAAATTAAATAAAATAAGTTGAATTTAAGATGTTCCATATTATATTTTAGTTATACCACGTGACCGAAAAGCATATTAAATATGATCCAAGAAAACACAAATTACTTCAAAATAATGACGTATGTATATATGTAGTCTCCACAGCATTATATTATAGTTTTATGTTAAAATAAGGCTCTATTAATAATTCAACAACATTAAAGCACTCGGATACAAAGTTGGTAGGGATAAAAAAAACGATTTGACTTTACCGTTGGCTTATAAGGGTCTAGGGTCTCGGATATAGTAACACTGAACTGATATTTAGGTCTCCAAGGAAAATGTTAGGCCCAAGCTTTGATAATGCCGAACTATCGATACCGGGAGGTTCAACCGTAAGACAGGAATAAACAACCCAACACCAATATTAAAATAAGTTTGTACCAGTCTTGGGTTACTTTCAGCACTATCTGAAAAATGTCACAACCTGCAAACAAGAAGTAGAATGAAATATTGTTTTGACAATGAAGTCATTGCGATCGGTGTAATAGCATTAATAGTTTCAGCGTTCGCCGTGTGTAAATGTTTATTTACACATCGCGTTCATAACATGGCCATTGTTTGGTTGGTGAATTCAAAACATGGCGCACCAAAGGCTGAAGTATGTGCAACCAAAATGGAACTTGGTCCTGTGTATTCGCAATAGGTTCGACTGCTTTGTTTTACTATATTCCTGTATTTATAATAATGTTATGTATAATACAAATTTGATTAAGGTCTAATCATTTGTGTGCATATTTTGTTTATCTTAGATTATTTTTGTAAGTATCAGAGTTAGATAAAAGTTCGATCAAGTGTGAGAAGATCGCGCGCAAAGAGGGGTTCCATAATTATGCACCTACCTGAATCGGGAAATAACTTATTTAAACGGCAAACTTATTACTTTCTGCAATATGTTTCCTCGTAATGAAATTTGTAGGTGCAATATTAAATGAAAGAATAAATATAAAATAATGAAATTGACTGACGCTTTTTTCACAAAATTTTGAACTTTATAACAAGTTGGATGATTACGATGTTCCATTATGCAGATAACTTGTTCCCAAAATACAAATCCATACAAATAAATAAAATTGGATTGTCTGTTTGTAATATTGAAATAACTGATTTTTACTACATGCACATGAATATGTATACGGTACATACACTAAAATATATATTTTTACAATTTTTGTCTGTCTGTCTGTCTGTTTGTTGCAGCTAATCTCTGTAATGGCTGGACCGATTTTTACGGGACTTTTATTGGCAGGTAGCTGATGTAATAAGGAGTAACAAACGCACTAAATCAACGCAGACGAAGTCGCGGGCGTCAGCTAATATACAATAAATAGGTTGTCTTTCGAAAAAAATCAATATTCAGTTTGCTAGAAAAAAAGTTTTCATTTCTTGCCCATTTCAAAGTAAACTACACTACGAAATACACAATAAAAATTTACGATTCTGATAACGAAACGTTGCATTATACGCTTGGCCGTAAACATTGACTTAATACTGAGATACCAATAGATGGTATTTTGCAAATATTTAAATTATGTAAAAACAAACAGTATTTTTTGTTAGTATTTTAATATATTTGTACATACATTTTTTATTTGCAAGTAGTTCGCTATATTTATTATACATCAAACATTTTACATAAAACTTAAAATAAAACTTAGATTAACCTGCAACTAAAAATCTTACATACATTACATTATATACACTAGTATTTTTTTCAAATTCAAAACACAATTACAACGTAAAGAAAAATTCGATTGGTTCTAACATTTGTTATAATATTACTATGCAGTCAATATTAACTACATATTTCTAAATTATAAAGAAAAACAAGTGTGGAAAAATAAATAAAAACTAATAACATAAGAGATTATCGCTATGCTTGTATGTTTTGTTATTTTTAAACTTTACAATAAAAAGTAACGAAAATATTATTTCCATTAATAGATAGATATAAAAATTACCTTTAGCTGCTATTAGGTTTGGCCGTTCGTAGAGTGGTTTTCTAGTAGCTTTAGAAACACTTACCTTAAAGTAATACCCATCAAACTAACCATTTAATTAAACTCAAACTAGTCATCAAATTATTTAACACAATATTTCACAAACATAGCTAGGAACCACGTGATTCGAAACTCCTTTGAATATGGGAAAAATTCATATACCTAAGTCTACCCATTTTAGGGTTTTTTTTTTATACAACGCAAGTTAGCCCTTGACTGCATCTCACCTGATGGTAAGTGATGATGCGGTCTAAGATGGTAGCGGACTAACCTGTTAGGGGTATGGTAAACCAATACTCCTAATTGGTTTGTACACGACATCGTGCCGGATCGCTAAATCGATTGGCGACACGTCTTTGTCGGTAGGGGTTCGATAAAGGATATGGGTACTGTGATGTTTAGTCCAGCAGGAATAGGGATACCAGGATTAGGGATTTATTAATAAGAGGCGTTGGCTTGCTTCATTTTTTTAAACTATGATATCCACACGGCTGAAGCGGTGATAGCCTAGTGGTTAGGGCTTCAGCCTCCTAATCAGAGGTCGGCGGTTCGAATCCGGACACGCACCTCTAACTTTTCGGAGTTATGTGCGTTTTTAAACAATTAAGTTCTTAAGTAATTAAAATATCACTTGCTTCAACGGTGAAGGAAAACATCGTGAGGAAATCTGCACGCCTGAGAGTTCTCCATAATGTTCTCAAAGGCGTGTTAAGGCAATTCGCACACGGTCAGCGTGGTGGACTATGGCCAAACCCTTCTCATGTCGAGAGGAGACCCGTGCTCTGTAGTGAGCCGATAATGGGTTGATCATGATAATCCACACGGCTGGCATAGCTGGCATAAGACACTTCCAGACTAAAAATATACAACCTACATACGTCACAGGTACAAACAGAAAATGTGGTCAAACTTCTTCGTAGCACCAGCTTCTATGCATCGGAGGTAAAAAGTCATCTTTTTTTCATCAAGACTGACGCGATAGTTAATGATCCAATCTTGATAAAGTTCTTTTTTGAATATTTGGAAATTGTCCTTTGAGTAATTGGTATTCATATATTCTTGTTTGACGCTCGTGCAACAATAAAAAATACATTAAAATTTCGTTTATGTAGATAGGTACGTTCTTACGAAATGGTAGGAACGTAATATTTATGTACCTACCTCTTATCAAGATCATCCTTAACCTTTTTTGTTGAACAAACAAATGGAAAAAGATAACAAATGTTGAAATTGTTTTTTCCTGCCGTAACATTGTTGTGAGTTTACATTCTTTTGGAGTAGATGACATTTTATACTATTCTCGTACGGTTCAATGTCCTAACAAGATACGTGTACTAATAAGTAATGTACCTAAGTTTATTGTTTAATAAAGTATAGCAATGATTGCGAAAGGATGCTATTCCGTACTTCGTATTTACAAAAAAAAAAACCGAATAACCAGTAACCCTTCGTAAAAATCTGTTTTCTCGGAGTCAAAGAGCAATGCCAACAAATTACAAATCGATTTAGAAATTTTCCTATTAGTATTCGGTTGGTCGGTGATAGGCTTTTTCACCCCGCGCTCCTTACGTACTTCTTTTTAGCTTCTGATTTTTTTATCTCAGATTCCTAAGATTGTAGCATGTTAAATAGTAAACTTCTATCTAACGGTTGCTGTTTCTGTTAATTTGTTATTATTAATAGTGCATTATTGTCGCGACCGAAAAAGAACGCGAATTCTGCATTAGTTAGTAAAACAAAAGTAATCGATATTGTATCACAAATTCATAAATTTTCTATAGCCTATTTGACATCTGCCCTTAAATTTGGCAATCAATATCCAATCGCTGTTCTCATTTTATTAAATTGCTATCGATGATGATACCCGCGACTCCACCCGCGTAATGGTTTTTAAAAAATCCTTCAGAATAAGCAACGTTATATAATATTTGAAGACTATCGAATGTCTCATTCCCGTCTCTGTTTCTGAACCCATAAAGACAAATGTGATTTCGAGGAAGTTTGCTATGGCAAAGTTTGTTTTCAGCAATCCCGCGGAAATTATGGATTTTTCTGGCATTAAAATAGCCTACTCGATAATCCAGGGTATCTCTAATTCAGCCAAATGGATCAAGAACTAAATTATCCAATAATTAATCCAAGGAGTAACAAACCATACACATTTGCATACAAAGTTTCGATTTTACAATATTAATACTAGTAAAGTAACAACAGGTTAACCAAACGTATTTATTTCCTTTGTACAGCAAATTTTCTCACTAGATAATGCAGCCTAGCAATCAAAGATTAAACAAACTGCGTAACCTAGCGACAGCCACTTAAGAAAGACCAAGATTCTAAAGCAAATTCGACCATTCAAAAAAAGTAGAGACGAATTGATTTACAAATAATATTGTTTAACTTTTTAAAACTAGAAATTTTGTTCGAGTGTTTGAGAAAACGTTATCTCTTATTTATTGCTGTTCCTATTAACACCTAGGCCGAACTAACTGTGGTAAAGCGTTAAGTGGTTCTGTCGTAGTAACTGTGGAGTCTATTAGACATGCTCTCCTAATTCGCGGATGCTCTCCTTACCAGCGTCTTGACAGTTATTGACGAATTTCCCATATGTTATTCATCGTATATCTTATAGCAAGTTTGCTATACGACGACATACGATCGCGAGGGACTTGGGTTTAATTCCCGAGACCGTCCAATAGTGAGGTTTTCTGTAAAGAAATTCTCGCTACGAGTCCGAACGAGGGGTTAGGAATTGGCGTTTACCACACTTTTGGGTAGTTATCACTAAATCGTGATGATTTTTGACATCCACCAAATCCACGCCAACGCCAATGCTCTAAACGTCCTCTTGTAATAAGGGAGCAGGTCAGTGTCCAGTTAGGGACTTTTTTTTTTCATTTATTTAGTTCACCAACATTCTTTGTTATGTCTGTTAATTACATCGATTTATTTGCACCCTCCGAGGTACAACACAAAAATGTTCAACCACTTACAGACAAACACCGCGTTCAAATAAGTATATAGTGCTAAATTAGCTTACAACTAGTTACAGATAAAAAAAATACATCATTCATACAATAATACAGTAAAAAGGTTTAAGTTACTTAAATTAGCCGAGGATGGATGATTCATAGTTTAAGAACAGTTCGAAAATTATAATATACTAACAGTCAACTGAAGGTCAACTAGTTTTGTAGGTAATTACTGGTACGATATAGCCATGTCAAATTACAGCCATTGGGAGCTACAATTGACAGTCTTCCGAAGTTGTTATATTGTCAGCAATTGCCTTGTCGCGTCCCATAATTACTAACCCCAGCTCAAAAAGAAGGCTTATAAGTTGTTCTGTTACCTGGCCTCACTGTCGCTGGGAGTACATTACCTAATGTTCCCAGTAATGATTCCCAGGCATAGATGGCGATAGGGGCAATAATCAATGTGATATTCGTGATATTTGAAGACCTCCATGGCGAAGTCCGTTGTCGCATTATAAAGTCTGAGGTCATGGTTCAATTCCCGGCTCGAGTTTGGTCTGGTGGGAGGCTTCTGCCGTGGCTAGTTACCACCCTACCGACAAATACGTATCGCCAAGCGATTTAGCGTTCCGGTTACATGTCGCGTAGGAACCGATTAGGAGTGTGGGTTTACCATACCCCTAACAGGTTAGCCAACTTCCATCTTAGACTGCATCATCACCAGGTGAGATAGCCGTCAAGGGCTAACTGGTAGTATATAAAAATATATATATACCTGATACCCTATATACCTGAGTTTTTGCAGGTTTTATGAAGCGGTGATATCCTAGTGGTTAGGGCGTCAGCCTCCTAATCAGAGGTCGGCGGTTCGAATCCGGGCACGCACCTCTAACTTTTCGGAGTTATGTGCGTTTTTAAAAATCAAAAAAATGTCACTTGCTTCAACGGTGAAGGAAAACATCGTGAAGAAACCTGCACGCCTGAGAGTTCTCAAAGGCGTGTGAAGTCTGCCAATCCGCACATGGCCAGCGTGGTGGACTATGTCCAAACCCTTCTCATATTGAGAGGAGACCCGTGCTCTGTAGTGAGCCGTTAATTGGTTGATCATGATGATACAAGCGGCCCAAGACACTGACCGGACAGTGGACGGCCATCGGTTGAAATTATGATTATTTCCTCTTTCCTACGAAACAGGCCTGAGCCTCTAGTTTTGTCAACTCAAAGGATTTTTTTAACTCAAAAGGTACAATTATCTCGGTTAATCATATGGATTTAGCTCATCATTATAATATGCGGTATGATTTGGCTGCAATTTGTTTTCGCAGAACATGATACATTTAATGAGTCTATGTATAATTGAACTATTATGTATATTTTCATAACTATTGTATATTTGGAACCGGTTACAGTGATGTTAATATCGCTTCGAACTCAAACTAATATCGATCTCTTTTATCACATGTATTAAACACAAACATAAATACTCAGACCGTGTCATTTAATTTTCCATTGATTCCGGATGTTTCCAGTGCGTTCTGTAAACGAGAAAGCAAAGTAATTACAATCTATATATATAAAAGCGAAAGGTTACTGACGTACTTACTTACTTCCTGATTAAACACGAGATCTCAAAAACTATTGTACGTATTAAGCTATAATTTAGCAAGAAGGTAGTTGATAGTTAAGAGATGTCAGCTAAGAAAGGATAGGTGTTGGAAGTTTGTATGAAAATCCTTTGTTTTTTAAGTTGGAGACACAAAACTTTGTATTAAGATTGATAATAATAAATAAAAAAAACATGTATATAATTTTTTTTGAAAATTATCTTTTAAGGGTGGTAAAATATGGGAGGGGGTGCAGAATATTTATATTATTTAGTCTACAAGTTTCAGTATT
Organism: Lasiommata megera; assembly: GCA_928268935.1. Taxonomy (NCBI): domain Eukaryota; kingdom Metazoa; phylum Arthropoda; class Insecta; order Lepidoptera; family Nymphalidae; genus Lasiommata; species Lasiommata megera. The sequence continues at coordinate 5,823,739 of OV743308.1, read as the reverse complement.
ATTAAGTTTTACAAGTGCGGTTTCTACTCGCCATAATATCGGAACGTTAAATAGCTTGGCGTTGTCTTTGCCATTAGGGTGGTAACTAGCCGCAACCGAAGTCTCATACCAGACCAGACTAGAGCCGGGCTTCGTATCCAGGACCTCCCACATTATAGTACGACACAGCACGTACTGCGCCACGGAGGTCAAACCTTACCATTTCGTAGTTGAAATATGACGAAACTTCAAAACGTTTTTTTTAAACACCACAAGTCAACCCTTGACAGCATCTCACCTGATGGTAAGTGATGATGCAGTTTAAGATGGTAGCGGTCTAACCTGATAGGGGTATGGTAAACCCATACTCCTAATTGGTTTCTACACGACATCCTACCGGAATGCTGAAACGCTTGGCGACACGTCTTTGCCGGTAGGGTGGTAACTAGCCACGGCTGAAGTCTCCCACCAGACAAAAATTTGTTAGTTATGTTACCCGGTAACAATACAGGGGGTACGACGCCCGCCGTAGGTACATTACCCAGCGTAAGTCGCACGGTTAATATATAAATTGCAATTCAGTAACATAAGCATTCTTCGAAGAATGGCGGATCAGTGGCATGTTCGTGCTTAATAATGCAAATTGAAGTTTTATATTTCTTCTAATTAGCAGGTAGGTAAGGTATCATTTTAATCGAACTCACAGAAATAAGTGCATGTTTTACAGGTGAGTACCTACCTACATAGTATGTCTACGATTTCCGGTAGAGGTAATGTTTTTTTAAATATCCATTAATATATAGCTCAGTAGATTTAATATCAATAGCTTTAAAAAGAAGCTATTGTTTAAGCTGACGCGTCCAATAAATGAAGTTTGCACTAAAAACGTAGTTGTATATAAAGGTATGTACGTTTACTAGCTCAGATGTCAGGCTCAGGATATCAGGTCTTTCTGTATAGATTCAATATGGGCAAGGAAAAAACATACAATACATTCATATTAAAGAATACGAATGTGAGTTGGTTATTTGCTTTTCTGTAGAGCAGCCTCTTTCGGATTTATAACATAAGTAAGGGAACAGTGTAATAATACTTATCTATCTCACGCTCTATAAAGAAAATTATATCTCTATAAAGAAAATTAAAATCATCATCATCATGATCAACCCATGATCGGCTCACTACAGAGCACGGGTCTCCTCTCAATATAAGAAGAGTTTGGCCATAGTCCACCACGCTGGCTATGTGCGGATTGGCAGACTTCACACGCCTTTGAAAACATTATGGAGAACTCTTAGGCGTGCAGGTTTCCTCGCAGTGTTTACCTTCACCGTTGAAGCAAGTGATATTTTAATATTTTTTTTTTAAACGACGCACACACAAAACTCCGAAAAGTTAGAGGTGTGTGTGCCTGGATTCGAACCGCCGACCTCTAATTAAGAGGCTGACGCCCTAACCACTAGACTATCACCGCTACATATAATTAAAATAGGCTTATTTATTTACTATTTATTTGGTTCACGAACTGCTAAAACATTTGATAAAATCCATTCTCTGACATACAACAAAACAATACACAGCCACTTACACAAAAACGCCGCATGCAAATATAACGTATCGACTTAAAATATTATTTTGTCAGTTCCTAAAATGGATGGATGTTTAGTAGATAAGTGGCGACCCTATTTGCAATCTTTGTCTACCGAATTTAAGGTAGGTAATCTAATGACATTGTTTTTATCTCGACTTATTGCTTTATATCTATCTACATTTCCTAATTACCTACCCATTGTATATGGACAAAAGATAATTTGGTGTGATATGATATCGTCATTTTTATTTCTGTATAATTTATTGATTAGGTATCAATGTTTTACGTACCTATCTATGTTTTATAAGTAGTCGATTACTTTAAATAACTTGTCCGCCCTAGTTAACTTGTCCGCGTTACGCTGTCACATTGAGTTGATCCATTTTGGAGAAAGAACCTTATATTCGACTTCAATTCAATAGAGTGTTCGGGTTACTTTCTAACATGTTTGTAAAAACTAAGTCAATCAGTAAATCTTCGTGTCTAAAGTTTAAAGTATTAGGATAGCTTGATTAGTTTTATGCTTTCATATCCTTGTGGGACTCATAAAAAAGTTCATAAATTCGCCCGGCGTGGGCGATGAAGAAAGCCAGAAGTATCTTGTCTTAATTGAGAAGAACCAGTGTAACTGGTTAACCAACCGATTACCGGCTCACTACAGAGCACGGGTCTACTCTCAATATGAGAAGGGTTTGGCCATAGTCCACCACGCTGGCCATGTGCGGATTGGCAGACTTCACACGCCTTTGAGAATATTATGGAGAACAGGCGTGCAGGTTTCCTAACGATGTTTTCCTTCACCTCGGAAGCAAGTGATATTTTAATTGTTCTTCTTCTTCTTCTTCTTCTCTTTTAAGAAATAACTCAGCGAAATGTAAATCGAAAATTGACATGGGCAGACTCAATAGCACCGAAGGATCGATGGCAGGGCGGTCTCTTGGTTCTAAGTAGAGCATTATGACTGTACCCGTACCTACTAGATGTAGATACGTCATTGGACATATTTTTTTATTTTGTATTTATTTGGTTCGCCAACAGCCAAAACATTTTTTACAAGATTGCACTTGCACTGAGGTACAGCACAAAAATGCTAAGCCACTTACAGGCAAACACCGCATGCAATTAAAGGTAATGTAAATTAACTTATCCTAATTATACTAAGGTATCTAACAATAAAACAGTAACAGAAAATGAATTAAACCAAACTAAACGCACTTAAACTACTAACTACAACTATCATGCACTTAAAGCTAAATCAATTGCCCTCCGGAATTTTGCCAGAGATCCACTGTGTATGTCCGCTACATTATTATAAAGTTGACATATTCGTGGCATATATCCAGCATTATCTATCCATGGTTGCAGAAGTGAGCATTAATCCATTATAACATGATCTCACTGTTGGTATAATCATCCTCAGATCGTAGAGGCCACGCATCAAAACCAGTTCAAAGATCTTTCAAGTGATAACAAATAGATAAAAGTTTTATAACTAAACACCGACATTCTGATATCGACTTTTGATAAGTGTTGGGTATACATATTGCTTCACACATGGTGATGACAAATATATTTTTTGGGGAATCTATCTTTGTTCAAATGATTCATTATCCTATGAATGGGTACATAACTGCTGGGCACACAACTCTTCTCTTAAGTAATATTAAAAGGAATAGTACTGGCACAGGGAGAGAGTTTTAAAATATAGCCCCAATACGCTACACCAATGCGGGTTGACGTCCTTCTACAATTATAATCATTTGTTAGTGATAACATTCAATACCTCCGTGGCGCAGCGCGCGCGCTGTCGCATTATACAGTTGGAGGTCCTGGGTCTGATTCCCGGCTCCGAGTCTGGTCTGGTGGAAGGCTTTGGCTATTTACCATACTATTTACAAGACGTGTGTCTTTGTCGGAAGAGCCAAGCGGTTAAGCGTTCCGGCACGATTTGTAGAAACCAATAAGGAGTATGGGTTTACCGTATTAGGTGAAACACCGTCAAGGGCTATCTTGTGGTGAATAAAAAAAAGGACGGTTTTACACATCGTTTCATTTCACAAAAACATTTTTTTTCTTTGTACTTTTGCTGTTCTTTTACACTGAAATAGATTAAATGATGTACCTATCCCATTAACATAGTTTATGTTAATGGGATAGGTACATCATTTAATCGTTAAGTAGTAAAATAGTTTAAGTTCCATAAGCTACCTCTTACGCGGAAAAAAATCGGATCACACTTTTAAAACCTTTACATACTGAAATGGTCTTTTCTAACTCCAGGTTGAAACTTTTTTTTTATACACTACAAGTTAGCCCTTGACGGCTATCTCACCTGGTGGTAAGTGATGATGCTGTCTAGGATGGTAGCGGGCTAACTTATTAGGAGTATGGTAAACCCACGCTCCTAATTGTTTTCTACACATCGTGCCGGTACGCTAAATCTCTTGGCGTCTTTGTCAGTAGGGTGGTAAATAGCCACGGCCGAATCCTCCCACCAAACCAGACTCTAGCCGGGAATCGAACCCAGAGGTCGTCAATACTAAGAACTTATTAAATAAACTGGAACTTGGACCCTCGTTGAAAACCTCGTGGTCTGTTCTCGGACATACTAACCACTGGGCCAACGAGACGTTAAATATAATGAAGATAAAATGACTTGTTATTCAAACGAACTGCCTCCATTAGATGCTTATGCAAACAAATAAGATAAATGTAGAGTGTAATAAAAACCATTTTGGTCTCTTGACCGTGACCCACAACGAAGAGCAACGTGACTGTGACGTCATATGCATAATTGCCATATATACATCTATTTACACAGATAAACAAAATTACATCGTCTGTCTGGAATTCCTACCGTTTATCGAGCTTATATAATCATGTATATGTATTAATTAATATTGCAGCATATTCCAAAACACGTTTAAAATAATGTCATGACAGTTAGTTAGTTTGTTTCTCCGCGTAGATCATAGCAACGCATAAACTTGAGGTTTTGATGGAACTTTCAAAGGTACGAATAGATAATCTTCTAGTAATAGATTATCATCGCGAAGGTAACCTTAATATGTAGGTGTAGATGTGTTTTTTACGTCTACGTATAGGCTTTGAATGAATTATTGAATGAATGGCTGCAAATTTTGAATGAATACAAACGAGTGAGCTATTCCAGGCAACCAATACATGAAAATACATAGCTATACGACATAACTAGGCTTTGTAAACATTGTTTTGTAGACCTCCTTGGCGGAGCGCGTTCGCCGTCGCATTATAAAGTGTGAGGTCCTGGTTTCGATTCCCGGCTCAAGTCTGATCTGGCTAGTTACCACTTTACTGACAATGACGTGTAGCCAAGCGATTTAGCGTTCCGGCACGATGTCGCACAGAAATCAGTTATTACCAGAATATTGATATTCCATACCCCGAACAGGTTAGCCCGCTACCATCTTAGACTGCATCATCACTCATCACAAAGTGAAATTGCCGTCAAGAGCTAACTTGTATGAAATAAAAATAAAAGACAGGCGGCCGTAGACGCGAGCAAACGTATGTTGTTGTTATGTTGTATCTTGGAGTTAAAAAATGTTATGACATTATTATAATTCTAGTAATGATACTGATAAGTTGGTACAAAATATAATGTAACATGATATTCAGTGTTTGTACTAGGCCTCGACATTACAAATTGTATTGCTCGCAGTACACCTTTTCACCAGACATAGTTGGTGTGGCGTTTATCACAAACCACGTTGTTTTTTTTTGTATATATTGGATCATTAAACTGCTCACAATCAAAAAATAAAGGCCAAAAACAGAAGAAAGAGAATAAACATGACATAGTGACCTTCTTGAAATTAACACAACATGCATAATTGAAATTAACCTTATATCTAAATAATTCAAATAATTCAATTAATATCTGCAGTGATGGACAATTAAATAAAAAAATATATATGGAACCAAATTTTTTTTTATTTGTCTTGATTTTTGTTGTTGTCTAACATGATTTGACGTTTCTAATTTGCTGGGTTAGGTTGATTTTTCATGTATTAGTATTAACTGACAGTGGTTTTATAAGTAAAACCCTTGTTTCAAAATTACAAAACCCACTCTCTAAATTCGTGATTTGTAGCTTAGCCTTACTTCTGACTTAGAAACAATGAAAACAAGCTTTGTGTTTCCGACATAAGTCTGTCTCGTTCTAACATTTACTTTGGCTGTGCATAGTTAAAGTAGGCTGCATAGATGTCAGCCTTTTTGAACCGCCGTAGTGATTGGCAGAAATTATTTATTCAACGATAAAGCATACGTAGTAAAGCTGATCTCGGGTACACTTCGATACTATACTACCCACCTACTATATTATGTATAATTTGGGAACTAGATGGACAGGTCTATACAGGTATACAGGTATACAGGTATATGAGTTAGAGAGCAAAATGTAAGATCCCGCCTCAGCGAGAAGCCATTGCAAACTGCTGCAGTTTACAATTTTTTCGATTATTAAATAATAACAAAATAATAACTATTGTATTTAATATAACAAAAAAAACAAGTAGGAGAAAATAAATAAATTACGGTACAAAATTCAAATTTATAAGTCTTCTTTCTCCTATAGGAAACGATCGTTTGTACATTATGCGTGCGTAAAAGCACTTTTTATACTATCTGCTTAAACTTTTGCATGCTCCGATCGACGCTGTGTACGCCGCCGATTGCGCCCCTCATTGCTATGCAAATGGTTGCCATGGCCACGCTGTTCATTTTACGAGAAGCTTTGTCGATCTTTTATTGTGTATCCCGTCCGTGCATTAAGAACCGTCGCTTTAACAATAATAAAATTATATTATTGGCCGGTGTAACCTTGCAACGCATCCGCGAACATCTTTGGTAGAAATACAGCCTTGGCTTGGAATCATTTTCCGAAACATCATTCATCATAATTGTATAAAATATAAAAACTTTAATTTGAATTACTAAAACTTTGCTAAAACGACAATTGTATTACTAAAACACGCCTTCCTCTTGCAATTTCTTAACTTCAATCTTTTCAGATATAAGTGTACTTAAATTGGATTTAAATCCCTTCAGTAGTGATATACAACTATAATATGTACGTACGTATCATGCTCAACTCATTACCGGCTCACTACAGGGCACGGGTCTTTTCTCAATATGAGAAGGGTTTGGCCATAGTCCACCACGCTGGCCATGTGCGGATTGGCAGACTTCACACGCCTTTGAGAACATTATGGAGAACTCTCAGGCGTGCAGGTTTCCTCACGATGTTTTCCTTCACCGTTGAAGCAAGTGATATTTTAATTTATAAAAACGCACATAACTCCGAAAAAATAATAATAAAGATAGCAGCTCTTCAATTATGACACCACTTTCCTCGTTCCATATCTGTCTTTAACATTTTTGGTCGCCTATTACTATAAGACTGCCAAATCCTATGCTGTTTTGGCTAGGTATCTAAGTTTGTATTTTTCCACATTCTTTTGTGATGTACAATAAAAATGTAGCATAGCACAACAACCGATTGTCGGCCGCATTTTTAAGAGGTAGTTAGCGACCATGTTGTGCAGCTACAAGTCTTTATTCAGACCGTATAACCGTGCGACCCCCCCGTTATTCCAAACGTCGCCTAAGCCGAGGTCATCGGCATCACAAGAGCCCTTAGGCAGGCGTTCCCTTAGTTTCTTCAAGCCCTAGGGCTCAAAATTTATTCTTCGGAGCTTCTTTCCGAAGCTAAAAAAAAAGGTAAGAAAAAGCCCGGTTACGCTGTCGCAACCAATAGGGTTAGCACAGCTAAAATAGTCAGTCCGAAAAAAAAATCTTTATTCAGACTGATTGAATACTTTTCAGCGCTCAACTTTATAACTAGAAATTTAACTTAAAACTTTATACTATACCTGTTTGACTAAATCCCGTATTAATAAACCGAACCAACATCGAGCTTACGACAGTTTTTCAATTCACAACTCTAACATTATATAGACCCACTAAAAATAAAGTAATCCTAAAGATGTTTTCCACCAAAAACAAATGGTAATTTGTCGATGTTATCTCTTTGCTTACACATATATTATGAGATTAATTTTCCTCAAAGGAATACACAAATACGTAGGTAGAACATTTTATTTTTTACACTCTGGCTCCGCAAATACCCTGAGCACTATCATGCCATTACAACTCACAATTTTTTTTTTGCAAGTCCTACTTGTTTATAAAGCATTGTTTAATCGCGACCAATCAGTGTATGGGTTACGTAATACCGATAAAATAATCATACAAAACTTAAACTATAGTAAAATGCCAAAAATGTTCATTTTCAAAACTACCCGACTACTACCTTACCTTAATAAATTGTTAAACTATTGCAAAAAAAAAGGTCTTAGCTATACTTGTTATATCAATATTCCTCTTCTGGGCAGGTTTTAGAGCATAGACTGACCCCACTACTACAATTGTTTTGGTGGAGCATCCGATGATGAAGCCATATATTGGGATTTCATTAATATTTGACAGACTTCATTATAATATTATTTACTTTGGCATGACATTTTTTTCCAGTTTGTTTTGTTATCAACTAAATTACTGAATTACCTAAACTGTCTATGGGAGCAATTAAAAAAAACCAAGACGGTTTATAAATCACGGAGTTCTTTGGTACAAACAAAAAAATATATGAACTAGGAATCTCCTTCCTTTTCTTTGAATAAATAATTTTAATGTTTAATTTGTTATCAAGTCTCAATTCGCGGAACTTTCCAAGATAAGTACGTTCAAACACACTCTTACTAACTCTTATTATAATATTAGTACAGATTACATATTTTAATAACTTTATTGCTTAACAAAATGAAAAGATACACTGGATAGAAGCAAAGCTGACACATGCAAAAGGTGACCTTCGGTATGGTTTTAATATTTAATACACCATTCCGTATTTTATATTAAACTACGTATTTTGAACCACAATTATATAAATATCCTGTATAATATATACCATATAATTTATGTACTATTTCACCATTTTAAAAATTTACGCAAATTTTAACATAAACATACTATTTTTAACACACCGTCTGTCAAATAAAGTGCAGAAAGAATGACACAAAATTTTCGACATGGATCGTTTACCGCTAACAGAGCACCGAAGTGGAACAATGTCACAATAAAAATTTGCTAGTATATACCTAACTGGAATAGTGCACACACCACAACTAGTTATTGAGTTACGAGTACGTGGTACACTGATAACCTTATCAGCCGTATTGGTGCGTCAACAAAATTATCTTGTCTGTTTAACTAATTATAAACGGGTGGTTATTTAACGGTACTGTCAACACGAAAACAATTATGTGGGTGTTTGAACAACTTTATTTGAATAATTAATACTGAATGTTATTTATTTTATACTATATATATAGTGCTGCAAATTTCCGTGTTGTGGATCTGTTTGTACGTTTGCGTAAGGCGATTAATTTATTGCAAAACAAGGAGGTAATATTTAAATATAGATTTCAATTTATAATAAATACGGATATTGTATTCAATAAAGAAATACATCATAGGTTATTATAATTATATTCGCATATATTTACTAATAAAAGTTATTTGCTTACCAAATTAAAGAACTATTGAACATTGTGACGTATGATAAATAAAAACTAAAAACGTTTATAGGTGGATAGGGTTTTTTTTATACACTACAAGTTAGCCCTTGACGGCAATCTCACCTGACTGTAAGTGATGATGCAGTTTAAGACAGTAGCGGTCTAACCTGTTAGGGGCATGGTAAACCCACACTCATATTTGGTTTCTACGCGACTTCGTGCCGGAACGCTAAATGGCTTTTCGACACGTCTTTGTCGGTAGGGTGGTAACTAGCCACGGCCAAAGCCTTTCACCAGATAACGGTTCTTGTGGTATAAACTTTTAGATCAGACCATCCATTCTCACACATACACATGAAGATTTCATGAACAAAGTTGCGGTCTAGTTAATATATTTTCAATACATATTTATAAATGAAACAATATAAAGTGCGCATGTAATCTAATGAAGGTAAAATGAATTTGGCTAGGTACTTTTATTATATAAATTGTTGTTTAATCTTTTGCGATATCAGTACGTGGACCGTGAAAATGTATTCCTTCTGCAATTAAAACTAATGACGTTTTAATTACTTTATTGTATTCTTGAGGATTATATTGATATTGTAATGCATTTTGACTTGGTGAATACGGAGTTAATTAGGTATATCGGCTTGTGGTAAGGTGTATGTTTCTGATTGTATTGTTTTTTATTTCGGGCTGTCTATTAGCTGTGCCAACCCTATTGGTTGCCACAGCGTAACCGGGCTGTTTGGGGAGTTTCGGAAAGAAGCTCTGCCAGAAGAGATTTTGAGCCCTAAGGCTCGAAGAAACTAAGGTAACGTCTGCCTAATGGCGCCTCCTTTGAGGCCGAACCTCGGCTTAGGCGACGTTTGGGATAACGGGGGGGTCGGAAGCAGTTGCAATAGGCTGAAGGTAACAAGTGGCTGGCAGCACCATTTCGTCAAAAACATCTGGACTTATTTCTTCATATATGTCACCTAAAAGCAGTTCTCAACATGTTTTCCTGAGATGGACCGACAGAGAAGCGCTCTTGTCGTGTGTTAAAAAAAATTACCTTCCTACCATTTTTACCATTCTTATAGATACAAAGAAATTAGATCGGGGTAGCCTTCAGTTGTATTTTAAAACCACTGAGTCAAGTTGATTTAAGAATAAAATTGTTGATTTTATTTATGTCAACGAATCCATTAGTAGCTGGTATTCCTATAGCTACCGAAAGCAAACTGACAGGTAGTACAATATCGATTAAAAGTCACGACGCCTCGTGCTGCCACTCCTACTCTCGAATCGAATCCTTTTTTTTTAATAAGCTTTCATAATTCAAAATACGCCCCCGATTCGATGTTACTTATGTATGCCGGTGCCAATTCTCTAAAAGAAATTGCTTATATTGTTCAAAAAAAAATATATTTTTTTCTCATTTTCACAATGTTCTCGTACTTAAAGAAGATTTCATGATAGTCAGATCTGCAATTTAGCTTTGTATAGAACCGAAACAGTCCTCTTTGTACATTAAGATATGTACGTAAGCAATCGTAGCATCGTTTTCGAGTATCGAACACTGTAACGTCAAAGTAAAATAGATCTAATAATCACAGTCTTTAAGTTGGAAATTATGTTTTACTGATTTTTAGTTTACAAAACTCGCGCTAGGAGCGCTGTCCTTATAAGCGTGGACAAAGTTACGCTTTATTAACTAAGTCAATAAGATACATTTTACTCCGACGATAGTGTTTCGATGCTCAAGGAACGAAAAGCTATTCGATTGCCGTCTAACAATTTGGTTGGCTGGTGGGAGGCTTCGGCCGTGGCTAGTTACCACCCTACCGACAAAGACGTGTCGCCAAGCTATTTAGCGTTTCGGTACGATGTCGCGTAGAAAACAATTAGGAGTGTGGGTTTACCATACCCCTAACAGGTTAGCCCGTTACCATCGTAAACTGCATCATCACTTACCACCAGGTGAGATAGCCGTCAAGGGCTAATTTGTAATGTTATAAAAAAAAAACTATAACAGATTTTCTTGGCTTGTTTCCCTCCTCTGTACCGTCCATCATAATTGCCACTCAGTCAAACGCCTGTTGTATAAACAAAATAAATTTCCATGCCCAGTAACATTGTTGTTTTATCGGTGTAGGTAGGTATATGCCAGTGATCTTTCCCCGACCTTGCGGCGAACATTACGGTCCGATAAAGGATTGCGTCGCTTATTTGCACAGTTCAAACATTTTGTGTTTTAATTAACCATTATAATCAGTTGCAGCGATGTACACTGTATACGTGCAAAATAATTAGTTTAATATCGCACGCGATTACTATCGAACGATGTGTTCGCGAGGTAATGTTCACAAATGAAATACTTAATTCAAGTTGTGTGTCCTTCTTCGTAAACATTTTTTTATGAATTTAATCAAGCATAGTAGATAAAAGGACGGTAATGTTCCTGGTTTCTCTAGTCTAGATAGTGTATATGAAAGTGGTACCTTCGATTTCGATTTTGCATTGCTATCCCATTCATCATCATCAACATGATCAACCCATTACCGGCTCAGAGAGCACGGGTCTCATCTCAATATAAGAAGGATTTGGCCATAGTCCACCACGCTGACCATGTGGGGATTGGCAGACTTCACACACGCCCTTGAGAACATTATGGAGAATTCTCAGGCATGCAGGTTTCCTCACGATATTTTTCATCACCGTTGAAGCAAGTGATATTTTAATTGTTTAAAAACGCACATAACTCCGAAAAGTTAGCGGTGCGTGCCTGGAGTCGAACCGCCGACTTCTGATTAGGAGGCTGTCGACCTAACCACTAGGCTATCACAGCCATTCATATCATATCATATCCCATTATTTGCATTCAATTATTAAATAAAAAAAATCGTTCTTCATTTACCAATCACATGCACCAATAAAGCGGTCATTAACAGAGATTTGTGGGAGGACAATGCTCTCACTTTTATTAATACCAGATAGATTAGTTTACTTGCGTATTCACGTTCAGAATATTTCCTGATTTTAAGTTAAAACTGATAGTTTAATTCTTGGAATCACAAAACTGTACAGTGATCTTTTTCTTCGGTTATTCGCGAATGACATAATAATCTCTACATAATATACAAATACAATGCTACATTATATCGTCGTAAATAGGCAACCCCTATAATACATCAGATCTAAAGTAGCTCTAGCGATATTTAAATGTATTCAGTGTACCTACACTTCTTCTACTTTTCCATGCCTTTATCCCACATTATGTGGGGTCGGCACAACACGTCTTCTTCTTCCACTCACTTCTATCAGCCGTCACTTTACTACCCACACCTTTTACACGCATATCCTCTTTAACACAATCCATTCATCTCTTCTTTGGTCTTACTTTACAACTTAGCCCTTCCACGTTCATTCTTTTGGTGACATTACTTTCTTACCGCCGCATTAAGCCGAGTCCAGACATGTATCATTTGCCCGATCCGATCACCGTATCCGTATCGTCGACGCGTATCATGATCGCATATTATGTGGACGGGTAATGATATACGTATCATGATACGGTATCTCGATACGCCGTTATGATACGGCCCGTCCCATGTCGTGTCGGGTTTTTGTCCGATCATCAAAGGTGAACTGGGCAATTTGATACGCGATCACGACTATTGTGATGATACGGATACGGAGCAAATCGGAGGCGTCCACAACTTGATACTTGATACGCTGATACGGATACGGTGATCGGATCGGGCAAGTGATACATATCTGGACTAGCCTTTATATGATCATACCATGCTAGCCTATTACTTCTCATCTTTTCTGTCACTGGCACTTCCTCTAGAATCTTTTTTACTTTTTCTTTTTTCATTTTTACTGGATATATTATATCAAAACATATAAATTATAGACACTGTACACTGACACATACCGCGTCTGCCGCACTCGCTAAAGGGTATTTCTTAATATACCAACTGATATAAACGCGAATGTGAGTTTGTCAGATTTCGTTACACTTTCACGAATAAACCACAAAACCGATTTGAAGAATAATTTCACTAATGAAAAGCTACATTATCAGCGAGTAACAGAGGTTATATTTTATCTTCGTACTCCCAAGGGAACGGAAATTAGAATAACAAAACTCTTCCCTGTTGCTGTTAAGTAGGTATATTTTATTCTGCAAATATATATTTATTTTTTAATACTGCCTATGCCTATATGTTTGCAAATATTTCTTCATTTTACGCTACTTTCTATACCCTATTTGCATTGATTTCCTGTTTGGTTGCTTTATCAACCTGATAAGTTATTTTTGCAAATTCATCATCATACGCTCGATGTTCTACTATTCCGGTGTTGAAAATAAACTAGTGAGTATGTAGATAATTTTTGCCAACGAATCACACTGTCCTTCATAATATTAATAAACGTTTTTATTTATTCGCCGTAATCGTACTATGCCGAAAAGAAATGTAAGTAGGTACTACCTAGTCCGTAGCGGAATAGGCGGTACAAATATTAATCCTTGCAGCTTCACAGAGGTCACTGGAAATATTTATTTTAGAGTTGATTCACTTTGTGTTACGCAAGAGTAGCTATATATCCGATATGGCTTTATTTACACTCTTTAGATAACATTTATTTATTTAGTGTTAAGCCGTATACCAATGAATGTTATCTTATATTGTGTTACTTCTTTTTTTATGTTTCATACTCACAATGTACGATTTAAGCTTACTTCTAATTCTACCAGAAAGTTGTTTTTAAAATAATAAAGGTACAACTGTGATTATTCATGGAAATAATTTAAATAGGCACTATCATTGTAGATATTGTCCTTGACGGCTATCTCACCTGGTGGTAAGTGATGATGAAGGCTAGGATGGTAGCGGGCTGTTAGGGGTTATGGTAAACCCACACTCCTAAGTGGCTTCTACGCGACATCGTGTCGGAACGATAAATCGCTTGGCGACACGGTTTCGTCGGTAGGTTGGTAACAAGCCAGGGCCGAAGCCTCCTACCAGACCAGACTCGAGCCGGAAATCGAACCCAGGACCTCCGACTTTATAATGCGACAGCGCACGCACTGCACCACGGAGGTCGTCAATGTATGGTTAGATACTATTAGTAAACGCTTCCATTTTTCCGTTGAACTAGGTTAGATGGTCCATGATGGTCCCGAATTGGTGTTGATTTTTTGGTTGTTACACAAAACAACATGTCCCAGTCCCATTCTTTTTATAAATAACATTTGTTTATTTGATTCCTAGATCGCTGTGGGCCGAAGCACCAGGGATCACACTATCGACGTCGACCTGAGCCTGGAGGGCCCGGCTGCGAAGGTCTCGAGGAAGCAGGCGACGATTCGCCTCAGAAACAGCGGTGATTTCTTCATGTCGTCGGAAGGCAAGCGACCGATTTTCGTTGACGGGCGGCCAGTGCTCCAAGGGAACAAAGTTAAACTAAATCACAACAGTGTAATCGAGGTAAAAGTTCATAATTTAAAAAAAATATATAAGGATAAAAGATTTTTTATTACGAACAATGATACAAGAAGCTTATGCACATGAAAACGAGAATCCTGCAGAAGTATAAACTGTATCACAGTAATCATCGCCCTCCAGGAAATTAATACAGTGTTCCACAAAATAAAGTATCATCATCATCATGATCAACCCATTGCCGGCTCACTACAGAGCACGGGCCTCCTCTCAATATGAGTAGGGTTTGCTCATAGTCAACCACGCTGACCATGTGCGTATTTGCATTTGAGAACATTATGGAGAACTGTCAGGTGTGCAGGTTTCTTCACGATGTTTTCCTTCACCGTTGAAGCAAGTGATATTTTAATTGCTTAAAAACGCGTATAATTCCGAAAGTCATATGTGCGTGCCCGGGTTCGAACCCCCGGCCTCTGATTAGGAGGATCACAGGTCCAAATTATAATAATATAATAAAGTATAAACAAAACCAAAGGTATGTTTTTCCGTTCACTTTACTAAGGCTTGTTTACCCATATACACTTTAAATTATTTCATGTTGAAGTGACCAATAATAGCATTATTTTTCTAAATATATATATATCGTAACATTGTTATAAATACTTCCTTACCTTATTATTTTATATTTTAATTCCTCTTCGTTTTCGATGTTACGGAGCCGAGTTGTTCACTCATCAAAAATTTTATTAAATTTACGTCAATTTGCAAAATGCTATAATAAATAAACATGAGTGCATAAAATTAAGTATCATGTTTATGTATGCGAGTGTTTATAAATAAGGAATTAACATTATCCTAAGTCACGGCATGCTTAATTATATATTTTTTTTATTATTACTTTGACCGATACTAACAGAATACCGTATATACCTGTACCTGTAATGTATTAGGTACAAAAGGTAGTAAAACGTTCCTTCGCAAACTGGGAACGTACTGAGCAGCGTATTGGAAACCGGTAACATTTCAATATACCTATCAGAATCATTAGTATCCAATAAGGCTTCAGTTTATATATATAGTTTTAAATTCGTTACCACTTGACCGACAAAATGTACCGGTTAACCGAAGTGACGCGTCACGTATTTTATTTTGAATCGCGACAAATCTTACGAGTATTTTTATAGTTTCGGTTCCTTGGAAAAAGTTCAACCAATTATCCGGTGAAACAAAGAATATTCGGTTAATGCGAGCTCCGATAGTGAACAAGTTATCTTTATAATTATTTATTTTAGTAGCGCGAGTGTGTTCTGTTATTTATAACTACTCCAGGAAGAGGAAAACAGAAAATCATGTCAAACTCAGTCCCATGAAACATTATTTGAATAACGCGTAGGTACATAGTATAGTCTTTTCACTGAATCGAATTAAATTGAGCATATTTTATTTGTTCACTTTCATATATATTGCGAAACTTCGCGCTAACGATTTGACGAGGATTGACACATAAACATTGTTGTTCGTCCAACTGAGGTGAAAAGTAATAATAGTTGCATATTGGAAGCGGTGATAGCCTAGTGGTTAGGGCGTCAGCCTCCTAATCAGAGGTCGGCGGTTCGAATCCGGGCACGCACCTCTAACTTTTCGGAATTATGTGCGTTTTTAAGCAACTATAATATCACTTGCTTCAACGGTGAAGGAAAACATCGTGAGGAAACCTGCACGCCTGAGAGTTCTCCATAATGTTCTCAAAGGCGTTTGAAGTCTGCCAATGCGCACATGGCCAGCGTGGTGGACTACGGCCAAAACCCTTCTCATATTGGGAGGAGACCCGCGCTCTGTAGTGAGCCAGCAGTGGGTCGATTATGATTGTTGCTATTAGGA
This sequence comes from Lasiommata megera, assembly GCA_928268935.1. Taxonomy (NCBI): domain Eukaryota; kingdom Metazoa; phylum Arthropoda; class Insecta; order Lepidoptera; family Nymphalidae; genus Lasiommata; species Lasiommata megera. Next base: position 5,807,228 of record OV743308.1, on the reverse strand, counting down.
TAACAATGCTTCTTTTTTTTTAAACATGAAATGCTTTCTAATGGTGAAAGAATTATTAAAATCGGTCCAGTACGAAGCTCGTTGTTTATGATTACAAGAAATGAACAAACAAACAAAGTAGCTCTATATATTAGTATGGAAGTATAGATCTTTCACGAACGCGTCGTCGGCAATTTGACTAGATGTTTGTCGGGTTTGCGGTTCCGGTTGGAGGTGTCAATTATGCTAATGTAATTTTCTCCCTTGTGCGCAGATAGCGGGACTTCGCTTCGTGTTCCTGATTAACCAAGAATTGATCAGCGCCATCCGCCAAGAAGCTGTTAAAGTTAACATACCTGTGTAATATTTCGATAAATTCATAATAAAGGGGTGATTGTAAAAAAAACTCGGTGCATTTTTATTTAGAACACATTTATTTGGTCAATTTTAAAACATTTTTTTCAAAACTAGGTATCACTCGAAAACAATAATTCCCGTTAAATTATATCCCTCGCACACTGCACAATCTTACAAATAACATTTATCTCCCAATATGTTTATTTAGAGCGAATGTGGTTTATAATAATTACGTCTATCACGAAACACTATCACGTGCGTTACTGGCATAATAAAATATGCTTAACAATTATATGACAAAACGAAAACTACTCAAATATTTTAATTAAACTATATCCGTAACCTTCTATTAAATAAGTGTTTTTAACCACATTAAAATATTTATACAATAACAATATCCAACAAGTGCGAAAAACTCAACAATCCACTCCATAGTGCTTATCAAACATACAAAGAAATCAAAGATAAACTCATAACCAATAAACAAGACCGTATTAACGTAAATATTAATCTTTCATGACACATTTTAAAAACAAAAACACGATTTTTTCATTCAGTAAGGTAAATGGACATAAAAGATTTTTTAGAATAACTAGCAATCATATTTGTACATTTTAATAGTATAATTTAAATCGTCTTATACTTATATACCCACCTTATGGAATAGTGATATTAAATATAAAAACTATAATAAAATTAAACAGTCCTATTATTCATTCAACATACAAACATTAAAATACACTTACAAACTAACAATTATGATTAACTAATCTTATCGAAGGCAACACTTGCACGTAAAAGCACATTTTTGGTATATATTTATTTAACACCCTGTATATGATATAAAAATAGTATTTCTTTTAAAAAACATGTATGAGGCACTTAAACGCCAAATCTGAAAAAAAGGCGTGTGCTTATTTGATACCATAAATATATACTATTCTTATTTTTTTTTTGGTACTCGAGTAAGGATCCTTTGCTTTGGTAAATATTCAAGCTGGCCTCCTAAGTGTAATATTACTTTTTTAATCGGTATATTATATTTTCAAGGACGCATCTTCTAGTCTTTTGAATCACGACATACAGATATATAAACAATTAAGTATAATATTTTCTTTACCTATCCTTTAGTTATTAATATCATATAGCAATATTAAAAATATCAGCTCATTCCAAATCTGAGCTGTAGTGATTTTTTAATTAATACACATCGCAAATGAATCAAGAACCTATTTTTGCAGTAAATAATTAATTCATAATGGTTTAACTCTACGCCGGATTTATTACAGCATGGGAGCCGGTGGCAGTGGGATTGCGTGAAGAGTGTTAATGAAGTGGCAGTGGTGATTCTCAATTCTATAGTCTATGGCATTAAAATCTTAACTGCGTACGGAATGCATATTTCATACTCTTTAATCACAAATTATACAGCTCAGCGTGAATTACGGTTGACAAAACTTGACCTTAACAGCTGATATTAGTATCTAGGGTTGCCGTCGCTTTCTTTTTTTTCTAATTTTTTTTTGTATCCAGTTAAAATATTGTTTTTTATCATGAATAATGTAAACTTCTTTCCAAATAGCTTAAACAGATAAAAAAGAGTAATGACATACGCGTCGGATTGGGTCTATGACAGACTTAACACAGTTTCTATTTTATAATTTCTGATGGTGATGCCTAAAAAATAATAGATAATGAGGACTTAAATTGTTATGAATGGATGAAAAATTCAAGCATCACTATATAAAGTCAACCAGCTCCCTGCCGTTTTACCAGGTTGAAGTAGATTCATGAATAAAAATAAAACGATTTGTGGAAGAAATATTGACATACATATAACGTAATATACGGTGCTTATTTGGTTGAACACAGATCTCTTTCCACGAAAACCTCGAAAAGGATTTTTTAGTTACCTTAGAGATTTGTGTAACACCAAATTAGAAGCACTGAAATTACAGATGTTTAGAATTTCAGCACACAGCTTATTTTCTAAGCGCAGATATAATGTTACGCTTTTGTAACGACACGTAAAAGACTTCTAACGCGCATCAGTATAATTTTTGTATTGAAACTTTCGTAAACATGGGCGCAATAAACGCTCGTCTGATCCTAAAAAATATGCCGTGTGTAATATGGCTTAACACAAAATATGCAGGAAATGCATTTTGCGGTTTGAATTATGACATCTCTACATTACCTACATTTAACATCTGTAAATTTTTACGTCATTAATTCTGACAATTAGAATGTTAAGACACTTAAGGACTTAATGTTTTGAATATTTTAACACGGTCCGCCATTTTTATGTTTTTAAAATATAGCGATTCCTGCATTAACCAATAGCAACAAAACAAATCAATATTACAATAGACAAAAGTCTTCGATACAGATAATCGTACAAATTGGCCCTAAAATATTCCAACAGTAGATTAACAAGAGATCAGCTGAAATCAATTTAGATGTTATTTTCAGGAGATAGTTTTAAATACAAGTACTTTTTTCGTTACCGCCTGTAGGATTTACAAAAAAAATATTTAGAGCCAATCTTTAGGTTTTTTGTTGCGTCTAATGTTAAGGTTACGGAAACCTGCCATTAAAGACGATTTTAATCTTATATGGCAACTATTTTGGAAAAATATAATATACATTTTTACGTTATTTTTGACAGACGAGAAGGTAAGCTAAAATATTCAAACCACTCTAAACATTTATAGCTATTATACCTAATCGGGTATATAATAAGTGAATAGTTTGTAACAATTCTAAAAATTACTAAACTCCTATGAAAATAAAGGCACTTGGTTTACTATATATTTTTTTGGTATGAATAAATATGTTTTCCGGGTTTTTACCGGAATTGTCTTATGTACCTAATTCTAAATGGAATGATGCTATCTAGCCCAGACAACCAGATAAGGCGACAAAAAGATTACTTAAATAATATTAAAGTTAACCTTTAACAATTTGATAAATAACAAACAATAACGGAATGGTAGGTATCACACGCATTTTTAATTGGGAGTATTGATTGGGGTGGTATAAACTGTATCGTCTACTACGCCGTGATAGTAGGTACTGTAGCGAAAAATAATATTAAACGATGCTACGTAAAAGCCTGCGCAAACGTAAATATTTTATTACCAATTCTGGCAAACCGTGGTCGCAGTCAACTGTTTGGACACAGTGAATTCATGATCAACCCAGTCTCGGCCCACTACAGAGCGCAGGTCTCCTCTCAATATGAGGAGGGCCATAGTCCACTACGCTGGCCATGTGCGGTTTAGCAGACTACACACGCCTTTGAGAACATTATGGAGAACTCTCAGGCATTCAGGTTTCCTCACGATGTTTTTCTTCACTGTTGAAGCAAGTGATATTTTAATTGCTTAAAAACGCACATAACTCCGAGAAGTTATTCCCCGGGTTCGAACCCCCGACCTCTGATTTGGAGGCTGACGTCCTAACCACTAGGCTATCACAACTCACAGTCAACGATAGTTACTAATTAACACCATAACATCAGGTAACGGCAACTGGAAACCGTCAGTGTCCAGTTCCCATAACCGGATGACGTTGACCGCTACTCATGTACATCAAAAACTGTCCTTATTATAGAAACTTATAAAATGTCCCAATATGAAATTGGTAACCAAAGTAAGGAGCGTTACTTGATACATTTCTAACCAAAAATATGCCTAACATACATACCTACGACGTCTTAATGTTTTAGCGATTTTGAGGTTTAATGAATCTATAGACGCTATCAATACAAAAAAAAGTATATATTCCGGTATATCGATTCATAGATTTTCGGACATCAGCCGCAAAATCGAGCGGAGTCAAAACAACGGATACTTCTGATCTTTATAACGGTATGCTTATCCTTTGTCGGTTCCAAAATATTTACAGAGTTTGCGCAGGCTATTTGTGTAATCGGTACAAAAATACACATAATTATACCTATATTTTGTACTTGAAAAAAAAAAACTACCTTTTTCTTGACCTACCACCATTACAAACGATATTTTTGAAGAGCTTAACATTAGGTGAGCAATTGCGACCATCACACACAGCGATGTCATAGTAACATTACAATATATAATATATACTAGTAATATTCAACTAAAAATATGTGTCAATAGCATATTTTCCATAGACCATTTCACAAAATTACGATAAAACAAATTCAGGTGTTCACACAAATATCTATGTGGCTTAATGTAATGTATAATGTATAGAAATATATACAGGATCATCTTATTTATTTACATAAGTTTAATGTATAAGAAAAAATATTTACATTATTTTACCACATATTTGTAAACAATAAATAATACTCAATATGGCTATCGGAGAATGGTAATAAAAAAATATTGTTAGTTATCAATTAAAACAAATTTAATAAAAAAAATCGAAAATAAAATGAAATTAATTAATAAACTACATAATGGAATGATAGGATAACATAATAATAAAATCGTTATAGACAAATTAACAAAAATACAGATCTTATCAAATTACTTTAAAATAAATATTTTAAAATGGATAGTGCATCCTACTTTAAAAATATTTCTTTGATTTTACATCACACTTTGAATTCATTTTGGTTCGGTTATTATCTAATTTATAAATATAGGTTATTTTTTTAATAGTGAACTAATAAGGTAACTAATGGGCTAATTTGTGTACATAGGTCCTCACTTAAGTCTGACACAAGAGTCAATCACAATTGGATAGTGTTATATTAATAGGTCTTCAAATTAGCCCATCTTGACAACTTGCAGGAATGCAACAGACATAGGATGAGACCATTATATGGTGGGATGCATAGATAGGAACATTATAACTATCTTTTAGTATGTTCATTTAGCAAAGAACTAAATTATGTGCCTAGCTAAAAAATAAACATCTAATTTATATTTTTTAATCTGATAGTATATTTTAAATTTCCTTTTGTAGACTTTGGTTGGGATATAACAAAATTAGCATTATAAACTGATTTATATTTACGAAATTTCTCTAACAGAACATAATTATTTTTCCTTCGACAAAACACAGCTTTAGCTTTATTTTGAAGTGCCATTCCATCAACAAAGTTATTTTTCTCAAGAAAAACCCAAGGTTGCCATTTGCAACCTGTTAAATCTGGGTTATAAGTTTTTTTACTATTAGTAGTTTTGCTACTAGCATAGTGAGCCCCATTCTCGTTTTTCTTGATTATTACTTTAGGAATTGAAATTTTTCCTTTTTTGATGTTATCTTTGTGCCTTTTAAAATTTATTTCATCAATACTTTTAAGAACATCTTCGAATTTGGGTTTTTGTTTTTTATTTTTATCATAGTTAAGATTTTTTATACTACACATGTTTGCAGTGGCTACCTTTGGTTCTAATTTGGCTATCTTAAGTTGTTTTAATGTATGAAGGCGATGCTGAGGTAAAGGTAGTTTAACTTTAAGATCATAAACTGTTTCTTTTAAGGGTGGAATGTATTTCTGGGCAGCTTTTGTTATCAATGTTCTGGCAGAACTAAAATTAGAATTGTAACTTTGATATTCCCCTTTTTCAGTAAGCTTATAACTCAATTTATTTCGAGAATCAGTACTGACTTCATTTATTTGGGAACTTCTAGCACCATTACAGTTTGTGATTTTTAATAAGATACTAGAATTCTTTTCCTCTGAAGTTGTAGAAGATACTTCGGGTGAACTAGAACCAGAATATGTTGAATTTTCCTTAACAGTTGGTGTTAGATGATTGTTACTAGATTCCCATGATTGAGTAGTTTGTTCTTCTAGTTTTTCAGAAGCAAATTCTTTGAACTTACAATCATTATTGTGATCTATATTAACATACATGTTATGGTTGCATTGCTTAGAGTTTAGGGACAAATTTTCTGACAAGTTTTCTTTATTACCAACTACTTTGTAAGCGGAAATTCCGTTTTCTGAAATCGCACTGCAGTCATTAGATTCTAAACAATTTTCAATAAAATCATCAATACATTCTTTTTCATTTGGATCTTGAGATTCAATATGGTAAAGAGTTTTATTAACATTCATCTGGGGTGTTCTATACAAAGTTTCAATTAATTCGCTATTATCATTATACATGTTGCGGCCGTAGATACTCTTGATTTTATCTATATGATGATCATTATCATAGAATACAGTGGATTCTTCATCAACACTTTCCAAATCAGAAAAGTTGACTTTCTTTGGTGACGGCTGCACATCAATAATAATATTTTCTGCAACATCATCGCTGAACACTGTTTCTATGCAGGCGACATCGTCTACCCACGAATCCTCGGTAGACTTTTCCTCAATATGTTGTAACGAATCAGAGATTTCACAAATTTCATTTTGCTCATCTGTGAATGAATCAGTTTCTATGTTAAGATTTATTTCACAGTTTATAGACTCTATGCTTGTCAGAAACTCTTCAGTACTATCAGTAAAGCATATTTTATCCGCACCATCATGTTCTTCTGCTAAAATTAAATCATTGTCTATAACAATATACACATTATCTTCGTTATAAAATGTAGATATGGAATTTCTCCTATTAGTTTGAATTATATTGCAAATATCTTCGCTTATCATATGAGAATCTAAAATGTTTTTTTCTCCAAAATTTCCTTTCTTCCGCTTGCAAGGTTGAACCAAATGAATATCATCATTATTCTTATACGCATCTAAAGCAGATTCCGATAAAGATCTTTTCGAAATTTTACGCGGTTCAATAACAGTTTTCTGATTTACAGCAGGTGAAATTTTGTAACTAAAATTTTTAATACTTTTATATTTGTCATTTAAATTGGCACTATCCTGTTTAACAAGTTGATTTTCGTGACGTTTATTTGTCGCTACTTCATCATTCTGATTGACTAAATAATCAGTATTGTCTTTACCACAATTATCTTCTCGTTCAAGGTTTTTGTTTTTAATTGATTTGCAAAATCCTTCACTAAATACTAAAAGTTTCTGAAACCGAGGAGAAAATAGTTCTTTTCTAAAATACATTTGTTCCTTCTTTACGGACACTCGTTTATGTCGAGCCTCATTTATGTCTAATAATGTTTGACATTTCCATGACGGTAAATTTTTATCTTCAATGTACAACGATTTGTTTTCATCTTCAGAAGTACTATCCTTGTGTTCAGAACTATGGGATGGTGCTAGATCAATGCCTGAGTTATGTATATCTAATTTCTCTTCTGTAATGAGATCATTATTTTTACTCTCTATTATTTGACTAAATTCAGTTGCTTTAACGATAAAGTTTTCTGGTGTTGTTTCATTACTAATAGTAACAAGTGGTTCGTCGAGATTTTTTATAGGCTCAGTTAAACAGCCTAACTCAGTTTTATCTACATTTGATTCCAAATTTTGCTGTACAATATTGTCCATTTCTATTTCATGTTTATTATTTACGTTTTCGTCAATTAACTTGTCATGTGAAGTTGAATTAGATGTTTCAATAAAATTAGCATCTGATTTACTGGCTAACACATTAGGTTGACCTATATCTATGACTGTTTCATATCCAAGTTCAGAATTTCTAACTGAAGGTTCTTCAAGAGAATTTATATTTCTCTTACATATATCAGAGTCTTCAACGCTAGTAGATTCTATGCAAAATTTACCAGATAGACATTCTGGTTCAACTGCATCTATAATTGTTTCATAATTTGTCTTTAGATAATTATCTATATCCATATCATGTGTACATTTATCAATTATGACGTGAGGATTTTCAAGAGCTGCCTTATTAACAGCTGAATAAGGTACCACAACCATATTAGCATGACTTTCGATTTTACTAGATCCACACTCTGATTCACCAACGTTCATATCAGTTTCAAGGTGTTTCTCTAGGATAGTTGCAGACGATGTTATCTTTAATTCTTGTTTAGGTTTTAAAAGTTCAATAGTAGACGTTGCTATACTTTTTGTATCATCACTATGATAACTTGTTTCGTTTTCAACGTCGCACATATTTACGTCAGATTCATTAGATAAACATTCAACATTAGATGTATTTAACTTTCTCACAATATCTGTTTGGCTCGATTCATGTTTAGTTTCTGGTGTTACGGAAGATATAGAAAAGTCGCATTCATTAATATTATCTTCAGATAAATATTCAAACTTAGATGCCTCTATTTTTATTTTGTCATCTTGCTTTGGTATTACCTCAGTAGACTTAAACACAGTTTCTTCATTGCATTCTGCCATTTTTAGATTGGTTTCAGTTTTAACGTAGTCAATTCTTTCCAAGGAAGTTGACGTAATATCAGTCGTATTAGTCAAGTATTTTTCAGAATTGTGTTGTGATACCACTCCCGCTAACTCTTCATTTACATCTAATGTAATATCTCTTGCATTAGATACACTGCTAACTAAATGGTGTGTCTCAGTTGTGGCATCTTGTTCCAATACTACACCTATGGTTTCTTTATCAATTTCACTAGCAAACAAAATACTTGATTCATTCTCTGCAATCTCTTCATTCTTTCTTTGAGAATTGTCTGACACTATGGAATCTTTAGTCATTTCACTTTCAACCGAGTGTTGTGATATGTCACTTTTGTGGTTTGAGTTATCATTATCCTGGTTGGATAAATTCTCTAAAACATCTTGAATTGTTTGTTTCGGAGTAAGCTCCATATCATAACTATTTTCAAAATAAGCATTATAAGATTTCGCATCAAATGGCATCTCAGATACCATATTGGAAATTATTGAATTTTGTTTTCTATTAGCGAATTTAGCAAGATTATACTGTCCATCAGCAGCAGTTTCGTCTTTTTTAATATCAATCTTATATATTGAGTGTACTGTAGTATCACTTGGATTTGTAAACATGTTTTCTTCAATTAATTCCTCACATACACTGTTGACATTAGTAATGTTAAGAACAGGCGACTCTGTATTTTTTTTAATGTCTGAATTTGTTTCATTTTCATGTATTTCAGGTATTCCAGGTTTACCTGTTTCCGTTTTACCCGTGACTAAAACATTATTTTTCTCATTTTCGTCACTGATTTCGTGTGATTTTACTGGAACTTTTAAGAGAGAATCATATTTGTTTTCAATTATTTCTTGGCTTTTACTTTGCTTATTATTCCCAAATTCTTCAGTTACTTTTAACTGCAAACTGTCAATTTGAGGTTCATCAACAACTACTGTGGAAGACAAACTACTTACTGTTCCTAGCACATCTTGTATTTTACAGCCTGAAGTAATAGATATATTATTGTTTAACCCTGATTCATCAAATGCTTCCAGTTGTGGTAAGTTTTGATTTCTATGAATTGAATTTAAATATCTTGCAGCTGTTTCATCTTCTGATCTAGTTAAGCTAAAATCAATAGCAGTTTCAGAAGGCAAATTATCACCATTATGTTCATATTTTAAAGCAGCATCTGATTGCTTGTGTTCTTCTTGATAAATAATATCATGATTTGATGATGAATCATTTATTATTTTTATGGAGTCATTAAATTGTGATTTAATAGTATCAGGATTTTTTATTATTACACTATCTATTCTTTGCAACACTGCTATAGATTCATTTGATTTTATTGCATCTTGTTTCAGTATAGAATGTGAGCTAGTGGGCTCACATTTTTTACCTTTTCTATATTTACTTAATTTGGAACACTCTTTATCTCCAGCAGAAGCCAATTGGGGACAAAGATTATTTTGTTGAGAATCGTTTTTAATTTCATGTGGCAAAAAATTATGTGTTTGGTCTAAATCTACATTTAGTAAATTTTGTACAGCTGGTGTAATATTAGACTCTATTTGGTTTGCTTTGATAAATTGTTGATTTATTTCAGGAAAATTAAGTTCAATATCATTGTCAAGCTGTGGTAATGATGCTAGACATAAACCAGCATTGCTTTCCAGATCTTGCATACTGTAGTCTCTCGTTTTTATTCTGTTTGAAGAATTTTTAGCCGAATATTGGTCACTCATCATTTTACAACTTGGTACTTTTACTTCATCATTCACTGTGTTCTGCAATTTGGTATTCTCACTTCTAGTTATATTTGGTGACTTGGTTGTGATTCGATTAACAACTTTTTCAATCATTCTCTCACCAAGTATATTTTGCACTGGCGCAGCAAGTTCAACATTCAACATTTCTGGACTACATGGTTTAATTTCAAAATTACACCCAACTTCCTTATGAATAACTGACTGACTTATTTTTGCTTCAACATCTAAAGGTGAAACTGGACGAGGTAACTTATTTGTGATTCCTTTATCCAGTAAGCTTTTGGAAAATGTGTTATACTCTCTTGACTTACTACTATAATTATTGACATGTGGTGTTTCTAAGAGTTCTTCATATTGATTAAGTATTTCTAAACTGTTGTAGCCCTTGATATTTTCTGGTAACTTTGATATTTTTTGGATATGATCATATTTACCAAGCTCTTCACTTGGCACATTTACTAATCCAAGTACATAGAGTTCCTGACTATTGATTTTTTTAGCATGGTTTTGAGCAGCAGCCTCTCTATTACTTTCATTAACTTCTTCATCGCCTTCATTCCACATTTGTAAAAACTGTCTGACATCAAGATTTTTTTTATTAGAAGGACTATTTTTATTTTTGGAATTTTGTATAGGGCTATTAGTATGAAATGTATTTCGAAACATGTCATAGTTATGATAATTGGCTCTCCTATAAATGTCTTGATGTGATAAGGGTATGTTACCAGAATCTAAACTTCTTATACTTGCTGTAGATGATTGACTTACATATCCACAATCTTCTGGAGATGTTCCAATAGTGTGTAAAGTATCATTGCTTGTATTTGAGTCAGACGGAGATATAGTGTTTGGTGAGAACTGCAAAGGTAGCCTTTGCAAAGAATTATTCACATGATCAAACATCCTATAGTTAGGATTATAGTCATAAGATTTTAGAGGAGTATTGTCTTTTCTGTAAATTGAGTGTTGAGGCACTGGATGAATGTTAACTGTTGAGTGGGTTGGCAATAAAATTTCTCCTCTCATAGAAGGGTTAATTTCATTGTAATATAGATTTTCTGGTGCAGGGTAATTTTGGTTTCGTGATTCAAGGTTATGATAAACTTTATTATTGTTTTCAAATTGCATTTTATTGACATTCATAGACTTGGAAGAGGCATTTGAGTATGTCTTGCTTTGCATACAGTTCCCTGGTAGGGGCCCATAAGGTGGAGGTACTTGATTATGGAATGTATTAAAATTAGAATGTTGATTGAGAGTCCTGTGATAACTATCAACAAACGGTTCATGTATTCTTCTGTCTAAATATTTGAATGGGACTGAGGGATATACTGGATATGGGTGTCCATGTATTGTTTTCTGCACTTCATATTTATGGGATGGGAGTGAGGCTGGTGGGTGGAATGTATTAGGGTAATTACTAATATAATCATACCTTGGTTGTTGTTGCTTTTCTTTCCCAGTAGGATATGGTTTGAAGCGAATGTTAGCATCCTGATATAAGCGTTCAGAATAAACTGGAGTACTTTCTTCATGTAGAGGCCTGTGTGGTCGAATCATTGTCATTGGTCTAGGACCAGCGCAACTGGGAAATTCTTGGTACTGGTAAAACTCTGGAGCACCATATGGCCTCAGAGGCCGTACATTAACATTGCCAGGCCACCCATAGGGTGGAGGCATATTCCTACCATAAGAAGGATTCACATTAGACATTTGAATATCAAGGTTTCTAACACTTTTGTGATCACTGTTCACAGAATTTAAATTATAAGGCACATCACAATACTTAGCCTCTTGAGGCATGTTAAGTTTATTATTTTTTAAATTGGACTCATCACTACTTTTCATGGAACTAAATGTAGGTGGAACCATTATCCGCTGCATATTTTCTTGGAATGTTTGTCTCGGCGATATGTTTCTGGTCGGTTGATATTCGGATACTTTGCTAGGGTATTCAGGTGGACGGCGATAGATGTTTTCCGTGGGTGGCCATGGTTCACCTGGTACCTTTTTCAAATACATAGTATCGTCAGGATTGGGCGGTAGCACTCTGTCAGGGCCTATGATAGCGCAGGGACGCGCGGCCGTTGTGTCCATTTTACCCAACGAGTTTGACCCCACATCGTACAATTTATTTCTGCTTGATTGTACCGTTGGGCTGCTAAGAGAAAATTTAGTGCTGCCATCACTAACGTTTGTACTCACAGATGAGGTCGCGCCTAATTCTTTATGGTCCATGGCCACCTGATTTGGTTAGTGTTCGACGCTGATTCTTTACCATTGTTTTATTCTTCAGCTATTTTCATAAGCAACTAATCTCCAGGCGTTAGAAATAGCATAGCCCATCCTGAAATATAAACAAAATATCAAACATATTCAATGACAACTGTCAAAACACTGCCACATAGTCCATATGCGAATAAAATTAAAACTGAATTTTAATTGCAACTGCAAATACATTAATGGCGTAGCAAACTTGCCTGCAACATTCCCCTTATAATCCAAAACATCAATATTATTTCCTTGGAGACACCGATTTATTAGTTACCTACGTTCCTACGCCGTCGACTTTGTAAAATTATCCAGTGTTGCTTATATGAAAAATAAAAGAGACCATTTAATTTATTGCAATACTTAAAATATATCTGTTTTACGAAATATAATTATCAATTACAAGATTCATGGCACAAAAACATAGTTTTTTTAATACAAAAGTATTGAAATCATTTATTATTCATAGTTTTATTTAAGAAATATTTTTAATTAAGATTTGAGTTATGATATCATATAAATACATTTTCTGTATCATAGAAATCATAGACACACAATGTATTGAAATGTCAAAAATTGAAAGCTTTCAACAATACGTCAAGTGTAACTTCAAATAAATTTCGGTCATCGGTTTGGAAGTGTAAAACCTAATATTTATATTGTTAAATTATATAATTTTACCAATAGTTAACATTAAAACTTAAAGTATGAAATATATGTCGGTGTCCTTGATTTTACCCTTAATATTTGCCTTTTACGTGATAAATACCATATGGACTTTAGCTGAAATATTCATACCGCCGGAATGTAGTCGTGGCGACAGATGTTTAAGTAATTATTTGGCTTTAAAACCAGTGCAGCATTTAGTGTTGTATACTTCAGTTAAGGAGCATCCATATGAAATTGGAATGTACGAAGGATCTGTTAACAAAGTGCATACTTCCCTTAAGTTTGACTACCTAAATCCATCAACAATGTGAGTGCTAAAAATTGTTTTATAAACTTAAAACAACTGTAACGCGATGGGTATGCTGTATTAATCTACTATTACAGGTCTGTTACGATAAAAATACCTCGTAAGACACGCAACAATGGAACTTTGTTCATGCATGCTGTTCTACTAGATGAGAGGAGACTTTATGATGACTTTATAGATATATTTCGATCCGAGTCGGTCCACACATTACCGCTAATTACTCATATTGAGCCTCAGGCGGCAACATTTAATCTGCTTCAGTCTAATGTGAGTAATAAGTTCATCAAAATAAATAGAAGCAAGCTTCTTACTTACAGCTTATTATTTTTGCTATTTTAATCAATATTTATATTTGCACTATAATGTATTACACTTTTTAACCTAATAACCTATAACCATTAATAATCAATTATTATAAATGTAAATTTGTGTTTTTTTGCAGAGTAAAATAGAGAAGAAAAAAGATAAGCATATAAAACCTTATGCACATATTGCCACAGTAGCACCACTGTCTATTCTGGTTGACAACTTAAATTTACCTGTGAACAAAATTCCTAGTGAATTATATCCTTATATGAGGTGAATTTCTTTTATGTTCTTGTGATAAGGCTGAGGAGCTGTATTGTAAGGAGTTAGGTAGAATGGTGCTCATTTCTAGGGACAAATTGTTGTCTAAAATTCAGCCTCAGATGGGTATATTTGTTTTGCAGACTCCCTTAAGTTTTGCTACAGCTTCTTTGAGCATTATGTACCTTGAGGCTTACTCCAGATAAAATCTCCTGAAATTGTTACACTTCAGTTATATCGTACTTACCTTTAACACAATAATATAATCCAGTAATGTTATTGATGTTGAAGCAGTTCAATAAACAAACATTTATTTGGGCATATTTGTAAAATTAATTTGTATAAATGTGAATGTGTAAGTTGAACAAAAAATTTGAAATGTGTCTTCAGAGCTTAAATTTTGAGGTGCTCTTTAAATTTTAAGTTTTCTTTAATATTAAATAATATTATATATTATTAATAAGTCCTTCTTTGCTTGCAGGGTCAGAGATGAAAAATTCCTTCCAATTATCCAGCATAACGTATTAAAGTCTCGAATTTCTCATTTGCAACTTTTAAATAGCAGTTCATCGGAAGTAAATATGACTGTTAGTGTGTCACCTGCCTCTTATGGTTCCTTACGTTTAGCCATACATGTGCGCTTGGCACTGGAACATTTTCATATCTTGGGATTTAGTGACAAAGATGTAGATGATGTTAAAGGAATATTTGCAGATACAAATTTGTATCTGCTTTCAGCTACAGTTTTAATTGCAAGTTGTCATGTGAGTAAACATTTCTTCATCATCATCATAAAAATAAATAATAAATGCCTTCTAATTTATGATTAAGCGGTGATAGCCTAGTGGTTAAGGCGTCAGCCTCCTAATCAGAAGTGGGCTGTTCGAATCCGGGCACGCACCTCTAAAGTTTCAGAGTTATGTGCGTTTAAAAAAAATGTAAATATCATTTGCTTCGGTGAAGGAAAACATCGTGAGGAAACCTGCACGCCTGAGAGTTCTCCATAATGTTCTCAAAGGCGTGTGAAGTCTGGCAATCTGCACATGGCCAGCATGGTGGACTATAGCCAAACCCTTCTCATATTGAGAGGAGACCCTTGCTCTGTAGTGAGCCGGTAATGGGTTGATCATGATGAATTTATGATTTATCTGCTGAAAGACAGAAATGTTGCTTTTTGGCTGTTTCCTTAAGATAAGATCCATTCTGACTTATTGATAATTTACTTTTAGTAACTTTTGAATAATTGATTTGAATTTGAGGCTAACCTTTAAAAGTTATTTATTATTGAACCTATATATTATATATTTCAACCATTTCTTTAATCATTTTTAAATTATACAAAACATTTTTTTAGAAATCACCTTACCTGAATTATATCATGGGATATTTATTGTTTTACAGCTGTTATTTGACTTCTTGGCATTTAAGAATGATGTCTCTTTCTGGCGCCTCAAGAGGTCGTTTGCTGGGTTGTCTGCTAGGACTGTATTCTGGCGTGCTTTCTCACAGCTGGTCATCTTCTTCTACCTTCTGGATGAGCAGACATCCATGTTGGTGCTAGTACCTGCCAGTATTAGTGCTGTTATAGAGGTACTACTGATTGTTTTAATGAGGAATAGTTATAATGGTCACATTGATTAGTTCATTTGTGCTAGTTAATAAACAGTGGATCAAGTTTTTAATGCTATAGTTCAGTATAACCCTGCCAGAAACAACAAATACTTTGTTAAAGGGAGGGATGCGTAAAAGCATTTTTGAGCCTTAAAACATTCAAATTGGTTCAGTTAATAATTTGCTATGTTATCAATCAATATATAAATATATCTCCAGTTAATAGAGTTCTTTGTGGGTTATGTTATTTGATATGAGCAGATATTTATTTAATTTTCTTCATTCCTTGTTTCACTGATAATTACAATTACTTTTAATATTATGCATGTGTGACGGCTTAACAAATCCAACTCTTTTAATACTGCAATACTAAATGAACCAGACTGAAAGCTAATACTTTTAAAAATTATTATTTATAGTTACTATTTTCTCATTAGTATGATGACTTCTACAACATTGTATGGAATACATGCAACCCAACGTGATTTTTATCGTCTTTTTTTTACACTTAAATTAGCCCACAACTACAATCTCACCTGGTGAGTCTGAATGATGCAGTCTAAGATGGCAACAGACTATCTTTCAGAGATATGTCAGTTTTATTAAACCTCTAATCGGCTTCTACGACGAATCCTACCTAAATGCTAAATCTCATAGCAGTATTTCGTTGGCAGGGTTGTAACTAGCCAACAGACCAGATCTAAGAAACCTCTCTCGTTCGTCGGAAAAATAATATACATATTTTCGTGCTTGAGGAAATTATTTTTTTTACAGCTGTGGAAGGTGACGAAGGTACTGCACTTGCGCGTCTCGTGCCCGGATTGGCGCGTGTGGCGCATGCGCGTTTGGCGCGAGGGAGACGCGGATGCTGGCGAGCGAACCACGCAGCGCGCTGACGCGGAAGCCATGAGATACCTTTCCATGCTACTCTATCCACTGTGTATTGCCGGTGCTATCTACTCACTGCTCTACGTCGCTCACAAGAGGTAAGTTTAGGGCACAGTGGAAGATAATAGTGACTGTCATTGAACCTCTGCCTAGTGCGATGCTGAAGCCATGTGATACTTCTCATAATACTTTACCCAATGTGTTGCCGGAGTGTAAGCCCTATGGAAACAAACTAGTGATGAGGTTGCTAATAGGAGTAGGAGTGTTGCGGTTGCTGGCGGGTGAACCACCATGCAGGTTGATAAATAATAAAGTCTTCTCTACCCCCCTGTGTATCATCAGTCGATTAGGTTTAATACATTAGGTAAACGCTAGGCGCAGCGATTTTGGGAAGCGACTCTGCGTATTTCTAGTTTCTCTTATAACTTATATTTAATGTTCTTTTATTTTAAAATGCTAGATGCTAGTTTGCCACAGAAATAGCAATTATAATCAGTAAACCTTATAACCTCGCATTGCTCGACCCGGACGGAGTCATGATCCCTAGCCAGTCTCGTTGGTCTAGTAGTTGGTGTTTTCGACTGCGAATCCTGGGTCAGGCCAGTAAAGGTTAGGTTTTGTGATTGCTGTCTGTCGTCGTGTTTTGTCGTGGTGGAAAAGCTTTAGTGCTTCTTTCATCCCTTGGGCAGGACGGACGTTATGTGTGACTCCCTTCCCCGAAGGGGGTATACCCGAACTTAAAACCACCACGGCATGTCCCTCTCCGCTGGTTTTAATGGACGCCCTGGGGATCCATCACCAGCCCTATGTTTGTAAATTGACAGCGTTCAATAGTTTTACTGTTTGCCACTATATATTAACTCTTCTGTTTCACTTGTGCTCAAAGATGTAATATTAATCTACTGGGGATGATGCTGATTAAAAAATTGGTGTATATCAGCGGCTCAAAGAAATGATATTAACAGGATTAGAATGGTGATTAGATCCCAAAGCAGTGGTAATGCACATGTTCTGTCTGTACCAACAGCTGGTACTCGTGGGCGCTGAACAGCGTCGTGAACGGCGTGTACGCATTCGGCTTCCTGTTCATGCTGCCGCAGCTGTTCGTGAACTACCGCCTGCGCTCCGTGGCGGCGCTGCCGTGGCGCGCCTTCATGTACAAGGCGTTCAACACCTTCATTGACGACGTGTTCGCGTTCGTCATTACAATGCCCACCGCGCACCGCGTCGCCTGCTTCCGTGATGACCTGGTTTTCCTAGTGTACTTGTACCAAAGATGGTAAGTGTTGTAAAATACTAGCGGTGCGGTACCACTTGTGATCAGTTTTCCATACATATTATTCAATATACCTCGACTCACCGTCCCCGACTCACCGTTGCCCGCTTGCGCTATTTCTTCGTATCCTCCTTCTGAACTGTTACATTAAAGAACCAATAACCTACTTGTTGCCATCAACCCATTGTTACCTAGTTTGATCAAGTTTGAAGGGTAGTTCCAGAGAATATCGCGTTCAATGGAACAAACAAAAAATGATTGTTTGTAGTTATAATTAGTGGAGATAAAGAAAACAGATATGCAGTAATGAACAGTTTTGTTCAATCGTGTTGATTTGGTATGCACATATCAAACCGCTCTTTATCTGACTTCTTGCGCGTGTACGCGGGATCAAATAATCTTAGGAAGAAGCCACGCAAGGCATCGAATACGAGCGGTCATTCAACCTGGTCATTGCTCTCACAGAAGCCGCTCATTAGCTGCTTAAAGCGAACTATTTTGTGTAAGATAAGTCAATGTACATAATATCAAAATATACCCATACCAGTGTATATATATATTGAAAACACTATAAAAACGCTGAAATATATCCTGCTATAAATGGTAAATGTATGTACATACTTGAGACTGCTTAAGTCCTCAGTCTCTTTCCTAGTCAAATATAGAGTGGTTTAGCCTTTAACTTGATCTTGATTATCATGCTCTTTCCCTTTCAAGGTTATACCCTGTGGATAAGTCTCGTATGGACACAGGGGCTAGTATGGACGAGAACTCTGAAGAATTGGAGCCCATCAAGAAGAAGGAGGAATAACACAAATCTCGTTATGCCTTATAAGACCGTTATGATTTTTTCTAGGTAAATTGATTTATGCGTTACGAGGCTAAAATGCTTAAAAGGGTTCAATGAGTAATAATGTACACCTGTTCAACTAGATCCAGGCGCACTCCAATGGTCGCCTCGGCTTCAATAATGTCATAAAATAAAACTTCTAAAATATAGTGAAGTTATTATATTATATTATTATTAATTATTTAATTATTAATAGTTGATTTATTAATTGGACGTCGATTTAAAAGATTATTGTTTGATAAGTAACTCTAATTCTCATTTTAAACACTGTTACCCAGTGAATCGCAAAAGTGTTTCGCTAAAACTTGCTTTTTGGTACCTTGGCTATATAGCATGTGTTTATAGATATGACTATTCAAATACAATACTGCAAAAAGAATATAATGAAAATGATGGGCACTACTTTTAGATCTGCTAAAGAACCTTGCCTACAGAAAAAAAAATCTAATTAAAATAATAAATATCTATATTCTAATTTCGATTAGGTTAGATCTACTAACATTTTATTTCAATTTCTATTCTATATTTATTATTACCCTTGGGTCGTGAAACGAAAAAATAAGAAAATAATAACCTGATTTTCGCTTTACTATCAGTACCGTTCATATAAGATTTGTTTGCTTACAACCGTAGAGTCAATTCAAATTCAAATTCAAAATAATCTTTATTCAAATAGTCCTTAAAAAGGCACTTTTGACGCGTCAATAATTTACATAGTAGTTATTTCATGGTGATAACTATATTCGTAAACTTAAAACTAAAGCTATGAGGGTTCCAAACGCCCCCGGTCTAAGAAGAAGCCCACAACAAACTTAGTCGGGGTAGCAATCTCTAAACATCTGAACCTGTTACCACAATTTACGTTTGTTTAAATTGGATAAAGATAAAATGCCATGACGTCCATGGTGTGCGCTGGCTTTAAGGGTATTATTGCTTTTCCATATATTTTGGTATCCGTCCAAATACCTGTATTTTAAACCTTGGTTATTTAGTGTGTTGTGTTTATACGAAAGAAAAAAAATAAAAACGCATTTAATGGAAGCTAATTTAACATTATTAACCTAATTTTTTTTACATTAAGATCAGCTTTTTTTTTAATTTATTTTCGTTCAAAAATAGCGCTATGTTCCTTGTACAGAATATTTTAACTATAATACTTCTTGTCTATGGTAATTAAGTTACACCACATTGTGCGTAGGTGATTGCGCAACAACGATAAAAAAACGACTATAATTAAGTTCTTTGAGTAATTATTTTATAGAATATAATTCTTAAAATTTGTTGTGTTTTTAATAAATTGATTTATTTTTTTAATTACGTTGTAATACATTGTTGAAGGTAGTTGTAAGCCACGTGAGGACTGTGTTGGGAATTGAGGCTTTAACTTTAATAAAAATGAGTAATATCCATATTTCTTGAAATGTTAATTGTTTTGTTTATTAAAGTAAGATAATCTGTAAGGATGGCATAGACAACCGTCTGTCCCAACCGGGAGAAGAATCTTAAAAAACACGTTTAATGTAAATTGTGTAAATGTAATTTATTTTTTCTGTTGACATTTGAATTATGCTTAGTTAATCATTCATTTTAAAAATGGTTAGGTGATTTAATTTTCTTACTATTATAATATAATGTCGAAATTATTTACAATGTCACAATTATATTATATTTTAATATTGTGTAGTTAGTTACTTACAATTATATTTATATTACTTTGTTTATTTTATTGAGTCTGGTGTAGTTGTGCATAGTTTAACATTCCCAGCCGGTTAGGCTCCTCCTAGGCTATGAATTCCTGTTACGACGCTGAAGAAGCCAAATAGATAATCGATTAGAATAGGTTGCTTTACTTATAACTCACAGGGTTCGACTTGTCTGTGACCTTGAAATTTCATCCCACATAATGGTCACTTTTTTGACAGATGCCAACCGGTGGTAATCTGTCATCTGCATACAAATTTCAAAATGGCTAATCAACCGACGCTGTCTAGTTATGTGATTGCAGAGCTGAAATAACTTAAAGAGTTACTGAAGCGTTACAGTAGGCCATTTTGCAATTAAATGTAAACCAGAATTGCGACGTCAAAATTCTTGTATAAGGGGACAGAGCTGACGTTAATAGTTAGTGCGTAGTTGCGATTTCGAAAGTGGAGCCAGCTAATAATTTCATTTACGAATGCGTTTGTTATGGTGGCTTTATGGAATTTTTCGAGTAATGCCACATCATCTTCCATAGCCTTCGATCATAGGGATGGGATTGAGAATATTGACTCCACACTGCTGCATTTAATAACACATATCAACTCAAGTAAAGTTAATTTTGGGGCTGTTATTTAAATCTTTTTTTAATGACATGACAAAACCCGGACCTCGTGTACCGCAGTTGAATATTCCAACTACAGATGTTTGTGTAGACGCCTGATCCAATTCCAGGGCTGACTAATTAAATTATGACGTCAGTTTTACGACTTTTAAACTTGTAGCTACTAAGGAACGTTACTGTAATATTTGTTAGGTATTGTTTATTTTTGTTGCTCTTAAATTTTATTAGGTATATGACGGCAATCAGGGAATAGCGCCATCTAGTTTTAGAATCGCCAATAGACTGAGCGGCCTTTTCATGTTCGGGCCCTTCAGATCCCACTTCTGATATAGGATGAACAGGGGCGTGTCTATTGGTAATTTGGGTAGACGTGGGTAGTTTCGGGCAAAGATACCAGGTACTCTTGGTAGAACAGAATTACAATTATATGTATCGTAATTTATAAAGAGCAGATTATACGCTTCACCAAGTACGACTATGCACTACCGCGTCTTACCATCGATCAATGCAATGGATGCAGTGCACCGGCGCGTCTTTAAAAACCTGCATACCTACTTTGCGTTAAAAGAGGGGCGATCCCACTCTCATGTCTGTCGTGCATGATTCTAAAACTAGATGGCGCTATTCCCTGATTGCCGTCATATACATTTTGTGTCAATTGTGTAAGTCAACTCTAAGCGTGTGCGCTTGGAGTTGACTGCATGCATCGTCTATACATATATAGCCAAATATACAATTACCATTGCTATGCTTTAGTCGACTAAAAATGTTAACCGATCATTCGCGTTAAGAAAATAGTGAGTCATCGATTTAAATCCGCCCAGTCACACAAGATAGAATACATTATTTATAACTTCATTGATAATAAAATCCTTAATGTAATGTATAAAAAAATATTGAACCTATTTATGGTATGTTCATCCAAAAACTAATTCTTTTTAATAATGTAATCTTTACACCACTTGGTGATGGTTTACGGTTTTCTTAACGCGAGTTGAGTAATAGTGCACTAATGCCGTTAATAAATTGAGTGTATTTGTATTGTAGTGTTTGATAAATTAACAATAGGCATTCCTTAAGACAGGGTCGTGCTCAATGTAAAATAAATCTTTACATTTTCTAATTGTATTTATTATATTATTTAACTCCCTAAGTGAAAACTAATATTTTTGCCGGAATCAAATCAACACACAAAACACTTTTATACATGTTTTTGCATTATTTTGAGTTGGTATATTTGGCAACTTAACACTAAAGCTACGAGGATTTCTTTAAGTTCTGGTCAAAAATGAAGCACCTAACAACGAACCTTATCGGAAAATTCTTATATTATATAAGAATTGGTTCGAGGTAGTAATGGAAGGTTCGAAAACGCCAACACTGTTGATGTTCATGGTACTAAGGTGCAACGGGGCTGAGATCTCCATTAACCTCTGCCTCTGCTATTAAGCTACTACTAATCTCATGGAGAGAACTATCTAGTACTGTAACTCCACCAAAACGAGACCGATTTATGTCGGATATCTAAATAATTTGGTCGGTTTAATTGTTTCTTAAGTCAGACGTAAGGCGATCATATCTTTAGATTTAGAGAACGTAATTTGACTTTGTTCAGCCAAAGTTCATAGTCTGTTCGTTCAAAGACTGGTGGAGCGCTCTGTCTATCACATAATCACATACAGTAAGTACAAGGATGGGAATCTGTGTTCAAAGGTGGAAGATAAACGTTTTTAGGAAACTATAGTCATAAATTTTACTGAACGTTTTTTTCAACTCTGTTTTGTTTAAACGGCTGAAAGCGCCTCATAGATCTTCATAGACTGCGATTGTGCAAGCCAAATTAAACTTTAATTCCATTCCGAAGCAGATGTTACATATTATTGACATTATTAAAAACGTGCAAAGAAACACAAATCGCGTCTCTAGTGTGAGGCATTCATTAAATATAGCAGTTAACTTATTCGGTGAAAAATTTCAACTCCTACTGCGGTTCATGAGATACAGCCTGCTGACAGACAAGACTTCGGCGTGCCGGTGTCGACAATACACTTCAAATATGAAGGTTTAGAAATCACACGTGTGTACAAAATTTTTTTGCTTGGTTAGGACTTAGTAACAAGGTAAGCGTAATTAATAATTTGTTGACGTTATTATCTATTATTATTGAGTAATTTGGGCTTAATCACAGCGATACGCCGCAACTGATTATGAGCACCCAGTCGCGTGTCCCTGTACTGCTATGAAATTATTATGAGCGATGCGCTCGCGCAGTGTAGTTGTACGAGACCAATTTAAATTGAAATAACACGGTCCCATTACATGACCTTGCTAAAGTTGGCATTCATAAATATCTGATGTGATTGTGATGATGAGTATGCGTACAATCTTGTAAAATGGATTTATTCGATGTTTTACTCCAAGCCGGCGTGTTTACGATAGCTGTGACGTTTTATTTGCTATTTGTAAGGAAGCCGACTAAAACGAAAGGACATTACAGAGAACCGGGTGAGTCTTATTTCGTCTTAAACAGAATATGCCTTAAGCTAACAGTTAAAATGAAAAATACACACAAATCTTAGAAACTTTAGGTTGGTGCTTGATAGTAGGTATTTAAGACAAGAATCGTTGAGTTATATCTTCTTTTAAACGTTAATCTGCATGTTTGCAAAAACTTTACCGCCATTTAGGCAAAGCAGATTCTACCAAGACAAAGTGAGAATTTAGCAGTGTGAGGAGGGCAAAGGAGCCGAAGAAAGTTATTACAAATGGTGATAAATAATGAATCCAAAATATCAATACCATCTAACGATGGTTTACGCTATTACGGGGTGGATTTAATAAACATAAATATTGATGTAGAGGCGAAATATTGTATACATATTAGATATTACAATGTTTAGTTTGTAGTAAGAACATAATTATAGAGTAGACACCTATTCAGATAATAATTATTTATCTTTCATAGATTAAAGAAGATATGAAAACTAAGCACTCTGTGGAATTAAGCAATACATAATAACTTATTATTATGAAAGAACAAATTACTGTACTTTAAATTCTTTACCTAATACCTACCTACGAGTATGTAACCTATGTTATAGGCTAAGAGAAAAGATTTTTCGCATTTCATATGAAATTTAAGACATGATTATTACTTATTAGAAAGGTGGTGTTTTTTAACAGAATGGAATTATCTTCTAAAACTATTATTGGCTCGGTTTGCTGTAAAGCGATGGAAATCAAAACTACCCTCGCGAGAAATAAGTGAAGTGCCTCGTAAGAACCAGAGGTTGGGTTCGGATGATATCACACTACGAGCTTCGTCTTCCGACGGATCATCTATTATATTGAGAATTCGCAAGTTGTATGGCCGAAAAAATATCGCTGAAGTTGTGTTATATCTTCAAATACCAGATGGCACCAAATATAAATTACCGCGTAAGTATAGTAATAATAAAAAATAGAAAGTAAAATTTACATCATGCTCGTATCGATATTTATTAGTGATAAGCGATTATGAATAGTCATCGCAACAGATCGCACCAGAACCGAGAATGTCAAATCGTGATGATTATTTGCATAATGAATTTACCCCAAATACTACTATTCTTTATTTCCTTGAGAGAGATTTGAGTTATAAACCTAGCTGATTTATATCTCTGAGGAAGTATCGTGCACAATTTCACTTAATTTATGAGGGTGCGAAGCGGTGATAGCCTAGTGGTTAGGGCGTCAGCCTCCTAATACAGCCTCCTAAAGCCTCAGAGGTCAGCGGTTCGAATCCGGGCACGCACCTCTAACTTCTGGGAGTTATGTGCGTTTTTAAAACAATTAACATATCACTTGATTCAACGGTGAAGGAAAACATCGTGAGGAAACCTGCACGCCTGAGAGTTCTCCATAATGTTCTCAAAGGCGTGTGAAGTCTGCCAATCCGCACATGGCCAGCGTGGTGGACTATGGCCAAACCCTTCTCATATTGAGAGGAGACCCGTGCTCTGTAGTGAGCCGGTAATGGGTTGATCATGATGATGATGATGATGAGGGAAAGAAAAAATAGTCGTGGAAGTAAATCTTTTTATCAATATTTTATAGAGCATCCCGAAACATCTAAAGCTGAGTGGATCAGTACACAAGATGGATGGAGTGCTGCTGGTTTGAAGATACACTTATTAGAATCGCAGACAAACTTGAGGGTTCTCTACAACGGACTTCTAACACGAGTTGCTGACAACGTTACTCAACACGTTCAGTTAAATTTGATGTGAGTTTATTTAATTGACAGTGAAGACTTTGTCGTCATCATCTTTATAGAGAAAAGAGAAAGAGCTATTCCTCTACGACAATTCATTCTCAGTAGTATAATATATGTGGGTAGTCCGACAAAGACGTGTCAAGCGATTAAGCGTTCCGGTACGATGTCGCGAAGAAAAAAATTAAAAGTATGGGTTCACCATACCTTTAACAGGTTAGTCTACCTTCTTAGACTTAAGCATCAGGTGTGAGTGCCGTCAAGGGCTAACTTGTATAAAAAAGCCTAATAATAAATGTTAAGACTAAAAAATCTTGACTAATGTAAGACCAGTTTGAAAAAAATGTTAGCGGGACTTCGCGTACTTATTTATTCCCACGAAATACATTTTATGACCTAAATTTCACAGTTTTTATACCAAATAACTGGTTATTAAACTAAAAACCTGTATCTCAATCGCCGGTTAACTTTAAATATATGATATGATAGACAAATGTGACATCTGGGCAGATCTACATAACAAAAACTACCAAATAGTCTAATATATCGTCCAGTTAAAGCTTATCGGAAGATTTTGAAACAGTTCCTTGGTTGATGTGAAAATTAAAGGTCCTCGGACGAAGATTGGTCAAAATGTAACGTGTTAAGATTGGTGATCGACAGGTTTCCCAGCAGTCGCGACGTAAATAAAAAAAACGGCATTTTTAGATATCCATCTACCTAGATGATGATGATATAATGAAATATTGAAGCACTGTAATATACTTAGCTTATTTGCACCGTATTAAGAGAGTCTCACCGCCGCAACCTTGTATAGTACATTCAATATTAACTGGCGTCCTTTTGGCGTCACTTGAGACCGTCATTAGCAATAACAATAGGATTAACTCGTGGCGGATGAATTCTTTGTATTGCAAAACACGTGCGGCGTTCAAACGGTGTTTCAAACGTTTATGATACTTTTCCTATGTTATCTTCCTTTAAATAATATAATCAAATAGAAATACCGCTCAGTTGTTTTTTAAACTTTGACGAGATTAGTTCAGTAAAAATATTAAGTACGTCTTCCGATATGTTTTGTCCTTGGGTGAAATCACCTTCCACTGTGCCATGTGAAAATAATAAAGACGATAAGCCGAATGTGTTCAACAATCATCTAAGTCGTGAGGCACAAATAATTCTCTTCAATGTTTATTTTAATTGCAGTTCAGAGTGAGAAAGGTGCTCTGAAAGAAGAAAAAGAAAAAAATATTGTGATTATTCAAAAGTATCAACACTGGTTGGTTTGCAACAAAATAGATAAGGCCGAAACGGCTTCTTTAAAAATGAATGGGCTCTATGAGTGTTTGGTTTATTACCCCTATTGGTTAGGTTCAAGTGGTAAGACGCCAGTTAATATTGAATGCACTATAAATGCTTTATCATTGAATAATGGAAATGATTTATGCAGCTTTAATGAAAGCTATTATAACTTCTGAAATATTTTATACAGCCTCGTTCGCAGAGAGCTAGCCTGCCTGTATTGCATATTCAACTAAGGACAATGTAATGGGTTGGAGTGCCGGGTCAGCAAAACATTCTCAGGATAGGGTCCTAGTTTGCTACCCTAGAGCATCGAGAGCACGTTAAAGTTATTGGTACTAACATCTTCATCTTTAGCCTGTTAACGTCACGTTTGATGATCAAATATCTTCTTTCTTATGCGGAAGGTTATGGTGAAGGTTTACGAAGCCATACCACGTTGCTTCAGTGTGGCTACTCGACTACGGGGCACTTACATATTGCCACAATAGTTTAAGACGACATATCCACATACGAGAACCGTGGAGGTTTCTTTGCGAGTGTATTCCTGACCCAGCAGTATGAATAGACCCTCATAGCTTTAGTTTTAAGTTTACGAATGTAGTTATTACCATCAAATCACTACTATGTAAATTAGTGACGCGTCAAAAGTGCCTTTTAAAGGAATATTTGAATATTTGAATTTTATGTGAATAAGAAATTTTATGTAGATAAGAGAAGATAAAAATAATCTATAATATAATAAAACTATAATGAGTAGGACGAGTTCTGTACATCTCTGATGAAAGTCAAAATGTGTAAGCCATAAACGCGTAATCAGATTTCATTCATTCTTTTTTTGATAGAAAGGAGATACTTTACAGTTTATCCTGTAATTATTTAAAGGTTAAGTAATCTATTGCTTCGTGATCTAAAGAAAAACAAATATACTTTTGCACTAAAAGCAGACGAAGTTGCGGGCATCAGCTAGTAAATATTAATTTCAGATGGGCATCAGCAACAAGTGTCGTGCGTCACCCAGAGGACTGGAGTGCTCAGCTCGCCGCAGAAACATTGGCTCTGGAGCCTTGGCAGGATGGCAGTTGGCCGCAGTTGCTGTAAATATTATTCATTTAAGTTTATTAGCTTTTTTTCCGCTGGGAAATGCGTTTACGCATCCCCTCCGGAAGCGATGCAGGCAAGACTGTGTCGCTTCCGACGGGGTATGTGGGACTTGCCAGCGGCCAGACTGGCGACCAGAATACCCACTAAAACCCAGCGATGCTCCTACGAGTCGCCTGGTGGCTGGGTCACGGAAACACCTGCGCACTCGATCGTAACAATAATTGTCCAACCCGACCTCGATTTGAACTCGTACTCATACTATGTAAGCGCTTGCGCTCTAAAATAAACAAAAAAATCTTTTCCTTTTGCTATAAAAAAAATTGTAGTATGTACCTACCTAAGAATTAAACTTGAATTATTATTATTTACGCTGTATATACATTTCCTCGAAAAGTAAAGGAAGCTCAAGGATTTTTTCAAAATCTCGAATATTACAGAAACAAATGCGCTAAAGGCGCTGGTAGTTGGATGCAATGGGGAGCTCTACAAGGACGTTTTCAGTCATTTGATGCAAATGGCGCTATAGATAAAAGCGAGTACCTTCGTCTACGTGGAGTCAAGGAACGGAGTTGGTCCCTCGACGCTCAAGATCTAAGGCGTAAAGTCACACTTACTGCAACAGCGAGCGATGGGACCGCGGTACAAATACGCGGTTGGTCATACTATAAAAACTTCACTCAGTATGTATCTACCTATATTTTTTTTCGCCCGAAACTAGCTCGAAAGAAGGAGAGTATTAACTTTTTTGATCATATGGCCGTAATAAAATGAGCAACCTACAAGCTTCCACATTGTTAAACTTCATCATGATCAACCCATTGCTGGCTCACTACAGAGCACGGGTCTCCTCTCATTGAGAAGGGTTTGGCCATAGTCCACCACGCTAGCCATGTGCGAATTGGCAGACTTTACACGCCTTTGAGAACACTATGAATAGTGATATATTAAATGCTTAAAAACGCACACAACTCTGAAAAGTTAGTAGAGGTGCGTGCTCTGGTCGGAACCCCCGACCTCTGATTAGGAGGCGGACGTCCTAACCACTAGGCTATCACAGCTTCATTGTTAAACTTATGGAACAATTTTTACAACATAAATTGGACGTAATTATGCAATAAGGATCCAATCCACAAAAACATTAAAACTTGAGTTGTGGCTTATAAAGTGATCGTACAACTCGACACTTTTGTCTGCGAAAAGATCTCACAGATATATCATTTAAATACCACCAAAACCCCTATTATGGCAGACATACTAACTAATTCCAGATAATAGTCACGATTCAAGCAATAGTGCAATATTACTAGCTCATTGTCCATTGGATCTTTTTGTATAACTACGTCCAATGGATTATTATTTTCACAAAAGGGTAGAAGACTATCATTAATTATATTTTTAACTATTCATTATTGATTATTAATTGATGATTATGTAATAATGGTTACGGCTGCTTTTTTCATTTCATTCAAGTGAATAAATTTAAAAAGTGGTATGGTTCAATATTTCTGTGTAGCCGCATAATTTATTTCTTACAGATGCATCTCCGGAAATGTGAGATTCCCTAATTATATGGTGAACGCCGTAACTTCAACAGACTTGGTCTTGTCTGATTTTTGCGAGACGGCTGATCAAATACCACATACGTACACTATTAACGTTTGCAGTGAGTATCGTCACATCCTGAGACTGTACACAGACCTCGTTAAAATAAGAAAGAGAAATAAACTGCTGCAATAACGGGATTTTGATTCAAACTATTATTATCCGTTAGCTTATCGCGCATTCAAAGACAGTTTAACACTCTCTGGGGAAGCTACCCTTGGATAACTTAAAGGTTTTTCATTTAAATGTTATTGATCGACCATTGAGGCACAATTGTTTTCTTTCCTTTTCTTTCCTACTCATATTATAAACGCGAACTATATATATTTGTTACTCTTTCACATATAAACTAATGAATGGATTTTTATGAAACTTTACAATAATATACTTATAAATCAGAATAACACATAGGCTACAATTTATAAGGATATTGCGTGATTTGTCCAAAATATGACGATAAGTGTCAAGTAAGTAGGAAAAATTTACCATCTGCGTGATAATTGTAATGTCAAAACGTTAGTTCCTTTCTACGCCACGCTAATATATGCTATTCGAAATAACTAATCCTGCGCACATGAAGTCACCGGCACCAAAGAAGCATTTACTATCTCTGGGGATTCTACCCTTGGATAACTTAAAGGTTTTTTCATTTAAGTGTAATTAATCGACAATTGAAACACAATTGCTTTTTTGTTATATTTACATCGGTCGCAATGGAGCAGACGGTTCACCTGATGGTAAGTGATTAGTGCCGCCCATGAACATCAGTAGCACCAGCGGAATCGTCATCATCAACGCGGTGTGTCCTTGGCAGTAAGGTTACTAACCAGACCAGGCTCATGCCAGGAATTGAACCCAGGACCTCCCGCTTTAAAATACGACAGTACGCGCTGCGCTACGGAGGTCGCCATCAGGTCCGCGGTTAGTGAAATCGGTGCTGTCCTACCCCGGGCCTTGAAGAGCGCGTTAAGCCATCGGTCCCAGTTAGTTTCGTGATAGGTCTACGCTCTTAAATGTACGTATACATTTAATATCTTCGCAGCACAAAACAGCCGCACTTTCAAAGTGATACTTCGGATAAACAAGGAAGGCGAGCGTACTTTTAGTGGTCTACAACGTCATCAAGAAGAAGTGTACCGGAATTTCGCTGTCGAAATCAACGGAGAACACGGAACTGGGATCCTCGAGCTTGCATATGACAGATTAGGAACAGGTAAGATCTTCGTTATATTTGCGCACGCTACTCCGTCGACAAACTCTAGAGAAACGTGGAGAGCCTAAGCTCTATATCCCTTCTATCAGAGTAAGAGTATAGAAGTTATCGGACAAAATGGCACATGTTTACTAATTTAAACGTAAATGAATTTTGTAAAAAAAAATTAATTTACGTTTAAAACATTTTTTCTTACAAAATACAAGGTAGATAGTTGATAGTAAGGTAGGCCGCACTATCAACTTAACATTCTAAATTAAAAAAAAAAAAGTGAAACGTAAAGTTAAAACTTCGTCAGTTAGTACACCTTTTGAAGCAAAGTGTGAAAAGGAGTGTGAGATTTACGGTTTACCATACATAAAGTCAATAAGTATTGAGTTGAAATCTAATCATAATAATACCATTGTCGAAATATTGCAATACTGTAGAAGAACAGATGTGAACACTGAACTGTTATACGATTGTAGAAAATGTATCCGCGAAACTGGCTGATATTACCCCGCTTCCCGTACTGAAGTGGCTCGATGAGCAGGAAGCTGATATGAATGATTATTGCCTGCCCTTCGAAGCGCGAGCCGCTACATGTACTAACTTCGTGGGAGGCAAGGGAGCGTCGCTTGCTCTACTAGCTTCTGTACAAAGCAAGGAGGTAAAAATGCGTTATTAAATGTGGCGTACATCGGTCGCAATCAAGCAGACGGATCACCTGATGGTATGTGATTAGTGCCGCCCATGAACATCTGTAGCACCAGCTGAACCATCGATGCGTTGCCAGATGAACACAGCATCCACCCAATGCGGTGTGTCTTTGTCAGTAAGGTGGT
This sequence comes from Lasiommata megera, assembly GCA_928268935.1. Lineage (NCBI taxonomy): Eukaryota > Metazoa > Arthropoda > Insecta > Lepidoptera > Nymphalidae > Lasiommata > Lasiommata megera. Next base: position 5,775,824 of record OV743308.1, on the reverse strand, counting down.
TAGTAACCCGACCAGACGACTACCGTGGCGCAGTGCGTGCGCTGTCGCATTGGAGGTCCTTGGTTCGATTCCCGGCTCGAGTCTTGTCTGGTGGGAGGCTTCGGCCGTGTCTAGTTACCACCCTACGGACAAAGACGTGTCGCCAAGCGATTTAGCGTTCAAGCGATTTTGCGAAACCAATTAGGAGTGTGGGTTTATCATACCCCTAACAGGTTAGCCCGCTACTATCCTAGACTGCAACATCCAGATGAGATAGCCATCAAGGCTTAACTTGTTACACAGTTGAAGTGTTAATTCTATACTACCAATTGGTTCTTACGCAACATCGCGTCTTTTTTTCCATAAAGAACCAAAGCAGTCATTTAAGACTTATCAATTCGTTTATTTTAAAGATATGTTTGGAACAGCATTGGCACCACTATCTCAAACTGTAGAATCACAGATTACATGATTACTGCAGCTTGCATAGCATAGCCTTGACAGTCCCTTTTGAGTAAGAAGACGCAAGATGCATAGTATCAAAGCTCACTCAAGAAGATTTACACACACGTAACCATACCACAAATAATAACGAATAATTGAATGGACGTGCGCTTTCATCTTTATTTTGCATCTCGAACAATCACCGATTAAACTGTAAATACTATAGCGCCACTAAAGGGCACGGGTTTCCTTTAGCATGGGAAGGGTTATATCGTGGCCGTAGTCCACCATGCTGGCCAAATGAAGAACTCGGCATGCAGGTTTCCTCACGATGTTTTTCTTCACTGAAAGCAAGTGATGTTTAAAATAGCTAAAATTAAATTAAAAACGCATATTACTCCGAAAATGAGTTGTCCGGAAAGGGAATTCGAAGACTTATTCACAAGGACCCAAAAACGCAGAAAATGCAGGAACATACCCTGCTATAGTAAAGAATATGTACATTGTATGTTTATTTTTTACTCTTAATTAAACGCAATTAGGTTATTTTCCGTTCATTCAAAATATCCTAGTCACTAAAGAAGAAAGCAGATAATGTTGGAAGAACGCTGGTGATGGTGTTATCAACACAAGCTCCGATCATTTACTGAGGTAAAAATTATTATCTTTATTTTAGGGTTATAGCGTCCCACCCGGATTTTGCGTGACTAATAAAGCTCTAAACAATCAACTTGAAAGAAATCCTAAACTAATTGACGCTATTTCTGAAATAGAGAGAGCCAACGAGGATTATAAAGAGAGTTTATTTAAAGAAAAGTGTGAAAAGTGAGTTACTCTTCTTTCTATATTCACTGCTGGTTTAGTTTGGTTGTGAACTCTATCTTCCAACCTGGATGTTTCCAGTTTTATCTTGTCTGATATCATGTGAGTTCAGTTTTAGAGATTTGTGTCAAACCGAATTAGAGGTACAATAGTTAATCTGGCTGAAATCCATTATGAAGTCTCTATTTAAGCTGAAAATATTGCACATATTATATATCCACATGAAACGTTATGAAGCAATACCTACATATCGTACTTCTGAAATGTCTATGTAATCGAATTAGTCGTATATTTCAATTATGACAATAAATAAATCAATGATATTTAATATTTCCAGAACAGTAAATTTATTTGTAACAACAGAAATAGTTAAGGACGTAAAGGAAAAAATATTAGAACATTTGAATGAACTTCGGAAGAAAGCTTCGGATGAAACCTATGGACCTAAATTGCGATTTGCTGTTAGATCCTCAGGTAGGTGAGGTAAATAACCTCTTACTTTGTAGTTTTGATTTTTTTTTCCTTAGGCAGTGCATCCCAGGATTATATTTGGAAATTTCCTCACCCGGTGTCATCACGTTAGACGCGTCAGGTTTTTCGTAACCTGACGTTACGAAGTCGGACTTGATTGGAGAGATAAATTATGAGAAAATTTGAAAAATCATTACCTCTTAATATGTTCTTTAAAAAATTGTTTTTTATAGGTTGCCTGGCAGAGATCGCTTTTTAGCGATAAGGCCGCCTATTGTACCTTCTATTCTTTGTGTGTTTTTCTTTACTGTCTTGTATTTCTTCTGTTAGTGTGGTGTACAATAAAGTGTATTTTCATTTCATTTTTATTATTTGTATTTAATCCACCTATAAACAAAACTAATACCAAATTAACAAATTATTTTTAAATCCGTGCTAGCTGTCGGGGAAGACAGCGAGGCGCTGTCGGCGGCTGGACAAAACGAAACAATACTGGGATGTTTGAGTGACGATGACGTCATACGCGCCGTGCAAAAGTGCTGGGCGTCCATGTTTGCCTTTACAAGCGCATATTATCGCAGGTATGATGATGTCAACAACGTACACGATCTTCCACGTCTGTGTCCCGTCGACACGTTTAATCTCAGTTGTGTCCTTGTCACTAGATAGAAGTCGAAGTTTCCTACAGTCAAGTATATAATTAAACACGGCTAAAATAGGCCTAATAAACAAGCTCGTATCAATTCATTCATTCAATGATCAACCCATTACCGGTTCACTACAGAACACGGGTCTCCTCTCAATATGAGAAGGGTTCGGCCATAGTCCACCACGCTGCCCATGTGCAGATTGACAGACTTCACACGCCTTTGAGAACATTATGGAGAACTCTTAGGCGTGCAGGTTTCCTCACGATGTTTTTCCTTCACCGTTGGAGCAAGTGATATTTAAATTGCTTAAAAACGCACTCCGAAAAGTTAGAGGTGCGTGCCCGGATTCGAACTGCTGACCTCTGATTTGGAGGCTGACGCCCTAACCACTAGGCTATCACCGCTCGTATCAATAATTTATCATAATCACTGATGGAGAGAGTTATTCCCGGGATATTTCTACATGATCAAATCAATGCGGAAAATGGCAAAAGAATTATGTTTACATAGAATGTTACAATAAAACAAATTATGATAATCGCTTAAAAAGAATTAGCTAGACTATACGAATTGCTTTAGGGGGGTAGCTTCTATTTTTTTGTTTGTATTATAGGCAGAATGGTCAGCCGTGCATGTGCGGTGGCGGGGTGGTGGTGCAAGTTCTGGTGGCGCCGCGATCCGCTGGAGTTATGTTCACCCGACACCCACACTACGGGGACCAGTCCAGGATCCTTATCACGGCTAACTATGGCTTGGGAGAGGTGAGTAGAAACTCCTTTTTAAAGCTACGTAGGCAAAGGCAAAAAGGCAAAGAAACTCCTATACAAGGTCATTTATAAAGGGGGAACTAGAACACCACCTGTCAAAAGTAAGATACAAAATGTTGGAAAAAAAGAAAATGGATGGAATGGACGGAAGAAATTGAAATTAAAAAATATTTGTATCTTGTGTATTTATTACTTCTGATTTTTTGCTTGTAACAATTTAAAAGCATATACGTTAAATATTTTTTATATTCAATGAAAGTTAATACAACAATGTTTTTCTAACTTAAAATATACTTTCAAAGAAAAATAACTTTTGTTTAATGGCTGGAAATATGTTCCCTATTGTCCTTTCTCACTTTAGTTGGGTATTTTTATATACGAGTAGTATTCGATATGCAGTAAGCCTTTTTATACGTGTGGTCTTATCGAGTAAATGCAGACTGGCCGGAATTCATACCCTTTTATTTTTCATACCATATTCATACCCTTTTGGTTCGGATACTTTTAAGGTTTGATTTATTTGTGTGAAGTACATTTCACAAGTATATTACAGTTGTTTGTTTTTTTTTGTTTTGTTCAAAAGTAATTCTCGATTTAGACCAGTTAATTCAATTAACGTATATTTCAGTTCTCATAAAAAGCAAACCTAACGACTATGATTAAAATGACTTGACATCACATTAACACGTGTATTTGTGTACGTGTGAGCAATCACTTACAAACTAAATTATTTTTTAATAAACTGTATATGTTTTTATTTCTAGAGTGTGGTGTCTGGATCAGTGGAACCGGACACTATAATTGTAAAACGTGGTTTAGATGATAGACTATCTATTGACAAGATCGAACTTGGTTCTAAAACTCACCGAGTGACCACGAGCAAAGATGGAGTTAGCTCAGAAATTATTCCAGAATCTGAACGAACTAAAGCGTGTTTATCGAAATCGGAGATATTACAACTTGCTAAAATTGCTGTATCGCAAGAAACACTTTGGGGTACAGGAAGAGATATAGAGTGGGCTATTAATGATGTAAGCATTTTTGAAAATGTCATATTTTCATTAGGAACTATTATATCATCAACCTCACTTTTTTTTTTTTTAACAAATTGTTGAAGATATATTTCGCAGTTAATTTCTTATGAACACGTCCGGAGCGTATTGCTTGGTTCTTTACACGCACATCACAGATCTTAACCCTGCGATGAGAGATGAAATAGTCTCAATCATCAACAAAACAGGTATACAAGCGACATAAATATATGACAAATTGGTTGTTATTGATTTTAAGCACCTCTGATTTCTTAATTACATACCTACAGAAAGATACTTTGATCACAATTAACTATATAATACACAACAATATCTTCTTAAAGACGTGTCAACAGAGCTTTTGTTATCAAGGTCAAATTGTTCATTTCACACGCCGCTCTTAAAGTTTCGTTGCTGTATATAAATAATTGCACTACATTATAGAGTAGCTAATATTCACGTTTAACTGTAGCTCAATTTGATATTAACGATTAAGCAAAACTGGCTTATTATAAAAAAACAACGTTACAATTTCGATCATCCAGCTCGTGTATGTAAAAAACTACGTCATTGCATCAAACATTCTTCAAGACCTCGAGAGTACTTTTCAATTAATAAAAATAACATTGTATATTTAGCAGGAAGCAATATTTCTACTCCAAGCACGCCCGATCACTTCCCTTGAGAGATGGACGGAAGAGGAGTTGCTGCATGAATTGGACTTCCCGATTATGTCGGACGACGAACTCGTCACCTTCGCTAATACAGGAGAGGTCCTTCCTAAACCGATCACTACGTTGAGTTACGACATGGTATACCGCCCTCTGGAGAGAGGTATTGCGTCGTTGATGTTAGCAAACGGAGATGGTTACGATAAAAATATTATCATAACGCACAATCGTTGCGCTATTGTATCATACAACGTAAGTTATTTTTCATAAGGCTTTCAACTAGGTTTTTATTGCAAACTACTTGTACCAGGCATTCGTTGGAATACGACGAACAAAAAAACCAATATCAAACTTTAAGATGATGAATAATATTTTATTGCCTGGAATGGTTTGGTTTCACTCTTTCGTTGAGCAGTTTTCACACTTTGAAATGATGCATTTTGGGCGTTTATTCTGTTTACCGGAAACTAGCGCGAAAATCATACTGTTTTCTTGTTTTAATACCCTTTCAGTTAGGGCACTTTTGAGCGTAGACTTAAAATGTATTTGTTTCTACGCTTATGATAAAAATAAACCTACCAATAACATAAAGATATTCATTTTTCACAGTCGGTGTATAGGAGAGTTACTAAAGAGATTGACATTAATATGCGAATGTTGGAAATGTCAATCCACGGGCATAAAGTAGCCGACGATGATATCCTCCAAACAGCGTTACACAGAAGGCAACCCCTTTTTACGGATAAGATATTCACCATTCTGGATATGATAAAGGTATGATCAAAGAAATGTACCGTGTTTAACCTAATGTCTTCTGCGGATAAAATTTATTGTTTAAAATTCATGAGAATCCTCCTTCGACTTTCCACGTATTACTAAGTATTCTGTTCAGTTCGGACGAGTTGGAAAATCGTGGATGAATTTTTGGTCATAGGTCATTTGTAGGAATTTCCAATATCACCTTATGTCATACTCTCATGGACTCAAGTAATCTTATTCTTCTACGGATCTTTAAGACACCAATTTTAAGACGTTAATATATGTAATGTGTCATCAGCGGTACGATGCGCAGTAGAAAAGCTTGTTTTCTAATTTGAATATTTGGGTGGGTCACTTAATCGGTAGAGGTAGTCGTAGGAAAGGTAGACACGCCCGTACGCACAAACTCTTGTTGTTTGGTAAAGGTCCATTTTCCAGACCTTTATCAAACAACAACCGTAAGTGTCCAGATGCACCTTACCATAAATAAATGCGAACAGCCTGCAAAAGATGTTTTAGATTTTCAGCAAACGATTAAGAAGACTTAAGTCTTTTCTTTGTACATTTTATGGCTTCGGAATCTAACGATATCACCTTATCATGACAAATAAATATTTATTGAAGTGATGTGTTCATAATTCTATTGTTCCTATATTTATGAATTAAAATAATATGATTTACAGAGCATGATAATTTCAAAGTGGGTGATGAATGATACAATCAAGCGTGTAAATAAGATGAACTTGAATGCCGAAACAGATAGTCCACTGGAATTGTTTAATAATATAACTGCAGTAGAAAAGGATATGATGAGGTACACCAATAACCATGGTATAACAAGCGTAGCCAGCACATTCACCCAGTTTATAGCTATGAGCGTACTTCTAGAAGATAGAGAAGATAATTTAGGTAAATATTTCAAAACAACGTATGCTTAATCCGTATTAAATATGGGGCGCAGCGTGATTTCATAAATCCTATCATCATCATCATGATCAACCCAATCTCGGCTCATTAGAGAGCACGGGTCTCCTCTCAATATGAGAAGGGTTTGGCCATAGTCCACCATGCTGTCCATGTGTGGATTGGCAGACTTCACACGCCTTTGAGAACATTACGAGGAACTCTCGGGCGTGCAGGTTTCCTCACGATGTTTTCCTTCACCGTTGAAGCAAGTGATATTTTAATCGCTTAAAAACGCACATAACTCCGAAAAGTTACAGTTGCGTGCCCGGGTTCGAACCGCCGACCTCTGATTAGGAGGCTGACGTCCTAACCACTAGGCGATCACAGCTTTATACAGCCTATAATCTTCCTCAAAAAACAAAGGAAAACATAGTATGAAGTGTATCTATGAATTAAAATCCGGAATTGATCTTTAATAATTTGCAGATTTTTCACCTGAGGCGTGTTACGAAATCGGCAAGCTATTAAGCTCAGGAGACGTATTGTCTGCGGAGGTGCCACACGCATTGGCCAAGCTTGCAAGCGAATTGGAAGAATCTGGAAAATTGGAGGAATTCCGTAGCCAGGATCCAAACACTGCAATGACGTGGCTTAAACAGAATTTGCCAAATGTGTACGATAATACTTGCAATTTTTTGGACCAGCACGGACATAGAGCTATTATGGAAGTGAGTGTAGACCAAGCACTTTAGTCGAAGTTATTGAATTAGCGTTAAGAAGTTGACGTTGTCTTATAATTAAAATTACCAAAATGTTTTTAGTAAAAATATTATCTGATTATCACTAAATTGTGTACCTACTGTAAACTCTCAAATATAGAATCAAACTATATTATATTCATGATCATATATCTTTATTATATTGATATATATTCCATTATTATTCATTATTAATCTCACAAATATAGAATCAAACTATGTTACATTTATATAGATCTTATATTTCATAAATAGCGCACACTCCCGCGTGTCAGCAGTATCTGCCTTAATAGCAAACCTTCTCTTATTTATAACCTATCATATCTCCTTCCAACTCAATACAGTCCCCTCCTATTCTAATCAATTAACCAATAGTTCTAAAGCATCTTACAGGAAGTAGTATTATCGGTCATAATACAAATAATGTCATGATACAATAATACGTAGACACTTAACGAGTCAAACTCACAACTTATACAAAATACATGGATAGTGCTAATGTGGAGTGTAACAGCTCGGTCATCCTGTTATATTACACGTCCTCGTGTTAATTTACAAAATAAAATATTTCACATTTTAATTATTTCCGTACTTAATTCTAAATTTATTCTATTAAAATATCTATTATTTTCTTTTATTAATTTATAACAAAACAAACATTCGTTCTATAAACATTGAGAATTAAAATGACATACATTATTGTGTAAAAGTTTAATTTTGAGTTTAGATTTCTTTGCTTTCCAAATTTGTGGAAAAGACAAGCCATGGCCAAATTGTGTTAATTTATATAATAGTAAATGCAAAGAATATTTTATTTCCTACTGTTAGTAAACTATCTCCATCTGTTTGTCTTTATTGACTGCTTTAATGGAATTTTCTAAATCTTGTCCGAATTTCTAACTCTTCCGTAGAAGTAACGTTAGTAATGGTAGCTAATACATCATTTAATATAGTTTCCGAAGCATTATCAGATGATTATTGGTTTTATCAGAAATACAGTTCCGAAGGACTTTTGTCTGTCTGGAATCTACTCGTCACGTGTAATGTCATCGTCTGGACCATGGGCCTCCAATATAGTCTTATGAAACCGTTCCACTTGACTTTTCTCGTTGAGTAGCAACAGCATTTAGAATATTTTGAATACTGGTAAAAGTATTTGCTAGACAATCCGCGTGCGACGTTCGCGTGGGATAAGTTTTTTTTAAATTCCTAAAACTGAAACTGTCATATTATGTCAGTATTTACCAGGTCCTCAACTATACTAAAAAAAAAATCACGTGTTAATCCTATTGTATAATCCATTGCTCTGTTGCGACGTCATTGAAGGGCAGATCAACATACAAACACTTTCGCATTTCTAATATTAGTTACTATGGATAGTAAGGATTTCTTAGTAGGAAGTATTTCAGTGTTATACTAATTAGTATAATTATACCTCGAGTGGGTTCAAAGAAGTAAAACCATATAAGATCTTCATCCAAATCAAATCATATCAAAAATAGCTCCACTCATATAAACTTATTACAGGCATCTAATAATCATTCATAATTACCACTTTTTAATTATTTCTATTCGTGAAGTGATGGTAATATTTACAATCGCAAATTCAAAACCAAAGTCAAGAGGGTTCAAATCGCGCCCAGGTTTAAGAAGAAACCCACAACAAACTTTGAACTTATTGATAGACATTTTTTTTTCTAAGATATCAGTAGGTAATTTATTATAAAATAAAATGTCCTTTGAATGAGTAACTAATTTGGTGCCGCCTACTAACGGTACTACAAGTTTACTTTTACTCCGAATGTTCAGTTCGTTAGTCTTTTTTTTTAATTTTCTTGAATTTATCAATATTATATGGCCCTATATTAAATTTTCATACTATCATTATTATATCGCACAACCAGCCCTCAAAACGACTACAGGGTCAATATCAGCAGCATTACCCCATAATAAAATACCATATGACATAATGCTGTGAAATTAGCTAAAATATACAAGTCTGGCAGTCTATATACGTCAAAGGAAAAAAAAAAAAAATTGTGCTTTAAATGATTTATATCTGGTTTGAGGTTTAGCGTCTAACGTTATTACTAGGAATGTAGCTGTATTTGCCAGATACAATTCCTCATTTGTTTCGCGTTGTTTAATTTTAATAATATCTAATATTGGAATCCTTTTTATAAACCTCTTTGCGTTGGATTTTCACCAATTATTGTTGATATCTAATCAACAATAATTGGTCTACGCCTAAGAAGGATCTAGCTTCCAAATCCCTTTTCATTCTTTATGTTTCCACTTTCAAGGTGTGATTTTTCAAAAGAACGGATTTTCATTTTCTAATGCCAAATCACATAAACTTTCATACAAACTTCTAAAGTCAGTTTCTTGGGGTGGATTTTTCTCAAAACAGTTTCTTAGCTGACCTCTAATTCATAAAAGGAACCTAACTTCCAAACTTCAATTTCGTATGTTTTGTAGTTCTTGAGATATCGTGATAATCAGTCATTCGGTCAGTGAGTGAGTGGTATTTCGTTTATATATATATATATACATATATATGCATATCCCTACGTATTTATAATAAATTACTACAGTGTATAAAAACTCTTAATATAATGTTAAACAAGTGGAAAGTAAATGCGTTTCTGCAGGAAAATTTAAAATTTATGATCTAGATTTGTTTCAGGAATTTTGGAATTTCTTTGCAATGTAATATTTATTTGTGCAATGCATTAATTAAATCTTTAATACTATTTCACCCTATTCAATTGATTTCATAACTTTTATTTCTTTTGTAAATTGCTATTAATATTTTTTCTTTTAAGTTTTTTTTTTAGCACGCTTTTTAGGCAAAATGTGACTACACTTTAATCTTGAGATCTTTATATGGATGTACTACTTTTCGTTTTACAGTGATTTAACCAGGGAACCAACCATTTGATTCTTTTAGGTTTTTTTTTGTTTCTTTAATCATCGGTTAATTGGACATTGTTGGCAAATTATCTTTATTAATAGTAAGTATGTCAAGTACATTTCGTCAGTGGGTTGCTCTACAGGATTCTTACATAAAGCCTCACATGTCAGCCTCACATAAAACATGGGCCATGTTTTAGTCCCGGATTTTTATTCAATGGTGTAATTATACTCTTATAACTGTATCCACCCTATTGCAATCCTTGGGATCTAATTAACGTATTAATATTAATGAATCGCAAACAGTAAATAAACCCGAAATCAAGATAATGATGCTGCTACTCCCTAATTCAAACTATTTTAAAACTAAAATAGAAATTTGTCTTACAGATTTTTGTCCTTGATTTCTTTTGGTTAACGTCCGTGTGTCGTCATCATGTTCATCGCTCTAGAGGAAGAGTGTTGTTAATGCTCACCACTCATATCGTCAGACGTTTGCGAGCGTCGCTCATTCTCACCACTCATATCGTCAGACGTTTGCGAGCGTCGCTCATTCTCACCACTCATATCGTCAGACGTTTGCGAGCGTCGCTCATTCCCACCACTCATATCGTCAGACGTTTGCGAGCGTCGTTCATACTCACCGCTCGAACGTTGGTTTTATAGGAGTGTCGCTCATGCTCACCACTCCTATCTTCAGACGTTTACGAGCGTCGCTCATGCTCACCGCTCGAATGTCTGTGTCTAGAAGGAGTGTCGCAAAAGCTCACCACTCCTCCTATCAGATCTTTGGGAGTGTCGCTCATGCTCACCACTCCCAATAGCAGATCTTCACGAGCGTCGCTCATGCTCACCGCTCGAATGTCTGGGTCTAGAAGGAGTGTCGCTCAAGCTCACCACTCCTATCAGATCTTTGGGAGTGTCGCTCATGCTCACCACTCCCAATAGCAGATCTTCACGAGCGTCGCTCATGCTCACCGCTCGAAGATCAATTTCGTGATTAGTGTTCCAATGCCTTCAGTCTTTCAAATAGTCTTTATTATAAATTTTCTTCCAACCTCAATATATTAGTATTGGCGATTTTTCTCTTGGCCTATCCCGACATTCAATATCTTTCTCATTTAAATTCATCATATTAAATTCATAACCTGGAACTTAAAAGAAAAATGCTTAGAGTCTAATAAAAGAAACATTTACTTTTTATGGCGGTACCTCATAAAAATTCGTAAATTCGATTCAACTTAATGCAGAAACTTGGTTCAATATAATATGTGATAAACCTTTTGTGTGAAGCTACATATTCTTGAAAATTATTAAATAATCTGTAAAATGCCATTGGAGCGGTTAGCATGATAATAATTAAAGTAACAGGTGACTGCTCGGGATCGAACCCCCGACCTCTGATTAGGAGGCGGACGTCCCAACCACTAGGCTTTGCGAGCATTTGCATTAGCATTTGCGAGCCAAGTGACGAGCTAGGCCGTAGGCAAAAATAGTAATATTATAATAAATTAAGGCACGGAACCAACATTGCTCCAGGAAGGTCGTTAAAACATAGTACTTTAACTTTTTCTTTAAGACACGTCAAATGAAATAAAAAAACGGTATCAACTTTACTCTATAGTCATGTAAAATGACTTATCCAAAAGTGACTTTCTCACAGTTTATTCTTTCTTGTCCATGTCACAGAAAAGAAGGGCTTAACTGTTTATCGCTTCAGTATCGTTCCGGAGAACACGAAACATAAAAAGAAAAAAATCAAGATACATATAAAAAAAAAGAAAATAAAAGTTTTACTTAGCTTTGGCGTGGTTTTCAAGGAGTAAAAAAAAAATCCCTTGCTTCATCCCACTTCTGAAGATGTAAACTCTCAAATATAGAATCAAACTATATTATATTCATGATCATATATCTTTATTATATTGATATATATTCCATTATTATTCATTATTAATCTCACAAATATAGAATCAAACTATGTTACATTTATATAGATCTTATATTTCATAAATAGCGCACACTCCCGCGTGTCAGCAGTATCTGCCTTAATAGCAAACCTTCTCTTATTTATAACCTATCATATCTCCTTCCAACTCAATACAGTCCCCTCCTATTCTAATCAATTAACCAATAGTTCTAAAGCATCTTACAGGAAGTAGTATTATCGGTCATAATACAAATAATGTCATGATACAATAATTCGTAGACACTTAACGAGTCAAACTCACAACTTATACAAAATACATGGATAGTGCTAATGTGGAGTGTAACACTACCGATTAAGTCCAGTAAGTCCTCTTAATTCGATTCCTCGATCATACGTCAACGTATTTGATTGACTTCAATTTGAACACCAGGAATAATGAGATGACAAAGCCCCAAATACTATATTTGTATGCATATTGCAGTTTGACCTAGCAACGAAGCCGTGGGTTTTAGTACCGGAAGAGTTAATGAAAGTTCTCATGCACATTAAACCAACAAAGGAAGATCGTCTAAACAAAACTAATAATGATATCATTGGGTCACTAAAGACTCCTAAGAAATCCAGCACGAGGTAGGTTTGTCATTTTAATTATGAATTTATTAAATACACATGCAAAGTAATTGTTCGTGCCACCACCAAGCTTTAAGAATCTAATATAAAGGAATTGTTTCTACTCGATACTTGATAGCAGTACATAATATTGAGCAATACTGCATAGCAAATCTCATTGTTTCATGATAGCAAATCTCATTATTCTTTATTCCTATTTGGTAAATTTGACATATTGATGGTATGATGTGTTGGATCAGTGCCTAAGGATCATGTATTAAAATTCCAGATTATACCAATCGAAGGACTGGAATATGACTATCCTTTTCATGTGACACCGTGGAAGCGGATTTAATTTTATTATTTCATGATATTCTAGGAAAGTGTTGCGATGGATTCTTCCATTGTGTCATCGCGCTGTACGCCACCGGGAGGCTACGAAAGCGCACTTAATCCTCGCGATTCACAAGGTGCGTCTTGCAGCACTGAGCCTCGGCCGTTTACTTGTACGGAGCTGGTTCTTACCACATCCTGACCTGGTGTTTTACTTCCGCGTTCAAGAACTAAGGGAGTACATCACTACAAGAGATCCAGCATTGTTAAAAAAGTATGATATACCAATTATCTATTAAATACGTTTCGGGCACCTTTAATTGAAACAGCCTTACGCACCGTTCTCACAAATTAGTAGAACTACCTATTCAAGTCATAGTTGTGATGCTGAGAACTTTAATGTATTTAGTTTATCAATAATGTATCGTGGATTTGCATATTTTTAGTTCTTGTTTTTTCTGTTTTAGGGCTTTCCAACGTCAACAGAGTTATCCAGGATGGTGCAAGCTAAAATTCTCAGAAATAATCAAAGGATGGCCTCAACCACTTACAATTGAGAAGCCACAAATCTCTGCTGGAGAAGTGAGATTAAAAGCGACATCTGTATGTGGCGGAGAGGTCATTGCAAGGGCATGTGTTGTCAAGGATCTTTCAGAAGTAAGTTTTCACATCCTCCACTTACTTGACCTTGGTTTTTTTGATCTTGAATTCGATTTGCTCCAATAGCTAAAATAATTGCAGCTATTTTCCGAATGTAGCCAAGGAACACGTTTCAAAGACGGCACTTTCGTACTATTAAATTTAATTCTAACCCAGTGTACGGGTTAATATGAATTGAATGGAGAAAAAGGTTACAACCGAGCTGCTGCTGCATATATGTGTACATATGGGCTAATCTGATTATCAGATCCTATTCAGATCTCTGCTCCGTTGAGAGTGTTCAAAATCCATACTTCCAGCGCCAAGCTTGTTCATATCGGTTCCGAAACACAAAGAAAACTATGCCCTTGTGCTCCAATCAACAAAAGGACTTATCTTGTGATTTAACTTGTGATTTTAGATAAGTCACTTACAACAAGGGGATATCCTAATAACACATGCGACGGACATTGGATGGTCGCCCTACTTTCCCCTATTATCAGGCATCGTTACGGAACTAGGCGGACTTATCTCACACGGTAAGTATTTCATCATTTTGATGCAACATTTTAATTCATTGACCAAAACTTTGGTCTACAAAAATTTCGTGCCGTAAACTGTTATTACATATATGATATAATACTACGAAAATATCAACACAAACCTAGCAGTTTCTATACTTGTCATATGACGTATTTCAAACCGCGTATACAAAATAAGTCTGTTAGATAAAATATTTACATGAGGGCCCCATTGAAGCTTTGCATCTAACGCTATTCCAAGAAAAACCACATTTACCAGATCTAATTCCTCATTTTTATAAGTAATTACATCTGGTAAATATAAGTAAACAAAAGCTCTGATAGCCTAGTGGTTAGGGCGTCCGCCTCCTAAACAGAAGTCGGGGGTTCGAAGTCGGGCACGTACCTCTGACTCTGACTTTTCAATGTTATGTGCGTTTTTAAGCAATTAAAATATCACTTGCTTCAACGGTTGAAGCATCGTGAGGAAACCTGCAAGCCTTAGAGTTTATTATATTCTCAAAGGCGTGTGAAGTCTGCCAATCCGCGTATGGCCAGCGTGGTGGACTATGGCCAAAACCCTTTCATATTGGAAGGAGACCCGTGCTCTGTAGTGAGCCAATGGGTTGATCATGATGATGATGATGATGATAATGAATATACGTAACAAAACCTATCCAAAAGTTTATAATCTCTATTACACAGCTTATGAACCGTCATTACTCATTAATTACACAGTATTCTTCAGCTACTTTTCTATACTAGTACGCGCTAGCCTTTTAGAACTTTCAGTCTGAATATAGGTTAGCGAGTTAAAAGGAGGTGACACGGATGTAACGTTTGCAGGAGCTGTAATAGCCCGCGAGTACGGTTTGCCTTGCATCGTGGGTGCAACGCACGCTACGGAACTATTTAAAACGGGAGACATGGTACGTCTCTCGGGAGTCGAGGGGCTCGTGGAGACAGTCACTGTTATAGAAAAAGAGCAAACTGATGAAAATTGAAAAATTAAGTGAATAAATTTTATCGAAACGCAAAAGTTGAGTTTATTTTAAACTTGAATTCCACAAGAAACCGCGTCTAAATCGGCTGAAACATCACTTCGAGTCTGTTTGTACACAACCCAGATATTATTTTAATAACAACCTATAGTATGTTCACGAATGTTTTCTCCTATAAGTTGCATCATCGAGTTTCTTCGGGTATTGGGGATAAACCGTTTTGTCATGGTTGTGTCGATATTACTAACGCTACGTACGCAACACACTTGATAAAAATGGTTCGAAGTTTTACCATAATACAAGCTTACTGAGGATGCAATTTCACCCTTAGTTTAATGAGAATTAATCACTATTTGGTTTACTAATAGTTACTTTGAACGAAAGATGCCTAATTGTCTTTCAAACCTCTAGAGTTTAGTCACCCATCCATTTACTACAGTAAATTGCTTGTATTTAATGGGAAACTCGTATATATTTTTTCTAGATAGATTTTTCCTATAAAATCCATCTCTTCGACGAAAAGCGAGCTTTTAACAGTTAATACGATCCTAACGGATGCCGAACAAGATACTATATGTAATAAGGTTTTACAGCAATTGATTTCCTACTTTAGAAAAAGTTTATACAATGGCCATAATGAACGTTATAAAAAAGGAGAAAATGATATGGGTGCCAATTATGTTGTACACAAATCTCTAATGTTCCCACTGGAAAACCGTAAGAACAAATTTTAGACCTTTATATGTAGAACAGATTTTTCACGAATACTTGTTTAACATCTATAGGTATAGTTATCTGGAAGGTAGGTGTCTGGAAAATTTGTAATAAAAAAAAACTGTATACAATAAGTGTTTATTAAGTCACCAAAACATAACTCAAAAGAATACAATACAATTCATAACAAAAGATACGTTCCAATCGCCAACAAAATATAATCGAATTGGGCGCACACTCATACTACGATAGGGATCGAACATGACGCAAAATAGGATGTTATGGAACGCTTTTAAACATATTCAATAGAAAAAACGCTTGGCCTACTAGGACAATGCGAATCATTTAACACGAAGGCGAGACGGAACTCGAAAATACCCAGATCATATTGCCGATCGCACGGTTCGGATAAATTTTAAATATCGTCTCAGAATCGCAAAACACTAATTAGTCCTGATTATCCCTCAAGAAAAATTCAAGAATTCCTTTCATAATATATATCACAAATCGAATTAAGATTTAAGAACGCTAGGTATTAATTAACGAGGAAGACAAATAAGATATCCCTGATCAATTATAACTCCAACAAAATTCATTTTTTAAATTACTAACATTGATCGCTCGACTGACCTAGAACTTTAAAATCACATGTTATTTTTTCGAATACTACCAAAATTTCAGTGTATAACAGCATTTAACGCAAACTTCTAATTTCAATGAATAGATCATAATTATGTTTAAGGTACAGTACGATTACTATCGACTTCCGTGAGAACTAATAACTCGTAGCAATTGAAGGCAAAAGGTCTGCCGTATATGACGACGTGGCAGCAGTACATGGGCGCATGAACAGCGCCCACGAGATGAGAGTCGCGATAGTGCACACGGCCTACGTACACCCCGTTCGCGACTCGGACCGCCCTCGCGCCTATCTTGTCGACGCCACTGTCCGAACTAGCCAGCCCAGCTGCGCGGCACGCCACCCACGATACTTCTGCATTGCACATCACCTGATGAAAACGGTATTTTTAATAAAATCCCTTACGTAGTCTTCTCTATCTCTTATCAAAACTTTTTACCATAGACTAACCTAACTTTTCTATATTCAATCCAACTGTTATTTGTAAGTAAGAGGAAGCTTTAAGGCTGCACCCATAACTCCAAAAATTACAGAATCCAGGCTCAGATGGTACGGACATGTAATGCGTAGACCTGACGATTACGTAGTGAAAAAGTGCCTTTCAATGGCTGCTGGAAAAGGGGAAGGGTAAGACCCACAACTACATGAAATGCCTCGGCCTCAATGATGAGGATACTAAAGTAAGTTCGACGTGGCGTGAATGATAAAAAAAGCCGACCCCGCGTAACGGGATAAGGCGAGGCCAAAGAAGAAGAATCCAACTGTTGTTATTTGTTGATCGGTCGCTTGACAAAGTTGTTATATATTAAAAATCATATAGAATTTTTAGACATTAACATCGTTGCTAAGTAAAAAATTTATAAATTCTACTTATTAGATTATAAATTTGAATATATAAAAATGGACAAAGCAATGAACGAATGTTGTCGATACATTCCTTTGATAACCAAACCTAGTCATAGAAGGCACATAGGTGTGGTGATGCAACCAAGCAGGCAGCAATCAAAAAGAATAGTTGAACAGGTTATGGTGTTTCTTTTAGTTTATGTTATCCAGTACCCGTAACAACTTCCTTCATTTTACTCTTGTAGACAAACAATTAAAATATCACTTGTCTCAACGGTGAAGGAAAAAATCGCGAGGAAACCTGCACGCCTAGAGTTCTCCATCGTGCTCTGTAGTGGGCCGGTAATGGGTTGATCATGATGATGATGACTCTTGTAGAACCATAATTTAACAAGAATTTCGTTATAATAGGGTTCAATTACAATGTACAAGAAACTTAGGTAACTAACCTTTAGAGAGGTCCTAGTGTCAAAAGTGAAATTGTTTAGTCACCTGATATTTAGTATAATGATGCACTTTGCCATCACTGTACACTATACAGCAGTGCTTTGTTGGGTGTAGGGCGGCAGGCAGAACGTTGCGTCTGCTCAAATAAAAGGATTAATTCGTTTTTTTATACACTACAAGTTAGCCCTTGACGGCTATCTCACCTGGTGGTAAGTGATGATGTTGTCTAGGTGGTAGCAGGCTCATCTGTTAGGAGTATGGTAAGCCCACGCTCTCAATTAGTTTCTTTAAATCGTGCCGGAACGCTAAATCGCTTGGCGACACGTCAGTATCGGTAGGGTGGTAACTAGCTACAGCCGAAGTCTCCCACCAGACCAGACTCGAGCTGGGAATTGAACCCAGGACCTCCAACTTTATAATGAACGACAGCGTGCGCTCTGCGCTACGGAGGTCGTCAAAAAAGTTCAGTCAGTCGTCAAAAGTTTTAACTTAGAAAATCTAATATAGAACTTTCTCCAATATAGAAAATTCTAACATTTCTTCCGGCTTCTGGAAGCTTCCACATCTACTGACTAACGACGTCAATAAGCTAATCGGTAATTCGAGCCTGTATTATTAAAATTAGATGTGCACTAGGGTAACACTTAAAAAACAAGCCTTTGCTTTCCAACGTTTATTACCTGTGCGTGGTTCTAGCAACCCAAGTCACTTCACCCTCGTAGACGCCGGCGGCCACGGCTCCGCTCGGCACCGCACCGCATGCGCTTACAACCCACACCGGCCCGGGCTGGCGCCATGATGCAGCAGGGATCCAGTCTACAAATTAATTTCTATCAAGGCTCGTCTTCAATACTACTGGAATCAATGATTCAGTAAGTTTTTTTTTTATACACTACAAGTTAGCCCTTGACTTGCCTAGGTTAGTGATGATGCTGTCTAGTATGGTAGCGGGATAACCTGTTAGGTATATGGTAAACCCACACTCCTAATTGGTTTCTACGCGACATCGTGCCGGAACGCTAAATCGCTTGGCGACACGTCTTTGTCGGTCGGGTCGGAACTAGCCACGGTCGAAGCCTCCCACCAGACCAGACTCGAGCCGGGAATCGAACACAGGACCTCCAACTTAATAATGCGACAGCGCACGCACGCGCCACGTAGGTCGTCACAAGTGTCCACGGTTTTTATTTATTATCCTACTACCCCTGTATTTATTATCCTACTACCCCTGTATTTATTATCCTACTACCCCTGTATTTCTTATCGTGCACTGTGTTCTTTAGTGTCTATATTCATGATACGACACGAGCACCGCATTGGGTTGCTAATTTGATGTTGTACGATTGTCGCGAATGCGAAGTAAATATAAATAGCAATAGGGTCATAGAAATAAAACAAGCAGGTAGCAAGCAAACGCATGGACCGTTTTACTTGGTCTATGAAAGAGAATTGCTTTGAAACGACGCTACGCCTACATTTGACCTCTGGGCTGTATACCCTTGACACTTTGTAAACACAATAACACAGTGTGCCTTAAATAGTGTCAGACTGAAGTCATATTGTTACCTGATATAAGTGACCTGTATTTCTGCTCCCAGCACACCTTCAAATGAGTGTTATATTTGTTCCAATCTTCTAAGTACTCTTGCACTTTCTCTTTGAAATACTTCCATCGCCTATGTTTTACAAAAATATACATATGAATTATTAAATAGCAGGCAATGGCGTTTCGTGGGGTTTTTATGGGAGGTATTTTTGGCTGGTAAGGCAAATGGGAACATATTTAATTAAACTCGCGCAATAACAGAAAATTCAATAAGGTGATTACCAGTTTTACAATTATTATTGTTGGAAAACGTTTACTACGTAACAAGATTAATCGGTAGCTCATTCTATAAAAACTGTACTTACACTTCAAATGCAGGAATTTGAGAATCGGGTTGCAGTGGTACTGAATCAGTTTCTTTGATCTGCGCGAGGTTATAGTAAGATATGAAATACGTAATAAGATGAAAATAAGTTGAAAACTTTCATATTAAAAAGGGGTGCAATATAAATAAAGTACTGTTGTTCATTGTTACCTTGAAACTCAAATCAATAAAAGAAGCATTGAATTCCGTCGCTATTTAAGGGAGATGGGGAGAAATATTCCTTAGTAGGAATATTTCTCACACATGCTCGAAAACCTATTTTTAACTATCACACTTTAGTCAGCATGTTCTTGTACATACAAAATTGTAATACAAACATTGCAAGTTAAAATAATAAAGCCTGTCATAATTGATAATTTCATAAGAAACTTAACAAGCCATGTAATCATGGCTTTCTGTATCTTGTGGCAGCAATATATGTAATTTTTTTCACACTTACTCCCACTTATTATATCACTTCAATACTTACGACCACGGCCAACCATCGTGTCCAACGATTAAACATGTCAATAATGTCCAACATTTCATTCTGGCACTCTATATAAATTTCAGTTTTAATCGTAGCGCGAGTTGGAGAAACAATCTGGTAGAAAATAAAACAACCGTATCATTATATATACATAATAACTAGAAACTATAATACTGTCATCTTACACAAAAACGTGTTTTGTGCCGAATAAAATCTGCAAATTTTTGAATCAACCTCTCAGTGATATTCTCTTTAAGATGACACTGACCTTGACAATAAAAAGAATGGAAGGTAAAACTATACACCCAGCGGACAATTTTCAAAGCATTTATGGAAATTCAACGCAATCTTGCAAGAGCATTATAGATGCTAATATAAACTAAATTACAAAACAAGTACAGACAAAGACGTGTTGCCAAGCGATTTAGCGTTCCGGCACGATGTCGCGTAGACGACACCACCCACGGTTTAACCATCGTTGTAATAGGTTAGCCTGCTACCATCGTAAACAGCATCATCACTTACCACCAGGTGAGATTGCCGACAAGGGTTAACTTTTAGTGTATTAAAAAAAAAGTTATATTTACTTTCTTATCTCTATATCTCAGAGCTAAGCGAAGTGTCAATTGACGACTAAAGTTATTGTATTGTCTCCATTGAAGAGCTTCTGTAGACACTCTTCTTTGAAAAGTAGTCCAAGATTCTCCTAGAATAGTATTTTAAAATTGGTCAATTTAGTATTTCAGTAATTCTACATTTGTATAGGTAAATCAAAAGATAATTTACTTTGCGCTTTTATGTCACTGGGATACGTCACCGCCCGAATCATGTTGTCTTGAATCCAAATTCGCCATGCTTGAACGTTCCACATCAAACTTATCATCATTGCATGCCAGTCTGTCATTTGATCTGTCGTCACAATTGGTGCCCCTGCCAAATAATTACATATTTTGTGTTTTTATTAGTTAAATTACCAATTATTTATAGTTTAAAATAAAAATATCAAGTATAATTACTGGCAGTGTATCCACGTTTCGCCGCAGTCATTCTTCTAGGCAATGTTACAGAGTCCGTAGTGGGCGTTGACTGGTCTGGTAATCCAATTTGGGTATGTACTTTAGTGAACATTGCACTTGGCGACTGCCAAAATGACTTTGCAGCATTAAAGGAATCTGAATTCGTACTTGGTGGCGTATAAAAAGATACAGGTGGTGACGTATCACTTTCTGGTTTTCGTTCATCAAATGTAGTAGATGGTTCACGTCTCTCTAAGGTAGGCTCATTTTCAGTTTGTATTTTGCACAAATCACGAGAATTATCCGCAGAATCCCGGAATAGTAGCGAAGAGGACAAAGTGCTAGGTAATATCCCTTGTGATGTTATTTTTTCGGAATCTAACGAAGATTGTAGTCTCTCTTGACTGGTACTAAATGGATAGCGGTTATGATAAGCGCTAGAATATAAACAATAAGATGGTGTTGCTATTCCTTTACATCCCTCCGTTGGGTTTCGAGCTGGACACAGTTTATTATCTTGGTTTGCAAATTTACTTGGTCTAGATGGGCATGTTTTTAAAGATATCTCGATACCCGGACCATATGCTCGAGAACAGCTAGGACTAATTAGCATCTGTTGGCCTGGCCCAGTTAGATCGGCCAGTGCTTGCGCAGAGACGTGTCTGGAGCACGTGCAACATGGACGCGCCATGCGGCGTAGTATTTCGTCACACCAAAGCTCACATTGGACGAATACATTTTTCATGCATTTGCAAACTTGAATTACTCCTATAAAAAAAAATTAAGAACTATGATAATGAACTATCATCCTTATGAAATCCAAAGCCAAATTTAATTAACGATCTCAATTAAATTTGCTTCGGATTTAGTAGCCCGGTACTTTTCAGCTGTAAACGTTAGGAAGTAGTTTTTTATTATATTCAGCTGAAATACGACCTAGAGCGATGATTGCTTTAAGATAACAGCATCCATACGACGATTGCAAAGTTTTCTTAATGGCCGAACAATATTGGATAAAATAAACTACTTGAGCGTACCATAAATTCAGCTTATATCAACAACTGCGATATTCACAACGTGAAAACACAATCGATTCATAAATAACGCGTTAGGATTTATGTACCCAATGCATTTTTTTATTTAAATTATTTTAAGAATAATTTTAGAGATATATTACGTGGTTGTAAGAAGTGCACGGCAAGGTACAATGTAGCATCTTCAATGACATCTGTAAACGAGAATGGAAAAATATTAATAGCTTATAATAACGCGATTAAATCAAATTTTTACTTTTCGCTTATTATAATTACCATCCATCAGCGTTAAATATTTATCAGGCGTGCAAGAGTACATTAAATTCCGAAGTTTAATTTGTATTTTTCTCGCCACTACGGGATCAGCGCTTGGCACACTCAACTGGTCAGCGTTCTTTGAGCGTAATCTGAAATTTGGTAAATTAGGTATGTCTGAAATTTGTCAAATTTTAAAATCTTTACGTTATATTACGTTATTGTAGACTCACTGATCAGCACCATCTGAATAAGTTTTCCTTATTGTTCCATGACGTAGCAGAACATTCTGTCCATGTTTGTCCATTTGCTCTATCAGAACTTTAAGGGCCTCAGTTTTTATGCCTAAAAATTTACTTACAATTACTTTGAAGCGGTGATAGCCTAGTGGTTACTAGCTTGGTGGACTATGGCCAAACCCTTCTCATAATGAGAGGAGACCCGTGCTCTGTAGTGAGCCGGTAATGGGTTGAGCATGATAATGTTATAAGAATCATAGAGGATATTCATTTTAAGACGTTGGGAGACATTCCCAATAATTCATTATGAATTACAACTAATAGATAATTACATAACAGATACATATATCACACAAAGAATCAAAGTGGCTTAGTTATTTTAACTGATCAATATATTTATATTTTATTTTTCCCTTCCTTATATTTTTAGCCATTAAATAAATAGTTTACCTTGTAGTACAATGTACGATACCAAAAGCTTAGTCGACTCCCCTATAACTCCTGAAATACAACATTTATGATTAACGCATTTTATCATCATATACTTATTTAAAAAATTGTGGTTCAAGTAGGTATACCATTCTAAGCACTAGTGTTCGAAAAGTAAACTGTTTGTTGTATACACCAATTTTGGTAAAGTTTTGAAGATGCTGATTTTCAGTTTTTCATTGCGATGTTATTATTGACCTAGATCTCCGTGGACCATTAAGATCCTTTACAAACATAACCAGACGTCGAAATAAACATATGAATCATCGACATCCGTTGAATTTTGATGGAGGTAAAGAATTGCATATCCGATAAACTTACGCGTCTTTATTTGAATAGTTTAGTACATTACCACTCATAACAGATTTGCTGTATCCGCTCGGAGTGACAGTGGCCATGAGAGTATTTAATTTTCCTTCAGTGGCTGATTGCAGAGAAGAATTCGATAATGATATTTCATCATGAAATGTTGTCAATTGTCGTAGACTAAAATTATAGAGATAGATATGTAGATAATGTAAGAAAAAGAAAGAAGAGTTAAAAAAACAAACAGTAAAACGTATGTAGATATATTTGCGCATACGCAACCTCATCGCTTGAAACGATCTCCTTCCAATTCGTTTGGTATGATTCAGTGTAAAAGATAACCGACTGATATGTTTTAAAGGAGACAGATGATACTGTTTTTGTCGTGATGTTCATAAGTATTTATTTATTTAAGCAAGTTTATTGCACATTGAAACAAAAGAAAAGTGGAAAGGAAAAAAATACATAATAAAAAGCAAAAGGCGACCTTATCACTAAAAACGATCTCTTCCATGCCTTTTTGAAAGAAACCGACAGAAATATAAGGGCGGGAAATTGCAAAACTTATACATTGGTACTAATAATTACATACTATTAAAAATGTTATAAATAAATAATTTCTGTAATATATATATACTAATATAAAATATGGAAGGAATAAATATAAATTAAATTGACAGATAATGCTTCTTTCTCGGGTTTTAAAAACAACTAATGATTGTGAAGTAGTGCGTATTTTCTGCAAACATCTTTTTTTTATTACAAATACTAATTAAACGTTCGTGGTTCAACAACACATTTCGTTACACCACAGCCCCATGTCGACAACCGTGACAGTTGGTAACAACCACGGTAATGGAACAATTGTGGTTGGATAGAGCAGGAAGCGTGGCTAACCACAGAAAAAATATTAGTACTATACTGAAATAATATAGTTATGGTCGTTGATGGGTTGGTTCCAGTGAGAATTTGTGATGACAGTAGAATAACGAATGGACTAACTTTTTTAGCCCTTGGCGGCTATCTCACATGGTGCTGTCTAGGACGGTAGCGGGCTAACCTGTTAGGGGTATGGTAAACCCATACTCCTAATTGGTTTCTACACAACATCGTGCCGGAACGCTAAATCGCTTGGCGACACGTCTTTGTCGGTCGGGTGGTAACTAGCCACGGCCGAAGCCTCCCACCAACAGACTCGGGCCGGAAATCGAGCCAACCAACCTCCAACTTTATAATGAAACAGCGCACGCATTGCGCCACGAAGGTGGTCGAACTACTATATAACTGAAGTAAAATTATATTTACAAAGTTTCTGAAGTGATAGTTCGGAAACTGTATCAAATGTCAATGAGATAAAAGTGTAGTAGTAGAATTACAAATGAACTAAAATATATAACTGGTGTAAAAATTTTGGTGATATAAATTGAACAAGAAGATAAACTTCAGAGTTCGAGCTAAAACTACGAATGAACGTAAACTTACTATGCTGCAGAATCCTTAAAGCATTTTGGTATGTCGCCTTCTATTAGGAGGGAATCACCTGCTGCTTCCATTTCATTTAATAATGTGACATACGCTTCGATTTTTTCATCTAGAATATAGACAATAGACTAAGGACGCGCTTATTGTTTTTTTTTTAAATAATATAACATTCCTATTTCATCTACGTTAGAGATTCCGCTACTAGACGTATCTAATAGACGTTGAGTATCGAAATCACATAATAATATTGGATAAAATACATTCCATGAACGCTTCGCTCGGGGTGATAGTGGGCATAAGAGTATTTAATTTTCTTCCAGTCGCTGAATGCAAAGAAGAATTCAATAGTCATATTTCGTCATGAACAACATGGCAATCGATGTAGACTTAACTGTGAGTTGAATTGAGTATCGCAATTACCTAATAATGATGGTTTATCCAGGTATTTGTCTTTTTTTCGAGGACATTCAAAGATTTTGAGCACTCTGATAATAGGTTTCAAATCGAAGCAGGGTTGAGAGAATAGAATTAGAAAATGTTATAGGTGAACCGATGACCTACGAAAAGGGGCAGGCATCGACTGGATGCGAAACGCCGGAGACAGGATGAGTTGGCGCTACTTCAAAGAGGCCTATATCCAGCAGTGGATTAATGTTGGCTGATGATGATGATGATGATGTACATACGCCAAAGACTTTTTCTGTGGCTTGACGAGTTGCGAAGCTGAAGTGATACGAAATTACAATAGACTTGCATGTCAGTCTAGCATAACGACAGTGATAATTACTCGTGGTCAATGAATATAACAGTAGGTAACTTAACTTTTTAATTATAAAGGTTTAGGTTTTTTTTTATTACCTGGTTTTGTAACGAAAGCTGATAAATAATCCGCGGCATCGTGTATGTGATCTGTATTGAAATAAACAATAATAACCGTGCTTAAGAATCCAACGTTGTGTATCAGCTACTTGAAAGTGATCTAAATATCTATTACACAACACAAGAATGTTTTTTTTTTGTTTTTTAACACAAGTCACAAGATGTTACAGTATTTTAAAATAAATATATAGATCTTAATTAGTGGCCCCAGATCCTGGTGTATTTCAGTATGATGATATTTCACCGTCAGCAAGAACTTAGATGTTGACGGTATTTGAGGTATTTTTTCACAAACTGTATCCTTTAAGAATTATTACAAATATTTCATAGTTGGTAAAGAGAGACGACTTTTCATACGTATCCTTTAAGAAGAATTCTTATAAATATTTCAATTTAAAAAAGAGTTACTACTGACGTCTCTTATCGGCGTTTGTGAAGATTTTTGTATTTTAATGAAAGAGTATTTGCTACTTAAAAGGTTACTTAAAATAAATGAATTCTGAATTAAAATTAGAACACTTTTTCTAAAAATTAGCTCCATTATGGAGTACGTTTTATAGAATGGTAAATATTACTTAACTTTCATAGCAGGCGTTAATTTCCTAGCCATAGAGCGACATCTTATCATGTCTTCTAACTTCTTCGTTATACTATAAGCCACTTGAGAACACGGTTCCGTGACTTCCAGTGTGTCGGTCTTTTTCAGTCTGTTTCAAAAACTCATATTTAGTTTATGATATATACTGGTGAAGTGGTTTAGTGCTTTTTTTTCAGCTGCCACGCAACACTTTTGGATGGAACACTGAGCTATTTGGATATTACGAAATGGCTGTTAATTTTGCCAATGCGTGTTGAAATACAACGAGAAATCCTAGGGGACAAGATTATGTTGGTACGGTTGTCTTGAAATTAATGGTGCAAGATTTATTTTTACCTTTGAGCTGCAAAAAAGTAAGTCTCTGCCGCTCCATCCATTTCTATCAGTATCTCATTGCCGCGCTTTTGCATTTCAGATATCAGACCGACGCGGACAAGCTCCTTGTAGTCTACAAATATTATTATAAACAGGAGGCATATATACAATAATAATAGATAAATTACTGAGTTGGCCTGCAATAAAGCTGGTTTTGACCTCAATGTTTCTTTTTTTATACACTACAAGTTAGCCCTTTACGGCAACCTCACCTAGTGTGCCGAGTAAGTGATGATGCTGTCTAGGATGCAGGCTCAATTGTTCAAGTATGGTAAACTCATGCTCCTAATTGGTTTCTACGTGACATCGTGCCGGAACGCTAAATCGCTTGGCGACACTTTCGGTCTTTGTCGGTAGGGTGCCACGGTAACTAGCCACGGCCGTAGGCCTCCCACCAGACCAGACTCGAGCCGGGAATCGAACCCAGGACCTCCAACTTTATAATGCGATAGCGTACGAACTGCGCCACGGAGGTCGTCAATTAAATTCTGAAATTAAGTTATCTCCTGAAGAAATTTTAAAAGTCGTAAAGTATATTTATCAAAGATGCCAGGAATAAGTAGATATGAAAACGTTAACACGGATTTTGATTTGCAGCTTTAGCAAACAAATGCGGTGAATACTCTGCAATTAAAAAAAAAGAATGTGACTTAATTAAAAAAAAGAATTGATTTATGTGTGTGCCAAATTTCACTAGAGCACAAACTGCCCAGATATTTTCAATATTGTCCTACTGTTGGAGATTTACTTCATATCGTGCCGAATAACAGACATGTTGAATATTTTTGAGTAATTATCCAACTTCCAAGCAAGTTGCAGAAATGAATTCTATTATGTAACGACACATTAAGCGACTTACTTTTAGATACAAAATATTCGGAGAGGCATCTTGAAGACTCGATTATCACATCTGTCAATTAGAAAGTCAATAGAATTAGCAATAAATAAGTTAAAGAACAATTAGTAGATTTATAGAGAATCTTTATACAAGGAGAACCAATAGGGTTAATTTCATTTGACATGGCCCTAAAATACTATAGTTGGATTATACCCATTGTGAGATACAAAATATCACTTGAGACAGATCCTGCAAATCGTCACCTCATATTTCTCCTATTATACATATATTTCTCATACTCCTATTATACATATATACTTATATTTTCTTACTATACGAGTAGTGGTATCTACCTTGCATTGTATCGATCATATCAGGAGGAGTCACTTTGTTAACTAGAGCACTGAGTTTCCTTTCGAACTTCTTATGCAGGCGCGCTGTGTCACCAGATTCTTTAACACTCTTGTCTACTTTCATCGGCGGTTTCATTGAAAGCCTGCGATAGTTCATTGTTTTAGTAGGTAGGTGCTATTGCAGTATTAGCCTAATTATGATTTCCCTAATAAAATGAAGGATGCCCTCACTGGCTCCAAAGAAATATTACTTATAATAGTGGCAAAATATTTAACCATTAAATTACCCATATGAACAGTAAGTTCGTAATATTGTTTGATATTTAATTTCGCAAACACTATTTGCGCATCGAAGTTAACAATTGGCGTAATCGTGGTGCGTGCTTGACTATATTACCAGGTATGAATTACGACAGTGCGTGCCAAGCCACCCACACTTAAAAGAAACAAATAGATGTGGGAAAAACGGACTACCTCGCGGGACACAATTTAATGAACCGCGCTGAAAAAAAAATGAACAAACAAAACCTTCGATTTAAAGAAATATTCTTCAAACTTACCATTCTGAAGCCTGCAAATGAGTTAATTCCGTGTGAGGTTGTTTGTAGAATATTTCACGCCCACGCGCGCGTAGTTGGCCGTGCAGAATTTGCAGCGCTTGTTCGCGCTCAGGATCAAAATCTTGTTAGTAAAATAAAACATTTTATTTGTACACAAATTTATATAATTTTCAGTTTAGAAACAACCAAGAGAATCCCGCGACTCCAACGACGTGGTAAATAACCACCAATCATAGGTCCTCTTTAAGGTACGCCTATGATTGGTCGTCAACTCATACGATTGGATGCCAGTATGGACCATTATTTACGAGCCAATTATAATTAGCCTTACCTTTATACTTATTGTATTTTTAAGAGTAAAAGCTTCAGTAAGTTATGGATCCACTTTTCCCTTGTTCATATAAACGTTGAGTTACTATAAAAAAAAATATTACTACCTTGCACTTGACCACCTGAAATAAACAAAGTCAGTATCTTTATCCTTGTATAATTGCATGCATTACAGATTGCTATGTTAAATCCTACCGGCACGGCGGAGACGTTCTTCTTCTAGGGCTCGTCTTCTTCTCTGTGCATCTAGTTCGTCTGCAGTTCTCATAGTGGTGCCGGCTCTTCCTTCTGATTCAGCTCCGCCGATATTTAAACGGGAACTATTAAGATAATTTTAATTAACACAGCGTAACGAAATCAACGCAATGCAAAATGTATATACTATCTTAGTACCTACTATTGTACGTAGAATACAATAGTAGGTACTATGATAAATAAAATAAACTTATGCATAGTTTGTTTATTACCCTGCACCCTCCACTCTTGCACCGGCTCCACCGAATCCGGAAAGCCCAGATGATGCACCTGATGCAGTTCTGTTAAACATTATTCGACATATTTATTATATTTAATTACTAGAAAGGTACACGAATATAGAAAATCGAAATCTCAAAAAATATATAAAAGCAACTTTATAATTTACTAAAATACTTACGAGCAATTTAATTTCAGGCTTAAGAGTTGAAAAATCTTTTCGCTGTTTAATTTAGGGTGTTGAGTGGTTTTTGAGAGGTTTTTGAGAGGTGAAAGATAGGGCTGACACCCAACAAAGGCAACTTTGGTAATTTACATTTCAGAGTTTTCACTGGTCTGGTGGGAGCTCTCAGTCATGATTAGTCACCACTCTAAACCGACGAAGAGGTGCTTTTAAGCATTCCCATACGATAACGCGAAACAGTTTAGTACAAGCTAGTTGGCTACCATCCTTTACTGCTTCATAATTTACCACCAGTTATGTTGAAGATGAAGGATAATTAACTAGTAGCGGATAAAAAAACATCAAAATTGCTAAAGTTAATCGCATGTTGCAAATGGTTACCGGACATCCATTTTTCCGGTTGTTCCAGTACTTCCAGCAAAACCACGGTCTGCTTCTGATGTTGTTCTGTTAAATATTTAAAGTCAATTGCTTGCACGAACATGAAGCTATTGTTATTACAATATTAAAAAAAAATATTATTGACAGTAACGAGCTCGAAAAGTTCTTTAAATATTGTATAAATCTTTCCGAAAAAAAAATAAAAGTATTATGCTCAGAGAATCTATCATGCTTATGTGGGATCTCTAAACATAGTATAGATATAGAAGTGAACCAAATCCAGTTATTATACTTTACTGCACTAGAATACGGTTTCAATAAGGTACAATAACATAACTTGGCTAACTAATGATGTTAGCAAGTACGCTTTCAATATCAATTTTTAAAAGCTACGCTAAAGTGACAGCTCTTTCTTGGGCTTAGTTACTATCAACACTTACCGTTTGTCGACCTTGCTATCTTTTCCCCCTTGACCTGCGTATAACGCGGCTAAAGCCTTTTCATCTAATCCACCTAAACAAAAAAAAATGTTTAGCAAAACGCAAAATTATCAAAGCAATAATGAAAAAAATATGCACATAATAAAAGAGCACTACTTGGAATGCCATTATAGCTTGGATAGGCAATAACCGGACGATACACGATTTTTAGTCACCGTATTTTGTCTTTAAAAGTTATAGATTAACCGTCTAACGCCCGAGATTAACAATCGATCTAATCCAAAAACTTCAGATAGCAGATTGAATTTTGTAGCGCCATTATCTACAGGTAAGAGTAGAAATAAGATAGCACTAATAAATTCAAACTGCTGTCTCTAGATTTTGGATTAGACTGATTATTAATTTCAGCTGTAATTAAACTCTCAAGTTTATCTGATTAAACTTTATCATCAACATCATCATCATGATCAACCCATTCTCGGTTCACTACAGAGCGCGGGTCTCCTCTCAATATGGGAAGAGTATGCCCATAGTCCAACACGCTGGCCACGTGTGGATTGGCAGACTTCACACGCTTTCGAGAACATTATGGAGAACTCTCAGGCATGCAGGGTTCCTCACGATGTTTTCCTTCACTGTTGAAGCAAGTGAAATTTTAATTGCTTTAAAACGCACATAACTCCGTAAAGTTATAGGTGCGTGCCCGGGTTCGAACCCCCGACCTCTGACTAGGTGGCCGACGTCCTAACCTCAGCTTAAAATTTATATCAAACACTAAAATACTAACTTTCCTTAGTGGCTACGCCTGCGAGGTAAGACGCTGTCAAATTGGCGGCATCTGTGAAAAAGATTAGACTGAAGTCTCGCAGTGTAGTTTCCAGTAGTTTGTGTACCTGGTCAGCAAGCAACTTGCTGTTCACAACAGTATGGTTGTTGATTCCTTGGATTGTGAGATTTTAGTCAAATATATCTATCCATATCCAGCCCAGTTCCGTACGTGAAGATACGACACGATTTTTTTGCTGTATTTATATAGTAGTAGTGTTGTTGTTTTACAATTTGCTTACGAAACCTATGTTCAATTAAATTATTGACACGATATAACTACGATGCGTCTGTAACTATAATTTGTAATTGACATGTCGTCCATGGCAGGTATGAATAAATTAAAGATTTTCCTTATCCAAAGTAATATACATATTTGCTTTACTTGTTTTGATTTTTAAGAGTAAAAACTATACGCTACCTGGTAAGTGACGCTTTGCTTCTTCGGAGGCTCCTGATGTGGGTATACCATTGATGCGTTTGCCAACTTGGTCTAACAATACAGGTGAAGGATGTTTTCCTCCAAAATGTGGAGCTTGCTCTAGCCTGGTATAAAAAGCGGGATGTCAAGAAGTGTTTCTGTTTGTCATACGCTCGTTACCGTATGTAATTGTAAATTAAAATTCAAGTGGGGCACCAATGAAATTTCTCGTCCACTCAGTTTTTAGTCTATTAATTTTCGAATAAATTAAGAATTTTCTCTTGAAAAGTGGAAAACAACTAGGTATCCTAATATGAGAAAAAATATATATTACGAATAATATATGTATATACATTTCTGCTGCTTGGGTGTAGGTTTTTGAGAACTTTCCGACATTCAAAAACTCCTTATCTTTTTCCTTTACCATCCCATCATGTAAGACTTGCATAGCTGCTCCTACAATTTTTATATCGATCAAATATCAATCATTCTACAAGTATTTATATAATTTAACTTCTAGTACTTTAAACAACAAAATAACTTTACCTCTTCCTTTAATTATTTCATTTAAATAAGCCGCTCCTTCGTTGACAGGATCTACAATAAAATAATAGTACTGCGTTTTAAAGACTCTCTTTATAAGTTTGATTTGTTTCTTAGTTCTAAGCAATTGAAAGCTGCTATCTACTAAGATAATAATAATGATGTAATTATGGATTTTTTGAATTGTTAAAGATTTAAGTTGATCATGTATCCAGCCCAGTTCTAAGAACTGGGTTGGTTACATGTTCATTCAATACATGTATCCTTATAGATGATCTTTAATTTATTTATTCAATCGAACACTAAAAAAACAAGAAACGTTTTTTTTATTGTACGTTGATAGTATCGATAGATCGTTGTATGGTTGTTTTACAAATGTGCTTTCGAAACCTTTGTACGATAGCTGTCGTTTTTTTTTTAAATCCAAAATGATAATGACTGTCATATCAATAATTTCTTAATTGACTAGATCTAGAAACTAGACTGATCTAGTATGGGAATTACTACTAAGACATATCGACAACTCTATACATAGTTGCTTCCCTCAAACCAATGTTTTAATAGATTCCATATAATTTTTCCCACCTTTCAGTACTTCTAGTAACTTCTTCTCTGGTATTACAGCATTAAGTTTTTGAATCATTTCCTGTTTTGATTTGTCTTGCGAAGGTGTTACTCTCGCAGTTGCTCGCATAATTCTAAAAACATTATTAAATAAGTTTAAAATACCAGAACTTCCGATTACACAAACTTTTTAACAAAATACTTACTCTTCTCCACCTTCAGCGTAAGTTATTTTATAAAGACCCTCTTGGCCTAAAATTTGATCTCCTTTACGTGCCATTAAATCCGCTAATACCCGCCGTTTTTCTACATTACCTTTAAGTGTAAAAGATTAATTGAAAATACGTCGATTGTTTTTGTTGAGTATCGTACTATTTGCTATAAATTCTAAAAACGTCTGACGTCCAACTCTAAAAAACTCTAAAGTCTAAAAAGTAAAAAATTATTAATCTTCCTTGTTTTAAATTTTTTTTAAGTATTTCGCATCTCAAATCTAGCGCTGGTATTGGATACTTTGTACATTAAAAATCGATAGATAAAAGGGACTTTAAGTGAAAAACGAATGTAATAATGTACACTATATTGAAGTGGTTTGTCTATCTACAGTAAAAAAACACCTATCGCCCAGGAGACGTCGCATCCGCAGATGGTACAAAATATCTAAAAATAAATCTTACTTTCTGGATACGGAGATGCAAGAAATTTGGCTGATTCTTCCACAATCCCTGTAAAACATAACTTTACTGAGTATTCATTGTTGTGTGACAGATTAGCTTCCGTTAGATAGTGAGATGAGTTTCACCTACCTGGAAGCTGTTTCGCATACTTCGGCGATTGTTTCTTTTCTACTAAAGCCGTAAGTTTTCCTCTTACTGATTCATAAACTCCCTTATCAACCTTGTCGGTTGTTAAACTAACTGCGTTTTCGATCCTACAAAATCAGGTAAAAATTAAATACTTATTATGTTTGGAATAATTTTGTTTCTGTCTACAAATGCATTGTTTATTTTATTTACAGAAGACATAGGCACCTTTTTTGTTTTGGCAACAGAATATGCGGCTTACCTTCTAGCCCCGTCCATGTAACTCTGTTCATACCCTTGTATGAGACCAAGAGGCGCATCACCTTCTTCTTTCATTAAGTTTACTAAATGCTGCAAAGCTTCTCCTAAAATTTATCATTTAAGTCTGTAAATAACTAAGTACACACTTACACAATTAAAATCAGGTAAAACTCTCAAATCTAAAATTGTTGTGTTTACCTTTTTCCATGCCAATTTTGGCTAACTGCTTGGAAGCATCGTCCATCGTTACTGAAAATTAATTCTGTTAATGTTATAAAATGTACATTTTTATGGAAAACTATTTTCTGACTGATAGAAATGTAAGATAGGCTAGATAAGGCTTCATCGTTCCTAAATTCTACCCGCTCATGTAACCACAATCGATATGTCATACGCACTAAGCTTCTGTTGCCTAATATATATATATATATATATATATATATATATATATATATAAAATGGGTTATATATAATGTTATATGTTGGCAACTTTACACAGTTTCTAAGGTAATTTAAATTGAATTGAAGCAGGAGTTACTTTGCGTAAGCTTTATGAAAATAGAGTTTAATTTTCTACATATTTTACGCGAGTAACATATAAGCTTTATTTTCATTGTATTTATCACTTAAATCACCGGATGTGAGTTATGAAAAAGTTTTCAAACTAGTTAGTTAATCTTTTTTTTTTGTTTAAATTTATTTTACGCCCTGAATATAAGTCCTCTATGGCCTAATCATTTATTTACCTTTCAAATCGTCTACTAAGGTCGGAGATAACCTGGTAGGTACTCCGTGATGCATTTCTGATAATATTTCATGGTGTAGATTTTCGGCTCCAGGGTCAGATTCCAACGGACCAGCATACTTTAGTCTGATAAAAATATATGGATTAATTGTAATGTGTATCTACAAAATAACTAAACACTTACTCAGCAGACTTACTTCCATTCTTAAGTATTACAGGTGTTTTCAAGTGGAATTGTGTTTCACTTAGTGGTTCTTCTGAGAAGACTTGCGGAAAAGTGCACGAGCATTCCCGTGACCCAGACACAATGCGACGCGAAGGAGCATCGCTGGGTTTTAGTGGGTATTCTGGTCGCCACATATGCCACCGGCAGCGATGCAATCCTGCATGCGTCGCTTCCGGAGGGGATACGTAAACGCATTTCCCAGCGTTAATAGAAAGGCTTCGAATTTAAAATACATTAACTCAGCACCAGCGTCATTCCCCACAATTATATATATTCAAACGTGGGTCGTGGGTATACCCACGTTTGATTTTGCAATGAAAATAAAATCGGATAAGTATGAATCCTTACACTTCACCGGCATCTGCGTATGTTTGACCATATGCCTTGTACTTAAAAAGGGGTCTACAGCCCATTGATGTTAAGACCGCTGCCAAGAAATCCAGTGGATATCGTTTACCACCAAGGCCACCTGTTAAATTAGTAAACAAACATTTGTAAGACTAATGAAATCTTGGAAATAAATATATTTTAAGTGTTATGATTTTAAAATAGATTCTTCTTATTTATTCTCTTCATACGATTAGATATTATTTGAACAATAGCATTTCTCAAGAGCATATTGTGTTAAATTTGTGTGTCTCTCTTAACCTTCGGAATAACAGAACCAATGTTGATAAGGCGTTCAACAGCGCATAGCTAAAAATAATTTAAATGCGAATGTAAATCAAGTTAGATTATTAAATAACATAAGAACTAACTTCTTAAAGCAAAGGGCTGAGACAAGTATCTTGAAACGTCTTGAATCAATGCTGAAAAGTTTAATAAATATTAATGTAAATGACAGAATGAAATGTGTGGAAGCGCAACGTCAAACGTTAAAAAAATTCTCTGTTAATAATAAACTAAGCCATATATTAATAATAATTTATTTCACGATGTACAACCACCCTAATCATAAATCAAAGTTTCATTTTCAATAGTAAGTGTAAAAGTTGTGAACTTTATAACACAATTTTTAAAATCATCAAATATTACACTCGTGACTAAATTATTATCTGCAATTTAATGACTGATATAAGAAATTATCGTGCGGACAATAGTACTATATATAGGACAGACAGGGATTATATTTTACATTACGAAATGTCTATAATCTCATTTCGTGCATTTGTGTATAATGTCTTAAAAAACGAAACGAAGATTTCATTAAAACCTTTCATTGACAATGTCAGTTCTGGTGGCGTCACACTTTGCATGTCTCTAGTTAAATTAAGCTTTGCTTCGTCTGCAATATCTTTGATCGGCAAGAAAGGCACCAGGAGAGGAGCCGCTTCAATCCTAAAAATGAGACGGCCACCATCACGTATAAAATAACATTTATTCCGTCAAAAAGGCATAGAACTAAAATATGTATGGTTTTATTGTCTTTTCTCCTGTACCTGCAGAGTTGGCTGAAAAATCTTTTATTAGGTAGCTTATATAATATAGTGAAGCGGTGATAGCCTAGTGGTTAGGGCCTCCTAATCAGAGGTCGGCGGTTCGAATCCGGGCACGCACCTCAAACTTTTCGGAGTTATGTGCGTTTTAAAAAAATTAAAATATCACTTGCTTCAACGGTGAGGGAAAACATCGTGAGAAAACCTGCACGCCTGAGAGTTTTCCATAATGTTCTCAAAGTCATGTGAAGTCTGCTAATCCGCACATGGCCAGCGTTGTGGACTATGGCCAAATCCTTCTCATATATTGAGAGGAGACCCGTGCGCTGTAGTGAGCCGGTAATGGGTTGACCATGATGATGATGATGATATAATATAAATAATATGTTCACGAACTTTCGATACAAGAGGCAGTTAAAGAAGACAGAAGATTAACAATATGAACTATTCTTAAAAGCTTACTCTGCTGCACCGGTTCCATAGCTCATTTCATAATTGTCTCTTTTACACAATTCCTTCTTTGGGTTACTTTTCATCATCTTCAGTAACAATTGCAGAGATTTATCTTAAAAGTATTGATTTAAATTAAAAATCAAGTATCTTATTACCTTACTGAATATAACTAGTTAAGTAGAGTAAAATGATATTGAGAAAATTACTTGTAACAAACATCTTTTTCTGTATTAATTAATTCAAATTCCTTTAAAAGGCGCTTTTGACGCGCCAATAATTTACATAGTAGTGAATTGATGGTTCAAATCACTACTATGTAAATTATTGATCAAAGCTATGAGGGTTCCAAACGCGCCCCGGTCTAAGAAGAAGCCCACAACAAACTTAGCCATGTAAATTTTCTTTTTGTTATCACCATCTCACATGCCACTTAAAATTATATTAAGAGCTATCTTATTAGAGCAATATTTCACACCCATGCTTGTTTATCGTTTACATAATCCTTTACACTATAGTAGGACTTTTCTACAAGCTTACGAAGTTATTAAAAAAAAAACACGAACATTTTAATATTTAACTAGTACTGGTGGTGTGGAAATAGTAAACGTAAACAAACAGATAATAAAAGATAACCATTAGGGTAGTTTAAAATTGCTCATTTAAAAATTGTCAATCCTTTACAAAGTTAATAAAAGTTAGTACCTCTGTCTCTCACAAAGGCAGATAAGTAGTTTGAGCATCTGATCACAACCTCTGAAAAAGTAAAGAAAATTTAAAAATACTAAGAAAGTTTTTTTTGAAACTATACTCGTACTGGCAAAATATCTAACCATTCATATCTCTTTCTAACGCTTTAGGTGTAAGTGGATCAACTGATCGATGTATTGTATCCACAAAAATAGGAGACGTTTTCGGATCCGGTGTTACTCCGCTAAAACCAGGTGCAGATTTTAATCTGTAAGATGGAAAATAGTAAAACTAAATAGTTTGCTTAATTTTACACTTTTTGATCATTTTGTCGATGATATCAACTGAAAAATCTGGCTAACTGTTTGTCCTTAGTTTATTTATTTATTTATTGAGGTTCACAAACAACGACACGGTATGTACTTATTCAAGGGTTTTACATAAAATAATTATTACCGTTGCGTCAACCACGTAAACCACATTTTAATCATATTGAGAAGACAAATATATAGTTAACTACATGTACATGTATAACAAACAAATAAAAGGAAACAATCATGAAAGGAAACTTAAGAGGAAAAAAAAAACAACATTAAGTAACTAATATTCAGAGTTCTCTTGGAAAGTATTCGTTTTTTGAAATACATTTTTTTTACCATACGAGAATGTTTCGTCTTTTTTCATTATAATACCTTATATAGTTTTAATTTATTGTAAACATGTTAAATAATTTATTTAGGTATTGCTAATTATTATATAATAAAAAAAAAATATTATATATATTTTTTTTGCTTACACATAAGCTGTAGGATATTTGGTGGAAACTGGAGGAAATTCTGGCGTAAAAGGATCGGCTCCGTGCTTTTCTAATGCACTTATTAGAAGATCAAACGCGGGACCACGTTCAACTGTAAAGATAATTTCTTTTGATTGTTGTTCTATAATGCAAACTGGAACATTTACTTCGATATTGTGATATGACTGTAATAAAAAAAAAAACACTTTTTTATCCACTACAAGTTCACTCTCCACTACAAGCCCTTGACGGCAATCTCACCTGGTTAAGTGATGATGCAGTCTAAGATGGTAGCGGGCTAACCTGTTAGGAGTATGGTAAACCCGTACACCTAATGCGACATATTGCCGGAACGCTACACCCCTTTGCGACACGTCTTTGTCGGTAGGGTGGTAACTAGCCACGGCCGAAGCCTCCCACAGACCAGATTCGAGCCGGGAATCGAACCCAGGACCTCCAATTTTAAAATGTGACAGCGCAGGCGCTTCACCATGGAGGTCGAAGACTTGGATTGATGGACAATTTCCTATGATTACTTAAAATTTATTGATACCTCGAAAATTATTGATTTATAACTCAAAAAAAATGCTTATAAAACGAGTTTCTTGCTGAAAGCTTTTGCATCTCGAGTGACGTGTTTTATATATAATATATTATTTATAGGACTTGGGAGTTATTTAATTAACTCATAACTTATTTCAAGTTGCAGAATGACATTCGCACAAAAACTTTGTATTTACTTTATGTCACAGGCACAAAAAAAGCTCAAATTACAAAACGCTTTCATTTCATTTACATATTCTTATTCTTAAAGTTATTTTCCCGTCTTTCATGACTATAAAATGAGAATTGTACTTTGAAGAAGAGGTTTTCATTTAGAGGCTTTGTGTTGATTTTATTTATTTAAGGTGTCATCATCATCATGATCAACTAATAATCGGAGAAATAATAGCAAAGAAGCGATTCACGTGTATTTGAGACTTGGCCTATTCAAATAAGAAAATGACAACGAGGTCTATAACATAGCTAATATAAACCAAAAAGGTATTGCCTGAAAGAAATGCTTACTTTCGTCAATAGCAGATTGCGATAAATATTTCGAACTCTTATCTACGGCATCTGTAAAAAATAGATATAGAAATAAACCATCTATACATTATCTAGCCTGGCTAGTGGTAGAAAGAGAGCTGTATTAATGCTATTTATTTGTATTAAGACAGGGTTACATGAAAAAAAAAATATTTTTTAAGAGCATGATCAACCCATTGCCGGCTCACTACAGAGCACAGGTCTCCTCTCAATATTAGAAGGATTTAGATATAGTCCACCACTCTAGCCATGTAGGGATTGGCAGACTTCACACCCCTTTGAGAACTATTATGGAGAACTCTCAGGCGTGCAGGTTTCCTCACGATATTTTAATTGCTTAAAAACGTACATAAGTCCGAAAAGTTAGAGGTGCGTGCCTGGGTTCGAAGCCCTGACCTGTGATTAGGAGGCGGACGTCCTAACCACTTGGCTATCACAGGTTCAACTTTTATTTTGAGTGTAAATAAGTATGTGTAAATTAGTTTTATTTAGAAATAAAAAAAATATTTCACAAAGAATACATTCGATGAATTTTGCGAAGTTAGTATATAGGAAACTTGTTCTACCTGTCATTTCTGCTTTCAGGTTAGCGGGTGTCTGTGTTTCGACCAGTTTTGTTAGTTTTGAATGTATTTCTTGAGATAAATTAGGGTCGTCATGATCGCTTTCCAAACCTCGAGCTTTTTCTAATCTGTAAAAGATAAACCAATTATTTGAGTACGGTTGTTCACGTAAAATCCAATTTGACAGAGCTCAATAGTGCGATCTTCTACAAAAAGGTAATATTCATTTTAGATTTAATTCAATTTGGCGGCACACAAATCTTTAATTAAACTAAAGAAGACTGCTCCAAAAAGTAATTCATCATTCTTTAACCAATAATACATTGCTTTACGCCGTACATTGTGTTCTATGAACTAAATAAATTATCGTGTCACAAATTGTGATAGTTGCTAGTCTGCTACTGAAAAGAACAGCAATACTCATTCAAGGCAAACAGACAAACTGACAAATCGTACGATAAACTGATGTAACAGTATTAAAATCTGTGGCCATCTTTCGTAAGTGTGACATTGGTGGAAATACGCAAATATAAAACGAGACTAATCTGACAGTGCTTACACACATATATTTATAATATATGTTGTGCAATCGAATCGTTCATTAGAAAACAAATTGACGGTAGTATTAAAAAAACAAATGGAATATTCTTTCACCAACAAATAAAATGGCAATTAATTACGAATATATTACAAATAATTAGAATGCGAATCAATACATCAAAACAAATCAAATATCAAAGCTTTATTCATATAAACCTATTACAGGCATCTATGAATAGGCAGAGGCATAGGCAAACTGAGCTATAATATGCATTTAAAAGTACTGCATGTATTAAAAAGTACCTACCGTATCTCTGAATTACAGTTGGACGTAGTTATGCAAAGAGGTTCCAATCCATATTGAGCATGTTCAAAATATTCAACTGACATCTTTTTGCCTGCCATAAGAAGGCTATATATATGTCGGCGCGAAGGAGTTATTAATTTCATTTAGCGGCGCCAAGAACCTCGAGAATTCAATAATTACCCACATTTTAACTCTTGATGATTTTGCTAACACAATTTAGACAGTGACAATCAATTTTGTACAAGCATGCTTTGCTATAAATACGGGCGGTCGATGCCTTTCGAAGCATTCTCGCTCGAGACGTCGGATCTCTTAGTTATTGTCGCAATAAAAATGTAAACCCGCAAGATGTGGTTTTAATTACTATGAGCGAAAGTAAACAAAATCGTGACGTTAACAATGCTGGCGTCACCCTTACAAAAAACAACTCGGACGCCCTTGACTCGACATATATTTTAAATATTTTTTATCTCTGATCCTTTTTGCTGACTGGAACTTGCAAGATCATTACATTAGACACAAAGCAATTTTGTTGTTTAAGCGGATTGGATACATTTGCATTATTACGTACAATGTTACAATTTATAAATAAGAATAATTTACACAATCTTACTGTGTCGCTGCTTTAGTGTAAGTTTTATTCACTTTTCCCTTTGAAAACAGCGGTGCATTACCTTGAGAATGCATAGCCCTTACAAGCAATTTGAACGCTGGCCCTTTATCTTCTGCAATTATAAGCAAGGGTGTATTATTTCTCATATATTCATTTTTGATTCCGCGTTTTCACACACATCAAAAACACTTACTATTAAACTCGGCATGCTGTGCAAGATAGTTTGAACAAATTTCAATCACATCTGAAACAAAAGGGTAGAATTAAAAACTTTGTAACAGACGAGTGCGCGAGCGTTATGGTGACCCAGCCACCAGGCGAATCACTTTGTCCTTGGCAAGTCCCACATACTAAGCTGGGGGATTCGTAAACGCATTTCTCAGCGTTAAAAAAAAGAATTACAGACTTTACTAAGAAATATGCCTATTACATCATTGTTTTGAGAAAGGTAATTAAGCAGATACCAATTAAATTAATTCTTTAGAGAAGGGTTCAGTGTCTAGCATATGATTCAGCAATTATGGCAAGATGAAATTTGTAATTCATTACCTTGCATAGGTCGTGAAATATTACT
The DNA here is from genome assembly GCA_928268935.1 of Lasiommata megera. Lineage (NCBI taxonomy): Eukaryota > Metazoa > Arthropoda > Insecta > Lepidoptera > Nymphalidae > Lasiommata > Lasiommata megera. Next base: position 5,733,897 of record OV743308.1, on the reverse strand, counting down.
TGGTGTGTCAGGTTTAACAGTAGCGTCCAGGTCTGCTTTAATTTTGTTTGCTAACGCTGCATTAAAAGCTGTGGCATCAAAGTCTGGCGCTTGTTTTAATCTAGAACGATGGAAATAGTTAAAAAGCCTGTTTAATACATTTTACGAATTTTTACATGGTCATTTGGAAAGAGGTTACTATTTCACTGCCACTTTAGTTCCACATATTCGTGGAAAATCATATTAAAGAATAATAGCAGTGAGTACACGGTGACAACCATTAAATGGTCACGGAATATTCCAAATACAGTTTAGTTTTGTTTGTACTATAATTTATTCCATCTTTGTCTATGGTATTTTTAAGTGGGTGGTCCCAGATTTGGTGCCCCTGCCGAGGCCGGGGACAACTTTGAAATATATTATTTCAGATTTTTCTGGGATTCTTCGGCCATGGGTAGTCAATACTCTACCGACAAAGACCAGGGTTTATTGGTTTACCATTCCCTCACAGGTTAGCCCGCATCTTTACTTATGGAGCTGCAGTCTAAGATACCACCCGGTGATAATGCCGTAAGGGCTAACCTTCAGTGGAATCATAAAATATATAAAACGCGTACATTTACCTGTCCATGTTGAGCCATTACAGAAAGTTAGGGTTGACAATTACATTCGTATTTTTAAATCACTTCCCAAAATCCAGCCTTAGTAAAACATTATAAGAGTCGTATCCTAGTACCCTTTTTACTATATCTATACGACAACACAAAGCTAAAGAATAGCTTCATAACTACTCACTCGTCCGCTGCCTCCTTATAAGTTTGATTGAATTTGCCATGAGAAAGCAATTGTTCGTCACCCTTTTTATACATAGATTCGGTCATAATCATAAATGCTTCTAGCATTTCACCTGCCAAAAATTCAACTGTTTACTTATTGAAAATATTTAAAACGATAGACGTTAATAAAATAATTTAACGAACATAATATAAATACAAGTAATATATTTATTACTATTATTAATTTTATACAGTTATGATTATTTTGAGTTTTCCATGATAATATTAAAAAAGATAGACGTTAATAGTTTAACGAATAAAATATAAATACAAGTAATTACAATTATTAATTTTATACAGTTATGATAATTTTGAGTTTTCCATGATAATATTAAAAAAGATAGACGTTAATAGTTTAGCAAATAAAATATAAATACAAGTCATTACTATTATTAATTTTATACATTATACTATTTTGAGTACTAATCGTTCATTATATTCTATATATATTCATATTAAGTTACGACTACTCAACGTTGTCTCATAAAATAAAAACTTTGTTTGCAAACAATAGGTGGACAGCGGACACGCTACACCCAACGCATCGATCTATTTTACGAATTGCATGCCGAAAAACGTGTTACACTAATATTTAATTAGTAAACACAGTGTAGTATAAAACATATAACATTTCACTCATTCCACTAGTGTAGTAGAAAAAAACTTGTACAGTGAACTAGAACCTCGGTGTATGTAAATTTTTGTACAAAACAATATACTTTAAACTGTTAACAAAATAAGTATGAACATACCAGTAAACCTTAAGTACGCTGAATTAGCTGCAATCAATTTAAAATAAATTAATAAACTGCAAAACGTTAAATAATTGAATTAAAGCAATTTTTTTGTTCAAAGCTTAACAACAAAACGAATACTCACGTCCTTTGAGTAGACCACCCTGAAAAAGATTACATTATCGCAATTTCAAAAGTAAATACACTAATACGAGAAACGGTCAATGTCTACTTAAATTTGAAACAAAAAACGAGCCTTAAAACCATCCTTCACTATCCACTTATATACAAATAACGATCATCAAGAGCTTGTACCGGAAAATGAAGATTGATTTTATTTATAACCCCGAAAGTTTTCTTCGTGATATAAACTAAATGATGACAAATCAGAGCCAAATGACCAAGCTTTCTAGTTGAACGCTGTTCCATAGTACACAGCACCAGAAAATCAAGAGTACATTTTAATACGTATAATTTGATAGATTACAAATTAGTATAAAGGAAAATATTTTTTACTAGTAGGTACTTAACTAGGCGTGTACAATGTTCAACATTTGCTAACCGACGCAATTTCTAGATTATATTTCTTTATTAATAAAATTCAGAACATAATATAATCGTTACCTTGAGCGTATTCATTTACAAATAAGAGATTTAGATTAAAAGTCCATAGACAATTTATAATTTTACTATTTTTTTAGCATTACAATATCGATTTGTGAGTCTGTCACGTTCAGTTCAATTTCTCAATCATTTATTTCGATGAGTTCAAGTAGGCGCCGTGGATTCTGGTTTTATTGTGTTGTCTGCTAGAACTGTTTCGAAAGCATATTTGCTGGACGATGATTTCCCGGAGTTTGTTTCATCCTATATAGTTGTATTGATGGTATCAGGTGGATTTCTATGATTAACTTAGAAACTCATTATATAAATACTTACATCGCCCATCATGTTAAGGAAATCGTCAGCAAAGCCCATATCACCCTTCTCATCAGCTCCAGTAAAATCTGCGAAAATAAAAACAAAGGCTTCGGAAACTCATATTTTACCACAGTTTTTGGTAGTGCTTCGTTGTTTACTTTCCTGCCTTTTCCCTTTATTACCAATTTTACTTAAAGAAGCATTATTAATGCTTCTTTAAAGATTGTATTCTGATTGTATTCTGTATTGAATTCTTCTTATAACCATTGGAACTCCCTACAAAAGACCTATGTCCAGCAGTGGACGTCAATCGGTTGTTAATGATGATGATGATGCTGATGATGACCTTTATAGCGTGATAAGAGTATTTACATTTTTTTGTAGATATTTTGGTCAAATTCTGTGGTTTTTTTGTGGGATTCCTTCACATAAAAATAAATATTAAAATTGTTTATTTTACTTCAATAAGTACTTAAACAATACTATTTGAACACTGGTCTTAAACAGGAGCTCTAGCGCTTCCCTATCCATAGGTTCTCTTAGAGACTGTAAACCACTTCCAATAATACTAGGTCAAGAATATACTTACTACGATAAAATAAATATCTATTAGTACCGTGATAATTTTTTATGTTATCTATCTATTTGGGAACTAAAGTAAGAGATCTTAGAAGCTTCTTACCTATTCTTTGCGTAAGGAAATATTTGAAGGCTTTGGAGTATTTGTCGGTGTTACGGCCGGTGTGCCAGTAGGAGTAGCAGCCGGCGTGTCGGAAGGAGAGGCGGTTGAAGTCAGAGTTCCCGTCGAGCCGCTCCCATCTCCAGCAGGCTTATCCTCATCAAAAATGCCTTGTTCCACTTCTTCTCGAAAGATGTGACCATAGAAAAACGTATTACCTTCATTCATGAACAGCCGTTTCACAGTCGGTAAAGAGTTCAAAGCGAATTTGAATTTGTTATCAATTGTTCCGGCTTTTTTCAAATTAAATCATTGCACATAGAACGTGATTAGTTACTAAAGTTAACTAAATAAAATTTGGAACAATTGACACAATTTCAAACGCGTCTTACCTTTCGGAGGGTAGGTAGGTATTTAACGAGGTTTTTCTAGCTGAAATTGCTGCCAATTGTTCCGCTTTAGAAACCTTTCCTCAAACCATTAACGTACTTACATAATAAGTCAAATTTATCTTACCGTCGTCTTCATCGAAGTCCATCATCAGCATTCGGTCATCGCTTTCAGCAAGAATTTCGTCAATCCAAACTGCTACCTAAAGCAATACAATAGTGATATTTCAATAATTATTTCTATTATAGTAGATAAATATTTTATGCTTGCACCAAATCGATTCGTTTGGGTATGGACAATGAACTGGTAGACAATGAAAGTTTTAGTATGTAGAGTAGTGTTAGTAAAGTCAATGACTTTGCAAGATTGTTGGAAGGTGATTGTCAATTTGTAGTGTACAAGAAAAAGTGGAAAAAGTAACTTATTTCTTCCTCGCCTTCCTACCGCCAAACCCCAAGTTTTCTTAATTTGATAAGATCTGCTCCGCTACATAGTTTCATCTTCCTTTCCCCCAGTCACCTAGGTATCTTTAAATCATCAAAACAAGCGAGCTTTTGGCTGCATCATCACGTATCATCAGATGCGGTTCCGGACTAATATATCTGGCCATCCACCCAGAAGAAAATTTAATACAAAAATACATACTTTGTCTGACATTTCCATCATAAATTTAGCTTTAGGATGCGTGCAACGGCGTGACGGTGCTCTCATGTTCATATCTCGACAAATATCTTCCAAGATTATATTGGACAAGCGCAGCATACTAGAATTAAAAAATACGTAATATGTGGTATAGACTAAAAGGCAATGCAGCTCTGGTATCGTACTCAAATACAAAATACGATATCTTACTCTTAATTTTACCACATAAGTATTAATTACAAACACTATCTGTTATGTACTTTTCTTTGGACTTTTTTTTTTGAGATAGGTTTGCGCTTGACGACAATCAATACTAGAAAGCAGTCAAGTCTAGGTTGGAGTGCGCTTGCCCAGAAAATGCCTATTCACTCTTGCCTTGAAGGCACTGAGGTTATACGTGGCTGGAAAAACAGATGCTGGAAGTGCGTTCTACACCTTAGCGGTTCGTTTCAGACACGTTGATCAAAAACAATCTTCCGTGAGTTATGATTGCAGGATACTGATCACAGGATGATTGCAGGATGATGTGCACTACTGTGTGTAATATATACTGATTGCGTACAGTACTCCTGCAGTTATTTCTGTTTACGCTAAAGATTTCAGTGCTCTGTCGGCGAAGACCTTTCAACATTCATTAAACATTTACATTATACACCGATACCGATACGTAGATCTGATCTGCATTAAATAAGGGTCCAACTAGACCCTAACCATATCAAATAAATAAACCATTAGATTCGGTTCATAATTAACGATAACATAATATAGAGTATTGTATTCCAAAGAAAGAAGGTACTTTTAAAAGTGTATGTATGTATTATATTGTAGGTAAGGTTTCTACCCGTCAGCTAATGCGTAGGCTCCAGGTCTCGACAGTCGCTGTTGGATGCCTTTAGCAAAGGCCACTGTAGCGTTGCGTGCCCATACAAATCTTTTGTCAGCATACATTTCAACCATGTCTTTTTTTATTTGATTCACACCTCGCGTGCTAAAAAATACATTTATAAACACCGTGTTATTGATCACTAGGAGTCCATCGCCGGAATTGCGATCACCATATTGTGATCATCTCCATCGCTATGCCGAATGCGAATGATTTACGATACCAATGCATAAACAGTAGTAAGATAAAAATAACATAAGAATTTAACTCACTGGAGCAAATTTACTAACCGAAATTAATCAAGTGTTTTCTGCACACCCTGTGGTTTAAAATGTTTTTTGCCAATACGTTTTTGTTCTAGTAATATAGTAGATTACTTACGTGGCGCCCTTTTTCTTTGTCTTCCGGAGATTTACAAAGTATTCGTACGCTTGATCAGGTTTGAAGGGTTCGTCTGCGTCTAACATAGAACGCAATCGAGCAATCTGCAAAGGTTTATAAATAATTTAAAAAGATCTGGTGTCTAAATGATAGTCTGGCGGATATGAGCATTAATTTTGTACAAGGATAACATGAAGATTTGAAAAGTGGGATTCAATAGAAAAAACGTCTAATTTAATTCTTGTTTTACTAGCGACAGAAGATAATAATGGGTTATTAATCTTAATTAAAAAGGAAGTTAGGACAAAATGGTCCCGAGACTTACTATACCGTTGGTTACGTTATAAGAAGATCGTTTATACATATTAACCGTTTTCTTATCAACGGAAATTCTTACACAAATAGCAATGGCAGGTACGGTTTTCATAAAACTCTGCACGTGGTAACAATAAGGTTAACATCATGATCAACCCATTACCGGCTCACTACAGAGCACGGGTCTCCTCTTAATATGAGAAGGGTTTGGCCATAGTCCACCACGCTGGCCATGTGCGGATTGGCAGACTTCACACGCCTTTAAGAACATTATGGAGAACTCTCAGTCGTGCAGGTCACGATGTTTTCCTTCACCGTTGAAGCAAGTGATATTTTAATATTTTTAAAACGCATAACTCTGAAAAGTTAGAGGTGCTAGCCCGGATTCGATCCGCCAACCTCTGATTAGGAGGCTGACGCCCTAACCACTAGGCTATCACCGCGTCAATAAGTTTAACAAGTAGTTTGAAATAAACAAACCGTTTCCGCCGGTAGGGAATTTGCACGCTCCCGCCACAGATAAATAATAGTTCGTCTGGGAGGCTTGGACATGCGCTCCAAGCGGTCTGTTAGCACTGCCCCGTGACGACGCAAGCATCTTGCATGTGCTCGCATGGCATGTTTGGGCATCTTCACATCCGTGGCCTTCGGTCCTCTGAGGCCGAAAATCATAATGAGTATATGTATAAAGTCAATGTAAGTTCAAAGTTTATATAAAACGGTAACTTGTGGAAAAGTCTTATTATATATAGTGTAAAGGATTTATGTAAATGATAAACAAGGTTGGGTATAAAATATTGCTTGTAAGAAATTTAATAAAAATTTAATAGAACTCTAAAAACTCTAGTTTTAAGTTTAGGAATGTAGTTATATCACCATCAACTCACTACTATTTTAATTGATGCATCAAAAGTGCCTTTTAAATCAATCACAAACTTTATTCAAATAATAATATTTATTGATAAAGGGAGAGAAATAAGTATGCATGCGATTAGTATCAACCTCCGTTTTTAGTAAATATTGGTAGACTGAAAGAAGATTACGCATCTTATATGTAGAATGCTCTCTAGTAACATTAAAAATGCGGTGTTTACCTATAATTAGCTTAGCATTTAGATTTAATACCTTATTATGTATAAATTATTTTAGTCCAATTATATTGTCTTAAGCTGTTAGTAAACCTAAATAAATAAATAAAAATAAAAAGGCAAGGTCAATGGCGAAATGCGCTCCAAATATGTACAACGTGGGAAAGCGCGGCCTTTACAGACTTCAATTAACGTTGACTAAATTCTGCGTCTGTAAATAGTTATATCTCTGCCGTGTAGGTCTAGAATCAGTCACACATACAGACGATCTTTATAGCTTACCTAGATTCGTTTCCTGGGTGGGGCCAAAATTGCTAGGTGCCAATATTAAGATTTTCAGCTTGACTCACTCGGAGTTAGTAAACACTCGCCACTATTACCACTGAGAGTGTGTTAAACAGTCAATACAAGATATTTAATTAATATTATTGTGTGATGATGAATTATGATACATCTTTATAGCCTGTCAAACGCAATCAGAGGAATGCGGACCCTTGGTTAACTTTAGATTCCATAAAAGAATCAGACATCTGACGACTGTTCCTAGAAAACACTGAAGGTTGGACTGCCACTGTCTCCGAAGCAGAGCCTGGTTAATAGCTCAATTACGTTGTATAGAATTTAATAACGCACCTCGGCCTTGCCGGTTTCGGTGGTTTCCGCACAGACTTCTTCGGCGTGGATTTGTATTGGACCCGAAGATCGCGTCCAGCTAATATTGTGTCGGCGACGGAAGCTGGGGCTGGTTCCGTTGCGTAAGGCGGGTACGGAGGAAATGCACCCTGTTGCACTGGGGATGTTAACATGTTGATGTTTAGGCACATATATAACAGTTGTCTCAACAGCTAAGACAACAGCTCGACGTTCAACTCACGTCCGGGTCAAGGTTAAGTCTTTTAGATGATCAATCCCAAGCCTCTTGATCAAACGGGCGGACCATTTTTGACAACCTCCGTGGCGCAGTGCGTGCGCTGTCGTATTATAAAGTTGGAGGTCCTGGGCTCGGTCTCTGGCTCGAGTCTGGTCTGGTGGGAAACTTCGGCGGTGGCTAGTTACCCCCAAACAAACCACCCCACACAAAGAGTGTCGCCAAGCGATTTAGCGTTTACGATACCCCTAACAGGTTTAGAGGTTTGCCCGCTTCCATCTTGGACCGCATCATCACTTACCATCAGGTGAGATGCAGTCAAGGACTAACTTGTGGTAAATAAAAAAAAATTGTTATCACCCAAACAAACCACCCCACCGTGTCGCCAAGCGATTTAGCGTTCCGGCACGATGTCGCGTAGAAACCAATAAGGAGTTTACCATACTTCTAACAGGTTAGCCCGCTACCATCCTAGACAGCATCATCACTTACAACCAGGTGAGATAGCCGTCAAGGGCTAACTTGTATTGCATAAAAAAAAAACAGGATTTGTCGCACTTAAAATGCATTTGAGAAGAGAAGATTGATATTGCATACCATTTCAATCTAAAGACATTAAATTGTAAGCTCTTTATCATGCCACAAAGTGCACGTGACAAGTGGACAACGCACGGTCCATTCGTTTTATTCTACGGTTACTTACTTAATGTAATAATATAAAGCAAATTCAATGCTTCAATTTGAGTTAGTCGGTATTGTGTACGTTTAATCTAGCTGGTCGATCAACATTTTTACAGAAACTCATGCCAATATGTGGAAAATGTCTTTTTGTAATTAAACAAATTTTGATGACCTCCGAAGCGCAGTGTACACGCTGTCGCATTATAAAGTTGGAGGTTCTGGGTTCGAGTCTGGTCTGGTGGGAGGCATCGGCTAGTTACCACCCTACCGACAATGAAGTGTCGCCAAGCTATTAAGCGTTCCGGTGCGATGCTTCGTAGAAACCAATTAGGAGTGTTGGTTTATACCCCTAACAGTACATACCCCTAACAGGTTAGCCAGCTACCATCTTAGACAGCATCATCACTTACCATCAGGTGAGATAAACGTCATTTTGAAGTGTAAAAAAAAATTTAATGCACTTTTGAATTAAGAACCTATTCCAACACTTACTACCTCTACCCTTTTTCGCTAGAGTGACTGACCGCATACCACCGGCGTACGCCACTCACAATCGCTATAAGGTAAATGGTGCTTCTTAAACCGTGCACTAAATTAACAATGTTTCTCCGATTCAACCTTGGTTTCCCAATCAAAATCCAAACAACAACTTCATACAATTTTTTTAGATAAAAACGTAACTATTGCGTTACATACGATCTTAATCTAAAATTTTTCAGAAATAGCATGCATTTTTGAGATAAAATAGAATTTTTAACCCGAACTAACTTAGTTATCTGCAAGACTTAACCCATTACAGCATATTACAACATAAAACCTGGAGAAGGGATATAGAAAAAAATTAGTTCCTGCTTATAATGCTGGCAGGCAAAAGCTAGTCAATCATTACCTATCTCCGATTCAGAAGCAGGCATTTCAGCATGCTCTGTGGTGACGGAAGTAGGGTCCGTATCAGCCATGTTGACAAAAATGTATAATGTGTCGTTTATTGCTTCGAAATAGTCCTTTTTTATATCCGCAGGTATTGAATCATTACAAATTAGACATTGCAACTTATTTGTTCCAATTCGTTAACATCAAGTTGGCGTGAAGTTTGTATTTCAAAGAATGATAATAAGAATAAAAGAGTGTCTACGACACCAGAGGAATATTGGCAGTTTTTTATTTATTTAATATTGTAGTATAAACTAGCCAGTTTTGATCTAAAAGAAGTATGATTCGAGAATTCGAGGCGACTCTAACATTGTTTTTATATACTCTTTGATCGCTTTATGCTTTTTGCCCCGTCTTTCTGTTTATATGAAAACTTCAAGTTTCTCTAAGATTTGTTTCTTTATTTTCCATAAACAGGGCCATTTTGACTATTTAATACACTCATTGCTACCCGTATCGATAAAGATACCTTCATGTTTCACATTTTAATTTTTATTCCTCTGCTTGCCATTAATGTGTTTTATTAACCATAGAAGGTTGATTATGTAGAGTGCTTAACATTTGACAGTGTGCATTATCACACTATATTTTTATAACGTATAAAAATTAAATAATGTTCAAAATTTAAAGGGGGTCCTCATCTTGTATGGGTTTATTATTATGAGGACTGTGTGACAGGTAACCTAATTAAGCCAGGACTGATTTAATTGAATTGAAATGCCGCCACAGCCATCGGTACGACGTGCGACACTTCCGATAGCCATTTCAAAAAGTTTGTAAGCTCTACCTACATTCTACCTAAGAGTAAGTACCTAATTCACTACGTAAAATTTTACTATCACCCTTATTTATCTATCTTTTCTACCACTCTTGTGGTTAAATTACATTTAAATTCCTCAAATATTTTATAGGTCATCAAGTACACCCAGGACCCAGGATATTTAATCTGAGGATTATGATTGAGAAATAGGAAATATGCCATAGAAGACTTGAATCCAGGGCCATAAAATGAATTATAAAAAAAATAGCAATTGCGATACAAAGAGTATAACATTTGTATAATTTGTGTCAGAGCACATTGGAGTAATTGTTTATTGTATTCTGTTTCTGTGGATTGGTGACTCTAGCAAGTTGGAAACTTGTCATGCTTTTGTATGATAAGTTTTATTTTGCAAATACTTTGTTTGTACTAGGTACCAACAATTAATATAAATTTAAAATTTAATTGAAATAAAACTGGGGATTTTAAAATGGGACACTTTTTAAATGGTAAGTTATAACTTAAAATAAATTACACAATTATTTGAAATTTTATTGTTTGTTTACCATCGACGTTGTTTAGACCTATGAGAGTATTATTTTTTTCCAGTGTCAGACTTAGTTTTGCAACAACCTTATAGGGTATACCAAGCAGACAGTGGTGGGATTACATTTAATGTAGAACGCAATTGGAAAATCGTGCTCATTGGGAAAGAATGTCCACATAAAACCCTATATGAGGTATGATATTATGGCTATGCAAACCATAGCATAGCTTTAGAAAAACAGAAACTCAGTTTTCTTCGTAATCACCATATTTTATACTTATTTGAAGGAAATGCCAGTCTATTTTATATTTAAAAATAAACTATAATTTACATAGTCATTTAATAAGGAAGTTTTTAGGTATATTTCTATTATGACATATGAGGTGAAATTAAAAAGGCACAACTATGATAAAGCTCTTCCAAGGTATATGTAGCCTGGTATTTCAATGATCATATAGTTACAAACATAAATGATGTAACTTTACCAATAATACTAATAATTATACCACATACATATATCCATGAATATTATTCAACTGTTTATAATACCAAACAGTCATCATAGAATACAATAAAACCAGTTCAGACCTTCTTCTTTCTTCTTTGTACAAATTCCATTCTGATAACAAGAATAGCGAGCAGATAATAGACTATGTCGCTGAATTATTATTTATGATTACAGATACTTCGTGATTATTCTTCCATAACTTTGAAAAAAGATGGAAAAGAACAGAAATCATCAGATGTTCCACATTTTATTATGAATAAAAAGTGTTGGTTAAGTTGGTACAATGACATAATACAAATTGGTATTGTGGAATCTTCCAAGCACCTAGAACCATTCTTTGTATATGAAGAAACATTCACAGAACAAAATCCAAGACAACTGATTGGATTTATAAGGTTTACTGCTGATGAATGCACAGATTTTAATATTGAGTGTATGTTTTTTTTTTGTTGTATGTTTAATTTTTGTTTTTGTCCAACAACACTTATGGTGTAATTATGATCTGTCACAACTTTATAACACAGAAGTCACTTTTAGTATTAACAGTGAGTTTTCACATACCTGCAAATTTTCACATACAATTTGCGTTATGTATTTGGGTCAACAAGATCTGAGAGTATAATAATATAATTACATTATATTAAGTTTGCAATCAAGTTAAACAAGTATAAACTATAATAATTTTAAATTTCATACAAATGTATGTAGTTCAATGAAAAAATTAATGGACTTACTAGATCAAGTGGGCATACCACACACATTCTAAAAAAGATTTTTTTTTTAGCCAATCCAGTTTTCTTGAAACCTATTAGTCTTAAAAATGTAAAAGGAGGACAATTAAGATGGGTTAAGATGACGGGTGATAACCTGCCTCCTGATGCCTTGATAGGTGGATTTGAAAATGAACCCCTATACATTATTCGTGCAATGCACAGTAGATCAATGTGTCCTGGAAAATATTTAGCATCTAAAAAGAAAGCTTCTGTTCCATGGGGCCATTTTGAGCACACAAAAAAAGTTTTTGAGGCAAGTATTACACATTTTTATTTTATAGGAATAACCTGTTGCAACTATGTTTATTGCAGCTTTGGCCCTTATATCCTACACATCCTGTTAAAGGACAATGTACATTATATTTCCGGTTGATACATCTAGAGCTGTCATGCACATGTGATGTACTTAGGCTGAGATATATAGTGCATTTTTTGATTTTGCTCAGCCAAAGTTAGTTTTAAAACAAGACAGATTTATGCCAGGCATAACTTTCCTTCGTTTCAACTGTATCTTGTTTGATAGGTAAGGCTTAAAGCGTTTTATAGATCTGGCACTTAGTAGGCAAATGTACTTTAAAGTCACCTGTAATTTGTAGGCGAGAGTTAATACTTAGAACAAATGCAAATTACAGGCAAATACGGGGAAATAAGAATCTGACTCTTCTGATGCTAGCTATCATCAACCTTTACACGAGAGATCTAGTTACCTCTAGTGCCGCCAAACTTGGCAGACGTTAATGCAACTATTAAAAACGTGCTTATGGTTTTATTTCAAAGGCGTTTAAACTATTTCAGTAAGGTTATATTGTCTTTAATGGTTTACGTAGTGGTTACCATGTTTTCCAAAATAGCAGAGTGGAATCAAAACTTTATCAGTGGCATCAATAGGGATAAGTATTATATAAAACCAAAATGGAATAATGAAGGGGGCTACCACCCTGCAATAAAAACCGGCAATGGACTATTCACACCCACAATATTTTTTGAAAATCTATCAAAGACATCCCACTTTTGGTCCCATTAACTGTATTCTATAAGTATTGCCACTTTAAATTTTAAATGTTATACATATAGGCCGAGAATTTAAAATATTCTAACATTGAGCAGTATAAATTAGATTTATAAAGTTCGAGCGGAACCTTGCCGTGGTGATTAGCACCGGTTATTTATTTCTCGTCTTCTTTTGTAAATATTAGATCCCCGAACATTATATTTAAAGTGTTATATTTATCTACAGATTCTTTGTGGTTTCAATGCAACGTGGATTAAGTGTAAAGATAATTTAATTCCCGAGAACGTATTCAAAGCTGGCACATCAGAAGTACAAAATGAAGATGTTTATATTGGACGAGCTATGATTGATGATCATCTTGTGGTTGGAAAGGTGCATATGCTGTACAAAACATGCTATCTACCGTACAAAGGCAAAGAAGTAGAAAAACATACGTACGAAATATTAGTACGCGGAGATATGAAAACATATGGAGTCACGAGCAACAATAATTGCTCAGTAAACCCATTGATGGCCATACAACCATGCATATGATGATGCATGTTCAAGAAGGTTACGTTACAAGAACGAAACGCGTAGCCAGTTTTTAAGATGATAATAAAATATAAAGTATTTTAAAGTGATCTAAGTGCCTAGAGGGAGATTTTCTAAAAGTTAACTTCAATTTGTATAGAATTAAATGAGCAGCATGTATACACACTTGATGGCGCTCTTTGGATTCAATACAAACCTCGCACTAACCACTCATATTGGAGGTTAGAACGAACGGATATGTACAAACTAATGATTAATATTATAATAATAAGTCGTAATAACGTGAGTTTGGGCAAGAGTCCAGCGTTCCCCCATAGGAATGCACGCTTATCATGTTTACCTGGTATCTACTGCTTCAGTATGCAACTGTAATGCTGGAGCTAACCTGAAATACCCTATATTGTTTACTTGTATTTAGCTGTTACCTTCAGTGATGAGGTTCTATTAGTAGCAAATTATTTTTATTAATTGTTTAATAAGATTTTTCAATATAGGAACCATCCAACTTGCAGACAATAAATAATAACACAATGCGAAGCATTTGTGATAAACATAAATTTGGTGCCTTATATTAATGTTTTTATACAATTTTTAATATTATAAAAGTGTTTTTATATATTCAAAATTTATAAATTTAAAATGCAAAAAAAAATTAAACAATATAATTATAGTTGTAATACAAAAGTGCCAATATTTTTAGGCAAATATCTGAAAGTGATTGACATGTCTAACAATAGTCCACTAATATTCACAATGTTTCCTGTTTAAAAAAAAAAGGACTATTTTTATACAAGTCAATTATATTTGTACTTTATGTCCAACAGAATTGTCACCAATATTGAAATAAATTAATTGGAATAATAACAAATGTTTTACTTTCATATATTTTATTGCACAATAAATACACACATAAAAAGACAATGCTTACGATAATCTACATACATAATAATTATAAATAGGAAAGATTACTTGTTTTTGTAAGTTGAACTCTAGAACTACTGAATTGATTTAATAATTGTTTCACCAATAGATGGGTAGATTTTCTTTTCATACATATTTCATACATAGAACATAGACATTTTATTTCAGCAATAATAAGATTCTATTCTGAAATAATGTATTTGTAAAGCCCGCAAACGAGCTGTTCTATCCACGTGCACCAGTACGCCGTCAATAAATACTAGATACTACTCTTAACTAACTCAACTAGCCTAGTGTTTAGGACGTCCGCCTCCTAATCAGAGGTCGGGGCTTCGATCCCGGGCACCTCTAACTTATCAGTTATGTGCGTTTTTAATTAAGTAATTAAAATATCACTTGCTTAAACGGTGGAGGAAATCATCTCGAGGAAACCTGCAAGCCTTAGAGTTCTCCATAATGGCAAAGGCGTGTGAAGTCTGCCAAATCGCACATGGCCAGCGTGTTGGACTATGGCCAAACCCTTCTCATATTGGGAGGAGACCCGTGCTCTGTGGTGAGTCGGCAATGGGTTGATCATGATGATGATGACTCTTAACTAGATCTAAAATAATCGCCGAAACATAAACCTATTTGATAAAATTTGTAGGTAACCACTCATTATATTAAAAATAATTTAGATATTATATGTAATTATAGTTATAGAAATAATACTTATTCAAATATATAAATACGCACGAGCAGGTAGGTAGCCGTGCCCAGTGCGGCTCATATTTATATAAAATCACAGTACCTTATGCGGATGAAACCGCAGAAAATAGCTCTAGTATGTTAATAGGTCACATTTAAAGTAGCCGATCCATACATTAAAGACGAAGCTTACGATAAGTATACAAGACAGCAAGAGATCAATAATTTAATAAGCTAAGTATAAAAAGTATCTATTATATCAAAAATTATACCACAGTAAACATGACGAGGTTACCCTGCACAGTCCAGGGCGCAGTCTAAATTACAGTTATTCACGTTCAGTGCTATAATATAGTCACTAGGAACTGAACTGAGTTCAGTACGGCTCGGTGGTTCTGTATCCGAAATGTTCATTATTGAGTGGAGATTAATCAAAATCTCATATTGTCCTTTCCAAACTTCCCCCGTACTGTGAGTTACGCAACAAGCGGCAAGGGATGGTTGTATTTTTCCCGGTAAAAGATTACCATCTACATATGCACGTCCAATGTAGAGTTTTTCGTTGGCACTGCTATCGTATCCACCCTCCACTGCAGCAACTGGTATCATGTTGCGATTGCCTGATACCCAAAAACAGTTGTAGCCACATAGTATCTAAAAACAAAATTTAAACTATTCATTTCGTGCTTACAGTAGAGCGAGAAGTGGGGTCTTTATTGTATATCACTCGCTCTCTATATCCCAACGTCACCCTAAGTCGGGATCAGTCTCACATGAGAGGCCCTTGACGAGACGTTCTTCCAATGTCGTGGAGCCCAGGTACTCTTCTCACTCTCTAATATAATTCTAATAGTGTTCTATTGTCAATTCGAAACAAATCCCCCCCGCTATCCATATTCATAGGCTCTAATGGAAAAAGGAACCAAAATGACAAATGCGAACAAAAGCGAAAAAATAATTTGTAAGGCGTATATTATAGGTTAGCATTTTTATTAGTCCGAGGTCATCCGCCTCCTAATCGGTCGGGTTCGACTCTAACTTTCTAACTTTTTGAATATATTATGTGCGTTTTTAAGCAATTAAAATATTACTTGCTTCAACGGTGAAGGAAGACATCGTGGGGAAACATGCATGCTTGAGTGTTCATAATGTTCTCAGATGCGTGTGAAGTCTGCCAATTCGCACATGGCCAGCGTGGTGGTCTATGGCCACACCCTTCTCATATTGAGAGGAGACCCGTGCTCTGTAGTGAGCCGGCAATGGGTTGATCATGATGATTCAACTTATCCACTTATCCCCGACAGTTTATCAACAAAATACCAACAAGTAACAGTCCTAATTTAAAATTAATCTTAATTTCTTATATCTAAGGCTTTCAATAATTTGCTTAAAGAATTGCATAAATACTCAACCTCAAATTTTTTCTTTTCATGTATTTGTTGGCCGAATGATATGTAGGCTGACCGTTGGGACGGTACAAATTTGTTTGGGATTAATGAACTCTCATGATAAGCCCGCATTATATACAATATTTCGTTTTCATAGCCTCCAATCAAAGCTCCATCAGGAATTTTCTCATCGACTTCCACCCAATACATATCACCTCCAGTAACCTTCATAATAAGAGGTTTCTCAATACTTGGTGGCACTGTAAATTGCAAGAATATAATGCTTAATATCTCGTTTCTCACTTACATAAGGCGTAAAGGCGGTGCAAGTAACGTGCTCGAGGGTTAAGCGACCATATTCAGGTGGCTGGTCTATTGTCGTCACGAAAAAAAGTCCAGTATGTTGTGGGGTACCCGACTTAACAAGGGGTCCGAAATACCTCCAAAAAAATAATTGCAAAATGATCATAAACTCCAAAACCATAAAAAAGCCAAGCGATTTAGCGTTGAGGCGCGATCCAATTAGGGGTTTACCAAACCCCTAACAGGTACCCCTAGTCCACTACCATCTTAGACTGCATCATCACTTACCATCAGGTGAGATTGCCGTCACGAATTAACTTGAAGTGAATGAAAAAAAAGCGCCGAACATACATGGCACTTGAATACCCCACAACATACTTGACCTTTTTGTGGATTGAATTCCTATTGCATAACAATGTTCAATGGTGGTATCAGTTGGTTAAGTCCAACAAACAGGGTAATATAGACAGTAACTAAGCATAATGCAAGATCCTATATTAAGAACGAGCATAATTTTAGGTCAAAAGAAGAAACCAATCTAGGTAGGATTGATTGAATATGTAAGTTCTTAGTCATATGTACATACCCAAAAATGACTACCATCTATCCTAGTTAATTGCATTGCAGTTCAAACATTATAGTGTGACATATAAATGACTTACCATGTATTTTCCATTGAATAATCCCTCTGCCAGAAAGTGTAACAAACGAAACAAATTGTATTTTATCACTAACTGGGATTCTCTTAGATATGAGTGGGATTCCATCTCTGGTTCTACCAAATTGGATCCGAGTATTATACCATGAAATCCAGTAATGATTATATGCATTTCCATTTAAAATATTGGGTATCTGTTTAACAGTACCCAGAGGTGATCCATCCTTCTCTAACCAACACTGATTTGGTTTTAACATTATCTACAATAATGCAATTGCATAATATTATGTCAATCAATCAATCAATCAATCAGCCTATAGACGCCCACTGCTGGACATAGGCCTTTTTGAGAGTGCGCCACCACACTCGGTCCTCCACCCGCCACCAGCAATCCTTTTCAGGTTGTCGGTCCAGCGAGCAGGCAATAGTATTACATAGTAATATTATGTAGCAGTATTTAAAGCTTTAGTGGTCTAGTAATTAATGTATTCAAATATGAATCATATGGTACTTATTTTGATTTATGGACCAGATTAAGAATTATTAGGCAATGTTTTTTATTAAATAAATTTTCAGTACCAGCCTATAGTTTAAAATCAGCTATTAATTCACATCATGCCTTAACTACCAAAACAACGAAAAGGTGTTGAAGTAGCAAAGCTCTTACACAATAAACAAAATATATGCTATTGTAAAAAACTAATAGTTTTATAATAAAATAAAATATCAATCATTCATAATCTTTATTCAAATAGTCCTTTAGAAGGCACTTTTGACATGTTAATAATTTACATAGTAGTGAATTGATGTATGTAATATATTTACATGTAGTATCCATTATTATTTAAGTCCAAATGTTCAGTTGCTATTAAAGACCTCTTAACTTAACATGGCTGGTCACAGGTCTCTTTTGTTAAGGAGGCATTAGAACTTTAAGCACTCTGTTCTTAAATTTTACATGATAAGAATAAAATAATGACATTTATGCATGATATGGTCAATAGAAAACTCCTATTTAAGGTTGGGCCTTACTAGGACTTCATACTCATGAAGTAGCAACCGTGGGGTATATTACCCCCGCAGAGGGTTGATTTGAAAAATGAACTAAACAATTACCCAGTAGTCACAACTTTCCCCCGGCTCTCTAGACAGACCTACTGCGGCTGGTTTTTTCACATCGGGAAAAAGCGGGAAGTGAGTAGGTCCATAACGTCTTGCACATTTAACTGAGAATGATATTGCACCACATGATATTTGATAAAACCTGATTCGTTCGTCAGATGAAGTTACAAACTCTGAAACAAATAATTAATACATTAACTACAAATACATTTATTTCTGAATGTACACAATAAAAATATTCGAAAATAAAAAATATTTATTGACCTACCTAGAAAATTACTCATTGTAAAACATGAAACCACTTTACATTTACATTAGTTTTATTTAATTTTGAGGTAGGCATATAAGCCTGTAACCTGTAACAATTCATGCAATTATAATTTTAATTTATGAAATTATTTTATATAGGTATTTGACAGCGCGTCAGAGGATTGCATACCTACTTCTTTCTGTGGTCTTTTTCTTAAATAATGTTGGTGCTTGTCTGTGTGACAAATTGTCATTCTGATGGGGAGTGAAATGCGTGGTTTCGTCATAGAGCGTGGGAAAACTTGAAAAGAAAGGGCGGGAAAAGCTTCGTGATTTGTGATTTTGGGTTGGGATAAAAAGACGGCGAGAATAATTAGTTGTTATCGCTGGCGCCCCACATGCGATTTCACGAACCATCTGAATAATCGTGTGTATTTTGTGTTAATTACAAGACAATTTGTTTTCTTATCATTTGGGTTTTGTTACATGACTATCTGTGTTGTGCGAGGGATAAAGGCCCTCCTGCGCTTACATATTAATAAACAACTCTAATAAACATATACAAAATTTCAAAATACCACTTTTTTAGCTTTTTGTGGAATCAAGTCCTCTATAAGCCTAACTTGGTTTGTGTATTGTAATAAATCAAAGACAATATAATCAGTATTAAACTATTTAAAGCGGCACTCGTATATATAAGACTTAATCTGAATATATACATATCCTTTAATTATACAAACGTACTCTGTGGTCTATTACAAAGACTACAATGGTATCCTATGACTGAATACGTATTGGCGTACAACCGTCATACCATAAGCCTATTCACGAAATGTACATATATGTGGCTTCAGACCATGTGAAATATACAACATCAAGTAAGGCAGCGAAACGAATGATGGAAGACATTTTTGCAGTAGCCACCGGTGATCGGGCACACAAACCATCCGGTGTACTTTCAGATGGACTAGATGAGGCCATTAAACAAAGAGGAATGTGGACGTGAGAAAAATAGAGAAAGAATCGAATCTTCTGTCTCATACAGCTTGCTGGTTTTGTTCTTGGCGAACTTTAAGGATGAGATCTATAGAGCGTGATTTGACTAAGCCCAGACTATACTTACGAAATACTTGGCTGAGTATATGCTTAGCTTAATCTTTAATTCGGTATTTATAGTATCGTATCGGGCTAAGATTATGCTGAACATATGCTAAGGCTAAGATAGTCAACAAATGAATTCATTACACGCATTATGTTCTTGATTTTTCTTTCATAAAGTTTAGCAATATTAATATTTAAAAATCTAATCGGTCCGTATTATTTTTCATAGTTATGTTATTATTACATAAAATATAAATTGACGTGTTTTATGCACATCAGTTTCTATTCTGCTGTCTGCCGTCTTCGTCGCGTTTTTTTGTAAACCTATATTTAATTTTATCCGTTAATTTTAGTTCCGGATAACCGACAATGACAGGAAAAGAAAGACACGTAATACAAATGTGCTACGGCTGGGAAAGTTGAAAAAAAATATCAGAGTATAGATCTCAAGGTAGATCTTATGTTTACACGGACGAGAGTAATGTTTTAAAAGCACATACGACAAGACTTGGGAATTAAAAAGAGCAAATGTCAATGTGACCAACAAGAATGATAAGCAATTTTTTAAGAAAATTAATACACCAAAATATACCATTTTGGTGAACGCTGGTACAGACAGTGGCGGGGCAAGACTTAAATTTGATGGGCTTAAATCACGGTTCTACATTACAACTAAGCCTCAAGCCCCATCTCGTTAGGACATATTGGCTGCGTAGAAAAACGCTAATAGCGGAAGAAACACTCTCAACTATATAACATCGTCCATGTAGTACCTAGATGTAATCTAGACCCTCGTCACTGCGGCAGGCGCATGAACAACTGCCGTTCGGCCATACTGAGAACTAACCATCGCCCTTGCCAATACGCGTTACTAAACGATTTACTGCGTTTAAATAAGTTTATTTTCCTTTTTTATAAAAGATAATTATAAATTTGAGGCCGAATTTCTTATGCAGTTTGCTCATAATTACGCTTCCATAACCTTTTCGAGTTGTATGTCACAATATTGTTTCATATATGTAAATGTTGCGAATCATGTACCTAGGGGAATAGATCCTTTCGATCAATAATAAGTATTGTAACGCGCGCCGTCGCGAAGACCGTCCGAGGGCGCCTCGGTTGCGGTCGACTCGGGAGACGAGCGGGCGGGGGGAGGTGTGACGCTATCGCGGCGCGGCGCAGTTTGAAAAGCGCGGGAAGACAGTTTGAAAAGCGCGGGAAGACAGTTTGTAAAAGCGCGGGGATACAGTTTTGTTTTTTGGAATTAATACAGTGTTTGTTTAAAATAAAAGTATTTGTTTAATATCAGTATCTGTTTTAATATTCAGAAGTGGTATATATTATGCAAATAGGACCCAAAAATGAAGCGATCAATATCTAACAAAGAAAGTGCGTTTACGCGGGCTACTAAGAAATCCCGATTATCATCAACCTCTGTGAATAGTGCTGGTACATTTCATGTGGAACGTGTGAACGATAATGCACCATCAAGTCAATGTGATTCCGATGAGGACATAAATCCTAATGTCTTACTCGAACGGCTTTTGTCGCAGAAGGTCGAGAAAATGATTGAGAAGTTTTGCTTAGAATCGCGGCCATTGCGAAATGTATCAGGAGAGAAAATCATACCTACGTTTGATCCTGACAACCATGAATGTAACGTGAAAAACTGGCTGGCAAAAATTGATCAATTGGGATTAGTACATAAATGGAACGATTACGCAAAAATAGTGATAATGCAAACTCGTTTGGCGGGTCAAGCACAGTTATGGTTTAATCGTTTAGATGAGTATGATTTTAAGTGGGAAGAGTGGAAGTCGTTGTTGGTTAAGGCGTTTCCTAGAAGTTTCGAATACGCCGATATGCTTGAAGAGTTAGTTGCTAGAAAAAAGGTAAGCACAGAAACAATTACGCATTATTATCACGAGAAACTTGCTATGTGTCGTCGATGTCGGTTAGATGATGCAGCATCCCTTTCATGTGTGATTAAGGGTTTACCGCTAGACCTACAGAATAATGCCAAAGCATTTAAATGTGAAACGCCTGAAGAGTTTTACTCAGGATATTTATCAGCTTTTGAGAATTATCGACATAAACCAGAGGTAAAAATAACAGAAACTACCAATTTTATTAATTCTCGTGTAATGAGATCAGACATAGGAAACAGGCGACCTATTGATTTACCCATAGCATCAACATCACGCTCAATTTCTACATCACGGCAGATGAACTGTTTCCGGTGTAATTCAACTACTCACATTGTAAAGGATTGTCCCATACCAGATAGACGAATTTGTAAATTTTGTTTTGAGACCGGACACAATTTAAATCGGTGTCCAAAGATTGAAAATTTGATGAATACACACACACAATAAACATCGTTCAAAACTTAAACGATATTTACAAGAAAGATATAACAGTCGGTGATAGAAATTTTTATGGGTATTTAGACACGGGAGCTCAATCAAACGTAGTCTCACTTAAAATGGTAAACTCCTTGGACTATACAGTTAGAGAGACAGATACAGTGTTAAAAGGATTTACCGGGGATGCTGTACCGGCAATGGGACAAATCAATTTAACCATATCGATTGACGGATTAGATTTTGATACTACGGCCGTAGTGACACACTTGAAACTCCCTGCCGATGTGGATATACTTATAGGACAACCTGTAATTAATTCTAAGGGAATTTCGTTAGTTACCACTGAGAAGTCGGCAACATTAAAAGAGGATACCTTGTATGACTCTGATTTGACTGACAATAAATTTCGAGTAATTTCCTATTCGGAAGTACGAATACTGCCTCAAGAGTCCAGGCTTGTAGAAGTGAATATTGTAGGAAACACTAACAACAATGATGTGTGTACAACACCAAGATTTCATGATCTTGACAACAAGTATTTTGCCGTACCAGCAACGTTATTAACTGGTACGACTGGCTGCCTCAGAGTTTACAACATGGGACAAGAGGATGTACTATGGCAAAGAGGCGAACTGATTACACGCGCTGTAGCATGTGAACCGTTGAACGATAAGGTAGCAGGGGTCGAGGGTGACCGATTGATTTCTCTCCAGGCCGACAAAACTAAGGTGTGTATTTTTTTTATTTTATTTAATCTGTCTGATGGCCTTGAGCTTCTGTTTTCTGTATCTGAATTATATGTCTGTTCTGTATTCCGTCTAATCTGAAATTCTGTACTGGATGCTGATCCGATTCCGATTCTGATTCTGAATCTGAAATTCTGTACTGGATGCTGATCCGATTCCGATTCTGATTCTGATACTGACTTAATTTACTTCGTTTGATTTTGCCTCACAAACGTTCAGAAACTACATTGCTCCCTAGTTCAACTTATACTGTTATGCTGCTTAGTTACATTCTGTTTATGAATTTTTATATGTATTGTTTGAAACTTTTGAATTCTGATTCTGATACCGTCACCAAATTTTGTTTCTTTTGTGAGGTTTTGACTTATTTTATATCTTGTCCGAATTGATTTTACCAGAACGGACTGCAGAATAATGTAAAACCCAACTGTCTACTTGAAAGAGAAATACGCGTATTATATATTAAACGCCATAACAGTCAAGGACAGATTTCCGTTACCACATATAGATGACCAATTGAACAAATTATCGGGCAAAAGCTTTTACACCAGCTTAGACTTAGCACAGGGCATCATCAGATCCCTCTGGCAAAGGAGTCAACTAAATTTACCTCGTTTATAACACCTGATGGACAATGGGAATATACGAGAGTTCCATTTGGATTGGCTAATGCGCCTGCAGTATTTCAGCGCACAATATATAAACTTCTTGGAACCTTGCGGTTCGAAGAAGTCTTAACCTTTGTGGATGATTTACTACTACCCTCTTCTGACATACCAGATGGACTTAAAATTCTAAAAAAAAGGTACTACAGCTTATGCGAGAGGCTAACTTAAAACTAAACTTACAAAAGTGTACATTTTTGAAGTCTGAAGTAAATTATCTAGGACATGTCGTATCACCTAATGGAATTCGCCCAGGAAATAGAAAATTAGATGCAGTCAATAATTTCCCCACTCCTGTAAACGTTCACCAAATACGTCAGTTTATAGGTCTGTGTTCGTATTTCCGCAAGTTCATCCAGAATTTTGCCATAATAGCAAGACCACTCACGGAACTGACCAAAAAGAATGCAAAATGGGATTGGCAAAAACAGCAAGTCGATTCCTTTAAGGAACTGAAGACTTTGCTTGCAAGTAAACCGGTTTTGGCATTGTATAATCGTGAGTACGAGTCAGAAATACATACGGATGCATGCAGAATTGGTATTGCAGGTATTCTCTTACAAAGACAACCCAGTGGTGAGTTAAAACCAGTGATATATTTTAGTAGAGTGACAACAAAAGAGGAAATGATTTATCATAGCTATGAGTTAGAAACTCTGGCAGTGGTAGTCTTTAAAACGTTTTAGAATCTACATAATTGGAGTTGATTTCAAAGTTGTAACTGATTGCTCAGCCGTAAGGAGTACGTTTACCAAACGAGATATAGTACCAAGGATTGCTCGTTGGTGGCTTCAAATCCAAGATTATGATATGGAGGTGGTTTATAGGCCGGGAACCAGTATGAAACACGTCGATGCACTAAGTCGGAATCCGGTTTCCGAGATCTCAGTTGTGACGAATGATGAAGACTGGTTTCTGTCAGCCCAACTCCAAGATGAAAAACTTCAGACAATCTACAATCAGCTTCAAACTGTAAGACCTAATGATGATATAAAGAAAAATTATTGTATCAGAGATGGACGCATTTATAGGAGGACTTTAAATGGTGAACGGCTTGCCGTGCCTAAGGATGCTCGATGGCGTATCGTGAAGGTGTTTCATGATGACGTAGGTCATATAGGGCTAAAGAGATGTGATGAGGCTATTAAAATTGACTACTGGTTTCCCCGCATGACACGATTTATCAAGAAATATGTCAGTGCTTGTCTAGAGTGTTTGTTTAAAAAGGGGAGTTACGGTAAAACGTCTGGCAAAATATACCCTATCAGTAAACCAGATCAACCGATGCACGCTGTACATATAGATCATATGGGACCTTTTCCGAAATCAGCTATAGGAAACCAGTATGTATTAGCAGTGATTGACTCTTTTACAAAATTTGTCGCGGTGAAGGTAACCAAAACTCTGAGATCAACTGAAACAGTTACGGCATTAAGGGAAATTTTTGCCATTCTAGGTTACCCAAACCGAATAATATCTGACCGAGGGCTTTCTTTTACCAGTCGATATTTTAAAGCATACTGTACAATGCATAAGATTCATCATACCTTGAATGCTATTGCTGTTCCACGTTCTAATGGTCAAGTTGAACGATTGAACAGGACGCTATTGGATGCAATAAGAACTAGCACTCAGGAACCTACATTATGGGACACTGCAGTACCTGAAATAGTCATGGGAATCAATCAAACAGTACAGGGTACTACGAAATTTACGCCGTATGAACTCATGTTCGCCCAAAAGAAGAGCTTAGTTCCAGAAATGAGCAGTAATAACCCAGAACAAGACACCGCCACAAAAAGGAAGAGTGCAAGTGATAATATAAAAAAGAAACAGATGTATAGGCAGACTAAATGCAACGAAGGTAGAAAAGAAGCGAGAAAATATGAAAAGGGAGACTTAGTATTGTGGAATAAGGCTTCCACTAATATGGATACCGGAGTCAATCGTAAGATAGATCATCTTTATGCTGGACCATACAAAGTAACGCAAGTATTACGGAATGATCGCTATCAAATACGAAGTGTAAAAGGAATGAAAGGCTACAAAAGGTTTGTAGCAGTAGTTGCTGCTGATGCGTTACGGCCATACAAAAGTACCGTTAGCTATGGCACTGATTCCGATAGTGATGCAGACGTTGTAGATACACAAGATCTTATAGATCTTCTGGAAAGTTGAGTAACTGACTTTCAGCCTTTCAGTCCGATCTGGTCAAATCTGTTTACTTTCAAACCAAGTAATCTATTCCCTACTAATACACGTTGTGAATACCTGGTGGTATTCACTTTGCAGGATGGCCGATGTAACGCGCGCCGTCGCAAAGACCGTCCGAGGGCGCCTCGGTTGCGGTCGGCTCGGGAGACGAGCGGGCGGGGGGAGGTGTGACGCTATCGCGGCGCGGCGCAGTTTGAAAAGCGCGGGAAGACAGTTTGAAATTAATACAGTGTTTGTTTAAAATAAAAGTATTTGTTTAATATCAGTATCTGTTTTAATAGTATATAGAAAATTTTGTACTGTCATTCGTGAAGAATTATCTGTAAAAAATATGTTGTACCTATTTGGGAGACTTTTCTCGGTTTGCTAGTGCAAAACCAATATGCTTAAGAGCACTGAAATTGACGGAGTTAGATCATCCATTTTTTCCCCTCATTCTAATTTAAATACAATATTTTTGACAAATGAGTGCCGATTGCGAGTTTTCTACTTATTTGATCGCGCGAAAGATAACTTTAATTCGTATAAAATAGAAAGATTTTCTGTAACAGATGGCGCTCTTTCCATATTCTATATCAATTTTAGGCAAAATTTAATGATATCGAATAAGTACAAAAATCTCTCACCAGGCACTGATAATAATAGGTAAAAAACGACAACCGGACACACATTCTGATATATTTTGATTGAAGATGAATCTTTTGTTTTAAAGAAAAAAAATCATACCAACATTTTTATTACGATTTAATTATCGGATAGGAACCTGCCTACTGATTTACATTTAAACATGACATTAATTACAACACATTTCACGATAAGAACAAAACTACGATTAAGTATATCACATGACTTAAATAAATATAAATTTCAACTCATGACTTAGTAGGTCATATCAGACACTATGTGCGGGCTAAGCTTAGAAAGAAGTAAGTACGTTTGATTTTATTTTACAGCAACATCCATCCATGTTCATGTAGATTCTACAACAGTGATAACATAATAACTATACATATATATCCTTAGATTGAAACACCAACACTGGAATGGAATATATAATCCCAGCAGTTTATTCTTGAGTTGTCTAGACACCTACCAATAAGTTTAGTATAAGAACTATTATCTATTAAAATAATATTTAATTCAATATTCTTAAGCAATCGAAGCAGTTATCTAACCCCCCCCCCCCCCGTATCTCAAACACGTCGCCTAAGCCGAGGTCCTCAGCCGGCCTGACAGGAGGCGAAGCCCTAGGGCTCAAAATTTCGCCAAACTGCCCGGTTACGCTGTGGCAACCAATAGAGTTAGCACTAATAGACCCAAAAAAAGATTATCTACTGCGGAAACCATATGTAAATCACTTCAGAGAGGATTTGAGGTCATATTATATTTTATTTGGGGCATTAATCGTTAAATTAAGATTAGTTTGTCCTAATCGATTATTTTATTTTATTATTTTGATTTTGATACTAGATTATTAATCTTTAATCATGATTAAAATTTATAAGTATTTCTTGTAAAACTACAGAATTATTTTATAGTTATAGTGACTACGAATTGCAACTATGCATTGTTCGCAAATTACGCTTCTTCGACCATGCACAGTAAATAATGTATGTACATATATTTTTTAAGTTATTTAAAATACATGAAAATCTTAAATGATTAACTATGAATGATTAATTTAAAAATCTTGCTTTTGCTATAAACTTCTGAATGCCGTGCAGTTATGCAGTCGACTTAAGTTGTGACTAGATGTTTTCGGATTTTTACTACATGCATATATACTACAAATTCATAATTTTTACATAGTAGGTATTGAAAGATATAATATAAAATATTATCGCTAGAAATCTTTTTAAATTGTCTTTGCATTCCGTAAATAACATCGTACCGGAACGCTTAATCGCATGCACATCATGACGGCGTGATAACTAGGCACTGAAATAGCCTTCGACCAGGCCATAGATAATTCAGAAATAATTTCCAAATTGATCGAAAACGGGATATAGGATCCAAGTATCACCCATACTTGGATCGTATTTAGTTTAGAATTTTAGGCCTTTTAACACCTTTCCATAGCAAAAAAATCTGATAAGTTCTGAATCAACTATGAGATTATTTTTTATTTAACACTGCAACTTCTACATTTTCGTTTGTTTTTTTTTCCTTTTGTCTGTCCAAAGGTCTTGGGTCTTTTGTAGCGTCCCAAAAACACAACATCCCGTATAGTAGGAGACAAACTAGCAAGCGCCAAATAAATCTCTTAATATTCCGGTTAAGTCCCAACAGCCAATCAATCCTGAGGCATGGTGGTTTTCGTTTCTCGCGTGTCATTCTGACGCCGAGGTGTGGTCAGAGCCATCGTGATCCCACATAATGTTTATGTACGCATCATCTGCGTCTGGTTCGAACCTACTGTCTGCTAAATGCTCCATGTGAGACACATAATATTGCGATTGGTGATTCGGGCTGTGTATGCATTTATGCGGATCTACTAGAATTTCAAAGTCCTTTTTTGCGATTTCTCTGTCGTTGTAAGGAATGTAACAAACTGCATGTGACGGTTGCACTTTTCCAGGGATAAGATAGCCATCCTCAACTGCACGGCCAACGTAAAGTATCTCATGATTCACTTCTGAATAGCCACCTTCAACTGCACCAACAGGTATCTTGTTGTCGATTGTTGATACCCAAATGCAATTGTGGCCACATAACACCTGAAATCATAGAATTGAAAATAAACAGGGCAGGGATTAACAAAACAGCATACCATTGAATCAGAATAGGCTCAATATCTTTTCCTTTCAAGTTCAATTTGCTGTCAAAATTAAAAAACAAATCGATTCGCCTCCATTATGAAAGCGTGAGGTCAAACGTAGATCAAAGGTTAAGGAAATTTTTTTTCGCAATTAATATGAGAACTCAAGAGATTTTTTTTCCAAGGTTTATTTATGTGACTTTGTTAGGCGATTTTATGCCATCATCATAGATTGTGAGATGAATGATCAAAACGATGCGTATGATTTAGGATCGTGATGAAAAGCCATTTCTATAGATGAATAATTCAGGGAGCTTTTCCTCAACTTCTTACTTTTATCTCACCAGTTAGCATAGAGATGGATTGCCCGACAGGCTGAAAATGTCCTTCTAATCCCACCTGTATCAATATCTGACACAATAAGGTACTTGAATCATAGTATAATAAGAATTATACTAGATAAAACTCAAGAGTTTAAAGTTTAGTTTTATACATTTTGCAGATTATCTCTGCAAAATAGAAATAGGTACTTACCTCAAAATCTTCCACTTCATGCATTCCACCACCCCATGGAATAAAGCCTAAACCTTGAGATGGAACAAATTTTCCAGGGGTCAATGATCCTCGATGCCGGGCCCTTATTACATACAATATCTCTTTATCATAGCCTCCAATCAAAGCTCCATCAGGAAGTTGACTATCTCCATCTATCCACTCTACATCTCCTTTTTTCACCTTCTTCATAGTAATTTTTTTTAATTTTGGTGGCACTGCAATAAAAAAGGGTTATGAAAAAAAAACCCTTCATCATCAACTGCTAAGGTTGAACTGCAGTTATCCATTATGGTTAAGATTATGACAATAAATTAACAGAACTGCTATGTAGATTTGCAAGAGGAAGTTCCAAAAAGTCTCCTTTCGATAGTGAATCCTGACGAAACTTACCTCTGTAAAGAATATATTTTTAATAAGACAATATGTACACACTTTCAACAGAATAGATAACAGGACTATTTGGTAAGAAATCTCCACCACACCATTTGACAACAAAAAGATAAAAACATTGGATTCTATCTGGTGAAATATTTACATGCGTCTGTGCAAGTCCGTCAATAGGTGATCAATATTTTGTCGGCAAAAATTTAACTTACCGACTGCATTATTTACATTTGAAACGAAAACGAATCGCACGATCTACAAAATTATCAAACGGTCGGGTCGGAAAAATTATCGAACCCATAAATCTGCTGTAGACTTATTGAAATTGTGTGCCTAATAGGCTAACGTTGGGTCTGTCTCTGAAGGCTCCCAATCTTATTACATTGAGATTTTCGACGTGAATACATACGCTGATAGCTTTTATTTTAAATATTTGAAATCTGCTTCAAACCATTGACTTTAGTATTATCAGTCTTTTTAAGACAAATAGACAACATCATTTTAATAAGGCATCTATTGCACCTTACCGGCCGAATATCAAAGATAAAGTTCTGTTTATTTCTATTTGACATTAATTGAGAACATAATGTCTTAGCATGGGGGCAAATAAGATAGGTAAAACAGATGTTCAAAGCAATTTAATGACAAAAAATGTCAGCTTTTGCTACAATTTTATCCTAGTCCTTAGAAGAGGGTTTAACTCCCACATAAAAATATCTCAAATAATGTAATGCATTTAATGTTACAGTTACATCAATAAATATAATGTAAATTTGTGACAATGCAATACCATTAGATTAAATTTACTAAGTTTAATTTTTTTTTTATTAGATATCATTTATTTATTATACATCATACACAAAACTTAAAATAAAAATAAACTTAAAATATGTAATGCATTTATTTTCAGTTTATTTTTCTTTGTTTTCTTACATAGTGAAAACTGCCACTGATTAAAAATATACAAACTAAAATAACACAAACTATATACTGTATCAAAATATTGTAACAGTTACAATATAATGACTTTATGACATTAGGCAGGGATAGGTCTTTCCCAATATTTGTGTGTCTTTTGTCGATAGAGAAATTTTTGCATACTGATGCTAGCCATACCAAAGCAGATGGAGGAAGATTGAAATCAGAATTATCAGCTTCTTGGAAAATCTATATAATATAGTACATGCTCTTGTGATAAATAATGATGATAGCTTACAATGATTGTATGCTAATTACTTACAAAATAGTTTCCAAATCAGAGTCCCTCTATCAGCATAGACAGAAAATGTAACATATTGTATATCTGAAGATGATATTTTCTTAGATATAAGTGGGATGCCATCACTTGTTTTACCAAATTGTAACCGAGAGCTATGCCATGAAATCCAAAATCTACTACAAACATCATTTGTCATTATGTTAGGCATGTCTCTGAGGTTACTAGTATGTGATGCATCTGTCTCCAACCAACATTGACTATGTCCAATTATAATCTGCAATAGAATAAGTTGTTTAGACTTGGTTGATAACAAAAAAATAACATATTTATCATCTTATATAGTGTGCCAGACACTGACATATAACTTAACAATGCCATCTTTGATAGTCAGATGAAGATTTATGCATACACAACAGCATAATACAATGGTATATAAAATAATTTCCATATTAGCAGTTCAAAAGTTACACAATTCAAGTAGGCAAAGAGGAATTATTAAAAAGTTTACAATTTCAAAAGCCAGTTAAACTGCTTTCTGAGTAATACAAATATACAGCTATGGAACAAATTACCTGAGTTTTTAGTAGTGAAGTAATACACAGTCAATTCTAGAATAGACTAAGAAATAAAAATTAAGGCCCTTCTGTAAATAGCCTATTAAGATTTTTAATATGAATTAACTAATCTAGAAATATAGTACATTATTAAAATAAAATTACCCAGTATTCACATTTTTGACCTGGCCTCTTAGCCAGTCCTACTGCTGCATGCCTTTCCCCTTTGACAGAGAAAGCAATGGCACCACTTGTTATTTTATAAAATATATGTTGATGTTGAGGCCAAGATATAATATCTGGAACAACAAACAACATTTATAGGTGTACATAATCTTTGTCTCAACAATAGAAAGACCAAGAGATCTATTATTAGTAATTCATTGGTCACAATTCTTTTGTACCCTAATATGTACCCAGATGTGTTTAAAAATAATGAATATATTTTCCAAATTAAGCCCTGTTGTTGCACTTGTCAAATTAATTTAGTTTAGACATTTATTAATAGATTTGTAACCACAATATCACAAAAATAGATGATGGTCCCGAAAAGCAAATTTTAGGCTGGCAGTTCTATCGTGTCATATGTAACTTAGGTTTAGATATAAGTAGGAAGTCTAAGTCTAACAGTAGAGCAGGTATAATGAACATTATAGGTAATGGATTCTTATTTGCACATTTATGCAATAGATCCAACAGCTCAGTGGTCGGACAGCTGTTGTATAATGTGGCACCAGAGTTCAATCCAGCTTCTCTATGATTAGTCATTTTGGTTTTATATTTCTTTATTAATTATCCCTTTAATGGAGGTAGAATGAGGTCAATGTCATTTAGTTTGTGGTCATAATTTTTGAAAAATTAAGTACTAGTAACAAATTATGTTTTCCTAAAGGGATAAATTGCACAAATTGTAATCTTGAATTAGAAACATTAAGTTATATCCACGCTTAATTTTACAATGCAATTTATTTTTGTCATAGATTGAAGAAATGCCCTTTTACTGTGGCACAATAAATGTGCAAGACCCTGAGACCAGCTAGATAGACTGGTTTTGTAAAGTTCCATCTTATTCAAATACTCTCCTGGCGTCAAAGAATTAGTTAAGTTAGAATAGTGTAATATAACCAGAAACCGGTAGGGGACAAGGGACTGACCCGAAGGTCAAAAGTTAAGTATAATCCATTCGAAATTTCTCCTTATTTCTTTCTTATGCCATTCGAATGTTGTCTTGCCCTATCTACCTTTCACCAAATCGTTCCGCTTAGTTTAAGGGGCCAAAATTTTTAAATGTTTAAATATGCATAGATATTTTTTCTTATGGAATATACTCACCTATGGCATCACCCATTGTCAAATTTACCAATTAAAGATATATTACTAACTGGTGTAGTTGAAGTTTACATGGCATTTAAATATCAGTAAACAGAATATTTTCACCAAATATTCTCAAGAAAGTCACAGATTACAGAGATTATTGATTCATGAAACATTTGCAGAGAGCAAAATTTATCGCCATCGGCAATTGACTACCTATAAAAAGTATGTATCAAGATATATGATCAACTTGGTCACAGATTAATCATTGAAATTTTTCCAGACTAAAAATATGAGACATCATCTTTGTTCATTTACTTTGCATTATTTCAAATTACTAAACAATATTATTAATTTTGTCCGGTAATTAACTATTCGAAAGATTTAGGAACATAAGCAATAGATTATGGTATTGTTCTCAAAGCCATTTTATCTTTATATTTAAAAAATCTAGATATACATATAAGGACCGCTAGGTATATTTACATTAATAAGCAAACTGGAGATCAGTAGATGTCATTACACGGTAAAGACAAAGAGTATGGTCTGGAAATGCCTTCTGTGCCTGGACCACTTTAAGGAAACAATTAAAACATTAAATACAAGGACCTGTATTAGTCACGGAACACGGTACCAGGAGTTTACGTTTGTATTAGTAATAAATTAATTTTTAATAAATTTTATTTATTTATTATTTTTATACTTATATGACTTCTGAGTTAGAAGTTTAGAACTACTACTCTGTGGTCATACTGTCAGAACTCAGAAGTTCTGAGTAGCCGGTAGGGGCGATATGTGCTTTAAGGTGATAATTTAATGTTTTTAAAATACAATTTAGAATTCTGCTGTAGCAGTTAATATAAACTTTAAATATCTTAATATGTAAATTCTACAATGGGTGATTTATTTAGTGAGTATCTTTCTACTTAAAAAAACCTAAGTAAAAACATTTTCAAGAATGTATGTTATTGTAAAAATGTGAATAAATATTGCCCTTTCATTCCATTTCCTCTCATCAAGGGTTGTCGGCAAGAGATTGCTTTAGCGATGATAATACCGTTTTTGCACATAACTGTATTGTTTTTCTTCTTTTTATGTACCATGTTTGGTATTCATGTATGTGCAACGTACGTTCTAAAATAATAATAAATAAAAACAGTCTCCTCCTATATTGTGTACGGTTACAAAAATAAGTTCTAGATCCATAAACAAATTTACCATTTATTTTCTCAAAGTAGTTTTACATATTTCGCAAAAATGTTACCTATTTTTTCAGAATTTATGACTTTGCCACAGCATCAAAATATCTTTTATAAAATAACGAGTGGCTCCATAGCATTCTCTGTTGAAGGTGAAGGGCAAGCAGCTGTGGGACTTGCTGAGAGGCAGGATGAAAATTGTAAATATTGGGTAAGATCATGTTAATATTCTATATTATTTCTTAGAATAGTTCAAAATTAAGTAACTATTATAATATTATGTTGTATTACACTATCTAGCAGAAAGCTGTTAATATTCTGTTTAGATTTATATATAACAATAAATATAACATCACATGAGTTAGTTTGTGAAAGGTTTATAGACATAGGGTATACATCTTAGCTATCTTTGCATAACATATTTTAGCACAATATATTGCTAGCTGTGATGGCCTAGTGGTTAGGGCGTCAGCCTCCTAATTAGTGATCGGTGGTTCGAATCTGGGCAAGCACCTCTAACTTTTCGGAGTTATGTGCGTTTTTAAACAATTAAAATTCTTCACCTTTGAAGCAAGTGATATTTTATATTAGGTGCACGCCTGAGAGTTCTCCAAAGGCGTGTAAAGTCTGCCAATCTGCACATGGCCAGCGTGGTGTATTATGACCAAACCATTCTCATGTTGAGAGGAGACCAGTGCTCCGTAGTGAGCTGGAAATGGGTTCATGACGAATTGCTACTAATTTTGTTCTACACTAAAATGAGTGGACCAGACTAAATTGAGTATCTTTTTTAATTATATAATAGCTGCACCCCCTGCAGTTTCCATTGGAATTTGGGGATAAAATATACCCTATGTTAATCAATGATAATGTGTAGCTTTCTGTTGGTTAATTTTTTTTAGTAAGTTGCGTGGTTCAAATGAATGACAAACAGATTTACATTCACATTCACACCAGCTTTAACTTAGGGTTGGACCATAATGTTAAAATATTGTAGTATTTTAACTGTGTCCCATAGATGACAACATACAACTATGCGAGCAGAATTCAAACTGTGTGTAAGTTTTTTTTTTTGCACTAAATTTTACATTCTTATTATTCTTCATCAAGAAATAGAGATAGGTATTAGGTACCT
The DNA here is from genome assembly GCA_928268935.1 of Lasiommata megera. Taxonomy (NCBI): domain Eukaryota; kingdom Metazoa; phylum Arthropoda; class Insecta; order Lepidoptera; family Nymphalidae; genus Lasiommata; species Lasiommata megera. The sequence goes on along the minus strand of OV743308.1, from coordinate 5,698,895 downwards.
AAGTACAAACATTGTGATGCAGTGGTAGAATTGGGAATACCAAAGGTTGTTTTTTGGCTTAAATATCATACAATTGAAGTCCAATTCTGAACATGAAATCTGAAATTCCAAGGTCTATGGTTGGGCTATTTGTTCTCAGCGGCTCCCTGTAGTTTGTTTTGTATTGTTCTTCCACCTAACTGACCCTATACCAGCTGGGATCTCTATTCTAGCACTCCCCAAAGTTCATCAGTTCTTTAAGCTATTACCACTCGAGCTCGAAAATTTTTTTAGCTACCTGTTACTTATAAGAATCTCCACATTATTGATTTGAGCATGATATATTGAGATACTCAGAGTATAGCTCTCTCCATCGTCCTGCGTGACTAAGTCTATTTAATCGGCTATGTAACTGAGCAGTAAGTCTAAACTAGCAACATACACTGTTCAGCTTTGGACTTAGTTGTATGTTAGTATGGTTGACACAAAATTTTAGGGATTAGCAGTATTGGAATCGGATTCAGCAGAACATAAATCTTTCTCGAAATTGGACATACATAACTGGATCATAGTTCATGGGTTTATATTTTCGTCGTCATAGTCGATTGCAGAGCTTCCAACAATCACTGGGTGTAGCAGAACATAAGCGTTTGAAATAATCTTTGACTTGCTTATTGTCATTCGCAAGGCCTATCTGATGAGAAACCGATGTCGCCTAATATATTCGTTGATGTTGCACATATAAAGTTGTTAAGTCTCTTGAGAACAATTTGTATAATTTGGTAGTGGTGGTGGTGACCCAATTATACAAATAGTGGAAATGGAGTTACTCATAATGGAATGGTCACTTTTGGAAAAGAAAAGAACCACCACATAATCTCTGCAATTCATCTGGCCTTAGTGAATGATGGAATTAGCTATTTTCCGTCCACTTTCAGTTCACCAACATAACGTCACCACCTGGCGACCTTGCCTTTTTTTAAGTATTAAAAACCAGTTATTTGAATAATTTCTAATTTTAAATTGCAATTAAGTTTCTATGATATGAAGATTTGTATTTCATCTTTTTAATTCTTATTATCGTTTTATTTCAGATTGTAATCGGAGATAGTCAGTGTTGGTTGGAAAAAGATGGACGCAGAAGTTATCTTAGAAACACTCCACATATTTTGTCCAATGATGTTCCTACTAAGTTCTGGATTGCTTGGCATAGCGCTCGGTTACAATTTGGCAAAACCAGTGATGGGATCCCCATCATATCTAAGAAAATATCTGCAATAGATATACAATATGTTACATTTTCTGTCTATGCTGAAAGAGGAAGGCTGCTTTGGAAACTATATTGTAAGTAACTCACACACACCCTTACAATATAAATTGCAGTCATCATTAATTCTTCCTGGACATCTACATTCTTCCTCATCCATCCTCGTTTATCTATTATCATATATATAGGTATATTATAATATTAGTAAATTCCTGGATTTATTATAGAGGACAGTTTGTTTCATTTATGAAACAAACTGTCCTCTCCGATTTTTAAACTGCATAATGTAAAAATGGAATTATAAGGGGCATTTTTTTTGTTTTTGCTTTTTTGTTTGAATAATCTATAGAGTAGATGAGTGAGAATGTAAACCTACGAATGAAATAAATCAGTTTTCTAATCGACCTACATGAATGAAATCGACTAACATGAAATACGTTAGGTACGTTAGGGTTCTAGGGGTCCTAGAACCCTAACGTATTTCATGGTTCCTAGGTAACAAGCAATAAAAACAACCGTACTGAGAACCTCCTCCTTTAGAAGTGCAAAACTGCACTCTTAAATTAAGATTTTTTTTTAGCGTACAAATCAATACTTACTCTTTCTGTACTTGTCTTTCAAGTATTTTTAGTTCAAATTGAGTACACCTTACCCCCGATTTACACGATTTCGCTGTTACACGGTTTATAAAATAACGAAATTCGGAAATTTTCTAAGGTCCTCGGTTCGAATCCCGGCTCGAGTCTGGTCTAGTTGAAGGCTTCGACCGTTGCTACGCCGGGAGGTCCAAAAGTTCGTGGAATGGAGTGTGTCGCTTAGTGTCATACTAATTAGAGACTAATCATTAGTATAGAAATTGAGTTTCAGCCTTATTGCGTTATTCGTTTACGAATACTCGCCTGCTAAACAAGTAAATTCGGAAGAAAACTGAAACTATGAAGAAAATTGAACACCGTGCTGTGATAAAATTCCTTACCAAGCAAAGAAAGAACGCTGAGACCATTTTGTGTGTTTTGTTGACCACAATGATTTACAAGTGGCATAGTCTTTTCAAACATGGTCGGGAGTCGATTGAAGACGATCCTCGCTCAGGAAGGCCGGTTGAGGCCTCCACATCAGACATCATCGAAAAAGTGGAAAAAATTGTACTAGAAGATACCCGTTTGAAGAAAAAATAGTTATCTGCATTAGTTGGAGTATCAGATACTACCATTTTGCGAATCTTACATGACCATCTGGGTATGACAAAACTCAGTGCAAGATGGGTACAGAGAATGCTCACGCCGCTTCAGAAACGGCAACGCGTCGATGCGTCAAAGCCATTTTTGGAGTTGTGTGGAGACGACCCTGCACAGATTTTGGAGCGGATTGTTACCGGAGATGAAACATGGGTTCATCACTTTGAGCCTGAGTCCAAACAAGAGTCCATGCAATGGCACAAAAAGGGGACACCACCGCCAAAGAAATTCAAAGTGTTCAAGGTGTTCGGAGTCGGCGGGAAAGTTGATGGCTACTGTTTTTTGGGATTGTGAAGGGATAATACTGATTGATTACAAGGAAAAGGGAAGGACCATAACCGGAGAATACTACGCAACGATACTAGAAAAATTAAAGAAGGCCATCAAGGAAAAACGTCGAGGAAAATTGACCAAAGGTGTGTTGCTCTTGCAAGACAACGCGCCGGTTCACAAGAGCAGAGTTGCAATGGCTTTTTTTTTTTTTTTTTTTTTTTTTCCGCTGGGAAATGCTTTTACGCATCCCCTCCGGAGGCGACGCAGGCAAGACTGCGCCGCTTCCGACGGGGTATGTGGGACTCCCCGGCGGCCAGGCTGGCGACCTGAATACCCACTAAAACCCAGCGATGCTCCTTCGCGTCGCCTGGTGGCTGGGTCACGGGAACACTGATGCACTCGACCGCGGCCCAGCCAGCGGCGTCCGCCGAGGCAGACCCTCCACGGGGGGCCTATATTGACCCCCGAGCTCCGTCCGAGGCGCGCCAGGACCATTGGACGCGCCTCCCGACCCGAGGATTAGGCTCGACGGGTGAGGATGCCTCTCATCCATCACCCGGAGCTCCTCGTCAGGGGGGCAGGCGGCGATCGTGCGCCCGTCGCCTGCGCCCCACCCTACGACGCCGGAGAGGGTGCGCGTCTGCGTCATTCTCCCGGCGCCGTCCTGCCGCCTAGAGTTGCAATGGCTGCTCTGCACACGCTTGGCTTCGAATCACTAGTCCACCCACCCTACAGTCCAGATCTGGCCCCATGTGATTTTTATTTGTTCCCCAATTTAAAAAAAGACTTAAGGGGAAGAAAATTTTCCGACGACAATGAGGTTAAGGAGGCAATTTTGGCTCATTTTGAGGCAAAAGATAAAAAATATTTTTATGATGGTTTAGAAAAATTAATTCATAGATCTAATAAATGTGTTCAGCTTAAGGGTATATTGAAAAGAAAAAATAGATTTGTTGTTTCATTTTATTTAAACCCATTAATTCCACGAACTTTTGGACCTCCCCTCGTAGTTACCACCATTCCGACAAAAACCTGTCGCCATGCGATTTACGAGTCGCTCAGAAACATCAATTAGGGAATGAGGGCTTACCCCTTGCCCTTACAGGTTAGCCCGCTACCATTGAGATAGGCGTCAAGTCTAGCAGTGTAGTGTATAAAAAAAAAACTTGAAATTGTCTATGATTTCGAAATTCATGATTATATATATGAACAAAAGAAAAACGTCCGCGTGTGTTTTACGAGGTTTTCGCTTCACGTTAAACATTATTGTATTTTATCTTTGTTGCAGTGCCACCAAAATTAAATAAACCGGTTTTAAAAGAGTTGAAAAAAGGTGACCCGGTATGGATAGAAGCAAATAATCAGCTACCTGACGGAGCTTTGATTGGAGGCTATGATAGAGAGTTATTGTATATAATAAGGGCTAACCACGAAGGGGTATTGGTCCCCGGCAAATTTATACCATCGCTGGGATTAGGATTTATTACATACCTTGATGATGAACACCAAAAAGATAATTTTGAGGTTCGTACCTAGTCGTAATTTACTTACCTGCACAGAACACAAATTAATATTATTCAAAGGGACTTGGTATTTCCATTCAAAAACCTCAAATTATAATAATACTAATAATTAAATATAATACAAAAAAATTATAAAACTTAAACTTATAGAAAAATCCTACTATAGTGTAAAGGATTATGTAAATGATAAACAAGCATTGGTATAAAATATTGCTCTAATAAGATGGCTCTTAACATAATTTTAAGTGGCATGTGAGATGGTGATAACAAAAAGAAATTTACCTAGCTAAGTTTGTTGTGGGCTTCTTCTTAGACCGGGGCGCGTTTAGAACCCCCATAGCTTTAGTTTTAAGTTTACGAATGTAGTTATCACCATCAAATCACTAGTATGTAAATTATTGACGCGTCAAAAGTGCCTTTTAAAGGACTATTTGAATAAAGATTATTTTAATTTGAATTTTGAATTCATGTCATAAATTTCAAATTGAAATTACTTTTTGGGTTAGTGACATTGTCATATAAGGAAGATTTTAAAATTTAATTATCAATACAAACTTCTATGGACTTAATGTGCATACATTTTTCTATGTTGTCTAAAAAGTTGACTAAATGATTTCTTAGTTTTTTGAGAGTTTTAGAGTCGTTAAGTTTATTAATTTAACCTATTGGAGTAGTCCATTAATGAGCGAGATCCGTGGAGCAAGAATATGCCGTTGTTTTTTCGCCGTACGCCGTACGGAGAACAGTCTTTGCCCGTTTATTTACAGGCAATGCCGGATATAGTAAGGTCTTAATTCTTCTATGGGCTTTGAAGTATAAAAAGCCATTCAATACCTCAATACGTTTATTTCACGAATGTTTTTTTTAAATACATATTTCAAAGCTTAAATACAAAGTATACAATATTTTAAAGTAGCCTAATCAAGAAGGCTCAAATACTAGCGTAGCTTTTTAATGACCTCTTGGTGCTGTTGGTCTTGACTTGGTGGTCCTTCGGCCGTGGCTAGTTACCATCCTACCGACAAAGATCTGTCGCCAAGCAATTTAGCGCCCTGGCACTATGTCGCGTAGAAACTAATTAGGAGTATGGGTTCACCATACCCCTAACACGTTAGCCCGCTACCATCTTAGACGGCATTATCACTTACTATCAGATGAGATCGCCGTCAAGGGCTAACGGCTAACTTGTAGTGGGTAAAAAAAGAGGTTTATTAAATAATGTTTTGGGCTTTCAGGTCCTATGTGGCTACAATTGTATTTGGGTACCACTATGCAACAACGAGATACCTTTAGACGCAGTTCAGGGTGGTTACTCAACACATAATGATCAGAAATACTACATTGGTCGTGCATTTGTCGACGGTAATCTCATAGTGGGATATGTAATACCATCAAATTACGATTTTGTTTGTCTTATCACATACAAAGGAAGACAAATGACCAAAAGTAACTATGAAGTTTTAGTTAATCCTCAAATTTCCATGTACATAAATGGATATTTTGCAACTCACATGGAGTTCTTAACAGAAAACAGGCCGAAACCAGACTCGGTTGAAGATTACGTTATTGCGCTTCGGGATCATGTGGACGACGAAGACACGTCAGAATCAGAACCAGAAAATGAGTACTAATAAAACAAAATATCTGTGCACCAGCTTCGGGTTGCCTTTTATTCTTAACTCCTTTCTGATAATTTAATAGAGAGTTTGATCTTATTTTATAGCATGGGTGTTATCGCCGCGATTCTAAGAAGCTATATATTTATATATATATATATATATATATACATTATGATATATTTATTAAGACATTTTTTTTTCTTTCGTTTTATGGCTTTACACAGATTAGCCAATGTCAAGTTTATAGCAATGTAGAAGTTAGGGAGAAATGGCGGGAAACTTCGCACTCCGCGGACGCGGCTCCTTTCCCAAATTAATACCTGTTAACCATTCAGAAAACTAGCCACTACACAAACGACCCCAAAACTGTCCAGGACACAACCATCACCAGTCCTTTTCAAAATTAGGCAACAAACATAATTCAAGAAAAGCGTGAAAAAACCGCGCCCGCCATATACGAAGTCTCCAGCCTTTCTCCAAATTAAGACATATTTTACAAGTTGTTTGTAAGGGTTAAAATGTTATTAATCTACAAAAGAGTATAAAACTAGAATACTATTATTAATGTATTGAGGGGGTTGTCATCATGTCGTGCCGCCATGTTTTGGTTCCCACCAAAACAAACAAGTGGCAAGTGATTGGTCAAAAAAATAGCAATAACAATGGACGTCACGGGGACATTGTTGATATTTTTGGTGGAAGAGATGAAATGTAACTGGCGTATTTATCTAAGTGTTTACTTGTTCCTACCCAAATTATTGCAGTAATACTTTCTTTGCCTTCAATGAAAATCAGATACCAGTAAATTTTTCCAAATGATACAAAGATTCGCGCGCATTTTTGACACACCATGAAGATAGTCACCATTATGAATTTCGTAGAACTTATTAGCCGGGCATAAAGTTATTTTTTTTTTAAATAATAATTTATCCATCAATTTTGGTATGCTTGCTCAGATTGCGTATAAGTAGCCAATAGTGAAACTATATCAGCTTTTTGGAAAGTTCGTTTTCATTTTCGGCTTTGGTCTAAGACTAAAATAATATTTGGAAATTTCGAGTTGGGTTCTATGTTTTCTAAATAAGAAGGTAAATAAACGGACACAGACTAAAAGCCATTTAGCTCAACCAAAACCCTTAAAATATTTGGTTTAGAGATATGTAACTATCACTACTGTACCTACGTTATAAGTATTAAAAACTCCTGCGTTTTAACCCACTTGTTACTATCGTTCCATAAAAAGAACGGCGCACAAAAAAAAAAAATTATAACACTTAAGGGTTGTTGGTGTTAACAGTTTTAGTTTTAGTTGACAGCTTACAAGTGTACGGACTGGTGTGTTAAGTATTTGAGTGTAATTTGAAACATACTGAATTTTTAAGATTTTTAAAAAACAGACGTTGTATTATGCCTATCTTTAGGTAAGTGTAAAAATAATGAAATATTATAAATATTTTTTAACAAGAACAGAATTAAGTTATTTGTCTTGTCTATTATTTGATACAATATTTATAACTTTTAAATTACTATTATAAATGCGCATTTTTTAAGATTTAAATTGCTGTTCCTTTAATCAAACGATAGGAATATGCACTACTATCACACGTTGATTTTATATTATAGCAATGAAGTGATGGTCGCGTCCTTTGACACTGCATGACATAGTTAGTGAGTGAAAAAGATGATGAAGTGATAGTACCTGAATCCATATCCATATTACCACCCGAAAACTGAAATTCGGATGTATTCGGATGATTCGGACGACGAAAACTTGCTGACTTTGAATAATTTAACCAGATCACAGTTACGAGCGCAAGCAGAGGTTTGTGTTCTATCAGCTGAAGTAAGTAATGAAGATGATAATGTGCTACTTATTAAGGTATTGAAACGCAGTCAAATACTTTCCCAGGAGTAAAACTATGCATTTCAAGTGGTACTTCAACACGTGGTTCGGCGAATGAGCTAATTCTGTTAAAAAATAAAACTTACAAGTGGGTCGCTCGTAATTTCGATACTACTTTTGATTTGTGAAGGACATGCAGACCTCTGCTGTATATTAGAGTCCATTAAAATATTTCAAAATGATGTTTGACGAAGATATTATCAACAAGTTGGTTCAATACACGAATTTGCATAAATAAAAAAACAGGCCAACAAATCTACTCACTGTTAGTTCAGACGATATGCTTTGCTTTTTCAATACTTCGTTATAGCAGATATGTCGTACTATCTAGATGGAACATGTACTGGAAAAATGCTTCAGCAGATAGACTGCGGTATGCCTCTAGTATATAACGCTATGTCCAGTGCCAGATTTATATTTATTATGGCAAATCTTCATTACTGCGATGCGAATGCGAGTCAAAACCTACAAGTATTACTTGGTGACAAATTCGCGAAGCAAATTACTTTCTTCAGTCTTTATTATGCTGCCTTTAAGTCTTTAATATGTATTTAATTTGCTGCCTTCAGTCTGCTGTTTCAGATAAACACAAATAAATTTTGAACATCTGCATATTGTAAGACGACGCTAGCACCCAAATCGAAATTTTTCCTGCAGTCCCGTTTAATTTTTTTTTACTTTCATTAACTTTTTTACATCAGCTCATAGATGAAGTGCGATTAAGAGAAATAAAAGCCATAGAAACTATAAGAGTAAGTCGAGTATCTAAATGTTCACTGCCATCAAACAAAGAGATACAGAAGACAGCACGAGGTACGTACAAAGTACCTGTCTACTAGAGTCTAGAGCTGAACAAAGATTTTCTTAGCAAAGGAAGTAATTTATACTTGTGTATAAACCTACTGTTAATAAAAAAAATGAAAATATGGGAAGAGTCGGTAGATTCGATCAAAATACAAACACAAAACAACATCGGCCTGTACAAAATCGGACTTCAATCTGGAAGATACCATATTATTCGGTACCGAGATAACCAACTGACATGTTCCGTGTGTCACAAAAATGCTAAATTTTACTGTGTCAAGTGTAACATAAAACTGCTTTAAAAAAAAACATCTTATCCACAAATAAATTCACCTAAAACTTAAACGGTGTTTTGATTTCATATTCCTGCTTCATGGTAGTACATTATACTATCGTTCCTTTTAAGGAACACCATTTTCCGAGCTTTCTATGGGACGAAAATTTTTTTTCGTATTTTTTATGTTAAATCTAGCATATTATTAGCCTACGGTGTGAATTTCAAAAGGATCGGAGAAAAAAAGTTGGTTCAGGAACAAGTGGGTTAAAAATACCTTCGATTTGCTCTCATAGCTGGTACCTTTTTTATAGCACCGACGAGAAGTGCTTGCATCCATTCGCAGTGACGTAATCTGTCAAATATTTGCGCCACTTCTTAACCACAGAGTATAAACAAAATGCAGCACTGTTACGTTTCAATTTAGTACACATATTTTAGTTACATCGAGGGGGAAATGTAGGCGGGAAAGTCATTCCTAGTTTATGCGTTGTTTCAAACGGAAAGCAAAACGTTTCGTAAATCAATCAATTAAAAAACAGAATGTGTCTAAAAATAATTTAATAAAAATATAACATGGTTGTTACATAATAATCAATAACAACATTACTACGAGAGCATTATGCGGTGCATTAAAAATGAGATTACCAGGCACAAAGTGAATAATAACCACATATAAAATATCTGCTTAATTCCTATTAATAAAGCTTTCAAAGCTCAATAACGACTCACGACACGAGAAGCACTAAATGCACTTATTGCGTTAATACCTACTTAGACTGTTTCAATCCAATTTGCCCCTACTCTTTGTAAGCTTTGAAGTTCGAATTATTGTCTGATGTACTGGGGTAAAAAAACAACGTCGTTGGCGTTACATATCTGTCATTTTGTAACGTGAATTATTATATTTTTGTTTGTGTCACGTAAATAGAGCGCTGATGTCGATCTTCGCTATGATTACAGAATTATTTTAGTAATCGCCGATATTTATTTATAGTTTAGAACTAATTGCTTGCCGCCCATTTATTAATGATAGCTTCAGTTCTCCTTTTACGTAACACGTCTTACAACGTGACCGAGAAGATAACACCTAAAAATTACACTTAGAATATATCACTTGGTTTTTAATAAATTTTAAAGGCACTTAATTGCATGAACGGTTTGTCATTACGAACAACAGAAAATTGAGAGATTTCTGTGACATTTCATATCAAAAGTTTTTATTTCGTTTTCAAAAAAAAAAAAAAATTTTTCCTCCTTTTGAATAAAGCTTTAACGGTTTAAATTCTTTGTCAGTCGAACCCTCATTATTTATTTTACTGCAAAACTTATTATTTATTTAAATCGTAATTTCAATAATTGATCGTAACTGAAAACCTTTTTACTTTAATACCTTATTTCGGTGTTCTGTGTTAATTGACATAAGCAAGCATTGGATTGACGCAGCTTAACTGGTGTTATGTTTAGGCAATGAGGATCTCATAGTCGGGGAAACCGAGCTCCTGCCCGCCAAAGGAGATGTAACAAACGCCATGTGATTGTTGGACTTTGCCGGTTGTAAGACTTCCTTCATGACGTACTCTGCCCACGAAGAGAGGCTCTCCGTCCTCAGACTGACCTCCGGGGAATGCACCGGGAGGAATGTTTGAACCACTCGTAGGCACCCAGTTGTTGGGGCCGCCGATAAGCACCTGAAATATAACAAATTATATTAATACAACAGGAGTTTCTTTGCGGAGTTATACGGCCAAGTACAATTAAAATTAAGCTTAGTTTTTTATAATATCTACGACAACGGTGCTATTAAAAGAAACTTCAATCTTTATACACCAGATCATACAGATTTTCAGGGCGTTTTGTAGATCTTGACCTATGGAATATACCAAAACAAAAAAAAATATTGTTTCAAAATTAAATAGAATAATGTGTAGATATTGTGCCCACCCCACATATCGAGAGTTGAGAGATTAAAGAATCATAATAATCGGTAAAGCACATAATTGCCCAAAAACTTGTCCTATGATAGAAGAGGCATGTGTCCTATTCATTTCTTACTCTAAACCCATGAGTGGAACTCAAAATGCGAAGAAAAATACGCACAATGAGCTCCAACACATTAAATACCCATAAAGAAGCGCTCGCCTGTTATTAACGATATTTGTACCCACACATAATTCATTTTCAAAATTTACAAAGAAACTTGAATGGCGATGAAGCTATACGAACGGACGGAAAAGTAAAACTTACCTGATATTCATTCTTTCCATGTTCCTGGCCACCCCAGGCTACATAAGCGCAACCGTGAGACGACGCAAGTTTACCAGGAATCAAAGCACCCTCGTGCCGAGCTCTGGCTACGTAGATAGGCTCTCCGGAGCAGTCTTGGCCTCCGACCACAGCTCCTGGGGGCACTTGGCCTGATGTGGCATCTACCCAAAGACCAGCGCCGCCTGATACTGGAGCTACACCTGGGTAGCCAGGTGGTGGGCTGTACAAGGCAGCAGCTGACGGAGCCGACGGTGGTGGTGGAACTAAAAAAATTGGTTTGTTAATCTAACGATATCAAACTTGCACTAACTGCCTTACGTTATGTTTTAAGCGAAAGTTTTAGGACAATTAAACTTAAACCATGTTTAAATGGTGAAAAAAGTATACCTATAGTTAGTTTATATTTTCAAACTGACTGTCAAAATTGTTTGATATAAAGGCTAAGAATATCTCTATCAACAGACGGCTGTAGTCGGAGAAGTTCCAAAGCAAAACTAGATGATTTCAGCCCTGTTTTATTACCTACATATATCAGAAAAATAGCATAGCAATAAAAAATATACATTAAGATGCAATTTTATTTAAACTGTGCTTTTTAGTGATGATTAAAAATAGAACGAGAAATAAATATCGGCCAGTAAAAAAAAATAATTATTATCCTACAGTGCTTTTGAAATTTTATTGTTTTTTTTTCAATAAGTATTACACAGTAAAAACCAATAAAAGATTGTTTCTAATCATAAGAAAAGTATGAAAAAATGTAGATATTAATAGGATCATTATATTTAAATGAAAACAACTAGATTAAGTTGGTGGATGGATCTTGTGGATGGATCTTTGAAGGCGTATACAGTGCTAAGTTTAGTAAGAAATAAGCAAAAAAAAACTGTGGATCTGTCAAATATAAATCAACATGCAAAGCAGAAAAAAGAACTTTAGAAGTAGCATATTCACGAAATGTACCCAACATACCAAAATGCATATCAAATCCCGTGCTCACTGTAAATATCATAATCGAAGGTCGCCACACAATAACCATACGAATTAATAATCTTGAACTAGGTATACGATCTTTATTCATTGTTAGTTCACATTAATCAGTTAGTTAAAAGGTTAAGATTACGTGTATGTAAGAACAGCAAATAACATAAAGCATCTCCTTAAACAATGTTCACTCAACGTGATTGGGCACCGCCTCTGCCGAAATGCTTAATTCGCCAATTTCCTTGCGCGCCGTATCCAGTTCGCACGCCGAAGTGAGTTATGGGGAAAGGCGACGGATCCAGCCATTCCATCAAGAGTGCGCCAGTTCTTCCGTCCCGAACCATCAACCTCCCACAACGCCACTCCAAGAGGAATTTTTTAAACTCGTTAGGGTTCATGATACCCGGAGTTGGGACAGTTACCTACGAAGTTTCAGAATGATATAATGTTGCGTAAAATTTTAGTAACACGACACCCATAGTTTTCCAAAACATTGTGTACCTTATCTGGCTTCTGTCTGCAGTGCCTAATGACGGATTGTGTGTTTTCCCAACCACCGAGGATGATTTCGTACATTGGGTCGACTTCTGCGGGCGCAGGCGTGAGGCAAACGTGACAATTGTGCGGTCCACGGTATTCGAGTTCCAAGGAACCCGAAGCGACCGGTCCGAATTTATATTCTAACTTGTCGGGTGTATTGAACTCCGCTCCATCTGCACCGTGAATTCAGTAGATGTCAATTATGCGATGTTGGGTACATTTTGTGATTGTGTGAATTTGAAATGGAACAAACCTTCAATTTTCCACGTGCCAGTGGCACCCCAGCCAGTGCAGACTCCGACGAAAGCGATCGGGAAAGGCTCCGGATCAGCCCAGGAAATGAATGGGATCGCCTCTCCTTCAAGGCCAGCTGAAATAATTCCGCCGTCCCAACGCACCCAGAAACCACGGAATTCACCGCCGTTGAGAATATTCGGGGTTTCGATTTCGGCTTTCTCTGGTTTCGTTCTGTTTCGTCTGATAACGCTTTTGGTGTTACCCCAACCGCCGATGTAAACCTGAAATAACAGTCAAGTTTCTGTCAGGTCCTTAGAACTTATATCATAGAAAGTACCACCCTTCCCACACCCACCCATCCATACCACAACTGTAAAGTATGGAGTAACTACATCTAAGTAGTACCCGTAATATAAAGTAGTAAGTTCAACATTATATTTGGTTACTCTTCTCTACGATTTTAAAATATTCTATTGATTCGAGATTAATGCAAAACGCACCTCAACCATCGGGTCAGACTCCTGTGGACCCATGGTCAGCGCAATATGGGCGTCATTCGGAGCTCTTATCTTAAACTGGACGGAACCGCTGGACACGGGGAAGAATTGGTACTGCAGGTTATCACCCGTGGAAACGTCTGTAACAAATTAAATTAAACATTAGTATTGCAAAGTTCATTCTTGAAGCCACGTTTGTTACAGACAAGTACCTACGTACTATTTGATGGAAAATTTTGTAATAATTATTAATTACTGACATAAATAAGCAGATGGATCTTTGGCTTAAAGAGCTTTGACTCATTGAATTTATAAGTTCAGATTTCATAGTTTTCCTTTTATTTAATTTATATATAAGTTTCATAGAGATATTCGATGCTAATAAACGATTCAATAAAAGTACGAGTTGTAATTTTTACAGATTTTAGTCGGTTCGATTCCCGGGTGAGGTATGCGAATTTTTGAAAATCTTTGAATGCAGTTTTTTTTCTATTAAAAAATTTTCTATCTAGTATTGAGAAGACTTTCGCTATAGGTCATTACCGAATTCCACCATTCTACCACATTGTGATTTATATCGTAATTTCTTACTCCCGTATCCCGAACATTGTCATCGAGCTTGACCTGACATCGATCAGGATCATGTTTTAGATCGAACTTGAGACTTAATCTTGGCTTGATGCTGGTTCATTAATACGGTCTCCGAAAATAAACTATTTAGAAACTTTATGTTCAACTTAATCGTTCACGGTAGAACTTGTTTGAATCAAAATATTGTTTAATAAAGAAAAATATGAAATAGGTTAGTGGCAATCACAATCGCAAATTATAAACATGATGTTTCCAAATTCGGATTCGAAGAAGATCAAGAACTAGGCGATTATTCGGTTCAGCATTGCAAACGAAGAAAGTTCAAGTACCTACATATTTATTTGCTAGTCAACCCACTCAGTATTCTGTAAGCAACGTTACCAAGCCTTTCCTCGCGACTTCTTTTAAGGTTACAGTATAAAATTAATAGCCCACCAATAGCTGTAAGCTAACAGCATTTCTAAATATAGTGTAGTGTTCAATGTGTTGGTATGCGGAGATCGGCCTGACTGAGCCGCAATGCGCACCCACAAGTTTTACAAATTATCAATTACTTAGCAATGGAAGAACTGCTTTGTTTACTTATATATTACTATAATATATTATAAAGTGTGCTATCTATTTGAATCATGCCTCTCCTAATCTTCCCTGTAATCCGCTCCAACCGAAGCTAAACCAAGGTTAAGTTGTTTGCTCGGATCCTACGATACAGGTATTCACCTCGTGTGGGGTCCACTGGCAAATATTTTTATTTAAAAAAAAAACTGTATAAAATAGCTGTTTCTAAGAGAAATACTGTAGATTTTTTACTGTTATTGTTTAATTTTTGTAAGAATTCCTATGTATCGTCTCAAAATATTGTAATATCTTAGTTAGTTAAATAAAAAAATACATTAAAATATATCAATATTATATATAAATTTTCTGTTATTAGTGGCTATACAGTCGGTTGGGAAGACAGATTCTCCAAATCTAATTATATAATAACATATTATGAAGATATATTATCTTGTTAATTATTATCTTCGTCGTTCAATAGGACATTTAAGTTGTGCCGGTGCCTAACCGACTTTAAGCCATCCCTCAAGGTGAAAAAGGCTGCGCAGCCACGTTGAGGTGGGTAAGGTGCTCGGCCCACCCTAGATTCCGCAATGACGTAACCGAAGTAGTTTCAAAAATACCCGTAAAATTATAAGCTTTGTTTCCGCTCCGAGAATAACACACTTGCCTCACACACTTTCAATCACACGCAATATCAAGCGGTATAACTCTTAAATGTACTGACTTTGTACATATAACTAGGTAGGTACATATTTATATACTTTTTGAAAATTAAGTTTTGATTATGTCTAGCCAGGATTCTCGTAGTTTGTTTTAGCCAAACAAGCACAGTAAAAAAAATGCTATGCCGTTATTGGTTATCAATTAAAATATGAAATAAAAGGTCTTTTTGAGGCTTCTAAAATTCTTTCAATGTCATAACACCACTTCGAAAATACATAAGCGTAACTATGAATTTAAGAAAAAACAAATTAACTCTATTAAAATATGGGTAATTGGTACTTGCACGTCCGTGTTGTTTGTATGTTTGCAACATAGATACGTAGGTACATAGGTTGTGTGTATGTTTGCAACATAGGTAGATCTACATGCTGTAAATCTAGATAAAGCAATGACGAAAAACAATGCTATTAAGGTCAGCTCCTTAATCGTTAGACGGCAGTTTCTATTCAGTACGTAACTACCTACCTACAAGTTATTGATCGACGCTATGACATCATGACTCGGAAACTTTGTGAAGGAACGATCCAGGCGATACAAAATTGTTTAGTTATTCATGTCGTTGGTAATTAACAACGGTAGGTAGGTACCTAGTATTTTGTTAGCGAGTTTCTATAATTTATACGTTCTCGAGTCTTTTACATCATTTTGACGACCTCCGTGGCGCAGTGCGTGCGCTGTCGCATTATAAAAGTTGGAGGTCCTGGGTTCGATTCCCGGCTCGAGTCTGGTCTGGTGGGAGGCTTTGGCCGTGGCTAGTTACCACCCTACCGACAAAGTCGTGTCGCAAAGCGATTTAGCGTTCCGTCACGATGTCGCGTAGAAACCAAGTAGGAGTGTGGGTTTACCATACCCCTAACAGGTTAGCCCGCTACCATCTTAGACTGTATGATCACTTACCATCAGGTGAGATTGCTGTCAAGGGCTAACTTGTTGTGTATAAAAAAAAAAACATCACTATTTAGATAGTACCTAGCTAAACTTAGAAAACGTTTTCATTGGGTGAGCGAGCAATCCAAAAAGTTTCGAGAAAAACATTAAATCGACTCAAGCTTAACCGTAATCGCTTGTTAACAATACAATGCACAATTTGTTACTTATGTATTTTGTTTTGTTCATTATTATATAAAAATTATATATATTATATTAACCTAATGAGTAGGTATCAATTGAACAGAATAAGTATTTAAAATCGCGGTACGTTCAGTACCTGCTTACTATCTATTCTGTGCCAGTAATCTGAATGCTATAGTGTAGGTAAACGTATTAAATCTGTTTACACTTTGGGTTCTGTTTTACGTTATCAACATCGACACCTTACTTTTTTTTTTTAAACTAAAAACAACGTATTAAATAACTGTTTTGATGTTACTACTTATTGTATTCGTACCGATTGATAAAACAATTCGTAATTGCCTCTTTTAAGACGGTCGGCCATGTTTTTTGTGCAAATAACAACGTGGCACGGAAATGCTGCAAGTATTCCATTCTACTCGTAACTTTAATGGTACACTTCACAGCAACACTAGATAAATAATAAACTTACAAAGAAATAGGTGGGTACAAAATACGTAGACTATAACACACACATTTTATTTTGAAATTAATTCAATGCTTCGCAAGTACGAATTAAAACAACAACCTAACTAGCTAGCTAGCATATCACATATATACGTTAAATGTACGCATTTGTATGCAAATTAAATAAAATTAACCGGTTTCAACTTTCAACAAGAAACTGAGGGAGAGCGTCTCGATATTCGAATAACAAAAATCAAATACTAGAACTGATCCATCAAGTTTCGTACACTTTATTTTGTTTACAAACTATGTGTACGCAAAATAGATGATTTAACGCAAACATCTAAGAAATTACAATACTGAGAATTATAACTGAGAGCATTCAGTCATTATCACTAAGTATGAACTTATTTAGAAAAGTATAGCAAATAACAAAGTAAAATGAACTCAAAAATAATCAAACAATGAACGATACAGATACTTAAGGTATATAATTTATTTACGAAAATAGGGCGTATTACTTATTTATCTATTAATTCAGAAATTTAAAAATTAAACATTTCTTAAACAAAACATATAATGAGGTAAAGCCCTGGAATATTTTATATCAACATCCTGTCCTCGTGTTTTAAGTATTCAAGTAGTAGGTACTATCAATCCGAATGAGCCATGAAAGTGAGGTAATGTTATTGAAAGACTCGTTAGTGCAATCAGCAAAACAGCTCACGTACTAAATTTCTATTCTAGTTTCAAGAGTACCTATAACAGATAGATATATAAATATCTTCGGAAGAGTAATTAACTAATAGAACATTAAATATAAATATCTTCTGTTAGGTAGATGCATTACAATTATGTGTTATGTTGGTAGTCTTTTTCACGTTATGCACTAGACGCCAATAATGACGAAGAATTCAAACGACCGATTGAATAACAGTAGGCAAGGCCAAACAAATTCGCGCTGGCGTGCAATTTGCGAATTAGGGTTTAAGACTGCAACTCATCCAATGCGGCATGAGTCATGACCTCCAAACATGAAATAAAGAAAACCACTGGGTAGATAGATGTTTCTATCTACCCAGTGAAAGTGAAAATTTACCTGGCTAAGTTTGTTGTGGGCTTCTTCTTAGACCGGGGCGCGTTTGGAACCCTCATAGCTTTAGTTTTAAGTTTACGAATGTAGTTATCACCATCAAATCACTACTTTGTAAACTATTGACGCGTCAAAAGCGCCTTTTAAAGGACTATTTGAATAAAGATTATTTGAATTTGAATTTATCTATCGCCATACTACCTCGTACCTACTCGCGAGATATCATGACCTAATAATTATGATCGACTTGTAATTATTCCAATTAGGATTTTATTGTGATTTCGTATTATGACATACCCATGAGGCGTGCAAGGTCGGTGATGTTTATTTAATAAACCAGAGGAGCAATATATATTTTTGATCAAATATTTATGCTAAATCTGGATACGGAGAAGCTATCAGCATCTTTCGTTTATTAAAACCTTAGTTTATTAAAATAATCCGAGAAAATAATTAACATCTACCTACCTACCTAAGAAATTATTTTTAAATAATATGCTTAGATACTATAAAGAGATCAGTGAAATCTTAAGTTTTTAACCAGCCAATGTTTAGGTCACGTTAACTTGATATAAAATGAGTTTTCTTTTTATAACTTATTTTTTTGGCAACTTTGTTTTACTGTAAAGATGCAAACGGACATATCGACAGAACAAAATCGCGGATTACTGCTAAATCGGTTACATCACACGTATTACAAGTTTACAGTTTCGCACTAAAATTATTAATGTCGTGTTTTGTTAAACTGACATCTGAGAGGTTGTGTGTATTGAAGTGCGACAAAACACTACATGTATATTGCGACATTATGTCGCGTTAATTTGTAAAGCTCACAGGATTTATCACGTTACTGCACTAGATACCTATTACGTATCTATTGGCTGCCTGAAAGAGATCACTTTATAACAGAGAATTAGTATGCTTAAGCTATGCCAGCTGGCTGTTTTTATTTGTTTTTCCGATTCCAATACAAGTGTTGGGACAATAAAAGTATTCACACAGTATAGCTGCCCATCACACAATAGAAATAATAAGTACCTACTACTGCCTACGTAACGTAAGTATATGGTAAGATGATCAAATCTCTAAACAGCTTTGAATGCAAGACCAATTCACGGTTTCAATTTGGAGATAGGTTTGCGCTTGACGGCAATCAATACAAGAAAGCACTGATGAGATCTAGGTTGGAGCGCGCTTGCCTAGAAAATGCCTATTCACTATTGTGGTGAAGGTACTGAGGTTATACGTGGCTGGAAACACAGATGCTGGAAGTGCGTTCCACACCTTAGCGGTTCGTTTCAGAAACGTTGATTCAAAGAGTTGCGTTCGAGTAGGTTGGATTTCAACCACGTAAGGGTTTAAGTTGGCGTCCAGCGGTGCGAACAATCAGAAGATGCGCTCTTGTCGTGAAGGTGCTGAGGTTATACGTAGTTGGAAACAGATGATGGAAGTGCGTTCCACACCTAAGCGTTTCGTTTCAGAAACGTTGATCCAAAGAGTTTCATTCGAGTAGGTTGGATTTCAACTACGTAAGGGTTTAAGTTGGCGTCCAGCGGTGCGAACAATCAGAAGATGCATGGCATAAAAGGTCTCGTGTTTGGCCCCAGGCAGGACGCATACTTGCGCTTAGATCGCAGGATAAACGCAGCAGAGTGACCTTCGCTTCTGGATATAATCTACGAAACCTAAAAACTTTTCGGCGGAAACATTCGTAACTTAACGACGCGAAAAAAAGTGATTATTCGCGGTTCATGGTTGCAACTATAGCATTTGTTACTCTTGTCTTGTGTTGTGGCTGAATTTATTGCTACTAGCTGGTGTCCGCGACTTCGTCTACGCAGGATTAGTATTTCGAGGAGCTTATATTAACGTGGCGTAGAAAATAACTAACATTATGACATTAAAATTATCACGCAGGTGATAGATTTTTTCATACTTCCTTGACTTGAATTCACACATTATCTTAATAAATTGTAACCTTTTGTTATTGATGTAAAAGCTAAATTATTGTAAAGTTTCATAAAAATCCATTTGGTAGTTTTTACGTGAAAGAGTAACAAACATTAATCCATCCATCCATACTTACAAACTTTCGCGTTTATAATATTAGTAGGATTGCTCAAATTATTGTGTTCAGCCAATAGTAGATCAGCAGATCTATTATTGGCCAATAGCAGATCAGCAAATAGTACAATGCCAGAAAATTAGTGTAGTTAGTTAAATTGTCACTTATATTAGTTAGGTGTATGACGACCTCCGTGGCGCAGAGCGTGCGCTGTCGCATTATATTATTGGAGGTTCTGGGTTCGATTCCAGACTCAAATCTGCTCTGGTAGGAGGGTTCGGCCGTGGCCACACGATCGAGCGCAAAGAAACCAATTAGGAGTATAGGTTTAGCATACCTCAAACCGGTTAGTCCTGTACTCTTGGATTGCATCACCACTTACCATCAGGTAAGATGACATCAAGGGCTAACTTGTAGTGTATAAAAAATATTGTGTTTAGGTTAAATTCGTAAAATATGTCAGTCATAGCACTATCTATCTTTAAAACCAAAAAAAAACTTATCCAATTCGTTTAAAAGATTTATACCCAACCGCCAATCCGTCTTAGCCACACCCTGGGCTAACGCCCAACGTATCATAGTAATGTCAACGCTACCTTTGCCGTAGTCCAATTCAAGAAGTAGACGGGTAATACATTAACTGTATATCTTATATTGTCGGTGAGTAGGTATGACCTCATCGCTTCCCTGCGTTTCAAATCTGACTATGTCATAACACCTACTTAATTGTCTAATAAGATCAATTAAGAACAATCAAATAGCAATTATTAACCTACCTAACAATTTGGTCGTGGGAATAAATTGCAAATTATCACCTCAATAAGGATTCAGGTAAGCGTGGTGGTAGCCAAGTAAGTTTAGAGGTAAGTAATTAATAATATTAATCTAATCAAATACTATTTCGGAAATGAAAAACATTGTTTAGCTATTGATCCTAAAGAATTCTAGAGGACTCCGCACCACACCCGTTTGGCCTGGCCTTGTGCCAAACTTACGCCGGCAAATGGCTGCAACCGGCACGTCGAATAAAATATTAGAACTCTTAATACTTCTTTTATAAGTACTAAACAAATTCCGATCACTAAGTGGATGTAAACCGGTCGAAAAATTTTAAATACGCCGCAAATAGAAAATTGTTTATGAAGATTTATTTTTAGTAAGTAAACATTTGTTTTCTCGCTTACCTAGAATGTTAGCCATGGTTGAGATAAATAAATAACTTAGTCACTCTTGTTAAACCACCGTACGTGAGCTCGGAGTGAAGCCGGCCTCTGAACTGAGGGAGCGAGGTCGGCTCTCGCTAGTTTCGATATACAGTTCGTACTCGGTCGCGTTACATCTCACGGACTTCGAGGCTCCAACCTATAGAGCAATGATGTCATCCTAGTAGGTACCGCGGAACGTATACATAAATATTATCGTGGAATGTCACTAATAAAACAAAAAGTGCGTACCTCATTATTCATTATTGTGTGTGTCAGGGCATAAATACTGCATGCGAGTTACCAAAACCTGTAACTGCAAAACAAACAATATCTTCATGGTATTTATCCCGCAGAGTGTAATATATTTTGTTAGATATTTTAAGCTCAAAAGACTGCTAGAAACACATCCGTCATTGTAGTATATTTAACAGCACAGTTACCATTATTTAAGTGGGGAAACTATGCTACTTGGCCTGTGCTGTTTGGAATTAACAGCTGATAAACAAGTGGAAGCGGTGATAGCTCGGTGGTTCGAATCCGGGCACGCACCTCTAACTTTTCGGAGTTATGTGCGTTTTAAAAAAATTTAAATATCACTTGCTTTAACGGTGAAGGAAAACGTGAGGAAACCTGCACGCCTGAGAGTTCTCCATAATGTTCTCAAAGGCGTGTGAAGTCTGGCAATCCGCACATGGTCAGCGTGGTGGACTATGGCCAAACCCTTCTCATACTGAGAGGAGACCCGTGCTCTGTTGTGAGCCGGTAATGGGTTGATCATGATGAAACCAATTCCTAAAAAAATCAACCACAAATGGAAAGATCCTTTGGTACTGTAGATGTTCATGGGCGGCAGAAAACACTTATCACCACGTGACTCATGTTCGCCTGTTCGCTATCTATTTTAAATAGATAATTAATTTAAGATAACAATTACAATTTAAATCTACTCGGATGGCGATGACATCTTTGCGCAGCAGAACTATGAGAGTTTAATCAAACATTAAGAGCTTTAGTTAGGCCAGGCTAAGGATGATAATCATTGAGAGGACCATTTATAACTACATAAGAAGTCTGTAGATCGGGCTGTTTGGCGAGCTTCGGAAAGAAGCTCTGCCAGAAGAAATTTTTAGCCCTAGGGCTCGAAGAAACTAAGGGAACGACTGCCTAAGGCCTCCTTTGAGTCCAAACCTCGGCTTAGGCGACGTTTGGGATAACCATGGGGGGGTCGGACGGTGTCCACAGAATAATGTGGGACGAGTGACGACGCATGTAAGCAGCTTTTTGACGTCAAAAGACTAACAAGTTCGTATTTTTCATCAGTTTACCAAATTGATATTGGAACTACAGAATTTGCTTTTTGGGATTCCATACAGGTACTAAAACACTAAGTGTGTTTAATTAAGTAAGTATATGTATCATTAAATTACGGGCCAGTAATATATTTTTTAAATGTATTAAATGACTTAAAAAACCACGCCTAATGAAGGACCTTATCAAAAGGTAATGAGAGTTAAAAAATCGATCACACATATATTTTAATTTAGATTTTAAAAAAACCTAGTAAACATTTGTTACTGAACAAATGTTAATTACTACATACAGATAAGCAAAAAGCTTTTAAATAAATAAATTTTTCTAATCTGTAATGAAAGACAAAATGTAGGTACCTATAGTGTTGTATACACACTATAGGTAAATTTTGTCTTGTCTTTCCAAGCGTATCTTCGTTATGTAGATTAAACGACTATGTAATACGGAGAATGACCTTCAACAACCTTTATATAGCTTGGGTCCGCGAAGGCCATTCAAACTTGAATATAATACCTGACCCTTTTATTACGTTATCCAGTATTTAAGTACATAACCAAAATTTTGAAATACAACTCATGAGACGTCTATTAATGGTGGTAGTTGGAGCAAAGGTGGTATTAAGTCAAAAATTATATTTCGAGTTATAGACGGCGACCCCATTTCGAGGAAGCAGATATCGATCCCCGCTACGCAACTCAAACATTTCAGAGTTGTGTACGTTTTTCATTATATTACAGCAATTTTAAATTATATATCTTGCTTTAACTGTGATCGAAACATCGTGCAATACGACAATAACAAACAATACACACCATCTTCGCCGGCGAAGATGAGGTCCCCGCTATCTTACGTCATCCGGACGTGGGCTCCATCCACGGCCTCGGAGACGTAAGGACCACTCACCGTCCGACTCCCCCGTTATCCCAAACGTCGCCTAAGCCGAGGTTGGGCCTCACAGGAGGCGCCCTGAGGCAGACGTTCCCTTAGTTTCTTCGAGCCCTAGGGCTTAAAATTTGCAGAGCAGAAAGTTCGCCAAATAGGGTTAGGGTTAGCACAGCTAATAGGCAGTCCGAAAAAAAAAACAATTGTGTTATCAAAGACTCGTAAAGTCTACCAATTCGCTTTTCTAGCGTCGTCCACGCTTCGGCGAAGCCCTGTCTATTGCTGAGTAGAGATCCACGTTCTTTGGTGGGTTGATAATGATGATAATAATAATAAAAATATGTAGGTTTATTTATTTTTATTTATTTAAGTTTATTATATCTCTTTTGGTTTTTATATGTATTTATTTTGCACACGGGCGTGAGAGTTAGGATATAATGGAAATAATAATGTCTGAGAATGGGTTAATCCCAGTGACTCGCTCGCCATCCGAGGCGTGAGGTTCCGTGGCAGTTCGCTCGCAGCTAGGATGCAAAAACCGGTGCTGCTGGACTTGGCTAGGATAGTCCGCCGGTTTCTCAACCTATAGCCCGGACCCCCGGCCGTTTGGTCTTCCTTGACGGGGTGTAACTCTCCGCCCGGTGCAAATATGTATTTATGTAGGTTTATTTATTTTTATCTATTTACTCGTATGTATTTATTTTGCACACGGGCGTGAGAGTAAAAGTATAATTGAAATAATAATAGTATTTCACTTCTATACTTTATATTTACTAATACAATTTATAGATAGACATTTGTTTTTTGCATTCAAATCTGTATATAGATTGAGAAACAATAACATGGAACACTTAACACATAAGTATGCAAAGGCGGCCTTTTTGCCATTTATTTCACTTATCAACTTTTTACACTTGCAAGAGTTCACGAACTGGCAATCCTAGCTAGATTTATTCTGTTTCACATATTTTTCAGGAGATCATGTTCTGAATCTTACTTGTATACAATATTGTACAGCTATTTTATAAATAAAATTGCAATATAAAATAGGCAGACAACCATAAAATCATTTCTTTAACATTTTAAAAAAGTGGCACTTGATGACGCACGGCGTGACGTCATGCATCCATTACTATCCAGTACCTACGCCTTTGGGCGCCAGCGTGGCGAGGGAGACATCGAGATACTCTCACTACGCCCCCACTTTTCCTCATACCAACACCAAGATTTAATGCCGCATTTTTATCTCATTTTACCGAGGCACCTTACGTTATTCAGCCTTGGTTTACTTTTTTTTTTTTTTTATCCACTACAAGTTAGCCCTTGACGGCAATCTCACCTGATGGTAAGTGATGATACAGTCTAAGATGGTAACGGGCTAACCTGGAAGGGGTATGGTTAATAAAACCCATACTCCTATCGATTTCTACGCGACATCGTGCCGGAACGCTAGTCACGGCTGAAGCCTCCCACCAGACCAGACTCGAGCCGGGAATCGAACCCAGGACCTCCAACTTTTTAATCTGACAGCGCGCACGCTGCGCCACGGAGGTCGTTCCATGTTACGATTTTTTTTCGGACTGTCTATTAGCTGTACAAACCCTATTGGTTGCCACAGCGTAACCGGGCTGTTTGGCGAGCTTTGGAAAGAAGCTTAGCGGGGACCTCGTCTTCGCCGGCGAAGACGGTGTGTAGCGTATGATTGTGTGGTAGGTGGTACGAGTGTGTTGTCAGTAGTCATCTGATCGTCAGGGTCATGAAGGATATGTTTAGGTCTCCTCCTTCGGAGAGGAGCGCTTAGGTCGGGGGAGTACCATGTTACGACTAATCTCACTCCAATGGAATCGAAGAGCCGGGAATTAAGTTAAGGATAAGTAAAGATACCCCAATGTTTTCCAGCCTCAAATTATTGAAGCTCAATCACGCATCTGGCACCGATTTAAAAATAATCAGTATTTAAGATGTAAGAAAATATTATTTTGAACCCAATATTTATAATATTTTCTATTTTATTTCATAAAGGTACTCGCAACTGGTGAACATTATAACTAAAACACTTGGTAACTTTGTTATTATTTGGTTTGACGACCTTCATAGCGCAGCGCGTGCGCTGTTACATTTGAAATTGGAGGTCCTGGGTTCGATTCTCGGCTCGAGTCTGGTCTGGTTAGACTTCGGCCGTGGCTAGTTAGCACCCTACCGACAAAGACGTGTCGCAAAGCGGTCTAGCGTTCCGGCACGATGTGGCGTAGAAACCCATTAGGTGCAGTCTAAGATGGTAACGGGCTAACTTGTTAGGGGTATGGTAAACCCACACCATACCCCTAACAAGTTAGCCCGTTACCATCTTAGACTGCATCATCACTTACACCAGGTGAGATTGCCGTCAAGGGCTAACTTGTAGTAGAAAAAAAAAACGTAAAAACACCATTATGACAAAACAACCTCTTACTACCTTTTTAAGTTCGGTTTGTAACTTAAAAAGGTACCTAATAAATAGCCTTTTAGTTCATCATATTTAGTTTTGTACTCTTGAGTTCAGTGACAAAGAATTGATTACTGAATTTCTAGGAATTACCAATCCCGAATCATCCATTGGATAAGAGCCAGGTGTTTTTGAACTTCTTATCTCATCTGTAGTGTCTAGGAATTTGCTATTGCAACATTTTATTTTGGGAGCACTTTTATTTTATATAAGTAATACTAGGTATGCTCGGTGTGGCAACTATACCTGCAGCCATTACTGACTTCGATGCCATACTACATAAAGAGATGTACTCATCATCATGATCAACCCATTCTCGGCTCACTACAGAGCACGGTTCTCCTCTCAATATGAGAAGGGTTTGGCCATAGTCCACCACGGCTATGTACGGATTGGCAGACTTCACACGCCTTTGAGAACATTATGTAGAACTCTCAGGCGTGCAGGTTTCCGATTCACGATGTTTTCCTTCCCGTGGAAGCAAGTGATATTTTAATTGCTTAAAAACGCACATAACTCCGAAAATTTAGAGGTGCGTGCCCGGGTTCGAACCCCCGACCTCGGAGGCTGACGTCCTAACCATTAAGCTATTATAGCTACGCTACTGAAGATGTATTACCAGTAGAATATTCCCTCGCTTTAACTGGTATATATGCCGGCCTCTTTGTTTTTTCGGACTGTCTATTAGCTTTACAAACCCTATTGGTTGCCACAGCGTAACCGGGCTGTTAGGCGAGCTTCGGAAAGAAGCTCTGCCAGAAGAAATTTTTAGCCCTAGGGCTCGAAGAAACTGTTCTGCTGCATTTTAAAATTGGAGATTCTGGGTTCGATTCGCAGCTTGAGTTTGGTCTGGTGGGACGCTTCGGCCGTGGCCAATTACCACCCTACCAATCAATCCGTATCCCTAAGCGATTTAGCGTTCCGGCACGATGTCATGTGGACACCAATTAGTAGTATGGGTTTACCATTCCGTCTAACAGTAACCTGTCTAACTCGGGCTAACGCCCGCTGCCATCTTAGACCGCATCATCACTTACCATCAGGCGAGATGCCGTCAAGGGCTAACCTGTGGTGTATAAAAAAAAGCTTCCTTCCCTACCAGAGATCTAAGCCACGCTGTGTTATGGAAAACAGGTGATACTATAGGGCTATAGGTTGGCTTGACGCACAAACGTAGATAGATAGATAGATATATATTATTTCACACTTATACTCTTTATTTCACACTACAAATATGAATTCAAAACAAATAAAACAAAAATAAAAATAAAAAAACAAACATAATGCGCAAAGGCGGTCTTATCGCTAAAAGTCTCCTCCAGACAACCTTTTGTTATAGGAAAGAGTTAAAAGGAAAAGGGGATAGCTAGAATAAAATAGAATATAATAGAAATTACATATACTTACATACAGATATAAATTAATAAATAAATTTATAATATATACATAAATAAATGAACGTAATCAAGCAACTTATCGTATATAATTCTGTATAGTGTTTATTGTTGCGGTCTTATAAGTGGGAGGCTTCGGCCGTGGCAAGTTACCACACTATATTACTTTGTCGGGGACAAAGACGTGTCGTCAAACGATTTAGCGTTACGGCATGAAACCAATTACGAGTATGGAGTGTTACCATACATTTAACAGGTTAGCTCGCTACCATCTTACACTGCATCATCACTTACCACCAGGTGTGATTGCCAGCAAGGGTGAGCGAGCTTGAAAAATAGCGAAGCGTTGTTGTAGATCATTGGTTTTGTATTATATTTCATTTTTGAATTGTTAATACAATTTGATATCAAACTGAACTTGTTATTTTAACCCTAAAGGTAAATAGGTAAACAACCATTTAAATTGTTGCATGTTAGCGTATTATAATTTATTGAGCTGTTATGATTATAGATGACGAAATAGTCCTCGGACTCAATCAGTGACGTTCTAGAATGATTCATTTTCATTTGACAAAAGGTCAGCAGTATAGAGGACTCATATCTAACTATTGAATCATAAGTTTGAATAGCTACCCACGAATACTAAGTACATTACATTCTCGTCTGAATGCCATAGTATGAACAACAAATAATAGTAAATCAAAAGGAAAACTCAGGCGTGAAAGGTTTTGTAGGTACAGGTTTGAAGGTTTATTCATCATCATCATCACCATGATCAACCCAATACCGGCTCACTACAGAGCACAAGTCTCCTCTCAATATGAGAAGGGCTTGGCCATAGTCCACCACGCTGGCCATGTGCGGATTGGCAGATTTCACACGCCTTTGAGAACATTATGGAGAACTCTCAGGCATGCAGGTTTCCTCACGATGTTTTCCTTCACCGTTGAAGCAAGTGATATTTTATTTTTAAAAACGCACATAACTCCGAAAAGTTAGAGGTGCGTGCCCGGATTCGAACCGCCGACCTCTGATTAGGAGGCTGACGCCCTAACCACTAGGCTATCAAGGTTTATTACGGAGAACAAAAGGTGACACCTCATGGTTACCTCACGTCACGGACAGCGAGCCACTTCCTACCACTTCCTTCCTGCAGACCTAACTGATTATTAAAGGCGAATCGGGAACTCACGATAAGTCCCATACAACTCTTGAGGATAAAGGCGAAACCTGGGAAAAGCTAAGAAGTGCTCGTCACACACAAAATTAAATCCCGCTTAGAGCTATTCCCTCAGAGGACCCCCGCGGGATATGCGGTTCGACAAAGGGGATAAGGGTCTTGGGAGTAACGTTCCACAATCGCATGAGCTTCGTCGAACGCATTCGCAAGGCTCGTGACAAAACCGCCTATGTGTATTTGCGCAGCAAGCAAATGGGAAAGAAAATACACTGCTGTTAGAGGTTTTAAAAGCAGACTGTCCTCGGTAACAATAAGACGTGTATCTGATTTATTATGACCTCAAATAGCAGTGAATTTTCTCACCGCCCGCCCAGCGCTGTGGAAATATAAGAGCTTTCAAGTCCTCGAAATTAATCGTAAATTAAGGCAACGTGGCTGCCCGTGGTTTGTGCGTAACGGATATTTACACAGACACCTCGATCTACCTATAATACATCAGTATTTCAAAATGCTGTCCAAATACTTTGAGATAGCCGTCCACCCCAACCTGCTAGGGGTTAAAGAGATGCCCCAAGCCCATCTTTTACGATCGATCAACTAACAACCGACAACTCTAGTCAAGTAGGTCACACACACGCAACCCAATCATAGCGCCTTCACTGACGAGGACGATTTCACCATTCAACAAGTCATATTCCCAA
This sequence comes from Lasiommata megera, assembly GCA_928268935.1. Lineage (NCBI taxonomy): Eukaryota > Metazoa > Arthropoda > Insecta > Lepidoptera > Nymphalidae > Lasiommata > Lasiommata megera. The sequence goes on along the minus strand of OV743308.1, from coordinate 5,669,780 downwards.
CATAACCTTAAGTCCAGCACAGAGTATCAAAGGAGACATCCTTGTAAGACGTTCTCCCTGTTAAGTTTAAAAAAAATGATTTATTTACAAAGTGCGTTTAAATACCTACCTCTTTTTAAATACCTACATGTTACTATATGATGTCATGTATGATGTCATGGAATCAACTGGATGACTGCATCATTTTGAATTTTAATGACGATGATACACTACGTCACTACTTAAAGAAGTGGGTCTTCGACATAGAAATTAGTTTCAAAAAGTACCTAGGTAAATAAATGTTCCTGCCCATTCATAACTTTAATATATTTTTTATTACTTTTTTATTTACTGTTCAAAATAATTAAACTACAGTGATAGTCGAAGACATTGACAAAAACCACAGAGGTTTGGCCTCAATATCGTCGAATTATGTAAATAGGTAGGTATGATCTATAACATTATAATTCCGTCTAACATAACATACTTAGGTACCTGCTGTCAGGTTTTACTTAAATCTACTCGCTGTCAATTTAAATATTAAACAACCGAAATTCTTATAAAACTACAGCATGGCTATGAGCATATCCTATAATCAAAACATAATGTTTTTCTTCCTATTTAAAATCCGTTCTTAAAGTACCTTCCATGTAGTAATAAAACGCACAAAGCATTTTGTCGGTCCATCTCTATGTACACTTCCCAAATAAGAAATTTAAGTTATATGCGTAGCGTGGTGGAAATTAAGGAAGTAAAGAAATATACTAGTGGTGCCATCTATCTGAAATTAAGAAAAATAACTTTAACGCCATCTATAATTAATGCTTAACATTACGTGATGAATAGTTTTACAGCTTGATGTGATCCAATAAGCCTGCGCTAGCAGTTCATTTATAGTAACAGAGATGGCGATGATACAAAAGTCTTTTAATTAAACCTTTATTTTATGTAAGATTCCCTTTTACATAATATTTTTGAGGAGTCGAGAAGTTATTTGTTGAGGAGTCCTCCTGGTATTTCATCACCAGCTCAATTTTAACAAACACATTGTGACCAGCATAAAACGCTTATTGACGATATTAAATTAATCGAATCGCAATGCATTAAATACTTATTTTTAGTAGGTACTTGCGGAAGTTTTCTGCATCATTTTCACTTGACTAAATGCTGCTTACCGACAGCAAACGTAATATATGCTGAAAAATACCCATGATCGATGGGATCGTGGAGTAATCCAGGAAAATCAGATCCTGTTATGAAACAAGAGGAACTTGGAAAAAAAACAAATTTTCTAAATCGGTTCATAAATGACGACGCAATCATGTAACAAACATAAAAAAAAATACCGCATTAGGAATCTTCTCCTTAAACTTTATAAAAATAACAAACTTATAGAAGAGACACTTTTGATGCATTTAAATGTAACATAATCTACTTAATATTATGAAGTGAAGGGCGGACATAAGGCCTAAATGAAGGAATTTTGATGTCAAAGTTGAAATTTTTTATAATTAAGTAAATAGTTAACAAAGTGGCTGTCACCAAAAACCTTTATTTTGGCGGACACACAACAAATTTTATTCAAAAGTCACAATCAAAGTTGAACATTCAACTATGTCCCATTGTAACTTTAAGCAACTAACATTAAGAACATGTGAAGCGTAACGCGAAATTTCAGATTAGATCAATAAAAAACTTCCATATCCTACCATCTGCTTACCCCAATAGACATACTAGGGTAGTCCCGCTGCGGCAGCTGGCGATGGCGTCGCACGCGCACGACACAATGGCCGATCAATGAACCCAACCCCTACCCCTAGGGGCAGCTAGGGTTCATATCCGACCCATTTTTGGCGGATAGTAAAAATAAAACTTAAGGTTTACTAATTAAGTGATCTAGGAAAAGTGATAATAAATGTAAACCATCACACAAGTTATTTGCGTGCGAAATAATATAATAGAGCGGCAGTGATATAAAATATCGATTTACTTTTGTGTGTATGTCTTATTAATAATAGTGGATAACTTTCACGCGCTACCCCGTTTTCCGATCAAGGTGCATCAACCAAAGTCTGTATAGATATTGCTTAAAGGGATAAGACCGCCTTTGTGTATATATAAGTTATATTGTTTGACTTGTAAACATTACTTTTATGACTACCTCCGTGGTGCAGCGCGTGTGTTGTAGCATTTTAAAGTTGGAGGTCCTGGGTTCGATTCTCGGCTCCGGCCGTGGCTAGTTACCACCCTACCGACAAAGACGTGTCGCCAAGCGATTTAGCGTTCTGTCACGATGTCGCGTAGAAACCAATTCGGAGTATGGGTTTATCATACCCCTAAGGTTAGCCCGCTATCACCTTAGACCGCATTATCAATTGCCACTAGGTGAGATGCCGTCAAGGGCTAACTTGTGGTTTATAAAAAAATCTCTGTGCCTTTTATCTATAACATACTAATCTGATTGGACTGGGGCCATACATAGAAGATCCCGTTGTTGCCTAGACTTTATATTGTAAGTAATGCTTAAACCGCAATTAAATACATCCAATCATTTACCACTGATTGACAGACAAATAAGCAAAATGGTCTGACAAATAGGACCTGAGTTATTGCGTTGAAGGCTAAGTAACCATACAGTTATTAATTTTTGTGAGGTTGACAGTATAACAGTTAGGAATTATGAGACGTAAATTTTTGGGACGGTCTCAAAAATAAAAAATATATGGCGGCTCTTGTTACTTACCTAGCGTGCTTTTCACCGAAAAGGTTCATTGAATCCTTAAAAGGGAAGGTTACACAAGAGATACTAGAACAGCTGATGCATTTGAAATCTTAAAAAATATTTTTTTATTTCGTACAAACTATTTCGCCAAAATAAAACAATTCAGTTTTAGAAGAGGTACTTAGGGTCTGACAAGACAATTTCTGTCAACACCAGAAGCAACAAAGGAGTTTCCGGATTCGGTAACTGATATGCGATTCACGCAATTTTCGACAAGTTGCCAACCATGTACTTAAAACTGTATAAGGAGGGTAGAAAAACATTTTCAATTTAGCTCAATTTAGATTTTAGAGAAAAGAGATCTGTGTGGGTCTAGTCAGTGGCTTGCACAGGGTATTTGATTATAGTATGCAAACAGATGATTCGACATTGAAAAATTCTTCTAGTTAGTCTTTCGGGTAGACAATTTCGGGTAACTATCTACGCGAAAAACTAATATCTTAAAATCTTTATTCAAATAGTCCTTTCAAAGGCACTTTTGACGCGTCAATAATTTACATAGTAGTGATTTGACGGTGATAACTACATTCGTAAACTTAAAACTAAAGCTATGAGGGTTCCAAACGCGCCCTGGTCTAAGAAGAAACCCACAACAAACTTAGCCAGGTAAATTTTCTTTTTGTTATCACCGTCAAATCATTAATGAAGTTTACCCCAAAATCTCTTAAATTTCCGACCCTAACAAACCCTGTTTTATTAAAATTCGGGTCTAATATAGCAGATTTCAGCGATAATACAGGACCGAGACCACGCCCTTTAGGTAACGGCCTTGAGGCTGTGTGGGATATTCATTGCAGTGATGTTCTCCCGTTTTGGGATTGCATTCGGCTATTGTGGCCTAAATTCCATTAGGGGATCCTTTTCATTGCCAGTGCAGTACGTTGAGAATACAAAGGTTAGGTTACGTTATAGCGGTAGATTGGGGCAATTCCTAAATGAGAAATTTGGTACAGTGATCGGCAATAGAGCTTTTTCTCCATAGACAGCCGCTTTTCTATTAGTTCCTTTGCTAGTTGAGTTGGCATATCTAAGATCCTCAATCCGACACCCCAACCCTCTCGTAGTTGCGGCTTCTTTTTACTCCCCCGACCTAAGCGCTCCTCTCCAAAAGAGGAGACCTAAACATATCCTTCACGACCCTGACGATCAGATAACTACTGACAACATACTCGTACCACCTACCACACAATCATACGCTACACACCGTCTTCGCCGGCGAAGACTAGGTCCCGGCTATCTTACGTTCAGACGTGGGCTTCATCAACGGCCTCGGAGACGTACAGACCACTCACCGTCCGACCTGTAACGCGATCGTTATCCCAAACGTTGCCTAAGCCGAGGATCGGCCTCACAGGAGGCGCCCTTAGGCAGACGTTCCCTTAGTTTCTTTGAGCACTAGGGCTTAGCTCGCCAAACAGCCCGGTTAGTTAATAGTCAGTCCGAATAACAAATCTAAGATCCGTTTATTAACATAATCGATTGTATGTAATAGGAGGAGGGTTGAAATTTTCACAGAATGTGTAGTTTCCTCCTGTCTCTTTCCGCCACACAACAACACCATTCGCGTTAAATGCCGCTTTAACAACAAATATTCGTAATATGTTTTTGTTCGATCTTGATAATGACAATACTAGACAGTTAATATAGGGTTCTATACGTAAGCTTGCAGTAAAGTCAATGTTAAAGATTGCAGTAAAGTCCTATTATAATGTAAAAGATTATGTAAATAAAAAACAAGCTTCAATGAATCAGCCTATAGACGCCCACAGCTGGACGTAGGCCTTTCCGAGAGCGCGCCACCACACACGGTCCTTCGCCTTCCTCATCCACCCGCCACCAGCGATCTTTTTCAGGTCGTCGGTCCAGCGAGCAGGAGGTCGTCCTACGCTGCGCTTACCGGTACGCGCTCTCCACTCTAGAACACGTTTGATAAACAAGCTTGGGTTTGAAATATTGTTCTAGTAAGATAAAGCTTAGATTTAATTTTGTGAGACGATGATATCATAAAGAAAAGTTACCCGGCTAAGTTTGTTGTGGGCTTTTTCTTAGACCGGGGCGCTTTTGGAACTCTCATGGCTTTTGTTTTAAGTTTACGAATGTAGTTATCACTATCAATTCTCTACTATGAAAGTTATTTAAATTTAAGGCATTTTAATAAGGCAATTTGATGCGTCAATACATGAACATTATTTCAATAAAGTTTATGATTGATTGATATATGTTTTTTTATACACTACATGTTAGCCCTTGACGGCTATCTCACCTGTTGGTAAGTGATGATGCTGTCTAGGATGGCAGCAATTTGGTTGGATGTAACTTTCACATCGCAATCACTAATGCTAAGTTACACTTACTTCGGGCACATATTATAAAAAAGTAGCCGCATCCGCTCTTTTCACGACGGTTGTATTCAATTGGATGCAATAGTGAGAGGATTGCATTATAAAGTTGTAGGTCCTGGATTCGATTCCCTGGTCTGGTGGGAGGCTTTGCCCGTGGCTAGTTACCACCATACCGACAAAGACGTGTCGCCAAGCGATTAAGCGTTCCAGCACGATGTCGCGTAGAAACCAATTAGGAGTGTGGGTTTACCATATACCTAACAGGTTAGCCCGCTACCATCTTAGACTGCATTATCACTTACCATCAGGTGAGATTGCTGTAAAGGGCTAACTTAGTGGATAATGTTACTGCGCCACGGAGTTCGTCAAAATTCGAAAACGACTCTACGAGCTGACAAGTTTAATACTTATGATGCAGGTATAGAATTGACTTGTATAGTATACTTATTCTAGTTCTTGTTGCATTATGGTTGTTCACGGGCGCATCACAACATCGCAAGCGCGTGGAATGACACTCAAGTGCAACATCGCAGAAGCCTGGAGGTTTTTGAAATTAATAACCTTTTCCATCCTTCTCTCTTTTCCATACTGGTTTATTACGAGTTCACGTACGATTACGTTCGAGTAACAGTCTTGTTTGTTTTTAAATGGAAAGGTAAGTTAGATCTCTTATGTCTGCAAACTTGACAATCGAAGACTTCCTGATCTGTACTAGACAGTGGTGAACGACGAAGTGGCAGTTCATTGTTATTTTTTTAAAATTAATGAAAAAAAATGAAAAATATTTATTTGCCAAAAAACAACTTTACAAAGTTTAGTACATCCGCTGAGACCCACACTATGTAATCCTGTATCGTGGGGTAAACATAAATTATGTTTACAGTTGACGCTCGGATGAAGAGACAAATAAATTGAGACTTAATTAATTATAAACACAATATTTATGGAGAACTTTGATAGTTATATTTTAACACGATTACCGAGCGCCCGAGAATTATATCAAAATGTATTTTTAATTGTGACATATTTGTGAAATTCGGATATATTTACGCCATTTTCATGCAGCAACCCATTTTGAGTTTCGACGCCCTCCCAAAAGCAGCACCTTGTGAGGTCGTTTTGCCCAGGCGGGCCACCGAGACTCCTTTCCGTTAGCTTTCACTGGTATGTATTTAAGCCTCTCTGTATTCCGCGATAAGGTTACATGCTACAACTATGATTTTTAGATTATGATGACTGAAATTATTGCTGAAAATTTTTTTTTCGCTGATAAGTAATCTAGTTAATATATTTATATACCTTTACAAGCTGTGATAGCCTAGTGGTTAGGACGTCCGCCTCCTAATCAGAGGTCGGGGGTTCGAACCCGGGCATGCACCTCTAACTTTTCGGAGTTATGTGCGTTTTTAATAAATTAAAATATCACTTGCTTCAACGGTGAAGGAAAACATCGTGAGGAAACCTGCATGCCTGAGAGTTCTCAATAATGTTATCAAACGCGTGTGAAGTCTGCCAATCCGCACATGGCCAGCGTGGTGGAAAATGGCCAAACCCTTCTCATATTGATAGGAGACTGTAGTGAGCCGGCAATGGGTTGATCATGATGATGATGATATCTTTACAAAGCCTGTGTCTTCAAGCGATATCGATGCACAATCCAGATCTGAAGATCTCACCGATTTTTATAGTATCTACTTTCACAGATTGGTTTATACAGGAAGGAATATGACTTACTTATTTCAAGGTAAAGATAATATTTAAGAAGAACTAGTTAACCTGTAGCACATCTATAAAAGGAGTTCATAGATGGTGAAAGTCCAAGGTTTTAAAATCTGCATTCGATTTTTCCAATAGTGCCTCTACGAATGTAGGTCGGTGACCATTCTGGCAAACTGAACATTTGATCCAGTAGTTCTGAAAAATGTCTGGGTAAGGTCTGGGTTTTATCAAAAAACTTTTTATTTAAGAAACAAATATATTTACCATAAACTTACTTCACTGTTTACAAGGTCCTCATAAGTACAAAGTGCTGGGCAACCGCCATTTTTGCCTAATTTAATTTTAATTTGTTTTGATAAAACCTAATTAAACAGCACAGGTATAATATCCCGATAACTGGATATCTTTTTATTAATCAGTTATACCTAATACCTACCTATTCGATGTAGCTGTATTGTAGGTACACCACACATTCTAATCACAGATAACTATGATAAAGCTTTGACGTTATCTACCTTGGTACTTTTAATGCACAAATCCTTATAAAAAAACTTTACGATCTCGAGATAAGAGCACATTCCTATATATAGGTGTATAGGTGACGGATGTTTACCCTGGCGTCAGTAAATATTGGTTACAGAGCTATGATGTTGATGTCTTGGGTGGATGGGACCGTCAATCGGGAACCTGAAGTTTCAAGTGTTTACGAAAACAGAACGTGAAATGCGGATGAAATTACAGTTGCATTTATAATTTTACAATAATTTATTGTAAAGTTTGTTAACAATAACTTATGCTAATTAGAACTTGAAATATTTCAGATACATATTTCGTTACTTAAATATATTAACTATTTAAGTAACGAAATTTTGGATGTTTGGATTGTTTGTGTTGGATTAAGGCTCATCGCTGTCTGGTCGATTGTAGTAAGAAAACTAAAAGTCGAATAATTGAGTAACGTAGAAATCTGTTGAATGACTTAAGTTACCTGCTGGATATAACGAGATGACAGATCCGATAGAACCAAGATGCTGAAGTGGTAATCTAATATGAATCATGCAGTGTTGTTATATTTCCACTGGGAGGATAGATTACAAATTTCAAATATCTGCGTGGACACTCCGACCGGTCAAGAACGGGCGTACCTACTGAATATATATAAGTTTTCATATGGTAAAAAAGTGTACTAGGTGAAAGCGGTGATAACGAGGCATATCATTAAGCCGCGTGTGATGGAGGGTAGCAGGCTGCGAGGCAGTAGGTAGGGCAACGCATGTGGCCCGGCGGGACGGTGCCTCCGCATCTGGTACCGGCGGGGGGAGCGCGGCGGGGGTTAAAATTAGTACCGGAGCGCCACGTGCGCCGAGTGCGACCGCCGAGGGCGACCGAGCGAGCAGCGCGTAGCAAGCTTCAGTTCGCGCTCGACCACCAAACACGTCGCTCACCCGTCCACGGCCCACCCCAGTGTTTACTAAACCCACGCTCGTGCGTATTTGATCCGCTGCAGCGGACAGTGATCGCGAAGTGCAACGGTGACCAGCGCGACGGAGGCGGTGCAAGGCATGCTGATGGCGGGCGCCCTGCCGGCCGACTCCGAGGGCTTGCTGACCCTCGGCGCGCTCCCCGGACAGAAAGACACGACATGGACGAAGCTCTTCGTCGGCGGCCTCCCCTACCACACCACGGACAAGAGCCTGAGAGAGCATTTCGCTGTGTACGGAGACATCGAAGAGGCTGTAGTTATCACAGACAGACAGACCAGCAAAAGCAGAGGATACGGATTTGTAAGCATGCTCTTAGTATTCATTTCACTAATTAAGTTTCTATAATAGTCATGACTCACTTTAGCAACAGTTTCAAGCTTGCGCCGTGAGTATGAGAGAAAAAGAAAATTTATTCAGCTGAAATGACACGTAAACGCTTGAACTGTAACGTGCCTGTGCGCATTCGTGTCGCGTCGACTCTGAAACAGCGTACCTATCGCCCGTTTGTGTTATCGTTACCTGCTACGGTGCTACCTAGATGTATACCTAGTGGCTACAGTTATGTAGTGTATCCGATACACCACACAATCACACGCATTCACGTTGTACCTACATATCGCGAATCAACATCAAACACGGAAGCTATGCCCTTGCTACAGGTGCATTTTATACTTCCATCACTGCACTTACAACAGACGTAACTCAAGCGTTTTCATATTCAAAACATTACAGATATCACTCGTGAGCGAATACGTAAAATATACAATTCCTAAATGGATCTTCTATAGTCTATCTACCAACCAATCGATCGAAATAGATGTATTTGGGTACTATTTGAACGCTGCCGACGCGAATGAAATTGATTACGGCCAGTTAAATAGAATATGTACCTATAATGTACCTACCTACCTACGCAATATTAAGTTAAAACGCTGATAAGCGTAGCAACACCTTGGCGTCAATCAACGCGTTAATAATGCATTGAGTATTGCTTCAAACTTTTATACCTATTAAGCAAAGTTGATTAAATAGAACTAAAATTTTAGTTCGTACGAATTGGACCGTCGAAAATTTTGCTTCCCAAATGTTTTTAGCCTTAGCGTACGTAGTGCGGTACGCTTGGGGCTCGTGGGAAATGAATCACAACCCCATTTTCAATTCAACTAGGGTTGGGACCCTGACGAAGGGAACATGTCTCGATGCACCCTCGCCGTGACATCTAAATAGCTGTAATAATCGCAATGCGTCGATAGCAACACTCTTTAAAGACTTATTTTTTAAAATATGAAACACTACTTTGAAGTTTTAGGGTTTTGATCCGATTTGTTAGAGATGCTTTGGATAAATACTAGGAAAAGGGGATGTGGGAATTTTTTCTCAATAAGTAAAACGTTTAAAGGCTAAATGAACACAAAGAAACATGTACCTACTTGAAACGATTCATTAAAAACTATTAGGTACCAATAGGTGAGTTTTTTAATTAATTAAGGTGGTCAAAAGAATAATTTGGTAACACCTTGTATGAAAACATTTCAGTTTCCTTTAGAAAATGGTTTAAGGAAACAATGAATAGTGCAAGTTTGTACTAAGGAAACATAACTATCTATTTAGGTAGGTACTAGGTAGGTCTGTAGATTTAATCATTTTTTCGCAAAATAATTACTGCTTTCAGCATGGAACTAAACTACTGTAAACTTCAACAGCGTGAAAAAAGGTTTATTTATAACTGTAACAGTAATTTACGGATTTCCTATATCAATATTTTTATATGTTTATAGCCTTTTTCCGCCGCTAGCGTACCAGCAATGTTTTAATTAGGTGGAATGAAAACAGATTGCAAAGATTTGGTTAGTATTCACTGGAGATGAAAGAAACTTTGGACAATTAAAATAAATAATTAAGTAGGGAGATACCACTATTTTTATTTAGACGATCGATGTACCTATCGTTCTGCTGTGTCCTTGGAGATAAAGTTTTACATGTTAAACCATTCTTTCATAGTTATTTTTTTAAATTCCTACCTATAGTCGATGGTATGGATTTAATAAAGCGTAATATTTTGATGGGATTACATAAAACATGTAATTTTAATTTCGTAAAAGTAGCACCAGTAGAGAAGATGAGGAGTAATATGGCTAGCATGGTATGGTTATGAAATGCGGAGGGGAGAAATTATGTTACTAAAAGAATGTTGTATATGAATCTGGAAAGGTAAAGGAGTACAGGAAGACCAAAGAAGAGATGGATGGATTGTGTAAAAGAGGATATCCGTGTAAAAGGTGTCTGTAATGACGTAACAGCTGATAGAAGTGAGTGGAAGAAGAAGACGTGTAGTGCCGACCCAACATAATGTAAGATAAGGGCAAGGAAAAGAAATAGATTTTAATTTCGACTACGTTGATGGTTTAATGAGTCTATGCTATAGTGTTAGTGTAAAATAGAAGTAAAGAAATGTTTGATGCTTTAAAGCTGAAGTTCTTTAAAGGCTGTGGGCATTAAAAATTGAAAACTAATATAGAAGCTAAAATTTCAGATCTAACAAAAACCAACAAATTTGTGCGACATGTATGTATAACCCGTATTAAAAACAATGGACAGACCACCGGATAGCTGGTCAACCGTGTGATATTTTCCCCCTCCATTTCCACTATTTTCTATACAGAAATTATTTCTTAATTATAATCGTCAGCCTCAAAATCAGAGGTCGGCGGTTCGAATCCGGGCACGCACCTCTAACTTTACGGAGTTATGTGTGTTTTTAAAAATTAAAATATCACTTGCTTCAACGGTGAAGGAAAACATCGTTAGGAAACCTGCACGCCTGAGAGTTTTCCATAATTTTCTCAAAGGCGTGTGAAGTCTACCAATCCGCACATGGCCAGCGTGGTGGACTATGGCCATACCCTTCTCATATTGAGAGGAGACCCGTGCTCTGTAGTGAGCCGGTAATGGGTTGATCATGATGATGATGATGATATACATGACAAATTATTTTTATTGGACATTATCACATTATGTATGCACCGAGATGTGCTTAAACCTGCCAGTATCAGTAGATACTATAATCAGTACTAAATAGTTTTCTTTGTAAAAATAAAATAGTAGCGTAGTAGGTAGACAAGCCTTATGAAACAATTTAGTTTTGTGGGTTCTGCATAAACCTAGCCTAGAGAGATAAAAGTGAGTTTTAAAATGTGAACATTAAAATGGACCTTGGCTCTTTAGCAATACGGGTTAAAGATGGCGCTCTTGTTGAACAATTGGTTAGCTCAGGGAGCACTGAGGCGGTATGACGGGACGTGCATAAGTACGTGTTAAAGACAAAAGGCCGACATCTGATACTGTGCGGGCCGAGAACGGGTCTCGTGTACTGCAAGGAAAAAATAACATTAGAGAAAATTTGCAGAAAAAATCCCATGTCTATCAAGAGACGAAAAAATATTATAGATGTGAAACCAGTCCATTCATCTTATCGCATATACATCGTTCGTGTATATGCGATCGTGTGGTTTAAAAAAAAAAATATCACTTGCTTCAACGGTGAAGGAAAACATCGTGAGGAAACCTGCACGCCTAAGAGTTCTCCATAATGTTCTCAAAGGCGTGTGAATTCTGCCAATCCGCACATGGCCAGCGTGGTAAACTATGGCCAAACCCCTCTCACATTGAGAGGTGACCCGTGCTATGTAGTGAGCCGGTAATGGGTTGATTATGATGATGATGATATATACATCGCGGGCTAGCACATGGCAAGTGATCACCGTCAGGGGAGTCGCCGATGCGTTGTCGACAGAACCCATGCTCCTCACCGGTTTCTACCCGGCATCATAACGCTAAATCGCTTGGCAGTATGTCTTTAACACTAGTATGGTAACTAGCTACGTTCCAGCGACCAGAACTAACTTGAGCCAGGATTCGAACCCGGCACCTCCCACTTTATTTTAGCACATGCTGCGCCACGAACAACGTCATTTATGTTTGAAAATAAGACCGAAGGCTGAGTTCTTCAACTCCTTCGATTAGCTTTATTTTTTATTACTAACAAGTCCGTACTTACCACTTGAAGGTAATCACACGTGGTGGAAAGAGATGTGGCAGTCTAAGATTGTACCGGCTAACCTGTTAGGGATATGGCAAACCCATATTCTTAATTGGTTTTTACGTGACGTCGTGCCGGTACGCGATTTGGCGATCATTCACTCACTAAGTCTGCTAATCCGCACATGGCCAGCGTGGTGGACTATGGCCAAACCCTTCTCATATTGAGTGGAGACCCGTGCTCTGTAGTGAGCCGACAATGGGTTGATCATGATGATGATGATATAGAATATATAGAATAATTGCTATTGTAGGTATATATTAGTATATTTATTTCATATTTATTAATGTATTGTATTATTTATGTAATCCGGTGTATGTATTAGTATGTAGTTATTAGTATGCAGGTTTTTGCTTATATTACTACTTACGCCACCTACTTTCTTTTTTCCTAATCCTAACGTTGCCTGGTAGAGATCGCTACTAAGCGATAAGGCCGCCTTTTGTATCCAGTTTCTTCTTGTTTTTCTTATTATTTCTATTAATATGTGGTATACTAATAAAGAATAAATAAAATAAAATAACTCGCGCAACTGTAAAGAAATGCCAGCATTTGCATAAGTGATACCGCTAGCTATTTTGAGACCTCGCGTTCGATACGTTACACGTGAAACAATGAAATTTTACATTTTATCGACTCATTGGCATGCGCTGATGAATATTAAAGTAATTAATAGTCGAGGCGTGCCTGGCAGGCTGCGCTGGGTGCAGATAGGCATTTTTGTCTCTTCGATTGTATCCTTTACGCGCATTGTAATAAAGACCTCCGGGATTGGGATCTTTATATGGAAGTGCGCAATTGGAATGCTGGGCGTATCTCAGCGAGGCACGCCTCCCGCTACGGTACTACGGCGTAGTGTGTTTTTCAGGGATGTTTATTTGATTTTTTTTTTTAATCTTCAACATTAGTAATAGGAAGTTAACTTTACTTATCTGTTACTACAATCACGGATTTTTCACTCGAATAAACGAATTATGATGATAGATATAATGCAGATAATGAAGAAAACTAAAAATTAATTAATATTCCTCGTAAATAAAAATAATAAATTATTTTAAAGAAAATATGTATGCGTATGAAGAGAATAATAGATAATGTAAAACATAACCTCTAATTTAGATACGGTCCTGGGTTCGATTCCTGGCTCGAGTCTGGTCTGGTGGTAGGCTTCGACCGTGGCTAGTTACCACCCTACCGACAAAGACGTGTCGCAAAGCGATTCAGCGTTCCAGCACGATGTCGCGTAGAAACCAATTAGGTGTATAGGTTTACCATACCCCATAACAGGTAGCCCGCTACCATCTTAGACTGCATCATCACTTACCATCAGGTGAGGTTGCTGTCATGGGCTAACTTGTAGTGGATAAATTGTATTTAATAATAAACAAAACCTTACAATCCAAATTTTTGTTTTTTTATTTGTAACATATTTTCATTATTTACATAGAAATACCGGAGTCTTCATCACTTTTCCCACGTCATCATCATCATCATGATTAACCCATTACCGGCTCACTACAGAGCACGGGTCTCCTCTCAATATGAGAAGGGTTTGGCCATAGTCCACCACGCTGGCCTTATGCGGATTGGCAGACTTCACACGCCTTTGAGAACATTGTGGAGAACTCAGGCTTTCCTCACGATGTTTTCCTTCACCGTTGAAGCAAGTGATTCTAAATAAAAAAAAATTCCCACGTAAATAAATATAAATGATCTACAGTACACATAAAGGAACCCCTCCTAAGCGAATTCGACTCTTTTGACTGGTTAGTTTCAATAATGGCCAGAAATAAGAAGAACTTGTATAAGTTTACCGAATGGTTACCGTGCGTTTAAGGACAAAAGCCTAAAAAGTTGTTTACTCGTACCTTTTGTCGTTTTTGTGTCCGACTACAGGTCAAGGTCAATCCTACCTACAGTACTGAATAGATAATAAAAACTTTACCCGCATTATACGTGCGATCTAAAATAATAAGTTTGCTCGACTAAAATAAGTCCATGAGTGGCCAAGAGCGAATCCAGGGGATGGAGGTCATGTCGACGAGATACTGTTTTTTTTTATAAAAAAATACTTTAAATGCTTGCAAACTTCACGCGAATATTTGCGGTATGGTTATGGTTAAAACAGGGTATACCTTTTTATGGTCTTAGACTGCATCATCACTTACAGTATTGCAGTCAAGGGGTAGAAGTATGTAGAAGTTGGAGCTTCTGTTGACAAGACCTTGACAGTTGAAAGCTCGATCAGATCTCATGAGTAAAGTTTTTAGGACGAGTTTAATATTGATTTATTTATTTTATTTATTTTTGTACCAAATTTGTGATATCAAACATTTACAAAAGAAGTATACAAAGGAAAGCTTATGTGAGTAAGATGAATGTATAAAGTTCAAACAAGGTATGTTTAAACTACATACAAAAATATACTTAGATGAATTGAAAAAAAAAATAACACATTTATATATATGATATGTATAAATAATAAATAAATGTTGATATTGTATGAGTGAAGCATGTGCTTGAACGTCTCCAAGAGCCACCTAGAGCGCGATCTGTAAAAGTGTACCTTCAATCAATCTCAAGACAATCGCGATCAACCATCGTCTAGAAAGTACTTGACAAATACCATTATTTAGATATTTTTCAATTAAAATAATAGAATTAATGACTAATTGCCTTACGAACAACGTTATTTATTAATAATATTAGGATAGATAAAATATAATCAAGCTTAAGTAATTATTGAGATTGCTTATTTTCACAGTTTTTAGATTATAAATAAAGAATCAACGCATAAATCTTTCCTTTTCACGAAATTAGTACACTTCTATTGTACATCACAGATATACAAAATGCAAATATAATATGTGTAATGGCGGCCTTATCGCTAAATAGCGATTTCTTCCAGGTAACCAAGCGCGTTAAAAGAAAATGCAATAGATGCTTGGTATATGGTACAAAATTTATATCTATAACATATTAATAGAATGGAAACGGTCATACATTAAAATTAAAAATACAGAAGTAAATTATTGATTAATCGAATCGAAACCCAAGCGATTGAGATACACAGTGATCTCACACTGGATTTTAAAGAAAGATTCTGCCTCACGAATCTCTAACGGCAGTCCGTTCCATAATATACAAGAATACAAAGAAATATAATCAGAATGAGACAAATATCAAATTTTTATATATATCAGGGGTCGTGATGAAGGCGGCTGTCGATCGCTTTTCATGATTGCAAGATTAGTGTTCTTGTCATCTTAACGGATTGATAGGGACACTTCCAATTCGTCGTTTCGATAAGTCTGAAGCTGCGAATGGTCCCGATTATATGAATATAATGTATAATATGATTGTATGAATATTGTCATCATCTATCAATCATCCTTAACCTAATAATTCCTCGGATAGGCATGCCTCTTAAAGGATGTTCGGGATTAAAATTTTTAACCCAACCACAATTACCACAATTTAACAATTATTATATGTATATGAACGGTTCCGCTGAAGCATCAGCAAGTCGTCAGCGCCAGTTTCCTTTACCTATCAAATGGTAAAGATCAACTGATCAGATGCCGGCTTCTTCTCGATATTATCAACCTTCCAAATTGTAGATAGAGTCTATCAGGCAAACTTGAGGTTCCAAGTGTTGAAAAAGTAAACTTGAATTTGAATTTTTATATCGGAATAAATCTTGATAGAACTAAATGCTAACTATCATTTCTTTGCTCAATCAGGTGCACGCACGCGATCAAAGTTGCCAGTCACTAGACTAACGAGTCGGTGCACTACTGTCAATCAAAATGAAAAATATTTATTTTACCAAAAACACCATTTGTACAGTTTTATATTTTTCCAAAAGTACCCACACTAGGTAATCCTGTCTCGGACCTGTACCTCGTACCTGTCGTACTGTCTCCCCCGACCTAAGCGCTCCTCTCCGAAAGAGGAGACCTAAACATATCCTTCACGACGCTGACGATCAGATAACTACTGACAACATACTCGTACCACGTATCACACAATCATACGCTACACCGTCTTCGCCGGCGAAGACGAGGTCCCAGCTATCTTAAGTCATCCGGACGTGGGCTCCATCCACGGTCTCGGAGACGTACGGACTCACTGTCCGACCCCCCCGTTATCCCAAACGACGCCTAAGCCAAGGTTCGTCCTCACAGGAGGCGCCCTTAGGCAGTCGTTCCCTTAGTTTCTTCGAGCCGTAGGGCTCAAAATTTCTTCTGGCAGAGCTTCTTTCCGAAGCTCGCCAAACAGTCCGGTTACGCTGTCGCAACCAATACAGCTAATAGTCAGTCCGAAAAAAAAAGTACTGTCGGGTACCTTATAATGTTTACTTACAATGTTACAATGTTTTATCGGTTAGAGGATAATTATGCACGCGGTTATCAGTCGGGAAACAAAAGGAGTTTACTGTGTCACTAATCGCATGACAGATAGGTAAATTAACTCTCTCTTTTTGCAGTGTGACTCGTTTTGTGCCTGAAGTATAACGGTAATCGGTATAATAATGAGTTATATAGGTAGTAGGTATTGACAGCCTCGTTATTTTCATTTAACTAGCTCGAAAAGGTTCACGAAACTCGAAAATTTTCACCAGACAGTCGAAATTAAGTGAAAAAAAAATTGCCCCGTCCCATTTCCAAATCGGGACTACTTCAGTTTGTCAAAATCGATGCCGGAATTCGAAATGTACGTAATTCAAGTAGTTCAAAGTTTTTTAAAAAAATATTTTCACACAAATATCAATCAAAAAGAACGAAAGAGGTCGAATATTTCACAGAACGTATAAAACAAATAAAACCAGCGAACTGGTCGATAAGATGCCTTATCGGTGCCATACCTAACTCCAATTTGAACGCTTTGCTAAACATTCTGTAGCTATACAGTATATTAAAACCGTTGAACCTTGTTAACTTTTATATATGGACGATTTTTGTTCGGCGACTCCAATTCTTATTTCGCCTACCATATTGATAGCTATGCAGTAACCATTGCTTTAAAGTTTTAATTATAATACGGTTTCCCTTTAAATTAACACACAATGTCTATAAAATTGAAATAAAACACCGCTTGCGGTAGTTGCCAACGGCGATAAGCTCTTTAACCGACATGAACGAACATAGGAGGTTCTTCAGTTAATGCTATTTTTGTATTATATGCACTCAAAAAAAGAAATTCACTGGTGAACTTGTGCAAAGCTATCTTTATCTATTTTGTTTGTTTGTATACCACAGTTATATTTTCTTTACTATAAATAAAATTATGTATATATGTCATGTCAATAAATTATGTCCCCCAAATTTATCACTTAAATCTGCGTGTTTCTTTTAGCTTAAGTATACTCTTTGACATAGGTTATTTAAAATCATGATTAAATAAACTTACCTGTGAACTCCATTATGAATAATAATACGAGTATATCTAGAGATGTTTATTTTACTTTCTTCCTTAGTTTATGCGCAAAAGGCATTACAAATGTTATAGGAAAGGGTTACTTTTACATGTAATCAATCACCATCAAAATTGAAACGTATTATCACGATTTTTGAAGATATTATAAATGTGTTGGTTTCAGGCCAAATAAAAACTGATTACATGATAAAGCATAAATCTGTCTGTGTTATATCAATACATTTTTGTGTATAACTAGGTACAACTACGGCTCTGTATTCTGTTTTCAATGGGCTATAGCGAATGGTTGGTATAAGGAAAAACACCACAGAAGTTTTATATGCAATAAATTATAATGATCGATAAACTAAACTAGAATCAGGCATCATTTAAATTGCATATACACATATAGTCTTATAATAGAACGAATCATGAAACAATGGCGTATGTGACAAGCGTATATGCGGATTATATTGAGACAAATAATCGTATATTCTGACATATACAGTGTGTCCTTGGGTCAGCAGAATCTGGGAGCACTTCCACTTCTCCAATATGGGTCTAGGTGGTTGTAATGAAACGACCATTATCCGACCGCCAGTCTGAAAGGGCGTGTATTCGCATCCGCTGTCACCATGTAATGAAACTACCAGCTGCGTATAGTGACAGTTTGTTTTAACTTTTTTTTCTTACTACCCACATTTAACTTTAATATACAGCAGTAGTAGACTTCATACATACATAAAACAGGCACTTAGATAGCAATAATTATCAACTCGGTGATATATATTTTTTTCACGCTGGAAAATGTTTTAAAGCATCCCCTCCGGAGGCGACGCATGCGCCGCTTCCGACGGGGTATGTGGGACTCCCCGGCGGCAAGGTTGGCGACCAGAATACCCACTAAAACCCAGCGATGCTCCTTCGCGTCGCCTGGTGGCTGGGTCACGGGAACACTTGTGCACTCGACCGCGGCCCAGCCAGCGGCGTACGCCGAGGCAGACCCTCCACGGGGGGCCTATATTGACCCCCGAGCTCCGTCCGAGGTGCGCCAGGACTATTGGACGCGCCTCACGACCCGAGGATTATTATTGATCGATGGGTGAGGATGCCTCTCATCCATCACCCGGAGCTCCTCGACAGGGAACTCGGTGATATATTAGATAGATACTGACTTAGAATAACGTTGTTTAACTTGTCCTAATGATCTACCTAGATGGCTTAACAGCCATCTAGGTAGATCATTAGGACAATTATGTTTACCGTTTACTCATTCTTTTTCTATATGGGTTAAGAAATGTGATGAAGGAAGAATTAGACATAATTATTTCTTGACGCTCATGCCATGCCCTTGTCGATGCCCATATCTACTGTGTTATAAAAAGCGACATCTTGCCGGATCGCTAATTGGGTAAATATTAGAAGTCCTGTACAGAGGTGATGATTTTAACGCAGATCAGATAAAATAAATAAACTATCTAAACCACCAGGAAAAACGTTTCCACATTCATTACAATGGCAGTAGGCAAATGACACACATTTACATAATAATAGGTAACACGCCGTTGCATTGTCACTAAAAATATGTAAATCAAAATTATCCAACAAAGTATGAAAATGTAAAGTATTTTTTATCCTTGTAATTACTAATACATTAGACCTTCGATATCCGAAGGTCGCTGTGATGTTTCATTGATTTGTGAATATGTATACGTTCGGTCCCGATGTTACATATTCAGACCAGATAAGGATGAGCTGCGTGGTGTATAGCATCCAGTAGTTGGTGTTCTTTGTATTGTTTCGTGTAGGCTGGTCCTACTAGAGCTGGTCTTTTACGGCAGTGAGGTGCCGACCTAGGGGGCACGCATGCATTACAATTGGTAATCGGACGGCATTTTACATTATTATTTATAAAATTGTTTCCACGGAATAATGCAACAAGATTGAAGAATAGATATGTTTTTGATGAGTAGATATCTACTGATATTCCAATTGATAAAAACGAAACCATTATTAAACCTACTGACTTATTCAGTGATCTATAATTTAAATACATCTATACGCATTGTGATTTTTGATTTACGAAAAGCTTTCAATAAAGTCTTACTTATAATATTATTTAAAAAAAAATCGCATTGGAAGATCTTAGCTCTATTCTCAATAATTCTCTGGCACAGGAGGTCTGTACGAAGCAGTGACACAGAAAATAGATAATAATGAGGATAATCAGCTTTTAGAGAGCAAGTAATTAAAGCATTCGAGAAAATCCTACTTAGGAAACATTTAGAGTGGTATTAGTATATCCCTACTTTACTTATAAATAAATCAATAAACTAATCAGAGTTTTGCAAGGTATTCTTTTTTGTCCTGTAACTTTCGTACACTAGCTACTGCTTGACCGATATATAAAAAAATATATTAACAGAATTATAAGTTTTGTCATAATAAAGATATTTAATATATATACGTATTTATTTTATATATAAATTATAATTTTATAAATATTTTATGCAATTTAAATCCTAGTCCACTGTCAAAAATGTAAATAGCATGTATGGGTCTCCACGAGGTCCAGGACAGGTCACCTCGTTTGGAGGCCAGAGGAAATGATTAGAATTTAGTCTTTTTGGAAATAAAGTTTATTTTAATTATTATATTTTATTTCAAATAATTTTCCCTCTTCTTGCAAAAAATCCAATTAATCTTCGTTAATTTATGACAATTACATTAATTTATATTTTCTGATTATTTCAGTAAATATATTAATATTAATTAATTAATTCTGACAGGTAATAATGGGAGACAGAGCAGCAGCGGAACGAGCGTGTAAGGACCCAAATCCCATCATCGATGGCAGGAAAGCTAACGTGAATCTGGCCATCTTGGGAGCAAAACCTAGAGGGAATCTAGCGCCCGGTAAGTTTGCTATTTACTCAGACTCAACGTTTACTAAGAATGCATGTATTCTCTCTTCTAGTTCTAACATATGTAAGACCAGACAGATTCAGAGTTCCAAGGTCCGGTGACGTTATTTATTTATTTTCATAGTCCCCAGATTTAGGCCATTACTTATTGTAGTTAATTATTTATACCCGGTAAAACAGTTTATTATCTTTTACAGAAAGTATTGCAGCAGTAGCAAAATAAAGCAGTTTAAGATGACACGAAATAATTATCTCTACCTATTATGTCGTGTTATCTCAACAGATATGACGCAAAATGATTATGATTATGACTTAATTATCTCGTGGTGCGTATGCTAGCCCCACTAGTATTTAAGATTTCATGACAGGAAAACCTTATTTTATAATAAATTACCTATTGATATCTTGGAGATGTTCATCAATAAGTTCAAAGTGTTTTATAAAACAAAAGTTTATAGAAAAATCATATTACCATATTAAAGATTATTGCTTTATCGCCATAGCTACTATAATTTATTATTGATTATGTGAGATGGTGATAGCAAAAAAAACGGTCTAAGTTTGTTGTGGGTTTCTTCTTAGACCTGGACGCGATATATGAACGATTCATAGATGCCTGTAATAGGTTTAAAGCTATTTTTGATTTTGGCCAATCGGAAAATGTGATCTGTATGCAAACTGTTTCACTACAGATGGGATATTATCCTAATTTTAGATCATCGTGGCAACCAAAGATTTATCCTAAATGCTAAATATAGAATAACCCGGGACTATCAAACATTTGAATATGATAGTACAATATTTAGAAAATTCTGTGTTGTATAGCACTAAATAAAAACCTATTGGAACTAGATTCTCAAATTGGAGAGTCAGAGCGGATCTCTT
Source organism: Lasiommata megera (assembly GCA_928268935.1). Classification (NCBI taxonomy): domain Eukaryota; kingdom Metazoa; phylum Arthropoda; class Insecta; order Lepidoptera; family Nymphalidae; genus Lasiommata; species Lasiommata megera. Next base: position 5,648,148 of record OV743308.1, on the reverse strand, counting down.
CTGAGACAGATTTTTTATTATAAATATCACATCAACAAGGCTCAGCTGTTTCCATTAACATTTGTAAGGCGCACTTTTTTGCTTACTGTTCACATGAAACCATTTTTTTTCAATATTGGATTTCGTTCAACCAGTCGTGGCGTCGCGTCGACAAAAAACGCCGCTTTGCGTGTGACAATACGCGCTGAGGGGGTCATTGTTACATGACATGTGATAATGTGGTATTAAATGTTTTAGTGAGTTTTGAACTGTTCCGAAACTAGCGAGTATTTTGATAAACAAAAAGATGTTTATCGCCCGTCTTTCTGACTACCTGTTCGTATGGACTTGCACCTTCTGTTCAAAGCCGCTTAACTTAAGAAGAAAGTGGAGAGTCGAAATAAGTTTTCTGGGTAACAGTTGGAGACATCTTTTTTATTTTTTATTTTATTTATATTATTTTTATTTATTATTCAGGACTAATATAAATAAAATGACAGTCCTATCTTACCTTACTATAAACTAATATCTGCGACAATTTTTTTTCTTCTACCTCTGTATTTACTAATCGACGGCTTCTTCGAATATTGATAAATTATAACGCACGCACTGAACATTAGAAGTAAAAGTAAACTTGTAGTACCAATATCGCTGTCTCCGACGATAATAGTGTATTATTAAAGTAAATTTTAAAGTTAAATGCTGTTTTGCAATGGAACGTATGGTACGTTTTGGTATGCCATTTGTTAGTTATATGGTGCATTTGTTTCGTTGAAAAAGTTTTTAGAAATCATTTTTTCCCCCGGACTGTCTATTAGCTGTACTATTGCCTATTGGTTACCCTATTGGTTGCCACAGTGTAACCGGGCTGTTGTAAAAATCACTTAGTGTAAACGGACTTCCCGAAAAAAAAACTATATGGTTATCTATATCATTCTATTCGCCAGGAACGCTATAATATATATCATAATCAACATGTGAACGTACGCTTTTTGTCTCAAAGCCTAAATTACCGGTATTTACCTTGTTAGGGATGGTTCTTTTTATCTTGTTTATATCATATAGACAATTAAAATATGATATTTATACATTTACGAAAGTCCTTTGGCAGTGAAGTTTATTTATCGTGGCCAATTGATAAGGCGATCCAATAAGACGGCAATATCAATGCTTCTTCACTTCCCGTGATACTAATGCCAATTTGGCAACCATCCAGACAACCTTGTCTAGACTCGTAATACAGCAGAACAAACGTTTACGTAGGTACAGTTTATGATTACGAAAACTGGTCATCATCGGATCATCGCGTCCAGTGCAGGAAAATCCTTTATGGTACCTTTTCCACTTCCAAAATATGCGGACCGCACGCATAAAAGTAGCGCCTACCGCAGAAACATCCAGAGAAATGAAAACATACGAGAAATCTATGCAGGCATGTTGTGAAATTTACAAAGCGTTTACACAGAAGATTGTTTCCCATATTGTATCAAACATCTACATAGTTTGGTTATAAAATCTGTGTCCGCCATTTGGCCTATTATAAGGCTGGGCTATTCAGTAACTTTTCCAACAAGCTGCCGACTAATAGTACAAAACTGTCAGTTGTACACTCATCTCTATATCACTTCACTTTTGTACATCGTAAAATTTGTATGGACATGACAGTTCGGCACCAGCATGTATCTTTTTGGTCAGTTTCCATAACGTCAATAGGCTGGGCTATTCAGTAACTTTTCCAACAAGCTGCCGAATAATAGTACAAAACTGTCAGTTGTACACTTATCTCTATATCACTTCACTTTTATATATCGTAAAATTTGTATGGACATGACAGTTCGCCACCAGCTTGTATCTTTTTGGTCAGTTTCCATAACGTCAATGCATAATAATCTTTAAATTTTCGTTTCTTTATTAAATATATAAGTGAGACGACATTCTATGTTAAAAATATTTGACACCCCATCAAAGAACAAACCTTGCTCGATTTCTCGCTGTTTCTTCAAAACGGCTTCCCGCTTCTGGCTAGACGCTGTCACATGTGCCAACCAGGGCACTAAGTTAGACCAAAACACTCTTTCGGTGCTGATCAGTTTTAGGTTTGGTTCTTCATTAATGCAGTCACATGACCACTGTGTCAGCGTCGTCCTAGATAGCAGCCTAATTTTTCTGTTTCTGGGAACTCGGAGCCGGGGGAAAGAAAATACAAAAAGGGTTCTCGAGATTACCGTGGATCCCTGAGCTGGAACTTACCTTAGCTAAACAATTAATTTGGCCATTCATGAGGACAATGGTGCCAGATTTAGATTTAGTATATTTTTATTTTGGTACCTCGTCAATTTTTGTTATATTTGAATTGTATCGGTTGTTATGAATCCCTAAACTAAAGGTTTGGCAATTCTGAACTTATTTTTTGGTATAATACGAATAACTGATATCAAGATAATGAGATAAGTGGGCTATCAGGCAGTGATAATATTTTATTTACCGGTTTCGAGTGCGGAGGTATTCACTTATTTCTGTAAATTGATGGCAGCAGTGGGTCAATGCCAAATCAAATAATTTTAACAATCAGTATTTCGCATAAAGGACACACTGATTTATGCGTATTATTAAGTTTAAATAAAAAATATCTATTATGGTACCATTACCTTATCTTAAGATAGAGCGAGATAATCGTCTTTGTTTAAAATCTATCAAAACTTGGTTACCCGTGTCAGTTTTGTTATCGCCACGATTCTAAGAAACTAAAAAATAAATAATAAATACATCATGCTGTATTTATTAATTAAGACACATTTTTAACAAGTTGTTAACCCTTACAGGGTTAAAATGCTAATTATCTGTATACGTACAAAAGAGTATAAAACTTAACAAGAATACTATTATGAATGTATTAAGGAGGTTATCATCATGTCGCGCCGCCATGTTTTGGATACCGCCAAAACGGTGGCAAGTGATTGGTCCACGCAAAATAGCAATAACAAAAAGTTATAAGTTGAGTGATATTTTTTGGGAGAAAGGTTTCAATTTAACGGGCGTTTTTATAGTTTGTAGATGGGGTTTTTACAGTTTGTAGATGGAGTTGTACACTACAGCGCGTATTTTACAACCGTTCTGGACTAAGCATGGTTGTAAACAGATTTTAGGACTTCTTAGATCGTCAGATATACTTGATAGCAAGGGGTAGATATACTTTAAAAAGGGGTCTACTGAATATTTCCGCCTTATGAGATAGGATTTCCGTGCTTACTCATTTAAATTTGGTGTGATAAGGGTCATTAGCTTGATGACCAAAGTAGCGACTGAAAATGCAGTCAATGGTTTATTTTAAGATTTTGACTAGTACAATTTACCTCTTAACTACTAGGTAGGGACTCATAGAGTTATAAGATGCGATTGCTTTCTTGTTACAAAACTTTAGTGGCCCTTTTATTATTGTTGGGATAATATATGAAATGTTCTGAAATAGACTAATGAGATCATTTCCATGACTGTGGCGTGATAATCTCTTAATAATGATACCTGACCCCAATTGAATCACAATTTTTAACTGATGAAAATAAAGCTCTCTCAATTACTCACTCTTTTTTTTAATTTTTTATATGAACTACAAGTTAGCCCTTGACAGCTTTCTCACCTGATGGTAAGTGATGATGCAGTCTAAGATGGTAGCGGGCTTACCTGTTAGGGGTATGGTGAACCCATACTCCTAATTGGTTTCTACGCGACATCGCGCCGGAACGCTAAATCGCTTGGCAACACGTCTTTGTCGCTAGGGTGGTAACTAGCCGCGGCCGAAGCCTCCCACCAGACCAAAACCCAGGACCTTCAACTTTATAATGTGACAGCGCGCGCTGCGTCACGTAGACAGACACCTTACAAATAACTCGCAGCTATTCGTGTTTGTAAAATTCGATTACTGTTGAAAAATCTAGTCGGGAGGGACGTATAAACCAACAGTTGGCTCATAAATCGAAGTGCTACCAACATTTCACCGCAAACGCAACACAAGGGTTGCGTGCATAGTCCAATCAATTAGCAAACCTCCTACTTGCTTCCGGTTCCGAGCGTTTAGGGACTTCCGGAGGGGATTGTTCCGCTAATCACGACAATACGTCAACCGGGCGAAGACAAGCTTACACGGCGAACATGAAATCGCTTACTGCTGAAAAATTAACCCTCGATATCTAGCAAGCAACCTTTGATTCAGAACTTCCTTATTAGTTTCATTTTACGATGCAAGGAAATGACAATGGACCAATTTCATTGTGGTTTTTGCAGTACCTATTGAACAAGTAAACATAGTGAACTGGTAAACAAACTAAAATTTATTTTCATCTGCGACAACAAGACGAATACGTGTGGAGTATTAAATGTTTTTATCATCATCATCATCATAATCAACCCGTTGCCGGCTCTCTACTACGGTCTCCTCTCAATATGAGGTTTGGCCATAGTCCACCACGCTGTCCATTTGCGGATTAGCACACATTGGCTTCACACGCCTTTGAGAACATTATGGAGAACTATCAAGCATGCAAGTTTCCTCGCGATGTTTTCCTTCACCGTTAAAGCGAGTGTAAATGCTTAAAAACGCACATAACTCCGTAAAGTTAGGGCTGCGTGCCCGGTTTCGAACCCCCGACCTTTGATTATGAGGCGGACGTCCAAACCACTAGGCTATCACAAAATTGGAGGTCCTGGGTTCGATTCCCGGGTCGGCTCTGGTGGGAGGCTTCAGCCGTGATTAATTACCACCCTACCAACAAAGATGTGTCGCCAAGCGATTAAGCATTCCGGCACGATGTCCCGTAGAAACCAATAAGGAGTGTGGGTTTACCATACCCCTAACAGGTTAGCCCGTTTCCATCATAGACACTGCATCATCACTTACCACCAGGTGAGATAGCCGTCAAGGGCTAACTTGTAGTATATAAAAAAAGCAAAATCTAAAACAGTAAAGAAAAAAACGAACGTGTTAAGTCAAACCATCGAGTCAAAGGAAGACAAGCCTCGCATTACAGAATTGATTTGTTCGCTCCGTATTTGCAACTTATAGAAGCAGCCATATAAAATGAGGTGCAACATGGTGTAACAAGACAATCTTGTTACACCCACTGCAAATAGTACGTGTTCTTTTTATACGGAGCACGTACCTACATAAATCCAGACTAACATTTGACCGTAAACGCTGGACGCTAGACTTAAAAAAAATAGGATTTTTTTTACACTGAACTGACCGATGGAAGATTTAATTTTATCTGTTCTATACATTTTAATAACGTGTTTTATTTCCAACGCATCTTTATTCCTACATCAGAAATTATATGATTAAATTTCAGCGATTCGGCCGACCTAGGATCTATTATTATGGTTAGGTACCTACTTGTTTGATAGTAGCTAAGCGTTTTATTACTTCGTAGGCTGTTGTGTCTATATCAATAAAAAATAGTCATTTGTAAGCATAGCAATCATTTTAATAGGTAAAATATCTTACATTATCCATATAACCGTATAATATGGGGATCTTCAAAGTGCGGATTAACAAATTGCTCAAGGACCAGCAACAGGGCGGTTTCTCTGGTGCTGTAAATGTTCATGGGCGGCGGTAATCACTTACCATCAGGTGACCCGCCTGATCGTTTGCTCGCTTTGTTATAAAAAAAAAAAACGATCTTCCTGAACGTATCTGTTAATAAAAACTGTTACCAATCGAAAACAAAATGAAGAAAAAACAAAAATTTAAATTCCAAACACAATGTTTCATACATTCGCTTAAAGCTGAATCTCGATGGTGATTTAACTTTAAATCACTGACGATGTGACTTCACAGTCGACGAATGTCTATTACCAAAACAGAGCAAATAATATTCTCACCATTTTTTTCAATGCAACGTTATTTCTCGATATTTTTTTTGACGACCTCTATAGCGCAGCGCGCGCGCTGTCACATTAAAGTTGGAGGTCCTGGGTTCGATTCCCGGCTCGAGTCTGGTCTGGTGGGAGGCTTCGGCCGTGGCTTGTTACAACCCTACCAACAAAGACGTGTCGCAAAGCGATTTAGCGTTCCGGCACGAAGTGTAGAAGCCAATTAGGAGTATGGGTTTACCATACCTTTAACAGGTTAGCCCGCTACCATCTTAGATCGCATCACCACCTACTATCAGGTGAGATTGCCGTCAAGGGCTAACTTGTAGTTACTAAATAAAAAAAAAAAATATCATTAGAAACTACGTGGTATTCTGCTGTTTATGTCGACTAAGTAGCTAATCAGACCTACGAGCTATTATTATGGCAACTCGTTCGATACTATCCAATCATTGATTAAAATATTAACTCGATGTCCATCCCCGAGTACAGCTGCTCCGTGAAAACGTACACCGATTACGCTAGCAAACACAAACCTTTGTCCTTTTCATATTAACTTGATGGCAACTGAATGTACGGAACGGAACAATAGCCGTAACCTTTGCAGGTATGACATGCACAATATACGTACTCCCTGTTGTTATTGAATCGTAATTCATACTGCAGTTGATAGCGGCATTCCAAATCACTAGGCATCTGTAAAGCCTGTAGGAAATTACAAAGCACGTTATATTATATTTCAGGGCTTCGGGTATCGTAGTAAGTTTACCTTTCTATCAGCATAATTACTGATTTATCTGTGAAAGCTTAAAAAAAAGATCCAACTAACAAGTGAGATGTTCACTTAAGTATTTAGTTTCATTCCAATGAGAAAATTATAGCACTGATAAAATACATGTTACTAGCGATAAAGTCAAAATGATTAAAAAATATGCTTAGTAAAAATAATAATATTAGAATATCACTTTGTAAGTTTAATTAAGTATTATGATTGAAGCCTTCCGTGGCGCAGCGTGCGCGGTCGCATTATAAAGTTGGAGGTCCAGGCTTAGATTCCCGGCTCGAATTTGGTCTGGTGGGATGCTTCGGCTGTGGCTGGTTACCACCCTACCGACAAAGACGTGTCGCCAAGCGATTTAGCGTTCCGGTATGATGTACCAACCAATGTAGAAACCAATTAGGAGTGTGGGCTTACCATACCCCCTAACAGGTTAGCCCGCTACCATCCTTGACTGCATCATCACTTACCACCAGGTGAGATAGCCGTCAAGGGCTATCTTGTCGTATATAAAAAAGAATTAAGAGGCTTAAACTTCGTTACATTGAAACATAATATGATAGCTTGCTTAGTTTTACTACGTAAGTGGTAAAATCAGTTATAAAGCTAGCCGTATTGCTAGCAATCAAGCTATGTTCCCCTTTCCTTAATATTTTACCTGACAGTGACCAGCAAAATGTTTTTGGCAGCAATTGTTTTCAGGAACATCCAACTTGATGGTTTGTCTAAAAACACTAATGTTACATATGCGATTAAAAATAATAATCAACTAGTGCGATAGTGTAGCGTGTTTGCGTTTGTAACTTTATCTTATTAGCCGAAAACATTATCGGAATCAATGTGCTACCTAGAGATTATACGCAGATAATAAGTTCCAGTAGCGATTATGATTACGTTATTTTGGCCTTCGTTCAACAATTATTTTTTATCTTCCTTAATAATAAATTTATTTGCCAAATAGTGGGTACATAACAGGTCATACATAAATTAATTAATCCATTACACAATCGACTGTCACCGACAGTGTAAATATTTAAAAAAGTTAAAATTAAATTACAAAATCAACATTAAATTACAAAATTAAAATTACATTACAGAATTAAAATGAATAATAATATAAAAATAGCTTAAAAAAATCTAAATTTCTTTAAACATTGTTCAACAGTTCTTTCAACAGAAAATAATCTCTTTAACTAAATATGAAATAATCATGTAAGGTCTAACCAGGTGGATTCTAAAGAGCGTAAAGAAGGAGAAATTTTCCATATCGCCACGAAGAAACGCTATGAAATTCGGTAAATTTTTATAGATGTATAACATAATGTCATAGTATCTAAAAGTTATACGAACGTAGTACGAGAGTGAACATGGGGTCTTATAAATGTAATGAAGTTATATAAAGAAATAGCATTGGCTTACATTAAGAAAGGTGTAGCGTGTAAACAGGACAATCTATAAAGTCAATTTCGTATTTATAAAGAATCTGTATGGTGAACATTTTTTTATCTCTTCAAAGACAATACCAACTATCAGCTAAAACCACTTTTGCATTTGAAATATTAGTTCTATTCCATAGAATCAGTTCATTATTCCGACATAGCAAAAGCCGATGTCAGTTGGTCTGTAGCTGTGTGGAGCAAGGACAAGAAAACAATCATGCTTTCGCGTTTATATAGTACTGCTTATACCAGCGGCTTCGCTCGCAATGAAGCCACTAAATGAGTATCACAGATCATTACAATAGAAATTAATCAATATGATAACTTTATTTTTACAACTAATTTTTGTATCTTTCATATATATTTTTTTTAAATAAAAAGTATCCTATGTTATTGGAACGAAGTTCCTTACGGCAGGCTTGGAGGAGATAGGGATTTTGCTGCGCGACCGAACTGAGAAAAATGTGATAGTAAAACCGTAAGAAAAAGTCCGTGGAATAAAACCGTTAAATGAGACGTGCGCAGGCACGACAGTCGTATACACAAGCGAGTAGTGTATAATACTTTTCTGTTTCTCCCTCATTAATTATTTCTATTTCTATGTAATTTTATGTTGTCAAACAAAAATAAAGAGACATATTTTATTATTTTAGTTTTACGTAATTTATTATTTCCCAAAAATACTGAATTACCTAAATATTTTCCTGTACTTAAATAAAAACTAATCAGCGAAATTTAAGAGAAAAATCAAGAAAACTTAATTAAAATTGAGCACGATTTTTTTTTACAAATTGTGTCGATTCTACATTAGCCGAAGGAACTTCGTTCCTACCTGGTGTCCCACGACACCATATCTTTTTTTTACGTTTAATACCTCTAAGAATGTGTGTACAAAGTTTCATGACGATTCCTACTACGATCGATCAATATTCACATTTATAATATTTGTAAGGATGTAGTCTTAGTAAGGATTCTTCTTACTTGATGGCTAAAGTATATTTTATCTATCTATATCTATTCTATATAGTGTATATGTGTATATGTCTATTAGTATATGTGTATATGTGTGGTATACAATATATAATTAGGATAAGCAAATTTTTACTGATTTACATTTACATGCGGTGTTTTTCTTTAAGTGGTTGAGCATTTTTGTGCTGTTCCTCAGTGCAATGTACTGAATCTTGTAATGAAATGTTTTGGCTGTTGCCGAACCAAAAAAAAAGTAACTCGACTATTTCGCGGAGGTTGCAGTTAGGTAATTGTTCGCCCGTCGCAAACGCATGCTCGACGCGAGGGGCAAAGGGGGGATCATGGCACAATGGGTGCGAGCGCGCATGACGGGCCACCTGGCCATGGCGTGGCGTACCGGTCCCGCCATATGCCCTTCCCCCGTAATGCACCGTGCTGTACTTAGGGTTGCCATATATATTGTATAGCTACTGTTTTTTGGAGATTGCAGAACGCTTGTTCACATTTTACACTCGTGCTGTTCAAGATCTAGTTTATTCCAGATTTAACATAGAATAGGAGAGGTAGATTGACGATCTCCGTGGCGCAGTAGTAAAGTAGAAGGTCCTAGGTTGGATTCTCGGCTCGAATCTGGTCTGGTGGGAGGCTTCGGCCGTGGCTGGTTACCACCTTACCGACAAAGACGTGTCGCCAAGCGATTTAGCGTTCCGGCACGATGTCTTGTAGAAAACAATTAGGACTATGGGTTTACTCCTAATAGGTTAGCTCGCTACAATCTTAGATCGCATCACTTACCATCAGGTGAGATGCCGTCAAGGGCTAACTTGTGGTGCAAAAAAAAATTATATGACGAGGTTAATAGATGGCACAGCACTTGCAATCTCTAGAGTTTTTGCTAATGCACCGAATCGAAATAATTTTAGCTTCCAATGTTAAGTGGTTAAAGGATAAAAAATAAGTGGCGTCGAGGGTCCGAGAAACCTGCACTATGAGGAGAGATGCAGGGTCTTTTATGGTAGAAGTGGCCAGTTGCCTGCACGTGGTACGTGGGACTGAGAATTATATAGTCATCACTGATATGTTTTATGTGTGTACATAAACAGTGGTATAGGTACTTAAGTTCGTACTTTTCACAAAGCGAACTGTTATAACCTGTTTGCTAAATAGCGGAATAATTCTGAACATTACAAATATATTCTTTCTTCTACCCCTGTTTAACAAGCTTTAAATATTCAGATTCTTTCACGAGGTTATATACTGTCCGATTCAATTGCTCCATTAACAAAACTGGTACTTAAATCTGTACCAATGCAAACGTCTTCTAGATCTTTAATTATTTCTGCTACCCCTATGTAACGAGCTATAGGGTCAACTCATCGTGGGTTAGTCCAAAACATTGTATACCCCAATGTAATGTAACTGTAGGGTCGGACATAGGGACTCTGGTCTACTTAATCTCTGTTATCAGTTGGCTCTTTTCATAAAAATGGCGGTTATTCTATTCAAATGCAAATCGCCACAGACAATAGACGCAAAATCGATATATTTCACAGATAGCTGATCTATATATTAATTTATACAACATTTTAAAACAGGTTTTTATAAAGTGTTTTGCATAATCATTCTTTAATATTTAACTATTTATTAAGTATTTTTTAGTATTATTTAAGTATTTGCTACAGTAAGTCTAAATAAGTAGACCAGAGTCCCTATGGACTCTCGTCTACTTACTCTCTGTTATCAGTTGTTTCTTTTCATAAAAATGGCGGTTATTCTATTCAAATGCAAATCGCCACAGACAATAGACGCAAAATCGATATATTTCACAGATAGCTGATCCATATATTAATTTATACAACATTTTAAAACAGGTTTTTATAAAGTGTTTTGCATAATCATTCTTTAATATTTAACTATTTATTAAGTATTTTTTAGTATTATTTAAGTATTTGCTACAGTAAGTCTAAGTAAGTAGACCAGAGTCCCTATGGACTCTCGTCTACTTACTCTCTGTTATCAGTTGTTTCTTTTCATAAAAATGGCGGTTATTCTATTCAAACGCAAATCGCCACAGACAATAGACGCAAAATCGATATATTACACAGATAGGTGATCTATACATTAAATTAAACAAAATTTTAAAATAGGTTTTTATAAGGTGTTTTGCATAATAATTCTTTAATATTCAACTATTTATTATTTTTTAGTATTATTTAAGTATTTGCTAACTGCATTGTAACAAAGAGATAATTTATTTAAGAATTTTTCGCAGCGATAAGCGATAAAATGTGTTGTGATTGTATATTAGTACTATAGGATTTTAAAAACATTTTATTATGTGATATGTGTAAGCATAGTAAATAATAGCTTAAAGTGAAAAGGTTTACGCTTCTCTATTATTGAATTTCATCTGTATCTTAAACAAATTAAAGGGTTCAAGTTTACGGTTAAACCTTTACAAATTAAAAATCATTGGACGAAGTTATGGAATAAAAATAATTCAATCCCAAATTTGAGTGAGTAAAATAATTTACTATAATAAACAAATATCTACTAAAAAAGATAAGCATAACTGAATAAAGAGATTTTGAATGTATTTGAGAATTAAAGAAGCAAAATGCCTTTTTTGTGTTTTGAATTTTTGAACAAATATTTTTTGCCTTTGTACTTGATTGATATTGGGATTATTGTTAAATAAACGCATTTGTTGAATATCGTGCCACCGAGCAGCCGTGTTTAGTCTGTAGCTGTTTGTCTTGAGAGATTAAGGTTTACGAGGCAGTACCTACTGCGTGTTTATTCTTCATAAATACATCGGACAGAATAAACTCTGTTTAGCGTTCCCGAAGTACGTTAAACATTTGTTCCCACCCTGTTAGGACTACAGTACTCCTGTACTCCTGGTTGCGCACAAAAGGATAAAGATCCTTTCAAAAGAGATCTAAGTGTGTCCGTTATTGTAGGCCGGTTTTTTAGAAAAGGTGTTGCCACGATGTGCAACTGGTCGGTTACCGTTACCATCAAAGTTGTGTAGCATCCGGCTTTGACAAAGCATTTTAGATTTGTACGCTTACCTGAAGGCCGTTTGATTGATTTGCAACTATAACGAGATATTTTTTATTGCCAACCCGCAATTGCGCAGCCGTGGTCTTACGTTCTATGTATTCCCCTCTAATAATAAAGGCAGTCTGTTTTGGTATGTGGGAAAAGACTAAGGTTTATATGCTGTAATATAGTGCATTTGTTCGTAAAGTTATTTGTGTTCCCTAAACATTCATATATTCAAGTATTATACAATGAACAAAGAGAGGTGGTTTGTGATTGTATTCAAGACATATATACATATTTATGTTATGCATAACATTAGAGTTTCTTTCTATCTTAAACACAAATTTTCACGAAATAAACAGGCTGCAAAAGAACAAACCCTTCTTCCAAATGAAAGAAGAGTGACTGCGTGCGAGTAGGTAATATAAGATTTTATACAACTTTTCTTTCTTACAGCTTCATTTTCTTAAGCAACTTATAATGATCACAATGTTCTAATTTTCCTGACATTACTTATATATTGACCAGTTTCAATTTTATTATATATATTATGTCAGGAAAACCTATCCGTACACATATATTTACTATTACATAAAGGTCGAATGCAGCCATCATGCAAATTTTCATGCGAAATACTATTAATTAACTTTGGCGAGGAAGAGTTATGAAACGTCAGATCATTATATTGTCATCAAGCTGTTGACAGTATAATGTGCAATATGGCGTGCACTTGTCGATTTTTCAGACGATGCGGCATCGCTACAGTGACCTCACCGCCCAAGTTTACGTTGCAGAAATATTTGGTTTTTTAAACGATTACTGCATACTCTGTGAAATCGTGGACATTTCACTCTGTGCAACATTTGGACGTCTTGGAATAGCATTGTTCAAGAATAATTTATAATGAAGAACAGTTAACTGCAATCAAAGGCTCCCAATTTACAGTCGATATTAGAGTCTCCTTAAAGTTTTGTACACCCATATGCGCCCATATTTGTCCATTTTCTCAATCCTAGCGGACTAGACTAGGCATTACAAATCAAATCAAAAACAGCTTTAGTCATCAAACCTATTACAGGCATCTTCAAAACCGATGCAATTTTTTTAGCAATCTAAATGTCGTCATGGCGACCACAAACTAGATAGTGACCGTTGCTTCGCTTCCGTTTTAAATTTCGTTTCCGTTTTAGAATTCGAAAAAATGTTGTTTTAACGGAATTTCAGCCCGATCTATCCATTGGATTGAGATTTACGTTAATGGTCCGTCTGTTAGTAGTCATTTCCTTTTATATAAACAGATAATATAGATATTATATAAGATTCATATCTTCAAAGTTTGTTATAGTCTGATTTTAGTTCGTATACTTTTATATAGTTATTTGAGTGTTGCTAACACTATAAAAATATAAAAAATAGGTTATTGTTTGTTATTGAATGTAATATAAACGCATTTTCATAATATTTTTCATGGAAATCTATTCCCTGACATTGATAGAGGCGTAAACCCGTATCTGTCTTCGGCGCTTGCGCATCTGCCCCAGCGTCAAAATAAATAAGCACTAATCCGTGATCGTCTCAGTTTGCTTACGTTTTCTTGAAAACCGGTTATTATAACTGTGTTCGGTGTTCTGGATCTATTTGTTGTACAATGTTATATAAGAAATATAGTTCAACGTAAATACTATACTATATATACTTACTATTTCTGATTCCTTAATCAATGCACAAAATTCATAATTATATTCATAGTTCTCTCATAGAGTTAAGCCCTAAGTGGTGAAACGACGTTCATGGATTTACCCTTTTTCGTAGAAAACCCTTACGGGGGCATATGGGACTTGAATGGGAATGCCCCATTAAACGACCACGCCATGCCTACAGTTGAAAGTTTTTCCCCCATTTAACCAGTTAGCGTTACAGGTGTAACGGGCCAAATGGGTAAGTTACCTAAGATTTTTTAAACGTTTCTATCTATAATTTTCAAGTTTGAAATTTTGATAATACCTACTGATTACAATGAAAAACTGAGTTTTTATTTATAGATTTATTTTATCTAACGTAGAATCATACAATTAATGTAACATAGATACGGGTACCCTTATTAATGTGTCTATATCAACGGAAATTTAAAGGTCTAATTTCTCAATTGGTTGGTGGTGAACAATATGCTGGATATATTTCACCTACAAAAACGTTACATGTAAGTAAAAGAGTTATATGACTATTAAAAACCAACTCTAAAGTAACCTAACCTCAACAAGTTTGGAGTGAAACTTTTTTTTTGTTTTGATCGGAAATTCATGTTATAGGTCCTTTTCACAGTGCCAACGCCATCTATTGTGTAGTAGATGACTCTTTCGATTCCATATAAAAAGTTGAATTTAAATTTACGTGATCGTATGGGTAGAAAATCTCGCACTATATATAGTACATATACTCAGTATAGTATTTCGTGATTCCGTACCATACATCCGAACGCAATGTGACCAATGCACGCTCGAAAGCACTGTAATTCTATGTGACGTCATAGACTTTGACGTCACATTGCTATTAATGTGTCATGTGAAGAAAGAGTGGACTAGGTATAACGACGCTGGACACAAGAATTCCGTGGTGTGGAAAGTAACGAGTGACCGGTGTTGTCAAGTTATGCGTTTTGTATGAAGACAATCAGCTGGCAATATGACATAATTACGACTTATTATAGATTGCTTTATTATTATTCTAAATGTAAGTCAGTTAAAATTTGTTTAAAATTCTGATGATAGAGTTATATGTACATATATACCCACAAGTAATTATTCCCAAAAACACTTGTGTACTCCTTTGTGTTACGTATTTGTTCAGCCGTTTTATATTTTTCGTTCGTTGGTTTTATGTCATTATTATACACACACATATAAATATAGGTATATTCATATATCTATATGTAATATACATGCGTATGTATAAATAATGACATAAAACCAACGAAGATTTTTTGAAAGATTATAAAATAAAATCCTACTCCACACGATGGAGGTACAACAAACATTTCTTTAATTCTATTTTACTCAAACACTATAGAAAAGATTTATTAAACCATCAACGTTGTAAAAATATTTTTTTTTCCTTGCCCTTATCCCACATTATGTGGGGTCGGTACAACACGTCTTCTTCTTCCACTCACTTCTAACATCCGTCACCTCGCTACCCACCTTTTACACGCATATCCTCTTTTACACAGTCCATCCATCTCTTCTCTGGTCTTCCTCCAATTTTTTTTTCATTCCTTTGGTGACGTTTATTAACATAATTTACGGCATTGTGCATATTGATTTAGAGACAAGTCTTCTATAAACTTGCGCCTAGGCTGAATCTTACGGGAATAAAAAGGGACGTGGGCTCACCTCAACCGCCATAAGACAGCTAAAATTATAAATAGACGTTCCGTATTTCTGTAATTCCGTGGTCTCGTAAAATACAATGCGGCACGAAATTTTGTACGAACATCGTGAAACTGGCCATGTAACTATTACAAATCATTAGTACATATACAAATGTTACACATGGGCACAATGTTGATGTTTCTCGTACGATCATTGATATTTTTAAAACATAAATCATTGCATGTTACTAACGTAAAGTTTTAATTCTAAACCCGAATTCAATCAACGTTGAGATTAGCAATGGCGCTTAAGCGTGGCGTGTTCAACATTTTCTGAAGATGTTCCTGCAATGACGCTAATTTACATTCAGGTTTGGCATTGAGGCATTTTGAAGATATGTGCATATAGGATAAATCAATTATAACCGTACATGTTAGCTGGTTGTTGCGGAAATCTCATGGTCTGACACGGGTACTGTCAATTCTACTGGTTTTATTTTTTCGGACAGTCTATTAGTTGTGCTAACCCTATTGGTTACCACAGCGTAACCGGGCTGTTTGGCGAGCTTCGGAGAGAAGTTCTGCCAGAAGAAATTTTGAGCCCTAGGGCTTGAAGAAACTAAGGGATTGTCTGCCTAAGAGCGCTTCCTGTGAGGCCGAACCTCGACTTAGGCGACGTTTGGGATAACGGGGGGCGGCGAAGACGGTGTGTAGCGTATGATTGTGTGGTACGTGATACGAGTATGTTGTCAGTAGTCATCTGATCGTCAGGGTCATGAAGGATATGTTTAGGCCTCCTCTTTCGGAGAGGAGCGCTTAGGTCGGGGAAGAACAAATTGTACGTACGAATAAGCTTTGAATATAACCTAGTTTCAAAAACACTAACAGGAGTGAATTCAACCGTGCTGACGTCGGATATGAAAACATTGTTAAAGTTTTATTACATGGGAGTGTTGATGAGGGCCGAGCGAGGCACTTGTCCAAACAGGCCGGGCGACATGTTCAATTATTAAGCGTAGCTCCGAAATAATCGATTAACACCTGCCAAAGAAATAATAAAGAAGTAAAACACTTTCGTGGTGGAAAGGCTTACCCACTTCTATTAGTAATGTACTCGATATGCAGTCACATTCAAAATCTATATGAACTGTCCCGTTTAGGTTTGTAATTGATAGTTATCTGTTTAGCGTTCTAAACTATGGAATATAACATACAATATGTATGTTCCTACGCAAATCAGTGCGTCACTTTACGCACTAACACGTCATTAGCTTTTTCATTAGCAAACAAACTAGAATCGACTTGCTGTTCTAATTTTTCACGTGATCTAGAATATTGACGAAGCTTGCGGCAAAACTTTTACTTATGATTTTAAAAGTAATGCAATTTCACTTATCTTAGCGCTTATTAAGTATATGCCACAGGATTTTGGCTTTAAACTTAAAATATGAAAAGGTCTTTCAATATTAATATCATAATGTGCTATTTTTGTTATTTAAAATATTTACCAATTTTAAAAGTAATTATTTCACTTATCTTAAGCGCTAGTTAAATATATTTTTACACAGGGTTTTAGTTTTAAACTCAAAACATTAAAATGTCTTGCAATATTTGGTTGGGTAAAACAAG
Organism: Lasiommata megera; assembly: GCA_928268935.1. Taxonomy (NCBI): domain Eukaryota; kingdom Metazoa; phylum Arthropoda; class Insecta; order Lepidoptera; family Nymphalidae; genus Lasiommata; species Lasiommata megera. The sequence goes on along the minus strand of OV743308.1, from coordinate 5,631,068 downwards.
TCTACATATCCAATATCCAACCCGACACGACGTGACGACGTGTCAAAACTCCACGTGACGCCACTCGTATCCCTCGCCAATTTATGAATTACAGTCGCATGGCGTCGGTAAATAGCTTTCCCATATTCAATGGGCGTCATGTTGTCCTGGTACCAATTTCTATTGATCACAAATTCGACTGACAAGTCTAAAAATTAATGCAATTTTTCTCAATGATCCTTTTTAAAAGAGTAGAGAAATTGTTGGGGCTGAAATATTACCCATTAACAGCACTGTGTTAAGTTTTCAACCTGTAAATCAAACTATCACAATAATTTCAATTATATTTCGTAGTTGTAAAATTACACATATCATGGCACAACACCCGTGAATGTGATCCTAAAATCAGTGACGTGGTGTCGAGTGTTGTTTGTGGTGTGTGTTTTTGTGTGTTACCCATCTGCAAAATGCTATGGTATCGCTTCTATTAGGTAGCGTTTGGTAGCCTCTTAAATTGTCACCTACGTTTTCGATTTTGTCAATTAGATTTTAGTAGTTTATATGACCCACAGTTCCTAAAGTTTCTATCTAGTCGAAAAGAGCTTTTTGTAAGCTTTATTAATCTATTTGTAAGCCTGAGATTCCGTTAGCTTCGAACTCCGCGGCACAGACCTACCGCCAAGCGATAGCGCTCCGGTATGATGCCGAGTAGAAACCAATTAGATTAAACCATCCACGGTTTCAGTCGGCAAGGTATTGATGACTCCTGTGGTCCCGAAGATGTTCTTCAGCGACGGTACTCACTTAACAACAGCTATCCGTCTGCTGGTCTGAATCTAAATATATAGGAATACTCATATACACAACAAAACACGCACAATTTAAGGCGTGCAGCGACGTGAAACATCAAACACGTAAATAAAATGAACCGCGAAACTAATGTGCGAAATTGAAACGCTGAACTCATCAGTGATTAATGAAGAGTTCAGTTTGTTGATTTGCGTAGGGGTCGCCCTGCACTGCATCGCGTGTGCTCGCTCGCCCTTCGCTTGTGCATTACTTATGCATGTCTCCCCGCTGTCCTGTCATGCCACTATTTTTATTTCGGCTTCACGATACAATAGTGTAGAGTGTAATGTTACCTACATATAAAACACTTGTTTAATTCCTTGAATACTTTACAATCATCACCATCATCATGATCAACCCATTCTCGGTTCACTACAGAGCACGGGTCCCCTCCTATATGAGAAGGGTGTGGACATAGTCCACCACGCTGGCTGCTGCGGATTGGCAAACTTCAACTTCACGCCTTTAAGAACATTATGGGGAACTCTCAGGCATGCAGGTTTCCTCACGATGTTTTCCTTCAACGTCTTTATCATTCATGTCATTCACTTTACTATAAATAATTATATTTGACATGCCACGAACGCGCAAGACTTCCGGGAGTAATTAATAATCAATTCAATCCAAAATCTTCGGCTACCAGATTTAATTTAGTAGTGCTGCCTCTTCCTACTCTTCCGTATAGATAGAGAAGGAACAAGTACAATATGAACTGTCCCTTCGAAGCCATACAACACTATGGAATAACAGCGTTGCTGAATGCACTGACGAGTCCGCACGCGCCGGCTACTTTGATCGATATTGATTCAAACAAAAATGTACCTACCTCATTTTAACGGTACAACGAACTTCGGATTTTTTCGGTTGTTATGACCGTATTTTTAGTCGGACAGTGAATCATGAGAGCAGAATTAGCTTTGAAAGAAAAACGTGTTTGCCCAACGTAATGAAAGACGATCGATAGCATTGCGCGTACTTATAATTGTGTGAGGCGAAGCCATAATGGTTGGCTTAGTGGTACCACGTGACGGCGTGATAGTATCTGCCTTCACTGTAATCATGACTTATTTTATCGTAGTTAACGGAAACGCGCAATTACAACCATTACAACGCCGTGCAGTCACAGTTAAAATGTGATTTGGGCTGTAAACAATTTAATGGCGGCATAAACTTAATCATGTTTATTGTGATAACAAATGAATAAAAGTTTCAGTTGAACAAATACGTACATAGTGGCTAATAATTTTAACTAAGACGTAATGATATTATTGGGAATATTTTATGCCTTAACCCTCGAATTTGTATATAAAATAAATAATCAACCTGGTAGGAGCTTACGGCCGTGGCTTGTTGCCCCCTTACCGAAAAAGACTAAGCGATATAACTGCCAGGATTTTTAACAGGTTAGCCACCATTCGACATTAAATCTGCTTTTACAAATTTGTCTCAGCGGTTAATTAATGTCTGTTTTTTTTGTTACTATATAACAAAACAAAGAAAAACAGACTTACAATATTGAATGTGTGTATTAATTATTAATAAAATTTTCATCATTCTTACCTTGACCTCTATAATATTAAAAATAAGAAAGTACATTAAGAATTCCAACATTATTTTAAATTACTTCCAGTAAGCGATGATATTTCAAGCTCTCAGATGGTACCTTCCTTGTCTTTGATAAAAGATACACCTATAAAAATCTATATATATAAAAGCGAAATACCACTGACTGACTGACTGATGATCACGATATCTCAGGAACTATAAAACATACGAACTTAAAATTTGGAAGGTAGATTCCTTTTATGAAGTAGAGGTCAGCTAAGAAACGGTTTTGAGAAAATCTACCCCTAAGGGGTAGAAATGGGGGTTGGAAGTTTGTACGAAAGTCCTATATTTTTGAAGTTAGAGACATGAAAATTGGCAGCTAAGTTTTTTATTATAAATAATAAAGATCTGTATAATCAATGTTACGAAAATCTACCCCAAGGGGGGTGAAATAGGGGTGGGGCGTTTTCATGAGGATTTTATGTTTTCGAAGTTAGGGACATGAAAATGGGCATTAAGGTAATCTGTTTTAAATAATAAAAACCTGTATACGCAATATTTCAAAAATCCACCTCTAAGGGGTAGAAATGGGGGTTGGAAGTTTGTATGAAAGTCCTATATTTTTGAAGTTAGAGACATGAAAGTTGGCAACTCAGTTGTTAATTATAAATAATAAAGATCTGTATGATCAATAATGCGAAAATCTACTCCAAGGGGGGTGAAATGGGGGTAGGAAGTTTTCATGAGGATTCTAAGTTTTTGAAGTTAGGGACATGAAAATTGGCATTTAGGTAATTTGTTTTAAATAATAAAAACCTGTATACGCAATATTACAAAAATCCACCCCTAAGGGGTAGAAATGGGGGTTGGAAGTTTGTATGAAAGTCCTTTATTTTTGAAGTTAAAGACATGAAAATTGGCAATTAAGTTTTTAATTATAAATGATAAATATCTGTATGATCAATAATGCGAAAATCTACTCCAAGGGGGGTGAAATGGAGGTAGGAAGTTTTCATGAGGATTCTAAGTTTTTGAAGTTAGGGACATGAAAATTGGCATTTAGGTAATTTGTTTTAAATAATAAAAACCTGTATACGCAATATTACAAAAATCCACCCCTAAGGGGTAGAAATGGGGGTTGGAAGTTTGTATGAAAGTCCTTTATTTTTAAAGTTAAAGACATGAAAATTGGCAATTAAGTTTTTAATTATAAATGATAAATATCTGTATAACCAATGTTACCAAAATCTACTCCAAGGGGTTTGAAATGGGGGTTGGAAGTTTGTATGAAAGTCCTATATTTTTGAAGTTAGAGAGATGAAAGTTGGCAACTAAGTTGTTAATTATAAATAATAAAGATCTGTATCAATCAATGTTACGAAAATATACCCCCAAGAGGGTAAAATGAGGGTTGGAAGTTTTCATCAGGATTCGAGGTTATGGACATGAAAATTGGCATTTAGGTTATTTGGTTTAAATAATAAAAACCTGTATATGCGCAATATTACAAAAATCCATCCCAAAAGGGGTGAGAGGGGTGAGGGGTTGGAAGGTTACATGTAAGTTCTGAGTTTTTGGAATTAGAGAAATGAAAATCGGCAATTAGAGCATTACTTTTCAGTAACTATGACATGTAGGTATAAGCTCTTTTGCAAAATCACACATAAAGAATGAAAAGGAATTTGGAAGTTAGGCCCTGCTTAGGCGTAGACATCCGCTAATAATTTGTGAAAATTCGCCGCAAAGAGGTTAATACCGGGGTTCATGTTGGTTGAAAATCTTATAAAGTTTTGCTTCTTTGAATCCACTGAAATACTTTGTATTAAGAAATCCTTACTGTCCAGACAAAATCATAGTAATATTATAAATGCGAATGTGTGTTTGTTTGTCCTTCAATCACGTCGCAACAAAGCAATGGATCGACGTGATTTTTGAAAGTATAGTTGAGGACCTGGAGAGTGACATAGGAGAGTTCCCGTAGGAATTTTTACAACTTATTCTGACTGAATTTTAAAAACTTATTCCACGCGGACGAAGTCGCGGGCGCCAGCTAGTATTAAATAAACGTAAATCTTCTCCTAAAACGATCAATTGGTAAAACTGCTATATTATGATTTTGAGGGTTTCTTTCTTACCTAGTAACTGTTAACCGGGTGTTAGGTAGACAGAAAAAATGCATAGAAATATTCTTTAGCAGTGCTTTCAATATTATTGACGATCTCCGTGGCGCAGCGCGCTTGCTGTCACATTATAAAGTTTGAGGTCCTGAGTTCGATTACTGGCCCGATTCTGGTCTGGTGGGAGGCTTCGGCTGTGGCTAGTTACCACCCTACCGACAAAGACGTGTCGCAAAGCGATTTAGCGTTCCGGCACGATGTCGCGTAGAAACCAATAGGAGTATGGGGTTACCATTCCCCTAACAAGTTAACTTGCTACCATCTTAGACTGCATCATCACTTACCATCAGGTGAGATTGCCGTCAAGGGCTAACTTGTGGCGGATAAAAAAAAAATATTATTTATGGATGCTTAACGAACAATGATAGCAAAAGTGAACGAAAAAGATACAAACGAGCAGATGCTCGCAATCTCATTAACGTACCAGAAGATAAACTGATATAATCGTAGTACAGTAAAGAAAGGTGGTCCGGCATTTTATAGAGCGAAACAAATAAAAGTTGAACGTATAACCTTAGAAAATGTTTGATCTTTCAGTACACTTTGGTCGTTAAAACGGTGATTTAATTAGCGAGGTACCTGTTACAAATATATTAAAAGCGTACAAAAACATATAAAGCTGCTTCGATATACTAATAACAATTTTGAACGTGTTCCAAGTAAATAATTGGTAGAGCATCACTATAATGCAGACACGGTATTTGTCTCATTAATTTTACTAAGAGCTCCACTATAATAAACAACTTGTACTGGTTTTTGTGTTAAAAAACTGAGAATACTGTTAAACTTTACTGTTTTACAGGTTTTTAAAATTATATTCTACATAAAAGCCACGATGACCCTGTCGGCGTCTCTTTTTAGTAAAGAATAGGTGTAATGGTATAAATATGGACATCTTTTCATAAATCCGTTATGTCAACCCAATTAAACCTTGCAAGCGGTGATAGCCTTTAGTGATAGGGCGTCAGCTTCCTAATCAGAGGTCGGCAGTTCGAATCCGGGGACGCATCTCTAACTTTTCGGAGTAACCTATGTGTATTGTATGTGTATGTATTTTTAAAATCTATTTTATTGATTGAGAATAATAATTTAAATGGCTTAGTCAAGAATAAATAAATGACTTCCATTTTGTTCATCGTTGATTGAGATCTGTTTAAATTATTAACACATTACCCTCTCGTAGTTGGGTAAAAATAGACTTGAAGACAAAATCTGAAAGAAACGAAATAAATAGGCCAAAAGCTATCGTTCTATACGTATTAACCTAGAACACTCGATACAGATTAGTCGTACTACTTTTATCTAGACTAGACTATAGAGTTAAGCTTCGTCATATCATATGAGATTGTAGTCTATCTGAATAAAAATTCCATCACACAGTCTTAAGTTCTTTAGAACTTATAAGAAGCACGTAGCTTTCTTCGTTGTCTTAATTATTATTTATGTACAACAGCTGGCGAGCAGAGGTTGGTTGAGCGAGGCAGTCCGTCCGGCGAACGACGCGGTTATTTATAAAACAAGAGTTGCGTCTCGTTTTGTCTTCGGCTGGCTCTTTATTTTGTCTAAATATACGCAGTTTTGGGAACGTCGCCGCCTCTGCCGCGACATCAGCCCTGGCTGCGCGCCAATAGCACATATTTTCTCGCAAGCATTTCTTTTGTCTGGTTCAATGAAGTATTGCTTCAATACAGTCGATCCTTATTTACCTTTACCTTAGATATTGGTGTGATGGCAAGAGCTATCATTGGTGTATGTGATTTGATGATCAGGACTAGTCATTGAGTCCCTTGATATTGGAATGATAGATACGCTAGAAGATCCTACTAATAGAAGCGTTAGGAACCGCTCAAGAAATAAGGATGTAAAAAAAAGTTTTGAGGTTTAAACTCGATTAAGTAGATGATGTCATGAAACTGTGAGGAAAGTGTAAGCAAGAATATGGATTATTTAAGAAAATTGAGACATAGTCTCCTGTCTCAAACAGAGTGCCATTTTTCTTTAGTTTCGCGAACTTACAAAGTTCGCCAAATGAAGTACTGGCACTGTTTCCGCTGCCACTAAGAACTGGAATTCTATCTGTATTATTATTTATTAGAAAATTTGCATAATAGCAAAAATGAAGTTGTGTATTGCCGTTTCATTTGCGGCCACGCGAAGTCAACCCATATTGGGGAAGAATTATTTGAGATTGTGTCTGTCAAAAACACCGCACGCCACTGACTATGACGTACCGAGGAGCAAAGTCTCAAGGATTGCATATTGGTGTGGAACCCTATAAACTACACGTATCATTATATACAAGGGATTTCCGTATATTCAATGCGACTAATAAGTTATTTATATACCCACACGTAGAAGCTATATGACACCAAGCTTAGGCGAGGGTGACTAAGTGACTGGCTAAGCTGCACGTGTTATCCAAAAATAATTTCTGTCTATCTGAGGAGCCGACGTTTTCAGGACTGTAAGTGTTACTATCAATCCAACGCGTCCAATAAATCGCTAAACGATTTGATGGTCGAATGCGTTTAGGAAAACATCGTGGAGATCAAAAGTAAGGCCACCGGACACGAGAACTGTCATCTACGATACCCAGATTGGGTTTGGACACAAAACTGGGCCACGACTGGCCAACGTCTATTCCTGTACCAGTAAACTTGTACGACATATTGGTGCTACAATGTGTATTAACAAAGCGAGCTTGTTTCTGTACGCCACCGAACAATTTTCCGCGTCTTCACTGCGAGTTTTGGTTTGGCTTCCCTGGCACGTTTTCGCAAATTTGGAATCGTAAACGGCATTTAACGACTACACGGAGATCCGATGTTTCAACACTCAGGCTTATGAAAATAAGATTCGTGAAATAAAATTATATTTTAAAATAACTGGATTATAACAAAATATACCAAGTCAACTACTATTTTCTATAAGAAGAATAATGGTTGGAAGTCATTCTTAAAATTGAAATATCTAACTATATTTAATATAGGTTCTGTCTTCATCGGAACGGGTTTTTTTAAAATAATAGACGCAGAAAAACCAGGAGTCAGTGACCCTTCCTGATGTTAAAAAAAAACACTCAATCCCTAGGCAGTATGTCTTTTCTAGTATGTGTGGTAAGTGTAGAGTGGTAACTAGTCGCGGCCTCCCACCATACCAGGCTCAAGCCGGGAATTAGACTTAGGACCTCCCACTTTATGATACAGCAGCACACATACTTCGACACGGATGTCATTTTTATATTCTTTTATATATCTTTCTTCTGACATGGAGATATATCTTTCTTCTGACATGGAGATATATGTTAACCTCTGTCGAGTATTTCAGGTATCTCTATCTATGTTTTTCAGTGTCTCTGTGCCAGCACCTTGGACCTTAAAATATATAATGTTTTTTTTTACTTCTGCCAATCTTAGAAGTCATGTTTTTCAACATCTTTAAACTATGTATTTGTTGTGAAAAAAAATAATAGTGGTAAAAGCAAAAAACATGTCTGTGGAGGACCAATAGTCCGCTTTACCAGTGCCGGCTGAGTCTAAAATCGTATTTCCGTAGAATCCTTACAAGCGTCGCTCGTTAAGCTTCGGTGTCGGCTTTGTAGTTCGTCGACCCGGACTCCGAACTCCTGAAACCAAGCAAAAACATTAAAACAAAGCATTATTTACTTAAACGGGACGTGTGCGGTCCGTTTTTCAGGAGGGACCATGACTAACCTAAGCTACGTGGAAATCTGCGTCATTATTCTTGGTACATTGGCGTTTCATATATTGTTTACAGTAAGATGGACAAAAGATGACTATCCTTTTCCTAAGGAAAAGTACTTGCATTTTGCGTTATTTATACCAAATACTAAATGCTTTGATGGAGACAAAAATTTGATATCCAGTGATATTACAAACGAATCACGTTTTATATAAATTCAAATAATTTTTATTCAAATAGTCCTTTAAAAGGTAAAATAATATATTGACGCGTCAATAATTTAAATAAGAGTGAATTTATGGTGATAACTACATTCGTAAACTTAAAACTAAAGCTATGAGGGTTTCAAACGCGACCCGGTCTAAGAAAAGGCCCACAACAAACTTAGCCAGGTAAATTTTCTTTTTGTTATCGCCATCTCACATGTCACTTCAAATTATGTTAAGAGCTATCTTATTAGAGCAATATTTCATACCCATGCTTGTTTATCGTTTAAATATCCTTTTTTTTTTTTTTTTTTATATCCACTACAAGTTAGCCCTTGACGGCAATCTCACCTGATGGTAAGTGATGATGCAGTCTAAGATGGTAGCGGGCTAACCTGGAAGGGTATGGTAAACCCATACTCCTATCGATTTCTACGCGACATCGTGCCGGAACGCTAAATCGCTTGGCGACACGTCTTTGTCGGTAGGGTGGTAACTAGTCACGGCTGAAGCCTCCCACCAGACCAGACTCGAGCCGGGAATCGAACCCAGGACCTCCAACTTTTTAATCTGACAGCGCGCACGCTGCGCCACGGAGGTCGTCGAAAATTTACACTATAGTAGGACTTTTCAGTTATAAATTAGTTCTACCGTATGCTGAGAAAATAATTTACAGTGAAACTTATTATTATCTTAACAAACTTAAGTATCTCTTTTGTTGGTTGCTGCATTGATATTTTTAATAAATTACCTGTTCTCGGTGGATTTCATCATAATCAAACCATTATCGGCTCACTCCAGAGCACGGGTCTCCTCTCAATAAGAGAAGGGTTTGGCCATAGTCCACCACGCTGGCCGTGTGCGGACTTGACACGTCTTTGAGAACATTATGGAGAACTTTCAGGCGTGCAGGTTTCCTCACGATGTTTTCCTTGAAAGCAAGTGATATTTTAATTGCTTTTTTCTTAGTGGATTTAGGATCGCGAAATTTAAGAACATATTACCGAAAGGACACACTAGCTTCATCAGTTTTTATTTTTACATTAATACACACGACATTTGTTTTACCGAAGCTAAAACTGTTGTATAGACAATCGATTACTGTGACTAACTAGGTCACACACGGACAAAAGCGCATCGTTTTTAGGCCGTGGCACAATGGTGAAAAGAAAAAAAATAGAATTCGAATCAGATAACGTTTGTGGTGGACAGTGGTTCGACCTCGGCCGTCAAATGGCACGGCATCGATCGGTCTGCGACCCATCACGCGGTCTTGGAACTACAACACGCCACCAGAGGGTTAACCCTTTTCATTTTTAAGGGTGATTCGATTCCCTTATAGCTGTCCACCTAATTTGTTCTGTGAAGTTGGAAGTTAATTTGTTATGGATAGGTTCTCCCTACTTCACAAAGCACAACGTAAACTGTTAAACGTTTTAAGGTTTAAACCTAATTCTTCTGTCTAGCAATAACAGATAATTAAATCTATTGTTGAGACATTTCAGTATAAGAAGGTGTATGTCTATTACATTCTTAATAGCATAGTTTTATTTAATTAGGAGATGATGGAACTGGCGCATCCGTTTCGGACAGAGGTTCTTAAAAATAAAACAGATAAAAAAAGTTATACTTTGCATTTACCTACTTTTCTTCATATCAATAGGTTTAAAATTTTCTCCCATGACCTTCTTATCTTTAATTAAAAGTATAACTCGTAACCGTTTAAAGTTAAATTTAATAGTATGAAAGATATGTATATAACGAAAATAAAAAAAACTATATAAATAATTATTTTAATTAAAACAAACCCCCTTCTTTCTATCGAAGGCTATCCACTATCTATTCATTAAAAATTAAGAACTTATTACATAGTCAAAAATAATGATTTCCCTTTCCCTAGTGCATTGTAGATTCACAGACACTCAGAATATTGGTAAAATTAGGACCATATAATATGATGGATGTCTACTGCTGGACATGGTTTTGTAAGAGTTTCAAATTCTTTGCTACATGTGACCAGTAACTCTCAAGGACTTTTGACGTCCGTCCACCTATAGGGTTTTTATCCTCTGAGCTATTTGCTAAGCTTCTCAACATGGTCAGCTAGTCAGTATATCTGGTTTTTCTACGGAACTTTTGATTGCTTACTATATCACCTAAGTTTACCCCGCTAATCGTGCTATGTATATTAAAAGCTAACGGACACGGAGCTTTTTAATGAGGTTCATCGTTGGTTGATTATGTTTCTAATCCAAAGGTCAACATATAATATTTCCTCTGTTAATGAGAATAGCTATAACAATTGGGTATTGGTAGTTGGTAGGTATGGTACCAAACCGAAGGTCATACATTATCACGGCAGCCCAACCGCGACTCCATCCGGGGCCACTCCGGACGTATTCGTGTGTAATTGTGGGGGAAATTTCACCATAACCGCCAAGCCGGACATGGGTCACGCTTCTATGCTCATTAGCCATTAATCTATCGTTTGTAATCAAATTCCATATGCCATTCCAGGTGCCTATTTGTATTGTCGCTGTGTTTAAATTGTGCACATCCTAAAGTAAGTAATGAAAATTGCGATTTCAACGTGTTCATTTTTCTATTATAATTGACCACCAGTTAAAACGTAATGAGAATCTGACAATAATATTAGAAGCAATATTATTGTTATATACGTGTATTTCTCATTAGTGAGAAACCATGACGATTTGGTGTGTCTCTAACGCTAAAAATTTGTCGTGTTGAGAAGAACAGAACTTTCTGTAACTTCAAAAGCTAAAGCAATCAGCAGTCATGTTCAATCTGCATGCGTAAAAGCTTTGCCTCCTTAAAAATAATTTTATAATCTTATCAGGGAAAGGTTTTCAGTTATCTGTTTCGTGTTTGCCTTTCTGGGTGACTTAATTTGACATTGACGGTTGTAGACTCTTCTAAATATGGAGATGATATTGCACCAATCACTGCCTGAAAGTTAGGTTCCTCCTGCAAACTCTATCAGATACATGAAGTGAGCAGAGCACTATTTGAGTCTTACGTATTTTTTTATATATATTTTTAAATGAAGTTCCGAAGTTTTCACAGCAGATTGGTTCGCAAACCTTTTAAGTACGGCCAAGGTCAAACTGTGTATGAACCGCGAATTACGCGCCGCTTTCGGTTTGAGGACTATTTGTGATAGGAGTATGTCTCAACTTGTGGTTGGACGCGTAAGTTTGGCATTGCCTTATTAGGTATATGAAGTCAGTTGAGTGTGCACACTTCGCTCTCTCCGCAAGTGAAGTGTATTGAAGATGTTCTGTCAGGCATTCGCGATATGCGATTTGATGCCAACGACTTATAAACCATTTATAGCGAGCGTGTCGTCTTCTTGTCAAGAGTCGTGTCCCTGGCTGCCTGAGCCCAGGCGGCGGCTAGCGACCGAAATAGACGTGCCTCGGGCGGCTTAACAATGCAATAAAAAGAAATTAACATTTCTGACGTTGCCTGCGCTAAGTTGACTCTTGTGTCATTTGGAAGTGGTCCAATCCCGATGTGATATATTTTAGTTTCGAATCCTCTCTAGCCACTTCCGTTAAATGGGAATCGAAATAGCATCTTTTGAGAGCGCGCGCGATGACAGATTATATTTTTTCTCTTCGAGATCGTTTTCAATATTTCCCTGTCGCTTATTTTTATTCACCGACGTAAAGGAGATGTGTTTTAATTTAGAAAGCTGTATCTGACTGTTTTGGTCCCGAACGTCACTAAAAAACGGGCCGAATATAAAATATTTTGGTTGTTAACATTGCTTAGACGTGACGTTTCTGTGCATGGTATTACTTTACTCGATTTTTTACCGGCTTGAAACCATCAGGAGTACAATTGTAAATGTATGTTACCATTTAGTTACATGAAAATCTTTGGGTGTTCTATTAAATCTATTTCACACATTATTTTCCTCGTAGAAAATTCTGTGATAATCTGTGATAAGTTCTATCACCTTTTGATATTGTTTTAACATCTCACAATTTCCGTAAAATGTCTTTCTACGAACTTTTTGCCTTATTTAATGGATGGGTTCACGGATGGATGCGCTAAGAAAGGATTATTTAAACTCATATAAAGTTATATATCTTCACGGCGCCGCATTGCGCTTAGCTTCAACCATCTAAACTGTTGGTCGAGTTTGTCATTTCAGTATATTATCGTCTGATTGGCAATTCGACTACGGATTTGGAGTTCCTGGGATCGATTCGCGAACTGGGCCAAATCTCACAATATCAGTACCAGTATGAAGTTTATGGCCAGCGTTGCCATAAACTACATATTGGTTGCGTTGGCCAGCCAAACCCTTTCATATTGGGAGGAGACCCGTGCTCTGTAGTGAGCCGGCAATGGGTTGATCATGATGATGATGAAGTTTAGAAATTGGCGTTGACTGGCGTGTATTCCGAAGAGCACGGTCGGAACTATATTGCTCATCCCTCTGCCATGTTATAAGAAGAAGCACTCCTAGGAGTACAGCATTAACAAGATGGATGAATGAATGAGCGAATAAAATAATGAATTCACATGAAAAAAGAAAGTAAACACTATCCCAAATGATGATGAGTGTTTGTTTGTAGGATGCGCAGTTATTTTATTTTCTTTGTTGCAGGGTTCGGTTTGGCCGCGGCAGCAGCGGCAGGGGTCCGCGCTGGTTACCCAACAGTGCTGCCAGCTCATTATGGGTAAGTTTGACCATTTGCCGCCCCTAACGCATTTGTACCGCATAAATGTTATATTGTTCAACACTTCGATATTTGCCAGCACAAGCGGTGCCGCATGCCGCTTCAACACACATCTCACGAGACAAAAATCAGACCTGAACACGACTGTCACAGGATGTAAAGATAGGTGCTAGTTACCGAATATTCTTAAGCTGAAGTAGCACTAATGCAAATGATTCTGTACCTGCTCTCTGTTAGTTCTCCGAAATGGGTAAAACGAAGTTTGGGCACATATGCAACACGCTATCAAACCCTTCATGACGTCACGTGTGCTATGTCAAATAAATCTTAGATTTTTGTATACCTAGAGTCATTTAGTCCAGCGACAGTTGTTACTGATGTGCTGATTCTGGTCATACAAAACACTAAGATTTGAGTTGATTAAACATACGGTGTTATTTGGCGATAGCGTGTTTCCGATGTATCTCTGGTTTCATAGGCGATAGAAGCTCTGGAATACAGGGTAATTGCAAAACACTACCCCTGTACAACGCTTACGTATTAAGTCAAATTAAATCTAATTATTTCCTATGCCTCGAAACATATTACCAATACCCAACAATACATCGCATCGGGTGTTTTATTGTATGATTCTGATGTTATGAAACACTGAGATTTGATTTGACTCACAACGCGTGGCGTTGTGGGACGGGGTATCGTTTCTAGTGTATTTGAGGCGTAATAGGTGAAGGTGCAGAGCGCCTAATGCCAAATTCTCTACTTATTTCATCGCGTGCAAGTTAATATCAATTTGTGTAGAATCGAACACACTAGATGGCGCTTTTTCGATTCCATACAAAAAGAAGTTAACATTCACGCGATCGTATTAGTAGACAATCTCGCATTCGGCACTCACGGTAAGTGAGGATGGTAGCGTTGCAATGCGAGTATTCTAGCTGAGCTGACTTTTGTCTCGGTAGATGAGGCGAGCGGCGTCTACGGACGACCAGCGACGCGGCGGCCGGCGGACCTCGCCTAGACTATATATTCAAACATTTTCACATAGGTATCTATGTCAAGCGTGAGCGTGAGAGTGGATTTTTTCGTTTTGGGTGTGAATTAGTCGATTGGGTTTTAAATGTTTACGTTTTTGGAGCTATACGTTGCCTGGGCGGCGCCGGCGACGCCGTCTGCCCCCGAGGCGGCCGGCCCTGCTCAGCGCCGTCACAAATCGCATCGTCTCGACACTCAGTGTTTTCTTTAATTTTTTTTCTTTTTATGTTTTATGACGTGTTCGTGTAAGATTTTCTTTTTGATTTGTATTGAGTTTTGTTGGTGGTGGATTTCGTTTAATACACTTACTAAGAAACAGAATAACCGAATCTCCCTTTTGCAGCCCCTAACGCGCGACCCCCTAACCTATCAACTATATATTATATTGTAAAGATCACAGATTAATTTACTAAAACAATGTTTTACCAGTGAACATTTTTCTGAAAGTAACGTACGTACGTAATCACGTTAAATGACAAATCGTGTTTTCATCACTCGCTACAAAGTGATTGTAGTTTTTTGTGTCCAATAAAATAAATTATGGGTCACGAGTTATAGGCTGCATTCACGTTTCGTCGATCGTTACAGTCTTTCACAAGTTTCAAACAAAGCTATATACAATCCGCGCGATTTACGACAGTTTAATTCCGACAAATTACAGCGGGCTGATGTACGTTCGCCGAAACGTGAATGGCTACCAAGAAGGGATATTCTGTTAGCATTATATTCATCGGTGGCCCAGTACTGTATAGTTAAGAGATAGCGCATTATAGAAGAGCAATGTGCTCTCTCCTTCCACCGCCGCCGTGTCGTAATGCCCCCAGTAGGAATTATCCATCACACATTCTATTTGACAAATTACGCGGTACAAAAACATACCGCTGTCGCGAGCAAACCACCATTAAATATCATTAATAGTTAACTTCAACCCTAATGTAAGTACAATTAAGTGAAAGCTTCTGTCGATTAATAGTGTTTGTTTTCGAATACCAATTTAGTTGATACAATGGTACCTAGACAAAGATCTCGGCTTCGATGCCCTCCGTATGATATATCGACGTGGCCCATTAATAACCTTAGGTGTGTAGGTGTGCATGTAAGTAATTATTTTAATATTAAAATTTAAAAAGTAGGTTTTTCTAACAGACGAAATACCTAGATAGAGGTAAATAAAACTTAGTGTCTGATTGTCTTTGTACCTGTAGATGTGACAGCTTGTGTGTCGTTACGCCAGTTTTATAATATTTATCTAATTATCGCTCTTTTCGCGTGTTTTCTGTAATATAAGTGTTTTTTTTTTTAAACATATCTTAGAGTTTTGTTTAACTTGCTGTCGGGGCGAGATAATCGTCTCTTCGTGTGTTAAATGGATAATAGTATCGTCGAATTTTGGAGTGAGCGTAGGTATGGTAATCGCGAATGAGCTTCGAACACCACAGGTGGGCGGTTAGGGCGGGCGGGGCCTTTCGCCGGGCGTGCACCGCGCTTGCGCCCTAGTCCTCACTCCTCGTACCAAGCTAATCAAGTCCGCTGTGAACTCCGATCGTCCATCAATCCGTCTCTATTGACGCGTATGAGGTTGGAAGAAGACAAACGTTCGATGGTGACTTAGTAGCGCGGTCCCGGCCGAGTGCCCCTCGTGAACGCTGATGCAGCGCACTCCAAGCGCTCTCGAGCAGACTTGACCGCCCGCCGTCATCGGGGTCGCGGGGAATATAAAGCGCATTCGGCATTTTTAACTTTTCCTCCCTTTTGTAATACGTGATTTATTTGACGTTATTTGACGACATCCGTGGCGCAGCGCGCACTGTCGCATTATAAAGTTGGAGATCCTGGATTCGATTCTCGGCTCGAGTCTGGTCTGGTGGGAGGCTTCGGCCAAGCGATTTAGAGTTTCGGCACGATGTCGCGTAGAAACCAATTAGGAGTGTGGTGTGTGTTTACCATACCCCTAACAGCTTAGCCCGCTACCATCTTACACTGCATCATCACTTACCATCAGGTGAGATTGCCGTCAAGGGCTAACTTGTAGTGGATAAAAAAATGTTTCTTATTAAAGATCGACCGCGTTCTTTCCACATTGCGAAGGCTTGGAGGTTTTTTTAACGCATTTATAGAAGCCCCGTACGTTAATTATCCCGTCTTCGAGAGGTATGAAGACATGTGTAACTGGGACGGGATACGGTTATTTTCGTCGCGACTCCGATACCGATAGCGTGGACTTTTAGCGGATTTTTTTCAACTTCAGCCAATGACGCACGGCGGCGGCTCACACGGTGCGCAACAACTGCGTGCCGCACTATCACTTATATAATACATAACCGTTGATCGATGTCTACTAACTTAACCAGACTAGCTCGTACCTGACAAGGCTGCAAATGGGGCTAGGTTACTTATTGCGTGTGATGTCAGAAGTGTTCCATTTTGCAAAGATAACATTTCACGGTAGCTGTGATTCTCATCCGAGCCTCGAGGCACTTTTCACAGACACGGTTTCCTACACTGGTTATTCATTTACGCGTGATTATACAAGCATAAGGATAACGCGAATGCCGCGATCACGACGAAGCCGTATCGACACGGATACGGTTAATCACAATGTGCACCAGTGATTGTGATTAAAGTTAATCAAAAGTCTTTCAAAAGCAATTTATATTCAACTAAGTTACAAACGCTCACTTTCATTTCCGTTTTAGTTAACGCGTTCGCTTAACATCGATGAACTCCACACACTAAAAAATAGTTGTGCGACAAAATATTAAACAATAGGTTTTAACTTCTTCTTCGTCTGGTGGTCCCACGTAGCAGGAACATACACGGCACAGTCACAGCACGACTCTACCTAGCCTAGCCTAAAACGGCCGTGTAAACGAGCGCCGCCATCGCCAGTATAAACGGAAACCGTGCGCATGTGAAAAGGAAGTTCCTTTACGCTTATTATAAGATTTGCACACTTCCAAACGTAGAATCTTTAACACTTTACTCAGACGTTCGTCCTGACTTTATAAACGTACGTCAGAGTAAAATCGAACCATCAGTTGTTATATTATCAATCTCGCTTTAATTAATCAACGCATCTACAAGTTGGTGGAACTATGTTAATCAATCTTAATAATCACAGAATTTGCGATTATAAAACATGATGTCTCAACTACGCAAATGCCGTGCAAATCTTATACTAAGGTTGCTGAGGGGTTGTCGCGGGGTCAGGCTTCGGTGGATCGAGTTCCGCTCTCGAGCGTCTGACGCCTGTGTCACTTGTCTGATATATAAGCTAAATGGTCGGTATTGATCGGCAGGTTGTCCCCTGGCTACGTGTACGGGACCCCTAGTTACATGGGGACCGTCGGGGGGGTCGGGGCGAGCGTGGGGACCGGCGCAGGGGGCCTAGTGCAGCTGCAGCAGCACGCGGCTGCGGTGGCTGCTGCTAACCATCTGTATGAATACCAGGCCGCTGCCGCTCAGGGCGCTGCGGCTTACCAGCAGCAGTACGCTGCAGCTGGATTCGATCCTTACGCCACAGCTGCAGGTTTGTATACAGTTTTCCATAGCTTTGAATAATTCACTGACGTACCAGCTTTTTCATCTGAAGTCCTAAAGCACCTAGATATGTCTATATTGCTCGCAAGTAGATTTCGATACATTCAAATATATGATTTTGACTAGTAGGGAATAGATTCCCTGCTTATTAATTTTTATTTAAGCCTTTCCTTATCGCATGAATAAATAAACAATTCACTGACGTACCAGCTTTTTCATCTGATGTCCTAAAGCACCTAGATATGTAGGTATATCGTAAGTGGATTTCGATACATTCAAATATATGATTTTGACTAGTAGAGAATAGATTACCTGCGTATTTATTTTTATTTAAGCCTTAGCGCATGAACTAATAAACATTTTTCTTTCTTGCTGCTTAAGATTAATTCTCTTATAATCTAAATCAAACAATTCGTGTGATCTATTTATTGATAACGCTGGTATTAAATGGTAAAAGGTACTATCTATTTCTAAACTCGAAACTTACCACCATCTTTCACATAACAATTTTATTTTAAAACGTTTTGTTTCAAGGTTAAAGTAACATTGCTTAATCTTACAAAAGTCATTTGATTCGTACCTAAACAAAAATAGATTAACGAGATTACGATTTTCAAATCAGCAGACATATGAATTAACTTTTTTTAATTTTTTAAACTTTATTACTACCTTGGCTTTTGAGGTGCTTAAAAGCTATTTTAATGTATTCGTCTTAAAACTGCTTCACAAAAGAATATTGTTATTTAAGCTTCTAAAACCACTGAAGGTACCTATGTCATGGTATTAGATATCTATCTTCTTCAAGTGCCTCTCCATTACTGGAGGTCAGCAGTCAGTTTTTTGAAACGTGCCTTGTCCATGGCTAAACGGAACAGATGTTTGACCGACTTGATGCCAGTCCACTCCCGTATGTTTCTGAGCCACGACTTCTTTCGCCTTGCAACACCTCTTTTTCCAGCAATCTTCCCCATCATAATAGTTTGCAGCAGTTTAAATATCTATAAAATACTCTTAAGTATTTAACTAAATTATTAGATACGATTACTAATATGTATCTAGTTTCCTGTATCAGGTTATTTTTAAACGATACTGTACCTAAAGACTTTATGATAAAGTTATTTTTCGCGATACACAAACTACCTAGTGGCAACTTTTTTGTATCTTAGTACCTAGATAATATATTATAATGCATTCATGGCTTCGTCCCATTTATAACCGCTGATAAGCGTAATCTCTAGTTAATGAGTGCAATATCGTAAATAATATTTTTTTGATACATAGGCTTACTTACCCACTTACCTACTTTTGTTTCCACGTCGACAAACTTACAACGTTACGTTGATAACAACTAGAAAAATACAGTTTAAAAATCGTACTCGCAATTTAAAAATGATAAATAAACTATGGACTTCTCTGAAAGAATAGGATTTTGGCTACAAGTCACTTAAATAACATTTCTTTAGACAAGAATAGGTAAAAGATACTGTTGTACATTAAACTCTAAATTATTAGTTTTTTATTGGAAAATCGATAGATTTTTAAATAAGTTGCCCTAAACTAAAATATATCTAAAAATACGGCTATCTTCTTTTTACACGTCAAACATTGTGACAAGAGTACTACTATTAAACCAACCAATTCGAAATTAGTTTGTAGAGTTTTTTCTGCAACAAAATCGTCACCAATACTGAAACCAAAATAAATTGACAGTTCTAAAAGTAGTCCTTATCGCGAAAACATAAAAATGTTGATTTCTATAACATGAGTTTGTGTCTCAACAGCAGCCGCCGCAGCAGCCAGCGGAGCCGGCTACGTGTCCCAATACTACGCACTACCAGGCGGTGGAGTACAGGGACCTCTCCTACCACCTCTATCATACCCACCACAACTTCAAGAGGCGCGCATGCAGTAACAAACAATTCTACGAATGTGGCTACACGGAAAAATTTAAAGCGTCTCCAAAGATGGCAGAACTTACATATTGAAATCATTCTTACGATCTGTAAACTGGAATTACAAACAAAAATACGCAATATAACGCAAAACATTATCAAACACACGTAGCCACAACTTATAAGACACGGTGATTATTATTTTAAGGTCCAAATCCGACATCAATGACGTGACAGAAAGCCGGTTAGGGGTTTTTTAATTTTACTAGAATGGCTATAAAAGCATAATCCAGTACCAATATGGGTAATTCTTTTATACTCAAATCTCTTGATTGGTATTACTAGTGACAGGGCTAAAAATCAAGCTGTTCTGAATTCTGATCGATGTATAACTTAGCATTATTTACATTCAAATCTGCCAGTTTAGTTTAATGTAAAGATTTGTGTATTATGAAGCACTATTAAATTAGTACTAACAACAAGATCACGTTTAGAATCGCGTCTGTCCAATTTCGCAAGAAAAATCACAAAGCGAATTTATATAATATTTATATATTCTATGGCTCTTTCTCTTTCATTTAAGTTAATCGGTAATATTTAAATTTATTGACTATCTGAAAAAAAGTGAAAGTGGTTAAGCGATTAACCAGTATGTATTTACGCTAAGAGAACATTTTTAAGAACCCTTCATCGAACAATAGTTTGATTTGAACTTAAAACGTGATGAAGAAGAATTATAACTTTTTTGATATTGTGAAGAATATTCTCGTCTATGAAGAGAATGCGAATGGTTTTGTTACCACATTAGACCAAATAAAATCTATCGTTACAATCTGTTTCTACCAAATATGATAATAAATGACCAAAGCTCTAAGCTTTTACGTTAGGATTAAGACACGATGAGGGTACATAAACATGTGCGGATCGGTGGAGGTATTAGGCAATTTAATTACAATTCATAAGGTATTATAGAAAAAATAAAAGGAGACTAAATCATACCTATCTAATATTCGGACCATTTTTCTTTTTCATGAATTAACATAATAATTGAGGCCATTGGAGTTACGGTTTTGTATCTAATAATATTTAAAATTTCTTTAATTAACTGGCTGTAAACGGCAGATGGCAGTTGTGGTTCCATACTGTCTCAAAATTAATTTGCAATTTGTTCTAAGATTTTTTGCCTTTCACCTTTTCCTATCAAAAAATATTCTTAACTTAGATAACGACATTACACATTACCTCTGATATTGTAAACTATAGTTAAACTATAGTTAGGCGACCTTCTGTCTTAACTATCCTATTGAAAAGAGGAATAAATATTATAAAAGTGATTTCCATAAATGTGTCTTAGCAAGTAGGTTATAGTTGATTGCTTGAGCTCATCATCCAGCTATGTAACAGAAACTTCAGACCCTCATTAGAAACCTTGGTTAAATATATAACTGGAAATCTGAAAGGTTGTATTTACCACCGCACTTAGATTATGTCGTACTTCCTCTTAAGACATACTTTACGCCCGGTTAGGCAGTAGAGTGGAGCGTGGAGCCATGTTTTATAAAAGCTAATAATCTTTTTTACAAAACAAAAATAATCTTACATTTTACATGAATTTCAGTCAGTTTTATAATTGTTTTACATTAACAAATCGTTTCATCATTGAAAATCAATAGTTATTTAATTACTAATTTTGTTTACCATTTAAATTTTGTCCTTTATTTCGGCATCTAAGTTTTGTTATCATTTTGTATATCTCTGAATAAATAAAACTCTACTTCTGTACTATATCTAAACACTAAACAACATACTTATCGTACTTATCACAGGCGTAGTAGTTGCAATAATAACAATGCGTTAACGGTTAATACATTTTTATCGAATGTATTTTTTTTACCATTTTACATTATCGACACAATAAACGTAAACGGAACGTATCCATTCATGTCACTACCGTACGCTACAACAAAATTATTTTGCAAAAAACGATTCGGTATTTCGAGTCGACGTGCAGTAAATCCGTTACTCATTAACGAATATACACGGTCATTGCGGGAAGCCTGATGTGTGCGGACCTTTATACGTAGCTATGTTTAATTATAATCTTGCCTCATTATTTCCACTTCCTAATATTATCTACACCAATTTTTTTACCAAAAGAATATTAGAACTACAGCTAGGTTCATGTAATACATATAAAAATAATATTAATATTTAATTTTTAGATTAATACATTTTTGAAACGTAGAGCTGTCAAATGACAATAATTAAAAAAATTGTTGCTCAGGGTTTTCCTCGTGAGTGGAAAAGCTAAGACAGCTGCTAACTTAACTTTTCTAAAAATTATACAACTAACAATATATTCTTTTTTCCTATAAAATGGTAAGTAGGTAGGTACTTAATAAAAAGCTTTTCAAACTTCCAGACGTAAATCTTCCTTTTGTTTTTATTATTTTTTCTTTTTTGTTATTACGAGTTTTTTTTTGTTGTTTTTGCTTTGCTGTAACCTCATTTAGTAGTTCTTAGCATAAGCTTTTCTATGGTTGGGGCAATATTGCACTCTAATCAGACTAATGATATTTAAAAAGAAATAAATCAATGAAAAACTAAATAAATTTAGTTACGCAAAACAAAAAAAAAATCTGAAACATAAATGGTAGGTATAAGGCATCATTCACATACGAATGCTATCTCTGTCCAATATCGAAATTAAATTTTAGAATGCTCCTTATTTCAATGTCGTATTCGTCGTAAAAAAAAATGTAAAACCCTATATATCTGAATATTTCAAAAGCAATAAGAAAATCACATTTTTTTGTGTATCGTTTATAATTTACGTCGAAAACTAAAACGCCAACTGTCTACTGTAAAAGTTGGCATAAAATTAATTGTATTCAAAAGCTTACATTACCTACACTTTGAACCAATTTTTCTTAATAGTAGTGATCTGCATTCGAAAACAAAATCCAGCGTAAATACACATTATATAATAATATTTTAGGCAAAAATAAAAATAGTTAAAGTTACTATGTTATAATTTAAAATAATTTAGCTTTAGGTCTGTATTCTCGTGTCCATATTGCTCAATAAGTCCTAAGATGGACTCGATTTAGCTTAAGGTTAGAGGAGAGCAATAAAGGGCTTATGTATTAATTTAGCTAAGTAAATATATTTGAATATAAAATCGGCTAAACTTACGATAACCAACGTTGTTCTTTCGTAATCATTCTCGATAACGCTCTGAAGTTGTACCTTTGTAATGCGAAAATCAGTATTTGCGGTCGACAAAACACCAATGACCGACCCCCAACGCAATTTCTAACTTTGTTCTTTCATGGGTAACTATTTTTACTTATATAAAAATGATTATTTATTTTAATGAAAGTCCGATTAGAATCTAAATTATATGTTATCGAAAATAGCCAGATTGAAGTTCCACAGTTTAATAAAGAGACGTTAGTAAAGCGTCCAGTATTAATCTGACAATTACTTGGAATTGATCTAAAATTTTGGTCGCATACAAGTCGCTAGCTTAGCAGCTTAATCGAGCTAAATCACGGCTATACCTGATATAGCCGCTACTACATTCAGTTATACACACAATCACAGATATCCTAAGTTTTAAGTAAATGTATTAAAACATATTGATGTAAAACACATACTACTTATACATATTATAATATACGCCCTCGTAAAATTACTTTGTTCTCCAAAGCGGTATAGGGTACTTACTATTACTAGGTAGAATAAAAGAATTACTAGTCCATGTAATGTTAATGAATAATGACTTCCGCTGGCCGTCCTATCACTATTATTTTCTAAAATAAAACATAGGAATAGCTGCATTCAATCTTTATGTACTTATAAATAATTGGAAGTTAGTTTTCCTTTTGTAGACTGAGCATTATAGCCGACCAAATCTCGATTGAATGTTTGTGAGAACCGCTTTCATACATTCTGACCACATTACGTTTAACGTCAAATATACATATATGGGTAACGTGAACGACTAACTCTACGTGAGGATAACCATCATAGTTAGCCATTGAGATTCACAATGTATAAGCTGAAGTGAGATGATAAAGGTTAATATTTCTAAAAGTCTACATAGAGAAACATTATATCTTGTATAAAAATAAAGATTCGGCCGGCGTTGTAGTACAAGCTAAGGGCAGTAGATATATTATAAGAAAAATAGCGTATAAGATTAATTTTAATTATTATAATATGCTGTTATTCGTAATTTATTTTGTTGATATTTGTAAATCTACATGTTGATAACTATTTATTATGTGGAAGAGTAATAAAAATTGTTGAATATTTATCGAGCGGATCGAATCTCTTATCAAGGCAGTCTCTCAGCTAAAACCACGGTTCGGTCCAATATATTGAAATATACACACCGTAATTTTAAGTAGAATATTATATAAGATATGTACCAAAAAAAAAAACATGAACCATGTAAGCCATATGCGTGGCCATCTTGCCTTAACATAGACACACTATTGTTTAAAGAATATACGTATGTATACATAATATATTAAAAAAAGAGTCGTATACAGTATAAACATGTCCTTGGACAGGTTTATACAATGCAAAAAAGCTACTTTTATCAATGGTAGTTCAATATGGCGATTTAAAAATATATATTGAACCCAAAGATATACATTTAAGTATACTTTCATACTAGTATAAGGGAGCATCTCAAAAAGTCAAGTATTTTACAATGCTATCGTTTAGGTAAACGAGCGAATTTGCATGCATATGCTAGTACCAAATGAGTAAATATATATTTTAATATATTGTGACACATATCATAACATCAGTTGTATGAAAATTAAGATATCATTATACAGTCCATGATAGTGCATTTCATTCACAGTAATATATAAGCACAATTATTTATTTATGTATTACTTATATAAATATGTGAATTCATAATAAATACCTAATAATTGTTATGAATAATTTAAAATTATACTATACTGTACTTAAACTTAGGTTAAACTAAAATGGAAAATAATTTTATAAGGTATAAATTGGTGCGTTTTATTTTTTTTCCCCCTTTCTTATTTGACTTTCAGGAACCCTGATTTAAAAAGTTGATAAACTTTTTTTAAATTAGCGAAAATCCGTTATATTCGTATGGAGTTGTAAAATTATATGTCACGTAAGTTATGAAAACTAAACACCAAATTATAACGTAGTGTTTACATACTCTTTGATCGCCTACGGCCCAAGGCCACATTAGAGGCTTACCTAATTGAGACACTCATGTGATGGAAAAGAGTTTGTGGGCAAAGATGCTAGAATCTGACTGCTCTCATAATATTGCTTAATATTCAAGCTTATTTTAAAATGAGGTATTATGCCAATGAGTATTACACTAAGATAATAAAATACGTTTAGTAAAATGTACTTCTACAGCTTTCATAAAGGTGCCATGTTACAACCATAACATATCGTAAAGGATGGTGGAACCCTTGACGTTATGTAATGGTGGTGGTGGGAGAAAAATGATTAAGGTCCTACATAATATTAATATAAAAAACAAATCACACACTCCTTTACACCTTTGCATGTGTATGTGTAAAATGTGATTTCAAGTCCCTAATTATATTTAGGGTTCAAAGTTTTTAAAGAAAGGTTCTTTTATTAAGACTGAAATATTTTCGTTACTTGAACCCCTTTCCAAATAACCTTGTTTACACAGTAACTGGTAAGCCTAAAGCTCGCACGGAAAAGTCGTTTGTAAATCATAAATCTCACACCAGAGTAGAATGGAACTATGCCCTCTTAAGCTTAAATTCATGCTTTCTATATATAAAGCTAATGCTCTATATTTAAACGGAACGTTTGTGAATTACGAACTAAACATACAGGTCGTAATACCTTTTGTGCTATACAGATCAGGCTAAAATGGATGTGAGTTCACATTTCCGAAATGCGTCTGTTGAGATAACGAATGAGCATATTATAGGAAGCAGAGCAGTTTAAAAGTACCGCCATTAACAGATTAAACATGGGAACTGGTGTTATGCTCATGTAATGCGGAGGGAACAAAATGACGTTACCCGAAGAGTGTTAAAATTTCATATGGTAGGTATGGATGTATAAGAGATGGATTATTATAATTGACTCCGAATTTTGATATTAATTATTTCTTATTTTTGGCCGCTTCCCAAACATGGTTAAAACAAAAGACGTTTAAAAAAAATACATATAATAAGTTAAGGGTATATTCTTCTATAACGTCCCAGAACTATCTATCGTCAAACATAATAATATCAGGCACCGTGCAAAAAGGAGTGAACCTTTGCTGGGTTGACAGGAACGAATATGTAGGTAATGAGATACACGGCATGTATAGAGGCTACATAGTAAAAAACATGTATTAAATACACAGGAATGCTGTACATCTATTATAATAGTCTCCTGCTCTATTTAAAATACGTGTTAGTAAAGAAACAAGTAGGTCGGAACGGCAGAATTTTGGTCGTCAACTTGGCTGGTTGCCAGATTATAATGACTGCGTAAAATTGTCTTCCGAAATCAATGAGGTCATCGGAATTTTAATAGAAACTTGTTAACTTCAGCAGCTCGTTATTGACCGTTATATGCTACGAAAAAAGCTCTTGCGGATTAATGTATACAGGCAAATTTAAAAATAACTTATTTAAAAAGTTATATTAGTAGATTATATATAGGTGATCGATCATACCAACAATAGCATGATTTTCTCTATATGAACAAGAAAAGCATAGTCATATCTTTCAATCTCAAATCTCGACATCAGTGGTACCAAGCTTAGACGGGCCTCGCAAAATTGGATTCTGGCAATATAAACTCTTTTATATACAGCGCTAACAAAAGTTTATGTTCTGATCCGATAAAAGAATAAGACAAACATATTTTACAATCATAATCCTACATCCGATCTAAAAAAGCCCTACTGGAACCGACTTTACCTAAAAAATTTAATGAAATAACCGGATGTCAAGCATGTCAGAAACATTAATAAAATCGGGCTCAGAAAACTTGATAAACCAACAATTAATTAACAAGACATAGCCAAGAACTTTAAATACATAATCCCATGTCAATGAGCCTGAGAATAGGCAGTCATTCTGTATTAGTTTAATTTTGATTGATATTGCCCGCGTTTCATCTTCGATTCTTATTTCGATCTTTAGATTTTCATGAGCACCGCTAATAGACTCATATGCAAAGTTATAAAAACTAATTATGTTAACGATAAAATACACTTTATTTACAAAAGAGACAATAGTGAACGGAATTTAAATCAAATTTAACAATTCTTGTTGAATATTACTTTTTTTATTTTCAAAAATTCAAATTAAAATAAAAACAAATATTAAGCAACAGGGGATTAAGGATAAGAGGGCTGGGATGCTGTAAAAAAAAATTATAACAAAAAGAAATAAGCCAAATAAGCTTTCGAAGGCCTCAACTTTTTGTTTATACTGCAATCAAAAAGTGAAAAAGTCGGATTAAGGGATCCTACAAAGATCCATTGTAGGATCCTGGTATGCAATCTGTAACAATTAAATACTTTACTTAATGTACACGCTTAACATATAAACATAGGTTCTAATTACTAAAACATAAAAAGACTAACGCCCAGAGCCGTTGAGTTAGTAAGAAAAAATATTCTAAAAAAGTCCGATGTCAGTGTCAAAGTCATTAATTAGATATTAATTGTCTTGGCTGTATGGGCTCAGATCCCCTTGCCTTTCCCATGAGGGATAAATTAAAAAAAAAAAAAAAAATTGTCAGCTTGTGTCTTGTTGTATCTGTAAGGAACAATCGACCAATAGGAGTGATTTAAAATCACTATAAAATAACAAATCAGATAACTTAAAATACATATCTGAATTTGGTATTGTATATATTGTTTTATTAGCGTTGAATGTTAGAAACAAAATCTTGTAATGACATTTTGCACTCAACATAATTTTTTTTTTGGTGTAAAGTAAACGTTATTGAAGAAACCGGTATACTGTTGTAATTTAACCACTTTTAACAATGATATTTTAACGATATATCAAGCAAAAAAAAAACACGAAATGGCTGGCCAAGGACATCAGTTCCCTGGAAACTTCCAGGGGAACGCAGGCCCTATGAGAACAGGATTTGGCGGCGGGCCTATGGGCGGCCAAATGCAGTCAATGCCAAACCAATTAACTGGTGAGTTCTGAGATACTTTTCTAAGATTTTAAGTTATATTCATTTTGGTGATGTTAAGGAATACAGTGAATCACGTGAACGACACCCTGAATCAACGCATCGTTATTTAGCTTAAAGTTATAAAAAAGCTCTGGACCACCAGTCTTTACAAGATTTTCAAGTTATCATAATCATCATCAGCCTAGTAACATCCCACTGGTGGCCAAAAGCGCTTCATGCATGAGAGAATCATGCTGTTCCAATGTGAGTTGGTGGGCTATATAATCTATATGATTGTGGTCACTAGGCAAGTGGAACGAGATGGAATGAGTTTGCAAAGACATTTGATGGTTGTGTCAAATATGCGCTGCTCTACATTACCCAATTGATTGTGAATTGGGCTAACAGAATAAAGCTAAAAACCTTGCCCAGCAAAAATCTAATTATTGGTACTATAGTGTAAAATGTTTGTTATGTTTTATCCATATACTCATTCTAGTAACTCAGAAAGTAACCAATTATGGTATTCTTAAACAGTCTCCAATACTGCCAACTTTAGCTATATATAGGAGATAATGCAATTTATTTGAACTTTAGCTATATATAGGAGATAATGCAATTTCCATGATTCTAGGTGTCATGGGCGGACCAATGGGAAACCCAGGCATGGTGGGAATGGGTAACCAAATGGTGCCACCATATGGGGCAGCTATGCAAGGACAAATGGGAAATATGGGAATGGGTGGGCAGGTAAGAGCAATAAAGTTGTCATTATGATCAATCCATTGCCAGCTCAGCAGAGCACTGGTCTCCTCAATATTAGTAGGATTGGGCCATAGTCCACTAGGGTAAGAAACCATGTGCGGATTGGCAGACTTCACATGCCTTTGAGCACATTATGGGAAAATCTCTCAATACAGGTTTCCTCGTGATGTTTTCCTTTACCGTTGAAGCAAGTGATATTTTAACTGCTCTAAAACACACATAACTCCTAAAAGTTATAGATGTGTGCCTGGGTTCAAGCCCTCAACATGTAAGTAGGAGGCAGATGTCCTAACCACTAGGTTATCACAGATAATGTTGATAAAGTTGTCAATAGATGTCAATTTTATCTTTTTAGTTTAATAAAAGTCTGTACTCATTTATTTAGTGCCTATTTTAATGTTGTCTACATTTTAATCGAAAAATATTCATCAAAGAGTCTATATAGTTGCTAAGGCACTTGGTTAAATTTTGAGCAATTTCAAAATTTCTATACAATAGCTGCCTATTTATATATCTATTCACATATTAAGCTGCAAATACATAGACACACATGTTTAGCAGAGCTTCTTTCCCAAGCTCACCAAACAGCTTGGTTATGCTATGCAACCAGTAGGGTTAACACAGCTAAAAGACAGTCCAAAAAAAAAATCTTTAAAAGTGTTCTTACTATTTTCCAGGGAATGGGAGTGGGTGTTGGAACTGGTCCAGGAGGCCTTGGTCCCCAAGCAGTGCAGCAGCCAGGTTTGGTATCTCTTATTTTTACCAGACTACAGAAAGTAGTGCAGTTTTGCTTCTATATTAAATATTCATCTGTTCATACTTACCTTTCAGTCTATGACAGACTAGACACAAATAGAATATTTATAAGTTTAATAGGAAGGATCTCTTTCTTGGTCTAGTGGTTAAGAAGTTCAGTTACTAATTACAAGGAACCAACCTTAGTACCAGCTCTGAGTTTGTATATTTAAAGTTCATCAACCTACATTAGAAAATCATTGTGGGGCTATGCTCTAAAATACTCTTGCTTATGAGTGAAAAGGCCTTTGACCTGCAGTGAGATGTCAATAGGTTAAGAAGAATGATGGTAAAGTGACTAGTATCATCATAATCATCATCATCATCATGATCAACACATTCTCGGCTCTCTACAGAGGTCTCCTCTCAATATGAGAAGGTTTTGGCCATAGTCCACCATGCTGGCCATGTGCAGATTGGCAGAATTCACACGCCTTTGAGAACATTATCGAGAACTCTCATGCGTGTAGGTTTCCTCCCGATGTTTTCTTTCACCGTTGAAGCAAGTGATATTTTAATTGCTTAAAAACGCATATAACTCCGAAAAGCTAAAGGTGAGGCTTAATTAAGAGGCTGACGTCCTAACCACTAGGCTATCACAGCTCTATTACATTTATGGTATCATAATAAAATCTTTATATGTATTGGTTTCAGGTGTAATGCAAGCTGCGGGTGCGGTGCAAACCCCAGCGGCAGCTCCCCCGTCCGCACCAGTGAACCATCCACCACAGAACAAGGAGTTTAACACTGCTTCATTGTGCAAGTGGGTATTGGCTTATGTTATAATAGGATTTACAGAAAAAACTTAAATTTCCAGGGGTTGAGTCACTGACACCTGTAAGTTGGCAAGTTAGTGCTGGCTTAGCACGTTTATTGTGTAACGGTGGATTTATATCGAGTCAGTTGCTGACATCTGTTAGTATGCAAGTAAGTTTTGGCTTGGTACTTCTATAGTCTAATGGTGGATTTATATAGAGTCAGTTGCTGACATCTGTTAGTATGCAAGTAAGTTTTGGCTTGGTACTACTATAGTCTAATGGTGGATTTATATAGTCAGTTGCTGACATCTGTTAGTATGCAAGTAAGTTTTGGCTTGGTACTACTATAGTCTAATGGTGGATTTATATCGAGTCAGTTGCTGACATATGTTAGTATGCAAGTAAGTTTTGACTTGGTACTACTATAGTCTAATGGTGGATTTATATAGTCAGTTGTTGACATCTGTTAGTATACAAGTAAGTTTTGGCTTGGTACTACTATAGTCTAATGGTGGATTTATATAGAGTCAGTTGCTGACATATGTTAGTATGCAAGTAAGTTTTGGCTTGGTACTGCTATAGTCTTATGGTGGATTTATATTGAGTCAGTTGCTGACATATGTTAGTATGCAAGTGAGTTTTGGCTTGGTACTACTATAGTCTAATGGTGGATTTATATGTATCCAGTGGATGACATCTGTTAGTTGGCAACTAAGTGCTGACTTAGCACAGCTATTGTGTGTACAGGTAGATTAAGTACCCATACTTGTGTACCTAAAAAATATTTGACCTTATTTAATTAGTAGTAAGGTTCATTATCATTTGAAGCAGTGATAGCCTAGTGGTTAGGGCGTCAGCCTCCTAATCAGAGGTCGGCGGCTCGAATCCGGGCACGCACCTCTAACTTGTCGGAGTTATGTGCGTTTTTAAACAATTAAAATATCACTTGCTTCAACGGTGAAGGAAACGTCGTGAGGATACCTGCACGCCTGAGAGTTCTCCATAATGTTCTCAAAGGCGTGTGAAGTCTGCGAATCAGCACATGGCCAGCGTGGTGGACTATGGCCAAACCCTCCTCATATTGAGAGGAGACCCGTGCTCTATACTGAGTCGGTAATGGGTTGATCATGATGATGATGAAGGTTCATTATAGCAATAGGATAATTTATTTCCAGATTCGGCCAGGAAACTGTACAGGATATAGTGAGCAGAACGCAGGACGTGTTTCAAACGCTGAAAGCCATCCAGCCACCGAACGGTACGCAGCACGGTGAAAGTGCCAGCAATGACAAGAAGGCCAAAATGCAAGAACAGTTGAGGACGATACGGCTGCTGTTCAAACGGCTGCGACTCATCTACGAGAAGTGTAATGAGACTTGTCAGGTTTGGTATATATATATATACTAGTCGATAGCCGCGACTTTGTCTGCGTAGATTAGAGGTTTTTTTAAACTCCTATGGAATAAGCTACCGATTCGAGGAAAATTTCCGTGGCGAGCTGAAACTATAGTTCAGTGACGTGAAATTCAGTTTTGCATAAATATCGCAGGAAATGCAAATAAAAGTATCCTATGTCCATCTCCTGGTTCTAAGCTACCTTTTGATTTGCATCCAAATCGGTTCAGCCGTTCTTGGGTTATAAATAGTGTTACTAACACGACTATAATATATATACTACACTATACTATATATATATATATATATATATATAGTCAAGTCTTTCTTGTAGTGGAATGAAGTGATATATATATATATATATATATATATATATATCACTTCATTCCACTACAAGAAAGCCCTTGACGGTGATTGCTGATCCGGAAACTGATGATGCAGTCTACGGCCGCAACCTCCCACAAGACCAAACTCGAGCCGGGAACCCAGGACCTCCAACGCGCGCGCTGCGCCACGGAGGTCGTCAAATACGAACTAGATTATTAAATAAATGTTTCACAGTCCTTAAATTTGTAGAGCAACGGTAACATAGTTAGCTATGATGTGATTTGTATGTGGCATGACTATTTTTATTATTGCGTGCAGGGCATGGAGTACACACATATGGAGAGTCTGATCCCGCTGAAAGACGAGGCAGATAATAAGGCGTTGGACGAGCGTCGGAACACCGAGTCCTACAGACTGGCGCTGGACGAAAACCGGGAGTTGACTGAACAGGTTAATAACATCACCATGTCATCTACCGATGTTTTTTTTTAATAGACCACAAGTTGCCCCTTACAGCATCTCACCTGATGGTAAATGATGATGCGGTAACTACACTACACGACATCGTACCGGAACGCTAAATCGCTTGGCGACACGTCTTTTTCGGTAGGGTGGTAACTAGCCACGGCCGAAGCCTCCCACCAGACCAGACTCGAGCCGGAAATCGAACCCAGGACCTCCAACTTTATTATGAGACAACGGGCTCGCTGCGCCACGGGGGTCGTCAAAAATTGTATATTGTTTTAAACAGTCTATTTCATCATCATCATCATCATGATGATTGCCGGCTCACTACAGAGCACGGGTCTCCTCTCAATTTGAGAAGGGTTCGGCCATAGTCCACCACGCTGGCCGTGTGCGGATTGGCAGACTTCACACGCCTTTGAGAACATTATGGTGAACTCTCAGGCATGCAAATTTCCTTATGATGTTTTCCTTCACCGTTGAAACACGTGATATTTTGATGGCTTAAAAACGCAAACATAACTTCGAAAAGTTATAGGTGCCCGGGTTCGAACCCCTGACTTCTGATTAGGAGGCGGACGTCCTAACCACTAGGCTATCACAGCTTATTCACAGCCTCTTTAACATCAGCCGTTTCACCGTTTGACCCCCCGTTATCCCAAACGTCGCCTAAGCAGAGGTTAGGCCTCAAAGGTGGCGCCCTTAGGCAGACGTTCCCTTAGTTTCTACGAGGCCTAGTGCTCAAAGTTTCTTCTGGCAGAGCTTATCTCCGAAGCTCGCCAAACAGCCAGGTTACGCTGTCGCAACCAATGGGGTTAGCACAGCTAATAGTCAGACCGAAAAAAAAACAGCCATTAATTTACATTTTCTCTATTCGCAGGTGGTATTGAAAAACAAACAGCTTAAGGAAGTGATTACGAATCTCAGGACTATTATATGGGAGATTAACGTTATGTTAACTATGAGAAGATCGTAAAATATAATAGGTGATTATTGTGATTTGTGATGGCGTCGGTGCGGCAATTATAGTCTATTTTTTCCTTACTTTTCTTGTAATGATAATCTTTTACTTACTTTTAATGTAGTACGATAAGAATATGTTAAAAAAAAACACATAAAGCATAACGAAAATCTCTTTTTATTTTGCTTTTACTTATTTTTATCATCATCATTTTAACCGATAGACGTCCACAGCTGGACATAGGTCTTTTGTATGGAGTTCCAAAATCCACGGTTTTGGGCAGCTTGTTTAAAGCGGCTCATGCTCGTCTGATGTCGTCTGTCAAACTAGTTGGGGGTCAGCACCATAGGACGCCAACGTCCATCGCTTCTCCGAGCTATCTGCCCCACCCATTTCGACTTCAGCTTCCTAACTAGCTGAGTTATGTCGCTAAGGTTCTTCTACAGATCTCTTCATTTCGTTTTTGATCACGTAGAGATACTCCTAGCATAGCGCTCTCCATCGCCCGCTGAGTGACTCTGAACCTTCTTATGAGGCATATAGTGAGCAACTTTGAAGTTTAAATAAACTGGTTTTCTATCTTAAAATATATTTTTTTAATAAAAATTGTATATTTATTTAATAAGATGAGTAAGAAAAATTGAGTATATAAAGTCAATGAAATTATATTGTGTGATTATATTGTGATTAATAGTTATAGTTGACTTGAGTAACAACAAATCGTGCTATCTGTTTGTTTTGAGGTGTTTCAACTGACCAATCAAGAGACCTGAAATAGGCCCGTGTTGTGATTGGTTGCACATTGTATATACGCAGGTTGTACGCCGCAGTTTGGTATTCTGTAATAGGCGAGGGATCTGGAAGATAGGCATGCGATCTTTTCGTTTTAAGAGGCACCTAAGCCGCAACTAAAGCCGCTTACGGGTAATGAAATGCTTATTACCTGTAAGTGGCTTAACAGCCGTAAGAATAAAGGGGCACATGAGCAGCGAATCTGCAAGAGGAGTAGAACCTGTAAGAGGCATCTGAGCCTACAGGGTTTTTAGCTGCAAAAGGCACAGTACCTGCGAAAAGCTTAGCAGCCGTGTTATCTAAAAGAGGGGCATGAGCCGTAGTAATCTGCAAGAGAACTTGTACCTGAAAGAGCCTCGTGAGCCCAACGATAAGCTTAACCTGCAAATTCATTCAAAAACCACATGGAACATCGGGTAAGGAATAGGCTTCATGAACTTTAATAGGCATTACAAAAATCTGCAAGAGGCGTAACAAACCCATGGCTCGTAGAGGCGGGATGACCTTTAGTTGGACGTAGACAATTGGAACCCTCTTAGCTTTAGTTTTAATTTGGCGAGTGTAGTTATCACCATTCTCTCAGAAGTTAATAACTCCTTCGCGCCGACATATGTATATATGAACGCTTTATAGATGCCTGTAATAGATTTACATGAATGAAGCTATTTTGAATTGAAACACGAAAAAAATATATTCTCTTGTTTCAGAATTGTAATTCTTAAAAATTAGTAAAACTGATTATGCCAAACGGAAATTCGGAAAAAATTATCTGAATAACCAAGTCCAAAACAATACAATGAGGTCGAAGTAACAGAACTATTTCTTAAAATTCATTATGATTATTGCGTTTGCTATCTGTTGTTTGTTACTTTAAGCAATGTTATCATCCTACTACGCCGTATACGGTTTTCCCAGCGATAAAAAATGAGACGCAGACAAAATTATTTATATTCTATTTAATCGCTTATAAGTTTACAGGTCATGAATTAATGCGTAGCAAATTTATAGTAATAAATACAATATTTAACAATAAATAACAGTAAGTATATGCTAATTGGCAAGCTTAGAATGAGTTTGGTGATCTTGGATCGTCGGACACAAACTCCTATGTTATGCCCACACTTGGCTTTTTATTGCGCAGTTGCGCGTATCTTACTTTAAAAAAACTGTGTTCTGTTATCGCTATGAAATTCTAATTATAGCTTCTCGTGACAGCTATTTAATAAAACGTTTTAATAATAGTTAAGTATAAAAATATAGTCAAAAATTATAATTTCAGTGTCATACAAAACACTGCACAATTTTTAAATTACACAGAAATTAAATTTCTTATAGGAATGTATAGCATATAGTATAATAAGTAAATTTAAGATTAAGGTGTTAAACACTGATTTACCACTAGATCGATCATTACCGCTCAAAAAATAGGACGGAAAAGTAGTGCACAAATAGCGACGCGTGCACTACTTTCCCCCAGTGTGTGACAAGGCTAGACGAAAGTCCGATTCCAACACTCGAGCCGTATAATCCGAACGAATTACAAAGCACTACGCGCCGCTATAGATAATATAACTGCCAGATGTCTAGTCTATTAGACGGGTAGTAATACATCGATATACCTATATGTAGGAATGTATAGTTGGTGACAAATTCTGGACTTGTTTTTGTATGACGCGCTCTAGGGGTAAATCAATGTGTTAAAACCTTAAAAATGAAACGCACTTGTAACCAGGCCAGTGTGAACATAGCAAATATAATCTCACTTGTAAATTTAAAACTAAATTAAGTACAAAGAGACTTATCTACGTTCGACTGGCTTCACAATGTCGAAGGATGCTTTCTTCTTCTTTTCCAAGAGTTTCTTTCCGTATGGGCGTTTCTCCTCGGACTCCGATAGTTCGGGGATTTCGTCGGGTTGTGGCTGGTCGGCTAGTTCTGGGGTCTCAGGCACCGCGTCAACCTGTTTTCCCACGCTGCGACCCGCTGGGAAACCGTGGAAAGCCTCTGCTAGGTCGGGGTTGATTTCCTCGAGGGGTGTGTCACCGTTCTGAATGTAAACTGGCACGTAGCCCGGTACTGCTGGTAGGTATTGCCATTTGGGGCGCGCCTCTGAAAAAGAACGATTCGGTTACAATTTACTCGTCTACGGGGATTACCGAAGGGTAAGGGTAAAGACTACAGAAATTAAACATCCAAATTCAACACTTGATAAAGTGTCAGTAGGAAAACCCGCAAAGAATAAAAAAAGTTATCTTCACGAATGGAAAAATTCAACGGGATCATGGTGATAAGAAGTTACCGAAAAAACATGAAATTTGTATATTCGCAATAACATTTCAGTAAAATGGACCTTATGTTATGAGCTTTTGGTTGCAATTTCTCCGTAATATTTATTATTTTACACACTTGCGCTGGCCATAGAAGAGTGGAAGTGTAAACGAATTTGAGCTTTAAGATTTACAATATAGGTTTTAATTTACTCCGACGTTAGTGTGTTAGGATATTCGAAAAATTCTACGATCGTGAGCGTACAAATCTTATACTAAGGGTACTGTTAGTTAATGAGTAATGGTCCAAGCTTTAAGATTTTTTTTTCGGTCTGACTATTAGCTGTACTAACCCTATTGGTTGCGACAGCGTAACCGGGTTGTTTGGCGAGCTTTGGAAAGAAGCTCTGCCGCAAGAAATTTTGAGACCTAGGGCTCGAAGAAACTAAGGGAACGTCTGCCTAAGGGCGCCTCCTGTGAGAAGCTTTAAGAGCCAGTAGAGTCTCGCGTGAAAAAATTGTATCTACGCATCATAATTTCCTTTTGTACTTTTTTTTCTATTGTTTATTTAAGTAGATACTATTCGTCTATTACGTATTCTGTGGTGCTGCCATTTCAGAGTTCAATAATGAGCGAACATGATAACACCTATGAAATTGTCTTCATTGTCTTGTACAATAGGTCAGGGTCGCTACAGGGACGTTAGACGCAGTTTCTCAAAGCGCTTCGGTATCTTGTTATCGCGTGACCTATATATATTGACTATATACAATGAATAATGATTGGATAACCATTGACATCTATCATCTATAGTCATATCCTATAAATAAATTTGTATAGGTACAAGTCGTAACGCCGTGCCGTTGGGATAAATTTACAGGAGTCTGAAAAATGTGAAACTACCATTCAGTAATATTTTTGTTGAGTTGCTATATCTCAATTAAGTCAGTTGGTCAAGTCGGAATATATATGTGAATTTATTGAGTAATAAATAGCAGAAAATATTTAGATTTTGTCAGATTAGGTACCTACGAGTGCTAAATGGAATTATTGATGTTAAAATTCCAGTTGATAAAACGCTACCAGAATAAAATTTCCAATTTAGGCGGGGATCAAATAATTTTACCAGATAAATGTAAGACGATCTCCGTGGCGCAGCGCGTGCGCTGTAGCTTTATAAAGTTGGAGGTCCTGGTTTTAATACCTGGCTCGAATCGTCAAGCGTTTTAGCGTTCCGGCACAATGTCGCGTTGAAACCAATTAGGAATATGTGTTTGTCATAGTAACCACTGCATCATCACTTACCACTTTCTCTTGCGTACAACATGTAGTGGAATTAAAAAAGAAATAAACAATAAACAGCAAGTATAATTTGCTATATTCCGCCGACAACCGGGAGATTTGTAACACCACACAAAATTTTCCACTAGAACCTCTACGCACGTTTCGATCCGACACCGGATCATCCTCAGGAGATGTTGACTTCACAACTTTAATCTTCTCGCTTGTGATTTTGTGTGGTGTTATATTATACAAATCGGTTGTCGGCGGAATATAGCAAATTATACTTGCTGTTTATTGTTTCTCATGGACTTCCGCAAAGTAACGCCTCTTTCTATTCATTATTTAAAAAAAAAATTACATATGTATACAACAGGTCATCCCAATTTACGGAAACCGTGGCGTATGATACCTGCTGCCTAACATTTGGCCGGTTTTTTTTGCAAAGTAGGTATGCATGTACCAGTTGACACGCATTAATTTTACATAACTATTTAATAAGTACATAAATCTTGACATGTGAGTCAAAGCGAAGACGGCCGATAGATATTTGTCGGGACTCGGGAGGTCAAACAATCACGCAGAAGCATCGTGCATCGTAAATTCGCTGATATAATCAGATAGGTCAGATCGGTGCTTGTTTGAACCGCTTCTGATGTTCCACAGGGTCGTTTAACTAGCCTACGACGATTTAAGAGTTAAATGAAAATTGAGCTGCTCTCAAGTCACGTAAAGTGGTACCTAGGCAGGCAAAACCATATTTTGTGGTTCATAAAGAAAGGCTGCAAGGTAAAAGTAGAACAGAGTGTCGTTGATTCTGGCTGTGTCTTACATCGATCCTAAAATAAACCTGGGCAGTTAGAAGTGTATCATTACAAATAACGTGATACAGTATTATTTGATAGATTAAGTTTAATAAAATATACAAATGTATGTGAAAAGAATGATAAATAAAAAATAAAAAATATTATTATATGTAGTTGGTCTGACGTTTGTGGTATCAAAATATGTCATTCAAAATTAACGAACTTCGTTACAAGTGTCACTATATCGGCGAGTCTCTGACACCAGTCGTATGTAAACACGTAACTTGAAATCAACACGCTGGACTGCTAGTGACATAACGGAGTTCGTTAAACATACTTATTAGTTAAACTAAACTAAATTGACGTTTACCCATTGTGTGTATTATTAGCGTCACTTGGCTAAAAATTAAACTTTAAATATTCTGACAGGAATTCGTGCAATTCTATATGTATAAGTAACCAGTCGGGTTCAAATTTACATAAGGCGGCGACGGTAAGAACGAGAAAGTATTGGTTAAAATACTGGTTAATACAATTAGTTAACCGATCAATATAGCATTTCTGACGGCTAATAACGACATGTTAATACTTAAAAATTTCAATACACAGCAAGCAATTAATCATCATTTTGCCTTTCGTGCGTCGAATTTCACTAATTAATACACGTTTCGTACACTCAAAATACTTTCACGATATCGCCGGTGCAATGACCGATCACTATGTTCCGTTCGAGATGTACATCTCAAGAATCTAACATATTGGTTGCCTATCACATTTTCGACGTTGTGTGATGTACGGTTACCACAGAATGTTTACGAGTGCTTCACATATCAAAGCAGGCATTAATCATTCATCTGTCGATGTGGTATGAGCTAGTTTCCTCTGACAGTATTTTCGGTAAGTGAGTTGGTGATAAAATGTTGTTAAAGGCGGACGCACTCGACTTTCATATAACGGTCCGTAGCCGCGAGGCTGAGTTTTTGCTTGTCAAAACACTAACTGTACCCTGCGCCGGTACTCTACAGAAGTGCAAGACATATGCATCCAACTAAATTGATATTGATCTCTAAATCAATAATATCCTAAGGTTTATATTTCACTGTGGATTTCAGTAAACTGTTAACCGAGATTCTCAATAGGCATAAGGCCAAATAGACTTTATACGTTATCTATTAGTTGGTGCCTAGAAATGTTGTATTGTTAAAAAGACTTTCGTCGACGAAGCAATTATGGATTTTGTTTTTTTTTTTTCAAACAATTAAGTGTAGTAGTTTCAAAGAGTGTAGTGTCAGGTTGATGGAAAACACTTATAGGGTGTTCGTCTACTCTTTGGCCAGATGCAATAGAATCGTTCTATCAATGTTACCAACCGTCAAAACTTAATATGATTATGAACAATGTGTATTATCTGAGCTTATTAATGTTTGAATTATTTCATGAGAAAGCAGACCTGCATCCATTAGTAGAACAATAAGGCGTATGATGATCATGTTAAATGATATTTTTTAACATACCTACTTATAAACCAGCGTTTCAATACTACTGAACTGTGGTAGGTTTGTGCAGGCGAAGATGCCTGTCACTTTTGATGTGAAGGATTTTCATGCTGCTCTGACATGTTAGTGTCTTAAAATCATTAAGTGTGCCGCATAACTAACTTACTCACTCAGTTATGGCAAACAACTTACTTCTTTATTTAAATAACTGGCATAACTGAATACGAAGGTATACCCACCCACAGGTTTTTTTTTATCCACTATAAGTTAGCCCTTGACGGCAACCTCACCTGATGGTAAGTGATGATGCAGTTTAAAATGGTAGTGGGCTAACCTGTTAGGGGTATGGTAAACCCATACTCCTAATTGGTTTCTACGCGACATCGTGTCGGAACGCTAAATCGCTTTGCGACACGTCTTTGTCAGTAGGGTGGTAACTAGCCACGGCCAAAGCCTCCCACCAGACCAGAGTCGAACCAAGTACTTTCAACTTAATAACGCGATAGAGCACGCGCTGCAGAGGTTTTAAGAGGCTGTACAACAATATTCACTATTCAAACAATTTATAGTCCCCATAAGTAATAGTTGGAAATTAAATTTTAACCTCTAACAGGTTAGCACGCTACCATCGAAGCATCATCGCTTACCTCCAGGTGAGATTGCTGTGAAGAGCTGACTAGTAATAGAATATAAAAGAAGGGTTTTAACACCAGTTTTTAAAAACATATTAATAAATCGCTATGTTCATTATGCCGAGGTGCCTTGACATAAAAGTCATTGTCCTGCCCGTCGGTGTGTGGCCGACCGAACAGGTTGGACGTCTTTGTTTTTGCATTATTATAAAATTCCACTATTTGTGCTAACATTATGATGATGCTCCATTGCGTGCTAATTTCGCGTCGTTTTAACTGCATTGAAAACTTTTACAGCATTCTATAGCTGAGACAGTTCTGAACTTTAGTTTTATTTTCGTTTTATTACAAGAGATGCATAAAGGCGAGTGCACGTTACTTTAACTCTCGGTAGAGTTATCACCGACTACTACTGTTTCAACCTCTCAATGAATTACGTATATAACTACCACCTATCCTAAGGATAGTGGAATATATATTCTTCTCGAATAATATATATTATAGTAGTATGCACTTGTTTGAGAAGATTCAATTCATTTATTATCATCATCATGATCAACCCATTACCGGCTCACTACAGAGCACGGGTCTCCTCTCAATATGAAAAGGGTTTCGCCGTAGTCCACCACGCTGGCTATGTGCGAATTGCCAGACTTCACACGCCTTTGAGAACATTATGGAGAACTCTCAGGCATGCAGGTTTCTTCACGATGTTTTCCTTCACCGTTGAAGCAAGTTATATTTTAATTGCTTAAAAACGCACGTAACTCCGAAAAGTTATAGGTGCGTGCCCGGGTTCGAACCCCCGAGGAACGAGACAAGCAGACGAAGAAACAAGTCTATTGTATTCAATGTAATAGCTATTTGCTTAAATCACATTAATATCATCTTGATAGAAAAATCCGGGCACGCACCTACAACTTTTCGGAGTTATGTGCGTCAATCACTTGCTTCAACGGTGAAGGAAAACATCGTGAGGAAATCTGCATGCCTGAGAATTCTCCATAATGTTCTCAAAGGCGTGTGAAGTCTGCCAATCCGCACATGGCCAGCGTGGCGAACTATAGTTCTGCTTGAGAGGAGAGCCGTGCTCTGTAGTGAACCGAGAATGGGTTGATCATGATGGTGATGAGAAAAATCCGATATCTAGAAATTTTCTCGCCGTATAAATCTAATAACGATTAATAAATATAACAATTTATTTTGAAGATGATACGTAGATATTTAGCAGTTTAATTTTAACATTTAGGTAGACCGATGTAATAAAAGCGTTAACCGCTTATGCTGTTTCCAATATGCACTCGGCCTAAGCGAAAACAATTAGTTTTTTTTGCCAGGCCATTAATTTTATTCCAGACGTCGAGGTAAAAAGCTTTTCTGTTTATACCTTTATACTTTTCTTAGAA
Organism: Lasiommata megera; assembly: GCA_928268935.1. Classification (NCBI taxonomy): domain Eukaryota; kingdom Metazoa; phylum Arthropoda; class Insecta; order Lepidoptera; family Nymphalidae; genus Lasiommata; species Lasiommata megera. Next base: position 5,589,101 of record OV743308.1, on the reverse strand, counting down.
TAACGATGATATCATTACGTGTTTATAAATATTACGTACAATATAGGTATGTGATGCGTAACCTAAGAAAAGCTGCTATTAGTGATAGGTAGGTAATTTTTGTTTTATTCATATATGCGGCCTTGAAGTGATTCACATTTGGCCAATGTTTTTAAAAACCGGATAATTGGATACATTTGCTATTTTAATTTATTGATCTAGCATGAAATTTTAATAGGCAGATAGGTAATTGGTATTATCTGCGAATCGCCTATAAATATAAAGCTTTTTTCTATAATCTTTGAAAACCAATCAATTGTTTATTATGTAATTTGTTGTTAATGTTACTGTTAATTTGTTTTATTCTTGCAGCGGTTACGCTTCGTATAGTCCACGCTTTGCCTATATAATATGCGAGGGTAATGTCATAATAAGCACTAAAGAAAGATCATAATCATCATGATCAACCCATTGCCGGCTCACTATAGAACACGGGTCTCTTCTCAATATGAGAAGTGTTTGGCATAGTCCACCACGCTGGCCATGTGTGGACTGGCAGACTTCACACGCCTTTGAGAACATTATGGAGAACTCTCATGCAGGTTTCCTCACGATGTTTTCCTTCACCATTGAAGCAATTGATATTTGAATGCTTAAAAACGCACATAACAGAGGTGCGTGTCTCCGGGTTTGGACCCTGACCTCTGAATAGGAGGCGGACGTCCTAACCACTAGGCTATTACAGCTGTATTTATTTATATGGATTAAATTCCAGTTTAACAATTAGAAGGTAATTACTTGTTTAATTTTTATTAGTTATTCAGCTATAGTTTTAGATAATTAAATATTAATTAAACCTTGTATTAGGCCAGGGTTGAGTAATATTTGGAAATGGATTCGCCTGTTTATTAAACTGTAAAAATTTTCAGTATCGTTGTTGACTACAATAGACTTTAATTGAACGTTTTGATATTTGCGATAAATGGATTCTGCGTGGGTGCACGGCGCACGACCGCGGAAAAGATAATCACGACTTAACCGCGGATTAAGTCGTGACTTGAAACCTGAATAAGTATAGCTAATACGTTTGATTAGCAAGTCATAGGTTTTTTTTTTTAAATTATATAATAGATCGCTTTGTTTCATTAAAAAAACCTATTTTACAATCTGTTTAAATTATGAGTTAGTTATTCGATCAATGTTTTTTGTATTAGCTACCCAAGTTTTTATTACGTCTTAGGTAGGTACGGATGTGTCAGTGTTAGGTAAGGTTTCGCGAAGAATGACTAAACTTAGGAATTATTAGAAAAAGTAGGAATTTTCAATGTTGGTAGGATCTACATACCTAACACAAATAATAAATAAATATATGGGGAAAACATATTACATATTATTCTATTCATGTTTTGTTTATCGTGCCATTATTCAACCACTGTATTAATACGCGAAAGTTATCGATTGAATAGTTTATAATATTACTTTGTAAGTTGTTTACTTTACAAAGAATCTGTGTGCGAGTGAGTAAAGTTTATACCTAACCATCTTTATAATTATCTAAATATAAATAATGAAGGGGCTTAGATAAAAGCTTTTAACTCTGAGCTTCAAAAAATTACTGACCGTTAATTATCGCTAATTCTAATAACGTAAAACTTTAATCACGATGGTGTTCTTTGTCAAAACGATAAGATTTAGAAAAAAAAAACATATTTTCATTCTATGCAAGCCGATATCTTTTTATCACGACAGATATAAAAGGCACAAATTAAATTGCCTTTTGAAATTAATGAATATGTCGTAATGAGGTCTTTTGAAAAATATTGTAAGTATTCAATACAATAAAGACACAAAATACGAATTCATATATGTATGTCTTAATAAATAACTTTTAAATTTTATATTTGTACCAATATTGTGAGACGTTGTAACCTAGCATCATTCAAGCAGTTGGTAAAAACGAAAATGTTAGTAGAACATCATTTATACTCGGACTTCCCTAAAATAAGGAATATGATTCAGAAACAACTCCTTCATCTATCTATCTATATATATAAAAATCAATTGCTGTTCGTTGGTCTCGCTAAAACTCGAGAACGGCTGAACGGATTTATCTTATCTTGGTTTTGAAATGTTCGTGGAGGTCTAGGGAAGGTTTAAAAAGTGAGAAAAATTCGAATAATTGCCGGGCAAACCCAAAAACAGCTCTTTCCTTTTTACCATATAAACGTTTTCTAAATAAAATGTGGAGTCAATTTGAACTCAAATTCATATTAAATTATAATCACTCACTGTTGTCTAAGAAATGTAGGTGTGTTCCTAACTTCAAAGAGTTAATTTGCAATTTATATGTAGGCAATATTTTATCCCGGTATTTCCACGGAAACGTGAACGACGCGGGAGAAACCGCGGGTCAAAGCTAGTATTAAAATATAACTGCTATTGTAGTCAGCTCCCTTTACACGTAGGTGGGTAAGCAAACGCTTTAAAACCCTACAACTTTTTAATGCATTCCGGTTGGATGCATATTACGTTTTTATTAGTGTTTGTAAATACCTGCTTATATTAAATGTAGCTTATATCGTACGTAACGTTCCGTTTAACTCTCCGTTGTTCGCTCTTCCCACACTAATTAAATAACATGGTTAACTACTGCGTAAATTCACTTTTAAATAGAGAGTAACACATGTTCTCTCTCTCCTATGAGAAAGGAGGCCGGTAGTAATATATTAATAGACTGCGGATGTTGATGATGAATGTACACTTTTTTCATAAAACTGACCAAATAAATTTTGCATGGACTGGTCTTCAGTACTTCAGACAATGGTCCCATACACAAAAAGTTTTTTGCTCGATCTGTATGCCAGCATACAAATTGCTTGCACACTATTATTGTTTTGCGTTTTTTTTATCCACTATAAGTTAGCCCTTGACGGCAACCTCACCTGATGGTAAGTGATGATGCAGTGTAATGGTAGCAGGCTAACCTGTTGGGATATGGTAAACCCACACTCCTAATTGGTTTCTACGCGACATCGTGTCGGTACGCTAAATTGCTTGGAACAAGTTTTTATCGGTAGGGTGGTAACTAGCCACGGTCAAAGCGGCCCACCAGACCAGACTCGAGCCAGGAATCGAACCCAGGACCTCCAACTTTATAATGTGACAGAGCGCGCTGCGCCACGGAGGTCGTCGAATCGTCGAGTCATAATAATAAAATTGAATCAGCTTTTACAAGGCAGTCTAATTTCGATAACAGTTAGTCATTCTAGTATAAGCCGAATTGCCGCCCAGTTTCTGCGTGCCGGCTGGATCAACAATAAGCTAACCCCCTGAGCACAAATTTGTAGGCCCGCGTCGCAAACAAAAGTAACGTGATAAAAGTAACTTAAATAGAAGTCAATAATTGGAGAACATTTATAAAATAGTGGTTAGGGCGTCAGCCTCCTAATCAGAGGTCGAATCCGGGCACGCATCTCTAACTTTTCGGAGTTATGTGCGTTTGTAAAAAAACAAATAAAATATCTCTTGCTTCAACGGTGAAGGAAAACATCGTGAGGAAACCTACACGCCTAAACGCAAGTCGTGTGAAGTCTGCCAATGGCCAGCGTCGTGGATTATAGCCAAACCCTTCTCATATTAAGAGGAGACCCGTGCTCTGCAGTGAGCCGGTAATGGGTTGATCATGATGATGATGATGATTTATAAAATAATAAATAAACGATTTCTAGCGCATGTCGTATGTATTTTTTTTATATAAGCCAAGTGTCTAGCCAATTTCAATAAGGCCAAATTTTTGCAATAGGAAATGGTTTATATGAAGCGTGATACCTTTGTTTCCAAGTCCACATCGCACTTGGCCGGTCAATTTTTTTACTTTTAGGCCCATCGGGCTGCAAGTAAATTCGCTTTGTTACATTTTGATCATCCGAGCGACCGCTTGCGAAATTATCTGAACTGGTTTTTGTCTGGTCTTAACCGTTGTTTTATAATCAAGCGAGCGTCTATTTTGGTACCTACGTAGGCTCTTATATCTTAAATGCCTCTGTCCTTGGGTGAATTTGCGCAGATGCTTTAGTTGCAGTTTTAGTCTGGAGGGAGGCTTCGGCCGTGGCTATTTACCACCCTACCTACAAAGACGCGTCGCCAAGCTATTTAGCGTACCGGCACGATGTCATGTAGAAACCAATTAGGAGTATGGGCTTACCTCACAATTTGGCCAGCTACCATCTTGCACAGCATCATTACCAGGTGAGATAGCCGCCAAGGGCTAACTTGTAGTGAAATTTATTTTTATTTTCTAAGTTCCAAAATATGGATCTATTTCTAGACATACATTGACCGCTACTTCTCAACGCTTCTTGTGTTCTTTGACCTATTCCATTATAATGGTTCAATTTAATTAAATGGCCAATGTACACATGGTTTTTTAAACTAGTATAGAAACCCTTTGTTTTGCCGGGATAAAAAAAATTGTTTGTCTCCAGCACGAAAGCTCAATCAATGGATGGTCATCTGATTTCTTGAAGAGGTAATTCCATCAAAATCATATTATCCTAAAATTAGCTTTTGGCCACCTGGATGTTTTAGGGCTTTAATACTTTTTGTTTAATTTTATGGTAGAAACCGTTTTTTTTATATAGCCTAACAGTCTGGTTAGGTCAAATAGAGGATAGTAGTTCCGTCCTTCTATTTTTAAAATGTACTAAGATTATTTATCTATATCGATTTTGTTTTTTGATCCGAAATAGTGTTATGTTTTTGTGGTTAGTAGGTTCTAGTTAAATTTTCAATATTAGTTTAGCAAGCAACGATTAGGTTATTGTTAGATAAATAAATTATGAAATTTGTTACAAAAAAAAATTACATGATTTTTTATGAACAAAAACAATAAATTTTTCGCTTTGAAAATAAACACTCACCAATTAAAACAACGCACACAGCACACACAAAAACGATTGACTTGAACATATCGTAAAATTTTATATGTCAATTGATAATGTTGTCAAAAAATATAGTATGGTATACAATATGATGTATAGGCAGGTCGATATCACAAACGGGTGCGGGCCACGGCGCAGCGAGCTTGCGAGTGAAGGCACGCGCACAGAACGGGGTTAAAAAAGATCGCGCCAACCGGCTGATGGGTTGCAACTTTTCTCGTGCCGATGAGATAAATAGAAACACGGAAAAGTGGGTCCACACTACTGCACTTTCATCACTACTTTTTTTGTTGTTATTTCCATGGAAAACTGTAAAGCTGATCCAGCCGTTGTTTGAAGTCCAAATTTCATCGGCTCATACTTTATTTATGTTCCTTAAATTTATTAATCCTAGATGCTAATATTATAAACACGATAGTTTGTAAGTATGGGTGGATGTTTGTTACTCTTTCACGTAAAAACTACAGAATGGATTTTTAGGAAACTTTACAATAATATAGCTTATTAATAAGAATAACACATAGGCTACAATTTATAAAGATATTCGGTGAAACGTTCAAAATATGACGGTAAGTGTCAAGTAAGCAGGAAAAAAATCGACTATCTGCGTGATAATTTTAATCCTGCACAGACGAAGTCACGGGCACCAGCTAGTTAAAAAAAATATATTCCCAGTCACTTAACAAGAAGTGCTTGTTTATTGTATATAATTATCCATGTTATTTACTCTTTACCTAATACTCTCCTAATTTTTGTATAAATTTGTTTAATTGAATACTGTAGCATTGAATTTTATTAATTACATAAGAAAGTAAATTTACCCAATTACTAATCACGTCATGTTCGTGTGGGTGGTTTCAGGGATCATCATCATCATCATCATCACTTCAACCGATAGACGTCCACTGCTGGACATAGGCCTTTTGTAGGGAGTTCCAATGGCCACGGTCTTGGGCCGCTTGTATCCAGCGGCTCCCTGCGACTCGTTTGATGTCGTCTGTCCACCTTGTTGGGGGTCGACCAACGCTACGTTTACCGGTGCGAGGTCGCCATTCCAGCACCTTGGGACCCCAACGTCCATCGGTTCTCCGAGCTATGTGCCCCGCCCATTGCCACTTCAACTTCGCAATTCGCTGAGCTATGTCGGTAACTCTGGTTCTTCTACGGATCTCCTCATTTCTGATTTGATCACGTAGAGATACTCCCAGCATAGCTCTCTCCATCGCCCGTTGAGAGACTCTGAGCCTTCTTATGAGGCCCATAGTGAGCGACCATGTTTCAGAGCCGTAAGTCATCACTGGCAACACGCACTGTTCGAAAACTTTTGTCTTCAGGCACTGAGGGATTTTGGACGAAAAGATGTCACGGAGTTTCCCAAACGCTGCCCACCCGAGCTGAATTCGGCGGCGGACCTCCTTCTCGAAATTGGACTTACCTAACTGGATCGTATGTCCCAGGTATACATACTCGTCTACAATTTCCAGTGCAGAGTTCTCAACGATTACTGGGTAAGGCAGAACATTAGCGTTCGACATAATCTTCGTCTTGCTCATGTTCATACGTAGGCCTACCTGTTGAGAAACTCTGCTAAGGTCATTGAGCATTGCGTCGAGGTCTTCCAGAGTCTCTGCCATTACGACTACATCATCAGCAAACCGAAGGTGATTGATGTACTCGCCATTGATGTTGATGCCTAGTCCGTTCCAATCCAGAAGCTTGAAGACATCTTCCAACGCTGCGGTAAACAGCTTCGGAGAGATCACATCTCCCTGCCGTACTCCTCGCTGCAGTTGGATCGGCCTCGTAATCTGGTCCTGTATACGGACTGACATGGTGGCGTTTTCGTACAGACATTTCAGTACTTTGATGTACCGGTAGTCGATTCGGCATCTCTGCAGTGACCTCAACACAGCCCAAGTTTCCACCGAATCAAAGGCTTTCTCATAGTCCACAAATGCTAAACAAAGTGGCCGGTTGTACGTTTTGTTTTCAGGGATGCGACCTGCATTATGGACTGATTATGAACAGCCAGGCTGTTTTATTCTCTTTCTACAAAATTTAAAAAGACATTCTGTTTGATGTCAGAAAGAAGTGTGCAATATGACTATGGACAATGGGTGTCTACGGCAAACGAGATAGATTATTCTCGTCGCCTAAGCCGAGGTTCGGCCTCAAAGGAGGCGCCCTTAGGCAGACGTTCCCATAGTTTCTTCGAGCCCTAGGGCTCAAAATTTCTTCTGGCAGAGCTTCTTTCCAAAGCTCGCCAAACAGCCCGGTTACGCTGTGGCAACCAATAGGGTTTGTACAGCTAATAGACAGTCCGAAAAAAAAAAAAAAAGATTATTCACTATACTCTATGCAAATCTATTTTCTATATCTGTTAATCGTTTTATGTTATGCCCACGGTAAAATTAACTTCACTCACGTAAGTTACATGGCCTGAAGAAAATACCTTCACAGGGAGTTCATTTGAATTTGATAGCTTTTTAATTTAAAAGCTTTTATCGTGTTTTCCATTATTTACTATACTTATTATGAAACATAATACCCGATTTTACATTAATATATGTGTTCAATAAGTCAACGTATAAACTCTTAAAAATGCTTCAATACCATTTCATTACAATACGTATACCTTTACGGATGTTCGTATTTTTAGTCGGTTTTAAAAAATGCGATGTGTTTCACCTCTTCGGGCTTCTAAGTGTCCCAGACGACTTGACATTAAATTATATGTGTTATGATTGACTCATGAGCGCCCTAAAAAAATGTTGCTATGTCTATCTGACTTGTTATAATATAAAATCCTTATTATTACGGATAAAAAATTATATACGACTTTTATGAACATGTATATGTCGACCATATTGATTCTACTAATCATACACATCGTAACTCAAAGCTCAGAGAAAGCTCATGTCTATAAATAATAAGCTTTCTATTCTACACTCGTGTTATATAAATACATTGCGACTTTTGATACATTATGTGAATAGGAAACAGCGATGAAATGACCATTACTAATAAGTTGTGAATTTCTTAATACGAAGATATAAGCGTATCATTACCATCATCATGATCAACCCATTGCCGGCTTTTGAGAACATTATGGAGAACTCTCAGGCATGCAGGTTTCCTCACGATGTTTTCCTTCACCGTTGAAACAAGTGATATTTTAATTGCTTAAAAACGCACATAACTCCGAAAAGTTGTAGGTGCGTGCCCGGGTTCGAACCCCCGACCTCTGATTTGGAGGCTACATCCTAAGCACTAGGCTATCACAGCTCCTAAATTGATTAGGTAACATTGTAATTTTGTTGACGTTATAAATTTTACTTTTTTTTTTAAAGCCAATTCAAAAATGGTGTCGTTGCTGATTGACGATGCCCATTATTTTAATATTAAATTTTTAAAAATGTTTGCATACTATTTAACTAGTTGAATGTAGACACACAATTGTACATTCTTCTGGCAGAACTTCTTTCGAGAAGCTCGCCAAACAGCCCGGTTACGCTGTGGAAACCTGACCCTCAGCACAGCTAATAGACAGTCCGGCAAAAAAAAATTATAATCCTAATTTGTTAATCATTATGTACCTAAGTATGGATGATGGATGTTTGTTACTCTTTCACGTAAAACCTACAGAATGGATTTTTAAGAAACATTACAATAATATAGCTTATAAATCAGAACAACACATAGACTACAATTTATAAAGTGTGTGAATTGTCTAAAATATGACGATCCATTTTAGACTACATGAGCAATTACTATCAGATATCATTGCAGCCAATGACTAACTTGTAGGGGGAGAAAAATACTGAATATACACTTGTATCGTATTCTACTTGTAGTAGGTAGGTACTCCAGCATGTTTTAAAATAAGCATAAATCACAACTACCTACTTGGTTGTGTTGGTAGGCCAAAAAAATTGTAAGTGGTCATACTGTCAAGAAATTCTCAGAGTTAGTCTACAGTCTGGTTTCAAAGGCTTTTTTAGGCCAACAGTTTTATTCACTAACATGTCGTGAATTATACTCGGCCTTCGATAATAAAGCCCTCAACGTGAATGCGGATGCTTGGAGCACTTTTAGTTTTAAAAATCCTTTCTGGAGAAATTTTCCTGTTATTAGGTTTAGAGAAAATAAACACCATACTACTCCAATGTGGGTCGGTCTATTGTAAGGCGCTATCCCAAAAATTTATGTTTTTTCGCGTTTGCCACCTGAAACAAAATGACAGCACCATTCGCTTTAGGTATGTACCTACACAATATTTGAAAATATACCTACATTTTTAAATATTCATAACTTTAAACCTTGTTTCTAAAGTAATTTCGAGTTCGTTCAAAATATGTATAAATTATTTAAATTACATATTTGTATAAGTGACTACACTTTGTAAATAAAATATGGAAGTAAAATGATAATAAATTTATTACACTATCCTGTTGGTATTCAAGAGATGCAAGCTATCTGGGTACCTTTCGTCGTAATATAATAATAATAATGACTTTATTTTAACGTCCGCCCTATAACCAGAGGTCGGGGGTTCGATGAGGGGGCACCTCTAGCTTTTGGAAGTTATGTGCGTTTTTAAGCAATTGAAATATAATTAGCTTCAACGGTAAAGGAAAACATCTTGAGGAAACTAGCACACCTGGGAGTTCTCCATAATGCTCTTAAACGCGAATGAAGTCTACCAATCCGCACATGCCCAGCGTGGTGGACTACGGCCAAACCCTTCTCATATTTACAGGAGACCCGTGCTCTGTAGTGAGCCGGTAATGGGTTGATCATGATGATAATAGTGATATATATATTACGCTACCGCTACCATTTTAGGCAGAGTTCTGTAAAGCTTAGCCTTTGGCCTTATCACTGACTTAAGTAACAGTTAAAACAGGCCAACGCTATGTGTACATAAGCCTGTCTCGTTTTAACACTAACCTTGGCTGAACAAAATGAAAGTACGCTCTATAGATCTCAGCTTTAAAATATATCATCACTTACTAGGTGAGATTGCCGATGCAGTCAAGGGCTAACTTGTGGAATAAAAAAAAAGAAAATAGGTACATATGGATTGTTAAAAGAGAAGAAGACTCGATGTTTCAAATGTGCTCATAGTTATACAGTCTTCCTTGAACATTAAATAATGGTGTTTTGAACGTTTAATTTAAGCAGTTGCTAACAATACTCGTATACCTATGATTTTAATTAAACATAAACCTATGATCTTAAACAATATTACCAATGATTTTTATATTTACCTATGATTATACAGTTATATTAATTTATTTGCTATGATAGCCTTTGACACTATGTAGAATCTAGACGGCCACATGACGTCTTCAGTATTGAGTAGGCAACTAAAGTTTGTGATTATTAAAACTTTCAAGATTAAATTAAAGAATTGGCTCATAGAAAAATGTTTCTATAGTCAAAATGAATATTTACAATTAAAACCTGTTTAAAAAAAACATATATACCTTATAAATTATTTTCTAGCTGTTAATTTAATTCACTATCACTTTGACTTTGAATAATAGACTTGATGAATTTTTAATGTTTTATTTTTAATTAGTACTAAAGTTTATGTTTGTATTATGCACACTATTTGTTTAGTTGAATGTTATGATCGACTTATTGACAAAATTGTATACACCATCTCATTATTTACAAACATTCTTGCAAATAAATGATTACGATTATGATTATGATTATTGAGGATTACTTACGCATATAGTGTTTGTATCCACTAATATCAAAATTAAATAAGGTATGGATACGATGACATAGACTATCGAATTGCTTACTATGATATGTAAGCAGTAATTTTACAACCAGATGACGTCATGATTTCGTCTTTATCTGTATCCGCTTTTTAAAAATCTCGTGGGCTTCTTTGGGCTAAAAAAGGTACTTTATGGTACGTTTTAACGATATTCTTAATGTAAGATGGTCTTAAGTAATATTCAAAATATCGTTGGCATAGTTTCAGCTGTATAACTTAGGTCAGTCGGGTTCAGAATAAATTCTATTTTAATAAAAGCTTCTGATGTACATGATAATTATAGCCAATATTCCAGCTGCTCTAAGCTGAACTCATATTCTTTACTATTTGTGCTGGTTAGTTAAGCCACCTAAGGCCGACAGTTCAGGTGCGACGACCTTTGGAGCGATGACCGCGGTCCCTTCATAGCCATCACACGCCAAATGATCCGTGTATAAGACTATAAAATTACATCTATTTACAGTTACGTAAACGGGTGCTTTTTTCGAGTTGAGATGCCTTCGCTTTTGTGTGGTGAAGCAATAAAATAAATAATGTAATAAAATAATAAAAATGTCTAAGACATCTGAAAAATGTGGTACTTTGTAAGCGCAGACTATTGCGATTTACATTTCACTAACGCGCTTTTACCATGGAAGTCCAAAGAACTGGGTGGTTTTACTGGATGCGTGAATTAAGCGAGATTGTTCTGTTGACTCAGTAGTTGAGTACAAACTCGCTGAAATGTCGTGTATATAGCGACGTATCTACGTTTGTATAAAAAAACGCGTGTCAGAATTCGTCGTGCAAAATCGTTATCGTATATTGGTAAGGAAAAAATAGATACTAAATAGTATGCCTTGTGTATAGGTTCTATGAGCTCAACCAAACTACTCCACTGGTTCTCCGAGTTGCATGCAAAGCTCGTTTGGTGTTTTAAGAGATTTCATCTTAAACCGAGAATGTTTTATATGAAAAACTTTGATCGGTACGATTGCCTACTGCAGTTATTGATATGCTAGTCTCGCGACTGCTGCTCTTCCTCTCCAACGAATCCAAAGGGTCCCACAGTACATGAAGCGGTTACCCGACCTGCACACCTAATAAAAATAATTAAGAAAAAGTAACCATAGAACATTCTTCTCAATGCAATTGACTGTTTTGGATACGTTTTTTGTATCATATGTAGTTACTTATGCACGTTTACGTGTGATAAAATCTCTACAAAGGATCACGATTTTTCCCGATCTCAGAATATTTTATGATTGTGTGAAGTTTTAGATATCGTGTTTGGTACTAAGGAACAATTTCCTTTTTATACCTCTTATATAAGGGTCACACACATTTGGTAAAAAAATAATAAAAATTAAATAAATTAACAATCACGCAAATTTATTTACCAAATCATAAAACTTATATGTTTTTCCGATCTAAACAAAAATATCTTAATATTTATTACATGAAAAAATTTAATTGAATTTCTGAAATATCAGAAGGACTATGTACCAGTGCACGACAAATAATTGATAAAAGCGTATTACTCATTGTTTATACGAACCTCAAACATAACAATTTAAGTATTTATCCACACTGAATACCTAGTGCCCATTTTGTTTGTCATATTTATAATACCTACTTATATTCGTTTATGCGTTTTTCAAGCGGGTCAGAGTGCACTTAGATAATCGGGGTTATGTACTGGCAGATTCTTGTAATTAACTATGTATTTTTCCTTATGCACATACAAATTACAAAGTAACGTTTAAGGAACGGTGTTAGCCTAGTGGTTAGGGCGTCAGCCTCCTAATTAGAGGTCAGCGGTTCGAATCCGGGCACGCACTTCTAACTTTTCAGAGTTATGTGCGTTTTTAAAAAATTAAAATATCACTTGCTTCAACGGTGAAGGAAAACATCGTGAGGAAACCTGCACGCCTGAGAGTCCTCCGTAATGTTCTCAAAGGCATGTGAAGTCTGCCAACCCGCACATGGCCAGCGTGGTGGACTATGGCCAAACCCTTCTCATATTGAGATTAGACCCGTGCTCTTTAGTGAGCCGTTAATGGGTTGATCATGATGATGTTTAAGGAACTTTTTGAACATAAGTAGAATAGAATAGACTTACTTTTATTTGCATAATACACAGAACTAACGTCTGCATGTATTGTTTAACTATTAAGTAGCTACCTGGACGACTGAGCTTCGGTCCAAATAATTTCCACAGCTGGACTCATGTCTCCAGTATCATAGGACCGAGGGATGTAGAGGTGAGGTAATCCCATAATAATCCCATGCAGCTTTGATTGCTTTTACTATACAAACTACATGTTAATAAGTTAAAAGGGCATATGTTGTTTACCTTTTTAGGCGTACTGCGAAGAAGGTTTCAAATTCAAATTCAAATAATCTTTATTTAAATAGTCCTATAAAAGGCGCTTTTGACGCGTCAATAATATACATAGTAATGATTTGATGGTGATAACTACATTCGTAAACTTAAAACTAAAGCTATGAGGGATCCAAACGCGTCCCGGTCTAAAAAGAAGCCCACAACAAACTTAGCCAGGTAAATTTTCTTTTTGTTACCACCATCTCACATGCCACTTAAAATTATATTAAGAGCTATCTTATTAGAGCAATATTTTGGTATATGTATTTTGGTGTAGTCTACTACTAGGAGTTGGATGACCTCCTTGACGCAGTGCGTGAGCTGTAGCATTATAAATTTGGAGGTCCTGTGTTCAATTCTCGGCTCGAATCTGGTCTGGTGGGAGGCTGCGGCCGTGGCTAATTACCACCCTACCGATGAAGATGTCGCCAAGCGATTTAACTTTTCGGCACGATGTCGCGTCGAAAACAATTAACGGTGTGAGTTTATCATACCCTGACAGGTTAGCCCGATTCCATCCCAGACTGCAACATCAATTACTAACTTTTAGTGCATAAAAAAAATGTGGATAAGGAAAAAGATAAAATGTAATATGTTTATAATAAATACTAAAACTACAAAGGCAATTATTAAGATAAGTGAGATCAGTACCAGTCAAAAATAATTGCGTTCCATTTCGCTTTTAAATTGTTTTATTATTCGTCCATAAATTTCCTCTTAATTTTTTTAACTAAGTTGAATTAATTGGTGGTTTTATGACTTTAACTCATACAAAAAATGGTCATCGAATTGTTCATAAAAGACGAAGATATTCGCGTACCTTCAATGTTTGTCTAAATACAAAACTTAAGTTAGCAAAAGGAACGGGTCTGATTGTATTGGTCGGGCTGTTACAGAGCACTCACTCCTGGCCGCTATCCCGCTACTGCCCGATACGGAGACTTTTGGCTGCTGGGTTTCCCCCCTGGCCCGGTTCGCCTCTCCTTAGTTAACCTGCACCACCCAGATTCCTCCGGGGGGTCCATATTAATACCGGGCTTAGTGTGGACGTCCAGTCAACATGAGCCACTCAGTAACAGGACTCCCGACCTCAAACCATCCTCCATACCCGACCTCCGAGTAGCCGGATTACAGGAGACGCCACGCTCCCAGTCGATGAGACTGACGAAAATGTTGAACGTTATTCGCGTATGCAGCACGAGTTCGAATCTAGGTCAGGTAAAAAAAAACGACGCGTCTATTATTTTTTTTCTTTTCTTTTTCTTTTTCTTTAAAGAAATTTATGTAATATATAAAAAAAAAATATTTTGTAAACTTAGATAATAACACCAGTTACATTGAAACCTTATATGCATAATATTACCAGAATTAAATAAACATTTAACACTACTTCACTTTTCAATCAAAATTATAAAGCAACCTTACTACGTGTCACTCCTTTGGGAGCATTCAAGTATTACGTGCCGCAATTATGAAGATTTTAGACCCTCCCTTACCCCGTACGCAACGCACCGTAACGTTTTGTACCCCCTCCCCCCTAATTGTGTTACGTAGGTAATAGTTGAATGCTCCCGTTTTACAATCTACCTTTCCCCCAAAAATATCACTAAACTTATAGCACTGTCCTTGTGGCGTCCATTGTTGCTATTTGTTGTGGACCAATCAATAACCACCGTTTTGGCGTGCAATGCAAAGCGGGGCGTTACGACATGGTAATAACGATAGTATTCTAGTCAAGTTTGATACTCTTTTGTACTTATACAAATTAATAACATTATAACCCTCACAAACAACTTGTAAAATATATGTTTTAATTAATAAATACATCATAATGTATATAATATATAGCTTAGAATCACGGCGATAACAATTTATCATCCAGTTTAATAATTTATTGTCACATACATGAATAACGTGATAAGTGCCTATAATACTGGGGGGCTGCCATGGATTTTTCTGGTCGTCGTTTATCATATATAAATCAAATCAAAAAGTACTCGCTACCGAACGTAAGAAAGTATCTCAAATCGGTCCATAGTTGATGAAGTTATCCTCCTTTTTTAATGTTGATTAAAGAAAGGCACACCTTCTGTATTACACGAGCAATTTGTCAGAACGTAATGTTTGCTATGAAAAGTACGCGGATTGGAGGGCTGTGGCGACAAGCTGTTTTGAATATCAATAAATTATTTATTATATAAAGCTGCTTTCTTTGGCACAGAAGAAAAATGGCTAATTCGGATTTATAACTCTTCTCGTATTTTTTTAACTATAAAGGAGCTCCGTCTCTAGTATAATAAAGTCACGACTCTGGTCTGGTACGAGGCTTCAGCCGCGACTAGTTACTGGCAAAGATATACCGCCAAGCGATTTAGCGTTCCGGTACGATGGCGCGTAAAACGTTTGAGGTAAATAACTTAGCACTTAAAATTAAAACAGCGCAAAGAAAACTAAGCTACTAACGACTAACTAAATTAACGTTGCTGAATGTAAATCATAATAATGAGGAACTGAATCTGTTAAAGACGGTTACATTTCTAGGCATAACGATAGGCGCCAAACTTCAAACGTATATTAATAATTTATCGCAGACTTAGCTCTGCCGCTTACGCGGTAAAATAGATTCGTCATTTGACGGATATAGAGGCTGCCAGAGTAGTATATTTTATTATGGGTTAATGCTGCTGATATTGACACTGTACTTATTCGTTTTGCAGAAGAGGACTGTTTATGAAATATTGTTAGAGGAAAAAATGGACTGTAACGCACTGTACATTAGAAATAAAGTAAACTTGTGGTGCAATTTAGTAGGCTGCACAAAATTTGTAACTTTATTTCATAACAAATTACCTACTGAAATCTTAGAACATATTAAGTAAAAACTTTGAACATATTAAGCGATACCTGAAAATATTGAAATATAAATTGTATTACTTGACGGCAATCAGAGAGCAGCGCCATCTAGTTTTAGAATCATGTACGACAGACAAGAGAGCGGCATCGCCCCCTCTCTTTACGCAACACTAAGTGACGTATGCAGGTTCTTAAAAGACTCACCGGCGCGGGACGGCGCATTGTATTCGGTCGGTTCGGATCGGTGGTCGAGACGCCGTAGTTCATATTTTGCCTTGTCTCTCGCGAGGCTGAAACGCTGGGCGGCACTCGCGATCCCAGTTATCACCACAGATTATCACCAACACCTCACAAATTAAAATAATGAAAAATAAATTGTATTTCTTATATATGAACACTTCATGCCTGTAATAGGTTTACATAAACAAAGCTATTTTGATTTTTTAAACTGATTACCTGGATGACAATGCAGTGATGACTCTTTTGGTGCTGCAGGCGGTAGGTAATCACAAAACAAAAATGACCCGTCTGCACATTTGATTCGGGGAAAACCGTAATAGACAAACGGACACGGAACACTAAGACACGGGAGCGATTCTATAAGGATGCCATATTTTTATTGGTAGCCATTGATTTACCACTACCCGTAGATAGAGCGCGTCATACAAAAACAAGGCGAGATTTGTCACCAACTAACTGTACATTTCTACATATCGGTATATCGATGTATTACAAACCCGTCTAATACACCAGACATCTGGCCGTTATATTATCCATAGCGGCGCGTAGTGCTTTGTAATTCATTCGGATTATACGGCTCGAGTGTTAGAATCGGTGTCACTGGGGGAAAGGAGTGCACGCGTCGCTATTTGTGCTTTAATGATCGATCTACGGCTAGTGGTAAATCAATGTGGGTAGCCCTAAAAATCTTCCTCAATATTAAAAGCAAATTTAAAATGTTATTTAAAGGTTAGTTGTATTATCATGTTTTTTAGATATCTTAAGCCTGATTTACATTTGCATTAGTTTTGAAAAATTGAGAGAGTACCTAGCGAGTTGAGAACTTATCGTGGTTCGGAAATAATTTAGCTAATTATTGACCACCTCCGTGGCGCAGTGCGCGCGCTGTAGCATTATAAAGTTGGAGGTCCTGGGTTCGGTTCCCAGCTCGAGTCTGGTCTGGTGGGAGGCTTCGGCCGTGGCTAGTTACCATCCTACCGACAAAGACGTGTCGAAGCGATTTAGGGTCCGGGTACGATGTCGCGTAGTAACCAATTAGAAGTGTGTTTTTACCATACCTCTAACAGATAAGCCCGCTACCATCCTAGACTGCATCATTACTTACCACAAGTTGAGATAGCCGTCAAGGGCTAACTTGTTGTGTAAAAAAATAAAAAAATTATGCAGTAAAAATGGTAACTAAGTTAAAAAAATTGATGCAGTATCTATATTTCCGCCGAGCCAATATAATTATTGCACTTGAAAGGCTTGGGAGATATGGGGGTAATCCCCCCACCTATCTCCTACACCTAGAAAACTTCTACCTAGTTTTCCAATGCGTTTGGACAGCAGAGTTGAGTACAATGAAAAAATGGAAACCGTTGCCTATAAAACACTTAACTATAATGGCTATTTATTGACCTAAACTGGCTATTTTTTTTATGATCATCATCATCACGATCAACCCATTGCCAGCTCACTACAGAGCACGGCTGTCATCTCAATATGAAAAGAGTTTGGCCATAGCC
This sequence comes from Lasiommata megera, assembly GCA_928268935.1. Classification (NCBI taxonomy): domain Eukaryota; kingdom Metazoa; phylum Arthropoda; class Insecta; order Lepidoptera; family Nymphalidae; genus Lasiommata; species Lasiommata megera. The sequence goes on along the minus strand of OV743308.1, from coordinate 5,571,422 downwards.
CACCACACTGGCCATGTGCGGATTGGCGGACATCACACGCCTATTACAGCATTATGAAGAACTCTCAGGCATGCAGTTTTCATCACGATGTTTTCCTTCATCGTTGGAGCAAGTGATATTTTAAAAACGCACATAACTACCGAAAAGTTAGAGGTGCGTGGTCGGGATCGAACCCTCAAACTTTGATTAGGAGGCGGACTCCCTACCCACTAGGTTATAACAGCTTTAACATCTAACTTAAATTCAATTGAAAGGTACAAAACGCAAGTGTATCGAATGTTCAGTTTAGTTTAGTGGTTCGTGTACACCAGTATATACCTACACCAATGTCAATCAGGCTTTTTAGACACTGATAATTACTTATAACATACATTGTTAGGCATCTTCATGATAATGATGATACAAGGCCGAAGCGGAATGTCCGAGTTTTGTTTTCCAATAATAACATAGTGGTTTTTACACCCATCTGTCTATAACAATTTGTATCCGGCTTTATTCATGAGAAATATTCAATTACTCCGCTCAATTAAATTATAAAATGATAGCCATAAATGGAAGAGCTAATGGTCGACGGCTGATGCCGCAGTTTTTATGGTTGAGTAGGTAGTAAGACAGCCTTATAGGAAGTTTATAAAGAATACAAGTAAAACGGTTTTTACGTTTTCCGGGTAATTTTTTACATTTTTCTCTTCACATGAACCTTCCTTGGACTTCAGCGTTTATTTGAAATAAAAACATTATGCGACCGATGTCTAGCTATTCTCGAGTTTTGCGTTTAGCAACACATTTTCAAATTAACTGGTATTTATTCTAGACAAAACTAAATAAATATCTTCTTTTGTTTTATACATTGTTTATATGTTCTAGATTACTTATTCGCTGCATGATCTGAGTTGTTTGGAAACTTGCCGAGATATTGACTGATTCGACGTTTTGTGATGATGCAAAGAACCGCGTGGTTTATGTGATCGGTTTACATAAATCAAACTTTGTGTGGCCGCTACTACTTACCTTTTTGCATTGAATTTTAATTGAACTTACGCGACAAATCCGTCTAAAATCTAAGTTAGAAATGTTTGGTTATATGTGATGAAATAAACTAGAAAACATTATATAGGTAGGTAGCTTTTGAAACAGGTAGGGAAATCGTTTTTGGATAACCTTTATTAATATTCTATACCTATTAAATATAATATGTACCTGAAGGGAAATAAAATGATAAATATAAATTTTCCAAAATGTTCAGATGAAATTGTTATTTTGAGGGACTAAAAGCCATTCTTATCAACAGTATGGTTGGAAATAAATGTTTAGTTATATGTAATGAAATAAACTAGAAAACATTATATAGGTAGGTAGCTTTTGAAACAGGTAAGGAAATCGTTTTCGGGTAACCTTTATTAATATTCTATACCTATTGAATATAATATGTGCCTGAAGGGAAATAAAATGATAAATATAAATTTTCCAAAATGTTCAGATGAAATTATTATTTTGAGGGACTAAAAGCCATTCTTATCAACAGAATGGTTGGAAAAGGATAGGAAATTAAATGCAATCTGCGATTCGTAGATTTTGGATAAGATTGAGTACAAACTTCGGGCGCATGTCCCATGGCTCTTACACGGATATACTCGTAGGTACGTACCTGATAATTATTATGGTAAGATAATTCATATTATAATCAGCCTGTGGTTAGTCTCTTGAAATTTATAGCACGTTTGTTTCATAGAATGAATCAAAGATGATAAACTACTGGCCACAACTCATTATAATTTTATAAGCTCACACGTACACGTTGGTTTTCACAATGATGTCATATTGTGATGTTACTGAATTAAGCATAACTATATAACAAGAAGGGTATCTTTGAATTTTCTTTGTGTTTCATGATCAACCTATTACCGGCTCAGTACAGAGCACGGCCTTCTCAATATGAGAAACGTTTGGTCATGTCCATGTGCGGATTGGCAGACTTCACACGCCTCTGAGAACATTATGGAGAACTCTTAGACATGCAGCTTTCCTCACAATATTTTCTTTTACCGTTAAAGCAAGTGATATTAAATCGCATAAAAACGCACAAAACTCCGAAAAGTTAGAGGTGCGTGCCCGGGATCCAACCCTCAACCTCTGATTTGGAGGCAAACGTCCACACTTGGTTATCACATGCTTACCTTACCTTACTTTTTGTTTAGTGACTCACTTAATGACTTAGTTAATTATGCTCAAGGGAAATATTTCTTAATGTGTAGAATAAAACGACTTTTCGCTTTCTTCAGATATACTTTTTATTCTAAGAGCATTTTTTGAAGCACAATTAAGATATTTGGAAAATCGCAATTCAAAAAAAATACAATTTATTAATCGAACCTGTATCATATTTTTCCTTAGCTAATTCAATGGTAAACAGATTGTAACTTTTTATTGCAGAAAAGGCAAGCGCATTTTATTCTCATAGTGCTAAACTAGTTATTCAAACGTGAAGAAACAATGAAGCCATGGTAGAATTGAAGGAAAAAAATTACGAAAACGCGTATCACAAAGAATAACTTCATGTTATATTTAGGTCTAAAACATTATTATTAGTTTAATATTATCAGACAATTATTTTACTCATAATCTACCTAGTTTGCAATACTTTTTGACATAGAGGTCTCATTTAACTCACCGGTTGACCTTGGAGTGTGGGCCTTCAGAGACATCTACGGCGTTTAAAGTGGTAATTATATCAGTATTGCTAATGATTTCCCAAAGAATTTAAACTAAACCCACTTTACTAACTAAACACAGGCTTTTAGTTTCACGCCTTAGATATTTTCACGAAACCGCAATTATCGCAACTAGTTTCAGCATCTTTAAGTAGTAGAACCGTTTCGGGGTAATTGAGTGAAAAAAAAAATACTGCAGTTGAAAATTTGAGAAAAAAAAAAGTTTCTTTCACCACCGCAGATATAAATACATGCCAATAATACATTTATCATACTAGAATTATTCTGTTATTTTCATCACAGTTTCACTGTAGTTGCGTTGAACCGTACTGGGGTTTACAATTACGGGAATTCACAACTGTTTAGCATACTATCATTACGATGCATATCGAAGTCGCCGAAGCATACACAATTGGCAGTTAATCGGTATGCAAGTTGTTAGTAATTGCTATAAATATTAGCTATTTGGCTTAAATCCTTATCAGAATCACAGAGCAATTAATATAATGAACTCTCACATGTTCCTGGTATAATAAATATAATGAGAATTAGGAGTTTTGGTGTTCAAATTGCATCCATTGGTCATAACTTCTTGTGGAAGTTTATTTACGTTTTTTGTACCTGTAAACAAAGAAATACGGTTTATAGATTGGCTTAGCTATGAAATTGCTCTATTGAGTAAAAATTTGGTATAAGAGTGACATTGATGATTTGGTTTTGAGACCGTTGCATATTCAATAAATCCATATTAGTATTTACTGTTGTAATCCTGAAACTAACACATCTAACTCTGTTAAAAAGGTTAAGCAATCAAAAATACTGCAGAAGTTTTTTGTTATATGATATAATTCAATTAAAAGTGTTTAATTAGAGAGGTTAACTTTATTAATATTTAAATTTGTAATACCTACTAACTAAAAACCAACAAGAGTACCAGTATTGTGATGAAGTCTATGCTCTTATTCGTTAAGTAGAACCCTGAGTACAGCAGTCATATAATGTTGAAACTAAGCGTAGCCTATATTACATAGCCTATATTGCATAGCCTATATTGCATAGCCTAAGCATAGCATATAGTATGGGATAACATTTGAAAGCGTTTCTTCGTGCCTGTGCTTTTAGATGCTGAGGAATTGACTAATTAGGAGTCAGCCCTGAGCGCAGAAATTTCTTGTACTCTTTACTCGTACGTGCAATAGTGGTATTGGTATAGGGGCGCACTCACAAAAGGGGCCATGGCGGCATGAAAGCGTCATGCCCTTCGCCGTGACGGCGTAGACAAGTCGACTCCTGAAGACTTGTCAAGCAAGTCGCGCGACTAGATGTTTCACATACAAAATTGAGCAACGCGGAAATCCTGGCGGAGTGACACATCGCGACTATTTGGATATAAAAATGGCATAAAAAAGCTTGGGTGTGAATTGCTCTATCTCCATAGGTACTATAGTTTATTATTAATTTTATTCATTATGTGAGATGGTGATAACGAAAAAAAAGAAAAACCCCGGCTAAGTTTGTTGTGGGCTTCTTCTTAGACCGGGGCGCGTTTGAAACCCTCATAGCTTTAGTTTTAAGTTTACGAATATAGTTATCACCATGAAATAACTACTGTGTAAATTATTGACGCGTCAAAAGTGCCTTTTTAAGGACTATTTGAATAAAGATTATTTTGAATTTGAATTTGAATTTAATATCGCCTAATTACATTTCTTTGTAAATTAAAACATTTTTTTTGTAAAAATGAGAGAGGATTGATTTGTCAGTAATTTTGACGCCGCATTATGTGTTACATATAAACAATTTATACTCATGTTATCTATATAAATATTATATTCAAGTTTATGGTATGGTCTGGATAACTTACCCAGAGTGTGCATTCGCTGTCGCAGTCGCCGTAGCTGTAGCGGTCGCAGTGGCTCTACCTCCGCCGTAATTACCACCGCACCCACCACCGCAGCCTCCGTTATGACTCGGCTGTACAAAATTATTGCCGCCATATCCTCCGTTTCCACCTTCATAGCCACCGCCGTATCCGCCGCCACCGCCGCCTCCGCCGTAACCGAAGCCGCCGCCGCCACCGCCTCCGCCGCCGCCGCCACCGCCGCCGCCACCTCCTCCGCCGTAACCGCCCCCATATCCTCCGCCATAGCCGCCTCCGTAGCCTCCGTTACTATGTCCACCGTTGCCATAGTTGCCTCCGTAATTACCTCTTCCTTCATATCCGCCATGACCGTGATGACCTGGAAAACAAATTATTAGAAAGAAAGAAAATCTATATTCTTATCCTAGCTTAAAAAGATAAAAAATTGGTATAGATTATGCCTGTATTTAATCATATGAGCATAAAGTTTTTTTTTTTATTAGTCCACAAAACTGACTACAAGTGTATAAAATAGCCTTAATGCAGTCGTGAGATTAATAGATTTACACTTGAGTCTCCTGGATGTGGACCTGACATGTTTAAGGGGAGGGCACAAATTAACCATACTCATAAAGGAGTCACACCACATCAAAAAAATTATAAAAATAAATCAAGTAACATTCACTAAAACAAAATATATGATTAATTTAAGTTTCATAACAAAAAAAAAACAAAAAACAATAGATACAAATCTCGAAAATTCGATTAAAATATCAAATTTAAATAATATCATAGTATAGATATAATTCTATACGATACTCTAGTGAGAATAAAAGAAACGCCTCGAATACTGTGCTCTATTTGTATAATGAAAATGGAGTTCTTCTATATTCCTTTATTCACAATTCTCGTTGCTTCAATAAACCAGATAAAACTACGCGTGTTTGAGTCTGTCGTTATTTTAAGTTATGTATAATATTCGAAAACAATTTTGTTGATGGGTTAAATATTCCATGACATATAGCACACAAAAACATAGGTACCGTATTTTTAAACGAGTAATTGGACGCATCATAAACAGTTTTTTTTTGTTACAAGCACGATATTTCTTGTCCGTAGTCGAAACAAAATCTTTCAACGCATCTTTACCAAAAAAAGTATCTTTTGAGTAAATAAAGATTTATATGCTTAGATCTGTGGATAGAGTGTGTTGTGGTTGAGACTTCGACCTACCTTTCGGTGGACTTCATTCGGCACGCACTTATAATTTCACGAAGTTTGCGTGTTTAATACAATTAAAAAATTTCAACGTCACTTATATAACCTTGGCAGAGAATATCGTGAGGAAACCTACATACGTGAGAGTTCTCCGTAATGTTCTCGAAGACGTGTGAAGTCTACCAATCTGTACTTGGTCACCGTGATAAACTATGGCCACAAACCTCATCACGTTGAAAAGAGACCCGCGCTCCGTAGCGGGTCGTTAATGTGTTCAAAGCATACGTTTTAAAAAGATATATTTTTTGCTTGCTCGTAAGTTTATAGTTTCTTCTAGAAACAATTAATATAATACCTATTCTATTTATTCAATAATGTTGAAAATAAAAACAGAGGTTTTTATCGTAATTATCTGTTATCTGATCTTTTTGTATCTTTGTTACTAGAAATGAGATAATAAGTGAATTTAGATTTAAATCATTTCCATATAAGAATGGTAAATTTGTTTGGGATAAAAATTTGGTTTGACTATACTATCTGTATGCAAAATCACGTTATCAGCTCACTGCTACGTTGCTGCGTGTAAGGCGGGCAAATCAGTAAGGAAACTTTATTTAATTTTTAACCGATTAAGACATTGAATGTTTGTCGTGACCGTGCATCAGCTGGATTAAAAAAATATAAGGTATTACCATGCTCTTTCACAACTTTCACGACGATAGTCTTGGTGGGCTCTTGGTACCCTCCGTGACCGCCGCCATATCCTCCATTGCCATGGCCTCCGTAACCACCGTCATAGCCGCCTCCGCCGCCATAGCCACCACCGCCGCCATATCCGAAACCGCCGCCAAACGAAATGCCGCCACCCCCGCCGCCAAGACCCAAACCTAGCAGCTTATGGAGGTGACGCTTTTGCCTGTTCAATTGGCCAGATCTCTGTTGGTCTTCCAATTTCTGCAAGTATTTTTTTTTTAAATAAAATCACAACCCTATAACTCTTTTGGTCCAATCTTAAAACACTTGAAACTTTAAATATATTATTTAAACACGAATTTATCGTTAACATTGGATATTTTCAAAGGTATGGTTTAATTTATCAAACAGTGAGGAAACTTATTTTTTACGAGGCATTCAATATGCTTTATGAATGATTTACGTTAACTTAGACGATGGCGCCTCATTCAATGGTTAATTTGACAAGATACAATTGAATTAAAACTGGTCGTATAATTAAATATACTATCAATTAAAAACCACTGCTTTTCAGTTACCAATCTTCAAGTTATTATTGATGGTGATCTGTCACCTACAAGTAATATTTGCAATGGTTATCCAACTGGTCCTTTTTAAGCTATGCGTTTTGTACGAACACGAATTGACATGGCTTTGGAAAAGTTACTAAATCGGAGAGCTCATGTTAAGCCTTGTTAAGCTGATTATGTGATACTAATCCAAAGGCGCTGCTTCTAATTCAATTAATGGGTTAATGTGGTACGAATTATTGTGAACAAAATGAAACCAATTCGGCAACTAAATAATTGATTGGTTATTGGATTGGTACTTGGTTGGTTCTGAACTGATTTAGTTATTTTAATAATTATTTGATGAATTTAGCTAGTATTCTATTTACGTAACAAAGCAACAACCTTGTCACTTCGTTTAGGTTTTGTAACAATTTATTAAAAAAAAAAAAACAACCCAATGTAACGAGTAATTCGAAAACAATATCAGCCTAATTAATGACCTAATGGAGTTTAACACTCATATTAGAAAGGGTATGAAACCTACTTACTGTATTGCAAAGCAGTTTTTTCTAAAGCACAAATTGCCGTTAACATTTTATAATAATTTCACTTCCTAATATAGCTTTATCAAAGTTACCTGAACATAAATAGGCTGCGGATTAATCCCCAATGATTTAGCTTGGGGCTCCTTCGGAGGCGGGTTCTTTTGAGCGAGGAGCACTAATATCGGGAACTGACGTGACCGCTCGTGAGTCCTCGAGTCCCTTGGGGGCGCTAGAACCGGCGCAACCAGCACTACTCTCTCCCCGCCCTCAATGTCATTATCGCTAACTGAAGCGTGGGTTAAGACCACAAGCGCGAGAACGCTCACTGCACTATAAAGTCCCATCTTGTTCACTGGCGCAGGATTCGCGCGTCCAACCTATTTATACGTCAGTTTTTACATCGTAAGCGTTGCGACGTCATGATATGTCTTTATACAGGACACGTCGTGGATTCCCACGATGACGTTATTGGCCGATGGTCAGATCAGATGCCTTCGTTGACGCGATCGTGTTCCGGAACGGAAAGTTATATGCTTCTATTTTTCAGATCTGACGGTTATCATTCAAGTATTTGTTCAACATTTAGTACTTACCCTCGAGTTCTACAGTTTGCTACCAGAGTAGGTAATAAATCACATCTTGGAAAATTACCGTTTTTCCGTACAGGCTTTGTATCAGATCTTCGAAAATATTACTCTATTGTAAATTTTGAAGGTTTTTATTGATATTGGAAAATCAAGTCTTGCAAAAAATACATGAAATTTTTATTTAAATAAAAATAAATGTTTAAATGTCGGCTGCATCAATTAGCTTAATATTTTATCGAAAAGCATGATTTAAGCGATGGCGAGTTAAAAATTTATTTAATTGTATATATTTGCACCGTTTCAAATTGTCTCATTAATCAATATTTGAAATATACTTAATTGTTTAGCAGCTGTTATTGGGACATTTAGTAAAATCTTAGCAAAAAGCATATTCTTCAATAGGAATCCGTAATAGGAGTAGATTATAGTAATATTTGATAACAAATGTACAGGAAGGATAAACTATACTTAGTTTATTCAGTATTATGAGTAGTTTCAGAATTCAAATTTTTCAAATTCAATATAATCTTTATTCAAATAGTCCTTTAAAAGGCGCTTTTGACGCGTCAATAATTTACATAGTAGTGATATGATGGTGATAACTAGATTCGTAAACTTAAAACTAAAGCTATGAGGGTTCCGCGCCCCGGTCTAAGAAGAAGCCCTAAGAAGCCTAGCCTAAGAAGAAGAATTTTCAGTAGATGGGTAATAATATATGTAGTATCGAACGAAGCGGTGATAGCCTAGTGGTTAGCGCGTCAGCCTCCTAATCAGAGGTCGGCGGTTCGAATCCGGGCACGCACCTCTAACTTTTCGGAGTTATGTGCGTTTTTATAAAACAATTAAAATATCACTTGCTTCAACGGTGAAGGAAAACATCGTGATGAAACCTGCACGCCTGAGAGTTCTTCATAATCTTCCAGCCAGCGTGGTGGACTATGGCCAAACCCTTCTCATATTGAGAGGAGACCCGTGCTCTGTAGTGAGCCGGTAATGGGTTGATCATGATGATGATGATATGTAGTATACAGAATATTCTACGCGACATAATGTTCTAGGAACTTATATTGTTGTCTTTGTTAGTCTAATCTTTAGAATGCAGGTCACTGCAGTTAGATTATGTGAATGGAATCCGCGCAAGCCTACGTTTCTAAACTGGTACATGAGAATAAAATTGCACGGTGTAATACAAAGCGACATTTTGCCTGCGTAGTAATTTGTGGATTCTACGCTCGTACAATATCAGGTTAGTCCAAAACCGGATATTCTACATGGTAATAGGTACCTACGTATAGATGTTAGGTACCTCTAAAGGCCTTTTCATACATATCAGGTTCACGGCCCACCGCGCGTTATCGGTCAGGGACAGAGCAAAAAATTGCTTGTCTGTATGAAACAAATTATTTTGGAGTAACATTTTACGTTTTCGTTTACATTTTATGTAAAACGAATTGTCTGTGTTTTGAAATCCTAAAATCCGTGCTATCAGATTTCTAACAACCCGGATGATGGCCATTTTCTGATTGTTTAATCTTCATCAGCTAGGACAGTTAAATTCACTATAAATTTTTGCATTAACCTAATACTCTTTTTTATATTAACTAATCTAATTAAATCAATACTGAATACAATGATACTAATTTTAAATATTCATCATCATCGTGAACAACCCATTACTGGCTCACTACAGAGCATGGGTCTCCTCTCAATATGAGAAGGGTTTGGCCATAGTCCACCACGCTGGCCATGTGCGGATTGGCAGACTTCACACGCCTTTGATTATGGAGAACTCTCAGGCGTGCAGGTTTCCACACGATGTTTTCCTTCTCCGTTCTCCGAAGCAAGAAATATATATATATTTTTTTAATTTTACCTATTACGTTTATATATTATCTGACTGATGTGGCCTTTATCAGTTTCATGGTTCAGGGTGGTTCAAACACTGAGTACCCTGACTTTGACATGTGTAGATAAACCTTTAAAACTAAGAGTGGGATTTCTTCTTTTTTCCTACTACATATTAAAAAATTCCTTTGTATGCCGTGTAAGTGGGTAATAGTATTTTTTATCTTCTTATGTTAGTGTTTATTTGATTATTAATGACTTGGAGCTGGGAAAGGTATGAGAAAGTGATTCAGAGGTTTCCGATACATATTAAAAATGTGTTTGTATCTTCTTTGACCACAGAGTATGGTCAGTATCAGTTGTCAGTAATGGTTTATATCAAAACTATATCGTTTTTATGATGGGGTCCTAAGGTGCTATAGTGATGATGATGACGAAAACACAACGTTGTTAGAAAATTCATTAGGTGGGCAGGAAATATGAAATTAGGTCGCTGGACACAGGTTAGGTCACAAGTGAAATTCGGAAACACTTGATGACCCTGGTCGCATTAAAAAGTTGGAGGTCTTGGCTTCGATTCCCAGCTCGAGTCTGGTGTGGTGGGCGGGTTCGGCTTCTAGTTACCACCCTACCGACAAAGACATGTTGGCAACAGATTTAGCGTTCCGACACTATGTCGCTTAGAAAACAATTAGGAGTATGGGCTGGCCATACCCCTAACAGGTGCGCCCGCTACCACCCTAGACTGCATCATCACTTACCATCAGGTGAAATTGCCGTCAAAGTATATTTAAATAAAAACCTACTAATCTTAATACAGCATTACTAGACAAAGGAGTTGCACGCAGGCGCATAGTTATTTAATTACCGTATCACGATATTCTGATTATTGATTATAAGCCGGAAAAAACTACGGGAAAAAGTAATTTACCCATACATTGTTCATCCTTTTATCTGTTGATGCTGAAGATATATCAAGCAAGGACAGATTTTTATTCTCGACTCTCACGAATAGGTCTGTATAATCACTTAGGAGAAAGGGAACTAGGCTGAGATCATCATTTCAACCTATAGACGTCCACTGCTGGACATAGGTCTTTTGTAGGGAGTTCCAATGGCCACGGTCCTGGGCCGCTTGTATCCAGCGGCTCCCTGCGACTCGTTTGATGTCGTCTGTCCACCTTGTTGGGGGTCGACCAACGCTACGTTTACCGGTGCGGGGTCGTCATTCCAACACCTTGGGACCCCAACGTCCATCGGTTCTCCGAGCTATGTGCCCCGCCCATTGCCACTTCAACTTCGCAACTCGCTGAGCTATGTCGGTAACTCTGGTCCTTCTACGCATCTCTTCATTTCTGATTTGATCACGTAGAGATACTCCTAGCATAGCTCTCTCCATTGCTCGCTGAGTGACTCTGAGCCTTCTTATGAGGCTGAGATCACCTATATTATCAATTAATTTTGCATAGACTAATTATGGAAAGGGCTATGTTGGGTGTTTCTCTGAGGGATAGAATCCGTAACGAGGACATACGTAGGAGAACAAAAGTAACCGACATAGCCCAACGGATTAGCAAGCTGAAGTGGCAGTGGGCGGGTCATATCTGTCGCAGAACCGACGGCCGTTGGGGCAGACGTGTTCTGGAGTGGAGACCGCGTACCGGTAAGTGCAGCGTAGGACGACCACCTGCTCGCTAGACCGACCTGAAAAGGATCGCTGGTGGCGGGTGGATGAGGAAGGCGGAGGACCGTGTGTGGTGGCGCGCTCTCGGAAAGGCCTATGTCCAGCAGTGGGCGTCTATAGGCTGATTGTTTGACGACCTCCGTGGCGCAGCGCGTGCGCTGTTGCATTTTAAAGTTGGAGGTCCTGGGTTCGATTCCCGGCTCGAGTCTGGTCTGGTGGGAGGCTTCGGCCGTGGCTAGTTACCACCCTACCGACAAAGACGTGTCGCCAAGCGATTTAGCGTTCCGGCACGATGTCGCGTAGAAACCAATTAGGAGTGTGGGTTTACCATGCCCCTAACAGGTTAGCCCGCTACTACCGCTAGACTGCATCATCACTTACCATCAGGTGAGATTGCCATCAAGGGCTAACTTGTAGTGGATAAAACAAAAAAAAAAAATTTCTTTATTACGGAAAACCATCAGCTCATACAAATTTTTAGTATGGTTGTAAGAAACTATTTATAAATATACAATAAGAAGGTTAGAAACCTATTCATACCAGACGGGAACTGGTCAGGTTTCAAAGTTGCGGTTGGAAACGTCGACGCAAGCATAATACGTATAGGTATTTTTATGTGAAACGCGACGCGACGGCAATGGTATTCACAGGTTCAAACTCACCCTCCTGAGAAAACGAGATGGTTTGCACCTGTTAATTTTAATATGCCTTAATTTATTATTATGTGAGATGGTGATAACAAAAACAAAAACCCGGCGAAGTTTGTTGTGGGTTTCTTCTTACCATTTGTACCCTCTTAGCTTTAAGTTGACGAGTGTAGTTATCACCATCACTTCACGAATAGAAAAAATGAAAACTGTGATATATGTGATAGATTAAATGAATGAATAAAGCTATTTTGATTTGATTTGTTATTAATTGCATACTTTGTTGTTTTGGTCTGGTGGGAGGCTTCGGCCGTGGCTAGTTACCGCCATACCGACAAAGACGTGTGGCCAAGCGATTAAGCGTTCCGGCACGATGTCGCGTAGAAACCAATTAGGAGTATCATATGAATTTTATGTTGTCAAGCAAAAATAGAGTCATATTTTGTTATTTTAGTTGATAATTTGGATTACGATTTTTTTTATTTTAAGTAATTTATTATTTCCTAAAATACTAAATTTCCTAAATACTTTCCTGTACTTAAATAAAAACTAATCAGCAAAATTTAAGAGTAAAATCAAGAAAACCTACGGAAATTGAGCACGATTTTTTTTTGCAAATTGTGTCGATTTTGCATTAGCCGAAGGAACTTCGTTCCTACTTGATGTCCCACGGCACCACATCTTTTTTATTACATAAATTGCATATGGCTGTTAAGATTTGAAAAATTACCATCTAAAATAAGACTTAGCTGGAATTATAATTTATAATCTTCACGAATTATTAAAAGCCCTGGTTTTAAAAGTATTCCTAGCAACGATGACGCCGCAAATAGATTGGATCTAAAACCATCTTCGCATCATGCACCTTTCGATAAGAATACCGGTTTGTAACATTGCATTTGTTGGACAGTCTCAAAGTCTATCAAGGACATAGGTAGAAACCCTTTTTTTAATGTATATATTTAAATACTAAGCAAGATGATAAACTTTCAAAAGGTCTTTTTATTTTCGTACAATACCCATCGAGCCATCGGCTCTGTTTATTATCATCACTTATTTAATGTGTGATCTGTTAAGGTCCACCAAGTAGCGAGCGTAGAGATTCTATAATGCCAGGATAGCTCTCATATGAGAGAGAAGGCTAGGGGGATATTTATAGATTGAAGATATTAGTCCACTAAGTAGCGAGCGTAGAGATTCTATAATGCCAGGATAGCTCTCAAATGAGAGAGAAGGCTAGGGGGATATTTATAGATTGAAGATATTAGTCCACTAAGTAGCGAGCGTAGAGAATCTATAATGCCAGGATAGCTCTCATATGAGAGAGAAGGCTAGGGGGATATTTATAGGTTGAAGACATTCGTCCACTAAGTAGCGAGCGTAGAGATTCTATAATGCCAGGATAGCTCTCATATGAGAGAGAAGGCTAGGGGGATATTTATAGGTTGAAGATATTCGTCCACTAAGTAGCGAGCGTAGAGATTCTATAATGCCAGGATAGCTCTCATATGAGAGAGAAGGCTAGGGGGATATTTATAGGTTCAAGATATTCGTCCACTAAGCAGCGGGCGTAGAGATTCTATAATGCCAGGATAGCTCTCATATGAGAGAGAAAGCTAGAGGGATATTTATAGGTTGAAGATATTCGTCCACTAAGTAGCGAGCGTAGAGATTCTATAATGCCAGGCAAGCTCTCATATGAGAGAGAAAGCTAGAGGGATATTTATAGGTTGAAGATATTCGTCCACTAAGTAGCGAGCGTAGAGATTCTATAATGCCAGGATAGCTCTCATATGAGAGAGAAAGCTAGAGGGATATTTATAGGTTGAAGATATTCGTCCACTAAGTAGCGAGCGTAGAGATTCTATAATGCCAGGATAGCTCTCATATGAGAGAGAAAGCTAGAGGGATATTTATAGGTTGAAGATATTCGTCCACTAAGTAGCGAGCGTAGAGATTCTATAATGCCAGGCAAGCTCTCATATGAGAGAGAAAGCTAGAGGGATATTTATAGGTTGAAGATATTCGTCCACTAAGTAGCGAGCGTAGAGTTTCTATAATGCCAGGATAGCTCTCATATAAGAGAAGGCTAGAGGGATATTTATAGGTTGAAGATATTACGTAAAAAACGTACGCATGCAATTATACATTTAAAAAAAAAAGAGTCAGCAAGGTCTATCTTTGTTCTTATTAGTATTCAAAAAACCAGTCTTGTTTTTTGTAACCAAATTTTAAATTTTCGTATATTTATGGAAACATACATATCTTTTTATCATTAGACTAAACATTAAATTCATCCTTCCTAAAATAATATGCAGTATATTTCCATCCACAACAACTTATTAAACCCAACGTCGTAGGTAAACTTTAAAATGTATGTAAATGACGTGAATGAAATAATTGGTGAATTAACTTTTTATTTATCAGTCAGTAATAAATCGCATCGTCGATCATCTGTCTGTAGGTACATTATTGTTAATTTAACCATATTTATTTGTGTATTTATTGGGGAAGTACTTTCCTCCGTAAGTACTGCCGTAATTGCCATCTGAAAACAAAAGATAAAATTTATTATTTTAAATGATTTATATTTAAAAAAAAAAATATATATCACTTGCTTCAACGGTGAAGGAAAAGATCGTGAGGAAACCTGCACGCCTGAGAGTTCTCCATAATGTTCTCAAAGGCGTGGGAAGTCTGCCAATCCGCTCATAGCCAGCGTGGTGGACTATGGCCAAATCCTTCTCATATTGAGAGGAGACCCGCGCTCTGTAGTGAGCCGGTAATGGTTGTTCACGAATTCAAGCCCCATTAGTGGGCGCCTGGGGCACAAGGCATAGATTAAATGATACAGGCTATCAATATATCCCAGGAAATAAATACTTCAGGAAACAAATAAATACGTCAACTTAGTTTTATATACTGATGTAGACTTCTTCACGAGCCAGGGTGTGTTTCTCTTGAGAAAGTATGAATTGAGAAAGAATATTTAAAAAGACAATTGTGAACGCTTTTCAAGAGGGTATGAAAATATCCTCATAACATAAGATAAATTTTTGATGCCTAAAGAATGGCCCAATGAAGATAATTTGAATGATATGTGTGTTAGGTTCTGATAGATTTGTATATTTAAAAGACGTTGGCTGATATCGACCAATGACTTTGATGCTCAGAAATGTCGACCAATCACAGCTCAGTGACGGTGGGGTTGATTGATCGAATTAAAAGCTTGGTTGATAGAGGTTGACGGGACATTCGGTGTAACGGAGGAGTATCGAAAAGAAGCGTAACGGAACGATTTCAAAGTGTACTGAAATATAATAATTATCATACAAGGAAGTAGTAATTATTTCAATGGGCCTCCCACATAAGCTAATAATAATGGTATAACAAACCTGGATTGCTGACAATGACGGTTGTCCCCGTATTAGTGCCATAGTTAGGAACGGGGTTTCTTGGATCGTAATAATTATACGGATAATTATTTACACCTAAAAATGGATACAAAGGTATCATTCAGATTTTATATTTATTATATAAAATAATTCTATTAGCATTAATAAAAATACTTCTATTAGCGTTGTTAAATATTATTTATTTCTAGGCGTTACCTGAATGCGGTACAATTATTACGTCTTTAGTTTGTCCACCAGTAGGTACTGAAACTGTATCTGAAATCATATAGAGGGTAGAATATATTTAATATTTCTCGGAATTCAATTAAGACTGTCGTTGCCTACTGAATTTAACGCAATGGTCGGTTAGATGTTTTACAACATTATTGACTTACTTAATAAAGCTAAAATAAAGAGCGGAGATTCAAAAGTTTACTTTGAAGCAAGAGAAACTCAAGCCACGCTTTTTATCTATGTTTTTAAGTAGAAGTAGTAAAAGGCTTGTTAAAAATTAATGTGATGATGAGGTGGGTGTCGAGCTATTACCTATCCATGGGGAAAGCCGCACTTTGCACATGGCGCCGATTATTATTTATTTTTGATTACGGCCTTATTGGGCATCTATACAACGACTGAGTTCTGTATACGGATTATGCGAGTATGTTCGGTTTCTAAGCGGATTTCAAATAACTTATTTCAGGAACACAGACGTTTTCAAATAACTTATTTCAGATTTTTGGGTTGGTTATGGCACTGGCATTTGCATTAATTTTATCTAACTGGAAAATTAACATTTGTAGGGAGAAAAAAATAACGCTTTGATTTTTATGCTGACCAAGGGAGAAGGGGAGGGTGTAATCCTTTATACATAGGAATAGCTACATGCCAAATATAATTCCTCAAAAACAAGTTCCGTCATTCTACAGACTTAAAGTAGGTAAGTTGCATGTGGTTTGTTATTATTATTTACCTATACTATAAACATCCCGTTTTTTCAGCGTACGCGTCGGTTTGATCATGTAGACGTGAGCTTCGTAGTTATTCTGTAAGAATAATTAAGATCAAATCTTTAATCAAGTAAATTAATTACTATTACGAGGCAATGGCAAGTATGTTGTCGGTTTTTTATTTCACTACAGGTTGACGCCCTTGATGGCAATCTCACCTGATGGTAAGTGATGATGCAGTCTAGGATGGTAGCGAGCTAACCCGTTAGGGATATGGTAAACCCACACTCCTAATTGGTTTCTACGCGACATCATGCCGGAACACTGAATTGCTTGGCGACTCGTCTTTGTCGGTAGGGTGGTAACTAGCCACGGCTAAAGCCTCCAGCCAGACCAGACTCTAGCCGGGAATCGAACCCAGGATCTCTAACTTTATAATGCGACAGCGCATGTGCGGCGCCACGGAGGTCGTCAAAATAGACGTCCGAATAGAATCTACCTATTCTAATAATATAATTTTAATTATATAATAATGTAATTTTAATCTACTGATGGTTTTTTGTTATACAATATTACATATAAATTTTATAATAAGCCTTCATTCCAAATACCTGTACACGTGCCACGTTATTCGGATCTTGGATAAATAAACTTTCTGTATTTCTCCAAGTTATAAGGAATATTACTGCTTGTAATATGATATTACAATACATTTTCACACCAAGACGTGATCTACACAAATAACACTGTAGCCTTTGACAGTTTTTACATAGTTTCAAGCTCATTTGCTAACAATCCTTCTTATATGACAGTTAAAAGATAAACATCATAAAAATTATTTCGTATCTCACATCTCTTAATTGCTTTACATGTAATAATAGTAATTTTAAGTTAAACACGATACGTTACCCTACATGAAAAAAGGATACTGTACGATAAATAAATAGTTTGATGGATAACTCTCTCTCTCTTTAAATTTGCCAGTTTTTTTTCCTGCATAGGCTTAAACTGCCCTATTAATATTATCTTTTACCGCCTTAGAACCTTTTTGTTAATTTTACCCTTCTCATGTTGAGAAGAGACCCGTGCTCTGTAATGAGCCGAGAATGTGTTGATCACAATGACTCTAAGGTCGGAATACATTCTGATTCGCCGAATTTTAACAATTACTATTATATATATAGCTGTGATAGCCTAGTGGTTAGGGCGTCAGCCTCCTAATCAGAGGTCGGCGGTTCGAATCCGGGCACGCACCTCTAACTTTTCGGAGTTATGTGCGTTTTTAAAAAACAATTAAAATATCACTTGCTTCAACGGTGAAGGAAAACATCGTGAGGAAACCTGCACACCTCAGAGTTCTCCATAATGTTTTCAAAGGCGTGTGAAAACTGCCAATCCGCACATGGCCAGCGTGGTGGACTATGGCCAAACCCTTCTCATATTGATATGAGACCCGTGCTCTGTAGTGAGCCGGTAATGGGTTTATCATGATGATGATGATGATTTTATGCATAGTATTTACTGTTTTATCGAATACATTAAAATCACTTTAGTTGCAGGATCACGAACCCATCGCATTTTTGTTTTTACTTCTTTTAAAATTATTATCGATACTGATTGATGTTATTTACGCGATATTGGATTACTGAGATAAGACCTTTAATCGAGTGAATATACTACCCGTAATAGCAATTATACTGTTGGTAGCAAAGTTAAGGACCATATTTACCACTACTATAGAGTTTTGCGATGTAATGTTATTTCACGACATACCATAACCTATTAATTTGATTAAACATTCAAATGGTTTTTCATCACATACTTCCATACAATAAACATGTATTATTTTAACGTATAAAAGTCGAATTTTAGTACGAGTAGAAAATTAAAGTGTATTCCCGGTTACAAAAATTATTACCACCTATTACATCTTTGGGATTTTTTATGAATTTACTAAAAATTGACTGGGTTACGATCAATTTTCTGCGCTGGTTTGAAAAAATCGTAACATTCGGACTGCTCGATCGTTACTAAAGTCTTCAAAATTCAAATGTACCTAATATATATATAAAAGAATAATTATATAAAAGAATTGAGCAATTTTGTCCTAATTTTGTCAAGTCTTAATAGTAGTGTACTAACTGTTTTTAGTTATCTGTTACCTGTTTATAGCTGATTCGAATAATTCTAGAATATTATTTCCATAGCCCAGAAGAATCCGGTAAAAAAATCAGCAATTGCTCTTTGCCAACATCAACATTTTAAATTTTAACTATCTTTAGGTATTCTATTTTGGGAGAGAAGAAAGAGAATTGCTCCTTCCAAGCCCCCTTGCCCTTAAGATTTTAAGTCATATGAGAGAGCGAGAAAACTCATAGACTTAAAGTATTAGAAAAAAAGGAGGTTTGTGTTGCGATGTAATGATCGTCGTGATTGTCTAAGCAGCGTATTATGAACCGTAGAGTACACAATTTAATTCTTATGAGTTCGTTGTAATGAATACGCATTAGAAGAAGACCAATTAGAAACAATTAAGTCATGGAAATACCATTTAAGTAAGACGCACTCTGTTAATCATTTGCTGATCTAATAGTACGTCGTTATTTGTATCTTAACGTCTTAACTGAACTAGTGTTATGTCCGTCGGAATAATTACGAAAAGTACCGTCCGAAATTTCGTTCGATTATATCACCATCATATGATAATCTTCATGATCAACCCATTACCGAATCACTACAGCTTACAGATCTCCCCTCAATTCGAGAAGGCTTTGGCCATAGTCCACCACGCTGGCCATGTGCGGATTGGTAGACTTCACACGCCTTTAAGGACATTATGAATATCTCTCAGACATGCAGGTTTCCTAACGATGTTTTCTTTCATCGTTGAAACAAGTGATATTTTAATCGCTTAAAAACGCACATAACTTAGACGAAAAGTTAGACGTGTGGGGATCCAACCCCCCGACCTCTTAATAAGAGGCGGATGTCCTAACCACTAGGCTATCACAATTTTTTGTACTAAATGCATCTCTATTTCCTGCCAGTTTCAAAAAGCTAAGTCGTTACGTTGAGTTATGCTAATTGTTAGAATAGGAGAAACCAATATATTTTTTAAATTGCATTAACAGGTCCATATTAATATAGATATTAGAATTTTCCAAGTTTACTACAGTGAATTTTTTATTAATAAAATTAAAAGAAACATCAACTCGATTGGAATAAGGTGGAATATAACTCACTTTTGTACAATGGTTTCGAAGGTAAAAACCGTCCATAAATAAACTAAACAGAACCGGAATTTCTTCTTCGTATGTTAATCTGTTCTTCAAGTGTCTGCAAGAGTAATATTATATTGTAGTTTTAGTATATGATATAATGTTATTATGATAATTACATGTTATATGAGTTTCAACAACAATGTAAGCTTAATTAAATGACGACTATTCTTTATAATGAATCGGTAATAACAAAATCTCACTTGTTACGACCTCCTGCTCAGTAGTGACCGAATTGTCTTATAAATGGTAACGGAATTGATCCCAGCAGGAGCAATTTGGTAATTTATAGTATCTGTAATATTCCCTGTATATTCTGCGACATTAAGGTAACTATTAAGGTAGTTGTACGGTAAGTATTATGTCTTAAGAGAACTTAAACTAATAACATTGATAAAAATATTATAATTTGAATTAGTGACTCGTCTCTTTTTTGCTTTTTACCTTTTAAATTACTGCCAATTTTGATAATATAACCTCGTAAAAGAACATTTTACGTTTTGACCATTTAGTCAGATTCTAAGTTTTGATATGCTTTTTTTTAATGCTATATTTTAATGCTATGTGTTGGCTGATTTACAAATTTTTACAATTGACAAAGCATAAAATACTTATACCTTCTAGTCACATAGTGCACTTTTAATATCTAAAAAATATGTAAGGATTGTGAATCAACAAAACTATCTGGTATTTTCCTCTTAGAAAACCTGTTTACAATGTTGTTGTACCTGTTGTATCGCGTATTTGTATCTATATTGTAATTTGAATTTTCTTTTCGATAGTAAAACTTATCCAGATCATATCCTTATGGAACTGGGTACATTCAGTTAACTTTAGATAAGGGTAGATCCCTATCGCGTGGTATTTAAAAATGATGGTTAAAATAATATTTTTTTATTATGTCGTGTAGTGATTACGATAAACTATTATATAAAGGCAAAGTTGAACTATTTAGAAAAAGTAAAATTATTTTTTATGCAAAAAATGAAGTATGCCAATCTTTTTAAATATATTATCATGCACAGATGAGATAAAATAGCATCAGAGCAGAATAAAATATAAAGATAAACTTAGCGATATGTAAAGTAATTTCGACGCTTATCAGGCAACTTACTTCGACATAAATGGGTAGAGGATTCGCCATGCGTTCAAGTTCAGTTGATTTTGTGTTGTTGTCTGTGGATATTAATCTTACAATAGGAAAATCCTTGGCTGTTTCCACAACTCTCGCTCTCGGGTTTTTATTAGACGCCAATATTGGTTCCACAAGCAATACTTTTTCTTCACGTAACCTATTTATATTCATTACATTACCACTTGAAAAATACAAAAAATCTAATGAAATGAAAATGAAAATAAGTCTACTTAATATTACCATCGCGACTGAGTGACTCTGGTTATTTATTCGACGCTTTATTTATATATTTTTGAAGTATATCATCATCACGATCCACCGTGATCTCTTCCGAGTTTTGCATATTACTGTTTTTAATTATGACATCATAAAATGATTTTCGGTTATATTATTATGTTCACAACAGTTTTTATTATTTAGACATTTTCATATTTAGACAAGTTGCATTTTAATGTCATACGTCTTACGAAATATTGATTTGACCTCCTAAACCTGTGTGACATTATAATATCGATGCACCTGTTTGAATTGATTTCACATGTCTTGCTACTCATGGGAATTTTTAGCATTTTACTTATTATCTAACGATCCCCGAGGCACAGTGCTCGCGCTGTTTCATTATAAAGTTGGAGGTCCTGGGTTGGATTCCCAGCTCGAGTCTGGTCTGGTGGGAGGCTTCGACGCGATTAAGCGGTACGATGTCGCGTAGAATCTAATCAGGAATGTGGGTTTACCATACCCCTAACAGGTTAGCCCGTTTCCATTCTAGACTGCATCATCACTTACCACAAGGTGAGATAGCAAGGGCTTAACTTGTATTATGTAAAAAAAAATATATATATTATTAGATATCGTTTCTTCGATTCCTAATAGCAAAGAATTTTTATTACTTACTTCATAGAAAATTGTATTATTTCTATCTTCTTTTTTTAAATAAGATTTCGATAGAAGCTAACTTTCTTGCTTCGTCATGAGACTTTCGTCATTGTCTGTTTATGTCTACAGAGATTCAATATCTGCCTTCATTGGTTTATCTTAGATATGATAATCATCATCATCAACAGCATATTAACGTTCCACTACTGGGCATTGACCACCTCTTTAATAGGACAGAGAGTTTTTAGAGCAGAGATCTACCATATTTGTTGTTACCACATGTTTTGGTGGGCTTCAACTGTTATATTTAATCGTTATCAAACATCGGAACGCTTTTCAAAATATATATGATTTGAGCGATTACATTAAACCACTACTTACAAGTACCAATAAACCAGCTTCAAAACAGGTTCAAAGGCATTATCATTGAACTATTAAAGGTCAGCTTACAGCTGTCTTTAAGTCTTCATTTTATGTCCTTTAACCTCATCACTACGTTAGCTATTTAAAATTAAAGAAACACAATAGGATAATGCAAGTTTGTGTCGATAATGGTAATGACCTTGAGCAAGGAATGCTGTAAAATTACTAATTATTATTTAATTAATAATTGTTTTCACAAAAAATACTTTAATAACAGACAAGCTGCATTAGTCTAAAACGAGTATTTGTAAGATAGGTGGCCATCTTGTTTGAGATATTCGCTATTCAAATTACACGTTGCCTTGTCATAGATGAGTGAGAAAATAACATAGCATTTTCATAATTCGCATATAATTTGTAAAATACGTACATAGTAAAAATATTTTTTATCATTGTCATACGTTATAAGTTTCTATAGGTTTTGATTTTAGGTGCAAGATTGAAGTTTTATCTTTTACAAGTTAACACATGTTTTTTTCTCAGCTTAGTTTGTTGTGGGCTTCTTCTAAGACCAGGGCGTGTTTGGAACCCTCATAACTTTAGGTACAAAAAAAACTTTAATTTTAAGTTTCTAAATGTATGTTAAATAATGTAATTCTCCCAATTAATTCACTACAATGTGGGTTGTTTTAAAATTTAAAAAAATAATAATAATGACGCATCAGTAAAGTGCCTTTTAAAAGAGCACGTAAGAAGCTCAAGTCACCTATATCCAAAATAAGTATCACAGCATGATGATCACGGTTGCACCGCTAATAGATGAACAAGGAGATATTGACGCCTGATAGCTATTAAATGATAATCACCACTCTTAAAAGTAACAAGATTTTCTCGAATTATAATAGACATTAATGCGAGTTCAGCCTTACATCTGACTTAAGAAACTGTTAAAACGAGACGGACTTATGACGGACACATAGCGTTGTCTCGTTTTAACTCTTCAGAGGTAAGCCAGTGTGCGAATTTGCGACTTTTGCGTACTCTCCTAACACTACGTTGAAGGTACGTGTGTAACTGAGAATTTAGTCAAACAACCTTAATTTATAAACCACTGTGACAAAAAGTATGTCATATAATCGTGGCCAAATGATTATCAAACGATATGAACGAACAGACTTAAGCTGACCCTCATTATATATATGAAGTCGATGCCGAAAAAAAGACTATGTCAATTATTTTTAGTCATAAATCTGTGTGATGCAGCAATACTTATTTTATTAAAACAATAAAAACATTTCTCATTAAACCAGCAAACAAGTCTGTTAAACTTCATTAAATGAGCGGAACATGTTATCGTGCTATGTATGCTCTCTTTAACAGTTGTCAGTTCAGTTTTCTGGGAAGTCCCATGTGTTATTGTTTTCGCAGACAACAGATGCATGGATGGAGTAAATAAAAATTTGGTCATCAAAAATAATGGTATATTACGAAGTTCTCCTTGTTATGGTCAAAATCTTATTATGAGGTAGTGTTTTCTGTCCATTATTAACGTACTCCATAATGTCTCTTTAATCAGCGTTCAATTTTTCTGAAATGCAAAAAACTTATTAAAATACCGGCAGGAGGATGAAATGAAATTAAATTAAAATACACTTTATTGTACACCATACAAAATAAGAAATACAAGACAGCAAATAAACATACACTAAAAGACAAGAGGTACAAAAGGTGGCCTTATCGCTAAAAAGAGATCTCTGTTAAGAGGATGTTAATTAGTAAATGTAATTGAGCTGAATGATATGCCGAAACTAATGTAATACGAATGTAACGTTGTACATCATGATTGAAACTACAGACCCAAACGTATACATCATTTTGTATAGTTAGAGTTGATCTGAATAGATTTTAATAGGTTTTAACGAGATGTTTTGAAAAAAAGTGAAATTCATTTTTTCCCAGGATAAAAAGTAATATGTTTATGTAAGGAGTAACAAAAATACACATATACATACTTAAATACAAACTTTTGCATTTATAATATTGGTGTGGTATTGGTGGTGGTGGTTGGTGGTAGGTCCTAAAGAAATGTTGGGTATTGTTGAGCGACGTTCTGACAGTTAGCAAGTGTGGTATTTCATCATCATTATTTCAACAAGTCAATGTTCACTAATAGATACAGATCGTTTAAAGGAATTTTCAACACCCCGTTCACACACTCGTTCTTACACATCTTTTTACACCTTGAGAATCCAAAACCCATCAGTTATTCGAGCTAGCATCGTCCGCAATTTTATTATTTTTTAATATACCCGCGGGAACCGTTAATTGTCCCAGTATACAAAGTATCTAATATTCATCTTCAGGATGTAAGCTACCCCTGTGGATAAAATCGCGAAGAGTGGACTAGATGTGAAGCCATGCATTGATACTAAACCATTTTTTAAATCTCAAAAAAAGCCCATTGTTTTGATCAAGCAGAAGTTTCTGACGAGCAGAGGTTAAGGTAACACTACTCTCTTACTAACGTAGCACTACTATATCTTAAACCAAACATATGCTAAGTTATTTAACCCATAATAAATTAAGATACCTTGGGGGAAGTAGATCATTAGCTGGTACATCAAACGTTTGTAATGTGCTGATTTTTACGACACTGCTCGGTGAAATAACACCGATCATATCTTCCGTTACGGTTGATGTAGGTTCAATTTTAACAGCGACTAATTTTGTGGTGGGCTCTAAAGTTAGGGTCACAGGTGGTAAAATTGTGTATTTTGCTAAAGATGGCACTTCTGTCTCTAACTCATAGGTGGCAGCTATTTGAGATGGTAGAACAGGGTGGTTTGACGTATCTGCTGCAACAACTGCTGTAGTAAAAACTGGTGGTTCAGAAAGAGATGGACTGACGTTAAATCCTCCCGCTAATGTTACCGCAGTTCCATCCATAGGCAACACTTTAACACTTGAAGCAGAACACAAAACTGTTATCAATAGGAACATGCATCGTTCTAGCGCCATTTTATTTATATGCTAAGCTAATGAATACACGAAAGCACCGGTCGGCTGATTAAGCTTGACTGTCTGTCTATATAGGATTTCTCGACTTTAATATTGTGTTATATGAGAATAAATTTCCATTTATTCGCACCCAGTTTGCCGTGAATTTAAATCTTGTTTATCATTAATATTTGTTATATGCTTTCCTCGGAATTGATATACAATGTTTACGTTTGTTTAATGTGTGGGTAAGCTAAAATCGATCTTATTTATCAACGTATTAAATTTATAGTCGCTTGATAAACGATGTATTTCAAGATGATTGAAATGTTATTTTATTATTTATTTGATACTCATTATCATTATTTGCCTATAGTATATATGTCTAGAGAGGGATTAAGTTCGGAACCTGCTCTCTAACTTTGAGTATTACTTGACAAGAAACCTAATAAAAATTTTGCGCGACCTAGGATTTGTACCTGTGACCTTGGCATTCGTAGCCGAACATGCCAATCACTAGAGTCTAGATCATCGTTGATCTAGTTAGTTACTAACAAAGACGTGCGGGAAACCAATCCAGCTTTCAGGTACGATGTCGTCTAGAGACCGATTGGATAGATGGGTCTGATATAACTTCAAAGGTATTTCCTCTACCATCATAGACTGCATTTATACTTACCGTCGCTTGAGATTGCAGTTAGTTTGCGAACAGATCTCCAACTGGCAGTGTTATAAAAATAATATAGTAGATAGTTTAGTTAACATTGATTATAAGTAAAGCAGAAATGTTTAATAGTTATTGATTATAATTCGAACAAAGAAGCATAATTATCGAGTGCAGATAACAACCATCTTTGTATTAAACTAAATGACGACTTAAAAAAAAGGGTAAAAAGTATATTCTAGGTTGCTAGGCTATGATTTTAAAAAATATACCAGATTGGATAAGTAGTAAGTTTATATGTAATCCCCGGGAGAGCAGTCGTTGGGTACTTTCTCAGGGTCAAATGTGTACCATATAGGATGAGAAATACCTTTGTACTAAATTTCATCAAGGTCAGTGCTGAAACAAACATGCATTAATGCAAATATATTACACCAATCAAGATTTACTTACAAGGAAGGTAATACGTCCGCCTCCTAACACAGTTTTCTACGACTAAAGAGAGATGGCGCTGTTCCGTTACTACCGTACAATATACATAATTATAATATGAACTTTCAAAATTTTTTAGTACATTTGTAAAATGAGAATAATTTTTAGAATTGGTATTATTTAATACCAATTTGAGGTATATTTATACCATCTGTGGAGTTCACTACCGCTAAATCAGAAGCGATGGTGTCCGACGACGAATCTAAGCGAATACGTACGAATACGTTAGTCAAGGTCACACAGATGACCCTTAAATTCGGACTTAAGGGTAATTTGTAGTCCACGCCCGTTTCGGATATTCTCGTGACTAATCGGTTTGCCCGGTTTCTTCAACTTCGTTCGCTGGAATTCACAGCGTTCGATAAGGCGCCCTATGCAATCGTATTTGACTATTGTTTTCATTGCAACGTGTGATTTTTTTTTATTATATGGAAATTGTATGTTAATCATTAATTGTATTGGGAAATGCCTGATAAGACTTCATTTATAATACAATACACGCAAGTTTTTTTGTCACGCGTTTTCAAGGCGACTATATCTTAGACATCACTATGTGACAATCACTGTTATCAGTTTATCAATACATTCTATGGTTATTTGAATGCACTATAAGTGCATTGCAAAGTTACGAGGATTTCTAACTTTTTATTTTTTTCGGACTGTCTATTAGCTGTACTAACCCTATTGGTTTATTGGTTTATTGGTTGCTACAGCGTAACCGGGCTGTATGGTTTCTAACGCAACCTTAACAAAACCCAACAACAAAGTTAGGCATCGTTCATTGCTTTTTTTTATAGTTATATATATAACATTTTTATTCCCTTACCCTACGTACCGTTAGTTTAGTATATAGCACATTTAGTTAAGATATATCGATAAGCCAAAGAATCGTGTAAATTAAATTTACCACACGTATAATAAACACATTGGGGACGCAAATTTGCGTCTGGGTCAATATCTTAGTCAGATATACTATGCGAATATGAATACTAGTAAATAAGTACAGTAATATATGTAATGTATCACGAATATACATGTTGTTGTTTTTATGTAGAAGACTGCATACGATGTTTCAAGGTTTGAGACTCAGACCGAGATCTATAGAGCGTAATTTGATTGATCAAAGTTAGTGTTAAAACGAGACAGACTTACGTCGAACACATAACGTTGTCTCGTTTTGACTTTTTCTTAAGTCAAACGAGCCAATTCATATTTATAGGTGGTTTTTACACCAACCGGTCTTTAGGTATGTGCACTCGCCTATATTCGTATGAGAGCAAACTTAAATACCTATATGAATTAAGAGCCTAATGCGTATGCATAGCAATTCCGATTCAGTGTTAGTTTAATATACATTTAAAATTGTATATAATGGAAGTATTAATAATTTAACCTACAAATCTACATAGAAAGAAAAATAATAGATTTTACTCTATTACAATAGAACACAAAGAAACAATGCAAACATTAATCCATTAATAATGGTAATAAAAAAAGTTATTGTGCAAAGGAGCCTTATCGCTTAAAGGTAACCTAAACTACTGGCTGGGCCGCGGTCGAGTGCATCAGTGTTCCCGTGACCCAGCCACCAGGCGATGCGACGGAGCATCGCTGGGTTTTAGTGGGTATTCTGTCTGTCTGTGGGTATGCAGTCTTGCCTGCGTCGCTTCCGGAGGGAATGCGTAAACGCAGTTCCCAGCGTGAAAAAAAGGAATAAAACGAACCCTTGAACAGGTAAACAGTAAATAGAATAAACATACATTATCGATTTCTATATATATTCTACAGGTATAAACTTATGTACCTAATGCATGCCAACGTTTCTAGGTCTCCACAGTTTGTTGGTAACTGTCCTTCTAGTAGACCCATACAGATTTCCTTCTATATAAATATTTAATCTTAATTTTTTTTGCTTTAAGAAACTAAAGATTATTAAGTACCTATATTAGCTTTGATTTCTCCTAGAGCCGATCATAAATCGTTTATGATAATTATTTTATGTTCCTAGGACTTCGTAGCAATTTCGGTGGCTTGGTACAGAGCATCCATTTCCAAGGACATAGGTCACAACCTATCACCTTAGCATACCTTTGGGTTGCAGGCACAGGTTAACTTGTAATAAAAAAACACCATTGGCGAACTATATTGCTTGCAAAGCCTTAACATATACCAGTATAAAGTTTATTCAGATTTAAATAAAACGAACACGTTCAAAGTAATAATATATTGATTTAAATAATTAAATAAAAACTACTTAATAAATAAACGCGTCAGTCGTTTTGGCTCGTTATAAATTGGCTACTGGCTTTATGTATCATAAAACACTGTAATATTTTTTTTAAATCGCTAAAACTGAACGGTTAAATTTATTAAAGTATAAACATACTAATACCAAACGGTAATAAAATTGTGAAAGAAAAGTGTATTCCTTAAGTTAGAACACCATATACACATTATTTTGTATCGGTGCGGAAGACAGTTGCACTTACAAAAAATGGACGCATGTAGCCAAAAGATGAATTGGTAATAATAAGGGAGTATAAGTGAATAAGGGAGAGTAAAAAAAAAAATTATTAAGTAGATATACGCGTCTTATTGTTCATAGCTATGTGGGCAAATACGTGGGGCCTTGTAATTGTAAATAGCAGATACGAATATTTCACTTATTTCAATAGAATATCCTATTTCTACATAAAGCATTTCTCATATAGAACTAATAATTATATCTCGTTTTAAAATATAAACTAGTTCCTTTATGAGTAAATATACATAAGCATCGAGCGAGTTACTTATAAATACTTTTATATCTTGTGGAGCTATGATAGCCTAATGGTTAGGACGTCCGCCTCTTAATCAGAGGTCGGGGGTTCGATTTCGGGCACGCACCTCTAACTTTTCGGAGTTACGTGCGTTTTTAAGCAATTAAATTATCACTTGATTCAACGGTAAAGGAAAACATAGTGAGGAAACCTGCACGCCTGTGAGTTCTCCATAATGTTCTCAAAGGCGTGTGAAGTCTACCAATCCGCACATTGGCAGCGTGGTGGACTATGGCCAAACCCTTCTCATATTGAGAGGAGATCCGTGCTCTGTAGTGAGCCGTTATTGGGTTGATCATGATGCGCCCACTATTTCATTACATTCTAGTAGTAATTCTTGAAAATATTAAGCGTACAATTCGTGCGACGATCTTGTGAGTGTTTAGGACACTTATAATCTAAGTCGTAATTTCGAAAACCAAACTCCAACTCAATTGATGGAGCTTCTAGGAATAACTTTAAATAACCTCTAATCTGTACAAGTGAGTAGTGAGGTTCCTGGAATGACTGAGTGTCAAGGTCATATGACGACCGTGCCCTACCCTCTTAACGAGTTGTGATAGAAAGGATGATGTCTAAATATTTTCATGAAGCGTCCAGCGCCTTTCTTTGGATTTTACTATAATGACCACTATAAACCTATTTAGTGTCTAGATTGTTTAATTAGCGACTAGTACAGCTAGGAAGTCGTCGTTGTTCCCGAAAGGTAAAGACTTGAAGGTGGCAGCAGTGAGAGCTTTGTGTCTCCTGGCGAGGTCAGAGAACGAGAAGTTTGGCACACCGCGATGTCTGACGTCGAGGAGACCGTCTCCAAACGAGACCTGGAACGAGATGACAAAAGAATTAATGTAGTTATTTCTGGCACTTAAGACCATAAAACATCCCTGCGAATAATATTTGTTCGTTGGTTTTTTACACAATATCGTAGGTACGGGTTAGTATGATTATTTTTAAACAGATCGTTACGATTGATTCAATTCGTTTCAGATAGAACGCAATATCTGGAGATTGGACTAGAAGCCCAGAAAAACTTAGCAGTGTTAAAAAGTGCATTCAGCAACCTTGAATGAAGCGATCCTCTACAGTGACATTTAACGTAAAAGTCACTGTTTATTGTAAAAAAGATCTTTAAAGTGAACTCCGAATTGGATCCTGATTGAACAAGGATATGAAAGTATGACCTTAACATTAACTGTACGTAAGTTAACAAGGCGTCACTAAATTGCCGGATCACAGATTCGCTGCTGGTTAAATTACTGTGCCATTGAACTATATATAGATCAATCTGTGGAGCGAAGTTTACGTACTTATGTCCCTACCGCAACATTATTCCGTATTATCAGAGCGAGCAATCAACTACTGAAAGAAATAAAACTATGTCCTATTAATAACTGAATAACTCTTATGCGTGGACGCCAAACCTTTTTAACCTAATTTATATCTAATATTTCGAGATGTGTCAGAATTATGAAAGCACCTGACGCAGACAATTACGTTAATTTTATAGCACTTTGGCTGTAAATTAAGTTGTTATATATTTTATAGCAATTTATCATGTGGATATTAGTAATCAGAATTATTAAGCCTTAATGAGGAATTAGATTTGGTAAATACTACAGTTTTCCTTGGAATAACTTTAGAGGCAAAACTTCAATGGGACCCTCATATGGGGCAATTTATCGAACAGACTTAGTTCTGCTGCATACGCGGTTAAAAAGATACGCCATATGACAAACATAGAAACGGCTGGGCTTGTGCATTTTAGTTATTTTTATAGTATTATGTCATATGGTATTTTATTATGGGGTAAAGCTGACGTTATTGACACTATATACGTGCTGCAGAAGAGGGCTGTTCGTGCATATTATAATATGGCTCCAAGAGAGTCATTAAGAAAAAAAATTAAGGAAGTCATAATAATGACATTGCATGGCCAATACATATTTGAAAATGTAATGTATGTCAATAGAAATATAACAAAATTCAATAAAAAATGCGATTGTAACAATCTTAACATCAGAAGTTAAAATAAACTTGTGTTGCACGCTACCGGACTACAAAAAATTAAGTTAAAAGTTTAAATTTAAGTTTACGAATGTAGTTATCACCATCAAATCACTACTATGTAAATTATTGACGCGCCAAGAGCGCCTTTTAAAGGACTATTTGAATAAAGATTATTTAAATTTAAATTTGAATTTGATACTAGTAAATATAACCTATTATGAGTCAAGTTCAGTGTTTTCGAAGCATTTCGACATGCAAATGAGTGAAAAGTCTACTGAGGAGGTATTAGGGTATCAGCAGAGGTTGGTTGGTTTGACGTCTGCCGCATCTTAAACAATTACAACATGAACTAAATACCTATAAATATAAATATTTATATTTCGCCTATCCATTTTAAACCAGTGTGGAGAGCCTGAGTTCTTAATCTCTCTATTTTTAGCTTATCGTTCACTCACGAATGATTCTGGTCATGCTAAAGTGTGTAATAATATGTGTATATTGCATTAAAACTTACGGGGTCATTTGGGAAGCTATTAAGCGAGTTGAATCCAAATGCAGATGAGGCGCTTTGGCTGCCTGAGAGGCCATTGAAGCCACCCCCTAGAGCCGCGGCGGAGGACGTGGCACCAGATGCACCTGCGCCGTTGAACGAGGCTGCTTGACTGCTTGCTTGGCTGCTTGCTTGGCTGCCGCTGAAACCGCTGAAAAATGTAAAATAAGACGGTCATAAATAATTAAAAAACTATATCGTTTGTGATAGTTTTTCTGGTGACTGTCAGTATGGATTCATTTTATCGTTTTTTTTTATTTTTTTTATTCACCACAAGTTAGCCCTTGACTGCATCTCACCTCATGGCAAGTGATAATGCGGTCTCAGATGGTAGCGGGCTTACCTGTTAGGGGTATGGTAAACCCATACTCCTAATTGGTTTCTACACGACATCGTGCCGGAACGCGAAATCGCTTGGCGACACGTCTTTGTCGGTAGGGTAGTAACTACTCACGGCCGAAGCCTCTCACCAGACCAGACTCGAGCCGGGAATCGAACCCGGGACCTCCAACTTTAAAATGCAACAGCGTACGCGCTGTGCCACGGAGGTCGTCAAAATTATTTTATCGTAATAAAAAGCAGTCCATATACAGATATTTCTTAATACTTTGTACTTAGTTACCTTTTCGATGGTTTCTAGTTAAGTTATTGTATGTAAACATGTAGGCCCTACAATTATAAGGGCCTTATAAATCTGTAAGGCTCTAGGTGTCTATGCCACGTGTTGAAATGCGTCGACTTATATATGTTATTAGATGTCATGCTGAATCACGTTCATTTTTAAATTTTGTTGCGAATTGAAAAATGATAAAACGAGGCAATTGAGGAGATAAAAATTAGCAACACGATATTAGATCCACAAATTTTTTTTTTTCGGGCTTACTATTAGTTGTGCTAACCTTATTGGTTGCGACAGCGTAACCGGGCTGTTTGGCGAGCTTCGGAAAGAAGCTCTGCCAGAAGAAATTTTGAGCCCTAGGGCTCAAAGAAACTAAGGGAACGTCTGTCTAAGGGCGCCTCCTGTGAGGCCGAACCTCGGCTTAGGCAACATTTGGGATGCAACTAAAGCTATGTTTAAGTCAAAGGCACATATATTTCTTTAACAGCTATAAGAAGCAGTACAAAAAATCCTAATTGATTACTAAACAAATTTGTAAACCTCTTTGTTGGAGAACCTTTACTTTTTAGCAATACGACACTTTTTATTGGATGATCAATCAGATATACCTATTTACTTTTTAATTCGGTAATTGCATGCTGTAATTTTAACAAATTATAAATAATTTCAAGTGTACCTATGGGTTGAGAGCTGACGGCCTAATTTAAAAAAAAACCTACGGGAATCGTGTGTTAAACGGGATACAAAGTAGGCTATGTAATTATCCAGACTATAATCTACCGCTGTGCCAAATTTCGTTCATATATGCTTAGCCGTTATGGTGGGATTGTACAAATATCTTTCACATTTTTTCCATAGTTAACCTAGCATCTAAATATGTCGACCATTTTTATTCTGGAAATTGGCACTTTACCTCTATAGCTAATAGTTTTTGAGTAAATGATAATAAAGTTTTATTATGTTCTACGTAAGGTGAATAATTCGTCAGGTATATTTATTGTCGATGTTATAATAAGGTACGTGAAACATGTGCTTCAAAAATTTAGATATTTTTTAAAACATTAGCAAAGGTGTGCGCAAGTTGATTTATTAAAGATGTCTAGCTCTTCGGTATACATAAGTATACCGAAGTTTATATTATCATCAACCGAAAATGATGACAATGATAACATAGTAAGGCTTGGGTTTCATTTTTATTAAACTATTTTAATCGATCGATTTAAATATGCATAAGACATTACTATAAAAGTAAGTTGAAGTCGTTATTATTAAGGAAAAAAATCTTAATCAACTTCAACAGGCTATACACACTTTGTTTTTGCAGTAAATCGGCACAAAGCGTTGAATCAATTCTAGTTTCAATTTATATGGGTACATGTGTAACAGACAGAAAAATATCCCATAAAATCGAATCATAATTGCACAAAAGTAAAAATACCTTTGTGTATTCCTTTGAGAGACCACTTTACCGTTAAACTTACTTTCCGAATCCATTGAAAGACGACGCCTGGCTCGCGGAATGAGACGCACTGAATCCTTCGTTGAACCCAAATGAAAAGGATTGCGAAGCTGAATGACTAGCACCGGCACCATTGGCACTGCTGCTTATACTTGCAGACAAGCCTCCATTGCCAGAAGGTTTGACATTAAAACCACTCCCAAATCCAAATCTCGGTTTCACTTGTTTCACTGCACCACGTTCACCAGGTAACAGAGTGCTGGGATCGCGCTCTAAATGCTCCAAAACTGGTAAAACCGGGGGTGTAATTATTGGCTCCAACTTTCTTTCCTGTCTCCGTTCATCAGGGAATACGAAGCCATTCGCTGGTGCCGACTTCGTCACACTTGCTAGGGATAGGAATAAACACGTGCAGATCAACTTCATGATTGAGCTTGCGGGATACTATGGCGTGTTGGCGATGTTTGTAGTATTAATAGGGTCGCACGAGGTCACTCGCGGCGTTGGCATGCGGCCCGCGGCACAGCCTTCAGAAAACCCACTGCGCCAAACCCCGGCCAACGTCCAGCTCGGTAGCTATCCCCCCTACGCGGTCACATCAACAGTGTCCTTTCGTAGCTAACGGGTAATTGTTAGCATCTCGTTTAGGAAGCCGGAAAATAAATAAAAATCGGACGCGGTGTTGGGAAAACCAATTGTCCTACTTACTCCTCGTAAGAAGTCTGAACACGTTTAGATACTGGACAGAAGTTTATTATCTAAGGTTATATTATGTACATATATAAATACTAGCTGACCCGGCCACGCGTTGCTGTGGCTAAAGTTTTTGTTATATTACATTATAGTAAACAATCTAAGAGGAACAATAAGAGAACATCAGTCACGGAGTCCACTATGCTTTTTCACACAGATGGTATTTGTAAAAAAATATGGTGATCTCCTTATTTGACTTTCTACTACTATAACCCTTTAGTGCAATGAAATTATTTACGAACAAAGACGAAAATGTTGATGTTGGTATAAAAATTCACTGGATTGAGATTTGAAGGGGAAGTACGTTGAACACAATTAATTAAAATGTTCTTACACTTGATATTAAGCAGAAATCAATAGGTACAAAATAAAAATTTATCAGATTTATTATTTCCATTTAATTTTATAACAAATATAAGTATATTACAGTATAAAACAGTAAATAACATGTGACGCTTAAATTCATGAATGAGGTAGGCAAGGCAGACAGTCTTAAACTTTTAAACATTAATATCTATTTTTTGAATTATAAATACTTTCAATTTCAATTTAATTTAACACCAATCGGTGCACAATGTTTTTGGTTAACCTGCCTTTAGCTAACACAAATAGATTCGAAGGTTTCCCAACACGTGAACAAACAACATATAGTTGCCCATGAGAAAAACATGGATTTTCCAAATCTAAACCACAAATGGACATTGTTTGACCTTGAGATTTATTTATAGATATGGCGAAAGCTAAACGAATTGGAAACTGTAGCCTTTTGAAGGGTATGGTAGAATCTGATGGTATCATCGGAATACGTGGCAGCAGGACCACTTTTCCTTTAAACTTCCCAGCCAAAATGGTTGCTTCAAGAATGTTTCCGGTGATCTTTTTGATAACCAAACGCGTACCGTTACATAATTGAGGTGGATTCAAATTACGGAGGAGAATAATAGGGGATTCAATCTTTAATCGAAGATTATGTGGTGGCATTCCAGGGATATCTAATGTATTTAAAAATTCAATCGGAAAATTTACACTTTCAATTTCATCAACAACAGTATCGACTGATTTAAAAGACATCAGATCGCCTGGTAACAACTGTTGTATCTGGAAGTTAATTTCGTCAACATCAACGTTTTTGGCTGCCAAAATCGCCCGTTGACTAAGCCATTCATGATTCAAATAATTATTCTGTATATCCGGGAAAATACTCTGAATCAATTCATTTTTATCCTGAACAACAGTGCAAAAATTGTCTGGTAGTTTAATGCATTGCGTATTTGGTTGCAGTTCTATTTTACCGTTCCCAATATCTAGTAGTTGTTCGGAAAATATTTGTGCTGATGGATCATTTTGCAATTGTACTCGCATATTTATGGTCAATCGAAGTGTTTCAACACTTCGCCATAAGAATGATTGTTTCAAACATGCATTAATCTCATCCGCGAAAGTAGAGCGAGGTATAACCG
Organism: Lasiommata megera; assembly: GCA_928268935.1. NCBI lineage: Eukaryota > Metazoa > Arthropoda > Insecta > Lepidoptera > Nymphalidae > Lasiommata > Lasiommata megera. The sequence continues at coordinate 5,535,266 of OV743308.1, read as the reverse complement.
GTAATAATTTCAATAAGAATTGAAATACTAATTTAATCGTTTAAATATAAGAAAAAAATCTGAAAAACTTGTTATCATAGCACATTGAAATAATAAGTGCTAAATATTTTTTAATAGAGGTTAAATAAAAACAATAAAAAAAAAATATTTGTACAACTATTGAAAAAGTGTAGGAAATTGTGTATCATTTTTGCATTGACATTTTAATTAAATTTTATAATTATGTGATAATACTTACATACATATATTCAAATTAAATTATAAAGTTTTGATCAATGAAGCACAAATAAGTAAAAAACAGGATTAATATCACTGTATTATCTTCATTATAATATGAATTCAATTTACACTTCATTCTAAGTAACACGTGGCCGGCTATGCTAACACCAAAAATTTAAAAAGTGGAAATAATTGAATTAAACGGTATTTCGTTCACTACAAAATAAATGTAATTAATTTTATAGCGTCAACAACACGTGGTAATTATGCTGTTAAAATGTAGCTTATATGACACGTTCGTAGATTTACCATAGCAGCGCCATCTATTGATTACTAACACAACCCAGTCGAAAGGTATCGACATCTGTTAGAATCATTTGGAGTTAACAGATAATTGTGACTGTCAAATAATAACAAACAAATAATTAGCAATAAATTAAAATTGCGACTATAATTTGAGATTTAAACTATCCTATCTCTCAAGTTGGATTGAACTGCACATGGTGTGCGAATTTTATTATAATCGGTTAAGTGGTTTAGGAGTCCATTGAGGATAAACATTGTGACACGAGATTTATATATATTAAGATATTAGTAGAGCTAGAGAGGTATATGAGCATTGTGTATTGTACAAAAAGATCGATCTCCAATCGGCGTTTGTTTTAGCGAGATAACTCCATAACATTTTAACCGATTCATTAAATGGTAATTTTAATCGATTTACAGATCTTTAGATATAGGTTATATGTTCAGTTATTTTTTCTTTAATTTTAAAGTAGGCTTTTCGCGCAGCTTCACTTATTTATAAGATTGATGTTTTTGTTTTTTATAAACTTTATTGCAAAAAAAAAAACTGTACATAAGGCGAACTTTATTTTATACAGAATTTTATAGATACAAATTTCATAAACCCTGTTTTGCCCTCTTAGATTTACTATGCTATGATAAAATCAGTCAGTTGGTAAAGTTGATTATGTAAGTGTTAAAATTTCCTGTAATACATTTTTTTTACCTAAGATTTTGTTTTTGTTAAAATTTCTGGAGAAAATTTTCAACAACAAATCTCTTACTATCAATGCAATTATAGCATAATTATACATAGTATACTCACATTTTTATTTTTCAACAATAAGATTTATAATCAAAACGAATGAAGAAGATTCGTTAACATTTAACAATTATAATCATAATATGGGATTACTGATGATGAATTAGTGTATACAAAATCACGGGGCCATAAATTAATGCTCGTCGACGACTTTTTGTTTTAATAAATTTCAGATATATTTTGGGACATTACTAACTAGTATAGGAGAGAAATCCATTAGCAATTAAGCATAACTTATATATTCGATTCCTCGAGTTGAAATAGATCGTCAAATTTGTGTTTTAATGGAATAACATTTTAATAATTCAAAGCTATACAAGACAGGTTTATGTGGCGACTTATGTACCGAACGTTATAAAATGCTTAAAGATGGACCAAAATGGGTACGAATAGCATTTCTTAGATACCTGCCAATGTACCGGTAGCAACAGACTCATTGGTCTATGGAGTAGCTTGTTTGAAGTTCGCTGGGATCTGGGTTCGATGTCCCAGTCGGGCCAAACATTTGCAGATATACATATAACAGGGTTATAATTTTGTGAGTTTTAGTGTTATGTTTTATTTGTTTATTTTATTTACACACTTTTATTGTAAACCACGAAAAAGGAAAAATAAAACAAAAAAAGACAGAAAATAACAGAAACAGTAGTATACAATTTGGCGGCCTTATCGCTACATCGCGATCTCTTCCAGGCAACCAAATATGTAGAAGATATAAAGATACGGAAAGAGGAAGGTGGTGCAAAATATCTATATCAAGGTATATCGGTATAAATATATACCTAGATATAAACAAATATATATATGTACATACTAATAATAATAGCATATAGATGAGAACGATATATGAATGAAGTGACATTTCGGATAGGTGAAGGTATGTTATACCAATATGTAGTGGCTACATATTTAAAACTGCCAAGAAATGCTGCAGACTTGTGGCGTGGCGCTGATTATAGAATTTATATGTTTTTTGTAAAAAAATTCTCAATAGTAGGATTACTGAGCCTAGGTAGTAAAACCTAGGCCAGTCCAGAAGATATTTACTAATCACTTATCGCTCTGAACGTTGTCGCAGAGAGGCTGGACCTATTCAGTTGCAATCTGAGTGAACTCACAAGAGTGACATCATGGATTATATGTTACCGGAATATGTAAATTTAGGCAATTTATATAAAAGTATAAGTATATATTTTTTTTATAAATTTACTCCAGCAAATTTGGTTTTTATCCTGTAAAGCTAGATTAAGAGGAGATAAATATATATATTTTTTAAACCATTTTTTTTGGGACTTTTGTCCGATTCGGAGATGCCAGTCCCTTCATCTCTTAATTAAATATAACAAACCTATAACTAAAACAGTCATATAAAAAAAATAAACTATGACTATTAAGAATGTAACAGATACAACCTAGATAGTCCTCATACCTCCTAGAAAATATTATTTATCAATTTTCTTTTTTGAGATTGCTTGAATACATAGCTTTTCCCTGTGATATCGTTCACCATTAATAAAACTTGTATTGTATATATTTGGTATAACTGGGCAAGGAAATGTTAAATATGGTTTTTGTGAGTCTGCACGTATCTACCGTATCCGTGTTTCAAATTTAGCATTTGAATTGTCTAACACTAATGAATTGTTAAGTAACTGAGTGGGTGTTGGGTGATCCACAAAGCTTTATGACTCACGATTATTTAACACTCCAAACTTGAAATACCAAATGTAAAATGTTTGTGTTTGTAAATCTACGAATCAAACACGTATGTGTGTGGTGACAATGGTGCTTTGTGGCGCAAAAGTGGCATGTTATATCTTAAAGTTATTTCACTATGTAAAATAATAAAGAAAAATGTAGGTGCAACCGATATAGTTTTTCTTGATGTATATTGATCGAGAGATAATCTCACAGAGTAATTAAGTTATTGGATTTCATAACCAACAATTATCAAAGCGTCTATTTTAGTTAGAGATTTCTATTTTATTTAACAGCTCTTTTTATAATAACATGTTACAAACTTAACGTTGACGGCACTGGCAGAGCAAATTACAGCCTTTGTTGGTTAACAAGAATGGGTTGATTATGATGATGATTACGAGAGTTCATAACGAAAAAGTCAGGATGAACACTTTCCCCCACTGTGTTGCTCCACCCCTAAGGACTATTAATGACGATACTAATAGGTATATCACATTTATCAAGGCATCGTTCATGATATTAGCGTTGAGGTCAAGCATACGTTATACGATACCAGCTTATTATTTCCAACATATCTTTATTATGTTCATAAGGAAAGACAAAATAGTGAAGACGAGCTTGAAAGGTATCAATAAACTTTAAAAAAAAGTTTAATTGGTTGTTTGAAAAATATGATTTATAAACGAGCAGTTCACACAGCTTCGCATTTAGTTAATGTCAAGTTATAAATCATCGTCATCATCATATCAACCAATGGACGTCAACTGCTGGACATAGGTCTTTAAAGGGAGTTTAAAATTCCACCGTCTTAGGCCGCCCGTTTTGCTGGGACCAAGTTATAAATATTTGAACTTAATGAATATTTAAATTCATTATTTAAATTTATTTATACAGTTATTTTTAACCTTGAAATTCTTCGTTCATTATTTATTCCAATACAAGTTAGCCCATGCCCAAGCCCACCTGATGGTAAGTTATGATATGCAGTTTGAAAACACTAGTAAGTATAAGAGCGTCTCAAGGTTATCTGTTTTGTATGAGCCTCTATTGATTTCCAAAGTTAACGATTTGTCTACCATTCTCCGTGAATGCGTAAATTAGAACTCATTGTTTTTTTTACCACATCTGGCAAACCTTTAAGGTTAGTTATATATTACTACGTACTTCTAACTTTTCGGAGTTCTGTGCGTTTTAAAAAAATTAAAATATTACTTGCATCAACGGTGAAGGAAATCATCGTGAGGAAGCTTGCACGCCTGAGAGTTCTCCATAATGTTCTCAAAGGCGTGTGAAGTCTGCCAATCCGCACATGGTCAGCGTGGTGGACTATGGGCAAACCCTTCTCATATTGAGAGCAGCTCTGTAGTGAGCCGGTAATGGGTTGATCATGATGATCATGAATATATTACTATATAACTAACCTTAAAGGTTTGCCAGATACAAACAAATAAAACCTTCTTACTTAATGGACATCCTAATTCCTAAGTTACCTATCCTGATTTAACGATATTGTTGTGTATCTCATTATTTATTCAATTCATAAGCGTGTTATCACAACTGAACTTCGGTTCCATACTCACGAGAAATAGCAAGAAGATTACATTTATCAAAATGCCCCAAAGTAGGTGTTCTTTAGATTTTTTTCCCTCAACATTCGAGGTTATCTTCCTTTTAAATTAGTTTACAAAATATTATGAGTAGATTCAAAAACACATTATCGGTGTTAATGTGCAAGTCTTTCCCTAACGCGGTCACATTCACAAGTGACAATGTCAAGTGGACTGGTTACTCAATAACCGCTAGGGTTATCGCTTATGTAGTTGGAAAGTTAACGTTAAACTTTTGGTCGGCTCTAACTATTCGTAGGAATAAACAAGACGATCATAGAACAAATCAGGTTATTTTGGCACTTATCGTGAGTCGTGATCTGGATTTTCGGTGAAAGAAACCGGTTGAAGTTTTTCGAGCCATTTCAGATCCGTCAGTTTACAGTTGTATTACGGCCTGGGTTTTTTACCGAAGAGATTTGACCATCACAGTTTGAAGTTGAGTTCCCACTGGTGTAACAGAGGTAGGATGTTTTATCAGTCACGATTTATTATAGAGACACGCCGTAATGCGTCAAGTCAAGTTCTAGCCAAGATAAAGGTAGTAGTGACGCAATAACCGTGTGTTTTATAAACGAACCATTTAGAGCCACTTCTGACGCCTTAATAGATCAAAATATATTTGACACATGAAGTTATATATTAATACACCCTAGTTAACCGTAAAATACCAAATTTCATAAATACAGCTCAAAAAGAAATTGAGATATTAACGTCCAAATACGCGTCATATAATATTTAGTACTGACTGACTGGCATAAAGATCAAAAATCTAAAGATCTATCCAGGTGAGTTAAAAAGTGGAAATTGTTCATTTGGCTACATAATGTGGGTGCAAAAGAAGAAAAGATATTAACAGTATTAATTATAATAGTGATTTCTCGGGTGAATAAATTAGCGATGATATGAGGATTTTTATTTTATCAAATTCAAATTCAAATAATCTTTATTACAATAGTCCTTTAAAAAGCACTTTTGACGCGTCAATAATTTACGTAGTAGTGGTTTAATGGTGATAACTACATTCGTAAACTTAAAACTAAAGCTACTTATGTTTGAAAATAGGCAGTAAAAGTCTGTGATTTAAGAGTACAGATACGATTCCAGCGGGGCCGCAAGCATCAGAAAGGGTAATATTTTTTTTGAACTACAGATATGAATATTGAGCATTAAATTTAGTAATCAACTTAAAGAATTACTGAAAAATTGTTGTAGCAGAATTAATAATTTATTTTAATTTTGTATGTAATTAATTTATTTTAATTTTGTATGTTTTTGGCACCCATTTAGTCCCCAAATAGACTCGAGAGCTCCTATTTTTAATATTGAACTAGGCTCTCATTTTTGCATTTATGTTTTTGATGGGATTCGTATTTATTAAGCGAGTCCTTGTCGTCTAGATTTCACTTAGGTCGCAGCATTTTTTATTGTCTATGCACGCTTAAAGTTTCACTGCACGCTTCGTCATAACGAACTTGCAGCCATTGGACGTCATTGTCATTCTTCTGTCATTAGAAGTGTAAACCAAAATATCAGTCGAGCGCTATGGCTACTACATGGCTTGTGGAATAGCACCTTAAGTTAGGTATTTATAGAAGCAAATGCATTACAAGAAATAAGATGGTACTGATAGATAAATAGTTTACTGGAAGCAGAGCTAATGTTGGAACTTAGATGTAACGGAACTAGGTATAATGAATAGAAGCAGGCGTTACTTTGCGGAAGTCCATGATAAACAATGAACAGCAAGTATAATTTGCTATATTCCGCCGACAACCGGGAGATTAGTATGGTATAACACCACACAAAATACTCCACTAGAACCTCTACGCACGTTTCGACCCGATACCGGATCATCCTCAGGAGATGTTGACTTCACAAGCGCGACAAGCAAAGAACTAGGTATGATATATTCTAGGTATTATTAGCCAAAGGCAGATACGTTGTACCCACTTTTATATATTCTGTTGTCTATAGAGAACTGGTATCTAATAATAATCACATATTCATGAAGGTAGATAGATTTCGGCCAGAGCAGGTGCTTATCTATGATTACGTAATATATGTTAATTTTTAAAAGCGTTATCATAATACGGTATTTTATTATATTTGCTAAACATTGTGACGAAAACGAAATTAAAACTTGATAGTCATGTATGAATTTGTTGGACGTATTAATATTAATGATTGTGACATAAATGTCAGTTACCCTAATAATGGCCGAGCGCCAAGCGCACAAACGCGTCCATCCTCACTTAGCTAGGGATAAAAACACGACTCTCCTCCATATGTTACTAACGCCTGCTCTCCTATTTCGGACACATCATGCGACGGGGGAGTGATAGTCTAGAAAAAAATATTGTAACAGGCAATAAAGACGGCAAAAGATCGCGAGCCCGCTCACCAACCAGATGGACAGACCAGCTAAAGGACTCAAAAAATAGACTAATACATATAAAGTGACTCAAATAAACTCAAATATAAATGTATAAACTCAAATAGACTCAAATAAAGTGCAAATTTCACACAATTGCAGGAGTAGCCTCTGATAGAAGCTGGTGGAAACAATTAATCCGCACGAGGTTGCAAGGACACCAGGACCACGGAAATGATCGACTGGAGAGAGACCCTAATAATAATCAACGCACAAGTCCTCGTATAGAAACAAAAGAGATGGCATCCTTAAGGCTTAAGAAAATCCGACTCATGTTAGTCCGGGGTCACGCGTCTCATGTCACGGTCGCGGTACGTTATAGGATACATGTTAAAATGCACGTAGGTATATCAAGACTAACCAATTGCACTATTTACGACTTGTTATATCTTTTGTGTATACAATGCGTTTTAAAAACGGACATCTGTGTAAATGTAAAGGAAAATTTAAGCAATGTATTTTAAAATGATCATAGTACGTTAACATTAAAAAGAATTCACCATCCTCATCATCATGATCAATCCTTTGCCGGCTCACTACAGAGCACGGGTCTCCTCTCAATATGAGAAGGGTTTGGCCATAGTCCACCACGCTGGTCATTTGCGGATTGGCAGACTTCACACGCCTTTGAGAACATTATGGAGAACCCTCAGGCGTGCAGGTTTTCTCACGATGTTTACCTGCACCGTTGAAGCAAGTGACATTTTAATTGCTTAAAAACGCACATGACTCCGGAAAGTTAGGGGCGTCCACGGGATCGAAGCACCGACTACTGATTAGGAGGCCGACGTCCTAACTACTAAGGCTATCACAGCTTTTTAAAAATATTTTATGAGATATAATAAAAACGGTGCTGACGTGTCATCCACATATTTTGGCAACTTCTTTACTGTATTGATATTCATCATCATTAGGAGAGAGAGACTGTAACGATAATTATCACGAGTTTTGTGGGTATGGTTGAAAGTGTTTCCGATTAACTCTGGTAGACCAATGGGTCTCGTTACCGGAATTAGGAAATGTCCTAATTCCGGTTACGAGTTCTCCTATTCCGTAATGATAAAGCAAAATGACGAATTAATGAATTGCACATTACAAATCTTGTCTCGCTCGACTCCTATTCAATTTTTGAGCGGATTCATTAACACCGCGCTTTTCTTCTTCTTCTTCTCTCTCTGGGCCGTTTTCCGAACGCAAACATTTTCTTATTCAGAACTGTTGCTGTTGTTCGCCACTCCAGGCTTTTAAGCTAGATCCACAAGACAAACTGGTCACCCAGGTTGCTAAGGATTTCTGGATCCTAGGTAGGCCCGTTTCTACGCACATCATGATCAACCCATTCTCGGCTCACTACAGAGCACGGGTCTCCTCTCAATATGAGAAGGGTTTGGCCATAGTTCACCACGCTGGTCATGTGCGGATTGGCAGACTTCACACGCCTTTGAGAACATTATGGAGAACTCTCAGGCGTGCAGGTTTCCTCACGATGTTTTCCTTCACCGTTGAAGCAAGTGATATTTTAATTGTTTCAAAACGCACATAACTCCGAATAGTTAGAGGTGCGTGCCCGGATTCGAACCGCCGACCTCTGATTAGGAGGCTGACGCCCTAACCACTAGGCTATCACCGCTTATTCTACGCACGTGAATTATGAATTCTGTGCTTTCCAGTGCGTAGTTGCCATTATAGGTGGCACTTGGGACCCCAACTTACTACGGTGTAGCTTTGTGTTCCTTTAGCTAGCTACTATGTCACTAACTCTGGTTCAGCAATGATTCTTCAACGGATATCGAGATGATCTCTTTTGCAAGAAAATAATATTTAATAGATAACATATTTCACAAGAAGGTATAAAAGGTACATACATAATTAAAAGTGACTGTTCTTAATGATTTAAGTTATATGCTTCATGTTGCAATAATTTGAATGACGTGGTATAAACTGTAAACATCTGTTACATGTAGGTACGTATGCAAAGAAAATGTATGGAAAGGTACCAATGTATACAATTTAACAAAAAAACATGAGTCATTTTAAAACGCATGAAACGTTAGTGATCGCTCATATTAATATTACAATGTGTATTCTTTTAGAATCTCACGTAGATATTTACGTACATACTGCTCGACATACGTGGAACATGTTTTTCTATTAACCTGCGATATAAGTAGTAGATACGTTTTAGGTGAATTAAAACAGCTGTTTATCATTTCTTCCCAAATCACTGACGACGAATATTTCGCTCCCACACCGAAAGATGCTGACTTCTCAACTTTCGATTGCTTAGTCAATTAAGTGAGTGAATGTGTGAAGTCGAAGAATGCAGATTTGCCTGTTTTAAGCTTAAGTATGCATTGTAAATCATGGACTTATTTATTTCTTTAATAATAACGGATAACAGTTAATACATTTTTTTTATATATTTCAAGTTAGCCCTTGATGGCTATCTTACCTGGTGGTAAGTGATGATGCTGTCTAGGATTGTAGTAGGCTAACCTGTTAGGAATATGGTAAATCCACACTCCTAATTGTTTTCTACGCGACATCGTGCCAGAATGCTAAATCGCTTGGCGACACGTCTTTGTCGGTAGGGTGGTAACTAGCCACAGCCGAAGCCTCCCACCAGACCAGACTCAAGCTGGGAACCCAGGACCTCCAACTTTATAATGTGACAGCACATGCCCTCCACCACGGAGGTCGTCGTAACAACTTTTCAAACGTTGTGAACTAATAATGTGAATGTTTAGTTTTTTACTTTTTTTTCACAACGTTCACAAATAGCTTCAAAATAAGATGCCCTAAGTTATTAGCTTGAGTCAATATTTAAAAAAATATATTAATAAAAATGCTATATAAAAATAAATCAAAAATTAATTACAAACCAACAAGGTTACCATATAATGAAAAATTTGTAATCCGGAAAGTAACACTCCATCTTCTATTCAATATTAACAAATATCAGTAAGAAACGTAAAGATAAACATGGTATTATTTAATACTACTTATATGAGTATTATAATGACTTAGCAATGTTGATCGTAATAAACTCCAGACGAAGGAAAATATTTATAAGAACTTAATCATTTCCCGCTATGAACTGCAAATGAGTTGTAGAAAAAAATGTTAATTAACATTCATTCAATATCCTTTATAATCAATAAATGGATTAGATTAAGGAGTCATAGAATATGGACTTATTCTATATGCATTGCATTGCAAAAGATGTAAAAATTATCTTTTTGGACGTATACTCTCCTATGAAAAATTGCGAACTGAACAAGATTACTTGATTCTACTAAATTTCATACATTTTTATTAATTGGTCTATATAGATTTGTCACAAAAGTTTCTATAACTCATTTGATAATAGTTAAAGTAATATAAAATCTGACAATTTACCCGTTATCGTTGCATTTGTTGTAGGGGGTCACCTATGTTGTAGTTATAGTTTATCTGCTATAAATATAATCATAATCCTAATAATAAAAAATTAGAATAAAAAAATGGTCGTCTTCTTTAGGTGCCTCTCCAACTAGTGAAGGTTGGCAGTCAGAATGGCATATTTTGCCTTTTCTCTCGCGAGGCTGAAAAGCTGGGCGGGACTCGCGATCCCTGTCCACTCCCTGATGTTACGCAACCAAGACTTCCTCTTGCGACCGACGCGCCTCCTTCCCGCTACTTTGCCCATCATTATGAGTTGCAGGAGTCTGTATCTGTCATGCCTAAGCACATGCCCCAGATAAGCAACTTTTTTCTTTTTGATAGTCTTCCAAAGTTCGCGATGACAACTAACACGTCGCAAGACCTCCTCATTGGTCCCCTTGTGGTAAAAAAATGGTAAGCAACATTAAATTACTATAAATGTGAAATTTAAAATGTTGTAGGTTTGATATAACTCATGATCAAATATAATTTTATTATTATTACCGCCACTGGAAAATAGAGTCATCAAAATAATGACGTGTTCATGGCTTATGCATAAGGAAATTATAGTTTCCTCATTTAAATAAGAGCATTAATAAAACAGAAGTTCTACCTTAGGTGAACAAAGTATTTCAATATATTTTACGTCATTAAATGATAGACTTTCTGGGTAATTATTCCTTATTTGGCTGGTGCCAGGAAGTATAAATTGTTGTCCGGACGCAGATGATAAATATTTATAAGCACATTTGATTGTACAACTGATCTGGTATTACTTTTGTCAACACTTAAAAAGGTAAGCCCTAAGGCTGCATAAGGCGTATCTACGCCTAATTTAACGCGTTCTAAATTTCGAGTATTATAGCCATGTAATGACGACAGTGGAGACGGGCACTGCCCCACGTTGGGCACCAGTTGAAACGACGACAGGCAGCCAGCAGTTGTAAGACAGTGGTAACCAGCACTGCCCCACGTTGGTCGCTGCTTGTAGGGAGGAGCAGCCCTGCAGTTGTCGCGAGGAGCGTTTCCTCCAAGATGGACGGGGCCACGGGAGTCGGGATCTTCACCAACTGAGCGAGTCGAGTCCATCGCGCCATCTAGTTTCAACTTGGCAAATTAGAGTGACGAGTTAGTTGAATTTTGTTTGTAGTGTTACAGCCATATATATAGTAAAGAATAGGTACTGAACAGGGGGTGAAAGAAATTATTTATATTTTTATTTTCATTGCAATGAGGTCATGAACAAAGAAAGTGGGTAACAATTAACGACATATTCATTTATTATCGTACGTGGATTTTTAATATTTTCCCAGAAGCGATATGCTCATTATTTTAACTGTTTGTTGAAATAGTTTGCACAGATGTGATGTGTGGACGATTAATGAATAATAACTACTTAAACAAAGTTTAGTTTCACAAGTTTTCAGTACACCTCGAACTGTGTCTAACACAAGTAAACAAAGAGTTTTACTATCTAATAGATAATGAAAACCACGATGTTATCCCTCATTGTGATCTTAATGGCAGCCACAACAAACGGTAAGTGCCGTTTTAAAGGTTTGTCTGATAATAATGCAGTTTTCGTATACTTTATTTTGCATACAGGTACTATGTTCTCATGTACCTACTTCTAACATGATATTATAAATGTAAATGCAAGTTTGTTTTATTTTATTTTACGAGAAAACTACTTAACCTATAGTTATGAAACTTTGTACACATATTCTTTGAGTTATTACAAGTTACTTAGGAAATTGTTTGTTAAAATATAGTTATCATATTGATTCACTTCCAATGTGATGATCTCTGATGTTTAATATCTTCTTTGCGAGCTAAGCCGCGGCTATGTTATAAATGCGTAAGGAAAGACGTGTGATGACGTGATACTCGTAACATGATTGCGCTGATAATTGCTTTCAAATAGGAAGCGTACATTTTTTGTAAGTTATAAAATTCCTTGTAATAAATACTAGTAATGAACCTATAGGATATATAATTACTGAGGCGCCTCGATAACAAAAAAAAACAACCATTAATTAATTAATAAAGGAATCATTAAAATTAACAACAGTAACATTTCATTATTAAATTCAATTCTATTACACTATATCTTGTAATTAATATTATTACAAATTCGTATTCCTGTTTTATTCTCCATTCTGATCGCTTATATGCAAAAGAACTTCTCTACGTAATGTTAAATATTGTTTACTGGTAGGTAAGCTAATAACTTCTTATGAATTCAGCTGTTTGTAATCGATTAACTCTACAGATTAGAATATACGATTACAATATTTTAACTTCAATCTACTAAAGTTTGGCCTCAGGATACAGATAATCAATATACTCTTGTAGTCCACTACAAAAGTTGAGTAAAGAAGATTAAGTTTAGCTTATTATTTATGTAATGTTTATACATATTAATTTTGCTTTTATATGTATTTATTTAGTACACAGGCGTGAGAGTTAAAGTATAATGGAAGTAATAACAATGTACTTATGCCAAAATTTAGTTATTCGTTCTCGTTTTTCCTCAAAAAAAAATAAAAAATCTGTAAATGACTTGTGGTGAACGATTTGATATTCGAGAAAAAAAAAGTTCCGATCTTAATAATAATTTAGATTGGAACTTTTCTGGGAACGGCTGACCGATCGTTGACTTTACAAAAAAAAAAATCCTCGATGTTATTGATGCATTTGAAGAGGGCGATTTTTGCAAAATTTCCACATAATACATTTTCGTTTACAGCTGGCTACGTATGGACAGATGACGACGATTCATCGTAAGTAAAAATATATACTCTTATATACACAGCAAGGCCCCTCGACGTGTTTACGATGGAACTATTTAAAATTCATTACGGCACCTATTTCACCTGATGGTAAGTGATGATGCAGTGTAAGATGGTAGCGGGTTAACCCGTACTCCTAATTAGTTTTTACTCGATATCGTGCCGGAACGCTTAATCGCTTGGCGACGCGTCTTATATCGGTAGGGTGGTAACTAGCCACGGCCGAAGCCCACCACCAGACCAGACTCGAGCCGGAAATCGAACCCAGGACCTCCAACTTCATAATGCGACAGCGCACGCGCTGCGCCACGGAGATTGTCTAAGCAACTCGCAAATTAAGACAGTATTTATTTTTTGATAATAATAACCCTATTTAAAATAAATTATTATCTTATATTAATATCTTGCCCTTTTTATTTTAGGGATCATCATTTAAAGGTGAGGCACAATCAATTACTTGACGAACGTACATGTGAGATTGGTCGAAAAAATGCTGGATCATGATTCTTATCTGAAAATTATACTAGACTGTAGTAGTGCTTTATACCTGTATAATATGCATAACTTTAGTCTTAGAAACTTAACTTTAGTCTTAAGAACTTTAGTCTTCTCTATATTCCTTTATGGATCTGAGGCATGGACGATTCGAGCAGCGGACAGAAGAAGAATTGATGCTTTTGAAATGTGGTGTTGGAGAAGGATGCTTCGAATACCATGGACCGCGATGCGTACCAACCTGTCAATCCTGCAGCAGCTTCGTGTTGACGTCAGACTCTCTACCATATGTTTCCAAAAGATTCTTAGTTATTTTGGTCATATTGCCCGACGGCTGCCAAATAACTTGGAAAAACTTATAGTTGTGGGTAAGGTAGAGGGAAAAAGACCGCGTGGCCGATCGCCTAGCCGCTGGACTGATCAGGTTGAAACACTCACTGGCCTTCCACTTACAACTGCTATCAGAAAAGCCGAGGACCGAACAGAGTGGAAGGCATTAGTTACCAACTTAGCGAAGGCACTTCCATGTGGACACGACCTTCAGTAATGAAGTGTGCGGCCAAGAAGAAGAAGAATATGCATAATTGGCCTTCCTCTATCTTGGATCAGAGTACGAAAATATTCGTTCATTGATTCAGAACTTAGTGTTAGTTTTTATGTGATCGAATGACACATAAAAGTTGATGTGTCATTTTATAAGGTTACGAGCGGACCCGACAGACGTTGTCCGGTACACACGTCTTTAAATCGAAAATTTCAAAATGTTTAGATTAAGCTCTAAAAATCTGGACCGTTTTGATGAAAATGGTGAAACCATTTTCAAATAAACTTGAAAACACACGAAAAATTTGATTGAAATCGGTCCAGCCGTATAGGAGGAGTTCAGTAACAAAAGCACGCACAGAATATATTTTTATAATTATAATTTATAATATTTTTTTATTTTTTCCATATTATTATTATTATTATGAAATAAAGTTTAGTGGAATGGTGCGTTATGTTTAAGTTGTTGATCATTAATATGTTGAGGATGGATGTAATTAAATGAAAACGTTTATTATTTTGCAGTTTCCTCATATGAATTTCCCCATATTTCCAAGGATGCCTCAATTTACGTTCCCAACTTTTACCACTTTTCCTGCATTGCCTACGATGCCGCAAATGGAGTTTACGCTACCGCAGAATGATTTGAACGGTGTATCAGTGATTTCATCAAGCAGCCAAAGCGTCGATAAGGAAGGCAAGCCTCATAGCAGCGGCGGTACCTCCATCCGTACAAGCAAAGACGGTGTTGTTAAGGAGATTACAAGTACGTACATAAAAATTACTCACCTCTCCCCTTGTAGTCGTCTTGTGGTCAGTCAGTTCGGAGCATCTTGGACTGCAAATATGAGGTCCTTGGTTCGATTCCCTGGTGTGGCTGAAAATTGTGTTGCTCTGTTGTTTTTATACTTAGTACTCCTATCACGATCCTGGGTGAAAATTATCGTTACTTTAATGAGGGGCAGTATGAACTTACCTAGTTGCCTATTAATGTCTTCAGTAGTGGGACATTAATGGACTGTCAAAATAATTATTATTTCGGCTATGTAACAAATTGGTATAGTTAGGTATTCAATTTAATTAACGAAGTAAATAAATCCCATTTCTGTTTTTAATAAATACTTTTTAATTATTGTGGGAGCACTATCTGGTTGCACGAACGTTAAAAGTCAAACATTTAAGAACCTATCTGTTTAGGACATCAGCAGTAAAAATTAAAAACATAAAGATCCTATTTATTATTTATGTTAAATTCGGTGGGACTCGATGAAATAATTCATTCTTTTGTTTCAGTTGAAAATCGCGCGCCAAATGTTGTGTACGTATTCTCTTCTTATTCTTAAATGTTTAGTATAAACATATAATCTATTGACGTTATTATAAACAAAAACTTTTATATTTTAAGTTATTTATAAAGTCCGTTCGTCATAATTTAACTCGCGAATGATTGGCATTGCTTGATTATACAGTTGTTTATTTGTATCTCTTTTATGTTATATTGGAAATATCACAGAGAGAGATTTCCTTGTTTCTCCAAATATTTGATGAAATTATTAATAAAAATAAAAATAAAAATCTTTATTGAGAGAACACTTGAGTCATACAGAAAAATGGCAAGGACGGCCCTGCATTAGTATAAACTGTGTTGCATGAGCCGCCGCCCACCTCCGAACCTTATATTAATAATTTAATGTTCTTCTACAATATAACAATAAACAAAAATTATATAGAAAATTTGCTTTTTTTTTTTTTTGCTAAACAATAGTAAAAGCTTATGTGTGTGTGTGTTTGTGTGTGTGTGTGTGTGTGTGTGTGTGTGTGTGTGTGTGTGTGTGTGTGTGTGTGAGTGGGTGTTCGTGTGTGCGTGTATGTGTTTAGTTGAAGTACATAATATGGGCATTAGTATAAGTTGTTAGGTAGCAAATCCTCGGTTTGAATATAGTTTTTTTGTAAAAGCCATTGAGATACTTTAGTTTTAGCCAAATGTTTTGTCATCGGGTAGATTTTCAACTGTTTGTTGATTTTGTTATATAAAAAGGGAACGACGTCTGTACGTGGAAGGAAAAACTATATCGCTTCTGCGTTTGCTAGTCTGAAATTTGGGATCAAATCCTGACGCTGAATGTGTCCTGAGGGTGATAAATAGTATAAACAATTGCCGAACTGTGAGCACGCTACTAGAGGCATATAGCAAGTGCGTAGGAAAACGATAGCATTTGTGATACATAACCTTGAGAACCGATATTATATTCAACCTATAAATAATATTCGTGCCTACCTATATCAGAGTGAGAGTTCTCCATAATGTTCTCAAAGGCGTGTGAAGTCTGCCAATGCGCACATGGCCAGCGTGGTGGGCTATGGCCAAACCCTTCTCATATTGAGAGGAGACCCGTGCTCTGTAGTGAGCCGGTAATGGGTTGATCATAAAGATTTTACTATTTAAGACTTAGTAACATACCAATGTCTTCTTTGTTTTGTAATAATAAATTAATCAGAAAATATTGGTTTCAGGTCGGTAAGCATAATTCTTAAATCTTATACATAGAAGGTCGGATTGCTGCTTATAACTGTGATGAACTGAAATCTATATCCTTTGAGGAGCAGCGACTGAATGACGTTGACGCTAAGCGCCTTACCAGAAAGACCCACCCAAGGATCTCCTACCTCTACACTCTTAATGCATTGGGCCAGTTACACTGTGCGCTCTCCCTCGACCTACGCGCTCCTCTCCGAAAGAGGAGACCTAAACATATCCTTCATGACCCTGACGATCAGATGACTACTGACAACATACTCGTACCACCTACCACACAATCATACGCTACACACCGTCTTCGCCGGCAAAGACGAGGTCCCCGCTATCTTACGTCATCCGGACGTGGGCTACATCCACGGCCTCGGAGACGTACGGACCACTCACCGTCCGACCCCCCGTTATCCCAAACGTCGCCTAAGCCGAGGTTCGGCCTCAAAGGAGGCGCCTTTAGGCAGTCGTTCCCTTAGTTTCTTCGAGCCCTAGAGCTCAAAATTTCTTCTGGCAGCTCAAGCTCGCCAAACAGCCCGGTTACTCTGTGGCAACCAATAGGGTTAGTACAGCTAATAGACAGTCCGAAAAAAAAAACTGTTCCCCACATAATCGGCTGTAGCCAGGACCGCCGTTGACGGACACGTCAAGGAGGATCATATAAAAAAAAGTCGTGTTAGTTACACTATTTATAACTCAAGAACGGCTGAACCGGTTTGGCTGAAAATCGGTGGGAGGTAGCTTAGAACCAGGACGGACATAGATACATTTTATCCCGTTACATTTCCCTCGGGATTTAAGAAAAACTGTATTTCACTTCAATGAACTATAACTATAGTTATAGCTTGCTTATTCCATAGGAGTTTTTAAAAAAATGTTCTAGTATACCATTCCGCTATTTAGTTACTTTCTGAAAGTTATACGTTTATTTTAAAAAAATAGCTAAGATGTTCATGAAATACAATGTAAAAAAAACAGGAGAAAAATCTAGCCATATTTTTAAAGATTAATTAATTGAAATTAATATAAAGCTTGGCGCGAAATCTCTGTCTCTCATTGAAAAGTTTTTACACAGATAACTAGACCCACTATTAATATTGTATTACACTTACACTCTGTGTTACTCGCTGCACGTTTGCTTACATCCTCTTTGCATGGAATCGATATAGGAATTTCTATATAACTTGTGTAATGTTTATTTGAATTAGATACACCATAATAAACCTTTTTTTAGAAACCTACATGGGAACCCACCCTTGACGTACCATTCACGGAAAATAGTCCTGAATCTTCGCGTTCTAAACAACCTGGCAAAAATCGGCGATTTGTTAGTTCATCATCTATGGCCATCGGTTCATCTTCTAACATAAATGGAGTTCCACATATGCAAGGAGCCGTCAACGTTATGCAGAATATCGATGGGAAAATCGACCAAAGAACCATCGTTGTAAGCGATGAATGAAGTTTAATCTGTTAAAACTATTACCACCCGATCACCACAACGGCTTAAATTAAAAAAAAATGCATTATAATTTTAAGTCCGTATCTTATCTACCTGTACCATGTATTTTTAATGCTTATTTTGTATCTACTTATTATTCAGCTTTCAGTATACAATTCAATGAAAACAGTAGGTTTAAATCAAATATATATCAACGTGCCATGTCTAAAGTTACACCGGAAAAGTTACCCATTTTGTTCTATCTATTATTTTATTAAAAGGTTTATTTGAAAATAAATAATGAAGGTCTCGTAATAAAATGTTAAAATTTTATATATGACCCAATTTCTTGCCATTCAATAACACTTTTTTGTTAATTAAAATTTTTAATCTGAACTATACTTGCTCTTATTTGAATCTGTGTTTTTTTTAATTTTCTTACGTAATTATTAGTAATATTATTAAAATATTGCTTCGTTACCTTAACGAAAAATACGCAATTGGATCTTTTCGGTACGCAATGCAAATAACCCAGCAGTTTACTCTACGAAAATAACGTAAACTGCTTTACGACATTATCTCAGGAAGTTTTATTTATATTTTATTCCTTTACAAGTTAGCCCTTGACTGCAATCTCGATTAGTAAGTCATAATACAGTCTCTGCATGTTGTATGGCAATTATATAAAACCTATACTCCTAATCGGTTTCTAGTCGATATCGTATAGTACATTCAATATTAACTGGCGTCTTTCCACTTGAACCTAAACAATAGGGGTAATAAACCAAACACTCATAGAGCCCATTCATTTTTAAAGAAGCCGTTTCGGCCTTATCTTTTTTGTTGCAAACCAACCAGTGTTGATACTTTTGACTTAATTAAAAAAAATTACGTATGTTAAATAAAATACAATTAAAAAATGGGAAGGTGATTTGATTTAGAGCAACGACCGAAATGTCTTAAAAACTGTCAAAAAAATCTGTCATAAAACAGAAACTGATGCTTTTATAAACTCGCAGTACGCGTCGACATGACTCAGATGACAGAAGTTACTTCATCATTTTCATTTTCATGTATTTTGCTTATAAAGCGTTCCCAAAATAAAGGCAATGGCGGGAAGTAGGCGAAGAAAAATGTGGTATTATTTATAAATATGTTTCAAATTTTATAAATTTACATTTTTAAAATAACGGTTATGATTCACAAATAAGAGCGTCAACCATTTCACTATGCGTCAACAATATAACTTAAAATATCAGGACCAATAAACACATTTTTAAGCAATTAAAATATCTCATGCTTGACGGTGAAGGAAAACATCGTGAGGAAACCTGCATGCCTGAGAGTTCTCCATAATGTTCTCAAAGGCGTCTGCAGTCTACTTATCCGCGCATGGCCAGCGTGGTGGACTATGACCAAACCCTTTTCATATTGAGAGGAGACCCGTGCTCTATAGTGAGTCGGCTTGATCATGATGAATAAACAAATTGTTTGCAGCTAATTGTTGCCATAAACTTAATAGGTTAAATAAAAGCATATATCAGTGTTCAGTGACAGTTCGAAACGTTTCACAATATTAAGCTCGGACGTCGCTTGCCGGTCCTAATGGCCCCGCAGCCTTAACCGCGTTATAAATAATGATTCCTAAATCACACTTATTTTTCTCTTCACTCAAAGCTAGCAGGTTTAAAGCTTCCCGCAGCCGGGACAACTGATTATGATGATAAGTAAGTAGGCAATGAAAATACTTTATCAGTGACTTGTCTTTCCGCGCAAGCGGGCCGTACTTCCCCGCTAGTGTGATCCAAAATGGCCGCAACAAATCGCGCCCATACCGCCTTCGCCTTTGCTTTTGGGATCGCTTCTAGTACATTCGGATATCTTCTTTACAATTCACGAAAAATTATTTCGCTACTTAGAACCGCACTGACGAACTTATTATTCTTTGTTATTTATTCACTGCTGCTCAGTTATGAAAATAACGAGGCGAGGCTTTGAACAATTTACCTCAAAGCGAGATTCTATTCGTCACACTGTTTGTTCAGTTGTACGAAAAGTTTTGAATAATGTTGTACATAAGCGAGTTTAAAATGCACAGTCTTCAGTTTAGTTCCAACGATTGCTGAAACAAGCGTTACATACGTATTTTTTAACGATATCTTTGTGGAGTTAATAATTATCACTGATTGATATAACGATGATGAAAATTGTACTTTTTTCGGCTGTTTTGTTTGCTACAGCCTATGGTAAGTGTAATTTAAATAGTACTTATACTGGCAATATGCACATGTTATTTTACTAGGTTTAATAACATGTGCATATTGCCCAATAATTAATTCATGACGTGTTATTTTCTTGTACTTTCAACAAAAACATTTGCAACGAAAGTCTGCTGTGCAATTTTATATAATCTATTTCTAAAAAAAAATCGTATGTTTGTGTTAGTCAGTTTTATTACTAATATGAGTTTATTGTGATACTACGTGTATATATTACATATATTTTTAAAAATGAATGTATAACTATATAACATAGTTATTTCATTAGCCATAAATTTGAATACGAAATAATAAAATAAATCGATCGACAAACTATTTCAAAATATTGTAATGAGTACTACTACTTATTTTTCCAATTATATTATTATGCAGAAGTCCCATTACATCCTAAGCCATTTTTATGTCGAATGTAGCCCTTGATAAAAACGGCACGAATTTCTCGGTTAAGGAATAATATATTAGTATACAAAACCTTTATGTTCGTTAAAATACGTCATGAAAATTTTTGCACCTGTGTCACTATGTTGTTTTATGAAACTAACGAATACTTTTTGTTTTCAATAACTGTATAATCATAGTAATGACGTCATATTGGACAGATCAGGAGTCCTGGACATCCCAGGAAGATTTTATGTATGTTAATATCATCATCATCATCATAATCAACCCATTGCCGGCTTACTACAGAGTTTCCTCCCAATATGAGAAGGGTTTGGCCATAGTCCACCACGCTGGCCATGTGCGGATTGGCAGGCTTCACACGCCTTTGAGAACTCTCAGGCGCGTAGGTTTCCTCACGATGTTTTCCTTCATCGTTGAAGCAAGTGATATTTTAACTAATTAAAAACGCACATAACTCCGAGAAGTTAGAGGTGCGTGCCACGATTCGAACCCCCGACCTCAGATTTGGAGGCGGACGCCCTAACCACTAGGCTATCACAGCTTTACTAGGCTATTACAGCTTTAATATAAACCAGGTCTTTTTCCCGGATTAATAATGCTAAAAAATATGGATATAAGGACATGTAATTCTTCACATTTTTATCAACCACTTTGGGATACAGATTTGATTGGTAGAACACCCATAAATCCGAGATCATAATATATAACACTCAAGCATCCAGTTTTCCTCTGGATGTCTTCCTACCCCGTTAAACCAAAAGATTTTTGTTATAACTAAATAGCGTAAAACCGATATAACAAAAAAACGTAAAAGTTAGACTTGGCTGGAATCGAACTCGTTCTCCCTAAAAAGGCCTAAGTCTTGACAGCTAGGGTATCACTGGTTTTGAAGATTATAGTAAGTAAGTGACCCAATCATCACGAGGCTCTTTCTGGAAACGGGTTTGATTCGAAGTTAGGGCCAATTAATAGGTAATTTATTCTTACGCTAAAAGTCTCAGTATACCCGTCAGGAAAAATTTAATTGGAAGTCCCTGACTCTGTGCTTCGTAGAGCACATTAAGTGTGGGTTTCGATTATCATCACTAATAATTTTCAGTGGTCTATGGTCATATGGTCTATTCTCTAAAACCCTCTCTCCTATAAGTGAATGACTGATGATAAAGATATAAATGTTGTTGTTGTTTATTTTTTAAACATTTTTAAATATTTCATTTACAGCTGGCTGGGAGTATAAAAGTGATGATGACAAGTAAGTTCCAAATAACTAAGTTGTAGGAAATAGTTTAAGTTACGCTTTGTTTTATATATATCCTATAGCCTCCTCTATTAAACGTATATATTGTATATATTCATTTCGATTTGGGTTGGTTCTTCCCGTAAGATTAATGATGTGGATTCCTATAAGCAGCCAGCTGTACTTTCATCTCTTGACGAACATCAACAACAACAACTTACAAACTTACAAACTTACTGTTTGGAATAAGTAAATTAGTTTTAGTACTTTGATTTTCATTCATCTCGTTTAAAATATTGGAAATTTCGTAAACTTAGTCAAAAACATTTCAGTACTGGGAAGTCTATTAAAAACTTAATAAAATAAAATTAATAACCACCAAACCATATAGATAAAATTAAAGTTACCAATATAAAATTTCGTCACCTGAAATTTAGAGGTAAAAGTATTGTCTAATACATTTTTTTTGGTAGTAATTTTTTGAAAATTTGTTGTTGTACACTTTTACTTATACATAATTATTAGGGAGTTTTTTTTATGGCAATTGCCAAAAACTTTTATAATATACCTAACCACAATCTTGTACGCATATTTTAATTTTCTGCATGTTTTTGTATGTGTTATTGTAGGTTGTGTTATTGACATGTACGGGAAACATAACATAATGGGCCAACAATCTAGGACCTCGGGTAAACGTATAAAATAAAATCAGTTTCTCCCCCTAGCGTAAATTGATAGCAATGAGTCAAATCCTAACTAATATCTAGCTCGAAAGTTTGTATGGACATAATTTAAAGATGTTTTCACACATAAACGACTAAACTAATTTGACTCCAATTTGAATTGGAGATAGATTATACCATGTATTAACAAGTAGTTACTTTTAATCGCTGAAGCATCTATGGTAAATGCAGTCAAAGCCGCTAGTAATTAATATAGATATAATAAATAAATAACTCTTTGTTTGTGAGTGATAAAGTTGGTTCCACGAATCGAGAAGGAATCTGTATGAAATATGAAAAACAATAAAGTTTACTTTTCTCGCTTGTGAAGTCAACATCTCCTGAGGATGATCCGGCGTCGGGTCGAAACGTGCGTAGAGGTTCTAGTGGAAAATTTTGTGTGGTGTTATATTATACAAATCTACCGGTTGTCGGCTGAATATAGCAAATTATACTTGCTGTTTATTGTTTATCATGGACTTCCGCAAAGTAACGCTAACTAATCCTGTGCATATAAAAGTGGCTAGTCTGAAATTTGAAAATTAATATCAATCTCCAAGGCTATTGTTTTTAATACTAAAATACTGTTTTGTATATTTTCAGCGACAATGGAGATAGGGTAAGATTATTTTCTTACTAGTTACAATTACTTATGAATGGTATATGTATATATATCAACCTCGTGATCCAGGCTCAAATTTTATTACCACAAGACCAGCGAGATAGTCTTATCTTGTCATAAATATTTTTATAATATGATATTATGTTAAAGAGCTTCTTAAGTCTTTGATACCGGGTTCGAGCCCCGACAAAAGGAAATTTGGGATTTATAATTTCTGTATACTCTCTTTAGTTTTCTAGTGAGAGACTTCGGCCGTGGCTAGTTACCACTCTATCGACAAAGGCCGCCAAGCGATTAAGCGTACCTTTACGATGCCGCGCAAAAAAAAACAATTAGAATTAGTGTTTAATACAACTTCCACTTCTTAAACTGCATCGTCACTTACCAGGCGAGATTAAAAAATAGCTTTTTTAGATATAATTTATACCTAATCTCTAGAGAGTAATTCGTTGTACCTTTTTTACTTTCAGTTTCCCCGAATGGCCTTTCCGCCTTTTCCAGCATTCCCACCCCTCCCGGCTATTCCAGCTTTCCCAACCTACCCCGATATACAATTTCCAAATATACAATTCCCAGAAATTAAGTTTCCAGAAATAAAAATCCCAGAAATAAAAATTCCAACTCTGGATGAAGTCAAATCGCAAAAGGGGAAAGGCTTCCACAGTTCGTATGTGTATTATACAAGCGACGGTGGTGCCACTATTCTCAGTAACGACGAGGGACGAGTAACACAATTTACAGGTGATTTAACGTAATATATGTCATATTACGTGAGTTATCTCTTACACAGGATCGATGGAATGGCTGGTTAACGGGCCTTAATGATTACTGCTTTACGCTATTAATAATTGTTAGGTTTCAAAAGTGCCTTCGTGCCTATAAAGGCACTTTTGAAACGTTTATTACTGTGAAAGAATTAAACTTAAGGGGAGAATTTATTAAACAGTCTTAAGACCTATCGTGTTATAGATCAGAATGTTGAGCGATAAAAGCTGAAGCGGGGAGTACATGCGACCGAAATGCGAATGTTGATGGACGTGTGGTGTGACAAGAATGGATAAGATGAGAAATGAATATATAATAGCGCCAGTGACAGAAGAGATGAGGAGTAATAGGCTAGCATGGTATGGTCATATAATGAGGAGGGAAGAAAGTAATGTCATCAAAACAATGTTATATATGAATGTGGAAGGGCAAAGGAGTAGAGGATGGCCAAGGAAGAGATGGATTGTGTAAAAGAGGATATGCGTGGGAAAGGTGTGGGTAATGAGGTGACGACTGAAATGTATGATTGGAAGAGGAATACGTGTTGTGCCGACCCCACATAATGTGAGATAAGGGCAAGGAAAAGGAGATAACTGTGAAATAATGAAATTTTAGCGATAATTTTGCTCGTAAAAGTATCGCTGAGTAGGAGTTCAAAAGAAAATTATTCGAACGCTACCTTTGGTTATCACCACATCACATTGTCAGTTGAAACTTTTTAAGAGTAACCTTCTTGCAATATATCATAACAAGCATCCAAGTTTTATAAGATATTGATATTGAGAAACATCTCCAAGATGTAATTTGGCAGTTATCAATGGATCAACGTGAACTGCGAGGCAAATTATTATAAACATAGATATGATAGCTATAATTACACCCAAGCTTTACAGCTTTTTTATACGTTTTATAAAAATCTTATAATTTTATAAAAATAAAAGCTTACATACAAAAATATTTTTTTTCTAATTTATAATTTGGTTAGAATCATGGAATTAAAATGTCAATCCTTAAAATAAATAATTACTTAATAGAACGTAAAGAAAATTGGCTTGACTGAGACACTTTAGCTTTTACAGCATCCGCGATATGATAAATCAATTTTAATTTTTTCAGTTCCATTTGACAATGGAAAACCAAAATCAAAGGAGTAAGCGTGTGTAAGTATTTATATATTTATTATTAGCAACTGCAGATTCATCCCATGGATGTAGTACCCGCCAATTTCTGGCTGGACAAGATTTTTCAAATAAAAAACCCAATACCTAACAATTCATGGCCGTATTCAATCCGTAGTTGAACACTCGGTAATAGCTTTAGCTATACCAAAATTCATTCAAGTAGCTTCAACGAGATGCATGTAGAGATAAACAGACAAAAAAGATACTATTCGGGGCACTGTACCAATATTACATCGTCCCAACATGAAAATTTTCGAAACGAAACGAAAGTATCAACTGGTCTATATTTTTCCAGTTAAATCTTTAAACCTTTGAATATAACTCAATTAAACTTATTTGTTACAGGGCAATGAGCAAATATTATACAAAATTATAATAATACATAAATAAAATTAATAATTTCAATACTGTAAAGAAAATATTGAAATTTGCCAAGATAAGCCAAGGCACCAAGAAGTTTGCCTCATTTCGAAATTTCAATGTACCTCAACAATCGAATACGACTCTCCAAAACCATTATTAAACTAAGTAGTTGAATATTTGGAAATACGATTGTAGTAAGGGTGAGATCTATAAAGAGTACTCATTCTTTGACTTTGCTCTACCAAAGGTAGTCTTAAAACGAGAAAGACATAAAATTGTCTCGTTTTAACTAGTTCTTAAATCACAGATAAGGCGCCTTTATAGATCTCAGCCTAAGATCGGCGTCTAGCTATGATATTTTTCCGAACATTTGACCTGGACTGGGATTGGCTGACGTGCAAGCCACGATACAATAATGCTATTAACACATCTTCTCGTTTTATCTCAAAGCAAAAGGGCGGGAAAAGGTAGACCTGATAATCTCGAGCACACATGTTAACCCTGATAATCTCGAGCACACATGTTAACTCTATGGCCATAAACCAAATGTATTAATTATAATTACTCTTAATTTTTTTTGTCTTAGTTATAATATTGTGAATATGAAACTTCATGCACTTCATTCGATAGTTTATAGATCTTTCAATGTGGCGACGTTTTGACAGATGCCTATCAGTTTTTTTTTATGAGATTAAAGTCTTAGATTTGTTGACGTCCTGACAAATCCATTATGGCGGATATGAAGGAATAATAAATTACGCAACTAAAAAAAGAGTTTAAAAGTAGAGTATATGAATAAAACAATGTACCTATTTAATTTTCATTTTCATATCACTGCAATTATATCTATCGATTATATTAAAATGTTTTCTTATAATAAAATTTAGTTTAAAAAAATTCGTCTTTTATTGAACCCTACAATATACCGGACTTTTGACGACCTCTAGCGCAGAGCGCACGCTGTCGTATTATAAAGTTGGAGGTCCTGGGTTCGATTCCCGGCCCGAGTCTGTTCTGGTGGGAGGCTTCCGCTCTAGCTAGTTACCACCCTACCGACATAGACGTGCCGCTAAGCGATTTAGCGTTCCAGCACGATGTCGCGTAGAAACCAATTACCACTTAACCTACATATCATCACTTACCATCAGGTGCGATTGCCGTCAAGGGCTAACTTGTAATGGATAAAAAAAGAGACAAAAGAAGCAAGGCCGCCTTATTTACTTGGCTGTGTTTTCTCTTCTCCGTCTCACCATCCACCTACCAGATTTTATATATTGACTTGATTCATGCCTGTTATATAGCAAGGATGGGGCTAAGTTAAAGCGCACTTGCTCACAAAATTAGTGTTTACCGTTGAAGGTATACGTGGCAGGAAATACCGATGCCGGCACAGACAGTACGGCGTTCGGCAGTTAAGAATTTTGTTTCAGGAAAGGCTATAAATAAAACGATATGATTTACAGTATAATATAAAATACTTATAATACGTTATAATACGTTTCCCGTTACGTTACGTATATAATACGTTTTCGTCGATGTTTCGCTGTCATGTGGTAAAATCAAGCTTCGGAAGCACTGGTTGGTATAAGACTTCAAGAACCACTTTTTTAGAGTGTTTTAATACTCACTTATTACTTTATTACTTTTATCTTTTAATATAACTAAATAAATCGATGTGCTCATCAAAGAAAACTAAAACGTGTAATAAAACAGAGTTATTAAGGCACAAATTAATTGTAATAATTAAATAATTAATTGTCTGAATTTTTAATTTATTATATCTAGTAAAAGTTATAGATCGATAAGGCCAATTAAACCACCACGGGGGTCGTCAAAACCAAAGTACCTGTAATAAATCATAGAGCAATAGCATAGAAATGATATTATGCCTACTGCTGCCTTAATTTTGTTGACAAGATCGGTGATGATACTATCTTAGAAAATTAGATAGGTAAATGACGGAGTGGTGGGGCCAAGTGGCACCGACGATATTTGACGACATCCTTGTTTTTTTTTCGGACTGTCTTTTAGCTGTGCTAACCCTATTGGTTGCCACAGCATAACCGGGCTGTTTGGCGAGTTTCGGAAAGAAGCTCTGCCAGAAGAAATTTGAGCCCTAGGGCTCGAAGAAACTAAGGTAACGTCTGTCTAAGGGCGTCTCCTTTGAGGGCGTACCTCGGCTTAGGCGTTGGGGATTACGGGGGACGGTAATAAATGACCTGCGTAACGCAGTGCGTGTGCTTTTGCATTATAAAGTTGGAGGTCCTGGGTTCGATTCCCAGCTCGATTCTGCTCTGATGGGAGACTTCGATCGAGGCTAGTTACCACCTTACCGTAAAAGATTTGTCGCCAAGTGATTTAGCGTTTCGGCACGATGTTATGTTGAAACCAATTAGGAGTATTACGAGTACTAACATACCCCTAACAGGTTAGCCTGTTATCATTTTAGACAGCATCACTTACCAAAAGGCGAGAATGTCGGTAAGGAAGAACTTGTAGTGGAAAAAAAAAATAAACATATACCTTTCATAAATGTGAAACCTATCTCCTGCGATAGTTTAAGGAGTGTTACAGGAGATGGTGTAGGTAAATCATTTGATGGTATTGGTTAAGCATCATCAACAGAAGTTGGTAATCGGATGGCTGTCCTAGCGTTAAGATCCTAATTAGGCATTTATTACTTTCCTATTACGGCCGAAGCCTCCCACCAGACTCGAGCCGGGAATCAAACCCAGGACCTCCAACTTTATAATGTGACAGTGCACACGCTGCGCCACGGAGGTCGGCAAAATTTATATTAAATTTTTATGTTTCGTATTTTATAGTGTATTGTAAATGTAAAATTGAGCCTAGTTGCCATAATAAAGAAATAATATTATCATTATAAGAAGTCCATCTTAAGTTAGTAACAGAAAACTTATATTTGCGTCACTGAAAAGTTCCACTGAAAACATTCCACTTCTTTGTATACTGCAATACGGTATAGCGGCTTTCAAGGAAACGTATTTGAATAAAATAATAAGAGCATTTGTCTTTAAAGTAGCTTACTCATTATTCCTATTACTAGGTAAAATGAGTAAGCTACCCATAAGACAAATGTGTTAAATTTGAAAACAACCAGTACATTACCCACTGTTTTTGATGACCAAAACATTCCATACTAGATAATAATGTAACCTAATATCTATTGTTATACTATGACAACCGTACAAATAATGATATACGTATATATTTATATAACACGTTTTACTTTCCGCAATCAAGGAGTTCCGAAAATGTAATCATGGTCAACCCATTACTGGCTCACTACAGAGCACGGGTCTCCTCTCAATATCAGAAGGGTTTAGCCATAGTCCACCACGCTGGTCATGTGCGGATTAGCAGACTTCACACGCCTTTGAGAACAATATGGAGAACTCTCAGGCGTGCAGGTTTTCTCACATTGTTTTCCTTCGCCGTTGAAGCAAGTGATATTTTAATTGTTTAAAAACGCACATAACTCCGAAAAGTTAGAGGCACGGTTTCGAACCGCCGACCTCTGACTGAGAGGCTGACGCCCTAACCACTAGGCTATCACAGCTTCCGCAAAAGTATGCTTCTATCTAATACAAAAATATATTCCATGTAAAAACATTATTGTTATTTTTTTATATAATTAAATCGCAGGCAAACGAGCAGATGGAAGAAAATGGAATTAATTATATGTTTTATGGAATTATTAATCTTTAACTAAGTACTCTCATAAGTGTTTTTTAGTACAAAAATGGGCTTGGAAATTGTCAAACCGGATTCGATCAATTAATTTACTCTAGAATATTACGGTATCGTTAAGTTAACCGACTAAATTAGCTTTCCGTTTCTAGTTCGATTTAGCTCAATTGACGGTAATAAAGCGCTAAGCGAACTCAAAAAAATTTAGTCTCATTGGTAATTTTCCACATCAACTGTGAATTTCAGATTAAAAGTGAAATTAATGCTATATCTATAATATCATAAAACTGTTACAGGTCGAATTCTGTATATTAAATATGTTTTGAAAATTCTAATTGGAGGATGCTTTACTATCGATTTACTGAGCCCAAAACATTTTTTTTTTTATTTTTTTTGTCTGTCTGTCTGACTGCATCTTGGATGGGCATCACGCCTAAACTTCTGGATGGATTTGAATGAAATTTGGAGTAGGAGTAGCTGATACTCCAGTTCTACATATAGGATAGTCTTTATCACGGAATTCAGCACGGTTCCTTTGGGTGAGGGGATGTAAGTCAAAATGTGCATTTAGTTGTAATTTATTAACGCGTACTCCGATTTCACTCATTCTTTTTGTTTTGTTAGAAAGGAGATACTTTAATGTTTATTCTGTAATTATTTCAAGGTCATCGGTTTAGTGATTCGAAGACAAACAAACACACTTTCACAACACTCAACGTAGACGATATCGCGGGCATCAGCTAGTAAATCAAATAATTAACTAAGCGGAGCTTTCCCATAATGCCCAGTTATTTATTACTTAAAAATTAGAGGCATGACATATTTTTTCTAAATCGAAAAATAAAACGTTTTACGTTAAACGCTATAAATTCGTTCGCCTAAGTACACCTGTAGCCCATTTCGGTTGCTTGAAAGAAATCATTCAGTCAATGAACTGGCTAAACAAAGAATCTAAAAAAAATACCAGTAAATAAAGTAAGTAACACGCTTTCTATATATAAGCCAAAGGGTTCATAAGAAAGAAACTTTAACGGGGAATAAACGTCATTAATAATATTATGCGAAAGTTATTTCTTGGTTAATCCTTAATCATAGAAACAGAGCTACTAAATTATGGGTTTATGCATAGATGGATATTATTGATAGGCTGGTGATAGATTTAGGTTGACAATTTATACCGAACAATTCATGGCTCAAAGAACGCAATTCTCTTTATGCTTTTACGGATTTAGATATAATTAAGAAGGTTACTCTGATAAAATTTCTATGTGGAGGTGTTAAGTATGTTTTTCTCCACATGCCGCAGTCGAGTGCACCCTCGGGACCCAGCCACCAGGCGACGCGAAGGAGCATCGCTGGGTTTTAGTGGGTATTCTGGTCGCCAGCCTGGCCGCCGGCGAGTCCCACATACCCCGTCGGAAGCGGCGCAGTCTTGCCTGCGTCGCCTCCGAAGGGGATGCGTAAAAGCATTTTCCAGCGTGAAAAAAAAATGTGTTTTCCAAATATTCTTACCACAATAGTACTAAAGTATTTGTATCCATGATAACATAGTTGGTGGAAACAACACAGTTTAGTGCCGTGCATAATTGATTTGCTGCGAGAATAAGTTTACCTCGTATCTAGCTAACGAAAATCGAGTATAGATAATGTTATTTGATCGAATCCATTTCAGCGAATGAATACAACAACAAACAAATATTAAATTAGAACTAGAACTGACTACAATAGAGGCAGTGAGGTTAGTCCTGAAAGGATTAGTGACAATGTAACATTAATGCAGATATTAGCGATATGTTGGTTTTCTTGCTGTAGGTACATTGTCCCCAAATGCTTTGAAGCCGCATCACCATAACAATACTCTTATCTCAAGGCTGTAAACATCATATTCTATATAAATCAGCTGGAAAGCCTTTTATGAGACAGACTTATGTGATCAGTTGGGGGGTATACATTAATTTGGACTTGAGATAATAACGTTATTTGCTATGTTTAAATTTGCAGTAATCTTTTTATTCTTATCGCTAGTGTATGGTGCAAATGGTACGTGTTCATCACTGAATGCTTTTTTGTAATTATTTGCTTGGCATTTTATTATTTTTGTGAATTACTGAACTTTTTTGTAAATGCATAATTTTATGTACAAATCTAAAATGATTGAGTTTCTTTCTAGTGAAGCGACAAATTGAACGGGATGACAGAAATCCTTTTACCCGTTACAGGTGAGTTACAATTAAGTTCTTATATATATATATATATATATATATATATATATATATATATATATATATATATATATACATTGATCAAAAACATATCTAGATATATTAACAATAATTAACAAAAAAATATTAATTCAATTTGATTACAAAAGACAATAGTTGATCTGTAAGCGATTAATTTAAATAAAATACTGTACAACTGATATATGCGTGTATATAAGCGTGCTTTAACTCGTTTTTAATTACCGACTATACTAAAAGATTTATCTTTAAGACCCTTTTTCGATTCTTCAATATAGAGCAACCATTTTTCTTTTAAGCGATGAAGATGGCGGCGATGTAATAAGCGAAAGAGAATGGCAGAGAAACCGCGAAATCGAAAGGAGAAATCAAAGACAAAGGGCAAGGGATCAACAGGAAGCGCGAAGATATATAGTTCGATGGATAGAGGAAGATTTCGTAGATAACGATCAACAGAGATACGAAATGGAAAGACAACAAGAAATATTGAGACAAAGAGAAGCGGAAAAAGAATACGAACAACTGTATGAGCTACAGAGAAATGTTAGTAAATCTCATTTTAAACTGGACCCGGTTTTTGTATGATATTCACGCCTTCGTTACTTTTAAAGTTTTAATATGAGTTTGCACGACTTAAAACGTTATAGTCGAAACTGGGTTACATATTGCGCGAAATTTTATTTGTTTTATCAGAAGTTGAATACGAACAACTGTATGAGCTACAGAGAAATGTTAGTAAATCACATTTTAAACTGGATCCGGTTTCTGTATGATATTCACACCCTCGTAACTTGTAAAGTTTTAATATGAGTTTGCACGACTTAAAACGTTATAGTCGAAACTGGGTTACATATTGCGCGAAATTTTATTTGTTTTATCAGTAAGTTGAATACGAACAACTGTATGAGCTACAGAGAAATGATAGTAAATCACGTTTTAAACTGGATCCGGTTTCTGTATGATATTCACACCCTCGTAACTTGTAAAGTTTTAATATGAGTTTGCACGACTTAAAACGTTATAGTCGAAACTGGGTTACATATTGCGCGAAATATTATTTGTCTTATCGCCAAGTTTATATATAATTATTCGATGTCTGGGTGCTTTGTTCTCGGTAACAAAGGAACTCCTACGCGCTGAATGCATTTTCTGGCAAATTTCAACACCTATTCAAACAAGAACTGTTTGACGTCACAGATAGCTAATTATGCGTGGGTTTAAATTTTATAGCGAATTAGTTTTACGCCGCAAATTATGTTGTTCACAAATTTCACATATGGCGGAAGACCGGGGGACGTTCTCCCGACGCCGTCGAGCCCTGGTTCTCGGTGCTCAGACTGAGCTTCGCGCTCGCCAAAGTGTGCCCAATGACGCAATAATAACTAATCAGCTATTTATTCTATCTGTTATATTTCTTTATCTATGCTATATATTGTTGATTGATTGATATTCCAACCGTCATATATAAGAAGATTTCTTTCTGATAATTCTCTCTTATTTCTCAAATAATTTTTCGCATTTTTAGGAGGATTACATAAGATTTTTTTTTATTAACTTGTGAAATCTTTAAGTTAAACTTAAAGAACTGTCGAGTAGGCAATAGCAGTAGCAACAGAATTATGCGAAACCCGCTCTAAAAACTTACTTCCTATAATCATCATCATCATCATGATCAACCCATTTCCGGCTCACTATACGGGTCTCCTCTCAATATGAGAAGGGTTTGGCCATAGTCCACCACGCTGGCCATGTGCGGATTGGCAGGCTTCACACGCCTTTGAGAACATTATGGAGAACTCTCAGGCGTGCAGGCTTCCTCACGATGTTTTCCTTCACCGTTGAAGCAAGTGATATTTTCATGTTTTAAAATAAAACGCACATAACTCCGAAAAGTTAGAGGTGCGCCAGCATTCGAACCGCCGACCTCTGATTAGGAGACTGACGCCCTAACGACTAGACTATCACGGCTTCTTCCAATAATAGTTTTAATTAATCACTGTACTGTTGGTTTTCCAAGACTTTGTCTGAGTCTTGCTTCTGATAAGTAAATTTCAGCTATACGAACTTTCGCCTTACTACGACCAACCGCGTCGCATCTCCGACTTATGCTATACGGTTTCGCTAGGCGTTCTATTTATATATTCTTGACTCCTAGCAGGCAAGAATATCAAATGCGAGTAAAGTATTCAACATGGGGAACAATAAGCGAGTAATTTAAGAGAAACTCGAGAATAGAATCGGATAGCATTTATAATCTTGTGTATAAATAAATTTGTTGTTTTGTTTTATAATAAAATAATTTTGAAATTCGTTCTCAGGCACAACCTTACTGGACGCCCTATGATGACTCTCAATACGTATACCCTTGGGGATACCCTTATGTCTACGTGTGATGAACTTTGAAATACAGACTAATGACAAGTTATAGATTAAAAAAATATTTATTAAATATATAAAATAAAATTATGCTTTTTTGTTTTTTTTTTTTACATTTAGCTGTAATTTTTTACAAGATGATGAAGTGCTCAGCATGAACGACAGACTTGGTTTGTAAAAGAATAAGTTGGGTTTTTCTGTAAAATTTTAAGTATCAACCATGTTTGGATATTGTTACCTATGCCTTAACGCTAAATCGCTTGGCGACACGTCTTTTTCGGTAGGGTGGTAACTGGCCACGGCAGAAGCCTCCCACCAGACTAGATGAGCTGGAACTTTATAATGCCAGGACCTCGAACTTTATAATGCGACAACACACCCACTGCTCCACGGAGGCCGTCTCTCTCATTATCAACCACTATTGAGTACAGGCTTGCCCTCTCATATGTTAGAGGGCTTTAGACCAGCTACAATGCTCCAACGTACCCACGTATCCCGTGTGATATTATTTTGCTGAAGATGATGTGTATGATTAAGTGCTGGTAATACTCAAACGGTTGAACGGTAAATTACCAAACATACGAGTTATAAACTACTTTTTTTGCGACAAAGTTTATAAACCAAAACAAAGTCAAAGAGCATTAAATATACTTGCAACCTAGCACGGCAACCTAGCACAGCAACCTAGCCCGGCAACCTAGCCCGGCAACCTAGCCCGACAACCTAGCCCGGCAACCTAGCCTGGCAACCTAGCGTGGCAACCTAGCCCAACAACTTAGCTCAGAAACATAGCCCAGCAACCTAGCGTTTGTATTAGAAAAACAAATATGTAGGTTGCAAGCGGGAATACTTACATTTTCCATTGCTTACATTTTTTGTACGATATCGCGAAAATATTTGTCTCTTGGTATAAATTGACAAAACGGACGATTATATCATTAAAGTATCTTATTTAATCTTATTTTATCCATGGCTCCAGTGGGTCACGTTATTTTAGTTATCTTAACATGACGCTAGGGATAACTTTTAACGTAAGAGCTATAAGAGGAGTCCCCAAAGTAGCAGAAGAGAGTGTGGCACACTATAATAAAACGAAGAAAGAATTTCACTTGTTTTATGATTCTAAAAGGAAAGTTATAGTATCGATAAACAATATGTGGGCGATAAAGATAAAGTAAAAATGTTTTAAATATACGACGGTAAGAAAGTATGATTTTGGAATATCACATTATTTAACAAAGTATCATGGCATTACAGTGACACATAAATCAGTTATAAAGTCAGCGTTATTCCTAGAAACAAATGAACAAAAGTATGTACATTAAATTTATATATACATGTAGTCCTCTTCTGAAATTTTGAATGTGTGTGTGTGTTTGTTTTAAGTAAATATGTATTTTAAGTTGCTTACCACCAGTTTAGCACAACGCTTCATTGTAAAGATATAACTCATACCATTGTTATTTAAATAATAGTGTCCTGGGTTCCATTCCCGGCTCGAGTCTGGTGGGAGGCTTCGGCCCTGGCTAGTTACCACCCTACCGACAAAGACGTGTCGTAAAGCGATTTAGGTTTAGGGCTAACTTGTAGAGGATAAAAAACACAATTCACATTGTTAGAATTCCGATCGTATCATTTCGTACTCCTCAACAAAACCTGAAGTAAGTTAAGAAACCTTTCTTTTCCAAGAATATTTGATATTAAATGAGATTAATAATTTACCAATCTTCAGAGAGGAGGAGTTTACTCTCTGAACTCTGCTGACGAAGTAGGGAAACGAAGATTATCTCAAAACTTACGAGTATTTATGATACTCCAAATTTTAGATGCCTTCTAGACTCTTATCTATATAGGTAATAACGCCATCCTCAAAATTCTAACGAACTCAAAACTATTATGATTCAATTGTGGTATGTTCACAAACGGTAATATGCGGTAATAGCGTAGAATTGAAGACTTCCCCGGAACTTATAATCTTATTTTTCGGACTTATATGCGTTTTTAATTTAATTCAAACAATTTCAAATAAAAATATCACTAGCTTTAATGCTGAAGGAAAACATCGAGAAGTAACCAGCATGCCTGAGAGTTCATCGAAATCTTATCAAAGACGAGTAAAGTCTACCAACTAGCACTTGTCCAAAATGTGACTGAGGCCGCAACCCGCCTCATGCTGAAAAGAGACTCACGCCCTTAATGGTAATAATGATAATCATGATTAGTAATAACAATCTTGACACTAAAAGCTATAACGAGTAATACTAAAGTAAATTTTTCGATTCTAGTTTTTCTCAGGTCAAAATTACAGATAGAATAACTTTATTGCAAAAAACACAAAGAAACACTAAAAGAAAAACACTCTAAAAAAGTACATGAGCATTTAAATTATTGGGTGCAAAGGCGGTCTTATAACTTAAAGTGATCTTTTCTACCTAAGTCTACCTCAATATAAGAAGCTATTGGTGACATGAATAGTGGATAGGGCACAAAGATATGATAAAATAAAGATAAATAACCCTAAATACTAAATTTACATTATAAATACACAAATAATTATTTTAAGTACTAAAACACACATAAATTTAATTAAACTTACAAATTCTTAACTTATTAAAAGAATTGATTAATTGTCAGTCATTCATTCTGACAAAATAGACAAAAACGGCGGAGAAATCAGAGTCAGTGAACTATCTAATCATTATCTACCAGGACATCATCCAGCAGGAGAAGGTTGTAGGAAGGGCCTGATAGATACACTTCATATGGAGATTTCTCAGAGAATGCCCGGGGATTGAACGAAGCCCCCCCCCCCCCCCCCCCTGTATGGACACATTATACATAGCTTATACGCTAGTGGTTCAATGCATTACAAAAATAAACACGCTTACTTAAAACCACTTCGCCTTCATTTGGAGGCAGTTGAAGAGCATACGTAATTATTAAATTACATGTAATTTCAATAACAATAAACCTACGTAAACTCTCTGACGATACTGTCCAAAAATTTAAGTCCGAGAAAGAAGATACAAAAGAGTGAGCTCAAATGACACCTATTCTATGAATCAATAACCATTTTTACATTTTTCACAAAAGAATCGAATGCTAAAAGCCCATTGTATTATGAGACGCGTGTGTCGTGTTAGAATCGGATATAAGCAAGGTCTCACAGTGATGCGTGGTATTCTTCATTTCTCATCGCTGACGACGTACGTGGTGTTTATTTTGTAGCCAGATTCGTAACTAATAAGTCCAAAGGATGTTCAAGTTTATGTTCCTGTTATTTGCATCCACAGTTCTCGTGACAGGTATGTTCACTGTACTAGGAGATAATTAGGTAACTAATTTAAAAATATTAAAACGTACGTGTAAAGTTAGGTTAGGTTAGGGGAAATTGTTTTATATACCATGTGACTATTTAGCATTAAAAGGATAGTATAGTGTTGGTTGGTTACAGTATTGTACTCGGAAGTTATAACTAATAGATGTATCTACGGAAAAAGCTAGGTGGATAATTTTGTTACCACATAATTTTATCTGATTGAAGTCGATTTCCATTTTCCATTTACCGATTTTCTCTTAGAAATAGTTTGTGATATACCTGGTTTAAATTTCGGGTTTACATTTGGTGATGGTGTAAAACGATATATAACCATATATATTATAATTAGTGGGGACATATTTCTGTGATGATAGGACTCACACCATCAGCAAATATAAACCCTACGGTTGTGATTTACGGTTTATATTTCGTGATTGTACCAATCATATCAGTAACCTTCTTATATTAATCAGTGTTATATTCATATAATACGGAGAGGAAAAAATAGGCCTACTATATAAAAACTACTAGGTTTTTAGGAACTGGAACTACGAGATTAAATTAATAGTATCAAACTACACTATTCCTCAGTAACAGAGGTTATAGCTATTTTCATTTTATTAATTAACTAAACTAATTATATGTTTTTTTTGTCCTTCCGGACGGACAAGATAACAGAGGACTTTTCAAAATGTTAACATAAAATAGGGTGACAAAGTCGCGGATGGCTGATAGTCTACGCATCATAAGCATTTTACTAGGATATAAACTTGATAGGTGTGTTTTATATTGCGCGTGATTTTATATTTAAATTGATTCCACGATCGGTTTGCTGTCATGCCCAATATCAACTGGATTCAAAGTATTGTCAAATCGGTGAACTGGTTCTTCCACTCTGATAGACTTATTTATTTTCACTTTCGTCTTGCATACCACCGTCTACCTTTATTGTTTTTCTTCGCCTTCTTATTGGTAATACTTAGAGGCTTTTCAGTGTTTCTTTTAACGAAGGTCTGAGTCGAATGGATAACGGATTTGCATTTTTAATCTGTGCCTGTAGCTAAAACAAATTCCTGGGATTCCCCTTCCATATCTTCTTAGACTGACTTGTTCATTAATTTTCAATCAATCAATCAATCATAATCGTAATTCAAATAATTCTTTAAGAGGCACTTTTGACGCGTAAAAAATTTACATAGTAGTGAGTTGATGGTGATACTCGTAACTAAATTCGTAAACTTAAAACTAAAGCTATGAGGGTTCCAAATCCAATCCTTAGCCAGGTCAGTAAATTGAGCTGTAAAGCTATCGTTATAAGTTATCTTACGTCCTTTATGCACAAATTATGTCTTTATTATTAAGTCCCTTCTGTGGGTTGAAAAAAGACTAAAAAATAGAACAGGAATCGGTTTTAAAGTAATGAACATGAAACATGTGAATATGTCACGGCTAACAAGTGCTGACGGCTGACCTCAGGAACTAATCTATTGATTACTACATGCTTTGATGAATTCTTTTATTATTTTTATTTATGACTTTTATGCTTGTTCTAAAGATACTCTGTGGTTATTCTCTAAAACCTTGTGTGTGTCGTCGAGTTCGCGGACAAAACATATCAGTAGCGCGGTCTCACAAATTTTGCTTTATGCTTATCCTTAAAAAGATATTCATTCATTTAGGTAGATAGGTAGGATTACAAATCGCGAATTTTTTTATAAAAAGATAAACACCTACTGTATTTTAATTAATTTCTAATTTCTATATATTCATTATACATAAATCCAAAAATATTGAATAAATTTTTGATGCTCTCGTCTAACAAAATAAAACCCGGCTTATGGACCACCAAATTTATATTTGTGACCATATCTAATATAAGAATATATTATAAGAGTATATTACTCTTCATAACAAATTGGGTGTGAATTGCTCTATCTCCATAGGTACTATAGTTTATTATTGATTGTGTGAGATGGTGACAACGAAAAAAAACCCCGCCTAAGTTTGTTGTGGGCTTCTTAGACCGGGGCGCGTTTGGAACCCTCATAGCTTTAGTTTTAAGTTTACGAATATAGTTATCACCATGAAATAACTATTATGTAAATTATTGACACGTCAAAAGTGCCTTTTTAAGGACTATTTGAATAAAGATTATTTTGAATTTGAATTTGAATTTAATATTCTCTTAATGATGTAAAATAGCTATATTAAAAATATATATTACAACGCTGCGTCAACGATGAAACAATAGCTGTGTTCTCTGTGTTTTGAGAATACCAATAAAGATTTTACGGTATATGTAAATAAAAACTGACAAACCTAATATGTTGGTAGTCAGACGAGCAAAAATTATACCGCCTTTGCGTGTAAAGTTTACATTAAATACGTAGTATCTGTAAGTAAAGTAACTAGTATAGTGTAGTAAGTATTGTGTCAAGTAAAGTAAGAGATCATCATCATCATCATCATCATGAACAACCCATTAACGGCTCACTACAGAGCACGGGTCTCCTCTCAATATGAGAAGGGTTTGGCCATAGTCCACCACGCTGACCATGTGCGGATTGGCAGACTTTACACGCCTTTGAGCACATTATGGAGAACTCTCAGGTGTGCAGGTTTTACTCACGATGTTTTCCTTCACCGTCGAAGCAAGTGATATTTTAATTGTTTAAAAACGCACATAACTCCGAAAAGTTAGAGGTACGTGCCCGGATTCAAACCGCCGACCTCTGATTAGGAGGCTGATGCCCTAACCACTAGGCTATCACCGCTTCAGGCTTTTATAAGTAAGAGATATCTGTGTGTATTCAATTTAAGTTTAAGCACTATTGACTTTTTGGTCTCCAGGAAAAATGTTTAGCGAACGTATTTCCTACGTGAGTACCTCCAAAGAAAACATTGACATCAGATGTAATAGCACGAATATTAGGCACCCATCAACTTAGCTATTTTGGGAATGCTAATTGTGTTATCAAATATTTTAACTCCGGATCTATCAACTTGGCATTAATGTACTAAATCAATTCTGTAGTATGTAAGTAAAACGTATTTCTGCAAGGTCGTTGGGAAGGGGCTACTAAAGTACCACCTAAGTATTAAAAGTATCACTAAAACTCGATTTAGAGAGATTATTATAATTTGAAATGACTAAGAAAATCTCAGTTTTATAAAAGTAAACTATAATAATTAATTGACAACTTTAATTAATAGTTCAATTATTTGTTATTTTTAAGCTATAGAGAGCAGCTTTATTGTATAATTACTGGTTAGGTAGATTTATTAAGAAGAGATGGATGGATTGTGTAAAAGAGGATATGCGTGTAAAAGGTGTGGGTAGTGAGGTGACGGCTGATAGAAGTGAGTGCAAGATGAAAACGTGTTGTGCTGACCCCACATAATGTGGGCGAGAAAAAGAAGGAGAAGAGATTGATTTGTTCTGAAAAATCTACTACCTATTTAAAGTAGTATTCCTTTAATATAGTTATAGCCCTTGTGTCAAAATAAATTTAAATAATTATTTATTTAGGATCAACATTCACCAGAGTATCGACTAACTTATCTAAACTTTTTACATTCATGTTTGCAGGTCTGCCGGCTTTTCCTTCAGAGTTGGCAGAGGCTGTAAGAAATAACAACTGGGAACAATTCAGAACACTGTGAGTATGATAGTAAGATAGGGCAACGGATTGTTAGGTCTTTGGGTCAATCCTCACAATTCAAAATGATGAGAATCTTATGAAGAACTTCAATGACCGGAATGATGAATGAACGGTGTTTATCAAAGGATAATACACGTTCTCTTTCACACGTTCGGATATCGTGTTTTCAAGTCCTGATATATTTTAATTTTGAACTGCTCCTTTGGGCTAGTGGGGCAGTTAAAAATTAATACAGAGCATGTAGTGCTGCGGATTACGGGGTTCGATGTTCAGATAATGCAAGCAGTATTGTTGGTTTAGAATTGGGAATTCTGTTACAATTATTCAACACCAGCCTGAAATGATGAATTGGTTGGATGCTTCCGCGAATCGGAGGTTTTCGAATCGAATCGGAACAGGTGATAAAACCCGCATTGGAGCAATGTGGGTTATTACTCTAAAACCCTATCTTCTATCATCATCATCATCATCATCATCATGATCAACCCATTGCTGGCTCACTACTGACGGGTATCCTCTCAATATGAGAACGTTTTGGCCTTAGTCCACCAAGCTGGCCGTGTGCGGATTGGAAACTTCACACGCCTTTTGAGAACATTACAGACAACTCTCAGGCATGCAGGTTTCCTCGCATTGAGTTGAAGCAAGTGATATTTTAATTGCTTAAAGACGCACATAACTCCGAAAAGTTAGAGCTGCGTGCCCAGGTTCGATTTTTTTTTTCGGACTGTCTATTAGCTGTACAAACCCTATTGGTTGCCACAGCGTAACCGGGCTGTTTGGCGAGCTTTGGAAAGAAGCTCTGCCAGAAGAAATTTTGAGCCCTAGGACCCGAAGAAACTAAGGGAACGACTGCCTAAGGGCGCCTCCTTTGAGGCCGAACCTCGGCTTAGGCGACGTTTGGGATAACGGGGGGGTCGGACGGTCGGGTTCGAACCCCCGACCTCTGATTAGGAGGCTGACGTCCTTACCACTAGGCCATCACATCTTCTATAGC
Organism: Lasiommata megera; assembly: GCA_928268935.1. Lineage (NCBI taxonomy): Eukaryota > Metazoa > Arthropoda > Insecta > Lepidoptera > Nymphalidae > Lasiommata > Lasiommata megera. The sequence continues at coordinate 5,493,100 of OV743308.1, read as the reverse complement.
AGGGGCCTATGTCCCATAAATCGACGTTAAAAAACTGATGAATATATAATATACCTAATACCTACCTACCTACCTATTAATAAACAAATATTTTTATTGTTTTCAGACTTCACCTGAGTTCGTACGATAGCAACTGGCCGGTATGTATTGTTCAAAAATAAAACAAATGTGATTTTAAAGAGGTTCAAACTCCAAAATGGACAGATGTTATTCCATAACGCCTGAACTAATCTGGGCGAAATTTCGCACAGAGAAAGATTATGAACTGGAATAGGATAGGCACATGGGTTTTTTATGTCGGAAAATTAACGGTTTCCGTGGGATAGATTATTTCACCAGGATGCCAGTGCTAATATATGTATAAAGATCAAATTTCCACGCGAACAAAGTCGCTAGTTACATCAGCTAGTTCTAAACAATATTTAAAAACATCTGCCCTATCAAGAGTGCTTTCAACTGGACCACAAGATTTGTGGCGGAGACTTTTTCAAGCGACAACTATTTTAGCAAAGTTGTATGATTGATGATGATTTTGCAATAATATCCGGTTAAAAATTTCGTATAAAACTTCATGGTGCCAGGCATAAAATGGCGCGCAATTTATACATGCAATGCATAGCAAAGAGAGGGTTATTAGAAGTATTTTTCTATTTTATATCATTCAAAAACAAAACTTGTGATTTTCAAGAGGTTTAAACTCGAAAATGGACAGGTTTTTAAACAATTGTGATTTTTAAAAGTTTTAAACTCGAAAATGGACAGGTTTTTTATTCCATAACACGTTCAGTTTGTTATTCGCCTGAACTAATCTGGGTGAAATTTGGCACAGAGAATTTATACATGCAATGCCTACCTTAGAGATTTCTTTTTTTTTTCGTTTTATGGCTTTACACAGATTAGCCAATTTCAAGTTTATTATTTTATTAGTTCTCTCTTTTTATGGCTTCGCAGAGACTAGCCAATGTCAAGTTTATAGCAATGTAGATGTTAGGGAGAAATGGCGGGAAACCTCTCACTCTGCGGACGCGGCTCCCTCAAACCTTTCCCAAATTAATACCTGTTAACCATTCAGAAAACCAGCCACTACACAAACGACACCAAAACTGTCCACGACACAACCAACACCAGTCCTTTCCAAAATTAGCCAACAAACATTAATTCACGAAAAGCGCGAAAAAAACGCGCCCGCCATATACGAAGTCTCCCGCCTTTCTCCTAGAGATTTCTTATAAATGGTTATTAGAAGTATTTCTATTTTATAGTCTATTTTATATCATTTGCTTTTTATAATGCACAAAGAAGGTTATATGTTTAAATTTTATTTTCAGCCTGCTTTATCCGGCAGCGTGGAATCTCTGCAGCCCAGCGATGGGACGCACGTGTACGGCCACTCGCTCTCCTCTTTCAAACATTGGAGTGATGAAAATGGAAATAAGTCTGAGTACAGCAAGGGTTTAGAGGTGGAAAACGATGATGGAAAAGTTACAAAACGCATATTCAAACCTTAAAATAAATCATTTCCTAGCCAAACCGCCAAACAAAACTCAAAGTGTGAGTAAGGCTTTATAGACGCAATATCAAAGAGAATATAAACATTGTACCAAGTCTGTTATTACAATCACTTTTCACTATGGCACTAATAAATTAAATACTAAAATTTAAAAAAAAAAACAATTCTCACAATAACGTTATAAATGGGGAGAAAGGCGAGTATTCGGAGGGCGCGGTTTTTTCACGCTTTTATTGAATTAATGTTTGAGGGAGCCGCGTCCACTCGCAACAGTGCGAAGTTTTACGCCATTTTTCCCTAACTTCAATTCTCCATTGCTATAACATTGGTGGTTGGTGGTAACAAACAAACAACATAACAAATAAACCATTGCCATTGTATATACCTTTACCAGGAATGCCTGTTTTGTGGGTTACAGTAAGATTCTCACAGTTTAGTTAGGAGAAATTTAATTAATTAAGTGAAGAGTTTCAATACTATACTAAAAGCTAAATTACAGCTTCCGATTTTAGCATTAAACAGCTATAAGCTTCCAAATGTTAACTTAACGTTTACAATAGCTGGGGTATAAATCATTGTCGTTATATAATCTGTGGTATTAAAAAAAAATACTACAGAATCGATAGGTAGTATTAAAAAAAAAAACTATAAAATCGATACCATTATTGAATGTTACTTATTTAGTATTTAATAAACATGTGTCACAATATATTTAAACCATAAATCTATGTAGCCGCAACTTTTTTTAGTATTATACAAAAAAATGCCTGTGAAAATTTGCAAAGCAATTTTTCTAATAATTGTTTTTGCCTAATCATTACATGAGGAAGTCAACAGTGCCTTAATCATTTTATCTGGTAGTCGGTGGACTTCCTGGAACGATAAGAACGAATAGAATAGGATATTTTTTATGCAGAATAAGTATTCAAAATCATCTCGCTTCATCTAGTGTAGACACTTTCGCTTAGTATTTACACATTTGAGGTGTCAATATATATATATTACAGGTTATTATTTCGCAATTTGTTTATAATAGTGTAAGCTTTCGCCTGTCGTCAGAAAAAACACTAGAAATAATTCGTGTTTAAAAAAAAATAATAATTTTTACACTACAATTTATCACTAATGCCAGTATGTTTCATTCCCCGCCAATCCTTCAAAAACCCCACCGCGATGACGTCATCTGTCAAACATGACGCCGATTATTTTTGGCCACAGATTAAATACAAAATCGGGCAACATTAATTGTAACTTTCAATGGAGACAGGCGGTAGACTTCGTATTGGGCGGGCGCGGTTTTTTCACGCTTTTCTTGAATTAATTTTGAAAAGGATTGGTGTTGGTTGTGGACATTATAGTTTAGGTGTCGTTTGTGTAGTGAGCAGTTTTTTGAATGATTAACAGGTATTAATTTGGGAAGGGTTTGAGGGAGCCGCGTCCGCTCAGTGAGAAGTTCCCAGCCCTTTTTTCAATTCACGATGACTATAAACTTGACATAGGCTAATCTATGTAACGCCATATGTAAACTTTTCGATAGATACATAAAATCTGAGAGAAATTTTAAATAATAAAATAATTTGCAGGTTTTAATTATTATGTGTGTGTATGTGTGTGTGTTATAACATTTCCACTACTTTTTTCGGCTAAGGTATATATTATATATAATACAGCTGTTATAAAGTATTCTTTTGGCTGTTGTAGAAAATTTTATAAAGCTTATAAAACCTAAGAGGATTTGATGTCTAAACTGCATCAATACGTTATTTCAACTAAATTTATCATGAATATACTAAAAATATAATGTTTCACTTTGTTTTTATACGTGAGCAAACAAAGTTAAGTAATAGAATAAGATAAATTTTATTACTCAGGTACCAACTTACTTTATTAATGTTATTAGTAGGTAAACCTGTTAAAATTTAGTTGTTGTATTAATAAAACGTTACTAGTTCAGTTTTTTATTTTATATTAACCGCTTTTACCTGCAGTACTGTACTAGGTTAGGGACAAATATATTTATAACTAAACTGGCGCCTTTGTAAATTAGTTTAGCAAAATATTTATTATCTCATAATGCTATGCGTATTCAATATTTTTATAATGTTAATAATTTATATAAAAATTTGCACACTATTAATTTAGTAGAATGTAATGACCTCTTAACCATTGACATCGCTTAATAACATCTGACTATTGTACATACATTCTGGCATTTTATTATTATGGGAAGTAATATGTAATACTAGCTGGTGCCCGCGATTTCGTCTGCGCAGTATTTCAAGTAGCTTTTATTAGCGTGGCGTAAAAGAACTAACATTATGACATTAAAATTATCACGCAATTTTTCCCACTTAATTGACAAATATCTTCATATTTTGGACAATTCACAAAATATCTTAATAAATTGTAGCCTATTTGTTATTCTAATATATATATTATATTATTGTAAAGTTTCATTAAAATCTATTCAGTAGTTTTTCCTTGAAAGAGTAACAAACATCCAGGTTTATAATATTATTACAATATTATTCTTCCATAGGGATTTAAAAGTTATCAATATACATAGATACGTCTTTATAAATTACTCGAGCATTTGATTTATTACCCCCTAATGCTTTGCATATAGAAAACAATATGCCCAATACTATTTGATTGTTTCTATAGGCAGTTACACAATACACAGCAAGTGTTTAGAAAGTTTAACTGCGGATCGGGAGTTCCGTGTTTGTAATCCGGGTTGAGCTAAAGATTAGCAGCATATTGTGTAAATTAACCCATGATTTGCTAGAGAACATATATAATCTTATGGCAATAATGGCACTAAGAAAAGTAGAACGTGCACTAACGTTAACGTTACAGAAAAAAATCATATTACAATAATTAGTACTTTTTTCATTTCTTAAAATCAATTTTTTTGCAAATTCATCAACTTTAAATATGATTATTCAAATCAAAAATTGTTTTATTCATGTAAACCTGTTAGGTTTCTTGTTACGTATGAAGGGTTCATAAAATATATTTTATTTTCAATTCGTACCTACATAGAAGTGTCGCCAAGCGATTTAGCGTTCCAGCACGATGTAGCCTGCTACCATCTTAGACTGCAACATCACTTACCATCGGGTGAGATTGCCGTCAAGGGCTGACTTGTAGTCGATTAAAAAAAACTAGATTCGTTAGCGTAAAACTAAAGGGTTCCGAACGCGTCCATGTCTAAGTAGGGGTTACAAAAAAGTCGCTGGTTTTTTGTTATCACACACACACACACACACACACACACACACACACACACGCACACACACACACACACACACACACACACACTCACAGACAGACACACACACACACACACACAACCACACACACACACACACACCCACACACCCACACACACACACACACACACACACACACACACACACACACACACATACACACTCACACACACACACACACACACTCACGTAGTCAATAATTAATTTTCTGTTCACTTTAAATTATTTAAATGTAAATATATTTCATGGTAAGTCAACATTGAAGTAACGATTAGGTTTAATTATATTAACTATCGTGGAGGTTCACAATTTTTTTTTCGATATGGAACCGATGGGGTCTATATTTTATACCACTTAGAATTATGACACGACAAAACAGGTGCTCGTGTGGTTGTTTTCTCAATAAAGAATACTATAGATTAATATCATTTATTTCATCGCTATTAATTTAAAATTAAGTCGATCAGTGCTAACATATCATCATCATTATGATCAACCCATTACCGGCTCACTACAGAGCACGGGTCTCCTCTCAATATGAGAAGGGTTTTGGCCATAGTCCACCACGCTGGCCATGTGCGGATTGGCAGACTTCACACGCCTTTGAGAACATTATGGAGAACTCTCAGGCGTGCAGGTTTCCTCACAATGTTTTCCTTAATCGTTGAAGCAAGTGATATTTTAAGTGTTTAAAAACGCACATAACTTCGAAAAGTTAGAGGTTCGAACCGCCGACCCTTGATTAGGAGGCTGACGCCCTAACCACTAGGCTATCACAGCTTTGCTAACATATAACAAATTGTAATAATAAACAATTTATGTATGAAATTTCAAGAATACGTATATAAATACATATAGATTGATTAAGGTAATGTATATAATGTTATAAGGCATGAAATGTTGGTATGTACGGATGTCTAAATTTATACATATTTTCTAATACGCAACTCAGACATTGATGATCCGGTTAGGTCATCGTGATGCTTTGTCAGATCGTGGCTCACGATGGTCATTAATTACATATAATTAAGCTTTGTTAAACATCATATAGGTACAACAAAACCTTTAGGTATCTGCAGTATTAGGTAGATAGGTAGATACTTTTCGTTCATCGGGAAGTTCCATGGAATCCATTAAAACATTGATTGCTTTTATACAAGTTACTTCATCCAAATGATGTCCCTACCTATATTTAATGTTACTATATATGATGGTTATTTATTTATAGAAAGCTACTCATCATTCTTTTGACGTGGAACAAACCCAACTGAAAACGTTTGTACAACTTTTGTTTTGTTGTCAGGGGTGCAATTATTAAAATACGGTATGGAAAATAAAATCACATGTATTTTGATTGAAGATAAATGATAAAATTCAAGAACAAAAATATGGTTTTATATTAACACTTTTAAATGTAGATTTTTTGTCTGCCATACTTCGATGATAATACCATTCCACAACTATTAAAAAAACACCCAATTTTTTTTTTACATGTACAAAAGAGTCCCCGAATTTCACATGAATTCTTTCTTAATACTTTAAATTTCAACGAACGCAGTTTTACCCCTTTAGTTATGAAATCAAACAAAGGTTTACCGAAACTAAAAAAGATTTTTTTTTATATCCATTCCAAATGTCAAGTAGAAACTTTTTAGTGGTTACTGAAATTTCAACTTGTGACAGACAAATCGCATCGAAAGGGTTAATTTTTAGAATTCTGTAAAGCTAACGTAAGAGACGGCATTCCTTCCACAAAGAACCACTTCAGCACACACTTCAGTGGCCGTTTAAAAAAACAAGCGCGAATATACATATTTTTTGTCAAGCTTTACTAGCTGCGAGATTTACTACACACTGGACTGCGTTCAACTAATTTCAATTTTAATGGAATTGAAAGAGCGCTATCTGTGTCACAGGCAGATGGCGTTCTTTCTATTCCATACAAACTAAAGTTTACTTCCACGCGATTGAATAAGTAGAAATCTCGCACTCTGCACCAGTGATAAAAAGAAACCACGTCCACCTGACTTCAGATAACCTGAGTTTAACAGGGAAGCCTGATATAGCCAAAACAGTTTCACGTCTTCAAAATGCTACACTTACAGAAAATGGCGAGTTATGTAGATTCAAGACCATGGACAGACACTCAATGGAGTGTCAAGTAAATTTGTTAGCGTTGATGGAATAGGGTAAGGCCAGAATAAGGTGAGCCAGTGGACGTCAACAGACAGATATAATGATTTGAGCAATTAAGAAATAATGTCTAATATAATTATGACAAAATTTCGTAGAATCAATCAATAAATATTTAAAAAAATTTACCTCCTTACAGCATTATACTTCTTGTTGCTTTCGATACTAACTATAATTTACCTTGACGAGACAATCCTATTAAGCAATTTGGAAAAGCATTTAACCGAGTACGATTACTGTATATAACACCATTTGAAAAAACAAACAGGCGACGATTAGTGGAGAAATAACAATCAAAGACGTGCATACTTATTATAAACATGAGGTGTATATTTTTGATCAGTGCTGTTTTATTGCATATGTCATGGTGTTATGGTAAGTTTAAAAAAAATCTAATATTATCTATATAATTTCATATTGTCAAGATTCCAGAATAAAAATAGATACTTTGCCTTTTTTTCAGAATTCCCAGGTCCGTGGTATGTACCCGTTGTCGGTATTATTATAGTAAATATATGTATATGGGTAGGAATTATTAATTTAATTCACAATAATTGAAATGGAATAATCAAATATGAATAAGGAATAAGAAATATAAGTAAATTGGCTATATTTAGAATTTTCCATTTCTGTTGCCGTTTACAAATAAAGTATCAAGTTATTAAAACTTTATTTTTGTTTATTTTCTTATGTCCGTTGTAATATATAAGGTAACGTCCAAACAGTGGTACTGTAACGTTCTTGTAATAATCATCAGGTAATGGATAATGGAAACGTTGCAAAATAGGACGTTCATACCTAGAATTTAAGTTCGATTTGAATACACAGAAATTCAGTTGTAATTTATAATTTTACGTAATTTTTTTAAGTCGTTGACATTTCTGGATCATAATTTATTTATTAGGTTCGTAGAAGATCCGTAGAAGAATCAGAGTTACCGACGTAGCTCAGAGAGTTGTGAAGTTGAAGTGGCAATGGACGGGGTCAATAGATCGGGGAACCGGTGGACCAAGGTGCTGGAATGGCGACCCCGCACACGTCGTAGCGTTGGTCGACCCCCAACTATGTGGACAGACGATATCAGACGAGTCGCAGGGAGCCGCTGGAAACAAACGGCCCAAAACCATGGACATTGGAACTCCTTACAAAAGACCTAGATCCAGCAGTGAATGTCAATCAGTTGATGATGATGATGATGATGAGTGCTTAGTGCAAGATTTGCTACTTGTTGGATCGCGATCAATGTACAAGTAGAAAATCTACTATCTTGTACACAATAGATGGCGCTGTTTTTTTTTGTATGTTAGGTTACTACTTATAATTATACGTTTATATTATCTAAAAGTATAACCGTGCAGTTTTTTCATATATTTTCAGGTTCCCGGGTAACTACTTTCCGGGTTTCCTAGATAGATATAAAATAGAGGATGAGGTAAGAATTTATAGCGCTTAAAATTTAAATTTTTAAAAAAATATTAAGGCCATATATATATAACTTCAATTCTTATTAAAATTAAAATTTATCATCATTGTAGTAGGTACTTCTTCTTTTGTCGAAGATTTAAAATATTGTTATGTCAAATTGGATTAATTCTGTAATCTGTAAATCTGTTTTATCTTTTTGCAATGCACTTAAAATGCTTTCTTAAGCATCTGTACCAGTCTTCTGCAAAAATAGGAATTAAAAGCTGTTTTTTTGTATGCGCATCTCATCATATTTAGGTATCTTTCTTTGGAAAGGAATTGGATGATTCTTATGATTTTTTATTAGGATCCCAAGCTCATGGCAAATTCTCGAAACGATCACAAACAATACAACGGTAGTCTAAATTAACACAAACTACTTTTGTATTAAATAATCACTGATATAAACTTTCAGATCAAACCTTTGATGGATAAGATAAACGCACTTAGTGATATCCAGAGTAGTAAACCAGGCGTACCTATTGTTTCTGGTACACCTGGCGGCGTACCTGGGCAGTTCTTCAGCAGCGTCTCACATTCTTCCGTTGTCTCCGATCCAAACGGAGAAGTGCATAAAGAAGGTGAAACTGTCATAAATAATAATGGAAAAATTACAAAGTATAAGTTTTGAAATGCTACGTCTTTATTTACGTCGTTACCTCAATAAAAGTTGTTAAAAATATTAGTCTTTTTAAATTTACAAGCGGTTACAATGAAAACAATCCGTTGTCTTGCAGCAGGTTTCTTAAACAAATTTTACGTGCCAAGAGATTGCTTGCTGCAATAAGGCTATCTTTGAATGCCTAGAAGCTGTGATAGCCTTGTGTTTAGGACGTCCGCCTCCTAATCAGAGGTCGGGAGTTCGAACCCGGGCACGCCTCTATAACTTTTTGGAGTTATGTGCGTTTGTAAGCAATTAAAATATCACTTGCTTCAACGGTGAATGAAAATATCGTGAGGAAATCTGCATGAGTTTTTCATAATGTTCTCAAAGGCGTGTGAAGTCTGTCAATCTGCATATGGCCAGCGTGGTGGACTATGGCCAAACCATTCCATATTTATAGGTGACTCGTGCTCTGTAGTGTGCCGGCAATGGGTTGATCATGATGATTATGATGATGATCAATGCCTAAAACTTGATTTATATATATTTTTTGATGTTTTGTGTAAGTGCTTCATCTTTACTCGGTGATCAAAATAACACTGATTATATAATAATTTTAAGCTCTCTCATCTAACCGATGTAGAAATGGGATCAGCTGGCAACGCATCGTTTATGGGACACGGTAATCACTTAACATCGCGTGGTCCGTCTGCTAGTTTGTCCAAAATGTAATTTTTTTTTACATTGAAAATTTGAACTGTTCCAATAAGGATGCGATAATATGAAGTTTTTTTATGCACCACAAGTTAGCCCTTGACGGCATCTCACCTGATGGTAAGTGATGATGTGGTCAAGATGGTAGCGGGCTAACCTGTTAGGGGTATGGAAAATCCATACTCCTGATTGGTTTCTACACACATCGTGCTAGAACGGTCAATCGCTTGGCGACACGTCTTTGTCGGTAGGCTGGTAACTAGCAGGGAATCGAACTTAGGACCTCCAACTTTATAAAGCGAAAGCGTGCGCGCTGCGCCACGGAGGTCGTCTTAATGCTTACGACCTTACGTGCTCTCTGAGAAACTTAAGATCAACCTCTCTCTGACTGGACTGTGTAATTATCCTAACACTTGATTATTACCAGGAATTTCTTGACAGAACACTTCGATGTATTAAATTTTTTGGCGTAAGCAAACGTAATAATAACTTCCAAACATTTTTACCACTATACCTGCACCGAGGCAGTTATACTTACAGACAGACAGTTACTTTAGAGTTTTCATTTTAGTGTGTCAGTTACTATTCAAATTAGGTATATTATCTATCACGTGAATAATTTAGCAGAACAATCCGGCGACGTGTGGTTCGAGATAATTTGACGAACACAAAAAGCGTACTTACGAGTATATGAAACTGTTACGGACTTTGGTAAAAAAAAAAAACAGGTTTTTGTTTTGCCAAATTTAATTAGCCACGATATAAAAACAAAGATGTTTTCAGAGATGCATTGATCATTTTTCTCAAGGTCAAATATGTTTTTTGCTAATGAGATATTGAAGCCGAACGTTACAAATTGATCAATCAGGATTATTGTTTCACATAAACCGGCAAGTGCGAGATAGAGTCACGCATCTAGGGTTTCGTATCTTGGAAAAAAACGTTTAAACAGTTATTTGATTGAGTATCTATATAAATTAAAATTGCTACAACGATGAAGGAAAACATCGTGAGGAAACCTGAGAGTGCGCGTCTGGGAGTTCTCCATAATGTTCTCAAAGGCGTGCGAAGTTTGCCAATCCTCACATGGCCCGTGTGGTGGACTATGGCCAAACCCTTCTCATTGAGAGGAGACAAGTGCTCTGTAGTGAGCCGATAATGGGGTGTTCATGAATGCAGAAAATTCCCAAATAAAACAGTGTACTTACTCACACATGAAGGGTACCGTACCATAGCGTAATTTGAAATACTTCTTTATATAAATATTTTTAAGATCGAGCAAACGCAAAGAGCGTTTTTCTTGCATGGAGAGCCCATGTTATTATTTGTTGTTATATCTACTATCGAAATACGAGTTCTGTGAAAATTTAAGCTTTTTTTTATCCACTACAAGTTAGGCTATTCCACCTGGTGGTAAGTGATGATGCAGTCTAGGATGGAAACGGATGGAATGTTAGGGATATGGTAAGCCCACACTCCTAATTGGTTTCTACGCGACATCGTGCTGGAACGCTAAATCGCTTGGCGACACGTCTTTGTCGGTAGGGTGGTAAGTTGCCACGACCGAAGCTTCCCACCAGACCAGACTCAAGCCGGGAATCGAACCCAGAACCTCCAATTTTATAATGTGACAGCGCGCGCTGCGCCACGGGAACGTCAAATCTATTATTACGTATCTATTATTATCGTCTAGATATTATTACGGTTTATGGGAGTTATATGGATAGTAATATGATCCCGTTGACCTCATTGTAGAACCCTAAATACTGCTAGCTAGATAAAAAGATGGTTTTATTTTTCCCGTATTTAAGTAATAAAGGGAAGATAATGAGATACCATTAAATATAATAATTGATTTGTTCCCAAAGAGTATTTTCGTTCTAATAATAAAATAATATTCAACGCCATATTGACGTCGTCGAGTAATAGGAAAACATTTTTTTACACACTACAAGTTAGCCCTTGACGTCTATCTCACTTGGTGGTAAGTGATGATGCAGCCTAGGATGGAAACGGGCTAACCTGTTAGGGGTATGGTAAGCCCACACTCCTAATTGGTTTCTACGCGACATCGTGCCGGAACGCTAAATCGCTTGGCAACACGCCTTTGTCGGTAGGGTGGTAAGTAGCCACGGCCGAAGCCTCCCACCAGACCAGACTCGAGCCGGGAATCGAACCCAGGACCTCGAACTTTATAATGCGACAGCGCGCGCACTGCGCCACGGAGGACGTCAAAACACACATTAAAAAAAAACTAAAATGACCTTAATGACGGACGAATAGATTGATCCTTTTCCAGGTATAGGTTTGGTTAAGTTAGTTAAAACTCTTAATGCAATTAAAGTTCTTTACTGTTAAAATTACAATAATAGACAATTTGTCGAACATGAAAATACATAATCTATATATATATAAAAGCGAAAGGTCACTTACATACTTACATACTTACTTACATACTGATTAAACACGAGATCTCAAAAACTATTGTACGTATAAAGCTATAATTTAGCAAGTAGGTAGTTGATAGTTAAGAGATGTCAGCTAAGAAAGGATATTTGGAAATTCCACCCCTAAGAGAGTAAAAAGGGGGTTGGAAGTTTGTATGAAATTTCTTTGATTTTAGAGTTAGAGACACAAAAATTTGCATTAAGATTACTAATAATAAATAAAAAACATGTACATCATTTTTTTTATTATTACCTGATAAGGGTGGTAAAAAAGGGGATGATAGTATTTGCTTAGTTTTTTATTATTTAGTCTACAAGCTTGAAATTTTGAAAATACGTTTCTTTTAGGGCGTAAGTATAAAGTTAGATTTTTTTTTTTCATCCAAATCTACCCCAAAGAGGGTAAAAGAGGGGTTTGAAGTTTATATGAAAGTCCTATGTTTTTAATTTAGAAACACGAAAATTGACAAACGCAATTTGACATTTGCCTGTAGCTTACTTTCTGAAGCAGGGCATTGGCCGCACGGGTAACCTCAATCCAAAAGGAAATCAGCAATTCTACGCAGACGAAGTCGCGGGCAACAGCTAGTTATATAATAAAAATAGCTGGGGCCCGCGACCTCGTCAGCGCGGGATTAGTATTTCGAGTAGCTTTATTAGCGTGGCGTAGGAAAGAACTAACATTATGACATCAAAATTATCACTTTATGATAGATTTTATTCCTACTTACATGTCACTTATCGTCATAGTTTGGACAATTCACACAATATCTTCATAAATTGTAGCCTGTGTTATTCTGATGTAAAAGCTATATTAATGTAAAGTTTCATAAAATTCCATTCAGTAGTTTTCACGTGAAAGAGTAACATAAACATCCATCCATCCATCCTTAAAAACGCTTTTATAATATTAGTAGGATTAAAATAAGTACAATGCAGACGATATCGAATGCTTGGTTTTGACCTTTACTGCTTATGTAATTTTTACGATAAACCTTTGTGTCTTTGATTTTATCTTCTCTAAGGTCACTGTTACAAGTACCTATGTTATAACAAATTTATATATTACTAGCTGTTGCCCGCGACTTCGTCTGCGTAGAATTGCTGATTTCCCTTGAGATTGGGGTTACCCTTGCGGCCAATGCCCTGCTTCAGAAAGTAAGCTACAGGCAAATGTGAAATTGCCGATTTTCGTGTTTCTAAATTAAAGATCATAGGACTTTCATACAAACTTCAAATCCCTATTTTACCCCCTTCGGGGTAGATTTGGATGAGAAAAAATTCTAAGCTTATAATTACGCCCTAAAAGAAACCTATTTTCAAAATTTCAAGCTTGTAGACTTCATAATAAAAAAATAAGCAAAAACTATTATCCCCTATTTTACTACCCTTAACAGGTAATATTTAAAAAAATATGTACATATTTTTTATTTATTATTATTAATCTTAATGAAAATTTTTGTGTCTCTAACTCTAAAAACAAAGAAATTTCATACAAACTTCCAACCCCCATTTTACCCCCTTAGTGGTGGAATTTCCAAATATCCTTTCTTAGCTGACATCTCTTAACTATCAACTACCTACTTGCTAAATTATTTATAGCTTTATACGTACAATAGTTTTTGAGATTTCGTGTTTAATCAGTATGTAAGTATGTAAGTGACCTTTCGCTTTTATATATATAGATTGCATAACACATCAGCTGTAATATAGAGTTAAGTTTTCGACTAAGTTCGTTCCCCTGCATATCTCTAACTTTTTGGATACATTATTACTTTTAGCAATTAAATATCTCTTGCTTAACGCTTTAACGTTAATGAAATCCTCGTTCGAAAACTGTGTGTCTGTGTGTGTGTGGACGTGTGTAATGGGGGTAGAGTTCGCTACCAACCTTCTCATTCTGAGAGGAGACTAAGTCCTATGACAGTTAATGGATTAATAATTACTGCAAAGCATATAAAAGTGTATATGCACAACCAACGAAATGAGATTATCAACAAGTTCTAAAAGTTTACTTTCTTTTCAAATTTATCGCGGGCAAAAGTGATTACCTTCACCCATTGACATTTGCTGATGCAGGCTGTGATAGCCTAGTGGTTAGGGCGTCAGCCTCCTAATCAGAGGTCAGCTGTTCGAATTACAAATACTCTACAATTTTTTAGTGTTTGTAGACATCGATATCAAAACCTGTTCTACAAATAGAGTTATTAATCTAACCGTTTGGTAATTAAGTGTAACATTATTTAATCCACTAGAGTTATTAGCTACCCTTATATGGAGAACGAACATTAAATTTCTCACAACATATTTAGCGAAAGCACCGTTACAAATTGCCTGGCTTGATCATGACGACTGTTGTAGAACACAAAATGGCGAGCACACTAACCCGGTCAAGTTTCTGTGACTGGTCACATCTCCATTTGTAGATGTTCAGAGGTTATTGCCGTTTTAAATCTTGCAATAATCTTTTATAACGTGAAATAAAATTACGCATCCGTGTGACGTTGTTAGACAGCTCTCTCGACAGTGAAACTCTTGTTAAAATTAAGTTAATATTGATTGACGACCTTCTTGGCGCAGTGCGTGCGCTGCGCATTATAAAGTTGAGGTCCTGGGTTCGATTCCCGGCTCGAGTCTGGTCTGGTGGGAGGCTTCTGCCGTGGCTAATTACCAATCTCCCGACAAAGACGTGTCGCCAAGCGATTTAGCGTTCCGATGATGTCGCGTAGAAACCAATAAGGAGCGTGGATTAACATACCCTTAACAGGTTAGCCCGCTACCATCCTGGACTGCATCATCATTTACCACCAGGTGAGATAGCCGTCAAGGGTTAACTTGTAATGTGTAAAAATAATATAATAGTTTAAAAAACTAAAAAAACACGCTACTGCACGCATGCGTAGTTCGCGCACTAGCTCTGTCTCTCTTACTCGCATGCAAAGGATGCGGAAAGAAATTAATTAATCCTGGCGAATCTAATTAGGATAATCGGATATTTTGATCGGATTATTGCATTGTCATCGACCTTTGACAGGTGTGCAAAGTTTGAATCAAATCTGATCGTTCAAAGTAGGGCAAAATCGAGCTCAAAGGAGTCGGTTACAAACAAACAAACAAACAAACAAACAAACATACATACATACAGGTGAAGCTAATAAAAGCGTGTTAAAAAGTAGGTAAAGGAATAAATTACCTAACATCGAGGTTCGATGTACTTTAGTTTGACTCGCCACATTCTGGTACATAAATATAATTATGAGTAAGTAAATTGTAATCAACATTTTTATTTAGCAACTCTTATGGCTCAGTGTAAAATAATTATATTAGTCCAGTATTGTATATAACTTTAATTCATGTAAGCGATTTTGAACCTCGATATTTCGCTTGGAGGATCTCGCGATACATAATCGAATATGCTAACCACATTTACTACGACACGGTGCTTTTACATAATAATTAGATAAAATAATATAAAAAAACTTCAGTAACGTACGTACTTGCGTAAATCAATATGATCGGTGTACATTGCAGAACACCGCGAAAATTTTCAAGGTTTTCCTAGCGACGTCCAAGACATTGCCCCCGGATATTTACCCAAGAAAGCGCATCTAAGGATGTATGAAAAATAAACCTGCTATCCCTCGAAAATCGGCGACCAAAGTCTACAGAATTCTGACCCTTATCGCTGTAAACACTAACTACATTTTACCGTGAAGAGGAAAAAATTGATAAGCAGCTTGGACAAGCATTTAACGGTGTGCCGTAACTAACCACCAACACTGTACATTGACGATTCGAAGGATTCGCTCGTGTCGAACAAACGTATCCGATATTAGTCACTAACAGGTTATACAGTGCATCGTGTATACAAATACAGAAAGATGAAGAGTTTTGTTTTGATCAGTGCGGTCCTACTGCAGATTTCGTGGTGTTACGGTGAGTAAATTACTATACTGTAAGAGTTAAAGGCTACTTACGTGTTGGACAAGCGAGTGTGTCATCGATTTTAACTTGATAACCTAGGTGAATACATATGCATATGCATATACTTTGCCTCAAAGTTTTTATGTTAAAAATGTCTAGGGTTAAGGTTAGCACACTAAAATGTTAATTGAAAATTTAGAAAACGTATAAATCGATAATATATAATGTGTCTACCTCGAACTAATTTGTGTTGTTCTTAAAAGAAAAACAACAAATTGAGCTGGTATTTTACACGTAGAAACCACAGATAAACAAGCATCAAAGAATGGGGATTCTTTTACATATATATAGTTGACCGTGGTTTCGCTTACGCCAAACACGATTTTCAAGAAACTTTTATACAATTTTTACTTTTAGTGATAATTTTATTTAAAATCATGTCTTATCAAAAGTCTTCGATGAATGTATAATTGTACATGTATGCCAAACTTTTTGCCCGATCGGTCTTGTTGTTGTAGCTTTGTTGACAGATCAATCAGTCGATCTGTCTCCTTTTATATTTAGGTAAATATTACGTGTAGCATAACCTTTAAATCTCCGGTGCATTGGTGTGTTTGCAATTTTAATTTGTATAATTATTTCTAAATAGGGACTAAGTACCACTTTAACGGCAAAGCTCTAATGTCAAGTAAAATTTTGATGCGATTTCGCGTTGAATCAGATCGGGAGATATAATGCTTAATACAGCCATACCCCTTTCACGTATTTCCTCCCATTTTTCAGCCTTCATAGTCATTGATAACTTACAGACTGATTCAGTAAGTCATCCAACAAGTTGCCTAAGAATACTGGTCACACACAACCCAAAAGTTGTAAATTCATTGTAATTTTTGTATAGAAATTACAGTTCAAAAAAGGTTTTTATTTTACTAAACTTTATTTGATGCGCCAACAATGAATGTATCTTCTATAAAGAGGTACCAAACTTGACACAGAATTGTGTGTACAAAATGTCTAACTGCTATTTGATTTACCACCTTTTATGTTTATCTACCTATTACTCTATTACTCACCAGTTTTCGAGTTCAGTGTCACCAGCTACAGTAGGCGTATTATAATTCGGCGGATTAATTACTGCCGTCAAGTTTCTAGTTTGTTATTTTTTAATTCCATGGTTTTGCCAATTGGGATATTTGTTAATCAAGTTCTGTAGGTTTTTGAGTGTGTCGTCCATGTATGAAAAAAATATTTATGTTTTTATTACTCTATATCATGATCATGATGAATTAAAAAGCGGTGATAGCCTAGTCGTTAGGGCGTCAGCCTCCTAATCAGAGGTCGGCGGTTCAAATCCGGGCACGCACCTCTAACTTTTCGGAGTTATGTGCGTTTTTAATCAATTAAAATATCACTTGCTTCAACGGTGAAGGAAAACATCGTGAGGAAACCTGCATGCCTGAGAGTTCTCCATAATGTTCTCAAAGGCGTGTGAAGTCTGCCAATCCGCACATGGCCAGCGTGGTGGACTATGGCCAAACCCTTCTCATATTGCGAGGAGACCCGTGCTCTGTAGTGAGCCGGTAATGGGTTGATCATGATATCATGATCGCGACGACCAATGTTTTAGAGAAGTTAAAAACGTACCTCAATGTCAACATTTCATCTAAATACCTTAAGCTATTTTTGCCTATCCCATAGGAACAGCACGAATAACAAAGACAAACACTGGTAGCCCAAGCCTTCGTCTGCGTTTTGTTCGGTTTTTCCACAAAATCTCTTAAGAACCCTTCATTTTCCAGTATACAAGCTATCACTGTGCCAATTTCGATCTCGACGTGTGTAGAAGTTGATCTGTATATAGGTAACAAACAAAACAAACATACGCTTTCTTATAGTGGGCGTTAATAGCTGTGAGATGGTTTTTAAATCTAATACAGTTGTTATCGTTCATTAGATTTAAGGTTCTTATGTAAATTGACACGGTAAAGATTTTTTCATATTATTTATAACTAGCTGACGCCCGCGACTTCGTCTGCGTTGAGTAAATGTGTGTGAAAAAGTGATTGTTTGTCTTCCAATCATGAGTGAAATCGGAGTACGCGTTAATGAATTACAACTAAATACAATTTTGACTTTCATCCCCTCTGCCAAAGGAACCGTGCTGAATTCCGAGATAAAAGCTATTCTGTATGTTGAACCGGAGTATCAGCTACTCCGACACCAAATTTCATTCAAATCCATCCAATTTCGGCATGATGCGCGGTCAAGATACAGATAGACAGACAAAATAATAAAACAAAATTGTTTTGAGCTCAGTATCGATATTAAAGAATCCTCCAATTAAAATTTTCAAAATATATTTAATGTACAGAATTAGTCCTGTTACAGTTTTATTATATTATAGATAAAGTAGGTATAGGTTGAGTCCGACTTTCATACGCCCATTCCACGTGGTAGTTTTAGGTTTAATTCTGCTTGCTTTAGATTTATCTAATCCTCCAACGTAAAGTAGTTTAGGAATTTCGCGTTTAATGAGCCATTCAAGTGTCCTTTTAATTTTATACATTTTCCCGACTTAGTATTTTGTGGACTTCGATTCAGAGCAGGATACGTTTGGAACTCACGTAACTTTAGTTTTAAGTTCTAATGTTTGTAGTTATCAACATGAACTCACTCATGATTGATTGAATAAATATATATTATATACATTGAGAATAAAATATAATATTCTTACTTAAATAACGTATAAGACACGGAATTTAATAATACAATAATATTAACATGAATAATTATATATTTTATTATATTTCGCTAGGCGTTATTAAGGATACAATTTACAAAAGAATCATTAACAATAAGGCATCCATTTTTGGATCATAGTGGAATGTTTATGTATCTAGCATGATAATTATAACGCTGCTCAAACAATGGAAAACCCGGAATATTGAGACTTGCTTCAAAACGTGAATAGTTGTTGGCAAAACTATAATTAGATACCTAATAAGAAAACGCGTATTCTAGCTATCTGATGCCAGCGAATGTCCGCGTTTAAAAATATGATACTGTAAAAGGTACCAAAAATCATAACAGGCTCAAATTTGGTATTGTTAGGCTTTTTTTTATTATTTATTATCTTATGTTATATTTATCATTACGATTATTAATAGATGCTTTTTTTTATACACTACAAGATGCTATTATTGTTCAATGATGTTTGAAAGGTCAAAGGCTATCAAGAAAACGTATAAATCTACCCAAAAAAGATAGTAAAATTGCTATTAAAAAATGGGGATGCATGTATTTTTAATGCCATGTCAAAATAAAATACTATTTAATTATTTTATTACTTAGGGGTATAAAAAATAGTTTACGACCTATTCACAGACCTATCAAATATACACAAAAAGAAAAAAGAAAAATCGGTGAAGCAGAGAGAGTTCCGCGAGGGTTTTCTTACAAACACTGTGACACGAACATTTATATGTATAGATTATGCCTTGCCTTATATATGCCTCGATACATTTGATTTCTATTGTCATGTAATCTGACCTTATTAAGATGGCCATACAAATAGCGTGTTTTATTAGCCAGCCAACATGTAGTGATTTAGAAGGTTTGAATTTTAATATCTACTAGCTGTACCCGGCTACACTTCGTCATGGCTATGTCTAAAATAATTTCCAGATTCCATGGGGGCTCAGGGGTATGTACTGTAAGAAAGTGATAACAAAAAAAAAAACTACCCGGCTAAGTTTGCTGTGGGCTTCTTCTTAGACCAGCACCCGTTTGAACTCTCGTAGCTAACGAGTAAGTTATTAATGTATGACCATCAACTCACATTAATGCGTTGATCAATATGTATGAATGGCTCATAGGTGTCTGTGATGGACCAACATGAATTAATTAATTTTTGATTCGATTAGATTTAATTTAACTAATTACCAACACTCTTATACAGAAATGCAACATGTAAAAATTTCGAACCGTTGATTAACTTTTGATTTGATTTTTGCAACTTGTAATACCGGAAAACATATATATTTATTTACTTACATACACAATAAGTTTGTGATAATATAAACACAACCTAGATATCGAAGCTATGAATAGAAGGAATTGAATTTACAACTGACCATTATATATGACGTTGTATACACATTACCTTTATTGGCATATATATAAATGCCAATATATATGCCAATGCATATATTGGCATTTATATATAATATACAGTTACTCTACATACTTCCCAAATCATGTCAGTCAATCAGTGGAATATATGTTTAGGTTAGAAATACGAGTATATCAGGATAATTCTTAAGGTTGATGATGGTATCATTATATAATTCGTTGAAACTGACCTCATGTAGGTAGGTGCATTATTGCATGCACTGTATCTTAGTTCCACATACACACACACGCACTCTATACCAATATTTATTTTACGCTGTTTATATGTATAAATAGAAATAAATGCTGAAACGTAGGTTACGACATCTATGAAGAGGTTTCAATGTTATATATTATATATATATTATACCGTTTCAATGTTATATATATATATATATATTATACCCTTTAGCTATATCCCATAGAAATTGTGCGATTTTCGGGATAACCGAAAAATCCGTAATGTAAGAACAAATAAACACAAATATGCATTTTTAACTTTGGAAAGATAACAGTAAATGAATTATAAAATGAGGCCGGTAATTTCACAAATTACACCTTAGAACACTGACGACGATACAAACTGCCAATCTCTCTAATCACTGCCTTCGACAAAGTCCATTTTTTGTCACCACTTAACAATACGTAGAACAATAAAATGACTGTGTTCTAAACGCCATACAGGTTTTTCATGTTATATATACGAGTATGATACTACTTGAACCCTGCGGTTTCATCCGCGTTAGCCAAGATTCGTAACATAATGTTATTCAGCTATATGACCCTCAACTTACGTTACAAGCAGAAGTAAATCACCTGCCTATTTCCGCTTACAGTAACATTTGTATTTATGTGCAGCTGTATTCACATTATTCTATTAATTGAAGATTACCCATATCTCATTCCTGTTCCCGTTCACTTTTTCGCTCCTTTTCCCAACTGAGATAAATCTTTTGTAAATAAAGTTCGCTATGACTATAGGCATATTATAGCTCAACGACGCAAAATTTAGTTTTTACACCACAAATTTTCCCTATATATATAATAGTATAATCTAACTCAATCTATCTCCATTTCAGCCAAATCGATTTCCCTGTTTTCGTTTCAAAAATTCAAAATTCAAATAATCTTTATTCAAATAGTCCTTTACAAGGCACTTTTGACGCGGCAATAATTTACATAGTAGTGATTCGATGGTGATAACTACATTCGTAAACTTGAAACTAAAGCCATGAGGGTCCAAACGCGTTTGGATTTGTGACAAACATACACAGTTACAGACAAAACATCAGTGTGATGTGAAGATTATTCCGAATCGCAGCTATACCTACTGCTATTATATTATAGTGCTAATAACTACGTATCAACACTCCACCGCATCCGAGATTTTTAAATCGGTTTTGTTATTCTAATGCTAAGAATAAAATAGTCTCTTGTATCTTATATCGGATTACATTACTCGTCACGTGATAGAGAACAGCAAGAAAACATAGCCTTCCTTCCCTGGTTTCAATTATATATTTTTAAATTTTTAACCTAACAAATAGTTGAAAAAGCTTGAAGCTGTGATAGCATAGTGGTTAGGACGTCCGCCTCCGAATCAGAGGTCGGGTTCGATACGATGTTAAATAGTATAAGGTATATTATATTTTCATCAGTCTTTTAACGTCGCTTTTTGGGACATAGACCCGTGCCTTAAAAGATGTGATGGCCTAGTGGAATCAGAGGTCGAGGGTTCGAACCCGGGCTCGCACCTCTGACTTTTAGGAGTTATGTGCGTTTTTAAGCCATGAAAATATCACTTGCTTCAATGGATAAGGAATTGAAAACATCGTCAGGAAACCTTCATACCTGAGCGTTCTCCATAATGTGCTCAAAGGCAAGGCAGGGTGAAGTCTGCCAATCTGCATATGACTTGCGCGGTGGACTATGGCCAAACCTTTCTCATATTGAGATCCTTGCTCTGTAGTGGGCCGGCAATGGGTTCATCATGATGATGATAAACCTAAACCTCAAAAAAGGGGTGGTAGTACAACGTGTGTGTGTCCTGCCAATGGTACCCTAGTAAGGTATCGGATACGCTTATTGCTGTTTGAAAACTGACGTGACGATGCTTAGTTACTACTTGGCAATGCAACCGCCATAAGACCGATTAAGAGTGCTGCTAATTTGGTGGTATACCCATTAACCTCACCCGAGGACACTGATATTACCGACCGAAAATTAAGCGGGTGTATGATTTGCGGTTAGCTAGATGGAAAAAATAGGAGTTGATATCTTGACCAATTTTTTCTAACTCATTTGTCCGATTCAAGTTAATTTAACGTTTATTACACTGCGAGTAATCTTTCTTAAGCTCTACTTATGTGACTTCGGTAGCTTTACGATGATTTAGTGTTATGGATTTACATACTATGGAATTATTCAAATTCAAATCATCTTTATTCAAATAGTCCTTTATAAGGCACTTTTGACGCGTCAATAATTTACATAGTAGTGATTTGATGGTGTTAACTACATTCGTAAACTTAAAACTAAAGCTATGAGGGTCTAAGAAGAAGCCCACAACAAACTTAGCCATTTATTAGTTGATGGAGTCGAAAATTGGTCATAAATAGCTAAAGTGGACCCGCTGTGTTTCGGTTCGTTTGATCGGTCTCGGATAAATTATTTTAAAGATAGTTTTAAAAATATGGTAATGGTTGCTATAATTTATACATACCTGACATTGTAAAGTTAGCGTGAGTTATTCAAAAGCCCTAGAGTTACAGCATTACATATAAAATATATGTAATAAAATATGGTTGCTCATTAGTTAGAAAATTATATGACGGTTAACTTTACGTTAATTTTGATTTATTTGTTAATCAAAAGCCTTTCTAAAGTTTTTTTTTTGTTAAAAATTTAACATCTGTTTATTTAACCGTAAGTTTCTGTAATAATTCGTTAATCAACAAATGTTCGTTGACCAGTTACAAATTGGTGTTTGTTAATTTTTGTTTATATTATAGATTACACTATTGATTGAGCGTTTCGACTAGTAGTAGTAGTAGTACTACTACTACTACATACACAGTATGCTACTCAGCACTCAGCAACGTAGAATCGCAGTGACTTGATGTTTTGCATCGACGTTATTCACAACTAGGCCAGGTAGAGAAATGAGCTTTTTATCATCGGGTAATAAGACAGGCAGATCTATTGATTTAAATAAAGTAATGGCTAAGCATAAAGATATTTTATGTTTCCGTAAAAAAAATTGTTTAGCTAAAAGTAGCTATAGCTAAGTAGCTATTTTTTTACGGCCCTGAATTGATGTCCTCTATGGCCAACAATCAATTCGGAAATATCACATACGCGAACTAAAGCAACCTTGTTTATTGCCTCATACGTTTTAGAACCTTAAGTATGTTATTGAATTGATATGACACCGGTCTCAGAAACCAGCCGTTAAGTCTATCAAATCAAAGTTAAAGCGTGACATGATAAAGTATAATAAATAATAATCAATTCGACGTGCGCGACATGATTAAAAAAGAAATACATATGATACGTAAGCATTATAAATCTGGTATTTATTTATGGGAAATAAAATCTTTATAATCCTATTAAAAATATCTAGTTGCTTTATGTTTTTTTTTACATTAGCAATTTTATTTTTATATCGGTAAATTTTATCATCAAAACTAAAAATTTATCTATGCAAATTGTATACCTACTTAATCTCATAGAGATTAGGAGTTCAAGGAACTATATTAAAGGGCTTTTATAAAGTACAACACGAGAAAATACATTTCGAGAATTCATAATGCACGAGTACGGGGTTTTCTTTCTATTAATATAATTTTTCAATATATAATTACTATATCAGTTTAACCTCAGATTAAGAAGATGAAGCCAAGAAACAGTGAAGAATGTGGAAAACAGTTTCAAAACTTTAAAAGTTAGCCAAAAAAACAAAGTTCTGGCACTGTTTCCACTCTTACTGATTTCTGTCAGTAACTCTGTGTTTCACTTTAGCGTTTCTACCTTTCCGTTTTTCTACCCACATTCGGAGAAAAGTTTGAATGATAAAAAATATGAATGATAAAAAATAAAAAAAGTTTTGCTGTTTCATGTGTGATGATGATGACATGATGGCTTTAACTATCTTTCTTTAACTGGTCTGGTCTGGTGGAAAGCTTTGGCAAAGACATACCACCAAGCGATCGATATAGCGGCCCGGTATGTTGGTGAGTAGAAACAGCTTAACAGGCTGATTGGTTAAGCCGACGAACCATCGATGGCTTAATATAAAAAAAATTAGCATCTTGTGAGGGCTGAATTTTTGAATACGGGACACGAAATTGATTGATTGATACGGGACACGGAATACGAAATTGATATATATATTTATATATCAATTTCGTATTCCGTTACAAAAATAACATAATAAATAAGACCTTCAAGAATATTTTGCGTTCTTTAGCTTGGGCCGGGTCCATCTCTGTATAGTTGATGCTTATTGCTTAGCTAATCTGTGTTTATGTGCGGAACTCTGACTTTATGGACAGTAAAAGCTACGTTAATAAAGATAAATAAAATAACAAAAGCTGAATTCGAAAGTGGGTATCGATTACTTCGTTACGATAAAGCCGTTAGGATATTAGAATATTTTACACATATTGATCCTATAAATGTAAAAAGAACAGTGAATTTGGAAATTTATTGACGTACCTAAATGTCATTAAGATGTTAATTCCAATATCTTTACATCTTTAATCGAAAATTTGATATTTTATTTATAAACTTTACCACATTTCGCTTATATTTGCATAATGATAATACAATTATAGTGTTTTCTTATCAGAGAGCTAAACAACTTTAGAATTTACTTAAAAAATACACAATTTTTTTCTAACCTGGCTTATTATGTGAACAATATTTTCATTACTTTCAAGTACAAAAATAATACCTTAAAATAATGTAAACCACCCCAAGATTTTTGATTTCTATAAATTTGAGCTTATAGAAATATTATTTAAATTATTAGCTTTAAATTATTAGTTCTACCAAAATAATAGCAATGTAATTATCATCATTACTATCAAACCTATTACAGGGCAAGGGTCTCGTCTCAGAGTGTAACGGGTTAAGGCCGTCCACCATTACAGCCCATTTTTTTTTTGGACTGTCTATTAGCTGTACTAACCCTATTGGTTGTCACAGCGTAACCGGGCGGTTTGGCGAGCTTCGCAAAGAAGCTCTGCCAGAAGAAATTTTGAGCCCTAGAGCTCTAAGAAACTAAGGGAACGTCTGCCTAAGGGCGCCTCCTTTGAGGCCGAACCTCGGCTTAGGGGACGTTTGGGATAACGGGGGGGTCGGACGGTGACATGTTAGACAAGATCGCGTAAGTAGACTTCACACTCCTGGGTGAACATCCAGGGCGTGTAGTTTTCTTTCCCTCCTTTTGTTTGTTTTTTTTTTCGGAAGCGACGCAGGCAAGACCTCGCCGTTTCCGACAGGGTATGTGGGACTCCCCGGCGGCCAGACTGGCGACCAGAATACCCACTTAAACCCAGCGATGCTCCTTCTTGTCGCCTGGAGACTGGATCCTACCAAAAGAGAGGCCTTACATACGTGGAACTATGGGAAGGAAACACAACATGTTAATTAAGTTAAAAATCCCTAGTTTTTCCGATAGTTTCGTTATGCTAGATTTAGGTAAATTGATACTTATTTTTTTTTAGTATCTACATGATCATAACAATGAAAAAGATTTAAGTTTAAAATGAGTATAAATCATGATCTTACCGACTAACATCCGTTGTTGATTTGAAATTAAAGGTGCAAACTTATAATTAATCTCAGAGTTAATTACAGTAGCTTCTGTATAATAGATTAGCTATGTGTTTAAAGTTTTAAAATAACGGGACGCAACACTTTATAAGTTATAATAGTTATAATTAATTACCGGTTTAATGTTGACGAGGAATTTTTCAATTTACTTATTTCAGATTTTTATAAAATCCATTCTTAATTGATTAAAATATTGAGAGGTTTATTAATCGACTAGAAATAAAATATCCTATTCGTGTTTAATTGGTTGATCGATAACGTTGTAGAAAATTTCGGCTTACTTCATATAAAGATTTTCATCTTCATCATCATGATCAACCCATTACGGGCTCACTACAGAGCACGGATCTCCTCTCAATATGACAAGGGTTTGGCCATAGTCCACCACGCTAGCCATGTGTGTGACTTCACACGCCTTTGAGAACGCTATGGAGAACGCTCAGGCGCGCAGGTTTCCTCACGATGTTTTCCTTTACCGTTGAAGCATGTGACAATATAATTATTTAAAAACGCACATAACTCCGAAAAGTTAGAGGTGCGTGCCAGGATTCGAACCCCCGACCTCTGATTTGAAGCCGGACGCCCTAACCACTAGGCTATCACAGCTTACTTTCTTAAGAGTCGGAGTAATTTTACTTCTTCGCATTTCAAAAGTTGTTTTTAGGGACAATAATTAAATTCCGGTCTATTGAAACTTGCGATGGGAAAATGGGTCTGACACGTACAGGATTTGTGAAAGAATTCAAGTCAACTTGTTCTAGTAAAAAGTTTAAGGTCCTGAGATTACGTAATCTAGTAAGTGATATTAACATTTTGCGTGTTTCGCTTATGTTTATATAGATAACCAAAGATGTACGTTGGCTATTGTCAGAAATTTATACACCAGACCAGAGGCAGTTTAATGTCGACTAGACGAGGATAACTTCACGGTCGGTATAACACAAGTAGAGGAAAACATGAGGATCATATATAATTGTTTTACTCTCAATACACATAACCTGTGAAGCTGTGATAGCCTAGTGGTTAAGAGGTCCGCCTCCTAATCAGAGGTCGGGGTTTCGATCCCGCGCACACCTCTACCCTTTCCGAGTGCGTTATAAGCAATTAAAATATCAGGATATTATAACAATTAAATATGAAGGAAAAAATTGTGAGGAAACCTTCATGCCTAAGAGTTCACCACAATGTTCTCTAAGGCGTGTGAAGTCAGCCAATCCACACATGGATGGCCAGAGTCTCCACCACGCTATGGTGTGGCTATAAACCCTTCTCATATTGAGAGGAGACCCGTGCTCTGTAGTCAGCCGGCAATGGGTTGATCATGAACACGTAACCTTAAGAGATAATAAATAAATAAACACTGTTGATCTTAGACCTTCTATATCTATTTTATTCATATTATATAATCTTATTTACAATCAAACATGGCCCAGATCCGTTAAAATGGCGCCAATGTCAAAATGTTAATAAATGTTTTTATGGTCTAACACTTTGTTATAGAATGATTTGCAAAACAAATGTTATTCATCATCATGATCAACCCATTACCGGCTCACTACAGAGCACGGGTCTCCTCTCAATATGAGAAGGGTTTGGCCATCGTGTGCGGATTTTCAGACTTCACACGCCTTTGAGAACATTATGGAGAACTCTCAGGCGTGCAGGTTTCCTCACGATGTTTTCCTTCACCGTTAAAGCAAGTGATATTTTATTTGTTTAAAAACGTACATAACTCCGAAAAGTTAGAGGTGCGTGCCCGGATTCGAACCGCCGACCTCTGATTAAGAGGCTGACGGCCTAACCACTAGGCTATCACAGTTTCCCAAGTGTTATTCCATGTATTATTTATTGGCCTCCAGGTGATATCAATTGCCTTCAATTGGCTACCTAAAATAATAAGTATATTTCTGATATAAGAGAAATAATCAGTTCATCTATAGTTTACCCGATAAAAACGCTGTAGCGGCATTTAATATGCATAAAGGGCAAACAGTTTAATGTGGTTGGGTTCTAGCCATTTTAAATTATCATCATCGTCGACACTCTTAAAAGCGCTGGTTTCCTCTCAGCGGGAGAAATGCTTTTGGCTGATTGATAAAGAACAAAGGACTTAGAGAATCAATCAGAACATTATGAAGATCTTTCAGGCATGCAGGTTTCATCACCTTTTTAGCAGTAGCCAATTAGTAACTTCGAAAAGTTATAGTTGCCTACCAATTGGCAGTATTAAATATTAAATAACACAGTAGAACTAGGTATGTCCCTTTGCCGACATTGCTAGCGTCTTAAAATGCTAGTTGCTAGCTAACCCTTTTAGCTAAGCCTTTACTTTACCCTTTAGCTAAGCTTTTTAAGTTACTTAACTTAAAAAGAGGAGTTTTATAATTCAGAGCGTCTTATCTGTACGTCGGTATGTGCAAGTCGTCAAGTTGAGTCTCGAATCAATTGGAATATATTCCAGTTGTAGTGTGTAGTTTTAGTTTTTTTTTTAGTTTTTGTAAATTTTCCAGGTATTTTCCTGAAGACCGGCCACCAATTTAAAACCACCCAACCTTTGTCTCTATTAATAAGATGACTTGTTTCATAGGTAGCACTTTTAGCATTTATGTGCTAACTTATTAAGTAATAAGTACATGGAAACATACACGCATAGATAGAAATATATGAGTAACATCTGTCACGTGATAGTTGTCAAAATATCTTTGTGAATAAAAAAATTAAGCCTCTTTTGACTTTACTTTTCGCGCTTGTGAAGTCAACATCTCCTGAGGATGATCCGGTGTCGGGTCGAAACGTGCGTAGAGGTTCTAGTGGAAGATTTAGTGTGGTGTTATATTATACAAATCTCCCGGTTGTCGGCGGAATATAGCAAATTATACTTGCTGTTTATTGTTTAAGCCTCTTTGCCTGTCTAAAAAATAACGTCGCTGCGTGCAAGAGCACAAAGCGCTTTCATATGTATATCATCTAACGTCACAATTAAAATTATTCAGGTATTTGTGATTTGAATAGGTACATATACCTACATTATTTTTCAGTTTTAGTAATGATGGTGATAATAGTGATAATTTTCCGAATCGGCTATTAGGGTCACAAACACCTATAAACAGCGGTACCCCAACTTGGCCTCAACTTCCTAATTCATAGAATTAATTTGGGATCAGAAGTATCTTGATTTATTAAATTACCATTCATTCCGATCCGTTCAGCTTTTTAATACAAAGAATTGATGAGAATTTAGATCTTAAAATCTGTGTATTTTTCCGAGAGCCTGCGTCACTGTCTGGAAAAGTTATAATTCGAAAACAGGCAAAATCGAAGTCCCGTATTCCAACTGTCCAACACAGAACAATTTGACTCCTCGGACATATGAATGAAATCAACAAATTGCTACACCTTCGCATTTTTACATTAAATCAAACGTGACGATTGCAAATAAAACCTTTGCAGTCTAATTTACTGCTCAGTATTGATTCACACTTTTCATTAGTCACTCTGTAAACATTCCGATCGCGTACAGGCTTTACCTACCTTGTCGAAGTATTTTCAGTTCATTTACAGCCGTTTTCGATAACGCACCATTATAGTTTGGGTGAGAATTTTCCATAATTATGTATACAGTAAAACCTCTTTAATCCGAACTAATTCGGACCAGGGGGGGGAGGTCGAATTACGTTACTAAAACGTGCCTAATATGGGTTATAAGTGTTAAAGAAAGTACGTACATATTTTGAATAGAATAACATAATCAATTCATATATATTATTAGGAAATATTTTATGCCGCGGCAGCGTTTGGATTACTGGACGTTCGGATTACGGAGGTTCGGATTATACAGGTTCTACTGTATATATATCTCTATATATACGTCATAGGCGACTGAATAGACAAGATACTAAAAACTTGACGAATCGGGCTAAAATTTGGCATACAGATAGCAGTTTAATTGTAAGCGTCCGCTATGAAAGAATGTGTGCAAAATCATCCCATCCATAAAGTGTAATATAGGGTTATCAAGTTAGAAGAAACTCGAGACTTAAATTAAACTTAATGGCACTGGGTCATTTATACAGAGAATACGCGATTAGTAGCGTGTGTACTGTACCTATAAAATTCTTACTCTGTGTTACTCTAAAGTTTTCCGTATCCTTAATTTCCATTTTTTAGCTAATTATTCGAATAATCTACTCGTTTATGCTCACATTATATTACAAAGTAAGTATAAATAAAGAGACTCCGTGGGTCTAATTCAGCCAAAAATTAAACATAATGGCACTGAGCGATTTGTACAGAAAATACGCGATTAGTAGCGTGTGAATACAAAATTTCTTCGCTCACTCGCAACTTGCTGCTAGATTTAATATGTCACCATAACGGTTTTAACGAAATTTGACACTTATACTGATTGCTTCCTAGAGATCGTCTTAGAACATTTTTATTCCGGAAAAGCTGCTGCGATAAGTTGCTTGCGAATTTAGTTGCCGTGGTAAAATTATAGCCTTTGTTAGCATTTACGTTTTCACAGCTGTAACTAAATCTAGCATAAAGATGCTTGCAACCTTGATAATAGAAAACTATTTATTACGGTGAGACAAAAGGTCCCGCGAAAGAAAGAAATATCAAAACAAACGCAAACAATATCGCTTAGTAAAAGCTAGTATTATACGTATTTCAATTACCAAACTCCCTTGTTTTTCGAGATATTGATCTTGCCAAGGTTAAAAACAAAGTACCTATAGTTTCTTCTTACAGTTGGTAACTTTAAAGTTTTCCTTATCCTTAACTTCAATTTGTAAGCTAATAAGTCGGATAATCTGTATGCTCATAGTATATTACAAAGAAGTATACATATATGTTGTGGCTTCAGATCACAATTACTTGAAAAACTTGATGAATTCGTTTACTAATCGGGCAAGACTGTCGGAATTAATACGCATCGGAACACAGCTGAACGCTTTGTGGGTTTAAATTTTTTTAATTCAATATGTTCTTAAGTATCGCTTAATAATCTGTTTAGTATAGATAAAGTGGAAGGGTTGATCCGAATTAACTTAAGGTTACACTAGCAAGCTAGTATTTTGATCGGACGAATATATATTCATTTATCCCACTTCTGAAAATGCATCTTTTTAATTATCACACGAAAAACAGCTACGATCTCATAGAAGTCAGGCACCGGAAACACAATTCCTGGTGCCTGACTCAGACGTGCCCGAATGTTGTGATTGGTCGCATGCAAAATAAAACGCAGGTTAGAGGATTTTGCTTAAAACCACTGGCACTATGGTAGTCTATCTGATGTGGAGTACACAAAACTAATAGAAAAACTTAAATAAAAATAATAAAAAACCTAAAAGAAAAAAATCCACTTCTAGGAATCTCAGATGATAATCGTTTTACATTATCTACTAAGACGGATATAGTATTTTAGGATTTCCCCTGATTTTTATGGGATCCTTATTAGAACGAAAGCGTACGTTGTTGTTTTAAATTACCAAATGTATGTTATCACAATCACCTCGCGAATTAAAATGAAGAAAAATTAATATATGAATTTAATATCATGAAATCTTAGTACAGGCAGATGCCTGAATCAAACATTTTATATTTGAATTGAATTCAAAAACATTTATCTACTCTTTAAAAGGCGGAAAAACTAAAGTACTGTCATGTTCATTATAACAAGCAATGTCCTTAGTAATTATTTAGCTTTAAATGTACTTATTAACTAAGAACTCAATCATTTCCAATTTCAAATTAAGATGAGGCTTAGTTATTCAATAATAATCAGTTGTTACCATATTAACTTAACTACAATATATGGTTTTACTAGAGATCATCTTTTCCGTTCATCACTATCCTATTATAGGAAAAATATTTATCTCTTATGTACAATCAGGGATTTCCGACCATTAAAGTTTAAATGCGCATAAGTTTTTGTCCCATTAAGCCATCTTCATCGCGTTAGATAAATATGTAACAAGCAATTTGTTGTTCTGAAGAGGTACCTATATGTTTTATATAAAAACGTTGTTGCAGAATCATTTTATTTGTTTTCATTTTAATAGTGGGTAATTGTGGTTGGCTTGCGTCATATTTATCTTTGTAAACGAAAACGTGACTGACTGACTAATTTACTATCAGAAATTTGGCATTCGGCTGACGATCGCTAAAGATTTTTGTATATTCATCAGAAATTGTAAAAAAGTTTTGAGGTTTAACTTAAGATGAGAATTGTTTGTAAAGCGTGCGATTTCTGTATCCATTTTTTTTTGTCAAGAATGCTTTATGTTAACAAAGCACTTTAAAATGCAGTCTCTGGAATAACGCAGGATTGTGACTGACCTCATAACACTATATAAAATCGTCCACACCACCTTGGATTCCCCTGATCTGTTGAACTATTAACATTCATGTCGCTCGACAATCCTCTAGGTCTCGAAGGCACTCTACATATCCGATCAAAAACATTTTTCAGCCCCAATACTCTAAAACTAACCTAGGCAATTTCGCACCAATAAATCGCTTAAATAATAATTTGACATGCCCTGACAATTTATCTAGCTATAAGAAAAAATTGTACTTGATAGCATGATTAATTTATGTAAATATTTTTTTAATTTTAATTCTATTTAATTTGTAACCATTTTTTTTGCCTGACACTTTAATTATTTAATAACTATCTAATCTATTACATTTTTAGAAACTATATAATAAATATTATTCGGAGAATGTTTGCAATGCTGAGTGTGCCTGTAATTGATGAGTTGTAACAACACTAGCACTAGCTTATTTAGATTGATATAAATGTAACTTACAACTCGTCGCTGGCATGCCTTATGAATAAATAAATAAATAAACAACTGCTGTTTTAGATGAAATAAAAGCCTGTTGTCTTTCTTGTTTCAGCATACCCGGGTCCGGCAGGTGTAGGAGCCTACGCGTATCAAGACTCATCCGGTCATAGGTACGGTGGGACCTACGATCTGAAAGACAATATCAATCCATTCGGCGACCCCTTCGCGGTACCATTCAACGACGTCGACACATTTTTCCCAGATTACTTTAGGAATTTCGAAAATATATTGCAACAGTAAGAATTGGTCTACCGATACGTAGGTGCCGGGGCTTTTGGTGGTGGTATTGAAGACAGGTGGTGGTTTTTCGGTATCCATGTATCTGCACACATCGTCCGAACAAATTCACTTATTATTACGTGAATAGCACATATCTACCTTAAGAAATCTACCTTGAAATCATACCTTAATGATAAAATAAGTATCACCAAGATCATAATCAGTTGACGACCTGCGTGGCGCAGTGTGTGCGCTTCGCATTATAAATTTGGAGGTCCTGGGTACGATTCCCTGCTCTGGTCTGGTGGGTGGTTTCGGCGGTGTCTAATAACCACCCTACCGACAAAGACGTATCGCCAAGCGATTTAGCGTTGCGGTACGATGTCTCGTAGAAACCAATCAGGAGCGTACTCCTATCAGGTTTACCCGCTACCATCCTAAACAGCATCATCACTTACCACCAAATGAGATAGCCGTCAAGGGCTAACTTGTAAAAAAATTGTTGTGTCTACAAATGCTTCTATCAAGGTTCTTACGTCACGTAGTTCAATTGATATGATTAAAATAGTGTGACCTGACTATAAATTACATATACGCGACTCAGGTTAGCGATTAGGTAAATGACCTTTAATATTATAATGTGGTAATGACCTATACTGCTAATGACCTTTTTGACTATAATTATGTTACTGCTTATGATGCATCATCCATTTTTGCTGTCATCAAGCGCATCGCTCCGTTGAGTCGTATTTCTCTAGTCTCTATATCCCAAGATGCACATTCTTGTCTCATCTATGCGTACTTGAAGGAAATTGTATGCTGGTGATATATAGTGACACGAAAGGACGAATGTTATTGCCATGTTCGACTGTTAATATTTATTAACTGCCTTTTTATGAAGCCATTGTTGATAGTAAGTTTAGCCACTGACTATTATGAATCTGAAGAATAAACAAAGACAAATGTGTTCTCTTTTAATCTATGCCTATTTAAATACAATGACCTACTCCGTTTGACGACCTCCTTGCGCAGAGCGTGCGCTGTCGCATTATAAAGTTGGAGGTCCTGGGTTCGATTCCCGGCTCGAGTCTGGTCTGGTGGCAGGCTTCGGCCGTGGTTAGTTACCACCCCACCGACAAATACGTGTCGCCAAGCGATTTAGCGTTCCGGCACGATGTCGCATAGAAAACAATTAGGAGCGTGGGTTTACCATACTCCAACAGATTAGCCCACTACCATCTTAGACTGCATCATCACTTACCATCAGGTGAAATTGCCGTCAAGAGCCAACTTGTAGTGGATAAAAAAAAATGGCATGGCGTAGTGAGATTAAAGGTAGATATATATATAGGTAGGTCTGCATAGTTGTTGGCCTAGTTATAACTGCCCATATGAAAAAATCGCCTTTTGTGATGACGATTATATATTATTATAGTATTATTAATGATAGGAAATCTGAACTTATAGAAAAATTTACTGTTATTTCATATCAATAATTAATATATGTGTTTTATAGCAAAGTCGCAAGATTAAAGAAGCGGTCACTCTTCCGACCTTTTCGTCGTCCATTCCCTCGGTAACACGTTATATTTTGTTATTTTAGCGTAAAGAGTGTACACGTGTGCTTAACATTCTGAAATTATTTCTACTAATCCTACCATAGCTATTCTATCGCTTGCATCGTACTCTTTTTGTTTCTAATTTTTGGGTGTGTTTGAAATAATCATTATGTTTACAGGATTTTCGCTTCTGATATAGAGAACCAAAGGTTAGCGTCATACGCTGCTCAAAAAGCGTATGATCTAACGTTTAACCAAGCTGGTTATCATACGAATTTCTTTAGGTTCCCCAATTTTGGCGGATTCCCATTTTTTGGACCAGGACCGACACCATTTAACATGCCCCAAGGTAGCCATAACGCAGCCTTCGCAGGTGCCGCCGTAGGACCAGGTTTCAGACACCAAGTTGCCTCTATTGATCCGATCAACGTGGTAAGAATTTTTCTATACATTCATAATATTGATCATACATAATTCACGTATACAAGACGAATCTGGCTTGTTTCCTAAATTACAGCAAAAATTGTTTTAACTGGCGAAGGGCTAAACAAATTTTTGTGAAGATCATCATGATCAACCCATTGTCGGCTCACTACAGAGCACGGGTCTCCTCTCAATATGAGAAGGGTTTGGCCATAGTCCGCCACGCTGGCCATATGCGGATTGGCAGACTTCACACGCCTTTGAGCACATTATGGAAAACTCTCAGGCGTGCAGATTTTCTCACGATGTTTTCCTTCACCAAGCAAGTGATATTTAAATTGCTAATTGTGAAGATAGATATTTATACTGATTTTACTGTTATAGAAACTTTACTCCCTCATTGCCTAGAGAGCGTGTAGCCAATAAGTACTTGTTGCTTCGAAAAGTACTTCCTAACTTTAGACCACAAAGGAAGGCTTAGTGTTTTTAGCGGACGATATAGAGAGCTACGATTTGGGGTATCTCCATGAAATCAAATCAGAAATATGGAGACCTGCAGAAGAAACCAACATAACTATAATTTTCAATATGATAATGGGCGAAGGCCACACCTTTGGGAATTGAGATCCTAAGGGGCTGGAACATCTGTCACGCAACTGTTAACCTAGAGTTAATATGGGTCCCAGGCAACGCTTGGGGCCGATAAATTTGGAACTTCCTACATAAAAAATATTCCAAACACTTGACGCCTATTTGTTGACATGATAATGTAACATAAAGTACATTTCAATCTCCAGAGAAGACTAATGGTACCACGAAAAGCTAAATAGATATCAAAACGGAACATTCATGTCGTTGAAAATATTTAGCTGTGCCGTGCCTTTACATTCGTTTTCCTCGAACCTTTGTTAAGAGTTACGTCATTATTGAGGCTGGTCATTTTTGAAGCGTGACTAAATCGTAATGAATATTAATAGCTCACCGTTTGATATTATCGATGGTGTTATCGAGCTTGCAAACAATTGCAGCCAAGTTGGTGATTTATGCAATTTAACTTTTCCAGAATGTACCGAATGTGGATATATCCAACCGTTTTAACGATGTCGAAAGAAGTAACCCTGGAAAATTCTACAGCGTTTCGAGTTCTTCATTCGCCTCGTCTACCAATCAAAACGGGAAAGCTGGAGGGCACAGAGAAGCTGAGACTATTGTCAATGATAATGGCAAAATTACCAAATACAAGGTCCACAGCTAAGCGATTGACAATCTGAACCTAAATCAAGTAAAAACAATATCACTGAAGTTCTTTAGTTTATTTTGTATCGATGCCATCCAACTCAAAAGTTAGATATTGCCATATAATTTTTCAGATCTCCTCTAGAGATTTCCATACATATTTTTCTTACTGATTCAAATTCAATCTGTCGACTGCAATTTCTCCTTGTGGGAAAGATGGTAGCAGGCTTACCCGTTGCTCAACAGACTTCCGGTTCCGGTTTCTACATGGGTTAGCACAGGGACCCTAAATTGCTTATCGCATTATTTCTACGAACGAATATATATATTATATATTATGATTATGACTTAAATTTTTATTTTATGCCCAAAATTAAAAATCAATCTCATCCAAAATCTTAAGACGGAAATCAGCAGTGAAAGAAATGTTAGCACTTCCAAACTCTGCCATCTGAAGATTTTAGATTTATTGTTAATTTCGATCGTAAATAATAATAAGTTATGTTTTTTGTCGTTTAGATGCGACAATGTAATAAATTACATAAATTGACAAATCAGTGGTTCAGTCGCTCAAGGCAAGACATTGTATGTGGTATAAATAGACTTTTTGTAAGATACTAACAGATTTGTTCTTGTCAACTCAAATGTATCGTTTGTTTACATGAATGTTAACAGCGCCGAAATTATTGAACAGTATTTTTATTTTTTACTTCTTATATAAATAAGTTATTTCCTTACCAATTTTCTGGAAAACATTATACAAATTAACCCGCGTCTTAAGAGGCTGTGATTTTATAAATTATATCAAGCCGAAACTATATACTTATATTAATTTGTTTGTATACTAAAATAAATACGAATATGAGTTGGCGTTTCAAAAGAGAAGTTTTCTTACATATCCTTTACCCATTCCTTGTCTTTTATTATGTTTATATTTCTTCGCACTCCTTAATTTAACTCATCCACCATTTGAATATTGTTTCCATTTGCTTAATTATTTACTCTATGATAAATATAATAAAAAATAATCGGATCGTTCATGTTATAGCCTATTGTGTGTAATAATATGTAAGAATTTCGCAATAAACTGGAATAATTCCCATAAATATTGCAATTCAATGGAAATTTATTGGAAGCAATAACGATGATCACAATATTATTACTCATACAGATAAAGCAACCTTTTACCACTCATTCAAGGTTATTGAGATTGCATCTGCCTTTTTTATTGTTAAGTTCATAGGCACAGGTTGTAATAATGTCAGACTAGACACAAGCAATGGAAGATTAATTTAATTTTGCTAATTTGCCATCAATTTTTATTTTAGGAGTTGTGGTTTCGTATACCCATGAATTGCGTCTCTGTTGCAAGCAACCCCTCGAACCGCCGAGTTCCCTACATTTTTTACAGTAGAAATCCCTTTCTGCATCATCTGTTACCCTTCTGTGAAATTTTTGGTAGTTCGGCCTCCTTCGGATGAAATTATCTAACCCGCCATCTTGATTCCAGTTGACATTATTGTAAAATGTTGATGGTCTCCATTGCATCGGATTTAGAGCAAGGTTAGGATACAGATCGTAATCATCTCGCCGATTCCCGTTATAGTTAACAAATTCGGGAAATGTTGTAGACTTAAATCTAGTGTCCGGTGTTCTGATTTGGGTTGTCTCGACTGACTTAAAAGCTTTGACAATGGGTACTTCGCCACTGTCTTCTTTCGTTGTTTTTTTCTGATCGGATTTGTATGTTATTCCTGCTCCATCATCTGAAAATGGTTGAACAATTTTAGTACCATAAACATTTAGAATAGCTGTGATATCCTAGTAAGCTGAAATAGCTGTGAAGTTGTGATAGATAGATAGTGATGATAGTGCGGTTAGGATGTCCGCCTCCTAATCAGAGGTCAGGGGTTCGAACCTCTAACTTTTCGGAGTTATGTGCGTTTTTAAGCAATTAAAATATCACTTGCTTCAACGGTGAAGAAAAACATTGTGATGAAACCTGCACGCCTGAGAGTTTCCCATAATATTCTCAAAGGCGTGTGAAGTCTGCCAACCCGCACATGGACAGCGTGTTGGACTACGCCAAATCCTTCTCATATTGAGAGGAGACCCGTGCTCTGTAGTGAGACCAGAATGGGTTGATCGTGATGTATCATGATGTATCATTTAGAAACACGTGTAACCCACTAAAATCATTAAACGTCATTATTAAATCATTAGCCTGACCTCCGTATTATTTTTATAGACAATTGCTGCTAGAAAACATTATTGAGCTGCGGACGACCTCCGTGTATCCATCCTCCGTCCGGAGGTCCTGGGTTCGATTCCCGGCTCGCATCTGGTCTGGTGGGAGGCTTCGGCCCTGGCTAGTTACCACCCTACCGACAAAGACATGTCGCCAAGCGATTAGCGTTCCGGCATGATGTCGCGTAGAAACCAATTAGGAGTATGGGTTCACCATCCCCCTAACAGGTTAGCCCGCTACCATCTTAGACTTCATCATCACTTACCACCAGGTCTATATATATAATATTCCGTGCTAGACAAAAATCTACAGCCCATTTTTTTTTTAGCCCTTGACGGCATATATATATATATATATATATATATATATATATATATACGGAATAGAGATCGCTATGTAGCGATAAGGCCGCCAAATTGTATACTACTGTCTGTTATTTTTTGTCTTTTTTTGTTTTATTTTTCCTTTTTCGTGGTGTACAATAAAAGTGTGTAAATAAATAAATATCTACAAACTGGAAATAAATAATTGCGATGATTCGCATTACAATTAGCCTATGAATGTTAGGACAAGTGTCTTTTCTCAATGAGGAGAGTATTTATAGATTCATCTAGCTGCTTGTAATATCAAAAAATTACAGAATCCAGGCTCAGATGGTACGGACGTGTAATGCGCAGACCTGACGATTACGTAGTGAAAAAGTGCCTTTCCATGGCTGCAGGGAAAAGGGGAAGGGGAAGACCCCCAACTACATGGTTGACGAATGTCCAAAAGGACATGAGATGCCTCGGCCTCAATGATGAGGATACTAAAGTAAGATGGACGTGGCGCCGAATGATAAAAAAAGCCGACCCCCCGTAACGGGATAAGGGGAGGCCAAAGAAGAAGAAGATTTAGCTAAATCTTCTTCTTCTTTGGCCTCGCCTTACAAGCAGCTGCTTGTAAGAGGATTATCAGATGTTAGGAATTATAGCCGCGATAAAAGTATCAAGTCGATTAATCAAATATATCAATCAAAAATCAGTACCATTTGTTTTTAGACCTCTTCGATTATTGTTTTTCAACTTTGTGGAAACAACTATAGTATGTTTAACTTCAACGTCATCATCTTCTTTGCTTGAATTAGTAACGGCTGGTGAAGATTCTTCTCCGAAATCAAGCTTTGTGGACACTTCTTGACTCACTCCAATTAGACCTGCAGACAATAGCATCACAATATCCGTCAAGTAGGTATGATAATGAGCATGCAAAAAAAGGATAAG
Source organism: Lasiommata megera (assembly GCA_928268935.1). Classification (NCBI taxonomy): domain Eukaryota; kingdom Metazoa; phylum Arthropoda; class Insecta; order Lepidoptera; family Nymphalidae; genus Lasiommata; species Lasiommata megera. Next base: position 5,453,157 of record OV743308.1, on the reverse strand, counting down.
TCGCGTATGTAAGACATGCAAATTGATTTATTCAGTCAGTTAATCACTGGGTAACGTAACATAATTAGAAAAATTAAAGCGCAATGACTCCACGATTTCATAAAAAGAATTCAAGGATTTTTGTTTTTTGTTATTTGGCGTGTATCTGCTCACTAACACCCTAATTTATATGGCACGGAAATCGTTACTAATCGTCATATTAAAACAAAGACGGCAAATTTCCTCAACCTCACTATTGACCTCAACATACAAGCTGATGCCCGCGACTTCGTCTGCATTGAGTTAGTGTGTGAAAGTGTGTTTGTTTGTCTTCCAATCACGAAGCAATGGATTACTAAACCGATGACCTTGAAATAATTAAAGGATAAACACTAAATTAAGTACGCGTTAATGAATTAGAACTAATTACACATTTTGACTTTCAGTCCCTCTCCCAAGGGAACCGTGCTAAATTCCTAAAAAAATGTTTTTGGCTCAGTATCGATAGTAAAGCATTCGCCAAATAAAATTTTCAGAATATATTTAATAAACAAAATTCGTCCTGTTACAGTTTTATTATATTATAGATAAACATAATAACTTACTCCTGTGTTATTTAAGTCTTAAGTTTTCCAAGCTAGGTGGGGTTAGGACAGAATGTCATCAAATTGAAGACATGCTGTTATGGGTGTTGCGTTTTTTTAACAAACACATTAACTCTCTTGGCGAATATTATCGTAATTGGAATAATCGCTATCTTATGTTCAAAGACAACGTTGAAATCGCCTTTTGATTACAGTCTCTCACTTGTTCACTATTAAACTATTATTCACCTTGCGACTTTTGTCCCTAAGTTGCCTGTAACGACATTCACGGAACGGCATTGCGCCGCTCACGTATAACCTAACTGCACTGATATGTAGGTTCTTACTATTAAGTAAATAATAAATAAAATATTTTCTATAGTTATCTAACCAAAACTTTAAATCGTAACTTTATATTTACGCTTACGCAAATGTTACCTTTGCTTACTACGCTAAAGACACACCTGATTTTATTTAACAATTTTTAATCACGTGTCTGTTCATTCGTCAACTTGCACTACAGATGAAGATGGAATTAATGAGAATATGACATAGTACATAGGTGCTGATTTTACAGCACACAAATCTCTATCTGTCGTTTTTTCTCCCCTACAAGTTAGCCATTGACTCCATTAGGCAAAAATGTCGACTAAAACATCTCTATTACGTACATATCTCTAGCACCTCAGTCGCACCAGTCTTCATCACTAAATTTATTAAGGAGTAGAATTGCACTAATATAACATTCAATTGGAAATGTTTTAACGGTATACACACCATTATCTCAAGATCTTGGACCTTGCTTGAATACAAAAAGTACTTTCTGCGATTCAGAATTAAAATCATTTTAAAGTGGAATAATTCTTACCTAAAATCACAAAACAGATGGATAGAGGTCCCGACATATCTTACGCAAAACAAACACGTCACAAAGATATGCTCGCGTGTCCTCTGCGTTTTATACGAACCGCACAAATTACTCTAAGTGATGTCGCAAAGGAAGTCCAGCAATTATTCGAGAATACACAAGAAAATACGTTACCGTACATCATTATTAATAATATAAAATAATGGCGATGATCTTATCTCTCAGTAGGAAGGTAGCATACCTACAACATAACCGTGACTTTGAACTTTATGTTGGTTCTGGATTTTAACAGTAGGTAAGTACCTACCCTCCAAATAGACCGCAATAAACAAAAAACTTCATATCCATAAGAACTGTAAATATGGTTCATTAATATAATTGGAATAAAATTGGGAAAAGTTTTCTAGTAAAAACGTCACGTTAGTAAAAAACGTTATAGTCTCAGTCCGTCCGAAGTAGTTCGGGTGTTACATTCAACTTTCAAGATATACCTACTGCGATAGTTTTATGACTTGTACCCATTGGATGGACTGAGTCAGTGGTTTATATATAAGGTTACTGCTTTTTACTACGGTATAGATATTTATTTTCGACTCCCGACCGCACATTTCTTTTCACTGTTTTATTACATACGTTTGTTTAGTCATGGAAATAATAATGATAAACTACGTAAAAATATTGCAATAGTATATTTAGCAGTGACCTCTAGTGTTATTCCTAAATCAACGTAATATTACGCGTGCTGCCATCTAGACCATTTTCATCGAACTAATATAAAAAATTTAATGAACTTGTGAAGGTTCAAGGATTTGCTCCACGGCTCCACTGCACTATACTATTTATTTGGCTGGGATAATACTAGATGGCAGTGCAAGCGATAAACATGTTCGCACAGTTTTCCCATGGAGACTATAATATTTATTATTAATACCTTTTTTCATTTACTGTTATTCAAATGATTATCGTTGAGATAACAAATAACGTTTGTTTTAAACTTGCATAAAATTTAAAATTTTAAAAGTACTTTTAAGGAGGTAAGAGTGAAACTAAATTATATGAGTGTATAGGAAAGTGCTCGAGCATGCTTGCGTAGACACTTGTGGTTAACATTTGTCGGATACAGTACTACAGTAGGGTCTATTACAATTTTAATTATACTACATTTATTATTTATCAAATTATGAAAAATATAGCAAAAATGATTTTCGCCCAACGTGGGGCTCGAACCCACGACCCTGAGATTAAGAGTCTCATGCTCTACCGACTGAGCTAGCCGGGCTGTGATAACAGTAGCAAATTACATGGTATTATAGTACTATTTCAATATTGAAAACTACCACTAACACTACCAATTTTAAATCATACTCAATCTACGACTCACCTAAAAGATGAAACGCAGTTAATGCCTTTTGAAGGTATGCTAGATTTTGTTATAACAAGATTCGTCAAATCCGACACTTTACGACTACTGGTTCTTATTTACTTTTTAAATACATATACCTGTGTCTAAGTTTCAAATAAAAACATAACTGCAGAGTTAGACCCTCTTCGAGGTTTGAACTTATTTTGTTTTGTTTGAACCCAAATTTTTTTTTCGATAAGCATACAAAAAATATATCAATTAGGAGTTTTTTTTTATTTTTTATACACTACAAGTGAGCCCTTGACGGCTATCTCACCTGGTGGTAAGTGATGATGCTGTCTAGGATGGTAGCGGGCTAACCTGTTAGGAGTATGGTAAACCCACGCTCCTAGTTGGTTTCTACGCGACAAAACCCCGATTAGGGTCAATATAATGAGTAATGACTCCTAAACATTCTTTTCTTTTATAGACTTAAACGTCTCATATTTGGAGAGGAACATCAAAGCCTTAGGCGACTTAGCTTTGTGCCTAGCCTTCATCTCGGATAGACTTGTTGACAAGTGCATATTGCACTGCATCCGTATCAAAGGCACAAATAAAGTCTCAGTCAAAGCCTGCAACCATACATCCTATCTTTTGCTTATACCCTAGTACACTTCACTTCGTTCCCTAACTGTATATCCGTGTCCAGTGGCAGTATGTATGTAGTTAGTACAAATATAAAAACGAGCTAAGTGTGAGTTGTACTAGCGGATGGAGGGTTCCGTACCAAGGAACAGTGTGATACAATACATTGTATTACATTATTGAAGACTAGCTGGTGCCCGCGACTTCGTCTGCGCAGGATTAGTATTTCGAGTAGCTTATATTAGCGAGGCGTATAAAAGAACTAATATTATTACACTAAAATTATCACGCATATTTTTCCTACTTACTTGACACTTATCGTCATATCTTAGACAATTCACACAATATCTTTATAAATTGTAGCCGATGTATAAGTTATTTGTAAAGTTTCATTAAAATCCATTCTGTAGTTTTTACGTGAAAATTTGACAATTATACATCCATCCATACAAACTTTTGCGTTTATAATATTAGTAGGATCGAGATTATTTGTATTATATTTTGATGTTATAGCAGCCATTTAAACTAACCGCTTATTAGATAGGGTTCATGCACTATATATAGTTAGTGATAAAATAGGACAGGTTTGCGTTGGACCCTTTAAACTTCATCTCATATTGACCCTTTTTTAAGTCAGTTTTCAGACTAAATAGCTGATTTTCTTACCCGCCTCGGTAGAATCTGCTTTCCAAACGATAGCAAATGAAACCATTATAGCGGTGATAGTAATAACCTGATATTGACACCTATTACTAGTATTCAAGCACATACTACTAATCGGTTGGTACGCTAAATCGCTTGTCATCATGTCCTTGTCCACCGAAGCCTCCCACCAGACCGGCTCACTACAATAGGTTCATTTATATGTCGTGTATGATTCAGATTTCAGATCTATTGCCGTAAATTCAGAAAAGTTGCATATGTTTACACGTGTTGCTAGCGTCGCTTTCAAATTATTAAGATACTGGGAAGAATTCCAGCTCGCTCTCCCGGACCAGTACAGTCGAGGACAGCGTTTCAAATCCAAGTCCCATTTTTGACTATTGACTAAAAGTAAACGTGTATCATTGAATTAATACGATTTCATCGGACACCATAGATAAATTTCAACAAAACGTCATAGATAAATAAGGCAATAAATAATAGATAATAGAACAGAACTCGATAGATAGAAAGTGTTATACTGACCGAGACCAAACTAACTACAAGTATGTTAGCATATTACCTAAGTACGTACACAACAAACACCCTTCATACTTTTTAACTTATTTCAGACAAGTTGCCGTTTTAAGTCATATGAATATGAATCCTCAACATATAACACGTCTTAAGTAAACTATAGCTATTTACCTAGTGCTAAAAATTGTCGTGATCAGTACTATAGTCTATTTTCTCTTTACCCCGTGTTTGTCTCGTAAATAAAAAGCGTAGACAACGTATTTTATATAGAAAAGAAAACAATACAAAAATTGTGGAAATAAATTTGTGCTGCAATCGCAAATAGCAAACTTACCGACAAGATGGAAACTTTGTCGTATCGAAGATATCTCTCTGTATTTTATTGCATTTCCAACTGTTTAAAGAACTCTTTACAAGAAGTGTTGTGAAGAGTTCTTTAAAATAGTATTTTCGAGTTCGTTGTTTTAAACTGATACCGTCCTATGTGTGATCTGGATACTGGAGAGCTAGAAAGCTGGTATTCTTCGCCACACCGTTATACCCTTAGAACTAGATGCATATAGCGAAAAAATTATGTCTACCATTTATCTCGTCTTACTTAGTCATTCGACGACAAAATGGCAGACAAAATTATCTCGTGGCTTACAATTGAGACACTGAATTATTTGCACGTTTCTTTCATCTAATGTAAAAAAAACACAATTGGGTGCTCGAATGATGCTGCAAATTTTCATGTAAATACCTTGTACGTATTTATCCTTTTTTTTTTGTTTAGACTTATAATGTTATTATGTGTAATCATTTAATTAGTGTTATTGGATTGGTCCGTTCTAATTAAATTAAAATTAAAAATAAATAAATAAATAAATAAATCCTGTTTTGTAAGTGTTTATGGAATTTTACAATAAATAAATTCATTTTTATTTGTAATGCGGCGTTCACTTAACATCAGGTGAGTAGCTTCTTTGTTTGTTGCCTTAGTATTTATTATAAAAGCAATGAAACATTTCAAAGATGAACTTTCAAGAGATAGCATACTGTAACAGCGAGTGTACCGCCAATACTGAAAATGCTAATGGCACGCTCGCATCTCGCAATCAGCAGAGTGCGATGGAAACAGTGCGCCATTCCGAGGTATTGCAAATGTATTGTTTATTTGTTTAGATTTATTTTTACCGGTACAAATATATGTCCAATGAACTGAATAACATTTTTTTAAAGCTTTTAAAAAATCAGTTGCTTACTTTATTAGTATTATTATTTACTTGAAACCTACATGCCTTAGTTATCCGTAATGATCACAAAAGCGTGTGAAGTCTATCTAAGTGGACTATAGCCAAAACCCTTCTTATATTGAGAAAAGACCCGTGCCTTATAGTGAGCCGGCAATGGTTTGATCATGATAATTATGATGATGAACTGAGTATGTTTATTATAATTATTTAATATTGTTTTTAAAGACTGAAACTCTGCAAACATGCTTGTTAAAGTGTGGAGCAACTTACCTTAGAAGCGGTGATAGCCTAGTGGTAAGGGCGTCAGCCTCCTAATCAGAGGTCGGCGGTTCGAATCCGAGCACGCACCTCTAACTTCTAGATAACTCAGAGAAAATTTTGTTCGAAGTTACCTCCCGCATGCCGCGCTTTTCTGTACCTCTGTTCACTCACCGAAGCTGTAGAACCAATTCAGGTCGTCATTCCTTGATACCAAGGTCAAGTCAATTGATTAGGGCAAATTACTGAAATCACTGGACTCCTCAGTGGGAGATATCAGGCCCTGGTTATAAGCATCTTTGTTTTTTCTTGTTTGTCGTATCAGTCAATTCTTACTTCAATTTAGTCTGTTATTTTAGGCTATTTATTTTCTTGTATCTATATTAGACCCTTTAAATTTTTATCTTAATTTCTAGTGTATTAGTATATTTAATGTAGGACTTTTTTGTCTCAATGTGCATGATCTGCCAATAATTGGGATAACACATTTACATACCCGCCTTATTATTGGGGTTACGCTTACTACTTCGAACCTGAGACACATTTTTTGTAACATTTATATGTGTAACTCTGTTGGCAGTACATAGTAAGTAAATAAACAGGTATTATTTTACAAGAGAAAGCAGATTAAGAACATCAAACTCTAAAATTTCATAAATTCAAAATTCAAATAATCTTTATTCAAATAGTCCTTTAAAAGGCACTTTTGACGCGTCTATAATTTACATAGTAGTTATTTAATGGTGATACTACATTCGTAAACTTAAAACTAAAGCTATGAGGGTTCCAAACGCGCCCTGATCTAAGAAAAAGCCCACAACAAAATTAGCCGGGTTTTTTTTTGTTATCACCTCCTCACATTATCAATAATAAATTATAGTACCTATGGAGATAGAGCAATTTAAAAAGATAAGTGTAAAAAAAAGATTAAGGTAAGTTTAAAACTTACTCAAATATTTGCAACATTGCTAGAAAGTGGAAACTCTTGTCTTAAATCTCTCAAAGAAATTTATGAATTTCCAATATATTACTGTGAAATTTCCTATGAATTTTGCAGAACATATATCAATTTTAAAAGTTTTTGCCATTTTCTTCACTCCCTGAAGGAGTGTTCAGTTAATGCAGCCTGGAGCGTCGCCAATATAGAAGTGAACAGTTCTGTCTTCGTGTTGCAACTTGCGATATAATAGAAAAGTTGGAAAAATCGAAAACTGTGACACCTACGGCATTCTCCTGATTGCTCGAGTAATCTGGTAAATGGCGTCTCCGGTTTTTTATCCATAAACAAACTGTTTGATTTATTCAAACACCTGAAACTCTTAAGTAACGGTTATTGGTAAATATCCCAGTCCAGCTGTGGAATTTTGTAATATAAACTTTTTTAAAGAAATTAACTCGCAATATGTTTTTTTTATTCCCAGTGTTATTGACTTCAATTAAGTTACATAAGTAAATAAGTTAAGTGAATGATTCCTTGACGACAATCTCATCTGGTAAGTGATGATGCAGTCTAAGATGGTAGCAGGCTATCACCACATAAAAATGCAACAATTAATAGATATGAAAAAAGAAAGAAGCGGTGATAGCCTAGTGGTAAGGGCGTCAGCCTCCTAATCAGAGGTCGACGGTTCGAATCCGGGCACGCACCTCTAACATATCGGAATAACGTGCGTTTAAAAAAAAATATCACTTGCTTCAACGGTGAAGGAAAACATCGTGAGGAAACCTGCATGCCTGAGAGTTCTCTATAGTGTTCTCAAAGGCGTGTGAAGTCTGCCAATCCGCACATGGCCAGCGTGGTGGACTATGGCCAAACACTTCTCATATTGAGAGGACACCCGTGCTCTGTAGTGAGCCGAGAATGGGTTAATCCTGATGATGAATAGATATGTATAAACGCTTCATAAGTGCCTGTGATAGGCCAACATGAATAAATACTTTTTTAATTGGATTTCATTGAATAATTATTTATCAAAATCATAATTGGGTTTTTATAAGTATCCGCAGCAAAAGTACCGTTTCCTAATTCACTATTCGTTGATATTTTGAACTGTTTCATTGCATAATATTGTCAACCATAGACATGAAACTCTATTGTTTCCAATTTACTGAATTCATGACATTTCCTTGCCATTCATGCCAATTTCGCAAACATGAAATATCACATCGGAAATGTTAATTTGTCTATTCGATCATCATTCACGAACGATTTTCTGTAGACATTACAAGAAGCCTGGTTAATAATGTGTAATATACAATATAGGTATTTATATAGGTAGTAATATAGGTATTTATATGGGTAGTTTATTTAATATAGGTAGTTTATCTTAAAAGTAAAAGTTTAACAAAATATTGGAGGTCCTGGGTTGGATTCCCGGTCTGGTGGGAGGCTTAGGCCGTGGCTAGTTACTATCCTACCGACAAAGACGTGTCGCCAAGCGATTCAGCGTTCCAGCACGATGTCTTCTAGCCACGGCGGAATCCTCCCACCAGACCAGACTCAAGCCGGGAATCGAACCCAGGACCTTTATAATGCGACAGCGCACGCACTGGGCCACGGAGGTAGTCAAAAAAAATTGGATCAGAAGAAATTCCAAAAGATCCTGTATATATTACGTATAAACAAAATTGGATAGGCAACACTTTTATGACGCATGTTGTTTTAAGTATAACTGAATCTACAATACAAAATTGAGTGATCAGTTATCTACAAATTCGAATTTATAATACAAACTGTGAAGATCATCGCCAATAAAAGCGACCGATTCGTGAAGTGTTCTCAGTCCGACAGCCGCGAGGGAAAATACATGGAACAAAAAACAAAATCACTCACAAGTCACAAGTGGTACCGACGCGGCACCGTGTCCGGTCGATAATCACGATTGTGTTTAGATAAAATATAATAATAACAAAATAAACAAGCCCCGTAATCACATCATGTCAAGCGAATGGGGACTAGGGTAGCCAGGAGTTCCCATACCTCTCCGTCCGCGTATAGAAAGATTAAAATTACAGATTGACGACCTCCGTGACGCAGAGCGCTATTGCATTATAAAGTTGGAGGTCCTGGGTTCGATTCCCGGCTTGAGTCTGGTCGCCGTAGCTAGTTACCACCCTACCGACATAGACGTGTTGCCAAGCGATTTAGCGTTCTGGCACGATGTCGCGTAGAAACCAATTAGGAGTATGGGTTTACCATACTCCTAACAGGTTACCCCGCTACCATCTTAGACTGCATCATCAGTTACAATCAGGTGAGATTAGCGTCAAAGGGTAACTTGTAGTAGATAAAAAAAAAGATTCCCCGTGTTTTTTTTATTGGGCAATATCTTTTAGCAAGCTTTTTATTAAGCTAGGATGTAAAAATTCAACTTTGAAATAAAATACTTTTCTGTTTAGTAACTCTTTGATTCTAATGTTTTTTTTTCTTATCCCTGATTAATAATTTATTCTTCACAGCCTCATTATGATTAGTTAATATAATCATGCCATTAAAAATGCCTTTTTCCTGATTCATTTAAAGTGTTGTATCCAGTTAACACGGTAGTGGTTAGCTTAATATGGTTGGTTGGTTTTCTCATGAACAATGTAATTTTTGTAATAGCTTTACAGCTCTGGGTTTCAGCCCTTTTAAGCCTGAAGTCTATAAATTGTAATACTTACTTTATACTTTTTTTACATTTCTACCACATCATATCTGTATTGACTGACAAATCCTGACCAGATTCTCATTAGAGATCCTACTAATTAACTAGGACGTTACCTCGCCATAGTTCTAATTGAAAACAAATTCAAAAGAGACTATTGCCTGAGACAATATATCTGACGTTTTAGGGCAATATAAAACTCCATTGGCTCCCCTTTTTTTAAAAAAGAAAAGATCTGAATATAACCTAATAACATATATTTTTGGAATACACTCTCTGCCAATTTTTTTTAAATCTATTTTTTTGGATGCTCTGTCAAACTTGAAATGAGGGAGAAAGGCGGGAAGACTTCGTATATGGCGGGCGCGGTTTTTTCACGCTTTTCTTGAATTAATGTTTGTTGGCTAATTTTGAAAAGTAGAGTTGTTGGTTGTGTCGTGGACATTATAGTTTCGGTGTCGTTTGTGTAGTGGCTCGTTTTTTGAATGGTTAACCTGTTTTAATTTGAGAAAGGTTTGAGGGAGCCGCGTATGCCGATTGCGAAGTTTCCCGCCATTTTTTCCTAACTTCAATTCTACATTGCTATAAACTTGACATTGGCTAATCTGTGTAAAGCCATAAAAAGAGAAAGAAAAAAAAACTTGAAGTGAAAGACCGCCATTGTTATTCGTTTCATGAGTAACTTTTGTCCGCGGAAAAAATATTTCATTGACATTAACGTCTCTGCCACTTGAATTTCAAGTTTCGTCATTCGACATGACGGTTGAGCGACGTTGGAATATTTCAAATCAACGATTATTAAGTGTTTAAGTGTATATATTTTTTTTTCAAAAAACGCCTTCAATTATTATTGAACATGATTGTTTCAATTATGTGACCAAATAAACGTTTAAAGAAATTAAGAGGGGAAAGTTTTACGGCTATTTGTTTTCGTGTAACTTACAGTTTTATTTTTATAGTGAAAAGTAAAGTACTTGGCTATATTATATGTTATATTTAAACTACTTACCTATTATTCTTTGGTTTGTTTTTGATTAATACATGACTACCGATTTCTTTTTTAAATATTATACATTGGGAATGAGGACTTGTGTTAATGGGTAGGTATATATTTTTAAATATTAGGTATATATTAGGTCGGGAAAAATGTCTTTTGGCATACAGAATGTAGGTATGAACATATGTAAAAATCGTTTTGGCTAAATTATTTGTATCTGGCTAGTTAAAAATGTTACATAAACAAAAAAAGAAACAATTTAATATTAAGCAATTTGTTATTTCCATGAATTTTCATTTCTTTTTCTTTGTCACAAAATGAGTCAATCTCATGAAGAAATTCGATACCTTTTGGAACAAGAACTGGAGATTGATCACAACACAGTTTTAACCCATTTTTAAAAAGTGCTGTGTTCACAAAAAGCTCGATATTTGTGTGCCACATGAGCCCACTTATGCCTCATAACCGCGAAGGTTACTGTGGTCTGTAGTGAGCCGGTAATGGGTTGATCATGATGTTATTAAAGTTCATCACGGCTACGCTAGACCACACACATCTTTAGCCACTTCAGCAATTGTTATATTCCTAAGTATTCATCCATGTAGGTATTATGTTTCCTAAACTGAAGTATGAATAATTAACCTGTACAAGAAGACGGAACTTCCATTAACCAGAAGTTCCTCTCAGCCACCTGCGTCAAATCTCAAACGACTTAATACCTAACACAGCTGATTTTAAACTTTACCTGCGCGATTTTAAAGTTCAAGATTGCCTGGAATAAGAAGTGCAGTCGATTATAGAAATGTCTTCAAGTCTACATAGTTTACACAGGCGCTTGCAATTACGGCTTTGTTTGATGTTAATCCTTGAGACTTTAATGAAGCCACCTGATGCGGTGGATATCCTAAGTAATAAGTTTGAAACTACTTTTTAGGATTCCGTACGGAAGTCTACGCTATGTATCCGTGCATCGGACGGCGGTATCTCATAAACAACAATAGGAAAATCAAATTTTACAAATTCAAATTCAATTCAAATTCAAAATATTCTTTATTCAAATAGTCCTTAAAAAGGCACTTTTGACGCGTCAATAATTTACATAGTAGTTATTTCATGGTGATAACTATATTCGTAAACTTAAAACAAAAGCTATGAGGGTTCCAAACGCGCCCCGGTCAAAGAAAAAGCCCACAACAAACTTAGCCGGGGTTTTTCTTTTTTTTCGTTATCACCAGCAGCAGTTTTAACAGCATAACGTAAATATTTCTATTGCTATAACAAGATAAAATAAAGTTGAAAATTGAAGAAGGTGCCACTACAATCAAAGTGTTCCTTGGTCGTCTCAATTAGCTCCATAAATTCCAGTGGCATTCGAGATGGGAGCTTATCATCAGCTGGACCCTAAATTCACATATAAGTCTTGCGACGTGTTGGTTGACATCGCGAACTTCCAAAGACTGTCAAAAATAAAAAGTTGCTTATCGAGTGCATATGCTTAAACATGACAGATACAGGCTCCTGCAACTCATAATGAGGGGCAAAGTAGCTGGGAAAAGGCACATCTTGTCTTGGGATGTCTTGGGTGCGAAACATCAGGGAGTGGAGTGGTATCACGAGTGCCGCCCAACTGTCGACCTTTGCGAGAGAGGCGACATAATATGCTATTCAACCTTCACTAAAGAAGAAGGTGATGGCATTATGATCTATGGAACACATCCTCCTTCACGTGGGGAACGAGTTTGAACCTACGTCCAACTTTCACGAGTTATGTGCGTTTTAATTTTAGTAAACTTTTTAATAGAATTTTTGAAGAAGGTAGGAAAACTGCATGTCTGAGAATCTACCACAATTTTCTCTAAAGTGTGCGAAAGTCTATCAATCAACACCAAGCTAGGAGACTGGCTTTAACCCTTCACATTTTGAGACTTTTGCCCCGTAGTGATAAGGGGTTGTTTATCGATGTGGTAATTAATATCGCAAACTGGTAAGGAACCCTTTGTGTGCGATTCAAACTCGCGCTTAATCGCTTTGTTTTGCTACAGAAAGGATGAAACGGGTACTATTAACTCCTACTCCTCCATAAAACTCCTTATCCATAAACTGCAAACGTTACAATGTCTTGAAGTGTTTAATATAATATTGGATTGGATAATATATTGAGATGTAAGCAACTTATTGAAAAATTTGGCACCATAGATAATGTAATCTTTATCTATGGTAAAACTAAAGAAAAACGAAAATACTTATGACTACTGTGCCTGTGGACTTTGTTTATCCGCTCCTTAAGAACCCCAAATCCTAGTTTCACGGGATTTATTGTATTTTGTTATTATTATCGTGTTTTAACGTTCAGTACTTACTTTTTTTTTTTATCCACTACAAGTAAGCCCTTGACGACAATCTCACCTGATGGTAAGTGATGATGCAGTCTTAGATGGTAGCGGGCTACCTGTTAGGGTCATGGTAAACCCACATCCCTAATTGGTTTCTACGCGACATCGTGCCGGAACGCTAAATCGCTTGGCGACACGTCTATGTCGGTAGGGTGGTAACTAGCCACGGCCGAAGCCTCCCACCAGACTAGACTCGAGCCGGGAATCGAACCCAGGACCTCCAACTTTTTTAAAATGCAACAACGCACGCGCTGCGCCTCGGAGGTCGTCAGAAATTACTTATATATTATGTACTAACCCGGGGCTTTGCTCTCATTGAAATCATTAAATAAATATTACAATAGCAATGAATCAATATGATAAGTATATTTTACAAACCATTTTTTTATCTTTCGTAAAAATACATATATTTTTAAATAAAAGTATTTACTTCTAATACCTCCAAGAATATGTGAACAAAGTTTCATTATAATCGGTTTAGTAGTTTTCACGTAAAAGCGTAAGAAAATAACGTTATGTTTATTACAATACAAAGTGATAGTTTATTATTCTGTTTTATTTTTATCTTTGTTAATTTTCAATTTTTTTTTTCAAATTCAAATAATCTTTATTCAAATAGTCCTTTAAAAGGCGCTTTTGACGCGTCAATAATTTACATAGTAGTGATTTGATGGTGATAACTACATTCGTAAACTTAAAACTAAAGCTATGAGGGTTCCAAACGTGCCCCGGTCTAAGAAGAAGCCCTCAACAAACTTAGCCAGGTAAATTTTCTTTTTGTTATCACCATCTCACATGCCACTTAAAATTATATTAATATCGATGTTGGTGGTTTTTTGCTAAATCAAATAAGTATATTTTTGTGTTAAAAATTAAATAGATTCAAATTCAAAATAAGATTACCTTGATTTTTCCTATTTTAAGCAAAACATTTGAAAAGTCAAGTCGACCGATTTGGTATGCAGATTATTTTGGTAAGAAAGTTTGTAGGATGCTTTCTTTGTTTCTTCAACAAATTAAGAGTTCCATTATTTTGATAAACAGGCTGCCTTTTGTATCTTTCTCCTTTATCATTTTTCTGTTTTCTTGCTTACGACCTTAGCGTGTTGTTGTGTACATATAAAAAATACATAAATAATAATGGGAATGTAGAATATGCAACGAAATAAATAAATAAATAAATGTGTCTTAGTAACACTTGTCTTACTCACTTAACTCTAGATAATCCAGTGAACGGTTTGAGTATCGATACGACATAACCTACTAAATGAAGCAACTCCCACACATTACATACCTTCTTTGATTTTTGAGCTATTTCTTTGGGTTTGAATTTTTCTTTCTTCGTAACCCTCTATTAATGCGAAATAAAAACATATCGATTGGGCCATTTTCTAATTTATGCGAGATACAAGCAAGCCAATATATTTTTTCATACGTAGATCTTCTTCTCCTTCTTCTTTGGCCTCGCCTTATCCCGTTACGCGGGGTCGGCTTTTTTTTTTTTTTTTTAATCATTTGGCGCCACGTCAATCTTACTTTAGTATCCTCATCATTGAGGCCGAGGCATTTCATGTCCTTTTGGACATTCCTCAACCATGTAGTTGGGGGTCTTCCCCTTCCCCTTTTCCCTGCAGCCATGGAAAGACACTTTTTCACTACGTAATCGTCAGGTCTACGCATTACATGTCCGTACCATCTGAGCCTGGATTCTGTAATTTTTTGAGTTATGGGTGCAACCTTAAAACTTCCTCTTATATATTTATTGCGTACTTTATCTTTTAAAGTTTTTCATACATTTTACAGATACATTTTGTAAATATCACTGCTTGCTGCTTAATTCCGGCAGCCATCCGGCACCCGCCCGCAGATAATCCAAAAGAGGAACAAACTCCTTCTGAAATAATCAAAATTTCATCGTAATCTGTTAAGTAAACTTCCAATAAAGTCTTAATAACCAGTGCTAACTCCTAATATTTTGTTCGAATTCGTCGTAATATATTAATATTATAGCTTTTTTCTTGCTGTATTCATCATCATCATCATCATGATCAACCCATTACCGGCTCACTACAGAGCACGGGTCTCCTCTCAATATGAGAGGGGTTTGGCCACAGTCCACCACGCTGGCCATGTGCGGATTGGCAGACTTCACACGCCTTTGAGAACATTATGGAGAACTCTCCGGCGTGCAGGTTTCCTCACGATGTTTTCCTTCACCGTTGAAGCAAGTGATATTTTTTTTTTTTAAACGCACATAACTGAAAAGTTAGAGGTGCGCGCCCGGATTCGAACCGCCGACCTCTGATTAGGAGGCTGACGCCGTAACCACTAGGCTATCACCGCTGTATTAACCTACCTATATTTTAATGAGACACGAACAAGTGAAAACTTAGCGAGAATTGTTCTCTCCTACCCTATTATGAGGCGCGCATTTAAGCCGTAATCGTAAATTCAAATCACACTTTGGGGAGAAAAAATATTGTGTAATAAGAATATATGAACCTCTGAAAATATTCTTCCTCCCTCAAAAAGGATGGGGAACATCGTTCGAGATTATGCTTAGACGTTAATAAATTAATGCTGGTAGGCACTAAGAAACACCTGAATGGAGAAAAAAAAACATCATATTTCATTATGAAAGAATAAGCTATTTTCAAAATTATTATGGGAATTTTTGCCTTATTTACTTGTTCGGGATTAAAATTGTTACGGATTATTTTCCGTATAATATCTACCTCCTCCCTGGCACAACGTTGGTCTTATTAGTGAGAGGTCCAAGGTTCGATGCACGGCAGAAAAAAAAAATTATTAGAACTGAATTTTCTCCGGTCTGGTCTGGGAGGCTTCGGGCGTGGCTAGTTACCACCTTACGGACAAAAAGTGTTTTCCAGCGATTTAGTGTTCCATCATGTCGCGCATAATCCAATTTCGAGGTAGCATAAGCTTACTTATTATAATATATACTGCTTAATATAACAGGTTAGCCAACTACCATACCGATTGCAATTAATAATAATCAATCCAATCCAAAATCCTTATATATCAGATTGACTTGAATACTGTCCTCTTCCTACTCTTCTCTGTCGATACGGATAGCGGTAGGTAATAATTTCAATCTTCTATCTGCAGTTTTTGGATTAGATTGATTGTTAACATCGGGTGTTAGACAAATTCAAATTCAAATTCAAAATAGTCTTTATTCAAATAGTCCTTTAAAAGGCACTTATGACGCGTCAATAATTTACATAGTAGTTATTCATGGTGATAACTATATTCGTAAACTTAAAACTAAAGCTATGAGGGTTCCAAATGCACCCCGGTCTAAGAAGAAGCCCGCAACAAACTTAGCCGGGTTTTTTTTTCGTTATCACCATCTCACATAATAACTAACTAACCTATATGTGAGATTAATGTTGAGAACTAACTTGTAGTGGAATAAAAAAAGCGAAGTAATAATTATAACATATGTCAAGAAAGTATTCTTAGTCGAGTTAAGGTGTGACGAAACAAAAATAAATTGCGACCTTATGAAAGTTCTTGGTAAGGTAAGGGTGGTCTAGCCGCGGCCGAAGCCTCGAACCAGCCCAAAATCGAGCCAGGAATCGAATCCAGGATCTCTCACTTTATAATAGCGCACGCTCTGCGTCGAGGAGCTCGTCAAGTAGATGGTAGGCTCAAGTAAAAACGCAGTCTAAAATCTAGAATAGTTTCGACTTTCAGGCCATGCTTGTTTTTTTTTTATACGCACCCGTCATCACAGGGCCTTGTCGGCAGGGTGTCCTCTTTCATTAAAAGAGACCTTGTTTTTCTTTATTTTAAATAAAATCAGTACATTTAAATATTTACATAAAAAGCAATTAAATTAATTTAAAACTTACAATAATTATTTCTAAAAAGGTCTATAAATAATTAAAACAATTAAAATCACTATCACCACCATGCTTGTTCGTTCATTCAACTACGAATCCTAGGTTCGAATCTGGAATTAGGATATTGGCGGAGTCCACTACCGCACCTACACACCTAAAACCCTCACTCTAGAGTAATAGGAGACCTGTCTCCATGAATGAGTTTGACGACCTCCGTGGCGCAGTGCGTGCGCTGTCGCATTATAAAGTTGGAGGTCCTGGGTTCGATTCCCGGCTCGAGTCTGGTCTGGTGGGAGGCTTCGGCCGTGGCTAGTTACCACCATACCGACAAAGACGGGTTGCCAAGCGATTTAGCGTTCTGGCACGATGTCGCGTAGAAACCAATTAGGAGCTTGGGTTTACCATACTTCTAACAGGTTAGCCCGCTACCATCCTAGACTGCATCATCACTTACCACCAGGTGAGATAGCCGTCAAACTAACTTGTTGTGTATAAAAAAAAAGAGTCTTTAATAGGCTAATCATGATAATAAGAAATATAATACTTTGTGTATACGGACTACTTTACAATGGAATACAGAAGGCCCAGATTTTTTACCTCCCATTAAAATCGTTCCACAGTGTATGTTTATGAATTACGCTGCGTACCTCAGTACCGGTCTATACAATTATCGTCGTTTCATATTTACAAGGCAATTTTCCACCGTAACAAATTAGCCCTTTGGCAGCATATCATTATCTGAAGAGTAAATATTTCTTCGTACTCTAACTTTTTATCAAAGTTGGAACGTGTTCTGTAAGTTCTTTTTTGAATTCTCCATATTGATATCTTTTTTTTATCCACTACAAGTTAGCCCTTGACCGCAATCTCACCTGATGAGTGATGATGCAGTCTAAGATAGTAGCGGTCTAACCTGTAAGGGGTATGGTAAACCCATACTTCTAATTGGTTTCTACGCGACATCCTGCCGGAACGCTAAATCGCTTGGCGACACGTCTTTGTCGGTAGTGTGGTAACTAGCCACGGCCGAATCCTCCCAACAGACCAGACTCGAGTTAGAAAATCGAACCCAGGACCTCGAACTTTAAAATGCAACAGCGCACGCGACACAGAGGCCGTCATATATACTAGTGAGAGCGAGCGAATATTCTACTGGTAATACATCTCCAGTAGCTGTGATAGCCTAGTGATTAGGACGTCAGAGGTCGGGGGTTCGAACCCGGGCACGCACCTATAACTATTCGGAGTTATGTGCGTTTTTAAGCAATTAAAATATCACTTGCTTCAACGGTGAAGGAAAACATAGCGAGGAAACCTGCACGCCTGAGAGTTCTCCATAATGTTCCCAAAGGCGTGTGAAGTCTGCCGATCCACACATGGCCAGCGTGGTGGACTAAGGCAACAAACCCTTCTCATATTGAGAGAAGACCCGTGCTCTGTAGTGAGCCGAGAATGGGTTGATCATGATGATGAATACATCTCTTTATGTAGTATGGTAATCGTCGAAATCTGTTCTCATATTATTTTTTTATACATTTATCTAGGAAGTGTCAAAGTTGAAAGTACCTTCATATTTAAAATATTACGCACAACAATGTGACTTTTGTATTGTTTCGCACCCCAGCTTGTATGACGCAACATTTTTGTTACAAAAAGCTTCGCTCACCCCTGACTTTACCCTCGCTTCGGCTCCGGTTACGTGGCAACAATATATGCTGCTAAAAAGTCACATACCAACTTAGTGACAGTAAAAATAATGTTACAACGACTCAAACAAATGTTATTATAACATTCGTTCATGACATTAAATAAAAGTACTTAGCGTACCCAATTATAAAACAAGACTTCATCAAGTTACTCATTAATTTCCCTTTTTGGAACCTAGTAGATTTATAAAGTTTAACTCCAATTGGATATTTACTTATTAATACATATAGGTAACATAATTATGCCTCCAACGGGAAGGCACACTGTCCGACCCCCCCCCCCCCCCGTTTCTCACCGTCCGACCCCCCCGTTATCCCAAACGTCGCCTAAGCCGAGGTTCGGCCTCAAAGGAGGCGCCCTTAGGCAGTCGTTCCCTTAGTTTCTTCGAGCCCTAGGGCTCAAAATTTTTTTCTGGCAGAGCTTCTTTCCAAAGCTCGCCAAACAGCCCGGTTACGCTGTGGCAACCAATAGGGTTTGTACAGCTAATAGACAGTCCGAAAAAAAAAACAAAAGGTGATATTCAATTGTCAACATCACTAGACATAAAATAGTAATTCTAACAAAAAAATCATTCAGCCATTTTAATATTAAGATAATATTCAAAATAATCTTTATTCTAACAGTCCTCAAAAAGGCACTTTTGACGACTCAATAATTTACATAGTAGTTATTTCATGGTAATAACTATATTCGTAAACTTTAAACTAAAGCTATGAGGGTTCCAAACGCGTGCCGGTCTAAGAAGAAGCCCACAACAAACTTAGCCGGGTTTTTTTATTTTTTCCAATGAACAATAAATTATAGCACCCATGGAGATAGAGCAATTCACACCGAAGCTTTTTTATCGTTTATATAATCCTTAATATCGTAATATGATTTTTCTACAAGCTTTCGTTTTATATATAAATAAGAAGAAAAATTAAAATAAGAACATGGACGGGAAGTTTATACCAACGTACCGTGCGCCGCGCGGTGCATAAGCTTTATGAAACAACAATATATTACGATCCTCAGTTAAGGCAGGTGACCATGGGGACAGCTGGTAGTAGATATATATTCAAATGAACATTTGATTTAAACTCTCGAATTGGAAACATTAATGGAGGCAAAATCTATTATTAAGTCTAACCGCGGGACAACTGTGTAAACAAATAGCCCCAGAACAAACAAACATACGCAGACAGACGTGTTTAGACTGGCCCGTCGACGCTCGACAAATAACTAAACTTCGGCTTTATTTCCAACCGCATGTCACCGCAAAAAACTAGTTAAACTTATTGTGATAGAACACAAAAAAGCTGACTACGAGTGATCCTTGCGCAACAAAGGTTCCGTACTCCAGCAGTACAAGTAGGTAACTTGAAATTAAACTAAGCATAAAAAAACCTTTTCATAATGAACCACAAGAATAACTTTGTATGAAGAAGTTTATTGAAAATTATTTGATTATTTTATTGTTTGATAATTGCTACGGTAAATCAATAACTGTTAGGCGGAAAAATAAATTTCAAAATCCATTATAGACAATGTACAAGTCAATTTCTATTCGGCCTTGTAATCTCTCTTCGAGGACTCCATTTTGACCTATTCCTTCCATTTCTAATGACTAATTCATTGTATGTATGTTATTTCTTTAATTAGATTCACGCTGGACTATTGTTATGTAGGTACTATGTTTTAATTTTCATGTCTATAGCTTAAAAAATGTCCTTACGAAAACGTTTTTGAAAGGTCATTATCGAATATAATTACTTGCTCGTATAATTTTCAATAAATTTAAGTTATAATCAATTATTTTGCTTATTTGCATTAACAACGAATTACTTACATTAAAAACTGTAATAAATCTTCTACATAAATCTTTCCACTCTCAATTTTAATTTAAATGTTAAATGATGTAAAAAAACAAAAATCTAAATTCACACTGCGTTGTTAAAAGCTTATTTCAACTGTTTTTATTATTTCATAGGACCAACTGACAGACTTTAGGAATGCATTCCTTCAGCGGCCGGTTACACCGGAAAACGTATTTACCGTTATGGTACGAAACCCTAAAAATATACAAAGCGTTCCGTCCAACTTCTATAGAAGTCCACTTACACAATTTAATAGTATTATTAACTATTATTTTATGTGTTTTTTTTTACCTTACAGGTATATTAGGTATATCATATACTATGATATAATTTCAAACTAAAAGTAGACTATTTATAAAACCGAGCTTCGTTTATATAACTACCCTGATACTGATAATCATGAAAGCCTTGTAGGTATCTATCAGTGTGTGAAAAAACCAAAAGACCGAAAATAGCATTTTCTGTCTTTTGGTTTTTTCCCTATTTTGTGGGGTGCAATAAAAGTGTGTTCATTCATTCATTATGTACCTAATCAAAGCTTAAGTATATAAAAAATCTAAAAGGTAGGCATATATTAAAAATAAAACGACTTAAAGGCCTTTGAGGTAGAGCTTTTACAATGATAACAACAGTTATCGTGAACTTTGTCGTGGTAGAATACCCTGACAAAGTAAAGATGATTACCTACTAGAACATTCTGTCAAACGCCCTCCTCCAAGCAAGAAAATCCGTCTAAATAACCATACCCCTAACAGGTAAGCCCGCTTTCATCTTAGACTGCATCATCTTACCATCAGGTGAGATTGCCGTCAAGGGCAACTGGTAGTAGATAAAAAAAATAGTTCAAAATCATAGGCATATAGTGTAAATTTATTGAATTTATAGATAAATTTATTTTCTGAGAAATAAATTTTCCTTGAATCTTCTATTGTATCAAATACCCACTAAACTAACCTACCATTTTGCTACACGGGTTCAATTTACCAATCGATAAACTGTAAATGCAAAAGACTCTAAAAGCTTCCGATAGGAACAAGAAGGCAAAGTACAAACAACGGCACGAGGTACAGAAAGTTAATACCCACCTAATTATTTTTATCGTGCTAACAGTAAACGGATATGTTTGAATTAATAGTTTGTATAGGCTTCATTTGAATATAAATAAGTACATTACCTTTACAATATAACCGAAATTACTTTCTAACCAACATCTACCTTATCATGATAATAATAAGGTTATATTTTGCGTTAACTTATTTTAAAGCAGGCAAGGATAATGTTAACGCACACACTGTAGGTTCATAGATTTGAGATTTTGTATTATAGATTTAATCACAATGAAGATAGAGTTGAAAATACATTGTTAACTGCAGTAATTTGTCGACAAACCGATCAATTAGGCGTTGTGTTGACCAGACGCCTGCGCCGGTGCGATACGATGCGTACAAGTCAACAAACATAGAATTAAACTCGATAGCCACTACATTATCGACACCATCCATCATCTAAGAAATATGAGTCTATGAAATATAACTTTGTATAATCCACCGTCACTTCTTGTAATTGAATTTATTATATATATTTTTTGACGACCTCCTTTTTTTTTGGACTGTCTATTAGCTGTGCTAACCCTATTGGTTGCGACAGCGTAACCGGGCTGTCTGGCGAGCTTCGGAAAGAAGCTCTGCCAGAAGAAATTTTGATCCCTAGGCTCGAAAAACTAAGGGAACGAGTGCCTAAGCACCTCCTTTGAGGCCGAACCTCGGCTGAGGCGACTTTTGGAGTAACGGGGGGGTCGGACGGTGCTAGACGACCTCCATGGCGCTGTCCCATTATAAAGTTGGAGGTGGATTCGATTCCCGGCTCCAGTCTGGTCTGGTGGAAGACTGCGGCCGTGACTCGTTACCACCCTATCGACAAAGACGTGTTGCCGAACGATTTAACGTTCCGGTACGACGTCACGTAGTAACCAATTAGGAGTATGGGTCTACCTTACCCTTAGCGATTTAGCCCGCTACCTACAATCTTAGACTGCATCATCACGTACACCATGTGATTGCCATCAAGGGCTTTTCACTTCTAGTTTTCACTTTTAGAGTTTTTTATCCACTTTTAGTGGATAAAAAAACTCTAAATATCTCATAAAAACTATAAATAGGCACTATGTACAGCAAGGCGTGCCGTTTCAAAAGTGTCTAGTGCATTTTGCATTTCATTGACGTAAGCGTGTTTCATTGTCAATCGCTAAAGGAAACTTTACGATACTTAAATAATCATCGAGATAACGCATTTTGATACAAAATGAATCGCAGACCCTTAACAGAAATGAGAAGCCTTCATAGGAAATCAAGGATTTACTTCAGAGAGGATGAATTGGGAACGAAATGCTAAAACTACTGAAGAAATACATAATAGGCTGTGCATCAGAAAAGTTTTGGACCCTAGCTCAATTTTAATAAACCATTGAAAATTTCCTTCATATTGAAGCTATGTACAAGAGCAACCTAACGTATCGACGAATTAATTAATTAATTAATAATTGAAGATTCGTTATTTTTAATTATTAGTAGACATAGATAGTATATTAGTATTTGAGTATCTGATCGATTTTTAATGACAGGCAAGTAAGTACATACTATCATAATCATCATCATGATCAACCCATTTCCGGCTCACTATAGAGCACGAGTCTCCTCCCAATATTGGATTTGGTCATAGTCCGCCAAGCTGACCATGTGCGGATTGGCAGACTTCACACGCCATTGAGAACGTTATTTAGAACTCTCAGGCGTACCAGTTTTCTCACGATTTTTTCCTTCACCGTTGAAGCAAGTGATATATTAATTGCTTAAAACCGCACATAACTCCGAAAAGTTAGAGGAGCGTGCCCGGGATCGAACCCCCGACCTGTGTTTAGGACGTCCTAGCCACTAGGCTATAACAGCTTACTAGGTAGGTACATATAAATAAAACAAAATTCAAACTTTGCTGCTTTCAACAAATTGAAAAGAAAGTTAGAAAGATAATATCTCAAAATTGCAAAACACGAGTGGGCGCTTGTCAGCAGCTAATATTGAAATGAGCAATTTGTGTCGCTTCGAAGCTCAATCAATCATCCAGAACGTACGACGCTGTGGAATCACAGAAAAAGCTATAGAGTGTAGTTTGATTTAATTAATTTCCCGATAGATAATCTTGTAATTACACGCAATAAATAAAACAATAACGTCACCTGAAATATATACTCTAATCAACAAGGCCGTAGGCGGGGAGGGCTTTAGGTTAGAGGGTGCACAAACAGTATACTGCGATGCAGTCACTATTCCAGCACCTCGAAGTTCCCTAGAAACGAGTTGGTCATAGTACTTCGTACTGTGTCCTGATCATTGCCACTAAAGCTTTGTAACGCTATAATCTATCAGCTACTTCTCCTCATTTCTATGGTAGTAGAGTGGCTCCTCATTTCTATGGAAAATATCTGAACATCGTTGTCTCCACCGCTCACTTAATGACTTAAAGATATCAAGCCCATAGATAATGTATATGTTATTAACGATAAAAATCCCCTCCGATTCTCTTTAGGTAAAAATTAGGAACCCATGAATAAGTGCACATTTTATTGAACACCACCGAGTAAAATCAATAAATGCAAATACAATAGTAATTTCAGTAACTAAATAAATATTATTTTAAAACCATTGGTATATCATAAGGTTGAAGTATTCCAATATAATAATTTTAAGTAGTTTTGCAGCATTAATGGGTCATGGGTGGGAGGCGTCGGCCGTGGCTAGTTACCACCTTACCGACATAAACGTGAAGCCAAGCGATTTAGCGTTCCGGTATGATGTCGCGTAGAAGCTGATTAGGAGTATGGGTTTATTATACTACTAACAAGTCAGCCCGCTACCATCTTAGACTGCATCATCACTTACTTTCAGATAAGATTGTCGTCAAGGACAAGTTATTGTATATCTAATATAAAAAAAAAAATCTTTCTACTAGGAATGCTCCACAGTGGACACTATTCTTTCTTCCAGACAGTATTCGTTATGCAAACAAGAATCGCTGCGTATCGCCTTTCGATGTCATTTGATTGATCGTCTCAGACGACTTTTAATCTTTCCGTTATGCGTTGTACTTCTATTCCACTTTTGAAAAACGCCCCTACACTAGACGAAACAGGGCCTTGCTCAGTACAGAGAACTTTCATACAATTTCCTTATCATGTTACTTTCGGAAACGGTGCTCAGTAAATACTGTGTTATCAATAACAACGCGTTCACCAACAGAAAGTCATTTATCGCGTTACAATAACGGGCGGGTAGCCCAAGTAGCCGGCGGTAGTGTAACGTTTCAATCTGACCATTAATTACACTTTATAAGATATCCCGATAGAAACATGATAAATTGTGGTATGTCTGAGACGCGTATCTATTGTTCGCTCACCTCGCTACCTTACGTTTAGGAATAAACAGACCCTTCAGAGGTTCATTCGGCAAAACGCGCCATTAGGCGCATTGTACCAGCACTCAATGCATGATTAATGGCACCGGTCTCCTGAAACATATTTGTTCGTGGGAACCCTATCTTTACGTCGAGATCAGACACAATGCGCACTTACCCTATCGATATTTTCCGCGAGGCGAAAAATACAATGTTTACCACCGCTCGATTAAGCGCGGAGGATGGGTATGAAAAATGCACCAACGCCCCGATCTAACATGCCACGTGGCAAAGCCCTTTCCGCGCATACATACATTGTCAAACTTATTACAAAAGGCATAGGGTTCAAAATTCCCCACGCAGTGTAACTAGGATTTCATTGAATACAGGAAGAATATTGTTTTATTGGAAACGGATAATTTATTTCGAGTATTTATTTTGTTGCGGCATGTTGGATTCGATGCCGTGGGAGCGGGCCGATTTTCGCGCAATAATGGGGCCTTTATTAGTCGATTTGTCTCCTCGCCGTTGTTTCAACATCGTTCACATAAGTTACGCGCCCATTCCCGAAGTGCTTACACTCGAACATTGTATTTGATTAAAGAAGAAAGTTGTTTGCATTGGCGCGTGCAAATTGAGTTACCAGCGCTTTTAGCAAATGAATTAGTTCCAAAAGTGGGACGATACCCGCCTTTAACTTTGGAGAAAGCGAGTTTTCTCTGAAGTATGAAATATTATGGTCGGGTGATTTTAGAATTTGAATGTTGTTTTACGTAAGTTCAACTTTTCTACGACTCGGAATTGGATAAACTCTATTAACAACAAACTGAAATAACTTGACCGTATGTTGCATTGAGGCAGATTACCAGCAAACTAAAGTCCAGTTTTACTTTTTAAAACAAATTACTTATTGTGTGTAAGAATGTGGTATATGAGTGAAAGAGGCATGGAGCGCTGTGAACGATGAGGGAATATAAAAAAAATATACAAATGTTGTTTATGTTAAAAAATTTTAGCTTTACAATCGAATCGCTCATCGAATCGAATTTTAGTCGAATTAGAGTGAAAAACATTCACTATTGTGAATGTTTACAAACAATTATCGTCTTTATTAAGACGATAATTGTTCAGTTATCGAGCGGGATGACAAATGATTTAAATACTAAAAAGACTATTAAAAAATAGGGGTTGGCGATAGAAGTTGTGAAAATTTAGGGTTGTATGTATGTATTTTTCAATGCCACATAATACAAAAATAAAATTTAAAAATATATTCAAAAAATAAAAAATAAATTTGGGGTGGACACCCCTTATCACTTATGGGGTTTGAAAATTAGTAACCGATTCTCAGACTTACTGAATATGCATAATAAGAAGAAGAGAGATTCTTTCATAAGAATCGGTCGCGCCGTTTCAAAGGAGTATGGGAACAAACATTGTGACACGAGAATTTTATATATAAGATAAAGTATCTCGACATAAAAACTATTTTATAATTAAATTAGTTCATATTTACATGTACATGGATGGTTTACACTTAATTTGATCGTATTTAAGATCGAACAAGTTACCCAAAATCCTTACATCTGCTATTGCGATTTCATCATCATATCTTCAAAAAACCTGGGAAAGGTTTTATAAATACGACAATGTTAGCTTTGACCTAGTTACAATATTGCAATCAATGACTGCGTTGACAACACTGTTGATTAAAGCAAACACATCTGTGTACTGATATATCCACACAATCACATGGCCAAACATTTCCATATACACGTAGAATATAAATTTTTACATGGTATAAAACATCTATTTTTGCTTTATCAGGATTTTTTGATATCGGCAAGATTATGTTTACAGAACAGTACTAACGTTCAATCCCTCGAAAGCAAGCCATCCGAATTAAGCTTAACGAGAAAACTTCGGGTCCTCAAATCCCAAAACCATAAAGCTGGGCAATTCGCCGCAACTTGGGGTTCCATAACAAATTAACAAATAAAACTAACGACTGCAAAGTTTTGGGAAGCCGATTCAGGGCGATTATCCCTTACGAAGACATCAAATTTTTATAACCCGTTTCGCTTCCTTTTATGACCTAGTGCGTCATATCAGCAACATAACTTTGAAGGAAATAATAGACCAGTAGTAAACGATAGTTCTTAAATGTAAGAGATTTATATCATTAAATTTTTTTAATTTTCGAGAAATTTCAAGATCAATAGATCGAACATAAATATTCGTTAAGTTACTAGATTTACCAGAGTTTTTCCACCAACCTTCTAGTATAACATGTCGTTATTCCATCTCACTTCCTACTCTTTTACCTCGCCTACAGAACTGCGGAAGCTGGAAGGTAATTCCGTCTTACCTACGTCAGTTATGTTCGGCAATGCATTACCCGTAGACCTATTGACGGGAGGTTCTACAAACGAACCGTCCTCCGTACAACCCTAGCAGGTAACAACATTAATGAAATAAGAATGCTTTCCTGTCTACATACTTTAACGATGAGTAAGAACACACAATAATACAATGGATAATGTCAAACCTATTCCAAAAATTTCAGTATACAAAGTTTCATTGCTGATACTGTATCACCGTCACACATTATCTCTAGAGCGAGCGGTTTGACGCGAACGTTATTTGCCCAATCCCTTTGTGTCTGTCATCGACTACTGACGAAAACCTTCCCTGCTTCCCCCCAACCTTTAACGTACGGGCCATTCAAGGGGATGTGTTAAAAAAGATAAAGGTCTACAATTGGGCTACAAAGTATAGATGAGTATACCGAAAGCGATTACCGTTGGAATCCTATGTGATTGCCATGTATCCCAATTCTCGCGTTTGCTCGAGTAATTTGCCCAAATGAGACAGGAACGAAATTTGGATTATCAAAGCTCAAAACAAAAGGAAATAAATCAAAATTAAAAACTTCTTGTCATATTTTGCAACAATTTTTTTGTCATACGAAATAAACTATCATCAAATTTATTTTTAATGTTTAAAAATTCGCATTCTTAACACCAAAAAGTCAGATAAACGCCGAGTAGCGCGTTTTCAGAATGCATTTCCAGAGCTTTTTAATTTGTTAATTCTATTTTATACGGAAACTTCTGGAGCATAGGATAGGTTAACTGAATACAATTTTTTCGCCAAAAGAAATTCTACTTTATATGGAATCCCATTACCCCATTTGCCCAACGCACCGCGTAATTTATACCCAATTTAGTTTCTACTTTAATGCGTGGACGTTAAAGTGCAAATTTGAGCGCATTCAGTTTATTTAACTCCTTAACTATTTCAGGAAACTGCCCTCTTACGGTTGGTTGAACATCGGGGCTGGGTACTTAATTACGTGATAGCAATGGTCCATTTTGGAATCAGTCCCCGTTCAAGTGCCTTATATAAATTAAGAGCTTCACATTTGGATAAATCGACCTTTGGTATTTTGGCTATACTGCACGAACTTGGTAATTTTATTACGGAATAATATTAGTCTGTGACATAAGATTTGTATTTGGCTTACAATGCAACACATGGCGATGGGAAAAGCTATTTCACTAACGACTGTATGTTGGTTTGACAATACAATTTAAGGGTTTGGAGGGAACCTTGTGGATTTGGCAAGGGCTATCTGCCCTTTGATTAATTCAGCCCTAATGACTCTACGGAATTCGTAATTTGGAAACTTTAAGAGGTCTGCTTTAATTTATGATACTCAAATACGGAAGCTATTAAGCCGAGTATGGGATTACGATCCAACCGTGTGTTTTCCAAATGTCCTTCCGAGTCTTTATAATTACTACTTTGTTATCACTAAAGTAGGCCATATGAATTTAAGTAATACAGGTATCTGTTAAACTGTGGTAATGTATTCGATTTAATTTCAATATCAATTATTACATTTTCGAATTATTTCCATTTTATTTATGTATAAATAATATTTAAATTGTTTGTTTTTGTTTGTTCTAAAAGTATTGTCTATGTAAGAGTAATAATTAAGGGCACTTAAGTTAAAATATGTTGCACTCCTTTAAAGGCAAAACATGTTAGATTCCATATGTCTTCTAATTACATCTGTTGCTCTGTACCCATGTTTAAAGAAAATAAATGATTTTATTACACAAAAATAGATAACAGTTAAGTATGCCTGAAATTTAAAGCAATTGAATATGCAATTAATAAAACATTTCTTATGAGGTGTAATTGGTACCCATTCAGAAACATTTATTTATTTATTTAGTTTTTATCTCCTCTTATTCTAGCTTTACAGGATAAAAACCTAATTTGCTAGAGCATCCTAATATAAAAGTTGCCTAAATTAAAATGTTCCGGTAACATATCATCCATGATGTCACTCTCGTGAGTTCACTCTGCAACTGCATAGGTCCAGCCTCTGCGACATCGTTCAGAGTGATAAGTGCGCGCGTCAGGGGCGCTGGTTGAGCAGATTGGTGTGTCCCCTCGGTACTGCCAGCAGCGGCGGCCTGCGCCTCCGATACACGTACCTACCTACCATCACCAACATCAGCCATATTAACATCGGGAGGAGACATAGAAACTTATTACAATTCCAAACACTTAAACTTAAGAATTTATACCCTATTGTTTTGTTGACGGAATATAAATAATATTAACTGTCTTCAATGGTCAGTTAAACATATGAATATTAACATAGAGGTGATAAAAACACTCATACAAAAATCCCTTTTCGTGGATAAGTAATATTTTGTACCTGTATTACCTGTAAGGCTTAAAATGTTATTAATCTGTGTACTTACAAAAGAGTATAAAACTTGAGTAGAATACTATTATTAATGTATTAAGTTGGTTGGAGAAAGGCGGGAGACTTCGTATATGGCGGGCGCCGTTTTTTCACGCTTTTCTTGAATTAATGTTTGTTGGCTAATTTTAAAAAGGACTGGTGTTGTTTGTGTAGTGGCTAGTTTTCTAAATGGTTAACAGGTATTGATTTGGGAAAGGTTTGAGGGAGCCGCGTCTGCAGAATGCGAAATTTCCCGCCATTTCTCCCTAACTTCTACATTGCTATAAACTTGAAATTGGCTAATCTGTGCAAAGCAATAAAAAGAGTGAACTAATAAAATAATAAACTTGACATTGGCTAATCTGTGTAAAGCCATAAGACGAAAAAAAAAAAGTTGGTTGTCATCATGTCGTGCCGCCACGCTATTGGTTCCCGCCAAAACGGTGGCAAGTGATTGGCCTACGAGAAATAGCAATAACAATGGACGCCACGAGGAGATTGCGATAAGTTTAGTGATATTTTTGGGAAAGGTTTCAATTTAACTGACGTATTTATGTAAGTTTTTAGACATCCTAATTAAAAATAGCACGTATGGATGTAATAGTTATATAAATTGTAAATTTTGCGACTGTGTCAAATGTTTATGACTAATCATAAACATTTGACACAGTCGCAAAAGCTAAAACGGGTTTGGGCGACTTGTAAATTTTGATCTCTTCTTTTGCGGTATACCCACTTTGCTTCTTATTCAAGAACGAATAAACCAAATCCTTATCCTATTATAATTAGTTTTATCCGCTTTAGTTTGGGATGATAACCTATTATTCTTCCTGTAATGCTGTCACTGTCACTGTCACTGTCACTTAACATAACAGTGTAGCCTGATTGTGTGAGCGTAGGAAAAAAATTTGATACTTACAAATATAGAATTAATTTTTATTTATTATAATTAGTCTCACTTAATAAAATAAAATAATGTGTTAATCATATTACCTACTTAATTTGATTTTATAGTTGATTTAATATCTTCCTAGTTACAACTAGGTATAAATAAAACTTCGGTAAAATTATTTGTATAACACGTATTTTTTTGGTAACATAACAAACAATAAAATTATTGTGTATACGTGTTTACTTTAGCATTTGGTAAAGAGTATGTAAATATTGTGTTATAGAAACATAACATGAGAAATATGACCGCTAACAAACATGCTCAATACAAAAGAAGCCGAAATGAATTATGATAAAATAATGGAAAACCCTTCCAAACCACAAGGCAACCGAGAGTCGGAACTCAAAGGAACCGACAAAGTTTACCCACAACTTTCCCTACGAGTTTCGAAGTCCCAATCTGTCGATATCAGATGTAGCATGTACAATAGCTTATTTGACTAACAAACAGTATCGAACGCGATTATCCTGCATACTTGCTGCATAATGCATGAGGCACATCCGTCTTCAACCCTTGCAAGACATGTACAATCGGGCACTTCATTAAATGGAACACAATGTGTACACAAAATTGATTTTCAATATGCTTGATTTAAGGAGCATATTCCCATGGATTTTAATTGCAGATAGACAGACTGGATGTGTGTTTCGTCAATACTTTACATAATTGGCAAAGGATTCAATTATGGGACTGTGGGACTAGGTAGAAACTGAACAATTTAAGTGGTATTCCTTTTGCATCTTTGTGCTTTTTTGTCACTAATAGGTTTCTGTTTGCAGCTGCTTAGAGAGCAATATGATTATAATAAATAAAATATATAAGGAAAAACCAAAAATAATAATTATGGTTTTCAGACAAATTGAACAATATAAAAATACGTATATTGTAATGGAAAATAAACTCTTACGAATATTCTTTATTCATTAATGTAACCCAATACTACGGATGTTTATTTGATGGTTTGAGCGTCAATAATGAGTGACAGGCAGTGAGACGTATAACATCTGTCCTCAAGGACGATGCTTCGTGATGACCGCGACCGCTCTACCAAGAGTGTTACGACGAAGAAGAAGAAGCGTCAATAAGGCAGTAAAAACTAGCGTGTTTTTTTTTTTAAAACTAGGGTTAATTTTAGCACGTACAACTGTTTGATTGTTTTTCAACTGTTTTTCACGGAAAATACACTCTTATAAATCTAATATATGTCACAATTTTCGTTCCCATACTCCTCCTTATAATTTTTTTTATGCATTCATTAAGTCTGAGAATGGGCTACTATCTGTCTTTCAAATCCCTTAGTGATAAGGGTTGTCCACCTACCAATTTCTTTTTAATTTTTAGACAAAAAAAAATTTTTTATTCCCTAGAAATTCCCTAGAAATAAATTATATGGCAAAACAACGTTTGCCGGGTGAGCTAGTATAATATAATAATCCGTTATAATAACTTCAAGCTTGAAAATATGTAACTTGAGTGGGCAAATAGAGATACTCCACAAAACTTCAATTCAAATGGAGAAATAAGATTCGTGTGGCGAATCCGCTACTCATTTATTTGATTAAAGTACTAAATTAAGAATTATGTTGAACTTTTACAGTGAAAAGTTGGATTAACAAAGTGGACGAAACTTTTAATAATTTGTTTGTGTTTGCATTTAACCCTGATGACCCACTAGAAACGTGTCCGATAATGATAGTGTTCATAAAGATCCCCTTTCCCCGGCATATATGTAAGACGATAGAAAAGCAATCAGTATAATGATATTTATTTTTAATGTTACGATGAAAGCGTTAACGCGACACTTAGGAAGTAGTGTTGGTTGTGGTTTCCATAAAATTTTACGATTGGACCGAATGTTTGGAGTCCATTAAGAATTTTAATATTCTTATTTCTTGAACCACAGTGGTTGATACATTCTAGTACACTACATTTAATATCTGAGCGTGGAACTGGAGGAGGACTGACGCAGTTTTTTTTTTGTACTGTAGACGTTGCAATATTTCGTCAATATTCCAAAGAAACACGTAAAAATCTTTTTTTTTTTAAATTATATTCACTAACTGACGATTGGCGATTCTTATACCCATGTATATATATATACTGTATTCAGAGGTACATTTTAACTCAGAAAAATTGACTGTCTGTTGATGAAGATGCTGAAGATTTAACATCGTGTGAAAATTCGCGGTTTTTCCACGCTTTTCTTGACTGGCTTTCTTGTTGGCTAATTTTGGAAAGGATTGGTGTTGGTTGTGTTTTGGACATTATAGTTTTGGTATCGTTTGAGTAATGGCTAGTTTTTGAATGGCTAACATGTATTCATTTGAGGGAGCCGCGTCCGTCGAGTGCGAAGTTTCCAGCCTTTTTTCCCTAACTTCAATTCTCCAATGCTATAAACTTAGCCTTGGCTAATCTGTGTTTAGCCATAAAAAGGGAAAGAAAACACATCTATTAAAAACAATCGTCCACGCGGAAGTAGACATTTGAAACCTAGTGCCTCCGAGATTACGTCAAGCTGTCAGTCCCCACTATTACCGCAGATATCCGACATGTATTATCTAAAGCATAGCATTGCATTGAAGCTATATTGCCCCAGTCTGTATATAAATGACAAAATGATTATATGATTACAATATGTATAATATGTTCAAGTAAGATATGCGACCCACAAATGCCTCTTAAACTTAAGGGGAAAATTTATAAAACAGACGTAAGACCTGTCGTGTTGTTGGGTCAGAATGTTGGGCGGCAAAAAGAACGGATAAAAGAAGAGTTCATGCGACAGAAATGCGAATGTTGAGATGGATGTGTGGTGTGACAAGAATGGATAAGATAAGAAATGAATATATAATGGGGAAGTCTAAAAAGTAACGCCAGTCACAGAAACGATTAGGAGTAACAGGCTAGTATGGTGTGGTCATATAATACGGAGGAAAGAAAGTGATTTCACCAAAATAATGTTATATATGAACGTGGAAGGGCAAAAGAGTAGAGGAAGACCAAAGAAGAGATGGATGGATTGTGTAAAAGAGGATATGCGCATAAAGGGCGTGGGTAGTGAGGTGACAGCTGATAGAAGTGAGTGGAAGAAGACGTGTTGTGGCGACCCCACATAATGTGGGATAAGGGCAAGAAAAAGAAGCTCAAGTAAGATAACGAGAACTAAAAAAATGTTTTCACGGTTCATATATTTACATGCATTATTTGCTGAGGTTTTTTGTGCCTAAGAGGAAGGTAATGAATTTATGAAATGTTTTAGATTTTATAAAACCAAACAAATAATAAAAATAAAAAAACTTGTTACTTTATATATTACCAATTCACTAAAAAAAAGTGCCAGTCAAGTGGTATTGTTTGTTTTATGTGATTTGTCACAGTTTTATGGAGATCATCGTCTACATGTGCACACAATGCCCTTCCTGCGCCCACGCATCCGATGTTATTGATTTGGGTACACAACTAACACTACTTATACACGGACCACGTATTTTAACTTTTATACTCGTTAACTCGACGTTTGATTTAAACTGATCGTTTAAATGTTATCAATTTCATGTCACTTTACAAATGTGCAGGTGAGCGAAAGTTTTCAATGTACGAGTATCTATGTTACTACAGAGTTAGTTAGGTACCTTACTAGGTAGTTAGCTGTTTGATACACTTTAATTTCTCATTACTTTCTTCATTTATTTAATTTATAATTTAAAGAGATCGTTCAAAGAAAAATTAAGATCGTTAAAATTAAGATGTTTATATAATGAATTAAGCTTCTGAAGCGGCTGAAAATACTAAAGCATACAAATACAGGAGTCTAGGCTCTGAATATGATTTTGTCCCATTCGCTGTCAAGACCCTTGGTCCGTGAGGTCCTAGCGCTATAGGGCTTTTTAGGGAAATAGCAAAAAGGTTAGTCGACATCACAGGAGACCGAAGAGCTGCCAGCTACCTCGGACAACGAATTAATCTTGCAATTCAAAGGGGGGACGCTGCCAGTATCTTCGGAACCTTGCTTAAAGGAACTTCTTTTAAAAATATAATTTCATAATTATACTATGTTTTTTAAGATTTTTAGTTTTAGGTTCAATTTAAGGTTTATTTTAAGTTTCAATTCTTATAAATAAATGAATTAAGAGTTCTTCAAATTTTCGCATCGCATTTTCTATATTTTAATGGTTGTAAACACACAATATCGGCTTCAAAAGCAACAGCTGCTTTCATTTTCCTATAAATTTGCTTTGTTCTATTATGTAAATATATTATACTTATTTTTTTCTTTCCTTATCTTAATTTCTATTTAGCAATGTGAAACGCCAATTACTATGCATCAGGGAAGAAAACAGTCTCCCCTGTTACTGTCTCAGAAGAGAGGGCGTCACACTAATTAAATGAACGTAACGTATTCGCTAGAAAAATGTTATCAATACTAATTTTATTTTCCTTTGGCAGTTTAGATCTCCTTTCAAAGATATGGGAGAATGATATTTTTCTGATATTTACGTGATATCTCGAATGTACTTTACGTTCCTGAATGAGAAATAAAATCTCATTTTAGAACGTGCAAATAGAGCTTTTTTTTTTTTTTTTTTTTTTTCCGCTGGGAAATGCGTTTACGCATCCCCTCCGGAAGCGACGCAGTTTTGACGGCGTCGCTTCCGACGGGGTATGTGGGACTCGCCGGCGGCCGGGTTGGCGACCAGAATACCCACTAAAACCCAGCGATGCTCCTACGCGTCGCCTGGTGGCTGGGTCACGGGAACACCCGCGCACGCGACCGCAACCCAACCAGCGGTGTCCGACGAGACAGACCCTCCACCGGGGCCGTATGATCGAGGCCCCCTAACTCCATTTGAGGCGCGCCAGGAACATTGGGCGCGCCTTACGACCCGAGGATTAGGCTCGGCGGGTGAGGATACCTCTCATCCATCACCCGGAGCTCCTCGTCAGGGTGGCAGGCGGCGATCGTGCGCCCGTCGCCTGCGCCCCGCCCTACGACGCCGGAGAGGATGCGCGTCTGCGTCGTGCTCCCGGCGCCGTTCCGCTGCCTGCTTCTGCTTCATCACCTCCTCGCAAAAGGAGGCAACGGCGGCCCAAGACGTCTCACTAGCCACCATGGAGCGAACCACGGTGGGTAGAGAAAGGTCGGGCCCCACCTGTGCCACGAGTAAAGCTCGCTCGACCGACCACTGGACGCATGAGTCCAGCGTGTGCTGCGCCGAGTCCTGGGCGTAGCCACACTCATGGCACTCCTCCGTGGGCTCCCGCCTTGCAACCTTGCACAGATACCTCCCGAAGCAACCATGCCCCGTAAGGATCTGCGCAAGGTGGAAGGACACGGTCCCGTGCTTCCGACCCATCCAGAGCTCGAGGACGGGCCGGATCGCCTCGATCGTACGGTGGCCGGCTGTCGGCGCGTGAAGCCTCTCCCGCCATAGGGCGATGAGATTGGCCTCCGCCAACTGCCTCCACGCACGATCCTCCGCTGGCGTAGGCTGTTCCCCCCGGAGTCGGGCACTCACCCTACACCAGTACGCTTCGGAGAGCAGTCCAGCGTCCAAGTCCCACGGCGGTGTCCCCGCCAACACACAGGCTGCCTCGCACGAGATGGTACGATACCCGCGTATTATTCTGACCGCCATGATCCGCTGCGACCTCCGCAGCAGAGCCTGGGTTTGGGCAGTCAGAGCATCCACCCAGATAGGCGCTCCGTAGAGCGCCATGGATCGCACCACACCCGTGTACAGGCGCCGACACCGTGAGCTCGGTCCGCCCAGATTGGGCAGGAGCCGACTAAGGGCTCCAGCGACTCCCACGAGCTTCGGGACTAGACGCCGAAAATGCTCTTCGAAGGTCCACCGGCTGTCAAGGACGAGTCCTAGGTATTTCATCGTACGCTTGACGCCAATAGACACCCCACCCACCAACAATTCGGACCGAGCGGGAGGCGCTCTTCGAGGCCCATGAAAGCACAGAGCCTCGGATTTGTGCAGAGCTACCTCCAGGCCCAAGGTCCGAATCCTCGCTACGATGTGGGCCACGCCGGCTGTGGCCCTACATCTAGCCTCCCGAAAAGTGCTACCGCGAGCCGTCACTAGGGTATCGTCGGCGTAACAAATGACGTCGACGCCCCCCAATACGGCTCCACGCAGTACCCAGTCGTACCCGATGTCCCACAGAAGGGGCCCAAGTACCGAACCCTGTGGGACACCGCACGACACCGGCCTCTCCGACCAGCCCTCGCTGGTCGGAAACCTGACCGATCGCTCGGAGAGGTAGGCCGACACGACCCTCCGGAGGTAAAGAGGGACGGTGTGGTACCTCAGTGCCTCCCGGATGCAGATCCAGGGTAAGGTGTTGAAAGCGTTGGCAATGTCGAGCGACACCGCCACCAACACCTCGTCCCGGGACACTGCGCTTTCCACTAGGGCCCTCACCCACGCTATTGCGTCGATGGTGGATCTGCCCCTGCGGAAGCCGTACTGGTTGGCACTGAGATCAGGGCCAACACTCTCCAAGTGGTGAACGAGGCGACCAGCTATTACACGCTCAAAGAGCTTGCTCACCTCGTCCAGCAACACGATCGGTCGGTACGCCGAGGGCTCGTGGGCCGGGCGCCCATCCTTACGGAGCAGGACTAGTTTCCCTTTCTTCCACTGCACTGGAAACTGACCCTGCTCCAGGCAGGCTCCAAACAGAGCCCGGACCCATGGCTCAAGCGGCCCTAGAGCCAGAGCCCAGGCGCGCCCAGGGATGCCATCAGGGCCTGGGGCAGTGTTCTTCGCGCGCATGCGCAACACCGCCGCCCGCAGCTCTCCCTCTGTGACTGGGGGCGCGCCTAAGTTCCAGTCTTCCTCCACAGTTGGAGGCGCCATGCAAGGCGCCACGCCTTCGGTTTGGTCCGGGAACAGAGCCGTGACCACCGACTCCACGACGGATGGCTGGAGACTCTGAGTAAGGGGCGGGGCCGAAGGCCGAAGTTTCCCCCTCACCGCCATGTAGGGCCTCCCGAACGGATCCCTATCCAGCGTCGCCAGCATCTCGTCGTCGGCCCGATTCTTGGCCTCGCTGATGGCTGCCCGCAGCAACCTCACCGCGTCTCTATAGAGAGAGTAGAGCCGCTCCTCCTCAGCCAGGTCCCGTCTCCTCCGACGGCGGCGGCGGGTGTATTGGCGTCTCGCCGCCACGCAGGATCTGCGCAGCAGCGTGAGCTCTCTAGACCACCAATACACCGCTCGCCTAGAGGGGACGACGTGCACTCTCGGCATGGCTCCGTCGCAGACGCGAGTCATGGCCACTCCAAGACGTGCCACTTCCACTCCAACCTCCCCCAGGTTGCCCTCTCTAGGCGCGGAAAACCAGGCTTCCACGAGAGCAACCTCGACCATGAAATCCCGGTCCATTCGCGACAGTGACCAACGAGGACCATCCCCTGTCAAGGGTCGGTCAGGGCCGCTCGGGATAGTTGGACTTGCGGAGACACCAAACCGCACGTATCGGTGGTCCGACAGCGTCTCCACATCCTCCACCACTTCCCAGCCCACCACACGGCGCGCCAGAGCGGCATCGGCGAACGTGACGTCCACAATAGAGCCGCCCTGTTTCCGCACACACGTGTTGACTGACCCTCGGTTTAGGACCGTGAGTCCAGTCGCCGTCGCCCACTCCAGGAGCTCTCGCCCACGAGGAGTCGTCACCGGGCACCCCCATGCCACAGATTTGGCATTGAGGTCCCCCGCGAGAAGCACGCGGCCGGGGCCACATCTGCCAATCAGAACGCCGACTTCAGCAAGAAACTGCTCAAAGTCGGCGAGACTCCGATTCGGCGAGAAGTACACCCCAACCACCGTGACGTCACGGACAAGAGCCGAAACGTACCCCCGACCTCGGACTACGTCGACAAAGGCCGGAGATCCCACCATGGACCTGGACACCATGGCCACCACTCCATCCCTGTCTCCCACCCAATCTTTCCCA
This sequence comes from Lasiommata megera, assembly GCA_928268935.1. Classification (NCBI taxonomy): domain Eukaryota; kingdom Metazoa; phylum Arthropoda; class Insecta; order Lepidoptera; family Nymphalidae; genus Lasiommata; species Lasiommata megera. Next base: position 5,414,461 of record OV743308.1, on the reverse strand, counting down.
GCCGGGACGCGGTAGGGCTCGGCCACCACGGCTACGTGGATCATCCACTCCGCCATGCTTTGGAACAGGAGGTCCTGAGCTCTGGCGCAGTGGTTGATGTTCGCCTGGAGGAAGTTCAGGGCCATTATCCTTCGGCCATCGGAACCTCCTCATCCCTATCCGCTTGCCGGGATGGGGGGGGACGCTGCTCGGCATCTATACCAGCACCCCCTCTTCTCCTCTTTCCCTTAGGTGGGGAAACACAGGACTTTGTCCCAACGCGATGGTCCGCCGACGCGCCAGCCGCCGCACAAACGACGCAGTGGGGCGCAGCGGAGCACCCGCGGGCCTTGTGTCCTGGTTGACCGCAGCGGTAGCACAAACTGCTGCGATCAACCCCCGCCGTGCACTGGATGCCCATGTGCCCAGGTGCCAGGCACCTGAAACACATCAAGGGCCGCGCATCCAGCAGCTTCACATGAGCGGAGACCCAGCCTACGCGAAGCCTCCCTCCAGCCAGTATTTTCTTGGCGGCTGCGACGGGACAGTGCACCAACACTGAACCCAGCCCATCAAAGCCGCCAGAAACCTCCCCGGCCCGCACCTGCTCAGGGGGAAAATAGAGCTGCCTATTTCATAAATAACATCACGTATGACCCAGTAAGCCCACTTAGAATTTTTCCATATCCCCACATTGCGGTCTCTTATGAAACTGAATTAAATAATATGTTTTTTTGCATCTGTAAGAAGAATGCATCAAAAATACGTATAAAATTTCTTAATTGGACGTATTTATGCAATAAGAATCCAATCCACAAAAACATCATAATCTAGTTGTGGCTTCATACAGTCAGCGAAAAGATACCAGAGATATAAAGGATGTATCTTATATTATACCACCAAAAACCCTAATATGGAAGGCCTTAACAAATTTCAGACTAACGTCACAATTCAAGCTAAACTTACGTAAGCTTGTAGAAAAGTCCTACTATAGTGTAAAGGATTATGTAAATGATAAACAAGCACGGGTGTGAAATATTGCTCTAATGAGATAGCTCTTAATATAATTTTAAGTGGCATGTGAGATGGTGATAACAAAAAGAAAATTTACCTGGCTAAGTTTGTTGTGGGCTTCTTCTTAGACCGGGGCGCGTTTGGAACCCTCGTAGCTTTAGTTTTTAGTTTACGAATGTAGTTATCACCATCAAATCTCTACTATGTAAATTATTGACGCGTCAAAAGCGCCTTTTAAAGGACTATTTGAATAAAGATTATTTGAATTTGAATTTTGAATTTGAATTTAAACTGGCCCAATATGGGTTAGATTCTTTCTACATAACTATGTAAAATTTAAATTAAACTAAAATTTTAACTAAAATTTCAAGTTGTATTCAACCTCTTTTTATAGACCCTAAAAGATTTCGTAATATGTTTTAGACATAACTGCATTTGAACAACACTGTAAAAATTTGTGGCCTGTATATAAGCAGTCTTAGCACTTTAAAAATTCAAATTCGTTTCTCTAAAATCAAACGGCCCGACATCCGTTACATCGGATTTTAAATTCATTACTATTTATGTATTTATGTTAAACTAACGTGTCATCCATCCGTGGTTTTAGATAACGATCTTAAGGTCCCGTGTAAGGTCGCCACGAATGTTTATCAATACTGTGTTTCTTAAATATTATAAAGCTTACAAGTTCCTTAAAATAATGTCGCTTTCGGTAGAAATCGTCACGTAAGGGAAAAGCGTTATGCTCCTTCATGCGGGTCGTTTTTACCCCTCCGGCCTAATTCTGTTACCCGGGTCAAGTCGGGTCTTCCGTCGTGGCTAGTTCCCAGACGCGTACATGATCATGACCAAGACTTGTCGCCAAGCGATTTAGCGTTCCGTCGCGTAGAAACCAATTGGGAGTGTGGGTTTACCATACCCCTAACAGGTTACCCTGCTACCATCTTAGCCTACATCATAACCAAGTGAGATAGCCGTCAAGGGCTAACTTATAGTGTACAAAATAAAATAATAAAATAACTAGGTATGAATTTATGAGGGCTGATTTTCCATGCGCTACCGAAACCCTCTAGCGTTTATCGGTAAATCTCACGCCCGATACTCTAACCCGTAATAAATAAAGTAAGACAGAGGTTTCAGTATGGCTGTGAGCGGGTTGCGAGGGAATATTTTAATGATATAAAATCCGGATGGCCGAAATCAAATTTTTATCGGTCAATTCGTTTAACAACCGAATAAATTGCAATAATATTCTCTCTCTAGGCCAGAAAAATACGAAGTTAAATGAATTACACTAATTATTAATTGCGAATCGAATTAAAAAAAAAAAAAAAATTTAGACTGTTTTTTGTAAATATGATCATGATCAACCCATTACCGGCTCACTACAGAGCACGGGTCTCCTCTCAATATGAGAACTGTTTGGCCATAGTCCACCAAGTTGGCCATGTGCGGATTGGCAGACTTCACACGCCTTTGAGAACATTATAAAGAATTCTCAGGCGTGCAGGTTTCCTCACGACGTTTTCCTTCACCGTTGAAGCAAGTGATATTTTAGTTTTTAAAAAACGCTCATATCTCCGAAAAGTTAGAGGTGCGTGCCCGGATTCAAACCGCCGACCTCTGATTGGGATGCTGACGCCCTAACCACTAGGCTATCACCGCGTGCTTTGTAAATATGTTCTTATATAATTAGTTTCTTATAAAATATTTATACTAAAAATGTTTCCGTTTTTTTTTCATTTATCTCTGTGTTATCATTTGAATGTCTAAAAATTTAAATCTTAGCGTTTAATTTCAATCCGTTACTATCACTCATGTTAGGATCATCGTTCTCGTGTTTTCCCCGACAAAACAGACATTCATACAAATAACCCTTGTTTCGCTCCCTTATTGGATGATTTTATGAACAATATTTTAAAACGGACGACTATCTTATTATTGCTGTCACTAAATTGTTGGGTACTCACCACCAATAGATTTAGCTTTCCGAAATGTTACTCGCTTTTAACCAAGTATGGTTAAAACGACAATTGTTAGATGGTTAGGTCAAACGCTTTAGTTTTTACGATGATTTTAAGAGGCAATATTAATCTTTTGCATTTAAATATAATCCATAAACGCGCTTCTTACGCCCATGACTTGTTACCCTAGGAACAGGGATGACCAACCTTTAAAGTACAAAATTTATATTTTTAAATGTGACCTTTACACGGCCCTACCAATGATTTTTATTATTCTTAGCTAGTGATTGATAAAAAAAAATGTGATTGGTTTCTACACGACATCGTGCCGGAATGTTAAATCGCTTAGCGACACGTCTTTTTCGGTAGGGTGGTAACTAGCCACGGCCGAAGCCTCCCACCAGACCAGTCACGAACCGGGAATTGAACTCAGGACCTCCAACTTTAAAATACGACAGCGCGCGCTGCTCTACTGAGGTAGTCAAAAAATGGTGAGGAGAGACCGATCGTAACGTTTATGAACATACACACAGACAGAATTTCAATCCGGCATAATATAGTAAGATACTATAGAAAATATGCTTGAAGCTTTTATTAACGCGTGCCACAAGTTTGCCATCCCTGCTACAGGAAATGTAAACTGATCCTGAAAAATAGACTCCTAAATGTGATGCATATAAGCTGTCTTCCTTACAATAATGGCGTCGATGTCTTGCTTGGTACTTTAAAGGAAGATTGGAGACACAAAGAGAATTTTTTTTTGTGCTAGAATGCATGTACTGTAATCGCATTTATATTTAATTTTAAGCTCCAAGGAAATCCCCGGAGGTGAGCGTTAATGTCTGTAACACAGTTTTTTTTAACCAATACAGATGTTATAGTTTATTAAATTTAAGATTCCTCTGTAAATTTGAGACATAATAAAGAATTTTTTCAATAAATATTATTTCATTTTTTTTCATTTTCATGTATAAACTTACAAGACTTCTGAACAAACCCTAGATAAATGAGGATTTTCGATACAATAACAGTTTGTTCATGTATATTATCACGTTACACTCCGATCACAAGGCATAAAGACTTTCACACCTCGACACACATAAGGAACAACTGTGTTTGGCAGAAGTGTAAAGTGTATGAATACCGAGCTATCGTTCGATATTTAAAATTTCCAGCGGTACAAACTACCCCCTATTCAATTACATTATAACAGTTGCTTACATCTCTACACACATTTTGCGAAGAGTAGGTACTTGAAACAGACGATCAAATTATGCCTTCTATCGTTCGATATTTAAAATTTCCAGCCGACCAAACTGCCCCTATTGAATAACATAATAACAGTTGCTTACATCTCTATACACATTGTGCGAAGCGTAGGTACAGTTGTAACAAATACTGTCAAAGTATGCCTTTTATAGTTCGATATTCAAAATTTCCAGCGTTACAAACTACCCCCTATTCAATTACATTATAACCGTTTCTTCAATCTAACACATTTTAGCAACTATTATTATGTTAGTCAATTAGTACAGTATATATTTTTCAGTGAAGGAATATATTGAATAAAAAATCCGTTTTTAAATTCAAATTCAAATAATCTTTATTGAAATAGTCCTTTAAAAGGTACTTTTGACGCGTCAATAATTTACATAGTAGTGATTTAATGGTGATAACTACATTCGTTAACTAAAACTATGAGGGTTCCAAACGCGCCCTGGTCTAAGAAGAATCCCAAAACAAACTTAGCCTGGTTTTTTGTTTTTCTGTTATCACCATCTCACATAATCAATAATAAATATTAAATTATAGTACCTATGGAGATAGAGCAATTCATACCCAAGCTTTTTTATCGTTTATATAATCCTAAATATCGTAATATGATTTTTCTATAAGCTTTCGTTTTATAAAACTTTGAACTTATTGAGAGACCTCTTCAAGATATCAATAGGTAATTTATTATAAAATAAAATACAATTTCCTTTGAATTAGTTACTAAGCTTCATCAAGCTTAAAAACGAATGTTAAGCAAAAGCCGCTTAACAACTAATCTCATACCAGAGTAATTGAATGTTTAAAATTCGTGTCACCGCGGTAAAATTTGAGTAAAGTCCCTCCTTCATTTTAGTAAATGGATTCCATTTAAATACGAATTCTGTTAAACAGTGCGCAATTAAAATGTTCAACCGGGTGTAATGCAAATTACCTTGTAACTGACACTGTTGATGCTGGAATACAGACTCGCACACATGCTGGCTTTATGATGGAGAACTTTGGAAGTTTTAAAGAAACTTTAAAATGTTTATATATATTATAAATACCTAATTAAACATATTCCATTATTTTATAAGCTATTTCACAATGTCAAATAGGTTGATGAAATACATGTGAATCTAATACCAGGTTCTTGAATACAATGTTACTTTTGATGATATTTTTTTCAAACTTCTTCTATGCCTTAAAAAATATGTCAAGATTATTGTTAATATCAATTAAACAAGAAATCCATAAAATAATTATTAAATAATTCAGAAAATTCAATCTGTTTATTAAATATCAAAATAATTTTCGTATAGTGTAGGTATTCCTGTTTAATGACTGACGCAGTCATAATTATTATATGACTTTATGAATTTAATTTTAAGGTGTACTTGAACATGTGGAACAACCCTTTTCATTCAATTAAAACAATGTGTAAAGTGGGATGCCATTACGCTATTAACATTACAATCAAAACAAATTCGTTTATTGGAGGTAAGTGGTACATTCATATAAAGATCTTAATATTATATCCTCATCCTGAACAACCCATTAACGGCTCACTACAGAGCACGGGTCTCCTCTCAGCATGAGAAGGGTTTGGCCATAGTCCACCACGCTGGCCATGTGCGGATTGGCAGACTTCACACGTCTTTGAGAACATTATGGAGAACTCTCAGGCGTGCAGGTTTCCTCACGATGTTTTCCTTCACCGTTGAAGCAAGTGATATTTTAATTTAAAAAAAAAAAAAAAAAATTAAATGAGTATAGCCTAATTCGCGTAAAAGGCGAGTGAGAAAAAGTTTAATAAGAAAAAAAATCTCAATTTAAAAAGTGTAATGCCACCACGAATTGTCCCAAAGTGTAATGCCACCCAATCATTTATCTTTCTGTGTCTGCTAACAAGACTGTATAGGGGTATCGTGTCTTGTTCGCAGACACATACATCTTGCTGCGACAATATCATTTATCCGTGACAAAGTCTGCCCCGCGACAAGTACGCGCAGTATTTGTAGGAGCAAATCAACTCTGCATACTGTATCGGGCTGTCCCAGACGCTGAACTCTGTATTGATACACGTACAGTGTGTACACATTTTTCTCCATACAGAAAAGAGACGTCGCGATCCGAATAAAAGTTATCGCAAACGAAAATGTGATCGATAACTTCGGCTTTATGTTTAAGGTAACATAAATATGTGTTGTTCGCAGCTTACCTACACGGTAAGCTGTGATGGCCTAGTGGTCACGACGTCCACCTCCTAATCAGATGACGGGGGTTCGAACCCGGGCACGCACCTCTTAATTTTGGAAGTTATGTGTGTTTTAAGCTATTAAAATATCACTTGCTTCAACGGTAAAGGAAACATCGTGCGGTAACCTGCACGCCAGAGAGTTCATAATGTTCTCAAAGGCATGTGAAGTCTGCCAATCCGCACATGGCCAGCGTGGTGGACTAGGGCCAAATCCTTCTCATATTGAGTACTCAAACGTTATAATAAGAGAGCGGTTGCCACGCCACGGAGGTGGTCTATAAATACGTTTTCATTTTTTTTTCCTACAAGTTAGCCCTTGCCGATAATCTCACCTGATAGTAAGTGATGATGCAGTCTATGATGGTAGCGGGCTAACCTGTTAGGGGCATGGTAAACCCACACTAATTGGTTTCTACGCGACATCGTGCCGGAACGCTACATCGCTTGGCGACACATCTTTGTAGGTAGGATGTTAACTAGCCACGGCCGAAGCCTCTCACCAGACAATTCAAAATGATGAAAGATTTCAGATTTGTGTGTACAGGCGGATGCTGTGAATATTATGGAGAGATCAAGTTCGCAATACCACTGTGTTGCAAAGAATGGGAAAGTCTACTGAGTTACTCAAAAGTGTAAAAAGGAGAAAAATTTAATATCTGGGCCACATAATGCGAAACTCTAAATATGACTTACTCCAACTCATAATGCAAGGCAAAATAAAGGGCAAACGAAGACCTGGCCGAAGAAGAACATCAGGATGTTCTTCTTCGGCCAGGTTGAAAGCCAGGGCTTAAGAACCTTCGCCAGTGGTTTAACATGAGCTCAAGATCATTGTTTAGGGCGGTAGTGAACAAGATCCAATTAGCCTTAATGATTGCCAACCTCCGGTAGGAGATGGCACTAAAAGAAGAGAAGAAGAAAGATTTCAAATTTGGTACGTCCTGTATAGTTTAGGTGACGTGCGCAGTATGCATCGGGCGAACGTCTTGTTAACGCCAGGCGCCGGCGCAAGACAAATGCGCCTTCATTATTAACACGCGCGAAGCCGTAATAAAGATCTTTCACTCTCACAATGGCGTTAAATTGTTTTCGCATCAATGTAAATTGCTTACGCATGTCAACAACTTATAATATACTCAAAACTTTATTAACGTTGTAAGCAATTTGCGTAAATATCTTTTGGCAACGGCGGAGTAATACAGAAGTTGTTTTATTAAAATCACCAACAGCTCGAACTAATTTTCAGTGCTCTGGATATGAATAATTAATTTGTACGGATTTTTGCAACGCAGTCCAAAGCAATGTTTGTTTCCAAATTATTTTGTGTATTTCTATCAGATTAGAATGAAGCGATGATATCCCAGTGGTTAGGGCGTCAGCCTCCTAATCAGAGGCCGGCGGTTCGAATCCGGGCACGCACCTCTTAATTTTCAGAATTATGTGCGGTTTTACACGATTAAAATATCACTTGCTTCAACTGTGAAGGAAAACATCGTGAGGAAACCTGCACGCCTGAGAGTTCTCCATAATGTTCTCAAAGGCGTGTGAAGTCTGCCAATCCGCATGGCCAGCGTGGTGGACTACGGCGAAACCCTTCTTATATTGAGAGGAGACCCGTGCTCTGTAGTGAGCCGGTAATGGGTTGATCATGAGATTATCAGATTAGTGGAATAAAAGTCTAGTGGCTTCGCAGTGACTTTAATTTAATTGACTTTCATTGTTTCTTGTTAAGTTACCTCTGCAAGCAATACTGTTGTTCGTAGTATCGACTTAAATATTTAAACAAGCATTTCGCAAGATTCCGCCTTGAAAGAATCATGGTGAAATTATTTTCCTTATCACAATGTTTACAGTTGAGCTAATATAATTTTGAACGATGATAACGTTAACGATGATGATGATGATGATGGTGATGATGAAAAAAGTATTAAGTGCACAGTGGCCAAGCCTACCGCTTAAACTTACCACTTTTAATTTTTACCAAAATAGCTACATACATATAAAGAAAGAAGTTTGTGTGTTTTTATTGAGTTTTTGTCTGGGTTTTTTTATTCACTACAATTAAGCCCTTGACGGCAATCTCACCTGATAGTAGGTGATGATGCAGTCTAAGATGGTAGCGGGCTAACCTATTAGGAGGTATGGTTAGCCCATAATCCTAATTGTTTTCTACGCGACATCGTGCCGGAACGCTAAAATCGCTTACCGACACATTTTTGTCGGTAGAGTGGTAACTAGCCACGGCCGAAGCCTCCGACCAAACTCGGGCCGGGAATCGAACCCAGGACCTCAAAATTTATAATGCGACGGCGCACGCGCTGCAGCTTGCTTCAACGGTGAAGGAAAACATCGTAAGGAAACCTGCACGCCTGAGAGTTCTCCATAATGTTCTCAAAGGCGTGTGAAGTCTGCCAATCCATTCTATATTCTATGACTATGGCCAAGCCCTTCTCATATTGAGAGGAGACCCGTGCTCTGTAGTGAGCCGGTAATGGGTTGATCATCATGATGATGATTACGCGTTGCACCACGGAAGTCGTCGGTGTGTGTGTTCACAAATATCGCTGCCAATTCCATGTGTCTTGTAATGTTAGCAAGAAAAACAAATCACCAGCGTCTTAAAAACTACGCAATAACAAGACAAACATAATAAACACAACTACTCGCAACAATAACCAAGGTGGGGTTATTGTGAGGCGCACAATGACTGTGCATTAGAAATTCCGACCAAAGCAATAACATCCACAGTTATTTATAGACGGCTCGGAAACCAATCAGGCATGCGGCATCACGTGCTGCTAATGCAGGCTACCCTCATTATTGGGGACCCAGTTATTGTGTTATTGCTTCTGATTATTAGCCCTCAGCAACATCCCTATATGCTTTGTAGAATTGAACTAAACGAAACTTAAGATTGGGTTGGTTAACCGCGGTTTAAGAAATAAATTCAAATTCAAATTCAAATAACCTTTATTCAGATAGTCATTTACAAGGCACTTTTGACGCGTCAATAATTTATATAGCAATGATTTGATGGTAATAACTACATTCGTAAACTTTAACTAAAGCTGTGAGGGTTCCAAACGCGCCCCGGTCTAAGAAGAAGCCCACAACTAACTTCGCCAGTTAATACTGTTGAATTCCTTACTAATTTATGTATGTTTTTTAATAGTTATATATTATATTTATATCTGTAGTTTTTTTTTTGGATTTTTATCTGAATTTCTTGTTTATTTTATTATAACTTTAAGCTGGCTTTACAACTAGCGCTTTTTTTCATTTACTTTTATATACTATTTTATATTTTTTCTTTGTATTTTGTTACTATAAAGTAATCATATTTACTACAATAATCTTAAGTTTAAGAAAGAATAAACTTGAGATATTATGAGATAGATACATTAAACATACTGAACTATGTATATTGACAAAGCCGAAGCACACCTGAAGCTATGATATTACACCTGGGGTCCCAGATTCGATGTCCAGCAGCGAAATTTCCTAAATAAATATATAGTATCTAGTCAATGGTCTAGTGGCAGACTTGTCGAACGATGTCGCATAAAAACCGATAAGGAGGATGTGCTCATTATAACTGATATATTCCTCTCTGCCTATCACTTACTATAAGCTGACAGTGCACTCAAGGGCTAACTTGTACAGTAAAACAAAACTGCCTACGCGTTTGTTTAAAGTTTGCAAATATTACTGCCTATTCGCTTTAATATATTGCTGTCTGTACATCGTGTCCATTAAACGCGTGGTTACGAAATGGCTGTACCAACTAACAACCCTCAAGCCAGAAGCTCCCCTAACATAAATTGTCACTGGACACTTATTAGTAGCTGTCGATATGAAGCCCTTAACGAGGTGTCTCAATCGCTCTGAGTCACCGGGTCAGGGGTGATTCCAGAGCCACCCCTGCGATTATCGGCTCACAATCTGCTTCAACAATAGCACAGTTAAAATGACAGGACTCGGACCCAAGCGAAGAACGGAAGGAGCTGAATTTTCATGTCATACCTTTGTCAGCTTCATACTTATTTATAAAGGCAAATTATAAAAGGCGCGTTTGGAACCCTCATAGCGATAGTTTTAAGTTTACGAATGTAGTTATCACCATCGAATCACTACTAAGTAAATTATTGACGCGTCAAAAGTGCCTTTTAAAGGACTATTTGAATAAAGATTATTTGAATTTGAATGAATGCAAACTTCGATCAATATAATATGGCTGGATAGGCGGTGACTTATCGAAAAGTGATCGTTAAATATATAACTCGCGAGCTGAGAACCTATTTTATTTCTTTGACGTTATACACGAGGTTCTATACGTACCAAAGATAATTAAAACTAACAAAACATCGTACATTAAGTAAGGATATACTTAGTATACGTTATATATATAGGTATGTTTGTTATTTTAATATTTTTAATACATTTTAACGACCGCCGTGGCGCAGCGCGTGCGCTGTCGTATTATAAACTTGGAGGTCCTGGGTTCGATTCCCGGCTCGAGTCTGGTCTGGTGGGAGGCTTCGGCCGTGGCTAGTTACCACCCTACCGACAAAGACGTGTCGCCAAGCGATTTTAGCGTTCCGGCACAATGTCGCGTAGAAACCAATTAGGAGCGTGGATTTACCATACTCCTAACAGGTTAGCCCGCTACCATCCTAGACAGCATCATCACTTACCACCAGGTGAGATAGCCGTCAAGGGCTAACTTGTAATGTATAAAAAAAAAACCATGTTTGCTTTACTTGAGTTCATTTATGTAATTATCTATTTAATATCTAATTAAAAAAAAATGGTATCTTAAATGGCATCTATTAAAGCACATGATACCTAGGTAAGTATTTATTTCGATGCATAGCTATCAAATAAAAATAACGTTCTTCTAAACGAAAAAGAAAGGGAAAGCAAAGCAGTGCATTGGACAGTTATGAAGTAAGTGCCTACTACAAGCTCGTCTTCCGTTCTTTATTAAACTGCTATTGGACGGAAATTTTCATCTTGAGTAAGTATTCCGTACTGAAGATGATAATTTCCGTTGATTCGAATTCAATTTAGCGGTGATAGCCTAGTGGTTAGGGCGTCAGCCTCCTAATCAGAGGTCGGCGGTCGAATCCGGGCACGCACCTCTAACTTTTCCGTGTTATGTGCGTTTTAAAATATTCAACGGTGAAGGAAAACAGCGTGAGGAAACCTGCACGCCTGAGAGTTCTCCATAATGTTCTCAAAGGCGTGTCTGCCAATCCGCACATGGCCAGCGTGGTGGACTATGGCCAAACCCTTCTCATATTGAGAGGAGACCCGTGCTCTGTAGTGAACCGGTAATGGGTTGATCATGATGAATTCAATTTAAATGAAAACTTAAGCACAAATCATCATAACAAGACCCTTTTGTATGTGTGCGTAATTTTTGTTGATATTATATATTTTTCCCAATTTCACCAAATTTCCTAATTTTTAATATCTATCGGATAACAAAACAATAAGTCATAATCATCATCATTATCTTTTACTGTTCCATCACATGGCTCATTTCATAATGAGAAGGATTCTAGCCACAGTCACTATGGCCAATTACGGATTGGTAGACCTTTCATGTGTTTGAGAATTCATGTGTGTTATGAGGAACTATCAGTGCAGGTTTCCTCGCGCTATTTTTCTTCAACGTTAGCCCATATACTCCATAAACTTATTAGTGGATCGAACTTGATTATAGAAAAATCATATTACGATATTATTTAAACAATGAAAAAGCTTGGGTGTGCTCTAACTCCATAGGTACTTTAATTTATTGAGAGTGATGACCCGGCATTGTTTGTTAAGGACTTCTTCTTAAACCTGGGCGCGATTTGAACCCTCTTAGCCTTAGTTTTGAGTTGGCGAGTGTAGTTATCACCTGTACAATTATAACTTCACGAATGGAAATAATGAAAAATGGGATATATATGAACGATTCATAGATGCCTGTAACAGGTTTATATGAATAAAGCTATTTCGATTTAATTTGATTTGTTGCAGATCAGCACCGAGGACAAACCTCTTCTGTTTTTTTTGGGTGTTTTTATAGTTGTTTAATTTTTTGTTTTATAATGATTTTATTATTATTATCAGCCCGAGCTGTCCCAATGTTGGGCAAAGGCCTCCCTTTCTTCCTTCCATTTGTCTCTGTCTAGGGATATTTGGGACCAAGCCCATCTATTTCGTCACGCCAACGACGCCTCGGTCTGCCTCGACGTCTTTTTGTTTTTTTATGGCATCCAATCTGTAGCGGTCTTTGCCCATAGTTCGTCGGACATACGCATAAAATGCCGGCCCAGTCCCATTTCAGTTTGGCAGCTTTATCTCCCACATCCGTTATTTGAGTCTTGGGCCATAGTATGCTGTTTTTAACAGACATATGTGTATTCACAACGTTATCCCATCGCGTTTATAGGACTCGGTATACGATAAACGATATAAAGATATCTATATCCCCATATGCTTCACCTACCTACTTAATAAAGGCTCGTCGTTATAACACTCGTACGTGACCACGCATTCGGAGGGCTGTTGCAAACACTGCAGCGGGCACAAGGGATTCTTACAACTAACGAGCGCTGCATTTGTCCCCGCTTCACATTACTATGTGATAATTGACTTTTAAGTTGTCATCGGATCGTGTCGATTGAATTGTGGCAATCGTATAACGAAACCGGGTAGGTCAAAAATTATTTAATCCTTAGATACACCCTCTGAAGCGGTGATAGCCTAGTGGTTAGGGCGTCAGCCTCCTAATCAGAGGTCGGCGGTTCGCACCCGAGAACGCACCTCTAACTTTTCGGAGTTATGTGCATTTAACAAAAAAAAAAACAAAAAAATCACTTGCTTCAACGGTGAAGGATACATCGTGAGGAAACCTGCACACCTGAGAGTTCTCCATAATGTTTTCAAAGGCGTGTGAAGTCTGCCAATCCGCACATGTCCGCATGGTGGACTATGGCCAAACCCTTCTCATATTGAGAGGAGACCCGTGATCTGTAGTGAGCGGATAATGGGTTGATCATGATGATAATGATGATGACACCCTCTGGTATTATAATTTATTCTACGTCTTAAATTCATATAGGCGATATGAGCGTTCTCTTTTTTATATTACTCCGCGTAAGTTATGTCCAGTTAAAGATACGGCTATGCTGAAAACTTGGTATTAATATCATTAAAAAAAACGAAATAGCTTCATTCATGTACCTATTACAGGCATCTATGAAGCGTTTATATATACCTAATATATTTTCCAGTATTTTGATTTGTTAGATAATGGTGATAACTATAATCGCCAACCTAAAACTAAAGCTAAGAGGGTAAGATGGATCCAATCGCGCCCCGGTCTTAGAAGAAGAAATCATCATATCCACTCCACTTCAGGTCATTTATAAGGATTTTTAATACAATAAAAGCAGCTGGCTACAGAATGAAACTGCGTTCACAGTTTCTTACGTATTAGTTATAATGTAATGGAAAATAATAAATAACTATTTTAGCGTTACTACTTACGAAAAACTTACCGATTTCCAAAGAGATTTTTTGAAGTGAATACTTCTTTAGCGGCGTTGAGCACTTTTTCTGTAATGGGTATAAAATCTTAAACTCGCGTCAGGACACGTGACCTGATCGAAAAAGCGTAAGACGGATGGAGAGTAGACAGCTATCCCCTCTCTACGGCGCGGCGAAAATGTATGCCTGGGCCTACTGTTTCGTTTAGGCAGCGCAGGGCGCTTGCGCGAATGTTCGTGTATGTTACAGCGTGCCACGCGCATCCATGGATGGTGACAGCTGATGGCTCGACTGTCTGTGTAGTGATCACATTGTTGTGTATTCGTAAAATTCGTCAATGCAAAGTGCTTAAAATATGGAAATTGATATAGATAAACTTTTTAATGTAAAATAATTGTAATAGTTTTAAAGTGTTAAATTTTTAATGTAATATAAATTGTCATGTTTGAATACGATAGCGCAATAAATAAATATTGTATTCTACCACATAAATGATAGTACTTTTATACTGATAAAGCAATTGGTGCAAAATTATTCCCTAACCATTCCAAATTATCCAACATGCTCAACGTTAATAATCAAGTTTTCACTTCTGCCGGCACTCCCGGAGTGCAACCCGTCTTTTTTTTTTTTAAGAAGCGAATCATGCAAAGAATAATCATATTAAACTTATAAAACCGCAGTTTTTCTAAACTTAAATCAAAATATGTGTATGTAACTTAATTTTATGGATTTTTGTAGTATTTTTGAATAATATACTGATTTGAATAAAATATAATGAAACGGCTAATGAATAATGTAAGGTTATATATATTTTTCTTAACCCTAAGCTATGAGCCAAGTAAAATGTTCTTTAGAAGGAAAACTCAATTGAAAATATTTACGTGGAATCCCCAATCATGCAAAAAATAAGCAAATCAAACTAAAACAAACTGGGTCACCGGATTACGGACATGTTTATGAATGTTGGGCGGCCGGCGATCAAATTCAAGTTGTCGGGAAAAAGTTGGATTCATTTCCCAGAGCGACGCCGCTCCTCTTTTATTTTATGGACTTTTATAACTGACAAGTTATCTCAAACTTTGCAGAAATGTCTGTTTTCCTCGACGTACTTTAAGTAGATTTTGTGATGAAATGAATTTAAGACTAAGTTTTCTTTTTGTTTTATTTACTTCGCGGTGGAGTCTCAAAGCTACGCCACTACGCACTTAATAAGGAAATGGGTACTTAACTCGCGAAAAGGAAGAAAGAAAGGAATAAAAGAAGGATCTTTTTATTTATTTGATGCAATATGACGCAAGATAAAAAGATAAATAAAGGTAACCCAGCGCTGGTTTCCTGTGGGAGCCTGAGTCTGGGTAAAATAACGGACGTAAAAACTTAACAATATAATACTTAACTTAACATAATGATAATAACTTGAACAAGCTACCACAAAAAAAATTGACCTACATAAATTCAAATAATCTTATAAACAAGAGTAAAAAATAACGTTTAAACGGAAAACGGATTGATATTTTTAGTTAGTTTACCTAAGAAGTAGATATTTCCCAATACCTACTCTGACGTAACGTAACTCTTAGAAGACAAACACCTCATATATATAGATACTCAGGACTCAGATGTTATTAAGACTCTTAGTACCAAGATTTGTGATGTTTTAGGCGAAAAAGGCGCGCTCCTTTTATGAATTCGTAGCGGGCGGGTGCCAGATGGCTTCCGAAATGAAGAACCGCGGGATTTAGAAAGAACCCGCTGGAAAAGGGTGAAAATGTGGGAGATATGAGGAAAAATCTCGAATAAATGCCGGAAAATTTGTTTGTTTTTCCTTTGCAGGATTATCGGGCCCGCGACCTCTGTGCATTGCTGGACCAGATATTCTCGAAAATGTGCAAAAGTTTAGCAAAAATGTGTGATATTTGTTAGACAAATTTAAATTGATTTTTTCTCAGAAGCTATAAAGTCGCTCAAGTGACCTTACGATTGCTAAAGATAATTAAAATTTGTTTAAAAAAAAGAAGGAAAGCTTAAACGTTACAGAAGTCTCACATATAATTCTATAACAACGATATTAAGATCGTTTAAAACTATTTTGGAATCATCAATCTAATAGAATAACAGAGGCGTGAAAATAATTCTGGCTGGCAACAAAAAAACAGTGTTTTTTTTGTCCGTGGTTAAAAGCCGGTTGTATTATTTTAATGGAACGTGACTTACTTACATGAGTTATTCGTGACTGATATAAGTAAGTCATAACAAAATTGTCCTCAGCTTTTTAACGCCCTAATGCTGTAAACAGAACATATCTCCGATGGAAAAAAAAAATATGCGTACGAGTGTACTTGCTAACCTAACTCTGTTATTGCTTTTTCGGCTCTGAGATAAGTTTCTGTGTACTTATTCTTAGACAAGGGCGCGTTAGGAGCCTTCGTAGCTTTAGTTTTAAGTTTATGAATGAA
This sequence comes from Lasiommata megera, assembly GCA_928268935.1. Lineage (NCBI taxonomy): Eukaryota > Metazoa > Arthropoda > Insecta > Lepidoptera > Nymphalidae > Lasiommata > Lasiommata megera. Next base: position 5,397,986 of record OV743308.1, on the reverse strand, counting down.
GTTATCATCACTTGTCATCGCTAAAATGTCAAAAATTGCAGGTTCGCAACAAATGCGCCATTAAAAGGCTTTTAATTTGAATAAACTAAAAAAATAATTTGGAATTTGGATTGGCACATCTTTATTCTATTTGTTTATTTATTTGGTACCTTTTCATTAAGTCTTAACTAAAAGGACGAGACGTGTGCAAGGTCAGCTTATCTCTAGACAGACTTCTGCTAGATGTCCCCGATGTAACTATGCAACACTATGCAACTATGCAAACTAAAGATTGGTGAAGCCAACCCTAAATCAGCGGAGGCAATAAACCGCAGGTAGCGTTTATTTTACATTGAAATGAAGGTATTGCGCCGCCACGTATTCATCAAACAATCCCAATAATAATAATGCATATTGGGAACGCTATGCCGATAGCCGCTGATACGAAAGCTCGGGAGGCAAAATATATCAAGTAGGTAGGTATACGTTGGGAGATTTACAGTTAAAGTTCGTTACCTGATGGTCACCCTGTTACTAAAGGGATTACCATATTCAAATCCAAAGTTATTGCCAAATTAGGTGTAGCTAATACAGACGATGTATCAAAATGATATAGATATATACAATATACAAATATACACTAAAAATTAAAGTCCCTTATCAAAATTAAAAATAATAAATTAATAAAAGGTAAGTTATAACAATAGTTCAATCTTAGCTATACTCATCAATTAACAATAAATAATTATTTAATTTTAAACATTTTACTTCAAAATAAGATGTCTACTGAATTGAACTTATTATTTCTCTGTAAGTTATAATCTCATAGATAAGTTCATTTATGACTTTTCCAATAGTTTGTTTTTAGATTTGTCTTGAACAGCAGAATTTCTATCCGTCTGTCAGCTGAATGTATCTATCGAATCGTAATAAAGGGAGAATTGAAATGTATATTTCGATTGACATTAAACAAACAAATAGATAAAGGTCAAAATTAGATTATTAGATAGAAAGTCCAAATTCAAATCAAATTCAAACTTGTTTTATTCATGTAAACCTACTACTGACCTCTGTGAAGCGTTCATTTAGCATATATTATAATATTTTAATTCGTGATTCATGGTTAAAACTACATTCATGAACTTAAAACTAAAGCTAAGAGGGTTTCAAACGTGCTCAGGTCAAAGAAGAAGCCAACAACAAAGTTAGCCGGGTTAACTTTCAAGAAACATGGAGCCGTGTTTATTACGTCAACATTACGTAGAGTTAGTTTATCCAAGTTGCACTTATTCGAGTAACTTCCATCATCATCATCATGATCAAGCTAATGTCGGCTCACTACTGAGCACCGGTCTCCTCTCAATATGAGAAGGGTTTGGCCTTAATCCACCACGCTGGCCATGCGGATTGGCAGACTTGTCACGCGTTTGAGAACATTATGAAGAACTCTCAAGCAAGCAGGTTTCCTCACGATGTTTTCCTTCACGCACACGTTGAAGCAAGTGATATTTTAATTGCTTTAAACGCACATAACTCCGAAAAGTTAGAGGTTCGTGCCCGGATTCGAACCGCCGACCTCTGATTAGAAGGCTGACGCCCTAACCACTAGGCTATCACCGCATGGCTTATATGTATGGCTTAGAAAATATACAAAGAAACAGGAATCTTTTTGATTTCCTATATACTAAAGAATTCCTTGACTAAAGACCTTCCAGGTTAGTTTAAGAAACGTCCTAAAAATAATTTTTGATACAATCACTCAAAGCTGTTCTGCGGTAGAAAAGAGATGGATGAGCAACATTGCAATTATAGTGTTGCATTTCATTTAAAAAAGTGTGCCATTAAAAAAAAAACTAACAAAAGTTAGCCAAGTTACAAAATGGGAAAGCCAACTCACCAAAGCACAAACAAGCTTCGGTGAGTGGGTAAGGATTGTATTGTCTCTGCAGCTAATGAGTGGTATCTGGAGCAGAAGTCATCACTGTGTCCCATTGAAGATTTTCCTTAATCTAGACTTTTGCATTGACTTCGCAAAACCAAACTTTATTTTGCAGTCGCTAAGGTTCCATCTCGTATAACTGTGAGTATCAGTCATTTTAAAGGAATAGTTAGGGTTCACTAAGAATTGTACCCAATGTTTTGTACTAGTGTTGAATGCGAATATTATTAATGTTGAATTTAAAGTTGTTTTTGTTTCCATTGTAAAATTACTAGGGATAAAGTTTTCTTGACGATGATTTCTGCATTGCAATCACACCTGGTGGTAATTGGTGATGCAATCTAAGATGGTATCGGGCTAACCTTTTAGCTAGTCGATTCTTACGTGACATCGTAACGAAATGCTTATTCGCTTGGCGGCACGTCTACAAAGACGTACCTACAAAGCCTGACCAGACCACAGTTTTTTATAACGTTTATTACTCGGGTAAGCGAGCAGACGGGTCTCCAGAGCATCCAATGCATTTCCGGCTGAAATCATTCTCCTTATCGGTTAACTTAATTCAGAAATTATTTATTCCTACATTGCAGCACTGCACTAGGAAGATGGTCGTCCCGTATGCTATGCACCGCTATCTGTTTTTTTTTTTTGGCACTGACTATTAGCTGTACCCTATTAGTTGCAACAGCGTAACCGAGCTGTTTGGCGAGCTTCGGAAAGAAGCTCTGCCAGAAGAAATTTTGAGTCCTAGGGCTCGAAGAAACTAAAGGAACTTATGCCTAAGGGCGCCTCCTGTGAGGCCGAACCTCGGCTTTGGCGACGTTTGTGATAACCGGGGGTCGGACGGTGAAGACTGCTATCTGTGCAGTGGTACTTTAGATATTTAACCTAAAATGGCATATATGGAGTACATACAACAGTACCCATTTAAGAGATTAAAAAGCCATTCCGGTTGTATATATACCAACAAATATTTTCTTAATTCAAAAGTGATTACGTAAATATAACTTTCACGAACAAAGTACACCCAAACAGTAAAAGTAGGCAAAGTTAGAGTATATTATATACCTACCTAGTCTTTGGAGTAGTCTTACACAAATGACATTAATAACCCAGAATGACACAATGAATTGTCAAGACAATAACCCTAACTGTTTCGTGCATCCATCATTCGCACCCAACGATTGTTCTGTCAATAGAGGGAGTTTAAACTTTTAGTGTGAATAAGACAGATATACATTATTCACTATTTGCAGATCTCCCCTAAAAAGCAATGCAACTCCAAATTCTTGGGGGAGACACTATATGTGACATCGCTCTTCAAAGTAGCGGACCAATTGTTTAAAAAATATATATTGGGTGATTCAAAAATATAACAGTTGCACAGTGTAAGGGAATTGCCAATTGAAATATTATATGATTCTAATTTATTCGATTCCAAAATGTAAGTTAACTTCTCTTAGGAAATGTACAAAGAAACAGGAATCTTTTTGATTTCCTATAGACAAAGGAATCCCTGATTAAAGACATTCGAGGTTCGTTTAAGAAACGTCCTAAAAAGACTTTTAATACAATCACTCACAGGGTATCGTTTTTCCGCCATATAAAAGAGAAGATAGAACCAGATTGCGACATGTTTCCAATACGAAGTCTTCGGCATTCATTCATAAGCCCTACATTCATGGTAATCTGGTTTCCTGAACCATTTGTTTGATTTTAACATTCTTTATTTTTATTTTAACCATTGATATGGTATTGGCATGGTATTAAACATGGAAACAAAGTTAAATCATTTTTACATGCATGTAGTTATTACGTATTTTACTATAGCTCAGGGAATTAATGTACTACAATCATTCGTTATAAACTTAAATTTGGGAATCGGACTGCGTGCATTTGTCTTCTCTTAGCCTTGTTGCTATGCGCTCCCCCCTAAAAAACGTAACGCAATTCTGCGACGAGTTAGCTTTTTTGTACCTACGCCCCCCGTCGAGCGGGGCGGCGGCCCCCCAAATATCTTGATAACTTCATTGCAAGCTCCCGGTCACAAGACTGGACGGGTTAAAGCAGGAGCTAGCAAGAACTTGTAACTATAACATAAAATTTAAACTATTAAAATTTAACTTATGTTCGTGAACCTCTGATAAACCGAGCATTTTAGAGGAAAATTTCACAGCTCAAACGAATATTCCTTTTTTCTAACATCGTTTTTTTTTTAAATTTAAAGACGTAATAGTGCTATTACGTTTTAGAGTGTGGGAGTGCTTACATCTTAAATTTTCTCCATTTTTTACTGTTAGTAGCTGTGGGTGAGTTGACTGCCTCTATTATCTGCCTTTTTTTTGTCGTGGTGGAAAAGCTTTATTGCTACCTCCGTCCCTTGGGCAGAACGAGAGGTTATGTGGGACTCCCCCCTTAGGGGGTTTAACCAAACTAAAATCCACCACGGCGTGTCCCTCACGCTGAGTTTTCCAGACGCCACCATCACCAGACCATCTCTATTATCTGCCTAACCTAACCTAGCCTAACCTACCTAACCAATTTTAAATTCCTATCGCTGTCGTTGCTTGTACTAAAATAACTAACTAGCCATTTTAATTCAACTGTTATTATATCTTTATCTGAGGAGGGGTTTTAGTGGGTACAGTGGTTAGCTATGTTAAATGAAAATCACAGGTGTAAGTAAGTAGTTTGGGATTCTCTTCTCACGCATTACCACCAAATTAATACTGGTTCTCCTCTCAGCATGAGAATTATTGTGACCACTGAACTTTGGCCATGTTTTTCCTGCCCATTAAACCAAGTGATATTGAATTTTAAACAGCTCGAATTATGTTCGTCTTAATTAATGAGCAAATGCTAGGCGTAATGGAATGAATATGTAGAAGCTGTGATAAGTCTATAGTTAGGATGTCAGCCTCCTAATCAGAGGTCGAGGGTTCGAACCCGGGCACGCACCTTTAACTTTTCGGAGTAGTGTGCGTTTTTAAGCGAATAAAATATCACTTGCTTCAACGGTGAAAGAAAACATCGTGAGGAAACCTGCACGCCTGAGAGTTTTCCATAATGTTTTCAAAAGCGCGTGAAGTCTGCCAATCCGCACATGGCCAGCGTGGTGGACTATGGTCAAACCCTTCTCATATTAAGAGGAGACCCGTGCTCTGTAGTGAGCCGAGAATGGGTTGATCATGATGATAAATGAATATTATATGTTACTACACCGTAAGGTATGAACCGGTCCATTCGATGCACATATGCAGGTTGGATGCAGTGTACTCTCCGGGGTCTAATTTTCGTAACCCGGCCTGTGGGGACCAATACCGACCTTCCTAGAGCTGCTACAACTGTGACACTCACAATTTTAGTATGACTTGATCTTATACAACAAAAGCGTACTATGCTAATGGCGTACTACCGTTATCATAACAATGAAAACACTTTTTCGTGGGATCAATACTAGAGAAATAACTATAATATATATATTTATAGACTTACAATTCAGCTCTGGCTATCTCACCTGGTGGTAAGTGATGATGCTGTCTAGGATTGTAGCGGGCTACCCTTTTAGGAGTATGCTAAGCCCACGCTACTCATTGGTTTCTAGGCGACATCGTGACGGAACGCTAAATCGCTTAGCGTCTTTCGGTAGCGGGCTAACCTGTTAGGGGTATGGTAAACCCATACTCCTAATTGGTTTCTACGCGACATCGTGACGGAACGCTAAATCGCTTGGCGATACGTCTTTGTCGGTAGGGTGGTAACTAGCCACATTCGAAGCCTCCCACCAGACCAGACTTGAGCCGGGAATCGAACCCAGGGCCTACAACTTTATAATGCGACAGCGCACGTTCTGCGCCACGGAGGTCGTCAACGAGCTTCTTACGAGGTTAGTTCGTGAGTTGGTACTATACTTATGTGGTATTACCGTGATCATGATAATGATAACACTCTTTCATATGATTAATACTACTAGCAAAATAACTTTGTAAAATGGACATTAAAATACGCGGTGACAACCATGCTTAAAAATCAGTTTAATGTTGTTAGCATGGCGAAAGAAAAAATATTGTGTTCGAAGATAATATTGAAACAATTATTAACGCATACACACACACCCACACACATGTTTAAATGATGTCAAAGGCATTACAATCAGGGGTTGATATGTTTGTTTTAATTACTGTTATATTAAAACTGAAATATATGTACAGTTATATGGTGTCGAGTTCGCTTTAAACAAATATGTAAACTAAACTCAATTGACAGGTCCTAAAATAGTTCTGCCTTGTACTGTAAGGCAGTAACTCTGGAGAAGGAACAGTATTGTCAATTAAGATTAGTTTAGAGATATATCTCTTATGTAGCATTATCCAATGTATTTGCATTTTGTATTAACTGCAGTGTACAATAAAAGTGTATTCATTCATTCATTCAATCATTTACAAACAAAATTGGCACCAATTTTTATTTTGCTGTTATTAACTATTCAAATTCAAATAATCTTTATTCAAATAGTCCTTTAAAAGGCGCTTTTGACGCGTCAATTTTACATACTAGTGATTTGATGGTGATAACTACGTTCGTAAACATAAAACTAAAGCTATGAGGGTTCCAAACGCGCCCCGGTCTAAGAAGAAGCCCACATCAAACTTAGCCAGGTAAATTTTCTTTTTTAATATCACCATCTCACATGCCACTTAAAATTATATTAGGAGCTATATTATTAGAGCAATATTTCACACCCATGCTTGTTTATCATTTACATAATCCTTTACACTATAGTAGGACTTTTCTATTGTCTAAAATACCTAAAGAAATATGTCAAAAATAAGCAACGAAATTATATGAATAAATAAACATTTATAAAAACATACCCAAGACTATTACCGATCTAGTTTAGTGTGAGCCCCACAAAACGCGCTAATCTTTCACCGGCCATCGAATTGTCGCGTGTTCGATTCCCGACGCACCCCAAACATATTTCAAGTACAGGATTAAACCAATAGAGAAGTGCGAATGCGTAATGTTCATGACAGATGATTCTCTGCATCCACGGCTTTAAATGTATGGGTTTAAATTTAAAGGACGGTCGTTATGGCGTTGGAACCGTTTTTAATCTTGCCCGCTTTTGTCACTAAGCCACGTTTCAAATGCAGATGTTTTGCATCTTAAAATTTATAGTGGGTTGCATAGTTTAGCTAATCCACCTACTTACAAATACTTAATAGCATTGAGCAGAAATATTTCAAGCTATGTAATAAAAACAACGCAAATATATATGTGTTTAATATGATTCTGTTTCCTGGAGTACGCAAGCAGAATAGCGAGAATTGCTATTGCCAGGAACAGAATAACCGATAGAGATGCATAGTGCCTCTTATATCGTTAGCATATATAGATGGCACTATCATATAAATCGTGTTGTTCTGTTGCTCGCAAAAGCCAAGAAGAAATCGCTGTTCCGCGAACTCCGGGCTCCGAGCATTGAAGCATTTGCCCACATCCTCGATTAGTTGTTAAGTTAGTATTAGTGATTTTATTGTTTTAATTAATTATAGACCTTTTAAAAAAAATTACTGGTTTATTGCGCTTATTGTAAGTTTTAAATTAATTTAATTGTTTATGCCAATTGTTTTAAATGTTTTAAAGTTTTAATTACTTAAAGTTTAAATGTAAATCTAAAATATTTAAATGTATTGATTTAATTTTAAAATAAAGCAAAACAAGGTCTCTTTTCATTAAAGAGGACACCCTGCCGATAACGCCCTGTGATGACGGGTGAGAAAAAAAAATATGATTCTGTTAACAATACATTTATTTATAACAACTGAAACTTAAAATAAACCTTAAATTGAACATAAAACTAAAACTAAAAATCTTAAAATTGTTATAAATTAAATAATGTAATACAATTATTTATACAATTATTTAGTCTCTTAAGACTAAACTGTGATAGCCTAATGATTAAGACGTCTGCCTCCTAATCAGAGGTCGGGGGTTCAATCCCGGGCAACTTTTCGGAGCTATGTGCGTTTTAAAGCAATTAAAATATCACCTTTTTTTGTTGTATTGGTGACGTCATTCTGGTCTCAACTGAAAATCAGCGTCGTGTTTTTCATAAGAGACACGATATATGCTGACACAGACAGACCAATTTATGATTAGAATAAGATGTGCTATGTGTAACACCATAAGAGAATAAATAAATTTTCTTTCTTTCTTACTTGGTTCAACGGTGAAGGAAAACATCGTGAGGAAACCTGTACACCTGAGAGTTCTCCATTATATTTTCAAAGAGGTGTGAAGTCTGCTAACATGGCCAACTTGGTGGACTATGGCCAAACCCTTCTCATATTGAGAGGAGACCCGTGCTCTGTAGTTTTGTTTTTAGCCCTTGACGGCAATCTCACCTGATGGTAAGTGATGATGCAGTCTAAGATGGCAGCGGGCTAACCTGTAAGGGGTATGGTAAACCCATACTCCTATCGGTTCATACGCGACATCGTGCCGGAATGCTAAGTCGCTTGGTGACACGTCTTTGTCGGTAGGGTGGGAACTAGCCACGACCGAAGTGTCCCACCAGATAAATTAGCCGGCAATGTTTTACGTAAATGAATGCCCCCTAGTTTTATAAATAAGAGTTCTTTGGTTTTCCAACAGACTGTTTTTCTGCACAGAGATAGACAAAGGAAAAGACAATTGAATTATTTTTATCCAGGAAAAAGGAGCTTTGTTCCAATGGGACAGATCCACCGTGAATAAGTGATAATATTCGGGATATTATCACTTATACAAACATACATACGTACATAGTTCTCTGCGTTTTTCCCCTTCCTTCCGTCGATACAAAAATGGTGTGGGAAAATAAAGAGTTGGCAGATAAGGAAAAAATGGGATTTAAATATATTATATAATAGTTATCTCTTAAACACAAAAAAGAGGTGTTACGACCTTCTATCTTATTTCGGGGTCATGCGCCGTCTATCCGTTTAGTTAAACCGTGTAATTGCCGTGAAGTGTTTCACACGTCATTACTAATTTAAACGGTTCTTCAATGGACCGACGTTAATTGTTTTGATTTAAATGCTTTTTGACTAATATGAAACAAGTACTAGTAATTTTTTAAACGTAAAATTTAAATTCCCAGAATAATATTCAAAAGTCCCAGATGTCAAAGTTTACTATTACAATTGTATATCAATGATCGATCAATAACATTTTCTCTCAATAAAATTCTTTCGATAAATAAAATTCAAAATTAAAAATTTTCGTTGGTACTTACTTAGGCAAACCTAGGTACAGTTGTGTATAATTTTCACTCTGAAATTTTGACTGTTTTGGACTACAAATTTAATTACCTTCTCTGTAAAACAATGTAAATTGGGCTAATATATTTTTCATTCCCTTCTTCGGAGTAAGTGACAAAGCCAACATCTAATTTCCAATAATTATGAACGGATCAGTATTGGAATGAACGTCAATAACGTAATTATGAACGGTTCATTATTCGGCTATCATAGAGCGTTGCTGTTAATCAATCTATCATCACTTATCAGAGCGTTGAAGCTAACACTAAACCGGACACGGTATGTTACCATATTTTTATAATTTAGAGATTGACCTTTTTTGTATTTTTGACGACCTCCGTGGCGCAGTGCGTGCGCTGTCGCATTATAAAGTTGGAGTTCCTGGGTTCGATTTAGCGTTCCGGCACAATGATGTTCAAAAACCAATTAGGAGTGTGGGTTTACCATACCCCTAACAGGTTAGCCCGCTACCATCCTAAACTCCATCATCTCTTACCACCACTTACCTTGAGATAAGCGTGAAGGGCTAACGTGTAGTGTATACAAAAATCTTATTAATCTTTATTCTACTTATTTTTTTAATTTTGTGCATAATAACATATTAATTTTTATTTATTACATTCTAGCTAATTAATTCTCTTTTTGACTTATTTGTGTTATATAGCTAATTTAGTTATATTTTTCCTATTCCACTCGATATAGTCCTTTTTGTCCTTATTGTGATTTGTGTCATCTAATATTGCTTTCGTTTCAACATTTGTGCCTGAAATAAAGACTATTATTATTAAAAAAAATATTTTTAAATTAGTTCACTAGAATAGCAAATAGACGTTATTTACTGTGCCTCGGAGAACTTGTGTAGGTTAAAATATCCTTTATATTCAATTGTATTCGAAAAACCTTTCCAAGCTTTGATCCACCTTAGTTACTCATGAAAGAGTAAGCTTAAATGATCATTCATCAAAAATACTCCACTACACTTTACAAAATATAATATACGTATTCAATAGTGAAGCGGTGATAGGTGAAAGTGGTTAGGGCGTCAGCCTCCTGATTAGAAGTTGGCGGTTCGAATCCGGGCATGCACCTCTAACTTTTCGGAGTTATGTGCGTTTAAAAAATAAAAAAAAATCACTTGCTTCAACGGTGAAGGAAAACATCGTGAGGAAACCTGCACGCCTGAGAGTTCTCCATAATGTTCTCAAGTATCAAGGAATAAGAAGTGCCGCCTCCCAATATTTTTATTCCATAACCATATCCTAACTGGACCAAGCTACTGTCCCATCAATAATACTTTATTTACGTCCGACAACACTATCTACGCGTTACTCCATTTCGGTTCCCCCACCAGAATCACCACAGGAATGAGTGGGATGCAATCATCAATATTTCATTCGCTTTTGAGTTTACAGTAGGAACTCTCACGATAATTACTATGGTGTCAAAACGGATATGATGTCGTGTGGTTCCGAAGGGGGGAATTATGGGGAAGTCGTACCCATTACCAGTGGATTTATGGCTTCATGTGTAAACAATGGGTTGGTGATTATTATATTAATTTACTACGTACAACCCATAGTGTTAATTTAGTTCATTAAATTGTTGCATTGAACGGATGCTATTGTTCAACGATGTATTGTTTGTGGGTCCATCTGGTCTTAAGCTATATGGTAGCTCGCCATTCTTCTTTGGTTCATTTATCCACTGCCTTCATATTATCGTTAAATTCGACGATTACCTGCCCTACTAGCGAGAAAAAGCGTTTTAATTGTTTTTGATGACAAGTATTGTTAAGTTATTCAATTGATAATAAATAATGACTCACTGGTACTTAAAAATATTTACATTTTAATAAACATCAGGCATTTATTACAAAGTTTCTTGATGAATAAAGCGATAATTTTGCCACAAACTACGACCTAGCAGAGGCTACGTTGTTGCAACGAGCATACTCTGTAAACATACTTTGCATATAAAGAGACTAAATAATCTTGACATAGTATGAATATTATTTAATTCTATGAATGTTAAGGTCCGGTGAGGTTATGTTAAAGTTTAGCATAATCCGGCAATTTGTCGGTGCAGTGGGTACTAGGCCGCGATAGCAGCCCAATGAGGGTTTACAATATTACCAAAATTCTTGGACAAATCCTGGAATTATTGGTCAATTATTGGTCAATATTCGACGATAATGCCGCATTTTATATACTTTTTCTATCTTCATGTTTCTGTAGTTTTTTTTAGTGTATAAATATATATGTATACGCATGTATTACTTTCGTAGTTGTTCTTTTTGAATTTTTTTTTTCATTTGTTTGTATCCGTAATCATATTAATTTTTTTTAACTTTATTGCACAAAAAATGTACATAAGGCAAACTGAATAATAAAAGCATTCTCCACCTTGGATCATATATATATATAAGTAATCAATCAATCAATCAATCAATCAATCAGCCTACAGACATCCACAGCTGGACATAGGCCTTTTCAAGAGCGCGCCACCACACACGGTCCTCCGCCTTCCTCATCCACCCGCCACCAGCGATCCTTTTCAGGTCGTCGGTCCAGCGAGCAGGTGGTCGTCCTACGCTGCGCTTACCGGTACGCGGTCTCCACTCCAGAACACGTCTGCCCCAACGGCCGTCGGTTCTGCTACAGATATGACCCGCCCACTGCCACTTCAGCTTGCTAATAATATAAGTAATACATACAATAATATAATAATAAATAAATACCAAATTAAAAAATATGTATCTAAAAATGAAAAACCAGAGTTATAGACAAATAGAAAATGTAAACAAGTACCAAATAATAAAAATAATTAATACCCACAAAGCTATATTTTTGTAACTCTAATTTTTAAACAACTTTGCAACACTAATGTTGTCGGAAAGTGAATTCCAAAGTATAGCACAGCTTGAAAAACAAATTAGCAAAACAAGTTGAGGAGGTGTTCACAAAAGCTTAGTTAGAATTGCAAGAAAAGCGAACTGCCCGCTGACTAAGAGAAGGAAGGAATTACTTTCTATTATTTTGGTTAGCATAATACCCATAAATGTAAATTTAAGCGATTCTAATAATGCCGTACGCGTAGTTTTTCGCCATTCCATTAAATTTGATGACTACACCCATCCGTCCCATTCATCACTTTTCACATTGAGTTTGCGAATAGTTGGCCACCCTACCCAAGTATACCCTCATATTTCCCCCATTACGCGTTTGGGGGGGGGGGGATTCAATTTTACCATGATATTGCGAATAATCTTGGCTTTTCAGGACAAGATAAGACCTCAACGAGCGTTTGGATGAATGTGTTTTATTCGTTTAGTTGTAAAGATTATCAGTGAACACTTGGAAAGAATTTTCCATATTAATCTTGACAACACCCTTCACATATAAATTATCCTATATCCGCTGCTATAGGAACCGTTTGAATTTGATAAAAAATACGGGTGTACTTTTTTACATTTTCCGCACTTTAATTTGTAACAAATATTTGAAAATAAAAATAGGCGAATTGGTCTAGCGAGGCTTTGCGCTTAGAAACAATTTTAACGATTTTTTTGTTCTTTTTTAAAAAAATATAAAAAAAAATACTTCATTCAATGATTTCAAGAAATAGTGGCGATACTGTCTAAAATGCACCCATAATTTGGTTTAACCTATTAATAAATATATGCAGCATCGTTCTTGCAACGCTAAAGTGCTTGACGGAACATCGAGTAACCTCATCTTTTAAGTTAGATTGGTTACTAGCAAGTTGAAAACTCACACCTTTCTGGTACAGTACTGAGCGCTGTTGTCTTCGAAATGAGAGTTCCCGGGTTCGATTCCCTGCAGGGATAATATAGAAATTTATCAGTTCAGAATTTTCTTTGGTCATGTCTGGTGAGCTTGTATGGGTTTATAAAAGCCATCACTATTTTAGATTGCATCATCACTTAGCACCATGTGAGATTGCAGTCTAGGTCTTACTTGTAGTGGAATAAAAAAAAATCACACTCAACCAAATACGTAGTTTAAATTATCGTTTCCCGTGTAATCTACCCTTTAAAGATTTTTTTTTATTAATTATGACATCGCTTTAAAGTAAAATACCTACTTTAAAAAAGTTACATATAAAAGACCACGTTACAAGTCAAAAATCTCTCTGAATCTAGCAATAAAATGTAACCTTTTTTGTGGACTTAAAAATAATTCTTCCACAAAATAAAATACTTGTTAAAATCCATTTCTTCACTCCATCCCTCTATAACAAATCCCCGAGCGAATTAGACCCGGAAACTCGGTGACCCAAAAGAAAATTGGACGAGCGGAACATTAGTTCCACTTCGCCATAAATAATGGCATTTCTTTCGAAGGAATTAGGTTACTGAGCCTCTAACGCTATCAGTTGAACTGACATTTATAACGCAATATTAGCAACAAAAAGAAGCATTTTTTTCCATTTTTAATTCGGGCTGTGTTTAACTATTGGTTAAGTCAGCGTAACAGCAGTTTGGTGAACTTCGTAGAGAAGCCCTGTTACAAGAAATTTGGTTTTTTGGCTCGAAGAAATCAAGGGAAACATCTTCCTAAGGGTATATTGGTTAAAACAGCTTTGAAAGTTTGGTGAGCTTCGGAGAGAAGTACTGCTAGAAGAAATTTTGATTTTTGGCTCGAAGAAATCAAGGGAAACGTCTGCCTAAGGGTACAGTCCCAATGCAATTTTTTTAATGAACAAACTACCTTGACGTATTGCACGTTTAATTTGACTCGTGTGCCTTTTATTTTTATACACTATTATACAAGTTAGCTGTCACACCTGGTGGTAAGCGATGGTGCTGTCTAGGATGGTAGCGGGCTATCCTGTTAGAGTATGGTGAACCCACGCTCCTAATTGCCCATGGAATATAATACTAACTGCTGCTGAAGATATGATTGTCTACAAGTTACCAACTGAATATATTATACAAAGGCATATATTTTAAATCAAATTTAATATTTTCATGGGTTGAATGCCTGGGTCACATGCTCATTAAAAATTTAATTGCCTAATTAATCTTATTGTACATATCTAATAGTTTATTTTTTTAATAGTAATGGCAATATAGACCGTAGCCTGTAGCGTTTTTAATCTGTCATTTCATATGGAGGAACGACAGGATATGACAGATTAATGCTAATTTTAAGATAAAGTTTATTAACATGATTATTTACAGTATCGCGTAAATCAAATTTTCCCTGGATATCTTATTTAATATGGGATAAGTAATAATTTCCTCGATTGGAAGATAAACGCCTGTGTTCCCATTCAGAGTTAAATTCAATACCGACACATTGAAATTGGAATCTCTTTCAACGATTCTTAATATTGTACTTAGAGTGAGAGCAAACAAAATTCATTCTCTTTTAATAAAGACCTTTCTCGCTAAACGACCTACGTATAAAGAAATTATGACACTGAATTATGTTTCTTAATCACGAAGCGACCTTTGAGTGCCCAATTTACACATTAGTAATTCCGAATCCGCTCTAGACCAGCGTGGTGGACCAGGACCAATCACACGCCGATGAAAGGCGGGTCCTGTTGTGGGCCATTAATGTGTTTATATTAATCAGGGTCGTTAATGTAGCATAATAATGTAGCAGAACCTACAGTACTGTAGGTGCCAGACAGACGTGGGCGCACGGGGCTGAGACGTGCAAACCCATTCACCGTCCCACCCTTCGTCATTACAATCGGTGCGTCGCATAAGCTGACGTTTGGCTTCACATGAGGCGACTTAAAGCAGACTCTCTTGCACTTCTTCGAGCCCTAAGACTCAAAGCCTTGTGTTAGAGCTAATTCCGAAGCTCGTCAACCTGCCCGGTAACGCTGTCGAAACCCGTAAGGTTCACAGCTTCACAGTGACGGTGGCGCAGCACGCTCGCTGTCGCATTACATGTCGAGTCTCGTCTGGTGGGAGGCTTCGGCCGTGGCTAGTTACCACCCAACCGACAACGACGTATCGTCAAGCGATTTAGCGTTCCGGCACGGAACGGGCGGGGGGGTCGGACGGTCGTGGCGCAGTGCGTGCGCTGACGCATTATAAACTGAGGTCCTGGGTTCTGGGTCTACCGAAAAAGCGATTTAGCGTCACGATGTCGCGTAGAAATACCAATTAGGAGTATGGTTTAACATACTCGTAACAGGTTAGTATTGGTAGGCGCCCAGCGAAAAATGCTACTTCTGTGGGAAAGAAGATACTCTAAGATACGCGATCTTTGAATGTTCCGGTTGGGCAGATTTGAGAGCAATAGCCCAGCGAACAAACGCTGTGGATTCCCAAAATCTCATTTCCCTCATGTTATCCAGTCAAGATGAGTAGAATCGATATGCCCAAATGCATGCACGCAGTAATGCAAAGCGGTTCCGTGTTGACTCGGAAGAATTGGGGGAGGTTGTTTTCCGTCGGACTCGGAAGTCGGACACACCCTGCTGCGAGGCAGAAGTCCGTAGGGATTTTTTACTCCCCAAGGGGAAAAAAAGGTTAGTATTGGTAGTCACTCACCATCAAGTGAGATTGCCGTCAAGGGCTAACTTGTAGTGGATTAAAAAAACAGCATTGTAGCTGTGTGAAGTGAATCGGTCGTGCATGTGCGCAGCCTCCACTCGCGTTGTCGTCAGCCGATCAGTCCATCGTCGCGTCGATCGCCGGCGACCTGTAAATGCGTCTACACTCACGTTACTGTTTCCGATGCTATTTACATTTGTTGCCCTTCCTCACTTTCGCCATAGACTTTTTGTTTGGCATCTGTGTGCATGGGCATGGGAAATCTGTTTCTCGTTTTTGTTACATTTTTACATTTTTCTGTCGACTGCGAACTGCGGTAGGGCATGCGCTCTTGGTTTATTTTTTTCATGTTAAACCGCTCAACGAATACGTTCCTAAGTGTTTGTGGAATCGAAATCCTAAGTAGCAAACTTCTGGTTCGGTATTAAATAGGTAGATTACTTTAGATTTTCAATTTTTTTTTACGTTGAACCGCTTCCGAGTATGTTCGTAAGTGTTTCTGGAGTCGAAATTCTGAGTAACAAACTTCTTGTTCGGTTTTAAATAGGTAGATTACTTTAGATTTTCAATTTTTTTTTACGTTGAACCGCTTCCGTATACGTTCGTAAGTGTTTCTGGAGTCGAAATTCTTAGTAACAAACTTCTTGTTCGGTTTTAAATAGGTAGATTACTTTAGATTTTCAATTTTTTTTTACGTTGAACCGCTTCCGAATACGTTCGTAAGTGTTTCTGGAATCAAAATCTTGAGTAGCAAACTTCTTTTTCGGTTTTAAATAGGTACATTGCCTTAGATTTTAAAGCTACATAAACGCAACTTATCGCTTCCAGCTTCCAGTAGAAATTTTGTCGAAGCTCTTTTTCTTACACAAAACATTTTCGCTAGTACGAGCATAAATTCATTAATGTTGTATATACGCATAGAATACGAAAAACCAAAGTTACATTATTTTCTATATATTAGATGCAAAACAATCTTACTCTTCTTCTTTCTTCTTCTTCTTTAGGTGCCTCTCCAACTAGTGAAGGTTGGCAGTCAGAATGGCATATTTTGCCTTGTCTCTCGCGAGGCTGAAAAGCTGGGCGGCACTCGCTCTTCTTCTTTACATTCATGTAAAATCTACAAGCAGACAATATTTTACCCATCGACGATTCCTAAAAGGTGTGTCTTGTAAATGTTCAGATAACTGAACTTGAACGTTTTAGTATATTTCGAAATATCTAGTAGGTTTGAAAAACTATGGAAATTAATGGTCTAATTCGTTATCGCTTGCTAAACCAGTCAATTAGGCTTAATCTAATGCTATGCGTGCTTTCCAATATTTACTTTTTTTTTATACACTACAAGTTAGCCTTACCTGGTGGTAAGTGATGATACAGTCTAGGATGGTAGAGGGCTAACCTGTTAGGGTTATGGTGAACCCACACTCCTAATTGGTTTTTACGCGACATCGTCCCGGAACGCTAAATCGCTTGGCGACACGTCTTTGTCGGTAGGGTGGTAACTAGCCACGGCGGAAGCCACCAGACCAGCCGGGAATGGAACCCAGGACCTCCAACTTTATAATGCGACAGCGCGCGCACTGCGCCACAGAGGTCATAAAAAATTCGATAAAAACATGAAATCGGAATAAAATGAACTGTAACTCGACACAGAAAGCAATTATTCCAATCGCAGCCCAAATTCACACTGATATAAATCAGAACCGACATCTGGCCGAGAGAGTCTGTCGCTGCAACGTTTACAAAAAGACAACACGGCGTATAACCGCCGAGCTGATCCTGTCACTCCTCACTGTCACTGCTTAGCCACGAAACATCAATCATTGAGATATTTTATGTCACCGCACAGAAATGTTATGTAGATGCCCACCAGATTTGTAATATCTACTATAGGTTGCTATATGCTGTTTCAGATATGATATGTCATTTTTTGACAGTCATGAAAGTGATCATGATGATGATGATGATGATTTTATTGATAATAATAAATTAATAAAACTGGTGAATTTTAATTTATTATTGTCTATGTATGAAGCGGTGATAGTGGTTAGGGCGTCAGTCTCCTAATCAGAGGTCGCGGTTCGAATCCGGGCACGCACCTCTTACTTTTCGGAGTTATGTGCGTTTAAAAAAATATATATATATATCACTTGCTTCAACGGTGAAGGAAAACATCGTGAGGAAACCTGCACGCATGAGAGTTCTCCATAATGATCTCAAAGGCGTGTGAAGTCTGCCAATACGCACATGGCCAGCGTGGTGGACTATGGCCAAACCCTTCTCATATTGAGAGGAGACCAGTGCTCTGTAGTGAGCCAGTAATGGTTTGAACATGATGATTGTCTATGTGTGATGGCCGGATGAACCCGGCCAAGTTTGTTGTGGGCGTCTTCTTAGACCTGGGCGCGATTGGTAACCTCTCAGCTATAGTCTTAAGTTGGCGAATGTAGTTATCACCATCATCTCACGAATTAATCTAATTGAAAATTTATTATATATGAACGCTTCGTGGGTAAAGGTAAATATAGGGGTAGTGAAGTGACGGCTGATAGAAGTGAGTGGAAGAAGAAGACGTGTTGTGCCGACCCCACATAATGTTGGGATAAGGGCAAGAAAAAGAAGAAAATTAACGCTTCATGAAGATGTTGATCTCTCTCCGTAATAGGTCTATATGAATAAAGCTATTTTGAATTTTGATATAATGAGCTGAGGATGTTGGCAAAGAAACAAACTACATGAAACCTTTTCCATCCGCTTAAGCATTCGACCTCGGTAGCTTAAAATATTTCATGCTCAAATGTTTACTCTCACAATACGATTCAAGTCACAATGTACTACAACACCACTTGAAACAAATAAAAAACAATGCATTTTATTTTTCTCTTCACAATGTTTAACTCAGAGCATGAAAGCTGCAAAAGAAAACATTATTATTTTGTGCCCGGCGCAATTTAAAATGAAAATACACCAGACTATGTGTTCTTTAAAGATACAAAGACGTAGGTACCTTATTCAAAAGATATTACCGTGGTAGGTTTCTTGAGAGAGTAAGACCAAAGAAGAGATGAATGGATTGTGTAAAAGAGGATATGCGTGTAAAAAGTGTGGTTAGTAAAGTGACGACTGATAGAAGTGAGTGCAAGAAGAAGACGTGTTGTGCCGACCCCACATAACGTGGGATAAGATCAAGAAAAAGAAAAGAAGAACACGTATAGATACTTGAGGTTTATGATCAAACCATTGCCGCCTCACAACAGAGTGTCCTCTCAATATGAGAAGGGTTTGACCATAGTCTACCAAGCTGGCTATGTGCGGATTGGCAGACATGACACGCTTTTGACACTTTGGAGAACTCTTCTCCATAACGTTCTCAAAGGCGTGCAGGTTTCCTTGCGATATTTTCCTTCACTGTTGAAGCAAGTGATATTTTAATTTCTTATAAAAAAAAAGCATATAACTCGGAAAAGTTACAGGTGCGCCAGAGATCGAACACCCGACCTAGGATTAGAATGCGACGTCGACGTCTAATTACTTAAAAACGCATATAACTCCATAAAATTATAATTCCTATAGTTGAGGTTACAGATATATAATATAAACGTGTTTATTTATAATAAGCTCAAAAGCTAATAATGGCTTCATAACCCACTATTATTGTAGTAAAAGCTATTTACTATAGATGCATAAGCTCTTCCTTCCTTATTTAATCGTTTACTCAATCCTATAGGTTTCTTCAGTTTCTGTATTGGAAATACTCGTAAGTACATATAAAGTCAAAATTATTAAATTAAAATTTTGTTGGTCATTAAATAGATACCCTGAGAAATATGAACATACATGCATATATTATTTATAGATATTTATTGCCTGTTAGGCAAATAACATAAATTTATCACTTAATATTTAATTTACAACTGAGAATCAAATTTATGGTTCCGCTATGCACTCGCTTATTCTTAGAACATGTTTGATTTGGATTTAAAAACAAAACTTATGCAAATAAGAAATAACCCCCCGTCGTGACTTTGGCACCATAAAACTAAGTTTGAGGCTCTATCACACGTGACTATAAAACGCCGCGTTCTAGAAATGTTTAAAAAAAATAACTGTCACCGGAACATATTTCAAAAATCAAGAAGTTAAAATGATAGTAAGAGATTTATTTAGGACTTAAAAAGTTTAATTTGTGTTTAGTGTCCAAATTATTAGTTTATTTGTTATTAATAATACACGTCACTGCATACATATAATTGCAAGTAAGCAATAAAACACGTCAACAAATTAACCTCACCTGCTTTAAGTGCATACCGATCACACTCTAGCTATTCATTTGGAACGAAAGTAGTTACCATTAACCACCCTATGTTAAAAGAAACCTCTTGTAATGTACATTGCTATTTAGCCCGGGTTTTTGCACGGTCTGAGTGACCTTCGAACACAACCTTTTTCGCTAGTTCGCGATACATTTAACATTACCAAGTATCAAGCTCTTACGCAAAGGGTCGGTTTTATTACGTCTAAATAATGAATCGCAAATGAATGCATGATTCACAAGGTTTGTTACAGTCATTAACGGGCTTTTTTTTGTACTTTTGTGGGTCACCAACAAATTTTTTGTGGGAAATTATGGTACTTCAAGGATGTAACTGTCGATTTTGCTTCTCTATTTATTAAATGGCGTCCAATTTATCCATTACAGACGACTAGCGAATTGCAACTGTGACATCAAAATTCCCGGATTGAATCGTATTAACTCGTGTGTTACCACCTTAAGCTATGTTATAAGGTGAATCATATGGAGTTTCAGTTCTAGAAATATCTTATCCGAAATAAATAAAGTATAATTTCGTCTGACTCGACAGAAAGCAACAAGTTCTATGCATAGATTTATGCGGATAACCTGACGTGTACAAGTTGTGTGCATATATCAAATTATATGTTTATTGCAGAGCATTAACACAATATATTACCGGATTATTACGGAGGTACTTGAATCAAACACTGTAATCGAAAGTCAAATTGGAGAAAAGAGAAGCTAAATCCATCATCCATTTATGTTGTTTTAGATTCAAAACTAAAGAGTGTATTGAAGCATAATCAATGGTATTTCTATAGCATACCACCAACACCATAGACGCTAATTTAAAAAAAAAGTATGTAGGTAATATATCAGAAAAGACGATTTAAAAAGTATAAAGAATGCTAACTTTATTTACACTTTACACTATACATTACTTTGAACGGTTATACGTTTAATTGTAAACGGTGGAAAGTTTATAACTCAGACATAAACATATATTATCCTCGACTTTAATATTTAACACTTGAAACTTAAGTATATCTTCATAAATTAAGACAAAAGATAATTCCAATAATATCTCGTAAGGAAATCATCGTGAGGAAACCTTCACGCCTGAGAGTTCTCGTTTGAAGTCTGCCAATCCGCACATAGCCAGCGTGGTGGATCATGGCCAAACCCTTCTCTATTGAGAGAGACCCGTGCTCTGTAGTGAGCCGGTAATGGGTTGATCATGAATGAATTGATATTTTAAAATCGTTCTCAATCCCTTTATTAGTAAAACCATTGAGATATTTCGGCAATCTCCATATTGATGTACCTATCAAAAATAAAGCCTATAAAAGGTATATTAATATACTTTTTAATCTACGGAATACGAATATTCGTCATAAATCTGTGAAAATACTACAAAGTTAATGTTCAGGATATTATTATCAATTAATCAGCAAAAAACACGTTTGTAGAACTCCCCTTGAGTTCATTAAATGAATAAGGAATTCCTTTCACAGCTAAATTTTAAGTCGCTTAGCACGCTTTCGGCGGAAAAATATTATTTTTCACAATTAACGACCCCTCTTGTGATTTACTGAGGCGCATTTCACGGCGGAGTTCTGACATTTTCGCGTCTTCTCAACTCAATAAATAACAAAATTACGAAATGAGAAAAATACGGTCATTTTGTACGTTCTACAAGTACCTAGTCGAATTTTCAGTCTGGTTGTATTTAAAATTTGTTTTTTCGTTTTATTTTTTTACCTTTTCTATCTGTGGTGTGTAAAATAAAGAGTCTACATACATTTTTTTTATTAATACACCACAAGTTAGCCCTTTACGGCATCTCACCTGATGGTAAGTGATGATAAGACACATATTGTAATTATTACATGACACACTCTTTCATTTCTCTTTATTTAATATTAATTGTGCGATATTTTATTTAACCACTTTGTCGCCGTAATAATCAATATTCACCTATCCTAAATTACAGCCACTATCATCATCATCATGATCAACCCATTACCGGCTCACTACAGAGCACGAGTTTCCTCTCAATATGAGAAGGATTTGGCCATAGTCCACCACGCTGGCCATGCGCGGATTGGCAGACTTCATACCACTTTCCTTCACCGTTGAGGCAAGTGATATTCTTTTTTTAAACGCACATAACTCCGAAAAGTTAGAGGTACGTGCCCGGATTCAAACAGCCGACCTCTGATTAGGAGGCTGACGCCCTAACCACTAGGCTATCACCGCTTCACAGCCACTTTAAACAGCCTCAATCAGTGTATCAGTCAGATTCGCAAGAGGTTGGATGAAAAGTTCGACTTTGAGATTGAAACCAATACCTAAACTGAACCAGTACTAAAATAGTTCTTTGCAATAATTCACCTAACCATAAAAAAAACTACCACCAAAGTGTATAGGCAATTTATTTCTCAGCTGATATGAGTTCGGCAGATACTTACGCAAATTGCTAAGATATAACTGGTAATATACAAGATATAGTGCAGCGTCAACCAAACCTACCCTCCATCTACCATCAAATCTACCTCTATTTATTATCAGGGGGTTGGATATGGGGTTTTATTCAAATTGAGGCATTTTGGGATCCAGTTATTATTTATCATGCTGTATTGCAGTAATTTGTAGTATGATATTTATTCGTACCAAAACGCTGAATCTTTGCCGCACTTGGTCGTTAGGGTACCCAAAAGCGAAGCCTTCATGAGACTACATATATTTATGACTAGACATAAGTTAGTCCCATTTTATTTGGTAAATATATGTAGTAACTCTTTGTGTTCGTTCGTAAGTTTGAATAGTCGTCGTGATATTTGGTACAAATAATCCGATTTTCAATTATAGAAAGTAATTTATCAGCTAGTTACATATGCTATAGTTTATCCCGGTATTCCCATGGGAACAGGAACTAGACGAACGACACCCGATAATATGTTTTTACCTTTGAAACTCGCGATTTCCCACAATATTATTAGTAAGTAAGTAAATCTATACAAATTTTCCTCCGCCATTCTAAGCCAGTGCTAGTTGTTTTTTTTTTTTTTTTAACTTTATTGCACAAAAAAAACTGTACAAAAGGCGAACTTAATGCTAAAAGCATTCTCCACCAGTCAACCTTGGTACATTATGAAAACTAATGGTAGGCGCACGAACAAAAAAAAAAAAAAAGTAAATGTATATATATATAAAAGTAATAGATACCATAATATAATAATAATATAATAATAAATAAATACCATAATAGTTGTTTTCGTAAGGAATTCCTTCAGACTTTTTTCTTGTTGCTCGACTCCAAAGGAGAAAGCGTCCATATTAACTTTTTTGCTACATAGGTAATCAGCACGAAACAAAATAGATTTTTCTTTTCCGATTTTTAGATACGGTGATAAGCGCGTGTTAATAAATATAGTATGGAAACAAAAAAACAAATTCTTCAGCTCTATTATTAGTATAGATATCAAAGCGAACTTATTTTCAGACCATGTGTTTAAGTATGTAATTATATTCAATACATATTATTACAATATAGCCATAAAAGTATTGAGTTTACTCATACCTATTCTCATTTATAGAAACAAATTTACATTCGCGATACATTTCACATTTTGCATTCACATGCAATGCAATTTCATACTGTTATTTATGTAACTTACAAAATTAGATACGTCATCAAATGGAGTAAAATCCGCCATTATGTTTTTGAAGACACGGAGAACTGAGCCGATGTCGATCCGTCTCATTTCGAAGGATGATGCTGGGCGTATGCGTTAGACAACCTACACGTGGCACAGTGCGCGCGCTATCGCATTATGAAGTTGGAGGTCCTGGGTTCGATTCCCGGCTCGAGTCTGGTCTGGTGGGAGGCTTCGGCTGTGGCTAGTTACCACCCTACCGAAAGAGACGTGTCGCCAAGCGCGACAAGCCAAAAAAAAATGCTCTCTATGAGGTCTGTGTCCAGCTGTGAGAGATTATTTTTAATCTGAGAGTGATGTGGATTATAAGATTACAATATTTCCAGTGAACCCCCATAATTGTACTGTTGTAATAACCCCCGTATTTAAGCAATGAATGATAACTAGTCATTAGAATATCACCATAAAGTAAGTGGGTAGGAATTTATTCTTATTTCCCATTGAAAGAATCGATATTCGCAAATCAATAGAATCGAATCGTGTTTCATAATAGAGTAGCAATTCGACAATACATATTATTGTTCAAGCCTACGGGTGTTGGAGTAAACGTTTTTTTTATACGATTTCACTATTATTTACGTTCCCTACGAAATTAAACACGTCATCAGATGCAGTAAAATCCGCAATTGTGTTTGAAATCTTTGACGACAGCTCGGCCTTTGTCGGCCAGTTGTAAGACGCCATATGGCGAGCGTGACAAAGCCGGTCGCATTAATGGAGGATTAACGAGGGACAATTGAAATATCGAATTTGACGCGAACACATTCACGGATATTTCACACATAACAAGCGAGATAAATGTAGACTAAGAGCTGGTGAAGCTATAATTATATCGGCTATGATATTTTAATTGCTTAAAAACGCATATGACTGAAAGTTAGAGGTGCGTGCCTGGGATCGAACCCCCAAGGTGGCAGACGTTCTAGCCACTAGGCTAGTGATAGCCTACTCACTTGCTTCAATGGTGAAGGAAAAACGTCGTGAGGAAACCTGCACGCCTGACAGTTCTACATAATGTTCTCAAAGGCGTGTGAAGTCTGCCAATCCGCACATGGCCAGCGTGGTGGACTATGGCCAAACCCTTCTCATATTGAGAGGAGACCCGTGCTCTGTAGTGTATGCAGTAGTAGGATAGTGTAAGTGGCTATGCGTCAATCATGAAGAGCTGGTGACGATTTAAATTAAATCGTTTCAACACGGTGCCAACCAACATGTAGCTGTGGATTTTTTTTATTGAAAAAATGCGCCAATAATATTATAACAACTACAAAAACAATTTAACAAACCGGAGCAACTATGTAAATCTATCAATTATTGCTTGAGTTGTGAAATCATGAACGTTTAGTCGTCCAGACACTGATATAACGTTTGTTTAAAAGAATAATCTTGTCAGCCAATCTGTTGCAGCGGTCAGCTGTGTGGCAAGTGGAAGGTGCTGAGTTCAATTCCCGGCAAAGTAATTCCATGGAAAATCCTCAAGTAATATACCTTTACGTATTTAAATTGACATGGACACATACAAAGCGTTTTGCTTTCTTCTTTCCAATACGCTCATGCCATTCTAGCTTCTGTCTTCCCCAATACCTATTATTTAAAATCAAGAGTTAAAAAAGATCTTTTAGACAAGCCCTTTTGACGACCTCCATGGCGCAGTACGTGCGCTGTCGCATTATAAAGTTTGAGGTCTTAGGTTCGATTCCCAGCTCAAGTCAAGTTAACACCCTACCGACGATTAGGAGCGTAAGTTTACCAAACTCCTAACAAGTTAGCCCGCTACCATCCTAGACAGCATCACACGTAGCACCAGGTGAGATAGCCGTCAAGGGCTAACTTGTATTGTGTAAAAAAGCATCCTCCATCTATGTTCAAAAGAAAGATATCAAAACTTCGCTAAATAAAAATGTTACTTGTAATGCAGATTAATAATTTGAGTCACTAACTCCTTGCCTTTATCCTGATTTAAGCCAAACCAGAAAGGGTTGTTGAGTTTATGCTAAACAAATCGGGATTTTGGCGATCGCTTTACGAATACTTTTCAATTGAAATAGTTTTTCGGTGCAGAAATGAAATTTATATTCACAGACGAGGCGTTAAGCCATTCCGAGCGACTTATTTGATGTTAATGCAGTTTAGATTTGCTGGCATCCCATGCCAACGGCGGGGGATCTGATGCCAAAATGTTTGAGAATATTAACTTACAAAGCTATATTTAAAAACATCGCGATAAGAATTACACAAATATATTTATTCAAATATTACATTATTTTTGTTACAATATTATTATATATATACAATAAACAGCAAGCATAATTTGCTATATTCTAGTGGAAGATTTTGTGTGGTGTTATATTTTACTAATCTCCCGGTTGTCGGCGGAATATAGCAAATTATAATGCTGTTTATTGTTTATCATAGAATTCCGCAAAGTAACGCCTGCTTCTATTCATTATTATTATACTCGTATATATTTTGTTCTTTTCCCCGTTCAGCAAATCTACTGGCTAAACTTGAAAATATATCATCATGATCAACCTATTATCAGCTCACTACAGAGTGAATGGTCTCCTCTCAATATGAGAAGGGTTTGGCCATAGTCCACCACGCTGGCCATGTGAATATTATGGAGAACTCTCAGGTGTGCAGGTTCCTCACGATGTTTTCCTGCAAGTGATATTGTAATTGCTTAAAAACGCACATAACTCCGAAATGTTGGAGGTGCAGGCGGACATCCTAACCACTAGGCTATCACAGCTTCAAAAATTTCAAAATATATATGACTAGATAAATCATTTATTTCATCGAAAACGATTATAATTGGCAATCCCACGCTCGAATGTGCCACAAGTTGGCCGTTAAATTTCAAAGATAGGCAACGCTTACTTTGACACATGACATACAGCAAAAACAAATAACTAAGCTTCATTAAAATATAATAGGTAGTAAAATATCAAATTAGCTACATGGCGTTTGAATAAAAATAATGACGCGTCTATTTCCGTAAGATGAACCTATAAATATGAGTTCAAACATAACCGACGCTTGGATACAGACTATTTCAAAGCAATTATGTGGACATAAATAATAGTCAGCTAGAACATGTGCACAATACAAGTTTCTTCTTAACTCTCACAGTATATCAAAACGTGGTAATTGGTATAAGTAATTAAAAAAATGTTTTAACAATGGAGTAAATTAAATGAACTAGCATTATAAGAGACTTTAAATTTAAAATAAGTTCGCATACACATTAACTTTTGACATAAATTATAAATATATATATTTTATACTTTATTTATTGTCTTTGTTGTGATTTTCCTTTATATTTCAAGGATAAATATTCGGATTTAATTTAAATTAAATCCGATTTTCAATACAAGAAGCCTGTAGGTAATATAAATTGAAAACTGTTTTTCTATTCATTAAAATATATATCTGCATTTCAGTCAATGTTTTTTATATAGACCGCAGTAATTCATATATTATGAACCCGCTGTACGAGATATCTGCAGTATGGATTTGACCTGATTTAAATTATCTAACGGTTGAAAAATAATGATACATAAAGAAATAAAACTGAAATTTCTGTGATTTCGAAAAAAACAACCACGTATCTACTATATACAGTCGATATGCTTCGTTGATAACTCAACATTTCATCATTTCTGCCGAAGATACACAAATCACTCGTTATTTAAAAGTTTGTCTTATTATATCTCTATTTGTTAGGGGTTACGAACAGGCTAAATCTGCATTGGTAGGGCTGGATAACTAGATATATAAAAACCCCACAGTGATCTAGGCTAGTTAACGTTTTTTTTTTAAATTTATTATATTTGATGTCACAAGAAATAAAAAATATACTATCGTCGAAATCGCGTGCAAATGGAACTTCTTCTAAGTACATTATTAGGACATTGAACTATGAATTCATTTAAGCGTTCGAATTCCACGTTCATGTAGATTATCTCCCGCGGAGTGCCAATAAATAACTTCGCAATTATAGTTACATTGGAGCGCAATTGGTGTGCCAGGGGTGTGCTGTGGACACAATACAATGCGTGCCCCACAACCATTACTAAACTTGTCCCGCTATTTAGCAATATAACAGTTTGGTCCTTACACACGCTTGTGGCATGCCTTACTTAGGCTACTAACCGAAACAAAATGCAGATTGCATTTCGGTAAGTAGCCGAAAAGGTGTGTTAAATAATTTTGATAATTATTTTTAGTTATAGGTAATTATGGTTATTTACTTTCTAAAGTAGCGTCGTAGCCCTGGGAATTTAGAAAAACTGCTCGTAACGGGCAAGGTGGAGGGGAAAAGGCCAAGAGGACGTAGCCCTATGCGTTGGTCCAACTGCACTCGGTACATCATTCCACGCCGCACTACAAAATGCCGGAAACAGAACCATCTGGAGAAAAATCGTACGGAAGAAGGTGATCCATGCCCTCAGTAATGAGGATGACGATGCAGAGAGAGACTTTCTAAAAGAAAAACGACGTAATATATCTTACTATTATGCATAATATTATCCTTTAATTGTTATAGAAAGAGTAGAAAACCTACTTCTAACGAAAACAGAGATAAGAAATTTATTTTTTTGTTTATTATTCTAACTTAACATTGAATAAACATTTTTGAGTCGACTGTGGAATTTAATTTTCTGTGACATTTTACTATCGTGGCATGAATAACATTGCACTTGACAGCTCTTTATTCTTACGGTTGAAGAGCCACAAGTAAAACATATTTTAAATGTAGGTAATATTCGTCGTTTAAAATTCTCACATCTTGATCATTCAATTAATGTTTCTTCTAATCCTTCAGATTCCTAATAGTTAAAAGTTAAAACTGCAAACACTCCTAAAGTTCTAAATATTGTTCGGATTCCTGACCTACTGCGTCTCCTGCGCCTGCCCTCGCCCTTACCCCATGCAATAACATTACTCGTAGCTCGACTGTATGCTTCGTAAATTGTGACAATACATTAAAATTATTACAAATTGCAATCGGATGGGCTTGAATCACATTATTCGGCGCAAACAAAGGCCTGTTCATGTTATTTATTGAGTTAGAGGTACTCTTTTATCGAGTTAAAATCAAATTATGAATCTCTCGTAGTACATTCAAGTAATTTTGAGTAGGTTTATACCAAGTTTGACGCGTGCGCGGGGTCGGAAAATTTGATTATGTTCAACTTTTCATACCCAAGTAATTCAATTAGCAGTTATACGGGTTGAGTGTAGTATTTTAAAATGAATTAATTGAACACTTAGTGCTTAATCCATTTTAACATAATAATACTGAGGTTCATTGTAATTAAGTACTTAATTTGGTATGTCTTGTTTGAGTTTTTTGAGTTTTTTTTTTAACAAATAATGTCTTGTCTCTTATTACGCATGTTGAGTTAGCCTAGAAGTGGAGTGTACAACATTACAAGAGAATTGTAGAATGTGTCTTTAAATAAAGATAGTTGTATACACGTTGGCTTCCTAATAAATAAATTAATTAACAGGAAAATAACGAAATCAATCTAGAAACGATAGACAATTTATTTTCGATATGTTTCTTATAAACTTATTGTTTTCGCAACTCATAATTGCTATTAACACTTGTAGTTTATGAATAATTGATGCCTGCATCGAATCTAAAATTAAGTACTGCAATGATACTTACCGTCTTGCAGATTAGTTTCAGGCAAATTAATTAATTAATACCTGCATTTAATCTAAAAGGGAATAGTTACTAACTGCAATAAAACTTTGCCTCTTCTGTTAGTTTTCAGAAGCATTATCTATGTGTATCACATCGAAGCTAAGTATTAACTGGTATATATGTATCTTACCCTATAAATCGAAAACGAAGTAATAACTTAGATATATATAAGATATATACCGTTTCCAGATTACTTTCAGGCAGATTAATTAATACCTGCTGCACGGAATACTGTTGGCATATTGACGTAAGGAATCTGACGGCTGGTGCAAATGAAAATATCTCGTGTTGATTTCTTTGTACGCATCCGTATTTAGCACGGTTCCAGCGTAGTTCACTGACGTGTGAACCCGAACCCGCACTGCACCAGCTTGATCTAAACTCAAATTCTCTGTCTTCTATGAGAAAGAATGCAATTTTTTTCTCATGGAAGAGAGAGAAAGTCAACCATAAATAGACTGGATGTGATATTATACATCGATATATTTTCGATAGAGATATCGACATTTTATGGCCAAATTTATTATCTCGATACATATATACTTTATACATACATTATAAAATTGGAGGTCCTGGGTTCGATTTCGGGTTCGAGTCTGGTCTGGTGGGAGGCTTCGGCCGTGGCTAGTTACCACCCATAGTTACAAAGACGGTTGAAAAATAATGATACATAAAGAAATAAAACTGAAATTTCTGTGATTTCGAAAAAAACAACCACGTATCTACTATATACAGTCGATATGCTTCGTTGATAACTCAACATTTCATCATTTCTACCGAAGATACACAAATCACTCGTTATTTAAAAGTTTGTCTTATTATATCTCTATTTGTTAGGGGTTACGAACAGGCTAAATCTGCATTGGTAGGGCTGGATAACTAGATATATAAAAACCCCACAGTGATCTAGGCTAGTTAACGTTTTTTTTTTTAAATTTATTATATTTGATGTCACAAGAAATAAAAAATATACTATCGTCGAAATCGCGTGCAAATGGAACTTCTTCTAAGTACATTATTAGGACATTGAACTATGAATTCATTTAAGCGTTCGAGTTCCACGTTCATGTAGATTATCTCCCGCGGAGTGCCAATAAATAACTTCGCAATTATAGTTACATTGGAGCGCAATTGGTGTGCCAGGGGTGTGCTGTGGACACAATACAATGCGTGCCCCACAACCATTACTAAACTTGTCCCGCTGTTTAGGAATATAACAGTTTGGTCCTTACACAGCTTGTGGCATGCCTTACTTCGGCTACTTACTTACTAGCCGAAAAGGTGTATTAAATAATTTTGGTAATTATTTTTAGTTATAGGTAATTATGGTTATTTACTTTCTAAAGTAGCGCCGTAGCCCTGGGAATTTAGAAAAACTGCTCGTAACGGGCAAGGTGGGGGGAAAAAGGCCAAGAGGACGTAGCCCCATGCGTTGGTCCGATCAGCACTGCACTCGGTAAATAATTCCACGCCCACTACAAAATGCCGGAAACAGAACCATGTGGAGAAAAACCGTACGGAAGAAGGTGATCCATGCTAAGGATCGCGACCCTCAGTAATGAGGATAACGATGCAGAGAGAGACTTTCTAAAAGAAAAACGACGTAATACATCTAACGAGTATGCATAATATTATCCTTGAATTTTTATCGAAAGAGTAGAAAAGCTAAAGAAAACAGAAATAAGAAATTTATTTTTTCGTTTATAATTCTAACTTAACATTGTATGAATATTTTAGAGTCGACTGTGGAATTTAATTTCCTGTGACATTTTACTATCGTGGCATGAGTGACATTGCATTTGTCAGCTCTTTATTCTTACGGTTGAAGAGCCACAAGTAAAACATATTTAAAATGTAGGTAATATTCGTCGTTTAAAATTCTCACATCTCACTTCTCACATCCGGGTCATTCAATTAATGTTTCTTCTAATTCTTCAGGTTCCTAATAGTTAAAAGTTAAAAGTACAGATTTTTGCAAACTCTCCTAAAGTTCTTAACATTGTTCGGATTCCTGACCTGCTGCATCTCCTGCGCCTGCCCTCACCCTTGCCCCATGCAATAACATTATTCGTAGCTCGACTGTATGCTTCGTAAATTGTGACAATACATTAAAATTATTACAAATTGCAATCGGATGGGCTTGAATCACATTATTCGGCGCAAACAAAGGCCTGTTCATGTTATTTATTGAGTTAGAGGTACTCTTTTATCGAGTTAAAATCAAATTATGAATCTCTCGTAGTACATTCAAGTAATTTTGAGTGGGTTTATACCAAGTTTGACGCGTGCGCGGGGTCGGAAAATTTGATTATGTTCAACTTTTCATACCCGAGTAATTCAATTAGCAGTTATACGGGTTGTATAGTATTTTAAAATTAATTAATTGAACACTTAGTGCTTAAGTCATTTTAACATAATAATACTGAGGTTCATTGTAATTGAGTACTTAACTTAGTATGTCTTGTTTGAGTTTTTTGAGATAAGTTTTTTTTTTTTTTACAAATAATGTGTGGTCTCTTATTACGCATGCTCAGTTAGCCTATAAGTGGAGTGTACAACATAACAAGAGAATTGTAGAATGTATCCTTAAATTAAGATAGTTGTATACACGTTGGCTTCCTAATAAATAAATAAATTAACAGGAAAATAACGAAATCAATCTAGAAACGATAGACAATTTATTTTCGATATGTTTCTTATAAACTTATTGTTTTCGCAACTCATAATTGCTATCAACACTTGTAGTTTATGAATAATTGATGCCTGTATCGAATTTAAAATTAAGTACTGCAATGATGCTTACCGTCTTTCAGGTTAAGTTCAGGCAAATTAATTAATTAATACCTGCATTTAATCTAAACGGGAATAGTCTTGCCTCTCCTGTTAGTTTTCAGAAGAATTATCTATCTGTACCGCATCAAAAACGAAGTATTAACTGATATATCTATCTTACCCTATAAATCGAAAATGAAGTAGTTATTAATATATAAGATATATACCCTCTTAAAGGATACCGTTTCCAGATTACTTTCAGGCAGATTAATTAATACCTGCTGCACGGAATACTGTTGACATTGACGTATGGAATCTGATGACTGGTGCAAATGAAAATATCTCGTGTTGATTTCTTTGTACGCATCCGTATTTAGCACGGTTCCAGCTTTAGTTCCCTGACGTGTGAAACCGAACCCGCATTGCAGCAGCTTGATCTAAACTCAAATTCTCTCTCTTCTAATAGAAGAAAGAATGCATTTTTTTCTCATAGAAGAGAGAGAAAGTTGACTATAGATAGACCGACCAGAGATACCGATATTTTAAGGCCAAATTTATTTTCTCGATACATAGATTTAACTCAAATGTATATATATCGAAAAGATATCAAAGACGGTATATCTCCAATAGCAGCAACGTTGTTTTAACAAACATTAAAAAAATATATATTTATAAAGTATTTTTCTCTCATAAGTGATTCAAATATTTATTTTAAAAATTTTACCGATTGTTTTTCTCAATATATCAAGATTATCTTAATAAAAATATCTATATATCAAGAAAAAAAAAATCTCGATATATCGAGATTATCTTAGTAAAAGTATCGACATACGATATTATCCAAATAAAATATCGATACGTAATACCTATCGCATATATTCGTTCACCGGCGGAGTTAAACGTTTGTCAAACCGCAGTGGGCACCACAGCGCTGGTACAAATACCAATATACAGAATCAGTGGAATAAAATAAATATTTTCGCTGGCGTTAACAAGTCGCATTGTTCCGCTGCTCCGTTGGTCATCGTAAATCTAGCGCGCTGCAGTAACGAACCCTATTGTAACTATAACTATAGAGTAGCAGCTCCATTGTCTTACGTCTAACGATATTTCTAGTTAAGTACACGAAAAATGCACAAGCGAAATGGGCGAATAAATTCGAATTCAAATAATCTTTATTCAAATAGTCCTTTAAAAGGCACTTTTGACTTAATTATTATAATAATTTACATAGTAGTGATTTGATGGTGATAACTACATTCGTAAACTTAAAACTAAAGCTATGAGGGTTCCAAAC
The DNA here is from genome assembly GCA_928268935.1 of Lasiommata megera. Lineage (NCBI taxonomy): Eukaryota > Metazoa > Arthropoda > Insecta > Lepidoptera > Nymphalidae > Lasiommata > Lasiommata megera. Next base: position 5,364,425 of record OV743308.1, on the reverse strand, counting down.
GCGCCCCGGTCTAAGAAGAAGCCCACTACAAACGTAGCCAGGTAATAATATAATAAATAATAAAATAAATCCTCATTTAAATGCTTTAAATTATTCTACTTCAAATAAATAGTGACATTGCGATCGATATGTTTTGATTACCATAAAGGAACCTTATGATAATGTTAGTCAAGGACTTTTAGACGACCTCCGTGGCGCAGAGCGTGCGGTGTCGCATTATAAAATTGGAGGTCCTGGGTTCTATTCCGGGTTCAAGTCTGGTTTGGTGGGAGGCTTCGGCCGTGGCTAGTTACTACCCTACCGACAAAGACGTATCGCCAAGCGATTTAGCGTTCCGACACGATGTCGTGTAGAAACCAATTAGGAGTATGGGTTTAACCTACCCCTAACAGGTTAGCCCGCTACCATCTTAGACTGCATCATCACTTCCCATCAGGTGAGATGCCATCAAGGGCTAACTATTGGTGCATAAAAAAAAGACCTCCGAAAGGGAGGCCGAATTTTTAAATATCACCGTAAAATCATAATATGTACTTACTTAGTATATATATATATATACAAAGTTATGAGTATATATATACAAACTATAAATAATATAATAACGTATAAATATGATATCGGACAGGTGGAATGAAAACAGTGGCAGATTTTGTGCGAATGGTAGAACGCGTCGCGAGTCGGCTCGTGCGTACACCCACAGATGATAGCACTGCGCTGTAGCTTGTAGCCTGTATATTACTGTGTACCACAGATACGTAGGCGCTTACTACGAACATACCAAACCTACGAACGATAACTACCACAAGAATAGCTTTTTCTTAAACACACGTGAAAATATTCAAATTAAATTAGAATAAAAATATACAAAATACATAGCACCTACCTACCTAGCAAAAAAATAGTACGACGACAATTTCAAATGCGACTAGTTTAAAATTCGAACGTGCACGACATTAATTAATGGTGTATGAAAACATTATATTTTAAATTTTAATAACTAAAACAAAATATTTGTTAATAACAAAAGGTTTGCTTTTTAATTTCTTCAAAGGTCTGTTCGACGAGTAAGTTAACACACCTGTCGCTAGAAATAGCAGTGTTGGTATACTTTATAGTCTATAGTCTATCGTCGCTTGACTGCAAGGCTGCATTATCGTACAACTTTATGAACACTTTAGGCGGGAAAAGCAAAATAGTGGTTAAAATGTGTTTATTTACATAATTCAATGAAATAAGTTTAGTGAAAACAGTGATGTGAATGTTTATTCTACTGCGACATTTAAAGGTCAGATGCTAAATTTTCTATGAAGTATTTAATTAGTATTCAATGAAAAAAAAAATTGTCAGTCACTTTTTTAAATTACTATTTTATAAGCTTCAGCGAAAATCGTAATTGCCTAGCTCTATTTACCAATGCATTGCCTACTTATCGGCAATGCCACGTGAAAAATTAACCTACTATTTACTACAAGGGTTGTAATATAAATATATTTACTATATTGTATCGTTGGTCCTATGGTTATTATGCTGCGGATCACGAGAAAATTATTAAGTAGCCATAGTTCATTTGTGTTAATAATAATATTAATATCATAGTCATTTTGTATTCAAAAATTCACTTAAACAATAAAAGCATTTATCTAATAACCATTGGTGCAATCTTTTTTTTTAAACTTTTAAAGGTAATTCTTTCACTTAGGCAATTTGTTATATATTTTAATAGACATGCTGTAACAACTTTTACTAAAAGATACAGTTCTGGAGTTGGGTAATAAGAGTCTGTTAGGATAACGTGTGTCAAAAGTGACTGTATGGGTTTTTTTTTGGTAGAAATCAGACAGATGTTTCTGAACAAATTCTGAAGGCTTATCTCATAAATATACAGGCATGGCAGTGAGAGAATTTTTAATTTTTTGAAAAACGGGCGACAATTAAAAAAATTGTGCGTCATGTTTTGGAAACACAAGCCTAGCAAGTCAAGATAATTAATGGTTAATTTTAATTTGAGTTAATTACGTTGATTTACAACCACTAAACACAATCTTTAAAATATGATCTTTAGGTAATTACTATGTTTCATGTAGTGGAATGTGTGAGAGGAATTAGCATCATCAACATCATTAACAACCGGTTGACGTCCACTGCTGGACACAGGTCTTTTGTAGGGAGTTCCAATGCTCACGGTCTTGGGCAGCTTGCTTCTAGCGGCTCCCTGCGACTCGTCTGATGTCGTCTGTCCACCTAGTTGTCGGTCGACCAACGCTTACCGGTGCGGGGTCGCCATTCCAGCACCTTGGGACCCCAACGTCCATCGGTTCTCCGGGCTATGTGCCCCGCCTATTGCCACTTCAACTTCGCATTTCGCTAAGCTATTCTAGCGAATTGCGAAGTTGAACGATGTAGAGAGCTATGCTAGGAGTATCAGAAATCAGGAAATCCGTAGAAGAACCAGAGAGGAATACATTTATTATTTTCTTAGGCTGAGTTCTATAGAGCGTACTTTGATTTTGCACTGCCAGTTAGTGTATAACGAGATAGATTAATACTGGAAAAATTACGTAGTCTCATTTTGACTGTATCTTAAGTCAGAATTCAGGCTAGACACGCTTTATAGATCTCGGCCTTGCAACGAAAGTATTTATTGGGAATTTTATATCTTTCAATTCTAAACAGTACCAACCCGTGGACAAGAAATTTAAGTCATCTGCTCCCTTGCGTCCCAGTGCACGTTAAACAGTAAGTCCCAGTATTTATGACTCTCACAATACCTAATATTTTTTTGAAGCCTGCCACTAATTGGGATATAGATCAGTTTGAATTAGCAGTCTTAGCATAGAATTACTCTCTTCGATTTCTTTCTCTTAAGATAATAAATCGTTTAGCTTAAGAAACGAATTGTTCTTCTTCTTATTCGTTCAGTCTTGGCAGAGTGGTCGTGGTTATGATTTGGCCTTCACAGCAGCTCTTACGATCTCTTTCCAGCGATTTCTGTTGGTGGCATCACGGGAGCACTCGGACACCGATAAATCTGTAGTGGAACGGATTGAGTCCGTCCACCGACTCGACCTGGCACTACGAGATGGTCGATATTACCAGTCTTCCTTTTTATATGCCCAAAGAACTTAAGGATTCACAGTGTACAAGCGACGAAAGCCTTTGATTTATTTTCAGCTCTTTGAGTATGGAGGCATTTGTTCGATGCGCTGTCCAGCGTATTCGCAATAGGCTTCTCCAACACCACATTTCCAGTGCGTCTATTTTATTTTACGAATGAATGAATTGTATTTGTGAAGAAATCTAGAATTTTAAATTCAAGAATCATGTTGTATCATCAGAGCGATGATAGCCTTATGGTTAAGTCTTCGGCTTCCCCCGAATCGCGAAAAGAAAACCGTGCTCTGTAATGGGACTAATCATGATGACTCTTGATCGTCACTTGATGCAATGGACTGGATACCTAATTATTTGTAAAAGTTCTCCTCTCTACTCACTCTACTCTTCTTTTGTCGCATATCTTCTGCGTTTCCATAATGAAGAATATTAGTTACGAACTAACAATCGATATGACTATGAATGTGATGTAATCGAGTGTAAAACGAATGTATCGCTTGTAGCCACTGTCTGGCGGAACAGGCATCAGTCTCCAATTTGAATATAGATGAGATTGACGGGCTGCATGTATTAATTAAAGCTTCTGTATGCGATTTCATGGACTAATTATATTAGTTTTTTTTATATGTATCGACTTTACTGCAGTCGCACGTGATGATATTATTCACTCTTGATTTTGCCAGTTGCTCATATTCATCATCATCATCATGATCAACCCATTATCGGTTCACTACAGAGCATGGGTCTCCTCTCAATATGAGAAGGGTTTGGCCATAGTCCACCACGCTGGCCATGTGCGGATTGGCACACTTTTGAGAACATTATGGAGAACTCTCAGGTTTCCTCACGATGTTTTCCTTCACCGTTGAAGCAAGTGATATTTTAAAAACGCACATAACTCCGAAAAGTTAGAGGTTAGTGAGGCGTGCCCGTATTCGAACCGCCGACCACTGATTACGAGGCTGACGTCCTAGCCTAGTGGCTATCACAGCTTCCAAGCTTACTCGTATTATAAGTTAGTTATAGCTTACAGTCAGGTATTAGCTTCGTTATAATCGAAGACCTCTGTTGCACAGTGCGTGCGCTGCCGCATTATAAAGTTGAAGATACTGGGTTCGATTCCCGGCTCGAGTCTGGTCTGATAGAAGGTTCGGCCGTGTTCCGGAACGATTTCGCGTAGAAATCAATTAGCCCGCTAAAATATCACTTGCTTCAACGGTGAAGGGAAACATCGTGAGGAAACCTGCATGCTTAAGAGTTCTCCATAATGTTCTCAAAGGCGTGCGAACACTGCCAATCCGCTCATGGCAAGTGTGGTGGAGTATGGCCAAACCCTTCTCATATTGAGAAGAGACACGTGCTCTGTAGTGAGCTGATAATGGGTTGATCACGAACGAATTAGGGGGACTGTTTGTTAAAATTAGCATTCCTTAATACGGATTAATAGTCCAGTTAATTGGTGGAAATAGTCACGTTACGCAACGTTAGGATTTTGCGAGTCAATCGGTTCCGTCTGACTACTTCGGATATTGTCGTCAAGCGCTGGCCACCATTTTTTCCGACGGTTTGAGTTGAGTACCAGAATGCCTAGAGCGAGATTTACTATTTGTTCGATCGCGTCAAAGTTAATCTCAAACAAATTTGTATAGAAGCGAAAGAGCACCATCTATTACACAATATATGACGTTACTTTGACTATTAACTAGTGTAAAGCCACTTATTATGACCCGCAGTGCTAGCAAACAAATTATTCTTAATATTTTCTGTAGTGAAGTTGTACTGAAAAATCATGAACAACTGTTGTGAAAAAGTGACAGAATAAAATTGTGACAGTAGAAGGTGCGCTATCCGCCTATCCGTCGGTTGTAGGTCGCTCGATATCGGGGACGTGCTACGAGTACTAATAGTAGTCACCAAGATGAAGTTATATCAATTTCTGATGCGATTGTTATTTTAGGGGTCTTGGTTAAAACTATCTATATTTATTTGAAACTTATACATCATTAAAAATGTGCTAACAATTCGTATTTAATAGCATTACTAAGTTTGCCTTTACTATTATTTGTATTGTGGTGATAATTAAAATTAGGTACCCACCAAGTTTTAATAAGCGATATTAACCCAAATAGATATAAAATCAAAAATCAAAATCAAAATATCTTTATTGATGTAAACCTATTACAGGCATCTAAGAAGCGTTAAAAAAATGGATTTTCCATTATTTTTATATAAGATTCACTTCGAATATATAGGACGTATTGTTTTAGTCACTAATATAATAAATACGAAAGTTTGCATATAAGTGTGTTTGTGCGTCTGTTTCTTAGCTCTGGAACTACTGAACCAATTTCACTGCGATTCTGGATGGAGATAGATTATTCCCAGGATTAAAACACATAAAACTCTTAGATCCCGTTGACCCAAGCTTAGACCTATACGCCATTATTTTTTTTTTAATACAGAGTTTAATAAGTAGTAAGGCTTGTTAAATTCGCCCACTCATAATTAACTCATTTGAAAAAACGCAATAGATAATTCCTCAACTTACCGAGCAACCTACGAACAGTGTAATGTGAGTACAAGAGGACAATGTTGCCGAGGAAAGAGGACAAAGCAAAACCCACAGTTAATTACTTATGTATGAAGCTTCGGAAGTTCGGATAAAAGAGTTAGTTCACGAACAAATGACAGTCTTTCATTCAGTGACAATAGTCGCTTACTGTGGGCAGAGAGGTGTGTTTAGAATTCACGATTTAAACGACTCAAAGACGCCGTCTGAGTCTCTCAACAAGACTGATTTTTTTGCTTGGTCACTCAGACTCAGAAGAAGTCAATGAAAAACATATTAGCTAAATTAGGATTGATTTAAAAGAAAAGTAATACGTCAGTCTCCTAGCACAGTTTGAGTGGCGACTAAAGAAAGATGGCGCTGTTACGTACCTACAGTATGTATTTTAAATAAAATAAACTTAACTGATGGAATTCTTGTGAAATATTCCAACATATACAATAATTCTACCAAAGGTTTCATTATTTACCTACTTTTCAGAAATAACTGTAACACGATATTAAAACACTTACTTTCTATGTTAATGTAAATATTTTAACAAGTAAATAGCCTACTTACTCTGTGATTTGTAAACTGGAAATTAGTATAGCATTGTACATAGCTTTCGAGGGTCTGCCTCGGCGGACGCTGCTGGTTGGGTTGCAGTCGAGTGCGTTTTCCGACTGGGGTTTAGTGGGTATTCTGGTCGTCAGTCTGGCCGCCCCGGCGAGTCCCACATACCCCGTCAACAAACAAAAGGAGAGAAAGAAAACTACACGCCCTAAAGTGTTCCACGATGTTCACCCAGGAGTTGAACCCTTGACTTCTGAGGGGATGCGTAAACGCATTTCCCAGCGGAAAAAAAATGTACATATTTTCTTTTTTTCGATTGACCATTAGCTCTACTAACCTTATTGGTTGCGACAGCGTAACCGGGCTGTGTTAATTGTACATAGTCTCGCAGCTCAGATACGGTATTTAGGTTGGGTCATTTTGGGATCAATATCACCAATATGTAAATATAAGAAGTCATAATAATTATTATTAAAACTTTATTTCATTAAGTCCTCTTATATCATAAGAAGGGTAAAGGTAGATTGACCCAAAAATATCCATCGACTTTAATAAATCGCGTGACCGCGTCGTACTCCTTAGTGTTAAATGTCGGACGTTATAATAGACGCAGACTCTATGGTCGCTCGCTTAGACCGGCACTCGCAGGAGGTGATTAAACTAATTGCGTACCCATTACCGAGCATGAAGTACTAGGGGGTCAGTGACATGTAAGTGGTATTTTTGACACCAATTTATTATCTTAAGTAATCCCCGAGTTAGCGGTCGCTGAGTGGGAATGGTGGTGGCATTTAAAATTATTGTGAATTATGATCATTGTTTGTTTTACTAGAGATGAATCATCGTTGGAGTTCTCCCATCTTTGTAGTCTTTAATGCTTGTAGTTATCTTCATATTGAATTTATATATCATGGTATTTAAGACGAACAACCGGACTGAAATTCATCAGAGTTCAAAGTTCATTCAGAGTCAAACGCTACCTATACATTTACTATGAAATATTAATTCAAGAGCTTTGTTTATCGTGTAATAAGTCCATATATCTAACAATATTTTCATGTGAAATCCGGTAAAAGAACGATTCAAAATTGATGTCAAAATGTATTAGGTTTTTTCGCTGGGTTATATAATATAACACAGACGTGGGATGGAGTATTCATTTATTAATACGCTTTTTTATATATTAATTATTTGATCTTTCATAAAGACGGATTCCCGAAAGACTTACGTATCATCTCTGACGTCATGTTGGTTTACGCGTTTACGCCTTCATAATCGGGGCTCATGTTGTGGGCTTGTTCGTAGACTTGGGCGCGATTGGAACCCTCTTAGCTTAAGTTTTAAGTTAGCGAGTGTAGTTATCACCACCACCTCATGAATTAAAATCATGGAAAATATATTATATATCAACGATTTATAGATGCCAGTAATAGGTTTACATTAAAAGAGCTATTTTTGATTTGATTTTTCGTGTTTTTTTTTGTATGAAACTGATAGACTTCGGAACTTTTTTTTTTCTTTCTTTTTATGGCTTTACACAGATTAGCCAATATCAAGTTTATTATTTTATTAGTTCTCTCTTTTTATGGCTTTGCACAGATTAACCAATGTCAAATTTATAGCAATGTAGAAGTTAGGGACAAATGGCGGGAAACTTCGCACTCCGCGGACGCGGCTCCCTCAAACCTTTCCCAAATCAATAACTGTTAACCATTCAGAAAACTAGCCACTACACAAACGACACCAAAACTGTCCACGACACAACCAACACCAGTCCTTTTCAAAATTAGCCAACAAACATTAGTTCAAGAAAAGCGTGAAAAAACCGCGCCCGCCATATACGAAGTCTCCCGCCTTTCTCCCATTCGGAACTTTTAAAGTAGCTTATCATTTTAAATAACTATCATTAATTAATCTGTTATATTTATATAGTCTTTTACATAATGTTACTTTTATTGAATACTTAGGTTGTACGGCCTCTGATCTGCCTACACAAGCTATAAAAAACACTTACGTCTAATACGATTTCAGTTTAAATTTTAACGCAGTCAAAACTCACCCAGCTGTATACATCCATAGTCAACCCAAACAAACTTTGCATATTTAGTACCGCGCAAAATCTAAGCATAAAATTATGAATTAATTTCAAACAATTTTCGGTCGGAAAGCTAAAATCCACAAATTACGTTTAATTTGGATTCTCATCACTGCCGATAAGCGGTCCCTATTTAATATTCACGTTTTAACCCTTGCGTACGTACCTACCTACTTTGGGAACATTTCCTGGGGGAATTAATACATTTATCGGCGTTTGCTACTCCCATATCCAGATTTATTTGCTAACCAGCTTTTACCCGTAGGTGTGCAAAAATTAAGTAAGTAGATGCGTAGGTGTCGCGTGTCTAATACAGACAGACGGACAGAAATTAATAGAAATTTCATATCCCCATATTAACAATTTCTTCGGGGACTACGTATTTGCATGGCAATTTTCACCCCGATTCGTCCAGTGTTTTGAGCTACGCGTAATAGATCAACCAGTCAATTACATTTACCTTTTAATGTTCATATTTAAATATTTCAGCCGGTACAGTACAAACAGGTATGAACTAAAAAATATATTTTACTCAATCCCTTATAGAAAATGAATAGAATATAATATCACTATGGGGCTATAATATTTTAACGGATAAGTGCGTATTTTCCCTAGCTTAGCTAACCTGGAGTATCCTTCAAGGCCAACAGGCCTTCAAGAAAGCAAATTTATCGTATTTCGCGATGAAAACAACGTGACTTCGTTATTGTAAGGAATGGGCTGATTAATTAATAGGCTTTGTTTATACTTTGAATACCATTCGCCTCGATAGATGGAGCTATACGGGTGTAAGACTAAACTGTAAATTGGCGCAAATGCTACGCAGAAAACTGACCCTCGAGGCTTCGAACGGCAAGATCATCTTGTCTTCCTTCTAATTATCAGTTGACTATTCCCTTGACAATAGTCAAACGTACTGAGCGTATCTTATACTAAGTGACTATTCGAAAAATATGCTTAAAAATATTAAAATATAAAACATTTATTTCCACTATGAAAATCAAAAGCTTTGACAACCGACTAAGGATTTTCTTTTTAATTTTTTGGAACGGGAATAAACCAAGTTCATAGAGCTTTTAATGTTTTTACCGTATCGCACATTATATCCTGTACAGAAAGTGTCTTCAATAAGTGTGATGTAAAATCGCGTAAACGTGCGATGCTAATAAGCTCGTTGTTCTTAGTCGTTAAATTAACTGATAATATGTATTTTTGAATTTAGCTTCGTAACTCCTTGTTTTTAAGATAGATACTTAAAAAATCTGTGATAGCCTAGTGGTTAGGACGTCAACCTCCTAATCAGAGGTCGGCGGTTCGAACCTGGGCACGCACCTATAATTTTTTGGAGTTATGTGCGTTTTTAAGCTTTTAAAATATCACTTGCTTCAACGATGAAGGAAAACATCGTGAGGAAACCTGCATGCCTGAGAGTTCTCCTTAATGTTCTCAAAGGCGTGTAGTTTGCCAATCCGCACATGGCCAGCGTGGTGGACTATGGCCAAACCCTTCTCATATTGAGAGGAGACCCGTGCTCTGTAGTGAGCCGAGAATGGGTTGTTTATGATGATGATGAACTCCTTACTCCTTTTTAGATAGAAAAACCTGCAACTTCTTCTCCTTTCCAAAAATCGTTTGATATTCTAGATTTTTTTTTTTCAAAAAAAGACTTTATTCAGTTACTCGAAGTAAAGATTTTATACTTTGAAAAAACTTACTTACTCACTCGTTATACCAAAAACATTTTAAAACCCTATCAAACTGCACTTCATTGAGAGACCTGATCATTCCGAATAAGACTTATAGATATATAAATAGATAGCTTAGTGTTAGATTACGGAGTTAGGTTTCAGGAAATGACATCAGTCCACGCTGCTTTACTTGTATGTACTCAGAGCTAATCCGATGAGCAGGCACATTACCTAATCTTTAAGCTTATTATGCGTGACAACTCTATGTAGGAAGTACCTACGTATGCATGATGCATATCGATAAAACATCAGCCATACTACACGAAAGTCGTAAAATGCTTGTTTTAATTACTTAAGTTTATTGTTTTTTGTATTATTACTTCTTCTTGCCTTAGACTATTAACAGGTTTTTGTTTTTATACACCACAAGCTAGCCCTTGACGGCATCTCACCTGATGGTAAATGGTTACATTTGATCGTATATCTGACCTGATGGGTGCTTTCAAAACACGATTGAACAGTTTACTAGTTAAAAAAACGTAAACCTCCGAAGTACTAAAGTTTAAATTTTTCTCGGTTATGTCTAATATTATTTTTTCGTTATTTTTTCATAAGAGACGTCATTATTTTGACAACTCTGAAAATATGTAAAAATTGATGATAACTTTTATGTGACGTTTGCTGTCTGTAGAGTTAGCCCTACAATATAGGTGAATATCTTTGCATTCGGGGCAATCTGGGGTCGCGGCTTTTATCGTGAACTCTAATCTAGGTACGTTTAATCCGATTCGGATTTCACGGGAATTGGTGGAAATACGGACGAAATCCCTAAAAGCTTTGTGGATTACGGATGAAAGTGCGGTCGCACTGAGGATATGTATCATTGCACACGTGAACGATTTATGGTTTAGTCTACGATTACTGAATACCAGTACAAGTTGTATCGCGTAAAAAGGGCCCGGAACATATGCATAAGTTGATTTTATTAGGGAAAACCATATCAGAAAGAGTGCCTCTTACCTTATTTTATAATTTAACTTTTAATTTTTAATCTTCATAACCGATATTTTATTCTTCTCTCAATTCAATTTATACCTAATGTTAATTCAACGTAGATAAGCGGTAATAGCCTAGTGGTTAGGGCGTCAGCCTCCTAATCAGAGATCCGCGGTTCGAATCCGGGCACGCACCTCTAACTTTTCGGAGTTATGTTCGTTTTTAAAAATTTAAAATATCACTTGCTTCAACGGTGAAGGAAAACATCGTGAGGAAACCTGCACGCCTGAGAGTTCTCCATAATGTTCTCAAGGGCGTGTGAAGTCTGCCAATCCGCACATGGCCAGCGTGGTGGACTATGGCCAAAACCCTTCTCATATTGAGAGGAGACCCGTGCTCTGTAGTGAGCCGGTAATGGGTTGATCATGATGATGATGATGAGATAAGCTACGTTACAATTTCTTATAATAAATTACGTACTATCACAGCATCGGATGGTAGATTCTAATCTTTTCTTATCTTTTGAGATGAAAATCCTTGTAAACAAACTTGTGATAGTAAAATCCAGCGTGAACTGAGTAATGAGAATAAACTTGACCTTATTTTCAGATGCTGGAAAATGAGTCCAAATGACTCGGCAAAATTAAATTATGAATTAAAGAATATACTTACCTTAAAATATACGGTCAAGATGCCGTCACAAAAACATTTAAATGTGAGTAATTTTATTGCTTATTCCGCCGATTTATGTAGATAATACATTACTAGAGTTCTATTTTATATATTTATAAATACTAATATGTATTATGAAAACTTGATTTAACAAATTAAAAAATTATGTCTTAAGACCACATCGACTAGGCCCCGGCGAGATTCGAACTCACGATCTCCTGTTTACTAGACAGGCGCTTTAACCAACTAAGCCACGGCGCCATGATTTCAATTGGCGAAATAGTTGACCAAAACTTAACACTTGTAATCCGCATGAAATAATTGTATAAAAAATAATAAAACAACGTAAAAATGTATCCCAAAAATTAATCACGGCCTCAAATTCCATACTTTTAATTGACCGTGCTTAAAAACTATGAAGATTTAGGGAAGTGTGCAGTTCGAAACAATAATTTGAAATCGACCCGGCCTAAGGAAATTATAACCGGTGATTTTATTCAAAGCTTCTAATAAGAAGCTGACTACCTATCTACCTTCTGGTTATTTTAGGAAGAATGCTTCATAATTATTAATCTATTCTAAAACGAGTATTATATTAGCGAAAGAGTTTATTTGGATGATCTTATCAGTCACATTTGAAAAATCTTTTTCGCGTTACTCATCTTCATTCACATGTCCGGATACCGCTGATGGCTAATACACACTAGCTATAACCACCCAATTAATGTTTTTCAATAATATTTACTATGGGTAGCATAAGAAGCGGTGATAGCCTAGTGGTTAGGGCGTCAGCCTCCTAAACAGAGTGAGGCGGTTCGAATCCGGGCACGCATTTCTAACTTTTCGGAGTTATGTGCGTTTATAAAAATAAAAAAAAATTAAAATATCACTTGCTTCAACAGTGAAGGAAAACATCGCGAGAAAACCTGCACGCCTGAGAGTTCTCCAGAATGTTCTCAAAGGCGTGTGAAGTCTGCCAATCAGCGCATGGCCAGCATGGTGGACTATGGCCGAACCCTTCTCATATTGAGAGGAGACCCGTGCTCTGTAGTGAGCCGGTAATGGGTTGATCATGATGATGGGTAGCTAACACCAAATATCTATCACGCTGCGATAAAAGCGAAAAGAAATGCTTTTGCAAGAAAAAATAATAACAGTACAAAGTTTTAATAATATTCAAATGTATATGAATACTATTTTAATTCAGCCCAAAAAAAGGGCAATTATTGATTTTGCCAGTTATTGATTGCCAGTGAGTTGGTAGTAAATACCTTTGGGGTGATGAAACTTATTAAATCTTTCAAGTCCTTAGTGTTTTAATTATGCCTATAGATTTTAAAACGATGCGGTAGCAATGTATGTTAATAAAAAAAATGTTTTTTATTTTTATTTTAAAAACGAACAATGTAGCTGACAGGAAGGGAAGTTAATACTTAGGTATGCATACCCTACTTAATTTATTATATTGACAAATGCCTTTAACGGTAAGTAAGTTTTTTACATCATAGCTAAAAGCTATTACAAGTAGTTTCGTAAATACTATTACAGAAAATAAAGACATTTATTTTAATCATAAAACCGGTCGATAATCTAGTTTACTTCGTGGCTATCTACTAATAAAGAGAGAGGTTAGGTGCAATAACGCGAAATAACAGGGTTACGGAAATTTGCGTTTTAAGAATAAACCTTAAGCCTTTTTTTCCATGATGATGATAATAGAATTAACTGAAGTCATAAAACGCTTAGTGATAAAACAGTTTTCTATATAAACATAATATATCTATGTTTTAAAATATTTTTGTGTGAGCGCTATAACGGTTTTATGTGCGATGGAACCTTGATTAAACGAGAACACTGGGCCACACAAATTCTCTCGTTCATGTATGATCATATTTATATCTTCGCCTTTCATATTATTACATACATTATTTCGAGTTCTCAGTCGTAGCAGTCGTGGCCGAGCGGTTAAGGCGTCTGACTAGAAATCAGATTCCCTCTGGGAGCGTAGGTTCGAATCCTACCGACTGCGAATATTTTTCAATTTTTCTTTATGAATTTACAACCGCAGTATATCGGAATAATCGCTACGTTTATGTTCTCGAATATATTTTATGGTGCCCCATAACCCGGTCACAGATAAAGGAGGGTTTTTATTGCTAATATTTGAGTAGAACCTACCTACGTTCGCTATTTTCAATGTCCGATCATGTGATGTATTCCAATAAGTTGCACAGAGTACTTACTACTTAAGCCACTTTTGGTTTTTAGCCAATAATTAATAATTTTTTCGAAGTATTTCTGTAATTAATGTCGACGTCATGTTTAGTAGATGAGAAACATAAAATCTCCAGCGATTGTATTTTACGTTATTTATATGAATATATATATTTATAATATAAATATAACAAACTTAGAGCACGTAGATCAGTTAATCTTCTGTTCTTTTTTGTAGTCCAAGAAAGTTGAATACTTTATTACTTGATCAAATTATTTTTTCTAGGTGTTCATTTGTTTTCATTAATAAATACAAAAATTATATAAAATCAAGACCACACTTCATTTTTCTATAATCTGTGTGTTAACTAAGTTAAATAAGTGTGTTAACCAACCAGATCATTCAAATACGCAAATTGTATCGTTGATATTATATAGACGACTGCAAGGTGACTGTACCTCGTTTCTATGAAGAATTAATCAATCAATCAATGCATTAATTAACAGCAAATAAAAAATAGTCTGTCTATATAGTTATATCCAATTTGTCGCTATTATTGCTGTAAAGCTGTCGTCTGTCTTTGCGGTAAATAATTCTAACCAAAATGTTAAAATAATACTGTGGAAGTATTATTTTTACATTTTGGTTAGCAGATCTCTACAAATTCATGATAGTTCTACTCTGTGCATGGGACAAACCCAACCATTTTCTCCGCATGACAAAAAATTGGGGTGACCGGTATATAATAATACCCAAACCTTCACAAGTGGGACTCGAGCGTCAAATATGTCAAGTAAATATATGATTTTATTTTTTTCTATTTTATTTTATTTCAGGTTAGAATGTTTTCGACTTCAATATATTTTGTGTTTTTCCATAAACAGTAAATCATAACAGTTGGTGGCATTAACGATAATTTTTTAAATCTTTATATCTTTTGTTTGAAGCTGTGATAGCCTAATGGTTAGGACGTCAGCCTCCTAATCAGAGGTCGGCGGTTCGAATCCGGGCACGCACCTCTAACTTTTCGGAATTATGTGCGTTTTTTAAACAATTAAAATGTCACTTGCTTCAACGGTGAAAAAAAACATCGTGAGGCAACCTGCACGCCTGAGAGTGCTCCATAATATTCTCAAAGGCGTGTGAAGTCTGCCAATCCGTATATGGCCAGCGTGGTGGACTATGGCCAACACTTCTCATATTGAGAGGAGACCCACGCTCTGTAGTGAGCCGGTAATGGGTTGATCATGATGATGATGATGATGATGATGATCTTTTGTTTAAATGCTGAAATTTTATCGGGTTCAACAGTAGTTTTCGTCACGTAATCTTAGTTCATAACAATACCGTGCGGTACACGGTTATCAACTCGTAAACTCACCTCCCCTACGTATTTTAATTTTGATGTTTCTTTATCTCCTAAACTACTTTCAAATACCATGCTTGTAAAAGGCAAAATTTATCTACATAAGAATGTTTTGATTATTAAATGATAGCGTATCCCTATTAAGAAGATTCTCCATTTCATTACATAGGCTGGATTGGCGTAAAAACATCGTATCACTCTTTGAATGTATCTCTGTATGTAAAGTACTCTACCTGGCTGAGTTGCATCAAAATTGATTGAGCCCTTACACTTTAAAGTCACGAATATACAGACAGATATAAATTTTAATAACGTGGTAAGTTTTGTCTTTATGAATGGTTTTCAATATTATAAAAAGAGTTAGATTGGTGAGTACTTAAGTGAGATCCTCAAATTAATAATTTAGAATGGTTTTTTTTTATACACTACAAGTTAGACCTTGACGGCTATCTCACCTGGTGGTAAGTGATGATGCTGTCTAGGATGGTGGCTAGCTAACCTGTTAGGAGTATGGTAAACCCACGCTCCTAATTGGTTTCTACGCGACATCGTTCCGTAACATTTTCAGGTCTGAAAGAAGTCCATCCGCCCTTTTCACTATGCTCTTTGTAGAAAAGGATACATTATTTTGGACGTATCATGTTTAGTTTGTCATGAAAAAAACATGTTTTCATTTCATGTCCAACATAATATGCAACACTTTGTTTGCATATTTGGATATTCGTTCTTCAATATGCTTATAGATAAAAGCCATAAAAACGACACATGAAAGCGATAGTAAAAGGGTCGATCCGTTTAAAAATGTTACAAATACTGACCCTTTCGTTTCCACGTGTAATTAAAAATAAAAATAAAGATAAATTTATCATCATGAAAACGCTTCGTTATGAGGTAATTATACCTGTAGTAGTGTATAGTTATAATTATAGCTCTAGCGTTTTGTCCAACAACAAATAACATTAATGGGCGATCAATTTCCCCGCTTTACTTTGCCATCCATTTCATTATACGGCTTTGTGTTAATTGAAAAATTAATTATTGCTTGTGCTCGGAATGTCGTTTGTACTCGTAAACAAAGGATAATTCAACCGCAATATTATTATCCCAAAAGAGTAGTATAATATTCTGTGTTCAATGCTGAATAACTAGAATATTAAATTAAAATATCTGTACGGATATGGATTTGAGTGGCACTGGCTTGTTTTTGAAAATAAATCAATTTGTGGCCTAATAGCGTCATTTAGAATGTGTTTTTTATTGGTATAGACTATAGATAGAGGTATAGATGATGGGTTACTAGTAAAATTTGAGTATGTATTTGTAATCACTGAATTGTTAGGCAGTGGAATATACTGAATCCGTGAGAAGACGAATTTTTATTTAAATGAAATGAAAATGAAAATACACTTTACTGTACACCACGCAAAATAAGAAATACAAGACAGTAATGAAAAACACAGAAAAGAAAAGAGGCACAATAGGCGGCCTTATCGCTGAAGAGCGATCTCTGCCAGGTAACCCAGACTAGGCTATAATATATAGATAAAGCAGGTTGTACAGTTAGAAAAAAAAATAGTATAGTGAAACTTTAATATTCCTTTTCTGTACATCGTTTCTCTATGTGAAAATAAAATATGCTGTTAAAATAGATCACTATGTGCTTACCAATAAGGCCTCGAAATTGTATTATACTTTATCTCAGGTACCAGGTTTTTGTTTTAATTCGCATGTTATTTGCATGTCTCTATGGTGTTGTAATAAGTTTACCTATTTATATTTATTTTTCTTTTTTATATTCCTATTTATAAATATTAACTTTTCAGACATTCACTCATGTGATATCCACGAGTTGGAGGGAGGGTTCCTGAAAATAAAACTTGTGTTTCCTCAATTTTTATGTTGATATTGAGTAGCGCCATTAATTTTCTGACTTCGCACATTTCGCGATTCTGATAAGAAATGGTTTTAGCATTTTGCTATATTACAAAAGACTACAGCAAACGGGCTAGTTTTTGGCTGCATTGTTTGTCTAGTCGTATAGACTTCTACGTAGAAAAGGACACTTTTAATGGTATAGAGAAAAACTATGAAGGGAAGGATAACATTGTCTCTCTGGCACAATCTTTCATGCTCTTCTTCAGTGTACCATACACTGAAAGAGAGAAAGAAAGATTGTGGTACGGTTAGGTTCTGGTTTTAAGAATGCCTAAAAAGTTATATAAGATTGATATTCTCATACTGAAAAGCAACCCGCGCTCTAAAGTGAGCCAGTAAGAATAAATATCATAAAATTCATAAGTAGGCTAAGTATTGGCAATTTGTAGAACCATTCTATTGTCTCCATTACAGATAGATTACACCGCAACACCGTTAAACTGTTCATGTTTAATGTTGCTGGATTATATTTGTCAGCAAGATGCAATATTTATAGCCCGTCTAAGTCAGGAAAACGGAGAAAATTCATGGAGTGGTCATTCAATGAAGTTTTAGTTATGTCCTCTATTGGGGTAGTGTAGTAATTACTGATCGAATTCTTTGTAGGGAGATAGCGCATGCCTGGGGTGAGATAAAATGAGATTTTTGGTGGCTTACATGCCTTTGTTATGCGGCAGATGAACGAAGGAGATAAGACCCTAGATTTTATATCCATCTGGCAGAATTATGATTATTATCTTATACGTACTATATCGCTAAGCATGCTTCCAATTTCGGGTTGGTTTGACTTATTTAGTACTAAAGATTGATGATATAAAATAGAAAACCAATAACCAGAACTTTTTATTACCGGTAGACGGTTTTGGCAGCGCACGCCACAATAGCTCGCAAATGGTAGTTTTAAAAAATAAAAATAAATAAAAAATAAGCTATATTATTGTAAAGTTTCATTAAAACCATACGGTAGTTTTAACGTGAAAGAGTAACAAACATCGATCCATACTTACAAACTTTCGCGTTTATAATATTAGTATAGGAAGATAATGATAGGAAGTAGGATTTATGTAACATAAACAACCTGCATTTTGGAAATAAATTAATAATTTAATTCCTTTATACACTACAAATAGGCTGAGACTCATTTAAAGGAAGCATTACTAACCTACCTTCCTTGCTTACTCTTTACAAATGTAGGTACAAACCAAGCGATCAAACAATAATACCTTCGTACTTCCAATCGCATTTTAATCTCGAGATGCCGGAATTAATGGAAATCAAAGGAAAGCCCGGGTGTTGTAGCGTGGGGTTCTCGTCGCCCCGGGGAATATGGGCACTAGCAGCCCACCGCTGTCTAACAAAACAAATGAATTGGAATTAAACTGCCCGTAATCTCTTTTGAGAGATTGCCTTGAAGGCTGGGTGAGCCCCTTGCGAAGATGTCCAAGTAAACTTAAATTGGAGTGATGGTTTACATTTGTGGTATTGTTTGGACTATCAAAATTTTTGATTCCCTTGCCTTATAGAAGGTATCTTTCCTCTGTATGGGTCAATATCATAGATACTTCGTTATTTAACCAGACCAGACTAGACCCGGGAATCGAACCCAGGACCTCCAACTTTAAAATGCGACACCGCGCGCGCTGCGTCACGGAGGTCGTCACAACTATTTACTAGTAAACTGTCATAAAAAAATCCTTTACTTCCGAAAGCAAGTTTGCGTGCTTTGGAAAGCAAGTGTAGTACTTCGAAAAGCAAGTCGAACCTCTTGATACAAAATCGATAACGATATCCAGTCAGGTTGGGTCTGGGAGGCTTCTACCGTGGCTAGTTACCATCCTACCGTTAAAGACGTGTTGCCAAGCGAATAAGCTTTAATTAGCTACTATCTTAGACTGCGTCATCACTTATCTCCAGGTGAGATTGACGTCAAGGGCTAACTTGTAGTTAAACCAGCGACGCAGGTACCACTCTTGAGTCTTGACACATATTTTCCCAAGACATACGTTTCCAGTTGACACACATACGTCTGCGGTTGACGGTCGATAGCTTGTACAGTTTCCTTCGCGTTTTGTGGGACGCGGCTTAACGAGTAGCTGACTCAGGCTGTCATAAAAGGAATGTTGGAAACTGGGGCGGTTTAGTTTAAATGAACTAAAAATATTTTTTCACCACTGTTCCAGACTCGTTAAGCCAGAATGGTAACGTAATGTTATATTCTAGCATATTATAAGCAATATAAAGATTATATTGTACCAATAAGACTCAACATTCCTATTTTCAGAATTTCAAGCTTGTAGACTTCATAATAATAAAATAAGCAAAAACTATCATCCCCTTTTTATCACCCTTAACAGGTAATATTTTAAGAAAAAATTGATGTACATGTTTTTTTTTTATTATTATAGATAAGACAGACATAATATTGTTTTAAAACCATGGTTTTTTTTTCACCGCTTATAAATGGACATGTAAAAGTGGCTTTCACTTCTTCATCTTCGTCGTTACATTCTTTGCAGAGCGGTCGTGGTCATCACGAATCAATGTCTTCGAGGCCAGATGTTATGCGCCTCACAAACATTCGCCACTTCCCTCTGCTGGCCGAAAGTCTGGTGCACTCGTGCAAAGGACCACCCACAGCAGACTTTATCTGATCGGTCCATCGCATGGGTGACCTTCCTACCTTCGCATGGGTGGCTTTCACTTATAATCCTTGAAACACGTTAATAAACAAAGGCTTTCATTTTTAAATTTACGCTTAACATAGTATCGTTACTTGACTCCATCGGTGTTCTTCAACACTCCCAACACACTCCAACGCCCCTACGGTGGACAATATAAATATGCCAATTTCAAGTTGGCACTGATAATATTTGAATGAAAATAAAAATCCTAAACCTGATGGGCATTCGAGCAAACTTTATTAGACCACCGCTCATTTCGGAACAAAATTCCAGGCCTATTGATATATATATTAATTTTCCCCGAAATGGAAGGAAAGATTAGAAGATACGCGTATGATCCCGGAACATATTGTGAGGGTATAGCGAAACGTTTTTACCGTATCATGTAACGAGCAGCCACCATCCATCATCCGCGACGACAGATTAGGCAACCTACCCTCGTCTCCCTCCGTTAAAAACGAGAAAATTTCACAAAATACCTCCTACTTCGTCTTTATTGTTTTTTTCCTCATAAACCAGAGCCGGAGCGTGGTATTTCATATTTCTTTATGCATGTTGACTACGCACAGAATGTTCTAAGAGTAAATTAAAATCTACTAGATATTCCCAAGCACTTAAGTTTGTGATTCTAACAGACATTCAATCTGACAGACATGCAAATTTTCAAATGACCACTGTATCCTTAGGGGATAAAGTTTCTTAAATTACTTCTTAGTGGACTTCTTAGTTATAATAGCTTTTTATATGCCAAATTCAACCTGAACTCACCAAGACAACTTTATTTAAATACACGTGTACGTTTCCTAGTGCAATGGATTGTTTATAAATATTAATAAAATTAAAGTATACAATTTACGTAAAATACGATTCTACGACGCAAATGAATCCCACAAGAAAGATGAGATTCTGTTCGAATGAAATTTTTAAACTGAAATGTTTTTATCTTATTTTCCGATCATCATTTTTTAAGTTAAGCTAGATCAATGACTCGCTATGCTATGGCGCTATGGGCGGGGCATATAGCTCGGAGTATCGGTGGACATTTGGTTCCCAAGGTTCCCATACGCCTACGAAACGATATACGAAATCAAACGAGTCGCAGGAAGCCACTGGACTTCGATTGGCATTAGACCGATTCTACAAAAGACCTATGCCAAGCGGTATAAGTCTATATATTGTATAATGGTGTTCTTTCTTAATGTCTCTTTACTATCTGACCTCCAATCAATCAATATTAACAAACCACACTACGTACCTGCCTGAACAATTTCCCTGGTATGATTTATAGTTGAAAAACTGCGCTGAATAATTGCTGCTTTCTTAAGCAAAGTTTTATTTGCACTTTTATTAAAACATCGGCAAGAAATAACGAGGTGCTCGCAAATTTATTAAAAATATTCTTTTGTGTCTTATTTCGCAAACAAATTCGGCTGCTCTTTCAAACCATTCATTTAAACTACAGACAGTTCTATTTTGGCTCCTTAAAAAAGTTTTTAGGTCATTGCGAACAACACTGCAAATTTTATTCTGCCCCAGACTCCAGAATAAACAGATTTTTGATTAATTAAATAGATGCGTTATCAGTAGGAATAAGAATTTACCCACGAATTGGGGGGGCTCTCAACTCGTTAGTAATTCTTATTTTTATTAGTTTGTTAGTGAACAAATATATCCGAAAAAGCAATAGCTACTTATAAATTCAGACATAGATACATAATAATGCCAATTTTGTAGTACACAAATCTATAAACTGAACCAAATTCGTACTGTACTCGTCTTCCCCGCTCCTCTCCGAAAGAGGAGACCTAAACATATCCTTCATGACCCTGAGGCTCAGATGACTACTGACAACATACTCGTACCACCTACCACACAATCAATACAACTAAACACAGTCTTCGACGGCGAAGACGAGGTTTCCGCTATCTTACGTCATCCGGACGTGGGTTCCATCCGAGACGTACGGACCACTTACTTTCCGACCCCTCGTTATCCCAAACGTCGTCTAAGCCGAGGTTCAGCCTCACAGGAAGCGCCCTTAGGCAGACGTTCCCTTAGTTTCTTCGAGCCCTAGGGCGCAAAATTTCTTCTGGCAGAACTTCTCTCCGAAGCTCGCCACACAGCCCGGTTACGCTGTGGCAACCAATAGGGTCAGCTAATAGACAGGCCGAAAAAAAATTAGCCTTATCTGTGTCTTGAACACAGTTAAACAGAGATAACGCCATGTGACCTACATAAATCTATCTCATTTTAACATTGACTTTGACAGTACGCATTATGGTCTCAGCCTTAATGAACCGTGGTTTACTCGTAGGTAGACAATGTTTAGTAAGCTCGCATTTTTTACATTATTTCTTATGTAAAAAAAAATATAATTTCTCTTTGTATTAAAATTCTATAACTAAGGATCGTCCACTAAACACTGGTGGGCGATTAAGAGGCTCGCGACGCGACGGGAGTGGGACAAGTTAGATGAAATCTTGTAAGCTTTCGCCTGTAATCAGCAACTATATAGAAAGAAACTTCGTTTTTTTGAAATAATTTTAATCATATAAATATACGTACACACATAATATCATAATATAATTAGACTACACGAGGCCCCGTCAAGGCGTTGCAATTTACAATTATACATAGTAATTATTTCGTTTCATTGTTTAAAAATACAAATGTTGAATTAATATTATTCATTTTTAATAGAATACAGAAGTTTCACTTGTCACTATTATAGCTAATTCGTTTATTTTATATTCCCGCCAAGTCCTTTTAAACCTTATCGCGATGACGTCATCTGTCAAACATATTGGCGCCAATTATTTCTGACCACAGATCGTATACAAAGTCGGGCATAATTCATTGTTACCTTTCAATCTCGTACAGTTTTATAGATGGCAGGGCAAATTGATTAAAGCAAGGATGATGGATCACCGCACCTGCTGCCGCCGCGATCCATCACGCGAGTGGGACACCTCGCAGTTTCTTCAAACATCATTAACAACCGCAAATAGATTTGGTTCCTTTACAATTATTATTTAGTGGTAATTTCTAGCATACTTCTAATAATATAATCCTAAAACTTCTTAACCGATTACGATTTGTATTGACAGATAGATAGGTCTTTTTTTTTTTTTTTCGTTTTATGGCTTTACACAGATTATCCAATGTCAAGTTTATTATTTTATTAGTTCTCTCTTTTTATGGCTTTGCACAAATTAGCCAATGTCAAGTTTATAGCAATGTAGAATTTGGGGAGAAATGACGGGAAACTTCGCACTTCGCGGACGCGGCTCCCTCAAACCTATCCCAAATCAATACCTGTCAACCATTCAGAAAACCAGCCGCTACACAAATGACATCAAAACTGTCCACGACACAACCAACACCAGTCCTTTTCAAAATTAGCCAACAAACATTAATTCAAGAAAAGCGTGAAAAAACTGCGCCCACCATATACGAAGTCTCCCGCCTTTTCTCAGATAGATCTTTATTACACACAAATTTTAAAGAAACAACTACACAGAACACTTAACACATGAGTATGCTAATGCGGTCTTATGCTTAAGCAATCTCTTCCAGACAGCCCTTGAGGAAAGAAGTAAATAAAAGAACAGGGTAACGGCGCAATATTTAAAATAGATATATATAAATAATAAATAAATAATATCAACCTTATTTTTAAAAACTCTGAACTAATTTTTCACTAGGTAAACCTGTATCGTGAAGACCATGCTAGAACCTACCTTTAAATGTATATAGAATAGAGCAGCGAGAATACCAACAAGTATTGCGTAGATTTCTGATGAGATATATATTTTTTATTATCATAACGTTCCACCAAAAGCATTGTAAGGTAAATATTATATATCATCATTCTCATTGTTAACTACGAGTAATTACCAGCCCACTACGTTGCACATGTCACCACTCAGCATGGTTTGTGTGTGTTTTACGCTTCTCATATTGAGACGAGACCCGTGCTCTGTAGTGAGTCGGCAATGGGTTGATCATGATGATGATTGTAAAGTATTCAAGGAATTAAACAAGTGTTTTATATGTAGGTAACATTACACTCTACACTATTGTACCGCGAAGCCGAAATAAAAATAGAGGCATGACAGGACAGCGGGGAGACATGCATAAGTAATGCACAAGCGAAGGGCGAGCGAGCACACGCGATGGTGATGATGATGATGATGATGATGACTATGATGATGATGATGATTAAACAGAAAAAGATTAATAGACAAAACGAGGCAGTAAAATATGTTACTCCTTTGCGAAAATTAATGCATTATTAAGTTGTAAACTTATAAAAATTATTATGGGTAACCTTTAGAAACTTATAACACAAGTGCAAAATGTGATCCCACCGAGTATTTTCCTTTATGTTCCATCCATCCATTTTCAGCCCACATTTGTTCGGCTTTAGTGGTGACACTTCATTTTCTTTTCACCGGGCCCTTTCAGTAAGCATCCCTTCAAGTTTGCATAATAAATGTTCCCCTGTGCCCTTTATGCCCCTGAATATTCGCATTAAGAAAAGGGTTATTGGAAAGCTTTACATACAATTTGAACTTTGTCGAAAGCAGCATTCCTTTTCTCATAAATTGTTAATATTTTTAGGATGAAAATTTCGCTGGAGTATATGTTGGTAATATAATAATTTAGTTTTTCCGTATCTATATCTTTTACATATTTGGTTGCCTGGAAGAGATTGCTATATAGCCATAAGGCCGCCAAATTGGATACCTACTGTTTCTGTATTGTTTTTTTGCCTTCCCTCTTGGGGTATGCAATAAAAGTGTATTCATTCATTCATTCAAATTCAAATAATCTTTTTTCAAATAGTCCTTTAAAAGGCGCTTTTGACGCGTCAATAAAATTACATAGTAGTGATTTGATGGTGATATATACATTCGTAAATTAAAAACTAAAGCTAAGAGGGTTCCAAACGCGCCCCGGTCTAAGAAGAAGCTTTGTGGGCAGGCAAACTTAGCCAGGTAAATTAATTCATTCATAATACGTGGGTTACAAAGTATTCATCATAAGAAAAAAAAATATTCCACAAGTTTTTCCCAGGGTCAATGCTTTGAGAGAAATATATCTTACAAAGTTGACATGAAAAATACAGTGACAGCCACAACATCAGCTGTGTTTATATTTAATGTCATTGTTTGTTTACGATACTAACTTACGGCGCAGCAAGTAGCGTGGTATCTAAGAGTTTCTGACACATCATCATCATCATCATCATTTCAACCGATAGACGTCCACTGCTGGACATAGGTCTTTTGTAAGGAGTTCCAATGGCCACGGTCTTGGGCCGCTTGTATCCAACGGCTCCCTGCGACTCGTTTGATGTAGTCTGTCCACCTTGTTGGGGGTCGACCAACGCTACGTTTCCCGGTGCGAGGTCGCCATTCCAGCACCTTGGGACCCCAACGTCCATCGGTTCTCCGAGCTATGTGCCCCGCCCATTGCCACTTCAACTTCGCAACTCGCTGAGCCATGTCGGTAACTCTGGTCCTTCTACGGATCTCTTCATTTCTGATTTGATCACGTAGACACATAAAAGAAGGTTAAGGTAAGAAGCTTTAATCTATACCTATATAAGATTATTTTTAACAATTTTTTTACTAAATTAAGTTAAAATTATTATTTATTTTTATTTTTTACCAAATAACATGCATGCGTGATAAGGAACACTTATATAAGAGGTATATAAAACAAATCTTTTTATAAATATATATTTTTTTAATAGTGCAAAAAAAAAAAAAAAACCGCCTTCGGACAATCCTTCAGGATGCCTGGGGTGACTCTGGCCCGATGAGAGATAGCCGATGAGAGGGCAAAACAATTGAAATTAATGAACCCACCCCTCTTTCCTGAAAGAAGATAAGATCCAGGGGGTAAACAAAGATAATGGTGATAAAATGTCTCTGAACTAAAGAAAATCTTTGATGGTTTTACCATACATTATTACTTCTTAAGTATTAAGGAAAATAAATAGATATATCTATATATAAATATATACGAGTATATATACATACATAAAATACCTACTTATCTTGTAGTATGGTAAATGTTAGATAAATGCATTTAACGAGCTATGAAAAATGAACTACAAAAGACCGGCAAACTGATAGCATGATATAAATTGTTATGTGTGAAAGTATTACTGATAGACTTGCGAGATATTACTACAAGTACTATGGAAATATTAAAGAAATCCTTTGTGCACAAAAACAGTCTCTGTGAGTCTAATCCATAACTTCTCTCGATGTAGATATCTACCTCTATCCGCTCCCAAGTCTAGTCAAGCTCTTAGTCTGAAATTTAGGCGCCCTTAGAGAGATGTTGTCCCGATGTCATCGAGCCCTGGTGCTTCTTCTCTCAGGCTGAGCTTCGCGCTCGCCTAAGCCTCCGATGACGCAGTACTAACTAACCACCACGCTGGCCATGTGCGGATTGGCAAACTTCGCACGCCTTTGAGAACTTTATAGAGAACTCTCAGGCATGAAGCTTTCCTCGCGATGTTTTCCTTCACCGTTAAAGCAAGTGATACTTTAATTGCTTAAAAACGTACATAACTCCAAAAGTTACAGGTCCGGGATCGAACCCCGCTTCTGATTAGGAGGCAGTCATCCTAACCACTGGACTATCACAGCTTTATTATGCAGGCAGCAATTCGAAATCCACAGTGATATTATAAATGTGAAATTTTGACTCTTTGTTTACAAGTAACATAACTTGCGACTACGACAATGTTTAAAAAACTATCTTTGATTCGGGACAGAGGATACTTTTAAGCCCGAGAAAAGAGGTACAGCGAGATGATAAAAATACCTAAACAGACGCCTACGATGTTACAGGCAGCAGCTTTTGAAGAGTTACCAACCTACCTGCACGTAATATATTACACTTATAAGAGTTCACTTACCGACAAGACTCGAAACTGTAATTCCAGCTTAAGAACCTTGGACGGGCTTAAACGAGGTTTACTGCGACGAAACTTTAGTACTGTTGTTTTTTGTTTATGTTCTAATTTGGAAGAAACTTCCCTATACAAAGTAACATTGAAATTTAGTCTATACCTTTAAGGATAGGTAGTTAATGGTTTTCTTGCAACTATGTATAGGAAATGTAATTTTTAATATTTCTAATTTCAAATACATAGTATTTCGATACAACCTCCAAACTTTAGTCCGTTTGTAAATTTAAAAAAAAAAGCTTTCCCATTTCTCTCAATATAAGTATAATCCTCTACCTAAAGTCCCGTCCAAATCGTTTCAGCGTAATATGTTAACTATGTTATCATAAATTAAAAAAATATATATATAATCTTGAAAAGAAATCAGAAATTTCATTAAAATTTATATGTTTAGAAGTGAAGATACAGAAATAGAGATCATGGTTAATTGATTTAAGGATTTCCTTACACCGAAATAATTCATAGCATTAAATTAATTAAAATTAACGGTTTATGTCGACCTTTGAATAAAAAGTGATGCGTCACTTCGGTAAACCTGTTAATTGAGCGAAATGGTTTATTTATTTATTCGGTTAAAAGACCGAAACTGTAACCTTACCGAGCTGATTCCTTCACATTAGTTTTACGACCGAAACCGGTTTTTAAAATCATTTTCCAACCTTTTCGTAATGTGAATTTCCTAAACTATTCTGCCAGAGCGTCGCATAATACTTACTGCAAAAGTTACCTTTGTGTGGAAGTCTCCTTAACTCATTAACCTAAATACATAGCACTACACTCGTGCACATTAAATGTTAACCGACGAGCGCGCCACACAAAACTTGAAATTGAATTTTCAGTAAGTTTATAATTTCTCATGAAGTCATTACAATGTGTAAGTACAACTTGTCATATTATGTAGTAGATTACGATGTAGACAATCTTTGCTTCCATTATTAATATTTATTTTAAAAAGTAATACTTATTTGTTATGAATAATGTGTTTGTGAAAAGATTTTCATTATTTTTTAGTGGAAAGTATTTTTTAAAATTATCAAAAAAGCATTAAATACATAAATCATATTTTACATAATGTACAATTAATTATTTCTGGGATGTCTCTCACTAAGTTCAAAGTTTATATAAAACGTAATCTTGTAGAAATTCCTACTATAGTGTAAATGATTATGTAAATGATAAACAAGCATGGGTGTGAAATATTGCTCTAATACGATAGCTCTTAATATAATTTTAAGTGGCATGTGAGATGGTGATAACAAAAAGAAAATTTTCCTGGCTAAGTTTGTTGTGGGCTTCTTCTTAGACAGGGGCGCGTTTGGAACCCTCATAGCTTTAGTTTTAAGTTTACGAATATAGTTATCACTAGTATGTAAATTATTGACGCGTCAAAAGCGCCTTTTAAAGGACTATTTGAATAAAGACTATTTGAATTTGAATTTATGTAAAATGTGATTTTCTTTGTGTCTATATTTTGATGTTTTTTGATAATCTAAAAAGACACTTTCCACCAATAAATAATTTAAATCTTTTCACAAAGACATTTGAAAATAAGTGTATAATAAGGTAATAAATAGGTGACCTAAGTCTCTTTGTAATTCTGAATCTTGAATAGTAGAATATTTAAATGTTTTACGCATAAAATTGTATATAAGAGTATAAGAGCATAAAGCCAAAATGATATGTGAAGCTTGTTGCTATGGCAACGATGTCCACGCAATAAATTCATCTTAATCATGTACCTACCGCTGATTAGCAGAGGCTTTTTCTTTAAGAGAAAGCATTTTTCGTTGGAGCTCTAAATCTTTTTCTTCTAATATTATGGAAATGGTATATTCGACTTAGATACTCCATTAGATTTATTGGACTGGAATAATTTAATGGATTGGAATAACAATTTGTTTTAGACGCAAGACTACGTGCTCTAATAGCAATAACAACGTGGTGTATGTTTAAGTTGCTTTTTTGCATTGACTATATCTATTCTCTTTCTTTTTCTTGCCCTTATCCTACGTTTTTTGGGCTTGGCACAACACGTCTTCTTCTTTCACTCACTTCTATCAGCCGTCACTTCAATTCTCACACTTTTTACACACGTAAGAGATGGGTGGATTCAATCTCATCCATCTCTTCTTTGATCTTGGTCCCCTTTGCCCTTTCAGATACGTGTATAACATTATTTTGGGAACATTGCATTTTTTCCTCTGCATTATATGACTATACCATGTTAGCCTAATATACATTTATATAACTTACATAAAAAAAAGTAAGTACAGACATTTTATTGGGAAAATTAAAAAAAAAACTCAATCCATATTCACTCATATATTGACACGTGTTAATAATATTTACACATTTACAATTATTACAACTGCTGCCTCAAAATATTTACAATGCTTCAATAGTAATATATATAAAATTTATATTTATATTAAAAAAAACACTTTCGACACTGAAAGTCATTTCAAACAAAATGCAAATACGTATGGACTACGAGAACATAATCATATTTACGTAAAATAAAAATTTTATGGCTTCATCTTGATTTTAATCAGAAGAAATTAAATGTAAATTAAATTAAATACAATACATAAAAGCAACATATAACAAATATGTAAGTGCTTCGAAACTTAAAGTCTCTTTATTCTGATGAGTTATAATATTATATAAATACCAATAATAAATCAAATAACTTTGCATTACACTGAAGATTGGCACAAAATAATTAAAAAATAACAATTTGGCACAATTTTAAGGTCAATCAAATAGTATATTTGTACGCTTTTTATAGATCCATAAGATTATGACTCAAACATTTTTGTTTTTATTAATTTTATTTTCTCAATAAAATCGTATTCATAATCATTATAGTATTTTTATGTTAACAATAATGAGTCAAATTGATCAATCCAGTCTTTAGTACGCGTTAATACTTTAAAAGAACAATTTAGGGCCTTTGCACATGATGACATTTTCAGGTGAAACGTTCGCCAACCGATAGTCAAGAGCGTTGCATACTGAAATTAGTAAAAGTATCTTCAACTTTGATGGTTTCCTATTTGAGATTATAATTCCTTGTTATAAAAGTCACACTGCACTACTTTTAGCTACCTATATCTGTTAGAATTTCTAGTTTTAAGTCTATTAAGGTACGTTGCGAATAATTATTTGGACAATTTAAACTCACGGCTATATACTCAGACTCTCTGGCTAAGGTTACAGATTCCAGTTCAGGGTTTGTTACTCAGACTCTGGGCTGTGGCTTACGTTGCAGTTTTGGCGTTCTAGTAGGATTTATTCGCGCGTAACAATGTCACCGTGTACAAAGGCACATATAAACATCAACATTTTTCATAAAATCTGAGGCACATTCAATATACGTATAATACGGTCTATTCTATCAATATTTACATATACTCTTTTATTACTAATATGGCAGTATTGAGGTTTCAAATAATTACATTATCACCTAATAATCAACGCATCATTTTGTGTCTATTTGTGGTTATAATGCTCGATTTACATCGGGCGTTAAAACGCTGGAATATAAGCTCGAGTATTTACAAGAGTCGGTCAACAAACTGTAGAGATTGATAAAAGGCGAATAACGAAAAAGTTAACAATTGCTAATGATAGTAGGTAAATATTTACTAGAAGTTAAAAAATATTTATTAGAAGTTATTTTGTATTCAATTTGAATTATTGTACCCGCGGATTCCGATTCTCTATGTCTATTACATTCTAATTATCATCATTTAGTGCCTAAACTTTGAAATATCTTCTATGTCAAAATTTATGCCACAAAAGACATTTCCTGCACATTTAAGATTACAGTGTCCGAAAGAATCAGAATAGTCAGCATGTCTCTGCAATTGTTTTGATTAGAAACATTGGTGTGTTCGCCTCATTAAATTATTTAGATTAAAAATATTAAGGAAGTTCTAGTGTTGATTGACTCCTGAAAATACGTCTGTACTAATAACAAAAGATCAGATAGCGGCCGAGTGTAAACTGGGCAATAGAACTTAAAGAAACAGTATTATTCTCTAAACACAGTATGGCAAATGCGCACTCTGTCAAGTCAAACAAGGAACGCTGCGAATGACGCAAAAAAAAAATATCTACACCAATATCTCTGGATCGAAAAGGAATCCATATAACGAAGGCGTGATATGAACCAGAAACAACAGATTGATTTTTCTAGGATCGATCTGAATTCCAAAAAAAATCATTTCCCAAATGGAATTTTTTCCAAAATTAGGAAATCGGCTTTATTATTCATTTCACTCGTTAGAGAATAACCCTGCACATCAATAGGTGGAATGTTGTTAATAATGATACAAATCCTTTAAAGCCCAAACACTATGCAACATTTCGTAACTTCTAACGAAAGAGATCGTAAAACAGATTTATTTTTCCGTACCAAAAATCATTGCATATTGTGAAAGCTTAAGTATAGTAACCAACAATTCCATGTTCACAGGAAATGTCCCAATTAGAAGGAGTATAATAAATAGTTCTGTATGAAATTTTTATTATCAAAACCAAATAATAAAGTCTTCATATAGAAATGTTTATTTTCGAATTAACAATTCAACGCCACAGCAAGTTTTCCAGTCGATGACGAATTGGTGCTTGACTGCGAGCCTACTATATTAGTGAACATGTCTGGTGCAAAGTCAGTTGTAGTAAGCAGAGGGTAGTTTATTCGACACTTCCGTGGTTTCTTATCAGCACTGTGCCGCAGAATAGAGGCATTAGTTTCATCCATCTTACTTAATCGTTATCAACAACCAGATTATCTCGCAGTCAAACTAATTCTTAAATAAAATAAAGATAAACTTTGTCTTTACCCTGCTTTTAGAAAACGTCGAGATGGTAATGCTACACCAAAGATATGTTTAAAATTTGTGAAACCTTGACGAAATAGAAAACACACAAAATATGCGCCGACCAAGTTAATATAATAGAATCATCTATAATTTACAATTCAATAAACACTTTTATTAAAATCAGTCTCTTTATATCGCCGCCTCATTATAATACTCGTCCGAAACCGCTCACGGTATCCTCGTCACTAAAATGTCACTATTGGAAGCCACATATCTAAAGACACGTCTGCTCGAACCTGAGTCACGATTTCTCAACGTAGAAATAAAGTACTTATATTTTGTGATGTCAAATTTAAAATAAAAGCCAAACACGGCCATATAATCAACGCTAGATTTACAATACAGTTGTCATTTTATGTCGTGCTGTTAAGGATAGAGAGGATGTTTATAACAAATCGCGATTTACGATAAAAAAACGTCATGAGGCGGTGGAGATCATCATCATGATCAACCCATTGCCGGCTTACAACAGAGCACGGGTCTCCCCGCAATATGAAAGGTTTAGCCATAGTCCACCACGCTGGCCATATGCGGATTGGCAGACTTCACACGCCTTTGAGAATCTTATAAAGTCTCAGGCGTGCAGGTTTCCTCGCGATGTTTTCTTTCACCGTTGAAGCAAGTGATGTTTTAATTGCTTAAAAACGCACTGCTCTGAATTTACGTATTCACATAATGTGGGTGTCAGGAAAAACAGAAGGACGGGTATTTCGTTTCGTGCAGTACCCAGAGCAACAGTAACTCGAAAAGAGGTTTCTCCGTTAATAACGACGCCGGTTAGATAATAGAAACCAATACGGATCGAAAAGAGTGAATAACCGGAACAATTATAGATAGCCACTGCGCCACGTCTTTCGTTCCGGCTCTAGCCTCTAGGGTGTTTTCAAAGTAAATACATCTAATTCAGACGCGACATAGTCTGATATATTTAGACAAAATATGACACTATATTGTGAATCTAGTAGGGCAGTTTATGATATCACAAAATAAGACTTCTTAAAAGTTGTTTAGTTCACTTCATAAGGCCTCTGAAACTTTCACTGAAGTTAACGTTTATTCACTATTTCACTAATAAAATCTACGAATTTATTGTCACCTTTGGATTGTTTTTTAACGAGTATTAATGTCTTAGACGAACCGCGTCAGTTGCGTGTGGAAGTCTCGAAGGAAGATCTGGAGTTGAGGCAACGTTGGTCTGTCGTCGGGCGACATTGCCCAACAGTAAGCCATAACTGCGAACCTAGGAGAAATAAAATACAATATTATAAAGATATACTTAAATAACGTAGAACTGTGTAACGTGATGTCGATCGTTTTTACTTTCATAAGCACTTTTATCGTGTATTTTTTTTTATTTTTCGGTTACTCTTACGAGTATTTACACAGAAAGTAACTTTTGAATGAAACTTTATACGCGAGAGAAAGTCTTTAACGTGATTTGCAAGTCTATCGAATGGCCTGCCATATAAAAAGGTATCAATACTCGATTGTATAACACGTTTGTCACCAAAGTAAAGGTTTAGATGACCTTTACACAATGTGTCTAATGAAATTTGGAATAACAGTTTGTTTCTCATACTGATGGTCGTTGGAACTCGAACATTGGAAAATGTATATTCGTAATAAACCGCGACTGAAACCATGTACCCATAAAGTAAATATTTCGCCACACAAACTTTAGTTCCTATAATCCCTTGAATACAAATATCTTTTATTTTTTAAACATAAGAAATCTTTCAACCCTTTTCCCCCCAAAGAGGTGGATTGTTAGAATACAAGTAGCCCATAAGTTTCTTTAATCTACTTTAAAATCCCTTAACAGTTTCATCAAACAAACGCGTATTTTTCAAATATCTCGGAACACCCCCCCCCCCCCCGGGTCATTTTGGATGAAAGTAGCCTATGGCATAGGTTACAGTATTCAAAATGTATAAGCCTGCAATATATGTTGGTATAATCATAGTCTGTTACGAGTAGATATATCTAGTCACGGACATAACCAAATTTCATTTACATAAATCATAACATATCATACTCACAGTTCATCAGGACAGTTCGCTGGCTGCTGCAACCTGTACCCGTCTCTTAAATATGCGCCGATCTCAAACGGATCCACCTCGGCGTAAGGTTGGTGAGCCAGCGTCGTCAGCTCCCATAACAGTACGCCCAACGCCCACACATCGGCCGATGGACTGAATTGTTTCTTTGACAAAGCCTCCAAAGCCAACCATTTTATTGGTCTGTTCTCATTGTCTCCTAAACAGTGGTAATCTCCGGGGAAGAGATCTCGGGATAACGCGTTGTCGGCGATCATCACTCGAAGGTTTTCATCGACTCTATTAAGAAAGAAAGATCAGGTTAAACTTAATTGATACTTTTTCGACTAAGGTCTTAGAAGAGTAGAAGATGCCGGGCTTGATCGCCGGCAAGGACTGTTTACGAATTAACCATCTCTTAATTTTATCTGGGGTGCTCCGGTGCGAGGCTTTGACCATGGCTAGTGACCACCCTACCGACAAAAACGTGCCGCCAAACGAGCTTCATTTGCTTATTTGAAAACATGTTTTATTTCCAAGCTGACAAATAAGATCTTTAGTCACAGTCAGCTATAAACTGTTGCCAATAGACTGTTTTGTTATACGATTCAGATAAAATATCGCTAACATTTGCTTTTGAATATGGTGCAGGTCCTAGATTAAAATGCATGACATACTAAGCGATCGAATGACTCAATAACAACTTTTCTATATCTGTACTTACATGCAATTTCTCGCAGCGATATCCTTATGGAGTACGTGTTGCGAGTGTAAATACGCCAAGCCGTCTAGGGCGTGCAATGCCATTCTCACAACGTGCTGGGTGGTCAGAGGCGGTGGCGGCGGACCACCGGCCGCAACTCCAAGGTTCACACCGCGACAAGCCAGCAGAAACTGTTTCAGGTTCCTCCAAGTAGCACTCCACGGGTACAGTAGGAATGGAGCCGTCTGATCCTCGATGCTAACTCCGAGAACGGATAGAACGCGCTCGTGATGGAGTCCGTACAGCATACAGCCTTCTTGAAGGAGAAGCGATATCTGTACCAAAATAATACATGCATGAAATAACCATGAAGCTGCCTCAATCGGAATGATTTAAGTTATCACATATTCGTGATAATAATTCGTATCCATGGCGTAATATGCTCTTCCAGATACAGAATCGAATATCGACTTTTTTGAAATTAAGGCTAATACTAACAACTTCTTAGACGAACAAACCCTACACATGGTACCCTTTTAAACCTCGTAATCCGTTATTAAAATGAATAAACCATTTTTGTGAGACCAACGAGGAGAAAGACAAACGAAATAACAATAAAGAATAATAGCAGGACAATTTACCTGAACTTGGGATGCGTGTTCTGCAACTGTTTTAACAAGAACTTCCTGTTCTCTGCCATCCTCATCTGCATACGTGCCTCTGTAAACTCTGCCGAAAGTCCCTTCCATCGCCACAGACCGCAATCGTACTCGACACCTTTGTATTGTTAATTCCGCTATTCTTTGTTGCAAATCTCGCGCCCTGTCTTCCGGCGCTGCGACCGGTACGGAGTTGGGTCGACGGTAGCTGGTGTAACTTGCGGCAGATTTGCACGAGGAATCAGGTAGAAAGGCATGCGCGTCTTGTTCATCGCTTCGTGTTCTCCGAAGCTTTCGGGCACGAGCTCTACAGGCGACCGCAGCGACCGCGGCAATTAGTAAAGCACCGCCCGCGCATCCAGCCCCAGCGTAGAAGATATCAGCGGACGTTGCTGAATGAGGCACGTTGTCCACTCTCACTGCCGGTCGAGGTGCTTCGAGGAGGCAAATTTTCCTTCTACGGAAATGGAGAACGGTCGACGATGAACCGGTCGACACGTTAAGGGAAATGGTGACGCCGACTTCGGCTGCCACGGTGCGCGTACAAGGCAAATCCACTCGCCATGTTTGCGGTTCGGTCGGCACGTAGCCCTCGCTTGATATATTGAATGTCGGCGTGTGCAGTGCCTCCTTGTTCGACACTACATCCACGTGTAACGTGTACGGCAGCTGTAACAAAAAATGATTTTTTTAACTTAAATTACCTATTGATATTAAAGTTCGTGGCAATTATGGGTTTCTATATATAATACATTAGTATTATCGATTTGTTTATTCAACTGCAGTGTATTTTATTACACTGTGAAAGGTCTTATCTGAATGAATTGCCAACTTAGACCAGCTTGGCAACTGGCTTCCATCGAGGTGGATGATCCCAGTATTAATTAAAGATTATATAAACGGTAAAAAGCTTGGTTATGAATTGCTCTAACTCCATAGCTAATTATAATTTATTATTGGTTATGTGAGATGGTGATAACAAATAAAACCCCGGTGAATTTTGTTGTGGGCTTATTCTTAGACCTGGGAGCGAATTGAAAACCTCATAGCTTTAGTTTTAAGTTGGCGAGTGTAGTTATCCCCATCACTTCACCAATAAAAATGGAAAGTGTGATACTAACGATTCATAGATGCCTGTAATTAAATAGGTTTGCATGAACGAAGCTATTTTGATTTTATTTGTATTTTATAAAAATATACTAATATCAAAACGAAACCGAAACGAGTATAGATTTTGTATAACCTGTTTCGTTTATTGTAAAACAGTTGTGTATAGTCTCGACCATAAAACCCATTATATATTGGACAAAAATATCTACCCTTGCTTTCCCTTCCACCTACGCACGGCTCGGCTAGATTAACGTCTCGGATAAAATGACCAGTTTTATGCACTCGTCGTGCTGTATTGTTATTAGTTTTATTTTGCCGCTTTCATTTTGTTTAGTACCACATAATTTACTATTTATAAAGCTTATATATGCTTAAACTTAGATGTCTATCAATAAGTTCAAAAGTTTTTATAAAATGAAAGCTTATAGAAAAATCATATTACGATATTAACGATTATATAAACGATAAAAAGCTTGGTTGTGAATTGCTCTATTTCCATAGGTACCATATTAATTATTGATTCTGTGAGATGGTGATTACAAAAAAATCTCGGCTAAGTTTGTTGTCGGTTTCTTCTTAGACCTCAGCGCGATTTGCACCCTCTTAGATTTAGTTTTTAGTTGGCGAGTGTAGTTGTCACCATTACTAATAGAAATTAAAAAAAAAATGTGATTTATATCAACGTTTCATAGATGCCTTTAATAGGCTTATATGAATAAAGCTATTTTTCATTTGACTTTGATTTCAAAAAAAATACTGTAAATTCGAAATTTACGATGACATCTCCACCTTAGGGAGTTGGAATAGATAATCGTGCATACCTATCGGCTCAGTCATATCACGAAGTAACTGTATCGTTAAGATTGATGGACGGCTCGCGGGCGATCCTAAACGGGTAGGCGACCCCGAGTCATGTCAAGCGGATCAAATGTCCGTGACCTTAGGCGTGATCACGGAATACTCTTATAAGGTACCTACAGCAACCTTAATTGGAGTTGGCATTATCATGTGCGATTCAAAAAATACGCACACATGCACGCGCGCGCTCACACCTACACACACTAAAGTAAAGCTTTCCCAGTCACTCCGTGACACCACATTGGGTTATGCCTGAAAATCAGCGCTGCAGTCAACTTTTGACGCAGCATCAAGCTGAGGCAGCGCCTTGTTCAGCCAATTTCTACACACATAAGTTTTAGATGTATTGGTCGGTACCTGGTCACAGCGACTTGTATGTTTTAACTATTTAGGTTGAATAAACGCAATTTTATTTATTTATTCAAAAACCTCATATATAAAACCTCATCGCTGCCATTTTTAAATTCGTCATCATCAGGATCAACCCATTAACGGCTCACTACAGAGCACGGGTCTCCTCTCAATATGAGAAATTGACCATAGTCGATTGCGCGCTATTACTACCCGGCTAATTTTGTTGTGGGCTTCTTCTTACAGCAGATCAGATCATTTGGATCAACGTTTCTGAATTGAACTGCTAAGGTGTGGAACTCACTTCCAGCATGTGTTTCCAGCCACGTATAACCTTAGTTCCTTCAAGGGAAGAGTTATTAGGCATTATCTAGGCAAGCGCGCTTCAACCTAGACCTCATCAGTGCTTTCTGGTACTGATTGTAGTGAAGCGAAAACCTATTTCAAAATAAAAATAAAATAAAAATCGCGTTTGTAACACTTGTAGGTTTAGTTTCAAGTTCACAAACGAAGTTATCTCCTGTATCCAACTGTATCACCCCAAAAGTACCTTGTAAGGATTGTTTTAATTAATTAATTGATTGATTGCTTGACGCTCTGTTAGTTAGTCGGGCAAGTACAGCTACATATCTCGTTACACTATATACATTACTTCGAATGCGAACGTAATTAATACGAAAGTCTGTAATTACAAAAACAAGCACTAATTTAAGCGTAACGAGCTCCATATATTTGATGCTCAACACCCTCGTTACGATCTGACTAATCATCGCGCGGCACATGAATGGTATAGCTCAGGAGCCGGTGGCTTAAAAGTTCACCATGAGTTAAACATCCACTCGCAGTACCGAAACAACCCTAGGTATCACATGAAACGGCAAAAGTTGAAAATAGTGATAAAAATATCTAAATTCATCTCCCATCTCATACTATTATCGATGTATTAGTAATCATTAAATTAGTATAATATTACACATGTATCTTTAAAGTGAACTAAATGAGTAAAAAAATTTACTAATATGTTTCCATGGGTTATAGTATGAAAAGAGCAGCGAGTACAACTGTATTTCATCGATCCTTAATCCAAGATTTATATACATTTATAAAAAGACGTTGTATGTTTAATCACGAGCTTCAATTCTCTATACAAAATTAATCAATCATATTTTACCACCATATAACCCAAACGAAACCTAAGTGGTTTACTTAGGTTTCGTTTGGGTTACATTTTGAATACTGCCTTGACATACCTAAGATTATTATTATCAACCCATTACCGGCCTTCACAGGGCGCGGATTTCACCACAGAATGATAAGGATTTTTGCCTTAGTTGACCACATTGGCCTAGTGATTAGACATCACACGCTTTTCAGAACGTTATGGAGAACTCAAGCATGCTGGTTTTCTCACGATGGTTTCCTTTATCAATAATCAAGTGTTATATTAAATTTAAGACGCACATAGCTACCAAAAAGTCAATGGTATGCCGCAGTCTTAACCTTGAGTTATAGATGTTTGCTGAGCTCATAGGACGATAATATTTTTGACGACCTCCGTGGCGTGGTTCGAATCCCGGCTCGAGTCTGGTCTGGTGGGAGGCTTCGACCGAAGACGTGTCGCCAAGCGATGTAGCGTTGTGGCACGATGTCGCGTAGAAATCAATAAGAAGTGCGGGTTTACCATACCCCTAACAGGTTAGCTCGCTACCATCCTACACTGCATCATCACTTACCACCAGGTGAGATAGCTGTCAAGGGCCAACCTGTAGTTATATAAAAAAAGTTATAAACGTCGCTGTGCTTGTATCGATGTAGCGACCAGCTCCTGAGCTAGCTAAGCAAACAGACAAATAGTTTCGCCGCGGGCCCTTTGCCTCCATCAGGCATGCGTAGGCTCGTAAACGGAGGTGCGACAGCGTGGACTCTAATTAAATATTATCACTCGCAGTCGGCAGTCGGCACTCGGCTCGCGGCGGGCACAGACAATGGCGGGATCGTTCATCGCTGCGAGTAACCGTTCTCTAAATATTTGCCCACTAGTCAAAGGGCGCCGACGAACAACAAAGAGCCTAACCGAATACAATTATCATCTTAGATCGGTAGATATTCCGCGGTGTACGCAGTTACCAACGAGATAGCGCCGAGGGCTACAGCGCCTACAGCTACAAAATTAACTTTTTTTTTCTTTCTACCCACGACGGAATATTGTTCTGGCACGTTTCACGTCAGGTAAAAGTAACACGTTTTGACGACCTGCGTGGTGCAGCGCGCGCGCTGTCGCATTATAAAGTTGGAGATCCTGGGTTCGATTCCCGGCTCGAGTCTGGTCTGGTGGGAGGCTGCGGTCGTGGCATGTTCCTACCGACAAAGGCGTCTCGCCAATCGATTTAGCGTTCCGGCACGATGTCGCGTAGAAACCAATCAGGGGCGTGGGTTTACCATACTCCTAACAGGTTAGCCCGTTAACATCTTAGACTGCATCATCACTTATCATCAGGTGAGATTCCCGTCAAGGGCTAACTTGTAGTGGAAAAAAAAACTTTGTTGCCTCAATCGACCTTAGTGCTATCATATTTCTAATTTGTCACAAAAAACTTTCGCATGAGTGAAATAAACTTATCTTGCATTACTTATTCAAATGGCTTAAATTCTCTATTTTTTCTCTCGCTGCAATACAAAGGTATCTTAATAACAGTGGAAAAAAAAACATGTTCATAGATAATGCAGTTTTGCTTATTAATAGGTAGTGTATATATAAGAAAGAATGAAGGCAAATCGGTATTATTTCATTTAATTAATATAACTTGAGGTGCCTCGTTCGCCATAA
Organism: Lasiommata megera; assembly: GCA_928268935.1. Taxonomy (NCBI): domain Eukaryota; kingdom Metazoa; phylum Arthropoda; class Insecta; order Lepidoptera; family Nymphalidae; genus Lasiommata; species Lasiommata megera. The sequence continues at coordinate 5,324,121 of OV743308.1, read as the reverse complement.
AGGTGTATCCTTAAATATTTACTGTTCTGATTTGCTGAACTAAATTGAGCGGCTTATTTCATTTGCGGAAAACCTGAGGGAAAATTATATCTTTCATACGTTTCTTTTCACTTACACTTATTGCTCATTACATTTTTATATACGTTGGATAGCTTGAGAAAAAACGGGATTTGTTTCCTTATTGACTATAATTATAATTTAATAATAACTTGCAGGGATAAATCACAATTCCTAATGCAATAAGTATCGATCTACTTAACGACCGATCGATCGAACTGACAACGTAAATTTTCTGCGTTTTATACCGTTGAACGTTTTGTCTCGTTTTTCGTACATTATACGATTGTGTTTTTGGGTAACGGATGCTGAATGTACAAGATTTCTGATTGCCGGATAAGACAGGAGGATATTACTATTCTTGCATTGAATTCAAAGAAATACATGCACATAAAATTTGGTTCACAATTCATGTTAATAATTCCCGTCTGTCTCGGAATCCGCATATGCAGAATTTGCATAGCAGGCGTAGTTAGACTTTTGACATAACAAACAACATAAAACATAACGAACTGATTTAAAATAAGACCACTCCTTCACCTGTCATTTTGCAAATAATCTTATTTTGTTGTTCTCCAATATACAAGTCGCCTGGATCTAAATATAACGTGATATCAGACACTGGCTGTTTCCGGCGGATTCATCCACATTTTATTTAGTTTCTTTTTAATCCAGCACGGCTTAAAAGTTGCCATGTCCTTCCCCGAGGAGGCAACCTTGTCTGGGAGTTTTATTTATTTATTATATCAAACAAACGGATTAACTTTCGATTTTTTTTTGAAAAACAACTGTCGGATTTTTAGTTAAAGTTGCAAACTTAGGATAAATTTTAAATTAAAGTAACAAAAAACATTATTCAATTTATTTTTAATTTAAATATGCTTTTATTTTAATGTTTTTGTGTTGTCTTAATTAATTGGTATAGATGGGTACAGTGGATCTCTAGTTCATGTTAAAAAAATATATATACTTTATTAATTACTAATTTTTTTTTCTAACATAGTCTTGATCCGTTGGTTTCATTAAAAGCACATTTGAAGTTCTATCTACTGTATTATAACTGCGAAAGTTAAGTGTGTATATTTTTATGCGTGTATTATTGCCGGAACTTCTAAAACTATTTGGCTGATTTCCACATTTATGAGCTATAACTACAGGTATACTCGTAGTTTGTTTGCAAACTTCTTCGAATTAAGATCTATAATATGTTGGGGAGCGGAGCGGAATCGAGAACGGAAATAGTAATGGAACATGGAATAAGCTTCAATTACCATCGTTGCTTATTCCACAGGATTTATTTTAAACCCATCAGCTACTATAAGTAAAACACCAAAAAAGATAAGTCTTATTAAACGAGCTATATATATTCAAATAAGACACATTTCCATGATAATAGCTGTTAGTGACAAACGCGGCTGCATCCGAGTCGGAAATACAAACTTTCCCCGGCATAATGACACCCAGTTCCTGTAGTTTTCACGAAAAAACTCGTTTACCCCTTTAACGAGTTTGTGCACGGGAATAACAAAGCGATATCACACACTTGACGACCTGCGTATCGTTGTGCGTGCGCTGTCGCATTATAAAGTTGGAGGACCTCCGTTCTATTCTTTACTACACGTTCTTCGTTACGTGTTGTACAAACCTGACTTCAGTTTTAGTTTTATATTTATAATTCGAATTCATAATTTTGATTTTAAATTAGTATATCGCTTGGTCTATTTGTAATGCCAGCCAGCTACAAGTAATTTAGCCGTTAATATATTACAAGTAAGATACTACTTATAGTGATATTCAGTAGATACAATTTTAATTTCTTTTTTAAAATAAACATAGATTTTATTTATTTTATACCGGATATCAGTAAGCATTGATCTTTGTTTTATTACAACTTGTCGTGTGTTCTACGCAATAAGTAGGTAAATATAACTTTAAAACTACCCGCATTTCGAACAATTAAATAATTAATTATCCATATGTATTATGTAAACCTAGTTAGAATTATTGTACACTCAAATAGTTTACTTAGGTTAGTTACCTCATTGTTTTTGAAGTGAAAACTTCTTTAGCGGCGTTGAGCACTTTTTCTGTAATGGGTATAAAATCTTAAACTCGCGTCAGGACACGTGACCTGATCGAAAAAGCGTAAGACGGATGGAGAGTAGACAGCTATCCCCTCTCTACGGCGCGGCGAAAATGTATGCCTGGGCCTACTGTTTCGTTTAGGCAGCGCAGGGCGCTTGCGCGAATGTTCGTGTATGTTACAGCGTGCCACGCGCATCCATGGATGGTGACAGAAATAATTGTAATAGTTTTAAAGTGTTAAATTTTTAATGTAATATAAATTGTCATGTTTGTGTACGATAGCGCAATAAATGAATATTGTATTCTACCACATAAATGATAGTACTTTTATACTGATAAAGCAATTGGTGCAAAATTATTCCCTAACCATTCCAAAATATCAAACATGCTCAACGTTAATAATCAAGTTTTCACTTCTGCCGGCACTCCCGGAGTGCAACCCGTCTTTTTTTTCTCGTATAAGCGATTTTTTCTTAATTCTTTTGAGAAATAAAGATCTTAAACCTAGTTAGATACATCGAAATTGAACCAACAGCTTAGCCGGCTAAAACGAGGAGTAAGTAGGGCCTAACTTTTTCTTAGAAAACTGTACGTAATAGAACGGAGAGTTTTATGAAATATTCACATACTTCGCTTGAATCGCCAACATTCGAAACTCTACATGGCACGTCAGTTATTGCCACTTCAATCTATTGTTTAAAGATGGCGCCGCCGGTCTGTGCTATTTTTGTAGCGACATAATTTATTCCTAAACGATTGCTTTATTTGAAGACATTAGGAATTCATCTGCCGTTAGCTCTTTGTTAACCATTAGTGATAGCGAATAGTATATAATCCATTGTTTGTAGCTAATAGATCCTGGCGGTTTGGGTTGGGACGTGTCAAAGAAAATTTTGCATAACTTTGGTATAATGATCCATGGAGTTGTGAGCGTGGAGTTATAAGATGGAGTTGTTACAACCACTAAATATACGCTTATTTAATTGTCGATATACGAAAGATTTTATAATAGGTATGTAGTACCAGTTGCCCAGTTGCCTCCCCTCTATTTTTTATATACTCACAAATTCCAATCCTCTACCTACCACGCTACATGAGATATGGCCCATTAACAGATAGACGGACGGTCAAGGGAAGGATTATTATTATTATTCCCGGCTCGAGTTGTCGGAGGCTTCGGCCGTGGCTAGTTACCACCCTACCGATAAAAACGTGTTCCAAGCGATTTAGCGTTCCGGCACGATGTCGTGTGGAAACCAATTAGGAGTATGGGATTACCATACCCCTAACAGGTTAGCCCGCTACTAACTTAGACTGCATCATCACTTACCATCAGGTATATAGACAAAACTCTTTAGAGATAGTAAATACTTACAGGTCTGCTTGTAAGACTCTGCCAGGTAAAGTGGAGCTCTCCGATGGTAGCCGGGACTGGCACCACGAAGTTCAGCGCGTAGAAGTTGACCTGCCCGTCACGTACGTAGAACAGTTCCGCCGTAAGTCCTGCAAAGATTAAGATTACTATAAGATTTTTTAGTTCAAAACTGGGGTTCTAGAGCATGAGGAACGAATTCAACTAATGGTAGCGGACAAAGATACGATGATAATATCTTACATACTATTATATACTCATGAGGCCCTTCTAGGAACATAACAAAGTAACTTCCCTTCTGCTAACATATATGACAATTATTTACGTAAATACTGTTTCATTTACTTACTATTCAAATTCAAATAATCTTTATTCAACTAGTCCTTTAAAAGGCGCTTTTGACGCGTCAATAATTTACATAGTAGTGATTTGATGGTGATAAATCTAACTGCATTCGTAAACTTAAAACTAAAGCTATGAGGGTTCCAAACGCGCCCCAGTCTAAGAAGAAGCCCACAACAAACTTAGCCAGGTAAATTTTCTTTTTGTTATCACCATCTTACATGCCACTTAAAATTATATTAAGAGCTATCTTATTAGAGCAATATTTCTCACCCATGCTTGTTTATCATTTACATAATCCTTTACACTATAGTAGAATTAATTAAAAATTATTAATATTAATTGTATTAAATGTGGCAATATATAATTACTCTTATAGTACGAAACGCGTGTTCTATATTATTTTATCCTACTTCATGATATTAATACGTACAGAGAGACTCGAGCCGGGACTCCAACCCAGGACCTCCAACTTTATAATGCGACAGTGCACGCAATGCGCCACGAAGGTCGTCACTTGCTTGAACGGTGAAAGAAAACATAGTGAGGAACGCTGCATGCCTGATAATTCCGCATAAAGTTCTCAATGGTGTCTGAATCCTATCTACCGTTACTTGGCCAACGTGGTGGACTCCGGACAAACCCCTTCTCATGGTGAAAAGCGACCCGTGCGCTGCGGTGCGTAATGGGCTAATTATGGGTGTGAAATCTAGAAACTTCTCAACTTGATTCCAACTTTCACACCGTGAACGATGGCACCCTTATGTGGCTTTGACGTCCAATCTATTCGCACTAAACGTTTTTATCCATTCCTGATAAGAATCGCTATAAGGTGTGGAACGCTCTTCCGGCGTCTGTTTCCTGCAACGTCTAGGTTAACTACCTTCGAGGTTACAGTTATATTGCATCTTCTATAGGCTACCATGCATCTATAATAATAACAAAGATTATCTTCGAGTTCAAAATCAAAACTATCGTATCCTATCTATATATACTCGTGTATATGATATGCGCTAGGCTTTCAAAAACTCAAATGATAAAATAGATGTATATATTTTTTTGTTTACTTTAAATATGTGGTCGTTTACCACACACACACACACACACGTACACTCGCTGGGTGTATGTGTGTGGTCACAAAAAAATACATCTTTCGATAATGAGATAGCAGTGGAAAATAGCTTTTCACCCAATACTAATTAAGGTGATTTGCGTCAACTCGTAAGGTGGGACAGCTGATGGGTTTATTCTGGTTGCATGGAGCGGGAATGGGGTGGTTATGGTGAGTTAAGTTATGGCTGTTGTTGCTGTAGTTGTTGTTGTTGATCCAAAAACTTGGGAAGATTGTTATCTGGAATAATATACGGCTAAAAGAAAATCATCTACAAAGATGATTTTTTGAGCCGTAATTCAGGCGAGTCGCAGGGAGCCGCTGGAAGCAAGCGGCCCAAGACCGTGAGCATTGGAACTCCCTACAAAAGACCTATGTCCAGCAGTGGACGTCAATCGGTTGTTAATGATGATGATGATGATGAAAAGAAAATAGTCTCTTTTGGGTATTGTGTTTTTATCAAAAATATAGTACCCAAACGAGGCCCACTACGATTGAGTATTCTGAATTTTAATATAAAAGTGCAATTTATTTTCGCATTCCAATAAAGTACAGGAAAAGCCTAGTGTACAGTTTATCCTATAAAAAATTAAATAAAGCATAGATTCAAAAAGCGTATCCGAAGTAAGGCGAAACCGAATCCATTGAAGTACCTACAACTGGCATATAGGCATCAATAACATAAAATATCCGACAATAAGATCGGATCGCACGCGTTCTATGGCGGCGAGATCAAAGCGCAGAGGGGCCGACCGCCGCGCCACCTGTCCACAAATCATGGGAACCGAAAAACTTCTTTAAATTCACGTTAGAGTCGCAGACTAAAGCAAAAAGAGAATGGATCCCAAACAAACATCATAGCTGTAATATATATATACAACCTACCATGCCCATTTCATTAAGTCGTTGAAATTAATCGCAAATAACTTTTAAAGGAAACGCGTTTTCTGTTGTTGAGGAAATAAAACTCTATATGCGAAATTTTTTATCAGAACCTACAACACCATCAACCAGATGTCAAGCCTTATAAAATAATGGGTTTATTTTATTTTATTATAAATTACATACGATATCTTGGAGATGTCTACCCAATAAGTTCAAAGTTTTTATAAAACGAAAGCTTATAAAAAAATCATATTACGTTATTAAGGATTATGTAAGCGATAAAAAGCTTAGGTGTGAATTGTTCTTTCTCCATAGGTACTATAATATTATTATTGATTATGTGAGATGGTGATAACAAAAAAACCCGGCTGAGTTTGTTGTGGGCTTCTTCTTAGACCTGAGCGCGATTTGAACCCTTCTAGCTTTAGTTTTAAGTTGGCTGTATAGTTATCACCATCACTTCACAAATAGAAATGATGAAAAATGTAATAGGTATATATGAACGATTCATAGGTGCCTGTAACAGGTTTATATGAATGAAGCTTTGATTGATTGATTCAAACACGGTGCAAAAACATACACAACCATAACCTCCTTTTTTGATTGCCAGTTCAAACAGCACGACAAAAACGAAAATATCGAAACAAAAAATAATCCCTAAGTCGACATTTTAGGTTTAGAGCCTATTTCGTTTGAAGCATGCACCGTCTGTCTGTTACCTCTAATCTGTGGTTTGCATACATAAAGATATGGTAAAACCACGGTCGACTTTGAACTAAACAACATACGATTTATCTCTAAAACATACAAATATTTACATAGGTAGCTTCCGAAACTTGTTATCTTTGTAAAACAATGTAACTAGCTATCGTTATGACCATTGCGGGATTAGTAAGTTGAAACAGGCTATCATAAAAAAAAGCAACAAATCTAATCAAATATGTTCTATATTTTGTTTTTATCTTTTTTTTTTTTATCCACTACAAGTTAGCCCTTGACGGCAATCGCACCTGATGGTAAAGTGATGATGCAGTCTAGGATGGTAGCGGGCTAACCTGTTAGGGGCATGGTAAACCCACACTCCTAATTGGTTTCTACGCGACATCGTGCCGGAACGCTAAATCGCTTGGCGACACGTCTTTGTCGGTAGGGTGGTAACTAGCCACGGCTGAAGCCTCCCACCAGTTCAGACTCGAGCCGGGAATCGAAACCAGGAACTTTAAAATGCAACAGCGCACGCGCTGCGCCACGGAGGTCGTTATCTCTATATATTAGATGTTAGATTAGTAGTGCGATGATTAATAAATACCTACTATTACCTACTAATGGACAAAGCAGTTATCGGTATTCTTATAGAAAAATCATATTACGATATTAAGGATTATATAAACGATAAAAAAGCTTGGGTGTGAATTGCTCTATCTCCATAGGTACTCTAATTTATTATTGACTATGTGAGATGGTGATAACGGAAAAAAGAAACCCCGGCTAAGTTTGTTGTGGCCTTCTTCTTACACGGGGGCGCGTTTAGAACCCTCATAGCTTTAGTTTTAACTTTACGAATGTAGTTATCACCATCAAATCACTACTATGTAAATTATTGACGCGTCAAGAATGTGGTGATGATGATGCAGTTTAGAATGGTAGCGAGATGATATGCTTGGGGTATGGTAAAACCACGCTCCTAATTGGTTTCAACGCGACATCGAGCCTGAACGCTAAATCGCTTGGCGACACGCCTTTGTCGGTTGGGTGATAACTAGCCACGGTTGGAGCCTTCCACCAGACCAGACTCAAGCCGGGAATCGAACCCAAGACCTCCAACTTTATAATGTGCCAGCGCATGCACTGCGCCACGGAGGTCATCAAAATGATTTCAAAGAAACAACTTCGTTGAATGGTTAATTTTCATACATGCAATATTATTTAAACATTAGATTTTGACGATAAGAATATATTGACAAACATAACACACCATAATATACACCCATAATACAGTTAATATCTCGTGAACAAATTCAAGGAATCCTCAAATTAGTGTACCTGTCACAGACTCGGACCCAAAACATAATCAGATACGACAGTATTTCTGTGAAGCCACTGAAATCATATTACGAGCGTGCCTCGTTATGATGCTATCAGGTTGCATCATTAAAACTTTATTTATCATACCTATCTACTGTTTTTTTTTTGCATTACGTGCTTACACTGATGTCCCAGGTCATCTTTATAAATATAAGACAAAGGTGACTGACTGACTGATTGGTTTATCAACGCAGAACGCAAACCACTGGACGGATCTAACTCTAATTACAGATACAAATAGCAGTTATAACGAAGGTCGTGAAAACCTTGGCACAGCGCGCGCGCTGTCGCATTATAAAGTTAAAGGTGCAGGGTTCGATACCGGCTCGAGTCTGGTCTGGTGGGAGGCTTCGGCCGTGGCGAGTTACCACCCTACCGACAAAGGCACGATGTCACGTGGAAACGAATGAGGAGTATGGATTTACCATACGGTAGTACGGTAATATACGCTACCATCTTAGGCTGCATTATCACTTACCATCAGGTGAGATTGCCAACAACGGTTAACTTCTAGCGTATTAAAAAAATATATTGTGCGCTGAGAAAGTATTTTTATCCCTGAGGCAGTAAAATTTGATAGTAAATAAATTTGATATTTTTGTTTGGTTTTGGTTGTTAGTCAGCCAGATTTGACATAATAGATGCTGCGGGTAAGTTTAGTTACACACATAAATGTATGAAGAGCACGTTCAGAAAACGGATTAATAAATAATATAAAGGTAGTAAAACAATTGTTTTTATAATATTATTATTTTTAAGTGAGATTTAGTTTAGTATCAGAAAGTTTCAGCGGCTTCATAAAAAGGTTCGACGGGTCTCTCATTTGAGAAGAGATGTTGACCCTTCGTGCTTTGTGAATGAGAGTTGCGTTAAAGGCACATCTGATATATTAATCCAAAACATTAAAAAAAAATTGTTTTGGGCTTCTAGTTTCTCTGTACGCATTCGAACATGATGATCATCTTAAACAACGAGGCAGCTGCAAAAATACTAATAATACAAGGTATATTTAATTTTTACGAGCAATTCACACAACATACTTATCTACCACCAGAAAAACATAATAATATCACTTCTGCGTACAAACATAACATTGTTGGCCAAAGAATGTTTCAAATGAGCTATTCAGGCACATGTTCTTAAAATATAACTGTAAACGTATTTTAAATACTTCATATAATATCGTCGCCATTGACTGGTTTCGCCCGTTACCGGTTCAGGATCGTCCTCTGGTTATGGCGCTTTATTAACATTATAACAATAAATTATGGATGCCCTCTCTAAACAAGTTTGTAGAATTTAGTCTAGGGTTGCCAACGATCGGCTAGTCCGGGAAGGTAGACATTTTCTAGGCAAGCGCGCTCTAACCTAGGCCTCATCAGTGCTTTCTAGTACTGATTGTCGTAAAGCGCAAACCCATATCAAAAAAAAAAGTAAACAACGGGTTCACCCACTACCTAACGAGGGTGAGAGTTCCACATAACATCGACCTGCCCAAGGGACGGAGGTAGGCATAAAGTCTTTCCAAGACGACAAAAAAAGGGGTTGCCGTCGATTTGCTGTGAGATTTAAGAACATGACCAAAACAGTGCTACCGCTGAGTCAGAGAAATACAAACGCACTCTCGCATTTAAAGATACGAGAAGTGCTTTTGCCTTCGTCCGAATCAAAAACGTTACTGCGTGATTTAAACGACAATATTAAAAAAGTTATTTTTGAGCTATTAACATGACTGCCATTTAATAGTATTGTAATGTTTTAACTTCCAATCGAGACACTACGTGTGGATTGCTAATTACCACCCTACCGACAAAGTCGTTTCGCCAAGCGATTTATCGTTCCGGCACGATGTCGTGTGTCGAAACCAATTAGGAGTATATTTACCATTACTCCTAACGTGAGACTTGAACTTACCATCTGGTGAGACGCCGTCAAGGACTAACTTGTGGTGTATAAAATTTGACGAAAATGATTTTAAGATGACGCATTTATTAAAATGTCCACAGGTGACAACCCTAAGTCCAACGCTTCGACACATGCAAATGAGGCCGGGCAATTTATAAATTTAACACCATTAATAGTTATTTGTTTATTCTGAACACGATAAGGGCGATTAGGCGTTTACGGGTGAGAGGTGTGACGTTATTGCCGCAAAGGTAGTTGGTATGCAAAACGCCGGACCCGTGTGCAGAGTGTCTCGTAACAAATTGATTTCACGCCCGTGTTCAATCTACCTATATATATATATATATATACCAATACCGCTCCGGATTTCAGCAGCCACTTGAGACTGATAAAATTGCGAATCGCAGATGACTGTTTCAATTGCAAATTCCAATTACAGCATCAGAATGCGGATACAGAGCGGAGGGACCGTGGCTGAATTGACAGAGAACTTGCGATTCGCAAAGAATCAAGGTTTAGTTAGGAATTGAGGCTGCGTTGGCACAGCGCGTGATAGAGGATTGCGGATTCAAATTCCACCGGTGTCATCATTATACGACTCCTCCCAATCGAATCAGAGGTCGGGAGTTCGATCCCGGGCACGCACCCCTTACTTTTTGGAGTTATGTGCACTTGTAAGCAATAAAAATATAACTTGCTTTAACGATGAAGGAGAACATCGTGAGAAAACCTACACACCTCCCGAGAGTTCACCATAATGCTCTCTGAGGCGTGTCATCATGATCAACCAACCCATTACCGGCTCACTGCAGAGCACGTGTCTCCTCTCAATATGAGAAGGTTTTTTCCATAGTCCACCACGCTGGCCATGTGCGGATTGGCAGACTTCACACGCCTTTAAGAACATTATGGAGAACTCTCAGGCGTGCAGGTTTCCTCACGATGTGTTCCTTCACCGTTGAAGCAAGTGATATTTTAATTGTTTAAAAACGCACATAACTCCGAATAGTTAGAGGTGCGTGTCTGGATTCGAACCGCCGACCTCTGATTAGGAGGCTGACGCCCTAACCACTGGGCTATCACCGCTTCGTGTGAAGTCTGTTAATCCGCACATGGCCAGCGTGGTGGACTATGGCCAAACCTTTCTCATACTGAGAGTTCTGTAGTGAGCTGGCAATGGGTTGGTTGATCAGTGAATTCTCAGTGCCTACTCTTATGATATATTCATTATCATATACAATGCCGAACATTAATGCTATGACAATTTTTTTATCATCTGTATAATAATTGAATAATCATTTATAAAATCACAAAAATAATATACTGAAATGCAAAAGTTTGTATGCAAGTGTTATGGGTGTGTTGGTCTTCACACCAGAAATGTTGAACAAACTTAGCTACTTTTTATCCCTTGGCTGGGCCGCGGTCGAGTGCATCAGTGTTCCCGTGACCCAGCCACCAGGCGACGCGAAGGAGCATCGCTGGGTTTTAGTGGGTATTCTGGTCGCCAGCCTGGCCGCCGGGGAGTCCCACATACCCCGTCGGAAGCGGCGCAGTCTTGCCTGCGTCGCCTCCGGAGGGGATGCGTAAAAGCATTTCCCAGCGGAAAAAAAAAAAAAAAAAGCTACTTTTTATCCCGGTACAATCTAAAACTACTCCAGGATTTGTGGAAAATAGAACTTCAGTTCGATGAGCTATTAATATAGCTATAGTTTGTTGGCAAACTTTCTTAAAATAAGATTTAAACATATTTCGTAACGTAACAAACAGAACCTATTTGGGTTAGCATATCTTACGAATGTCTAGTTTTTTTTTTGCATCTGCATAATGATGTATAAATTCAAATTAGTAAAAACTAATCCGAATACATAGCTGTATAACCGGCTACGAATCGCGATAAAATCTTAAAATCTTTTATCAGATGTCTTTTATCAGAAGGAAGTTAACTAGAACATAATAAATTGCTTCTTTGAAATCTAAATCCAAATCAACTTAGAAAATTTTTATGGCCCCGAGGAACCCTTAATGCGTGTTTCGAGACTCATCTACAACTTGATGAGGTAAGAATAAAACGCAAAGTGGCCACTCAAACTCCAGTAAGAGAAGCGATATGCAACGTTGCTTTCTGGAAAAGTATACGACCACTGGGTCTGAGAAATGTAAATTGCAAATAATATGTTATATAAGGTATACCTAGGTATATTATATATGTCAGTAGCCAATGTAATGTGATCTCAAACAATTGCACTTATGGGTAGCTATATTTTAAAAATATACTTACAACTAATGTAATAAATGACAAAAGCAGTAAATAATAAAGTAACAAATTTAATTGCATGAAGTTTAGATCTTGAATTTCCACACCACAATCATTCCAAATTATACGTGACTAGTTCTGAAAATCATATAGAAATTATGATCTAAAATATATATTATGTAATTTATTTTGAAACTTACAAGTGTGTGTATTCAATAAGAAAAATAAGAAAAAAAAACAAGTTGATTTATGTTCTAAAGTATAGCTAATAGGAAAGCTTTGCATAAAAACTTTCCGTAGTAAGCAGAAGTGGTTGGATACGGGCGGCTGCTACTGTGCGCGGTGCCTTTGATGCGGCGGCAGCAAAAAGAAACGAAACACTTGATACGACAAATAACACAAGATAACACCAACTAACGTGTGGCGCCAACTTTTTTCCGCTAAAACAATCTAATTTTTAACCCAGCGACCGCCACTTGCGACTCCTACGTGCCTGTCTTATCGCGCAATGAAAAAAGCTTTTTGATAAAATATTGAAAAGCCAAATTCCATTATGTTCGTGGTTTATAACGTCCGCGAGATATATCCGCCATTCAACCTCTCGCACCTACCAATAAAGCATTCATTACATCCACACAAAAACCGTTTTATAATAAAGAACGAACAAAATAGACCGCACGCACAATAGGCGATCTTTCGCAAAGAAAGCATCCTCCCCTTCGGCGGAGACGTCGCGGATTTTAGGGCATTATTGTGGAATTATGCGGACGTGCAAGAAAATAAAACAAAGTGCAGAGGTGACTGTAAATAAAGGTGTGCGGAGTTATGCACTTCAGTCCCCGAGGGTTTGCGGAGGGGACGCAAAAACGCTGTCGTTTATTATTTCTCCCACAACGCCGCATAATGCGCGCCAGATATTCCACGATAGACTGAGAATGCACAATAAACCAGCGGTTCGAGTGCACCGGGAAACCTCTAAACAAACAACTGTTCAACATTTTACAACTCCACCGTCGCCCACATCCTGTACAAACTGGAATGATAATAGTTATCATAAAATGAAAACTGTGCTCAAGGCGCCAACTCTGGACTAAAGCTGGTGATTGCAGGCATTACTGAGGAAGTGTTCCGTAGTAAGACAAAATACAGGATAGTCGTACCTTGGGACTAATTATTCAAGATTATTCAAGAGACATCTTCGCTATAGATGTCAGACTGTCTCTGACTCAGCGCAGAACATGCATGGAGACGGAAACATTTATTCCGATTCCAGCGTACATCTTCCTTACGATATACCTGGCCACCAAATGGCTATTTAAGGGCCATTGAAGTTGAAAGACGCTGACGATATACTTGGCCACCTAGCCATTTAAAGGCTAAAATTAAATCCGAAAGACGCTGACGACATACCTGGCCACCTAGCCATTTAAAGGCCATTAAATCCGAAAGACGCTGACGACATACCTGGCCACCTAGCCATTTAAAGGCCACTGAAGCCGAAAGTCGCTGAAGAAGCTCACGTGAGCAAAAAAATCCCAGAACAAAGAAGAGAAATATAAGAACAGCGCGCTAAGAATAGAGTTTGGATCACCCGTAAAGTAGTTCGGGAATGCATAAAAACGTGTATTTAGGCGCTACGTGTCGCAATGGAGACAGTTTTATTGGTCGATACCGGAACACATCGCCGTAACGTTGTGAGGCGTGGAACAGAGCGTCGAATTAACAAATTGTTTATTTGGAGTTCAACGGCTCCCATCAGTATTTTATAGCAGGAAACTGGTTTATATATAAATTCATTGAAATGCATGTTATTATCAAAATAAACAAAATAATAAAAATGGGCCACATTTCCTAAAGTACGCCAAATAAATAAACTAATGAAACCTCACCACCAACCAAAGATTTAAATAAACACGAACCCAACTTGTGCAGTTTTAAATAATTGTGGAAAAATATAATTTATTAATAATTGCACTTAAAATTGGTTTCGGTATGTGTATATAAATGTCTTGAATATAATATATATGCATATATATGTTTTAGTACAGTTATTTATATAGGTAATAATGGTTTATTTACATATCAAATAATGCTTCATCCTACATTCTATTTAACATTTCTTTGACCTTTCACCAAATTGTATATATATTATTTTGTACAGTGAATGATTTTTATGACTTGTATTCTATGTATCTTAACGAAAATGATTTATGTAATGAATGTCGGTTTAATACACAATACATTTTTGAAATATGATAAAAATTTTAATAATGAAACTTTGTAAAGCAGCTGAAACGATAATGTTATCGCACATTTGCGTAATGCTCCGCCTTTTGTCGGCAAGTGTCCAAAAACTTTAGTTATCAGAACGGCGGAAATATTAACACTATTGCCAAATTACATTGCGTTTCGTATTCCAGAACTAATGTGCTGCAAAATAGTGCTACAAGCATTTTTTTTTACATTGTATTTGCTGAAGCTATTAATATCGAGATCTTACGTAATATGAGAGACTTAATAAATTCTCGCTATTCTATTCTTGTTTATGTCTGGGACTTGAAGCTGTGAATTATTTTAATGCGGTAAATGAAACAATTTCATGGTATAAAAAAGGTTTGTTATAAAATAATAAAAAAGGTCGGTATAAAATAAATTGGCAGATTGGCTTCACACGCATTTGAGAACATTATGGAGAACTCTCAGGCGTGCAGGTTTCCCCACGATGTTTTCCTTCACCGTTGAAGCAAGTGATATTTTAATTGTTTTTAAAAACGCACATAACTCCGATAAGTTAGTAGTGCGTGCCCGGAATCGAACTGCCGATTAGGAGGCTGACGCCCTAACCACTATGCTATCACAGCTTCTTGGCCAGCGTGGTAGACTATGGCCAAACCCTTCTCATATTGAGAGGAGACCCGTGCTCTGTAGTGAGCCGGTGATGGGTTGATCATAATGATGATGATGATGATGATGATGATGATGATGAAAAAATAGGTATGGTTACCAAATGTTGTTCAATTCCGGTAAACCGAGATCCGGTGTGTAGTTAATGGTTGAGTTATAAAATCTGTAGGCGTCCTCTTAAACTGTCATGGGTTAATATTAGATTTGAGATGAAGAGATTGTTTACGCGATATTTCCAGGAACCAATAAGAAAAAAAACGAGCTTTGGAAGCATTCTCTGGTTGTTTGATTTTTTTTCAATCATTATTATACCAATGACCAAAGCGATCGAAGGGGCCTAGATATATCCTCCTGGCTTTAGCAAATTACCACCTACGTAAATATCTAAAGTATTTTGATTTAAACAGATGTTTTATAGCAGTTAGGTAGTTTAAAAACAATTATTTTTTTGTTATCTAAATTAGGCAACCGCAAATTTGTAGTCCAATTTAAATATTACGCCCAGCAATTTCGTCGATTGCGCGCACTTTTACTAGAATAGATTTCGGTTCTCAAATTCGTGGTAAAGGATTTTAGAATACAACGTAACCATCTATCAGGGGTAATGAAATAGTATTGACAATATAAAATTGGTTGACGATATGACACTGCTACGTAAGCAATAATTACATAAATGATTTGCTTACATTATTCCTCACTCTATCCAAGGGTCTTTGTAAAATCCTCATAAACTTTTAATAGAAAAATCTAAGTACAGCAGAAATTTCAATGGGACAACCATTATATCAGACTGAAAGATATTTATTACTTATATTGGCGAGTAAATAAATTTGTAATGCCGAGAACTATAAAAATCGGCTTAATAGTTTAGAGTTTATTATGACAAACAAACAAGCTATTCTATCCTATTTATAACATAAATTACCATCTATTACCTACTATAACCTACAGATGTCCACCTTTTCAATATCGTTTTAATATGTTGACTGAAAGAGATCGAACTTTATTGATAGAACCTTCATCTAGTTGTATAAGTTTATAATCTATTCCAGTAGTTTTTTCGTGTGGTGTACAAGAATTGCGTCAACCATGTATGTGACTCGCATGCTGAGATTAATTCAGCCTGCTCATCATTACCTCAGACTTTAACAGTTAAATTAAGAAAAGTCACGTGTCTCATTAAATTGGTGTTAAAACGTGACAGAAGTCAGTATCTTATACACACCAACCTTATGAATCCTGTCAAACATGTATGTGACTCTCAAGCTGAGATTCATAAAGCCTACATCATTACCTCGGACTTGAATAGTAAAAATGAGAAAAAGTCATGTGTTCAATTTCATTGGTGTTTAAACGTGACATAAATAAGTATCGTAAAAAAAGCTAACATTGACTGAAGTAATCCAATAACAGCCACTAAGATCTCCGCGTCGTAGAAAGTAGAGATAAATCATTTCAGGGAAACCTAAAATCTACCATACCACAATAAATCTTAAAAGTTCTCCCGGAACCTTGCAGGTAATGCTTTTTTAATCGATTACCGCAAAGGGAACCTTCGAAACGATCAACACTCAGGACAGTTTTATACCCTGGTTTACCAGACTAAGACTATAAGATCGCGTTCAGGTTAGTCTGCTGACTTTTTTTTTTATCCACTACAAGTTAGCCCTTGACGGCAATCTCACCTGATGGTAAGTGATGCTGCAGTCTAAGAGGGTAGCGGGCTAACCTGGGAGGGGTATGGTAAACCCATACTCCTATCGATTTCTACGCGACATCGTGCCGGAACGCTAAATCGCTTGGCGACACGTCTTTGTCGGTAGGGTGGTAACTAGTCACGGCGGAAGCCTCCCACCAGACCAGACTCGAGCCGGGAATTGAACCCAGGACCAACCAACTTATTAATCTGACAGCGCGCACGCTGCGCCACGGAGGTCGTCAAACACTACCCAACTACTCGAAAATTTAAGTAAAGATAAGTCGTGTATGGGCTCATTAATTTAAAATTGATTCGTTATGAATATGTTAAAAGAAAAACATCATTATCCTAATTTGAGGTGGAAAACTATATGATATAACTCCTAATTTCAATTTTGTTATTCTCATGTATGTCCTTTATAAGTTTTGTAATAAAGTTGTATGAATGAATAAATATAACTCGTAAATTAAAATAAGTATAACGAAGTATCGATTTTGATTTTTAAGATACAATTTTATGCCAATCTCCCGTACATTTTTACGCAATTATACTAATCTCATTGCGTTAAAAATCAAATGACTTCTGAATCATGTATGCTTCGTGAAAGAACCGCTAGTTATTTTATTTACTCTATTGTATCATAATTTATATACGGGCCGGGTAATTTTAGAAATTTATAATATCTGAATTTTCTCTGGTCTGAACTGGTCTGATGGGAAGCTTGGGCTTGTTACCACCGCTAAGACATGTCGCCAAGCGATTTAGCGTTACGGCATAATGTCGTGTACAAACCAATTATTAGTAGGTATGTGTTTACCATAGCCCTAACAGTTTAGGCCGCTACCATCATAAACTACATCAACACATATCACAAGGTGAGATTACCGTGAAGAGCTAACTTTTAGTCTATTAAAAATATCAAAATTATTGTCACGGAAATATTGAAGCTTACGTCTCCTTATGCTCCAATGCGCCTCCATATCGGGCCACCGTTGAGAGGAACGTAAGTAAGTGATATAAAGTAATATTGCATCGAAATAATAGATTTTCTATTCATCCAAGCGTATAACGTGGTATAACTTAACGCACAGTGTTGGGAACAACTCGCCTGGTAACAGGTAGGTACCAACGTAATGTGATCTGTTTTTGTCCTTAACAAGATTCGCCCCACGTTCGAAGCTTGCCCGCTGCAGAGCCCTCATAAAACCTTCAATGAATGGAGGTGCTAAGAATACTTACTTGTTGTTTATTGTTTTGTAGACAACTTTATAATGCTCAACAATCGCGTATTGAGCTCTTATTTCTATGTTTTCTATTTCTTTTATTATATTGTAACTACTTATACCTGAGAACCTTTAAAGTTATTTCCATCTTCTTTATACACCCCAAGTTAGCCCTTTACGGCAATCTCACCTGGAGGTAAATGATGATGCTGTCTAGAATGGTAGCGGGCTATCCTGTTAGGGGTATGGTAAACCCATACTCCTAATTGGTTTCTACACTTTATAAACTTTGATGAAATATAACACAGAAGAACCATCGTCAAGAAACTAGCTTTAAATAAAACCTCATCCATATCGGTTCACTCGTTTAAGAACCACAGACACACATAGCGGTCAAGTTTGTAACAACCCACTTATGCGTCGGGGTTTAAAACAGTCTAGATTCCAAATTTATCACAAATTAGCAAATGTCAATCTAATTCAAATTCAAATAATCTTTATTCAGTCCTTTAAGGGCGCTTTTGACGCGTCAATAATTTACATACTAGTGATTAGATGGTGATCACTACATTCGTTAACTTAAAACAAAAGCTATGAGGGTTCCAAACGCGCCCCGATCTAAGAAGAAGCCCACAAGAAACTTTGCCCGGTTTCTTTTGTTATCGCCATCTCACATAATCAATAATAAGTTATAGTACTTATGGACATAGAGCAATTCATACCCAAGCTTTTTTATCGTTAATATAATTTTTGATATCGTAATATGATTTTTATATACGCTTTCGAATTATAAAAACTTTGAACTTATTGATAGACATCTCCAAGATATCAATAGGTAATTTGTTATATAGTAAAATAATCTTCCAGAATTTCAGAACCGTTCGGAAATACGTAGTCGCACCATATTAATTCCCAAGTACCAAGTAGTAGTTTTAATTTGAATATTAAAATAACTATTATTAGGTCGTTGCCGTATCACAAACAATATTATAGCGGTGTTAACTATGGATGTACAAAGCTCGACATAGATAACCGAGCTCGTAACTATTTATTACCGCATTATTAATAAATTAACCGATGTACACAACCGCCGATAGCGTAATCATTTTAATTACATCAATTTGAGAGTAATGTTAATATTGTACACGGTTTATATAGTGTCGGCGTGTTTGTGACGCGTAAACTGTGCGATTAAAGTTCAACCGACTTTAACTAGAGCAGGCGTTCCCTTAGTGGTCTATATAAAGAAGCTGCTCTTATTCGATATTCGACTAATGATTTACTTATTTATTTAATAATTACGGAATACCAACCAATTTTTCATGATCATTTTTAACGTTGTGAGCTAATGTGAATGTTTAGCTTTTTATAGGTTTTCACAACGTTCTCAAATATGAAACTATTACATATTTGTCTGGTGGGAGGCTTCGGCCGTGGTTACCACCCTACCGCCAAAGACGTGTCGCCAAGCGATTTAGCGTTCTGTTCATGTCGCGTAGAAACCAATTAGGAGTGTGGGTATACCATACCCCTAACAGGTTAGCCCGCTACCATCCTAGACTGTATCATCACTTACCACCAGGTGAGATAGCCGTCAAGGGCTAACTTGTAGTGTATAAAAAAAAATTACTTGAGTATATATATATATTAATTAATAAAACTGCAATATCACTATTTGAAATTAATGTAATGAATTAATTTATAACTAGCTGCGCCACGCGGTTTCACCCGCGTAGTTCCCGTTTCCGTGGGAATGCAGGGATTAAATAATACCTATAGCACTCGCTGTTAATGTAAGTTCCCTTAAATCTTTTTGTTTACGCGTAAAAGCGCAAATTTGGTGTAAGCGCAAATACCTCCATGGGTGTAACGTACTAATATATTAAAAGACGGGGCAAGAGGGAAATCTTAGGGTGGGTAATGCGTGTAATGATCACTGCCATCCCTCTCAGCCTCCCGCCTCCCCTCCTAATTAATTACAGCAATGAAATTACAAGTACATTCCCCGACTAAATTACGCAATTTAACTCTTCCTAGCTGCGTACATTTGAAAAACGACACTTAAATCAACAATGGCGATGAAATAAGGGAATAATTATTTTGTACACCGGCAGTATAATGGTTTACACGCGGAAGATGTCTTGGAAGTACATTTGAGGATTACATCATAACAATCACCAGGAAAACTTAGATATATGTTATGTTTGCCTGGTGGGAGGTTTCAGCCGTGGATAGTTACCACCCTACCGACAAAGACGATATAGCGTTCACGTGTCAAGCGATATAGCGTTCCGGCAAGATGTCGCGTAGAAACCTATTAGGAGTATAGGTTTACCATACTTCTAATCGGTTTCTACGCGACCTAACTGGTTAGCCCGCTACCATATTAGACTGCATGATCACTTAGCATCAGGTGAGAGTGCCGTCAAGGGCTAACTTGTAGTGGATTAGATATATCCATTAGCTTTCCTGTTTTTTTGTTCCTGTACAAAAATGTTATATTTTTAGTTGATTTCCCTATTTGATATCAAATCTTGGACTGTAATCGGATTCGGGTTAATATAATATGTGTTGAACTTCTATTTATGTAACGCAGCATTTCTTTTAAAAGAATGTTTAACGGTTCTGGAAGTTGCCCACACTTCGACGCGTTTGTTTCGCTTGATTAAATCCCGCGGGAACCGTTTGTTTTCCCGGTACAGTTCAAACCCGTAGAAGTTTCCCGTGTCCGTTCTAGGACGCAACGTATCACTATGAACAATTTCGCCTAAATCGAATGCAAAATAAACTCTTACGAAACATAAACTTTGCAATTAAAACATATTTTTTTTTCAATTACGTAGTTATAAAATAGGTACTCAAAAAACAGTGGTGTTATGATTTTCTGTCAATTAAAATTACAGATATTAAATCTCATTCACATTCCCTGCAGTTCTGTGGCCTCCTTTAAAAAGCAAGTAAAACTGTCTATTACTGCATTATAGGTATAAATTGAATTATTTAACTGTCTGTTACTGCATTATAAATTTAATTATTTAGATGTAAGGTTAATTTTAAGTTTGCGTGCTGTGCTCATTTCTAGAAAGTCACTATCTCGTATTTGTTCTTCTGAAATGTTTTTTTGTTGTTTTTATATAGATTGTGACTAGTTTATTGATCCAATAAAAAATAAAATAAATAAATAAAATAAAAGGTGGTCTTAGTGAAGCTCGAGGTATAGAATATGAACAAAGAGAGATGTACAGATAATTATCGAATCCGATCATTGGTTTCAAAAATATCTCCACGCACCGTGTTCAGTGTTGATGGATGCGTGTTTTTGTGCGCGTTCCCCGCGGCCACGCGGTCGCACTAATCCCATCGAATTAAGTTTGACAGACGGAATCTTTTCCTGATTTTTTTGCGCCCACCGAACACAGATGTTCATTGAATTCCCTAACCTTAATTATGGGCACCGAAACGAGAACTGTCGCTTCGTTTAATACTTAATTTTTGAAGAGGAACACAAGTAGCCTGATTACTAAACATTATTCGGACGTAGTTTTATTTTTTTAATTAATTTATTTAATAGGAAGCCAACGAAATATAAATTTTTTTAAGAGAACTTTGTATATACACTTAGTTATGTAATATGTAGGTAAGCATCCAATCCACAGAAACACTCTTGAAAACTGAGCGTACAACTCGACACTTTAACCTAAGAAAGATCCTAGAGATATATAAAGATGTATCATTTGAATACGACCAAAACCCCGTATAATGTCAGGCATATTAAATAAATTTCAGACAAACATCTCAATTCAAGCAGAATATTACTAAACTTTAGTCTTTAGAACAGTGCGTGTTGCCAGTGATGAATTACGGCTCTGAAACGTGGTCGCACACTATGGGCCTCATAAGAAGGCTCAGAGTCACTCAGCGGGCAATGGAGAGAGCTATGCTAGGAGTATCTCTACGTGATCAAATCTGAAATGAGGAGATCCGTAGAAGAACCAGAGTTACCGACATAGCTCAGCGAATTAGAAGTGGCAATGGGCGGGGCACATAGCTCGGAGAACCGATGGATGTTGGGGTCCCAAGGTGCTGGAATAGCGACCCTGCACCGGTAAACGTAGCGTTGGTCGATCCCCAATTAGGTGTACAGACGACATCAGACGAGTCGCAGGGAGCCGCTGGAAGAAAGCGACCCAAGACCGTGAGCATTGGAACTCCCTACAAAAGACCTATGCCCAGCAGTGGACGTCAATCGGTTGTTAATGATGATGATGATAACTAAACATGCTTAATGTGGGTTTGATCCTTCTTGCGAAACTAGTACCATTTTTGCCATACGATCCTATATCATATGCTCTTGAACGCAGTATAACTGGTGTAAAGCGGTAATGTGTCGAAGATATAACCGAAAGTATAAAAAAATGGCCCAAAGTATACGTGTAATCATCATTCTCGAGCTATTACGTCCCACTGCTGGGCACAGATAATAACCATAGCCAACGCATGACGGCTTTCGGCGCGGGTGGGATACCGCCTACAACCAGTATAAGATTGCACTCGACATCGTAGAGTCGAGACACTATTAAATTATTACGTCAAAGTAAAATTGACCTTATATTTTGTTATTAGAATCGCAATTTCGGTACTGCTTATATTAAATTCACAATGTGTGAAGTGTGGAACGAATTTAGGTTTTAAAACAAGTTGGATACGTTTCCTTTTACTATGACATTAGTGTGTTCGATATTCGAAATCGACTCTACGAATGTGAGGAAAAAATCTTACACTAACGGAAACTGATAATTTCTAAACAATGTGAAGTTTCGATCCTGGAATCGTTCGTGATCCATGTGGAAAACGTATACGCTAAGATATACCAAAAGATGAAGCGATCGTCACACCAATCATATTTAACCTTGTAAAGATAAAACAATAAACACAGTGAGCGTGAAAAGGAGCATGCAAATGTTATCGAAACGAACTCGAGAATAGGTTACCAATGCGTTGTAGAGAACTTAGTTCAACAGCATATCTGATAAGACTATTAATTTATTAATCGAAAGCAGTGCCGCCTACACTTTAATCTGCGAAAGTACGATCAATTTAATCACCCGTATTTCAATTTAACAACAAAAACATACGCGCTCCCGATCGCGCCGGGACGCGATAAATTACGGTATAATCAACGAAAAGCTATAATTGAACACCGTGTTATCGCAGACTTAACGAAATGTTTGTAATAAAATAAACAGGGCCTATTTAATTTTCCTCTGTACACAGAGTACTGTGACGACGTATTTATATCTAAGGCAAGTGTTTCTTTATTACTAAACATTATCCACCTGTCGCTGAACAGTTTTGCGAATGGATAAACATGGGGTAGGGTGTGCCAGTTGTGCTTATTTTGCAGGACAGACACTATGAATACACTATTATAAAACCCACAGAATACAGAAAACAGAAAAATAAATACAAAAATACTATATAATTTCACGCCCTTATCCCTACATAGCTATTTGCTTCCACTATCTTGGTCTATGCAGAAATGATTAAACCAACTTATCACATCTCATCATGATCATGATCAATCCTTTCTGGGCTGACTACAGAGCACGGGTGTCCTCTCAATATGAGAAGGGTTTGGCCATAGTCCACTACGCTGGCCATGTGCGGATTGACAGACTTCACCCACCTTTAAGAACATTATGTAGAACTCTCAGGCATGCAGGTTTCCTCACGATGTTTTCCTTCACCGTTAAAGCAAGTGATGTTTTAATTGCTTAAAAACGCACATAACTCCGGAAAGTAAGAGGTACGTGTCCGGGATCGAACCCCCGAACTCTGATAAGGAGGCGGATGTCCTAACCACTAGGCTATCACAGCTTACACACACATCTATCCATTCAGAATTCTATGTTATAGAAATAAATGATATTTTACGCTCCTATTAAACAATAAAAAGTACTTATAAAGTCATTTATTGTCTGGTAACAACAGTTCGGAATGCAGATTCCATTCAGAAAAACAAGTCCAATAATGTGCGTAGATAAAATGGATCCCATTGCTTCATGTAATTATTATAGTAAGACATTCATACAAGGAAACTTTTTTAATACTTACTTTTTATAATGGCTCATTGTATTATTATAACGTAGATCAAATCTTCGCACATTCGTACGACAATCATGAACCGAAGACCTTAAAAGGTGGCGGATAATGGCTTGATCAGGGAGCATCGTGTGTAGTGAGAATTGATTAATTGATCGATGTCTCGGACATTGACGATCTCCGTGGCGCAGTGTGTGCGCATTGTAAAAAGTTGGGAGGTCCTGGGTTAGATTCCCGGCTCGAGTCTGGTCTGGTGGAAGGCTTCGGCCGTGGCTAGTTACCACCTTACCGACAAAGACGTGCGAAGCGATTTAGCGTTCCGGCACGATGTCGCGTAGAAACCAATTAGGAGTGTGGGTTTACCATACCCCTAACAGGTTAGCTCACTACCATCTTAGACTGTATCATCACTTACCATCATGAGATTGCCGTCAAGGGCTAACTTGTAGTGTATAAAAAAAAATAGTTTTAGCGAAAAAAATTGTCCTGACACATTATCGATACCGGTCACCCTAGCATATCGTAAACTGTAAACTAAACTCTCATTTTATAGAGCGAGGGTGCCTATCAAAACAAACTCGCTTCGCATTAATTGTTATGTTTATGCATAACATTAAAGACGCCAGCTCGATACAAGATAACATACGAGCCCGCTAAAGGGGTTAAGAGTAGGAAAACTGGAGCCTATATTGTAACATTAAGATTATAATTCTCCGCCTACCCTTTATTTATCTAAGTATTAGGTGTAGTGCATAATGACAATCAAGACCAAGAGGCATCTTATTGTTATGATGATCAACCCATTCTCGGCTCACTACAGAGCAAGGGTCTCCTCTCAATATGAGAAAGGTTTGGCCATAGTCCACCACGCTGGCCATGTGCGGATTGGCAGACTTCACACGCCTTTGAGAACATTATGGAGAACTCTCAGACATGCAGGTTTCCTCACGATATTTCCTTCACCGTTCAAGCAAGTGATATTCTAATCGCTTAAAAACGTACATAACTCATTATAGGTGCCCAGTGCCCGGGTTCGAACCCCCGACCTCTGATTAGGAGGCTGACGTCCTAACCACTAGGCTATCACAGCTTATTGTTATATTTGAATAAAATTATTAGATCTCTACTTATTTACTTTTAATATTATGAGGTTTAGCAGGTTTTTTGTGATGCAACAATTCTATTTGAAAAATATATAAAATAACAATGAACTGTGGATATTAGTTTCTAATACCTACATTATAACACACATCGCTATTTCCTGTTCGCAATCGCAGTTTTTTCGCTTAGGATTTTCTGCGTTAGAAAACCAGCTATTACATTACCATATTAACTGGCTAAGGAAACGTAGTCTATATTAGGTTATGTCGGGATATCTACTCTTCTGCAGTTATTAACGTGTTTTGTAGCGACTTAAAAGTCTGTGGGCAAAGGTTCCAGTTTAAACGTGTCCTTAGCGTATAAAGTTAACGTAGTGTAGTTAGTTGATATAAAGTGTCGAAGCATATCAAAATATGCGACATAACTTGTACGGGAGAGACTAATTCTCTCCGAGACTAGTGTTCCCAGAGCGGTTTGGGTGCTTTCACACATGTTCGGACCTCCTAGAGGCTCAGGAACAAAACAGGAGGATATATCCGTACGTACGCGATTGGTAAGACGTGAAATGTACGGACCTTATACATGTTATGATGACATAGCTTGCTGATACCACTAAAGCGGAGACATGATTAGCAGCAGGTCAATCAGATTTATTTTAATTCCTGTCTGTTGGGCCAGCCTGTTAATAATCTGATTCGACTCTTTCTGCATGTCTGTCACTGCTTCCGTTATGCATTAAGGCTATCTATCTACGCACATGAGGACTGGGTTTTAGTGCACAGAAAATACAGGAGATCAACCGATGTAGTGTTCTGGTATAAAATATAGGAAGCTGATTTAGAATACGATTTAAAGGAATTCTCAATCTTTTTAGTTTTTAAGCTACCGTCATTCGTTAAATCTCTGACTATGTAGATGAAGTGAACGAATGAAACTTTCTACATAGAAGGCAGAAGCGTATGTATGGAGCGTATATATTATGAAAAAATTGAGACATCTTGTCTCATACAGCGTCCCGGTTTTTCATTGTTTGACTAACTTTTAAAATTAGACAAACAAAGAAAACTCACTGTAAGTACAAGCACTATTCCGAATGCAGCTTGAAATCTGATTTCTATCAGCATATTGTTTTTGTTTCAGCAGTTGTAATATTCCGTATTTTTCGCTATTTTTTCCAGCCACATTTGGGAAAAATTTCACATAATAACAAAAACGAAGTTGTATATTGCTGTTTCACATAGGCTTTATCTATTTGTAATGAATCTAAAGGTTTAAATTGTTATTTTGTTTTTATTAATTTGATTAATTTTTCACGTGACGACTGTTTGTAGGTAAAATTGTGCAGTGTGCATTTCTCGCGAACACTTAATAAGTGTGAATATGCCCTATGTTGTTTACGAAACCGTTAACGTATATGAACACGGAGAGTCGCGCCGAACTTAATTATTCAGGCGCAATTTGGTATTGAATTTCACTGTTTTGGAATTTAATTAACACTTTTACTCTCATTCGGGTACATAAAACGCGTTAATTGGCGATTTAGTACGTTTATTTCGCAGGTTTTTTATTGTATATATTTTTCAATTTGGCTATAGCCCCAAATTAATTTTACAATGTGTAGCAAACGCCTTGCCTTTCATTCCAAGGTCTTTAGGCTAGTGGGTAGCGTGCTCAACTACAGATCCGACACCTTGGCTTCGAATCCCAGGTCGGAACCGTGTTTGACATTAAGCTTTGAGTTCCTACCCCCCCTAAAGCCAGCATGTTGAGCCGTAGATCCCGAATACTGCCACCGACATGTAAGGATAGTTGAAAAGCCCACCAAACAGTACTGTTTACGCATATACAGTTACTCGCTGTGGGTTAATGCTTCCATCATTCTCTCCCATGAGAAAGGTGTCCCAACAGCGGGACATAAAATAGGTTGATAGTTTTAGAACCTCCCCATTTACCTGATGGTTAGCACATCTACAAATCACAACGTTCAGGGACAATTGATGATTATTAAGAAGAAACTCTAAGTACCACCCCAGTCTTGGCAGCACTTCCGTGTTCCAGACAACTCTTCAATCTATCACCCATTCGTTTTAGTTATATTCAATTTGAATTTCAAACTCGTTGTTTACGTTAAGAAGCTCTAAATCTCCCTCATAAGTAGCAAGAGACAGTGCACAGCAGTAGCAATCTGTGTAGCATCCTGAATAACTATTACCGTTCAGTACCATTAAGCTTACCAAACGTCAATATCCCAAGTACCTACATACACTCAAACCCCTTAAGCAATAAAAGTTATTAAACGGCTGTACAGTAACACAAATTCAAATTGAAAATAATCCTAGTTCAAATAGTCCTTAAAAAGGCACTTTTGACGCGTCAATAATTTACATAGTAGTTATTTCATGGTGATAACTATATTCGTAAACTTAAAACTAAAGCTATGAGGGTTCCAAACCCGGTCTAAGAAGAAGCCCACAACAAACTTAGCCGGGAACACAGTGTTTGTCTCCTTTTCAAATGTCGAATCATTTCGTAAGGATTTAAGTAAGTCCCATAAACAAATATTTCATCATACATTGTTTTACGTACACAAGCTAGGTACGTATAAATCTTTTTGTAAAAAATGCCTTCCACAAGTAACGTCAAAAGAAATTACCAATTTCACTCGTCATCCCGAGTGTTACGTGACAAACGAGACGAGAGTTTCGTGATTAGGATTCAAACGGCACCAAATTAAACCCAACCCTCGACAAACAACATGAATTTGTGTCTTGTACTTGAGCCCAATTATTAAGTCTACCCACGTGCACCAACTAACCCACGTCGATACATTAGCGACATAATATATTACACTCGACAAAAAGTTGATTTAGTTATATGAATTCACGCTGAATGTGTCTTCGTCGAGACTACTTCCGTTCTATGAGGTCCTGGTATTTCGATTTTCGCATCAGACAAAAAAAGGCTAGTTTCTAGATTGCTGTCATAGAGGCCTTACGCCTATGCATGTTTAAATTAATTAAATTAAAATATTTATACGTCACTAACCAACAACTAAGAATATAGAGAAACTACAATAGCAGGCTGCATTCGTAATAAAAATAAAAAAGCGGCTTCGGCCGTGGCTAGGTACGTGGTAAGCTAGCTAGGTGGTAAGTGATGATGCAGTCTAGGATATCGCGTAGAAACCATTTAGGAGTGAGGTTTTACCATACCCCTAACAGGTTAGCCCGCTACCATCCTAGACTGCATCATCACTTACCACCAGGTGAGATAGCCGTCAAGGCTAACTTGTAGTGTATAAAAAAATATAACAATAACTGACAATTTGTAATGCAAGGCTAAAAAACAATGCTTTAAAGCAAAATGTCGCATGAATGCCCAGACATTTCGTATACATCATAACGTTATCAGAGATATATATATAGGGATTACGGAGATCCAGACAGAGGTTATCGCACGGTAGCCCGTCGTGTTAAATCGTTCTCGTTATCAAAGGGCCATGTTAAATTATACGAGATTTATATTAGACCTACATATCGGTATTGATAAGGCATGTATTCGGATTATTATCGGTCCGGCTACTGTGACTTTGTTATATCGTAAATAAATATTCTTCTGTGTTAAAAAAGGCCGCGGTGTCGGCGAACTAAGGGGATCGAAATAACTTGGGTTTTTAGAATCAAGCTTTTAGCTTTACGTCATTATTATCAGCAAATTACCAGCCCACTGGGTAGCGCTGGTGTACTCTCAATATGAGAAGGGCTGGCCACCACGCTGGCCGAGTGCGGATTTTTAGACTTCACACGTGTTTGAGAACATTATCCGAAACCTTTCAGTTAGGCAGGTTTGCTATCGATGTGTTTTTTTCATTCACAGCATGATAAATTGAATTTATAATTGCTAAACTCCGAGAAGTTACACAAGTTACCTCCCAAAAGCAAGGTCAAAGTTTGAACCACTAGGCTCTTGCCGACCGTACCTTTCTATTTTAAATTAAAAAAAAAAAAAAAACTCGCCACGGAAAAGCAACTTTTTTAGTTAGTTCTCCCCAGAATCTACTCTAAAGATACGTTATCAAAAGATCAGCAACTTTACAGAAAAATGGAAACATTAAAAAAAAACTCTTGGAGGAAACCCTTGTGTCTTTTTGAAAAGCATATAAACGAAAATGCCAAGAAATAATACACTTGTTATATAGGCAAGATTCCTTATTTACTATAAGTCATTCAGGAAAATGATAATAAACATGTACTAGGTTTCATACAATAGAAAAGCTTACTAACTATCTTGGTTACCATCTTACAGAAGCACCTTACAATTTATAAAGCGGTCACTCACGATAAGATATCGTGTCTATCAGGCTAGCTTACATCGCAAGGATTATAGTGATTACACCATTAGCGTACCTCCCACAATGTTGTTTATCCACTACAAGTTAGCCCTTGACGGCAATCTCACCTGGTGTAAGTGAAGTATGGTAGACCACTCCTAATTAGTTTCTACGCGACATAGTGCCGGAACGCTAAATCGCTTGGCGACACGTCTTTGTCGGTAGGGTTGTAACTAGCCGAAGCCTACCACCAGCCGAGCCGGGAATCGAACCCAGGACCTCCAACTTTATAATGCGACAGCGCGCGTCGCGTCACGGAGGTTATCCCACCCGATAAGAATTCAACGCAGTTATTAATTGAAATTGTCATAGACTCAATACCTATTGAAAATAAATTTAAATTTCTAGACTTTTTTTGCATTGGTCCAATGTTTTTATTTAACCATCTGCACTGCATATGCCATGCGTATTTGGAAACAAACCATTGCTAGACTCGTACGTGACATTACTACCTGCTTCTTCAATGAATAAAATGCTACTAATAAAATAATTAATTCGAAATTATGCAAAAACGTTTACAACGTCTTTAAGGACCCTTAAAGGGATCAGATGAGATGTAAATTAAGCACTAAAATTATAATAGTACAAGTGACTTACATACAAAGATCAGCATGGTCGTTCAGAGGGTGTAACTATTATCAAATCAAATCGTTCATATATATCACATTTTTAATTATTTCTATTAGTGATGGTGATAACTACACTCGCCAACTTATAACTAAAGCAAATCGCGCTCAGGTCTAAGAAGAAAATATATCTATTATATAATATCTGTGTAATGTTTAATGATTGAGCGGGAGGCAAACATAAAAAAATAGGAAGTAACAAACTACCTTATTAAACTATGTTATAATATATTAAACTATGTTTTGTTTTAAGTTATACGCCAGGAATGCAGTGAATATTCGGTGAAGAAAATCAAAAATTTGATACTTAAAAATGCATTGATTATATCGCTGCCGTAATTCGATCAAAGTCATCGTGATCAACCCATTGCCGGCTCACTACAGCGCACGGGTCTCCTCTCAATATGAGAAGGGTTTGGCCATAGTCCACCACGCTGTTCACGTGCGGATTGGCAGACTTCACACGCCTTTGAGAACATTATGGAGAACTCTCAGGCGTGCAGGTTTCCTCACGATGTTTTCCATCACCGTTGAAGCAAGTGATACTTTTATTTTTAAAAACGCACGTAACTCCGAAATGTTAGAGGTGCGTGCCCGGATTCGAACCGACGACCTCTGATTAGGAGGCCACCGGTAACGATCAAAGTAATATTATTTTATATTAGCTGTCTAAATCCAAACGCACCTATCTGCTGACTCTAACCGTTCATCTATACAAAAATATTCTAACTAATAAATCAAAATAATTAAAACATTTCGTGCTCAGATGTGTAAACAATCTTACAAATTATTCCTCATTGCAGGTAATTCAAATAGAAACGGTATTTCGAGTAGAGGTGTCCAATAACAAAACATACGTACCCGCTTAACAAATAACTCTAAGTAAATATTTACACGCCACACCATACAATGCGACGGATTTGTACCAACAAGTGAAGTCACAGGAGCTAGAGGGCTTGTTTGCTTTCCAACTTAGAGGGGTTACAAGGTTCTTTAGTTGGAAGACATAATGAAGAAGTAGAAAATTAGTTATTCTAAATAATATCAGCTTTGACGGGATAATCCTGAAAATTATTATTTTCCAAAGTAATCTTTATTCGTTGTTTAAATGCGTCGTTATGCAATATTTTTGACACATATTTTATAATTTAATGTAAAGGAATAATAAGCTTCTGAAGCCTAACGAGGTAGACCTGTGCTTCAGTGCCAACTCTCCTGGGTGTATTTTAAAACTGAATAAACTAGTATTACCAAAAATATAATAAGACAAAAATGTAACGAAAAAGAAAAGTCTTCATGCTTTATAATGTATTTAAATTACAATATTCCGTATATATATTTATAATAATATATTATTATATATTATTGTGTATAGTATATTATTGTGGCTTTTGTCTGGTTCTGTTCATGAACTGTTTTAACGCTGATGTATTTATTAATGATAGCTATGTTGCTTGCCAACGCGAATAATTAAGTACAGAATTAAACAAATCTAGTGTTCATTTTTTCCTTGTAAAGGAGATTTGAGAACTTAATGTTTAAATCCATGGCGGAATTTTTAAATATTAAAATCGATAGCAATCAAATCGAGACAAAAAAGTACGGGCGGGTATCAGGCATGCTCGCATCAAAAAACACATCCTGCGTTTTATTCGAGCCGGGGGAATGCAATTGAGTTTTTGAAATAAAATAAAAATGTGAAGGGATTTTAAATCGCCCGTTCCAACAGAGCAGCCCGGGAAGAGTTCTGGAGGGCCCTCGACGTCGACGGCGGCGCCGAGCTTAAGTTGCCTGTTTATATCTGGTTAACACCTACCCTTCAAACACATGTAAATGATAAAATTATCGTCTGGACTTGGTATATCAAAGGATGACATGATTCAACGACCTCCGTGGCGCAGGGCAAGTTGGTGGTCCTGGGTTGGATTCCCGGCTCGAGTCTGATCTTATGGAAGAGTTCGGCCGTGGGTAGTTACCACCCTACCGACAAATACGTGTCCAGAGCGATTTAGCTATGTCTAGTAGAAACCAATTAGGAGTGTGGGTTTACCATACTCGTTAGCGGTTATCAGGTTAGCCCGCTACCATCCTACACAGCATCATCACTTACCACCAGGTGAGATAGCCGTCAAGGGCTAACTTATATAAAAATTTAAAAAAATAAACTCGCTATGGTCCGGAACTTAAGGCCTCTTATTTTTGCAAATAAATAAAAATGAGAACCATGGATGTATTAGAATCTTTTACGAATTGATCTTATAATTGTGTTCGTAGTAGATTACTAATAATAATATGCCATTATATAATGAAATAATTCTTAAGATGCTAGTGAGTGCCATAATAATTTTATAATAAGAAGAGTGTTAAATATGCTTAAATTGTTCCTACGCTTATACCTATATATCAATATGTATACGCGTAGTAAATAATACGATTTCGAGATTTCACTACGTTGAGCACAGAAATGTGGCATACAATCATTAACGAATCTTTTGTTGCAGTCACGTAGTTTTGATCCTTAAGCCTTATTACCTATTGCAGTAAACCTTTTATGCTAAAATCTATAGAAGCTCTGACTTTACACAGTCAAAGTTTGTGTTAAAGCGAGACATTTATCTCGAACCCATAACTAAAGTCTCGCGTCTTAAGTAGAGCACGCTTTATAGATCTCGACCCTTTAGTAAGTTCGCAAACAGGTCATATGAGAATCAAGCTACAGATGACTCACGCTACAGAACCGCACTGAAATTAATCTTGTTATCGAACACCCTAACGACTTGCCCCATAAATATGAGCAATCGCAAGGCATCGCATGCACAACCGAGAATTATCGAGTTGGCAGCCGCTCAGAAAATAATTTACGCGGCCATCAGTTACGATGGAAATCATAAAAATTTAACATCGCCCGTAAAGTAAACAATGGGCAAAAGGAGCAAGAGGCGAAAGAGTTCGTGCCCGCCAGGCACCGCCCGCCGCGCCGCCTTGTACTCCGGGTATCTTGCATGGAAACTGGATGTTCGAATAATATTTTGAACCTCAAATGCCTGCTATTCTTGATATTATGTAAATAATAGTAACAAAAACACTGTTGGAGACACATGAATTATCAGCGAAGGTCCAAAATATAGTAATACAAATAATAATATAAGCTTATATTAATTATTGGTTTTTACCGCTATCAAGGTAGACCCCTACTACGCCGACGTCTTTCACGAGTAAGTAAATTCATTTAATTTTAAAAGATCAAAAGTTACGTTGGTCAAAGCAAATTATCTACTACGCTTTGTGGAAATTAAAAAAAATACAAAGGGCTCAGGAGTCAATTCTAAAACAAAACAAACAATGAGATCCATGAACATCTACAGATTAAAACTGCAACTGTGTAGTAGTCAACAACAAAGTCGACTTAAGAACCATTCCAATCAGCTGACAGTTTAATTATCTGAACCAGACTACCTCAAAAAGAATAACCATTCAAAACCTGAATAAATCTTAATGAAAAGTTATGAAATTTAATAGTCAGAAAACGGACAAATATCATATGTCAGGTCTTCACCCAATCAATCAATCATAAAAGGCACTTTTGTCGCGTCAATAATTTACATAGTACTGAGTAGATGGTGATACGACTACTTTACGATAATATTCAAGGTTATACTTACCAATAAAATCATAGAGTTAATTAAATTTACTAAAATTAAACTTACTAAAAGCGATAGACGAAAAATCTATTAACAACCTGTTCACATACCATATTCACTAACGGCGTAGTTAATAAATTTTTAACAAAAAGTGGAGGTGTAGTAGTGGATGGGAGTGATTAGATCATTACACGGTTTTCAACAAATTACCGCGACGTAATGGTACTGGAGTGGAACCGTGCTTGGGGACGATTCGACGCGCTGCGCTAACAAGGCGTAGTGCCTACTAGACCAGAACCGAGGCTCCGAAAGCGACAGGTAGACGCTAAAAAATTAAATCCCAATACTGTTAATTAACTTAATTCGGGTGTAGGTATTCAGATCTCATAAAATTAAAGCATTACCCATGCATTATAAAATGTTGCTTCTATTTTTATTAGCACTTAGCTTTTTAAATTTTAAATGACTATGTTAAAACTGTAATAACTTTAAATTTCAACTGTATAAATATTAAACATTAAATATAAATGTTATTATGTATAGATAAACAATCTTGTTCATAAGCGCGCTTAAAAAATGTGTCCCTATAACAAACAAGCGACGACTAGGAATGCATAGATCTCACGGCAATGACAATAAATTGTATTGTGAGGACGTTTAAACATGAGAATAATCCAAAACAAACAACAAACAAAAACAAATTAAATTAATTTCCAGTCATCCTCCTAACTAGCATCTGTTTTGAATATAAAACACCGACGCGAACCGTCACGTCCCTCTGTGAGCCAATAAAAGGACCCACACAACTGACGTACACAAAAAACAAAACACACAAAAACTACACGTAGGAGATCTTAAATTTTGATCTAACGTCCCTGAAGAATCCATTATTATTAATAACCGATGTCTAAATAAAACATATGGCGGGCATAAAAATAAAAAGGGATGATAAACCTTTTTTCCAATACAAGACATTTATTAACACGGCCGAACGATGGATCGAGATAAAACAAACATGGCGGGCTGCGCGCGCGCATAAACATGAAGTTTATCGTGGGAGGCTGTCACAACAGCGCCCATTGGACATCCGCTGACGCGCCGGTGAAAGCTGGAAGAGACACCCCGTACGAGATATTATCTACTACATTCGAAGCCTACGCACGCGATATCTCGTTCTCGTAATATTCAAGTCTCGAATGTCAATAGTGAACATCATGCATCGTTAGAATACCTCGATAACATCACATATTTTAAACATCTCAGAAATAAGAAAGTTATGCTAGTTATTGAACGAAAAACCAAAATTCCTATCATTTTAAAAACTTCCATAAAAATGCTATATAATGCTGTTTATTTAACATTACAGTTCTTATACAATATTATAACCCAAATTTGAATTGGGAAGAAGAATAAATAAACCGTTTAGAGATTTCTCAATATCCGAAGCAACATTCAATCTTGTTAGCCACAAAAAACACTGGAACGTAACAAGGCACTAATAAGATTCAACAAGCGGGTGAACGCTTATTATCAATAGAGAAAAACAACAACGGAACGAGTCGTGAGTCCATCAGCGATCCATCATGAAGCTCTGACTACCGCGAGATGGATTGCTCATATTATCCCAACAAGCATCTTCGAGTAACCGCTTGAATTTGAATTGCCCTCAATCAGTCCAAGTCAACTTCGCCTCATACAAACACCAATCTCATTTCCAAACATAAAAGAATAACCAACAATAATTTCTTACTCCGCAAGAAGTACCTACCCACTCATATCGCAGATGGAACATCTGCAACGAGTAATTTACTTTAGTCGTTACTGTGTAAGATGTCAGATATATACACAATAGCTCGTTATAAACCCAAGAACTCCGCGAAATCTCTTATCTTTATAACAGAGCAACGTTTTATTTTTCAAAGGAAAGAGTTAATTGAAATTATAGCCAACATACCCAAAGAGAACGCAATCATGAAATACATTACTAATGCTTTATAATAACAGCATGTGGTGACCATAAATCAGAATTTATAACTGGCTTTAGAGCTTCTTTTGGTGGTAATTAAAGTTGATTCTAAAACAAACAGTACCGCCTCTATAATGGGCCTTCCAGCGATTCAAGCTACTGCCGAGCTTTTCGTTATAATTAAGGATGAGCGAGTCTTATAGGATTTAGATAAAGAGCAGCCCGCACGACGAATCTACTGCCTTTTATTTTCTTACCGCCCTGTAAGTCACGACATTGCTAAAGAAACTAAATAAAATTCTTACGGCGACCACGACATGCTAAACTATACCCAATGATTTTTACCAGTTAACCGGTAGCATTGGAAAAAGATCAACAAGAAAGCGTGTTACAGACGAAAATAAAGGTCCATTAAGAAACGACCGTATCCAATAAAAAGTGCAATAAAACCTGAGATTTAAATTGACTGGAAAAAGAGAGAGACATATACGGTCTTATTCAAACATAAAAATTGCAATCTTAGTGCTAAAAACTTTCATGAATATCATATATTTGTATTACTTCACGTCTCAAATGAAAAAAAAAACGTTTTGATGTTAGAAACCGACGTAATGCTCTCTTTTTTGGTATACCCCCATTTTCAATAGCAATTGCAATCATTTTCGAATATCTTAACTTAAAACATTACAGAAAGCTGCAGCTGCAAAAGTCAATCCGCCTTGGAACTTGGGAGATATATGGGACATTATTTGCATTAACATCTTTGCTTGTCCTTTTGTTCTGGAAAACGTGACTTCATCCCATAGCGGCGCATTTTGCCAGATCACGAATGTCGATAGGCTCAGCTACTGTGAGACACACGTATGGATGCTTATATTAGAAACTGAGGATAGTTTATTTAAAAGAACTGCTCTCAGAATTAGAAGTACTTATTGAGCTTTACTGCATTATAATCCTGAGTTCTGTTACAATGATCGGCATGTTAATTGTATTGCTACTTATTATTTTTCTGCCAACGATTTTACATTATACATTACAATGATTTTAGATTTAAATTTGTATATAACAATAAGGTTATCCTGGTAATAGCGAGTAGAGGTTGACATAATATTTTGATAGTTTATGATATGGAAGGACCAATAGAATAGGTTACCGCGGCACCGGAAAGGATCTTCAGAGATATTTGAACTGAACAGTATATATAGTTATACATGCTCAATTTTTGAGCTTAAAATAATATCATATTATGTTGCTAACGTTTGTTTGATAGTGACTTTTAATATTATAAGCCGATTAATGTAGGTAGGTACATTTTCTCGAGTCCATGGGATTATTTCATTTTGAATGACGTTATTTTTTCTCCCGAAACGGAATAGACGTATAAGCTTGAAGGGCATAACACAAACACGTAGGTTCTTAGTAAAACAGTTAATTTGAATTCAGACTGTTTGAACTTAAACTTAAGAGATGTAATAAAGAAAATGAAATATGATCAATTCCACTGGAAGAAATAAAGTTACTGATAAGTACGGTCATTTGCTATGGTTCAAAAATCCACACACAGTCGTAACCAGTACAGTTACGAGCGTTTAAATAAACGGTTCTACCCATTAACGCTATTGATACGAACTGTAGTTATGTAGCCGATCCAGAAATAAAGCTAAACTCAATCGCGGGAAACGAAACGTAACGACCCCACTAATCATTACAATAACGAACACTCCAGATTTACTATTGACAACATTCATTTCTTTCCACCTACCTTATAGTTCATTATTCGACATATCTGACCCAGCTTTAGGCAGTATAACCAAATATTAGACCACGCGCACCTAAGAACGGATTCAACCAATATTTGTATTGTACGACTGCTTCCCAAAAGTATATTTTCTCATTCAACAACTTCAATCTACTGTTCAACGCGAGGGTTTCTCGACTAGCATCAATGTTTGTTCAGAAAAGATTTCCAACGTTGATTTAACGTTGAGTAAGAACTGTTTACCCAAAAGTGTCTAGCATTATATTATATTATGAAAAACTCATTTTTTTTACGCAAAATGAAACTTAACGTTTCCGTCAGTATTACAAAAACTATAAAAGTCCTTTAATAGCCTATACAAACAAGAATTCCTATTTGAAACTTCTGAAATGACTAGGCATTTCAAGAGAGTAATATAAATTGTGAGTCCTGTCACAATAAGCTATGAGGTTATTTTAAATCCAAAATGTAAATTTGGAGGCATGCGGGCTGAGACGCAGCAGGAGGCATAGAAGTCGGTGCGACCCCGTCTCGACCCATCCCTGCTTCATGCTGTGCAACATGCGAATCCACTTTGAACGATGTTTGCTTAATAAAACCTTCAATCAATCTATTTGTTGTTTTGTCAGTTGCTGGAAGGAAGCTATTTTATTTAGTTTTGTGTAAACATTTTGTGTATTCTTTTTTATCTGCTGCTCAATATCTCCCTGGTGTTAAAATTTACCCGCTGTGAAGTTAACTGCGTGGTGGTCTTGAAAGGTTTATGTATTATGGACCACCACGTAGCCATTTGATGAACTGGACAATCGTAAATATGAATTTTTAAAACTCCAAAAAGAGGTAATGCAAGTTCCCGGTACAGACCGTTCGGTGCTGATAGTAAAGTAGTCCCATCGTATATCTCTTGATTTGAGCTAAACTTCGCTCGTTTAACTCCCCGATGACGTAGTAAAAACTATTGGGATTATCAGCGAAAGTCAATTCAAAAATAACCATGTTGTGCGCTCTTAAATAGGCAGACCGATTTACCTGGTGACTACCAGGTACATCGACTGACTTTACAGAAGTACTGACTCGCAACGAACTTTTCTATACACGCCACCCACTCCTTTATGCAAGTACCCAAAAGTAGTAGGAAGAGGCAAAAAATGCCAACGATATTTAAAAAATTATCCGATTGTGGTTTTTTTTTATTGCTTTACTTCTAAACCTCTTCCTTCATCGCTATATCAGAAAATAAATATCATGCAATAATTTCGATGTATCGATACACCGATATTTTTTTTTTGTAAGGAATCTGAAACCCATTTTGAGTCACATTGCATTAGCAATAAACCCAAGGGAAACGCATAAATCTTGGGAAGCTTGCATCAACTATAAACTGTAGGTAAGTAGACAGCGGCCAATAAAATGTTATTATTTAGAAACTCATAACGGCTTGATTTACTGCTCATAAAATTGTCAGGTCAATCACATCCTCCCAACTAGTGAAAATGATTTCTTTGTCCAGAGTATTCAAGTTTTAGTAGCTACTTCAGGATCACCCAAGTCTGCATTCAAATATATATATACATGATGGATTTGTTCGAGTGCCAGCCATATCCGGTGTAAGCAAATTTAACTTCGAATAGGCATGTTTATTCAGGGGTGCAGTGAACCATTAAGCTCGTAACAACGCCGACCGCGTTAAATACTTCGATGCTATCATAATGCTCAACTTTAATTACTTTCTTGAGAACCCATAAAAATTGTGAGTGGCTGCAGATCAATATTTAACAGCAGTTCAGCTTAATTTAAACCGAAACGCTATTAAATTCGAATGATTTAAATCGTAACACTTTATATTTAGATTACCCGTATCCGAGTGCATTATAGTGAAACACAATGGTAATTGTTATTAGTTGAGACGTCTTTAGTAGATGATTGAAAAGATGTCCCTTTGGAAAATAAAGTTTTATTGCATCGGTCCCTTTATAATGACATTAAAAAAGTTTAGCTGCGATCTCATTGATTAATTTGTTCTGCCATTAAAATTCTCCTCGCGGGGACCTAATACCTCCTAGTAGAGAACAGGTCAGTCGAATTTCGGGTACGTTATTTATGATACGCCATTCTCTTCAAAGAACTGTATGATTTACAACCGACGGCACAAAAGCCACTACCTTATTATGACGTGCTGGTCGCCCGTGCATTGTGCCGCCATATTTTATATTCCCAATTGTGCCGTGTTTGTTTATTTTTCGTCCTTGTCCCTAAATACTGTATTGTTGTGATGTTGCAATATGACTCGTATTTCACGGACCTTAATTTGTGACAACATTGAAACTCTTGAGAATGAATAGCGTTATATTTTTTCCGAAGCCGTAGGTATGAAAGTTCTCTCTAAGGTGGCTGAGGCTTTAGTATTAAGACTTAACTTACATTTCGATCGGAGATATTATATTAAGTAATTTTAAATGAATATCAATTGATTGGTGATCAAAGACATTGCGAAGAAACCCGCATAGCTGTTTTTATATAAAATGTTCCCAAATGGATTTGAAGTCCAACATGCGCTTGGCCAGCGTGGTCGACTACGACTAAAACCCTTCTCATACTATGAGACCCTTGCCCTATAGCTGGCTAGTAATGAGTTTATAATAAGCTACTTTCCACTACAGTTTCTATAAAAATTACCCATAGGTAAGTATATCAAAGAAACTAAAACTAGTTACGTAGATGAGATGTGTAAACACGAGATTTTGATGCATAAAAGTACTTAAGGCTATCGAAACGTTAACAAGAGTGAGAATGGAATCTCGTATTGATAGTGGTAGACCGTGTATAATACTGATTAGCTCCAGCGGTGCTAAGTGATTATGTACATACGTATAGATAGTAGGAGGGATCTATAAGCATGGTTAACGCTGACGCCTAGAGCGCACGTGTATTTGCGTAGGGGGAGTTAGTGGGGCATGCGTGTGGTCTACACTCCCCACCTACACTGTTCCAAGTTGGACAACGAAGAATACTTTATCGTAAATAAAAGTATCCATCATTGAAAGAAAAATATTCTTCCAACATATTAAGTGCACATGAAAAATAAAAATTCTTAAAAAAGGTTATGAAAGTGAGATTTAATAAAAAAAAAAGCTAAATTTTGTTTATTTGGATTCAGTGGGTATATTTTGCAACTGCTACATTAAACTTTTCTTCAAAGAATATTTTTTAAATTCGGTTAAAAAATGTATGTGCAATTGGACTGGTGGTCACTATTGGACATATTTCTTCGTAAGTTTTTTGTCATTCTAGAAATTGAAGAAGAATCGATTTACTTACCAAAAAAACGCACCGAAACGTGAATATTTGTATTTTTTGGAAGGCGGTTAAACGCTACATTATTTGGTGACGGTGATTTTTGGCCCGCTGGTAAATAAATGCTTTGAATTGTTGAATAATGCGCTTTAGACCTACACAATTGTAGGGCTCGCATTTATTTCTGTAATAACCATAATAACTATTTAGGGGTCGCGTCGCGTGTCTCTTCCCATACGCCTATTCAATTATGATGCACACTAAAGAATTTTTGTCACAATCTCTCCTCTAATGGGACACATTCATCAAGCAACGAGCTAAGGAGTAAACACAGTGCGGTCTCCTAAACGAAAACAAAAAGCATGAAATTAAATGAAAAGCAGTTGAACGCTTCTAAAATTTACAATACCTTTATTTGTCTCATTGCATCAGAACACACAAATCACGGAAGCAAGAGTTATTTCATTTTTATATTAGTTCAAATATGGACTGGTAGCAAAGGCAAATACGTACTACTAGAGATTTGTAGTTGTTGGGTTTATTTGAAATTTGTAAACCGTATGTACTCGTAGTTACACGATTCCTTCTGTAACTACTGCATCGTCACCTAACATCATGTGAGATCGCAGCCAAGTGCTATCTTTTTATCAAATATTTAAGGTGTCATTTTCGGATGTCCCTAGTAAATAAGAAAGTTTATTTCACAATAACATGAATTGGACGTTATTGTGACATAAATTTTCTTATTTATTAGGGACATCCTAGGGATATAGGGATCTTTTTAATACACTCAAAGATCAGAAAAAGAAGTTGAAGAAAATGTTGAGAACAGATAGGTTTATTGTATTTCATTGTGTTGTATTGAACATCGAAAGACCAATTTACGTACACATTTATATTTATATATATTATTTGTTGGACCCAATGGTCTCATATTTTGTCAAAGTTTAAAACAACTTCTCCCCCTCTGGTGGAGGGGTCACGTGGCTCTTTAAGCACATTTGAGCATTGAATAAACATTGGCGGTAAATAAAATCGTGGTCGTGTGGCATCACAACAGGAGTTCAAATATTATGGCTGGTGCGGTGTCACGCTGGGACGTAAGCACTTCATGGATTATTAAAACCGACTGGTATATTAAGACCGTGAGACTCGGTGTATTGATCTGATCACTGATGCTCAAGAAAAACAAAGGTAGCATTAATTAATTGGTCAAACAGAATGGTGTTGTAATAATGATTGACTCGATATACTTGTTTGACAACCAGTTTTGATATCGATGACAATCTCACGTTCTAAAATGATGCAACTTAAGAATTAATGCGCTAAATGGGAAGAAGATTTAACAAGCAGTTATATA
This sequence comes from Lasiommata megera, assembly GCA_928268935.1. Taxonomy (NCBI): domain Eukaryota; kingdom Metazoa; phylum Arthropoda; class Insecta; order Lepidoptera; family Nymphalidae; genus Lasiommata; species Lasiommata megera. Next base: position 5,281,957 of record OV743308.1, on the reverse strand, counting down.
AAGATAGTTCTGCAAATATATATATCTAATCGATTTCTTTTCATTAGTGTTTATTTTGATAGTAAACCCAACATTGCTAAATATCGAGTAAAATAAAAACTGTTTGACCTTATTTTGAAAGATCTTGTGCTTGGATCATTTTGTTATAATTTTAATGATGAATTCAAAGGTGTGATTATCGGTACTTAATTACCGATACCGATGTAAGTTACGCGATATTGGATTATTAATAACATTTTACCTTATTACTAAATTGCTTATTTGGTTTATACCTATCATTAACATATTAAATATGGAACATGGTCAACCTGGTATGAGACCTATTTCAAATAAAATAGTATGATTTCCCTATCTGGAAAACCGACAATCGCTGCCCAATAAAGTTTCTTAAAAATAGTAATGTTCTTAGAACGAATAGATGAAATCCCAATTTATTTTAGTTTCGTATTTCGTTGGGCTTCATCCATCATTGTTGGGGAGCTGTCAGATTTTAAACTGAGCTTGAACTGGGTTCGAGGTCTTCAACTGACTCGTCAACGGTGGCAGTGATGGACACGCCGTGACGGGCCGTCGGCATCCGCCACAGCTTGCCAGACCGTCGACCGTAACTGACCGTTCTCCGACGATAATTCGTACCTCTATGTCAGTAAGGGTCAAATGAATAATAAAATTAACTTAAACCATTTCTTGGTATCCTAATATTTTCTGTTAACAAAACTAGTCGGTTGACGCAAGATTACAAGCTATAAATGAATCCGGGCACACACCTTTAACTCTTCAGAGTAGTATGTGTTTTTAAGCAATTAAAATATCACTTGTTTCAACGGCAAAGGAAAACATCGTGAGATAGCCTGAGAGTTCTTTATAATGTTCACAAAGGCGTATCAAGTCTGCCGATCCGCACATGGTGAACTATGGCCAAACCCATTGCATATTGAGAGGAGACCCGTGCTCTCTAGTGAGTCGGCAATGGGTAGATCATGATGAATAGCAATTATATGAATTCCATTTTATTCGTCAAAACCCACGATATCACTGCATGGACGTTTCGAGATTACAGTTTGTGTCTATTTTTGTAACGAATAATCTAAAAACAAGGGGACCGATGCTCTATGAAGTTATTTTATAAGTTATTTTTTTGCCTAGTTACAGCCATTATAAATGCACGACTTACCCAATCTAATAGCCTAATAGCATAGCCCGCTAAGTTATTCTTAGCTGTAGGAATATCAAGCGTTCCCTTTCACGGGCTTTATCGCTACAGCTTATTTTCATCAACCAACAATGCCTAATACGAATTCCATGTATAGAATGAAAAATCCGCCGAGAAACATGAAAGACATAACCAACATGCCGGCAATAACTCTGGCGCGATTGTAAAGCTCGTCCACACACGCGAGTCGTGACGTGACGTACGCCGCGTGCGTGCGCGCAGCCTCTGATCGATCGAAGCTTTTTGTCGCGTTGACGTCTCCATTTATTTAGGAGCAAATTGCTACAACACTAACACAAAACCCTCGTCGTGATGGAGCGGAGAACCTCGCGCCATTATTTTGAATGAACCCGACTATCGATCACAGGGGACATTACCGAGAAACTAATTTTAAGCATTATTTTGTGTGGGTTATCTGATGTATCGGTTACATGTTACTTTACGCCGTCCCTTATATATTATAACATGTTAAAAAAACAAAGCGAGTATCGTGGTTGTCCCCGTTTTCATCTCAACCAACGGGCGTCCATTGCATGACCTGTCTCTTGTATTTCCATACTCTAAGTAGATTTCTCCTATGTCACTTCTTCTCTACAACTCACCTAATGATAGTGTAGTTTGAATTTGTTGTAAATAAATCATTATACGTGCAAACCATAGGCTTCGTCGTCGTGGACATAGGTCTTTTGGGACATTCACGATCTTGTACTACTTGTACCCAGCGATTGCTTTTATTTTATCTTTGCAGTGTTAATTATAAAGAAACATACATTTTATGTTCCTAGACATTTTCCAGTTCGAAACATAGACGCTCACAAAAAAAAATCCATATTTAATTTATAGAAAAATATATCTTCCACGTAACGAAAACTAATTAATAGCAGTAAAATTAATGCTTATTAACCGCTAAGGTATTCGAATTCACAGATTTACAACTTGTGATTTTATTGGTCTCATCGAGTCATCAAAAGACAAATGATTATTCAGCGGCGAAGAAATGTTGTTCACAAATTGGCCGCTTGGAAGGTGAACAGCGATCATTGGACGGCGGTCGGTTTCACGTTATTTATAAAGATCTATTTATTCAGCTGAGCTTTAATTCTGACCTGGATGCATGAATGTCGCGGTTGTTTGTTTTGCAACAGATATTTCTGTAATCATTTCTGCTTCCAGACAATTAAATAAATGTTAAATTAACCATTTAATAGGACTGGATAAATCTTAGGATGTACTTAAGACTGCTACAAAAATCTTCGGTTCTGGTATGTCTAACTTGTTGTCTGGACCGAATTTTTGTTGGAATTATGATGAAAGAAAATTTATTCCATAAGTTAACGTGACGAAATGCAAAGCTATGCCTAAGCATATAAAACTAAATATAGCTACAAAAAGGCGCGACGCTTGATGAATAAATTTAACCAAAATATGGAAACAAACATTTCTTTAATCGACAATCACGTTAACACTGTTCCAGTAGTTCACAGTTCCACTCAATATGTACGCGTACATTACGGCATAAAGTAATGGCTCTAGAGAAACGCCCACCCAATTATCACCTTAATGGATTACCATCACACCAAATCAGTAGTTGTACTGATGATTGCGTATCCAGTATCAATTGGAATGCTATCTCGGCTAGCAAAAAATATATACCAAGTCCAATGCAATTTCACTTCTGCACTGGATTCGATCGATGAGGTAGTTACCACAAGATGAGATCGAGTTTTATGATAGCCAATAAGTCCTGCCTATATAACTGGAAGATTCGCTTCAACGCATAAAGTTATACAACAATAGCAAGGCTAAGGTTATTATTAAAATTTATATAAAAAAATAACCCTACTTTATTTAACTAGAGATTTTTTTAAGGAAATAAACGTATACGCAAAGATCCTAAAGAAAATAAATGGACCATTGTGTTTTAATTAAATTACCTAATATTATTAATAACAGCGAGTTCGAAACAATAGCAAAACTTTTATGCCTACTCGGGAGTTGAATGATGGTTGTTTAGAAAATATCAGAACGTGTAAAGTTACTTTGTTATTTCAACATCGACAAAACTGTTTTTGTATTTTTAAAATACCACGTCTCAGCTGAAGTGAGCCATAACATTAAATTTTAGTTAAGAAATAACAATACATAAAAGCAAGCAAAGCTAATTCTATTTCTGCAGCCATCTAACGCTGTTGTTGAAACAATAACAAAGCGGTCCATGTCCTCGACGTTAAACAATCCAAATCCTCAAATTAAAACACAAACAAATTGGCCACGAAATTAAATTTTAATTAATCACTTTTATTCTCATCACGTAAGTGGGGACGTGTTTTCGCCTAAGCCATACCTGCCTGGGATGACATATTACACTCGGCCGGATTAAAAACTCCGCTCGACGCAGCCGTGAAATTAAATTTATTTAGGCCTTACTCCACATCATCCCGTGTGTCAACAGTATTTACATAAAGAATATTTTCGAGAAGGACGCGAGCCCATATTTATATAGCGTCGACGCTAGTTTATTGAAATATTTCATTGTTAATTCTTTGAACAACTTCGTTTAGGAGGGGAGCGGGAGCCGAATGATGGTGTCTGAATACGGCATTAATAGTATTTATTACAATACAAGCGGTGATAGCCTAGTGGTTAGGGCGTCAGCCTCCTAATCAGAGGTCGGCGGTTCGAAACCGGGCACACACCTCTAACTTTTCGGAGTTATGTGCGTTTTTAAACAATTAAAATATCACTTGCTTCAACGGTGACGGAAAACATCGTGAGGAAACCTGCACGCCTGAGAGTTCTCCATAATGTTCTTAAAAGCGTGTGGAGTCTGCCAATCCGCACATGGCCAGCGTGGTGGACTATGGCCAAACCCTTCTCATATTGAGAGGAGACCCGTGCTCTGTAGTGAGCCGGTAATGAGTTGATCATGATGATGATGATGATTACAATAACAATAATATTCGGAGAGTAACAATTATCTCGTAGTTAAATACTTTAGGGAATAAAGGAAGCTAGAAAATGTCTCTAAAGATTTGAGAAAGACAAGCCACGGAACTAGACGATGCACACGTAGGTAAATGACGTCCTGATAATGTTGGTATAGGTCGGTTAAAAAATTAAGACCTTTCTGATAACGTTTGTAGATAACCCAACGGAAACGACGAACCTTTTGTCAAATAAACATTTTAGCATGATAATCTTTTAGGCACGTACACTAAATACAATTTCTTGGGACAACAAATGCTCGCGTGTTATCTTTTGCCTTTTTTAGTTTATACAAGTTCTTTCTCTCAGAAAAGATATATATTGATATACATATATATGATATGCACGATATCCTTCCGCTGCCAAACTTGATTGTTTAAAATACTACAAGAAGTATGTTTAAATGGCAGGAATTATAAAGCATAGCTATGATTTTAATGATCTAATGATAGGTATTATGCGTCTGATTATAATACAGAATTTGTTTCTGAAATTAAAATAAAAGTTATTCATAATCACAATAATATATGAAAACACACGAAGTAACCAAAATAATTGTAAATTTTTTATACGTACAAAGAAGTGGGCTAGACTATAACCGTATTGCATTTGGGCTATCGTGTTACAATCTTCGCTTTTTATTATTTCTCATCCACCAAAGCTAGTAACGAGAAACCCAAAACTCGAGGTAAAATATCCCCTTACACACCAGATGGGTTGCGTGGTCATTTCGTCCGGTAAAAATTAAATTACCTTTTTGTTACTCTTGCTTCTGGTTCCTTGTTAATTTTATAAAGCTTTCATGAATTTCTTAGCCCTCGCAACTTGCTTGTAATGTTAGCATAGTAGTAGTGTGGTTTTATTTCGGGTAGATCATCGATGATCATGAAATATTTGAGTTAGTATACATTATAGGATTTGACTGTTTGCATGCCTGAGCAAAGCATTGCTGCAATAGTGTATTAATCACCGTATTGCTATTCCTGCCTTAATGATTACAGGTACAAAGCATCACACTCCTCCTGCAAATATAAGGCTGTATGTTTATACGAGTAGGTTACTAAGCTCTACTTTACGAACAACCATAATATCAGCTTATTATAAGTAACGTGAATTTCGCTTCTCCCTGTTCTACTATTTCATGATTAAGTAGCTGTTATTTATAAGCTGTATTGTAAAATGAACAGCGATTGGTTTATAGATAAAGAGTTGGTTGCGAATTACTGTATCTGGAATGCACCGCGTCGCGTTGGTGAACATGATGTCTTCCATACAGTTTTCGACATCGGCAATCCTTGGCTTTATCATCTCTGCATGGATGAAGGAATTACTGGCAATAATAAGCAAGATTGAATTGCTTAAATGAGGAGTCAAGGTCAGAAGTAGCTGATACATTTCAACATCAGTTGCCGTTCTTAACACTGTTCCGATATAAAAATCTTATAAATTGAGACTCAAAAAACATAGTTATCATCATATTATTCATTTTTGGACTTTACATAGAACTAAAGAACTTAATTAAACTCCTCAATTTTTGACGTCTGTCCAGGATTTATTAGTTGAGTTAGTACAGGTTTTTTAGTGAATTTATTTTTTTATATACTTAACGAAAATAGAATATCAGTTGTTTCTTCAGTAACATTGACTCGGTCCAAATCATTTTTAGTAATAGTCACGAACTCAGATGTAAGGTAGTTAAGCATTTTAAATATCTGGAAGATGATTTAATAATTCCTGCCACTAGCTCCCAAGCTATTTCAGCAGCGCCAGGTAGTAAATAGCTAAGATGAGCGATAAGAAACGCCCATAAACCATCCTGTCCGGCGATAGCACCTCATAATGCATCAAGACTTTATCAGCGAAAGTATAGTTGTAAATACAATAAAGGTAGAGAAAGCGATCTTCTGTGATGTTTGCGTGTTGGATCTGAGAAATCGCCACTAGCACTAGGAATGTGATATCTTCTATTAAATTGATACTACCACTATTTTAAATCACAACGATGTACTTGTAGATGTCTTTGTAATAATTAATGACGACGAAGAAGTAGGAGATAGGGTTAGGCTAGTATCTGGTCTGGTGCGAAACTTCGGTCGCAGCTGGTCAATAGTACTGTCAAGGACATACCGCGAGTAAACGATATAGTACTGAAAAGGAGGATGGATTAAGCAACGTATTGGTGGCTCATCATGATCAACCCATTATCGGCTCACTACTGAGCACGGGTCTCCTCTCAATATGAGAAGGGTTTGGCCATAGTCCACCACGCTGGCCATATGCGGATTGGCAGACTTCACACGCCTTCGAGAACATTACAGAGAACTCTCAGGCGTGCAGGTTTCCTCACAATGTTTTCCTTCACCGTTGAAGCAAGTGATATTTTAATTGTTTTTAAAAACGCAGAGAACTCCGAAAAGTAAGAGATGCGTGCCCGGATTCGAACCGCCGACCTCTGATTAATAGGCTGACGCCCTAACCACTAGGCTATCACAGCTTCCTACACATAAAAAAATGCATCTGTTTGCTTTCATGCACTCCTAATACTAAGGGTGCATTGCTCAAATAATTAGTTAATATGTTCGACTATGAATTTAAGAAGCCTAGGTTCGGATTTCCGCATCTAAAAGCTGTTAGGTTTTTTCCTACCTATCTATCATCTATCAATCTAAGAAATTTTCGAGAAGCACGCGCTTGGAGTTTGGAAATTGGCGTTTCTATTTAAAAAAGAAATCAACGAGAAAATATTTTTACTGACTACGTTAACGTTCGGCATGGCAGACTAAATAAATATATTAACGCAACAAACATGTTCGTATCCAGGTAACCCACAACCCCAACGCATGGAGATAATGTCCATGTTCGACAGTGTCAGGAAAAGCATTTCAGGCGACGAGCTCATTGGACTGCTCCATAGAATGCCAATAAATGTCATCCGTAATAAATTACCCACTCGCTGTCGGTTGGTCTCAGATCTCACGGACTGGCCGATTAGAACATAAAGATACGGGATATGTTAATAAAATTCTTATTGCAATAAACTACACCCTGCTGAGGTAAGCTTGAGGTATTCCTTTAGAACAAGCGTTTGTTGATCTATACATCAATACTAATATTTTAAAGAAAAAAGATTTGGTTTTTTATTTATGCGTTTGTTTTAATCGATAAACTATTAAAGTTAGGAATAATTCCTTAACATAAAAAAAGAAACAAAACTTTTTTCCAAAACAAGCAAATTTTTTTTTTTCACCAAAAGAATATAACTTATAAAATATTGTTATTTGTTTGCAAGCAAATAGAAAACGCACACTACCCACTTACGCTTACCAAATGATGATATATTCCTACTAATATTATAAATGTGAATGTAAGTTTGTTACGCTTTCACGCGAAATCTACTAAACTGAAACTTTGTACGCATGTTCTTGGAGGTATTAAAAGTAACATTTTATTAAAAAAAAATTGTTTAATTAAAATACAGTTATCATATTGATTCATTTCTATTGTTACGATCTCTGATACTTATTTAATGGCTTCAATGCGAGCGAAGCCGCCGTAAAAGTTATTATAAAATATCATGAGATGATGATAAATGAATATTTCTACTAGATCTGAGCGAAAGGCAAGTAATGATAAATCTAAGTAATGGATAAACTTTTATTTGGTAAAAGCAAGCGTTGTAAAGTGGTACGTTCTTTAGTTAACTTTAGATGCCTGATGATTTAAATTCTATAGAACTACGGGCTTGTGTCACAATCTTTCAATAAGCTCTAACTTATGACTATAACTTTAATAGAAATTTGACATATTCCTAGTTTTCATAGTACAAATCTGACAAGAAACCAATTATATCCTTACATCTCGATGCTATGCGATGGTAATGGAGCAAAGTACTTTGCGAGCTTTTTTTTTCAATTATCTGCGTGGTATTACGACTAAGGAATATTAACTAAAACGAAATTATTAATTATTACCGTACAGATTTATTTTACCAGGTCTGAAAAATAAAGCTTAATGCTCATTGTAAAGCTTTTTTGAAGAGCACTTTTATTAACCTTACATTCGTACAAGACACAAGGACGAAGTCCCGTTTCACTCCTTGCAGTTAGTTATTCTAATTTTTTAACCAAGAACAAAGGCCAGATGGTTTTGTCGTTGACAAGGATGGATTGCACTCCACGCCCGCAGGTTGGTACAATGGGGGTGGACAAAGACTTGCTTTTGAGAGCGGTATTACCTGCGCGGACGCATCTTAAAGGGGACCTTTTAAATCTGTCACTCTGACAATACTGTAATTGTAACAAGGCACTAAATAACTTGAAAGTAAACTGCGCCCTTATATTTAAGTTCTAGGAATAAGATCGAGCAATATGCTCGTAATGTAAAATGTATGTAAGTCAAATTATATGTTTTAGAAGTTAAAGAGACCATCAAAGTATTACATATATATATATATATATATATATATATATATATATATATATATATATATATATATATATATATATATATTATAAACAATAAACAGCAAGTATAATTTGCTGTATTCCGCCGACAACCGGGAGATTTGTATAATAACACACCACACAAAATCTTCCACTAGAGCCCCTCTACGCACGTTTCGACCCGACACCGGATCATCCTCAGGAGATGTTGACTTCACAAGCGAGAAAAGTAAAAAGACTTACTTTTCTCGCTTGTGAAGTTGAACATTGAGTGCGCGCGGGGATAGTTCGAAGTCTGTTGTTCACACATTACATTAATAGTAGTGACATCCTTATCTTCAAGAAAGAGTAGGTAAATGACAAAACTACTAAATTTTGTTCGGTGTTTATATCTGATGGGAGGCGTCGGCCTTGGCTAGTTACCAACGAACCCACGAAAACGCGTCGCAAAGAAAATTAGCGTTCCGGCACGATGTCGCGTAGAAACCAATTAGGAGCGTTTGTTTACCATATCCTCACTTACCACCAGGTGAGATAGCCGTCAATGACTAACTTATAGTGTATAAAACAAAATTCAATCATTTGATTTTGGATTAGATTGATTATTAACATCAGCCGGTAATACACACTTCTTATCTATTACTTACTTCACTCCAGTCATCATAGCGTGCCGTTATAAAGTTTGTGAAGGACACTTCAATATTTATTATCTCGCACGTAAAATCTTTTAAAGTCCTTAATACAAATTGGGTCTGAATAATGGTTATTGTCGCGTGGTGCACACCACGGGGCATATTTCTGGAAACCCGGCCTGTCACCTCGCCACAATAAAACCTCGAGGTAGATGGAAGATAACACAGCCGATGTTTTATGTTTATGGATTTGGAAATTGCCGTGAAATGGGATTAGGCGACATTGTATTGGTAATGCGGATTAAGGTTTCAAAAAGTTTAATCTGCAATAGTGAATTAATGAATTAGAAGAGATTTTAATAGAATATAGTATGAATACTAGAACGGAATTTCTAATTATTTTATAATTTAGCAAATTTTTAATGCAGAATTGTTTATATCTAGTTATAGTCATCATCATTATCATCATGATCAACCCATTGCCGGCTCATTACAGAGCACGGGTCTCCTCTCAATATGAGAAGGGTTTGGCCATAGTCAACCACGCTTGCCGTGCGTATTGGCAGATTCCGCACGCCTTTGAAAACATTATGGAGAACTCTCAGGCGTGCAGGTTTACTCAAGATGTTCCTTTACCGTTGAAGCGAGTGATATTTTAACTTGTTCAAAAACGCAAATAACTCCGAAAAGTTAAAGGTGCGTGCCCGAGTTCGAACCCCCGACCTCTGATTAGGAGGCGGACATCCTAACCACGAGGCTATGACAGTTAATAACATATTAAATACCAATATATAGGTATGTTCCCAATAAACCAAAACTTCTGTTTTACCAATAATAACTGTTTTATTTACAGACAGAGACGTTCAAGAGTTATATGTTACAATATTGCCCGCCAACTCAAATTAGAGCTGTTCGATAGGTCCGAGATCAATTTATCTTTCTCAACTGCAACAATATGTGACAACGGGACTTTTAACGATAATGATTTTTTGTCTTAGATAGTGCGTAAGTACCTACATATACGGAGGAAGATTATGGGTTACATAACCACCCAAAATCTTCCTTCACGATTGATGCGGGGCGAAACGAAATGAAAACGCGGGGCGCATAGTTTTCAGATATGTTTAACCTATTTTGATGCTGGGTAGGTGCATAGATCTAACACTACTTAATTTTTTGTATTAATTGTTTTATATTAAAAACCATCCATGAACAATTGTTTAATTTCAATTATTTATATTTAAGAGTAAAATTATGTAGTTTATTTATCACATATTAAGAATATCACATTTTGTTTTATAAACCAACTTTTAACTTAAAAGTAATAAACATTAACAAATAGGCTTTTTGACTAGCGAGCTAACGAAAGTAGGCTCCCAAATCGTGATTAAATTCTTAATATTCACGGACACTAGGACAGCATATTTAGTAGGTATATTAATGATCGAAATGTGTTTTTATTTATGTAAACGGTAGGTAGGTAGATTACGTCCCACCTAATCATTATAGAAGATTATTAAGAGGCTTACGAATGACATAGTTATCAGTTATCGCCAATGCAGATAAAAATCCTTATCACCTTAATCACTGATAGGAACTGCATAGTAATTCGTATATTATTAGGGTATTAAATAGTTATCTATATACGGCGAGTTTGAACCTATGACTTTCAATACGGGGCTTTTCCTTTAATCTGTTGAGGATTAAAATAATGGTAGAATACTAAATGTAGGTAATAACATTATCTATTTAAAACGAAAATATGTAAACTGTAGAATCAAAAAACTGAATCTACAGCTTACATATTTTCGTGTACAGTGTAGATATTACCTAGATACCAACCTTAAATTCTCATAAAATAAAAAATTAAGGATAGGCAGGTGTTAGCTATTTTCCTACTAACATACTGGTGATATAGGTATGCTAAATTAAATAATACAAAGCTGGATACAACTTACCAAACTATCTCTGAACATTTATTTTTTCCAGGACGATTTCAATATTTTATTATTAGGTATTCTGTTTATTGAGGATGGTTATAGCTTAAGTATGAGCCCCCTTAAATTTAATATTGTATTTACATAATATCCATCTAATGGAAATAATAAGTACATGAGTAGAATTTTACATTTTTTTTTTGTTGATATCGGTGCGGTTTATTTTATTTACTCAGTCATGGGGTATTCAATTGGAGCTATGAAAAAATAGCGTGAAAGTATTTTAATGTAAATATAATAAGTAGGTATAGAACTCCACTCACCCAATAATCTCCATACTTCAGCACTACTCAAATAAACATTCAGATGTCCAAAACACGCCGGCAACAATATGAGAAACGTTAACCACTTCATTTTTACACGAGTTCTTCAAAAAATAAAGGTTCTCAACCAAAAATGTTCACCAGAACAACATTTAACTCACATTTTCAACCACCGTCCAACGTTAAGTCGAAGCGAGATTACACATTCGGATAAAATGTACAAATTCACAAGAAATCCTCAATAACTACACAGTTTGAGATCGAATATAACTAAAAATCTTTATCTTTATTCATGTATAAGTGAATACGTGATGATAATACCGAAAATATCGCGTATAAACAATAATAATTGGATTGTTTTTCGATAACCAACAACGACACAAGCTCCCCGTAACGTTATCACCGCTAAACTAAACTGGTTTTGGAGTTTGACTTTTGTTCATTTGTGGGTTGCCAGCTGTCGCCAGTTCACCTTTTCGGTGCAATACAAAAACTCGTAGTTTCAGTGACATCTAGTGGCGTATTTTGTAATCTGGTTAAGCAGAAATATACCTTTACTAAGAGCTACTCACATGAACTACTAGGTGGCAGCATAAAACATATTTATAACTTATTGAGATGGTTCTTATGTTCTGTTCTTGTTTTATTTTTAATCTAATTTTGTGCAAACTAAACTAGGTACCTATCAGTCTAAAATAGAGCTATCTTTTTCTCTAGGCACATTGTGATAAACTAGTTATTTAGCTATTATTTTAGAAATTTGTAATCTATGAATATGATATATCGATATATGAAGTTATATTGACATATTTATATCAATATCATTAGTAATTACTTATCAGAGATTATTCAATTTCCTGTTCTACGTTTTTAAAATCGAATAAATAGCATAATAGCTGATAATTTTAACACTATTGACACCATCCTCGGTAGTATAGTGGTAAGTATCCCCGCCTGTCACGCGGGAGACCGGGGTTCGATTCCCCGCCGGGGAGATTTTTTGTCGTACCAAATTCTCGCGAGATTTATATTTTTTATTTTTCTTTTTTTTTTTTTCTAGAAAGATACAGTCCATCGAACGTTGTTGCCAAAATTTTTATTAATATTTTGCGATGGCGTACGAACTTCTAGCGACGTATTCTTGCAAATGACGAAGGTATTTTTTTAAGTAGATCCCCAACCATTTTTTTTTGGTCGTGATGGAAAAGCCTTCATCCATTGGGCAGGAAGGAGGTTATTTCGTACTCCTCCCCGCTAGGGGTATACCAAAACTAAAAACCACCATGGCATTTCCCTTATGCTTTGCTTGACGCCCGGGGTACACCAATGTAGGTACTCTTCCCGGGCAATCCCTCACTGACCTGACCTGAAGTACGCGTTATGATTTAATTGCACAGGATGATAAGGAATGGAGGATGACGTGCCTGAGGTAGAGACTGGTCGATGGGTATACTGAAAAGCGAGATTTTTGCGTTGGAGTCACTCGGATCACGACATACGTGTCGTTAGGTTACTTGGGTGCTTTAGACTAGGGTTAGTCTGCACGCCTTCGTAACTGTGCTTCCACAATCACGCCTTGAAGGCACTACCCGTTCTAACGTCATGTTTAGGTATCATTACATATGACGTTAGAACAGTGAGCGCATATCTCGCACATTATATCTTCTATGTCACGTAGCAAGTCTCCTAGCCATGATGGACTTAGTACTGAACATCTAAAGCATGCGGGTCTTCACTTACCTAGAGAACTTGCAATATTTCATAACTTATGCATAGCGACTTCCTACTTGCCCGCAACGCTGATGAGAACGGTAATGGTGCCAATATTGTGAAGAACAGAACTGGAGATATTTTTTTTATTCACCACAAGTAAGCCCTTGACTGCATCTCACCTGATGGTAAGTGCTGATGCGGTCTACTACTAACCATCAGCTATTTGACTGTCTGTCTGTCTGTCTGGCAGTATGCTGTAACATATGAACCGTAATAAGTTGAAATTTTCAGGACGGCTATATCACCTGATGGTAAGTGATTATGCAGTCTAGGATAATAGCGGGCTAACCTGTTAGGGGTATGGTAAACCCCTACTCCTAATTGGTTTCTACACGACATCGTGCCGGAACGCTAAATCGCTTGGCGACACTTCTTTGTCGGTAGGGTAACTAGGCATGGCCGAAGCCTCCCACCAGACAAATTAAAGCCTGAGACATCCAACTACAGGCCTATCTCACTTGCTACGGTTGTCGCGAAAGTGCTCGACGGTTTGATTACATTCAGCTTTATAAACATAATTTATATTACGTTAGCTTAAGTGTGTTTCCCTTACTAACAAATAGATCTCATGGTCGAAATAAAAGATATTTATTTACCTATTTATTACTAGCTGACGCCTGCGACTACGTCTGCGTTGAGTTAGTGTGTTTGTCTTTCAATCACGAAGCAATAGATTACTAACCCGTATTACTTTAAATAATTACTAAACTAAAACAATTGGTGGGAGAAGTAGGAGGCGCCCGAGACGTGATGGCTCAGGCGGTGGCATGCACGTGAGTTGCGCGCGGTACTGGACAGTACTTAGACATTGCAACATTACTTTATTTTTCTTAAATAAAAGTAGCCTAAGTTACTCCTTATTACATTAGCTACCTGCCAATAAAAGTCCCGTAAAAATCGGTCCAGCCATTTCAGAGATTAGCCGGAACAAACAGACAGACAGACAGACAAAAATTGTAAAACAAAAATATTTTGGTGTATGTACCGTATACATATTCATATGCATGCAGTAAAAAACGGTTATTTCAATATTACAACACAGACACTCTAATTTTATTTATTTGTATAGATTATATGAAGTAACAATTATCATCATTATACTCGTAACAGCAACACTATCCTAGTTTATTAGTTCGACTTTTGTCCGAAACGAACATGCCCCATCATCTCTCAAATAAATAACAAACAAAATTATTTAAAAAAAACTCCTTTTCTAACAAACTTATAACTGAAACAAAATTATAAAAAAAATAACAAAATAAAAGTATGACCGATCATATATGAATATTTCAACTACAGAGTTTCTGTGATGCATAGGCGGTGGTAATGTTAAATCACCCGCGTTGCAAAAGACGTTGATGAGGCGTCGTGGAATATTCGGTAGAATCACCTACCGAACTGAATCACGACTTGGGGCGATCGGGCGGCCAGGTAAAATAGTACGTACACGTAGAAAACCCATATAGGCAAAAGACCGGCAATCTTATACATAGTAGTATATTTGTTTAACTTCTAATTATACTAATTAACTTGATCTGCACTTCTAGTTGACAGTCACAGACCGACAGAGTATCAGTGTGTCATATGTGTGTTTTAAATCGTTCAATCCGAAACCCCAACCCTCTCGTTGTTGCTTCTTTTTACTCCCCCGATCTAAGCGCTCCTCTCCGAAAGAGGAGACCTAAACATATCCTTCATGACCCTGACGATCAGATGACTACTGACAACATACTCGTACCACCTACCACACAATCATACGCTACACACCGTCTTCGCCGGCAAAGACGAGGTCCCCGCTATCTTACGTCATCCGGACGTGGGCTACATCCACGGCCTCGGAGACGTACGGACCACTCACCGTCCGACCCCCCCGTTATCCCAAACGTCGCCTAAGCCGAGGTTCGGCCTCAAAGGAGGCACCCTTAGACAGTCGTTTCCTTAGTTTCTTCGAGCCCTAGGGCTCAAAATTTCTTCTGGTAGAGCTTCTTTCCGAAGCTCGCCAAACAGCCCGGTTACGCTGTGGCAACCAATAGGGTTAGTACAGCTAATAGACATTCCGAAAAAAATAAAAAATAATTCGCCGTCCTCCCCATAAACGTGAAGTTTCTGCAGGACTGTTAGATTTACAATTAAAATGTGTTTGTATTAAAATATTTGAACAATAAACTAAAAAAAGAAATGCTCTGACTAAATAAATAAATAATTCTTGCCCGCATATTATTCACTCTGTGTGAATTTATTGCGAGACCATGTTTTTATCTTTAAGCACTTTTATATGTATTAACGAGATTTAGTCTTAGATTGAAGGGCTTCAGCGAAGTCCTTGATGTTGGCGTAGCATAATCAATATTACTTACTTTAGCAGCTGTTGCTCGGAACTTCGTGTTTATACATGTACATTATAATTTATAAGTTTCTTTTCTTTATTTCTCAATATCTTGTATTTAAAATATGTGTAGATATGTTTTGGTGTTCAAAATAATTGTATTTACATAACAAAATATACTGTAATTATTAGGTCATCATTTTTGCGTATTTTACTATGCTAATATCCTTTAAAAATAATATTTAAAATTATGTGATTTTCAATCTATTTAGTAGGTATATTGTTTGCTTAATAAATTAACGAATTAATATTTATTAAATGTCATGAAGCGGTGATAGTCCAGTGGTTAGGGCGTCAGCCTCGTAATCAGAGGTCGGCGGTTCGAAACCTGTAACTTTACGGAGTTATGTGCGTTTTAAAAAAACTAAAATATTACTTGCTTCAACGGTGAAGGAAAATATCGTGAGTAAACCTGCACGCCTGAGAGTTCTCCATAATGTTCTCAAAGGCGTGTGAAGTCTGCCAATCCGCACATGGCCAGCGTGGTGGACTATGGCCAAACCCTTCTCATATTGAGAGGAGACCCGTGTTTTGTAGTGAGCCGGTAATGAGTTGATCATGATAATGATGATGACAATTTGAAGTTGGCGAATAAACGAATTCCTTGAAAGTAGATAACACATTGTTCACTCACTGGTGCTGCAGATATCCATGAGAAGCGGTAATCACTTAACCTCCAACCATATACCGAGCTTCATGCTGCGTGTCTTATATCGTTTTTTTGAATTAAAAAACAGACTAAATGAGAGTTCCTCTCGAGTTGTCCGCACATAAGTATGACATTGTTAAGATCGAGCTAAAAACACCATAAATACCATAGGTACCAGTTTTTAAATTTTATTATGTTTAGTTGGGAGGGGCAATAGAAATTTTTTGACGACTACCGTGGCGTAGCACACGCGCTGTAGCATTATAAAGTTGAGGGTCTTGGGTTCGATTCCCGGTTCGAGTCTGGTCTGGTAAGAGGAGGGCGTGGCTACCGACAAAGCCGTGTCGCCAAGCGATTAAGCTTTCCGGCACGATGTCGCGTAGAAACCAATTAAAGGCTTGGGTTTACCATACTCCTAACAGGTTAGCCCGCTACCATCCTACCATCCTAGCGTCATCACTTACCACCAGGTGAGATAGCGGTCAAGGGTTATCTTGAAGTAAAAAAAAAAGCTTGTTAAAACCAAGCGTGTGTAGGGGAGCGGAGGGTAGTACCGTACACCTAACTTTGAACGTATTTTTCTCAAAATCTATTAGGCACAAGATCAAGTATAGTTTACACAGTTACTCTAAGTTTAATATAGGTTTATATAACCAAAGCGAATTTAAATAGAATTACCATAGAACCTTCAAAAACCTTTAAAAAAAAAGTAGGAAGTACGAAATTACCCGACACTAGAGGGTAATTTCGTACACCGTTCGTCTAATTTCGTACATACTTGTAAGTATAAAAAACATGATTATAGGTACCTATTCAAAAATAAAATAATGTGTTTTTATTAATTAAATCTTTATTCAAGTTTTTAAATCCCTAAATTAAACATTATTCACAAAATATACACAAATAATTTTCCGCAGAGTTTTTACCGCTACACAAAGCATGTGCCCACATTCCACAAGACACACATCTGTACCATAGCTCACCGTTTTTGCCAAATTCACTACATAGAACGCACAATTCATTTATTCCTGACTGACCTTCTTCATAAAATTGACCATCACAACCATCGTCATCGTCACATAAGACGTTTTCATCAACTTCCGAAGAAGAAGTTGAATAACTTTTGATTTTCTTAGCCCGTTTTTTATTTCTCCCTTCAATATGTTTTTGAGATCCTACTTCTATTTCTTTTTTGCATGTATTTTGTTTCTTTAAATCTTTTGCTTTGTCTTTTTCTTTCTTTATTAACTTTTTATTTTGTTTTATAATATCCTTTGCTTTGTCTTCTTTTTGTTTCTTTATAGTCTTTCTCTCAGCCTTGCTTTCTAATAGGGACTTCATTGGAGTAGAAGTTAGAATTACAGAATGCTGTTTACTTTTCTTGCCTCGCCCTTTGCCTTTTTCTTGTCTTTTCTTTTCCTCTGGCATTGGAGAAATGTCGCAGAAAGATACTGTGGTGGTAGGTCCAGGAGATATCAGGATTTTTCTCCTAACACGTTCTATATCTTTATTAGACTCGGGAGATTGAGTCTCTTCTTTTATCGGGTTTAATTCTGTCTTTTCTGTGGCAAAAAAATCCGCAATTGTACTGGGACTTTCAGAAGACTTCAAACATTGGGAAACTTGGCTGCTGACACATTCAATCTCTTCATCTGTAGGCTCAATATATGAAATTGTTTCTTGTTCATTATAACAGGTAGTCTGTGAATTATGTAAATCATTTAAATCTTCAAGTTGGATTAGGTTATTTTGAACTGATGTACTAGGCTGGGGGCTATCTGGATCATTTATTAGTAGTTGTGGCTCTAAATATGTTGAATCTAAATCGTTTATTACGTCTTCTGCTGTATATTGTGTTACTGGTTCATCGTTCCCTTCCTCAACCAATTTTTCGAACACATGTGGATCGAACGGCCAAATTCCAGCTGCTTGGAATCCACTGGCAGCCTTTTCAACATTTGAGATTTTGAGGTAGGCTTTGGTAAAAAGGGGAATTAGTTCCAGTGGTGTGAGCTTCTCATATTTGTTCAAGTTCATATACGTTTGGCACTCCTTGTGTAGTGCAGCTTTCAGTGGCCCAAAGACAATTAAGTCTAAAGGTTGTGTTCGATGGGACGTATGCGGAGGCAGAGACACCATATGTATGCCATTCTCACGACAATAATTGTATATGTTTAATGAAATATGGCTGCTGTGATTGTCGAGGATTAGTAAAAGAGGATTTTCCGGAGTTGCACCTACTTGTTCCTTAAAATGGACCACCCAATCCATAAACAACTCTTCATTCATCCACCCACTCTTCGAGCATCTGTATATGGTACCGTTTGGACCTCCTCTTTGTAGATGAGGTTGCATACGCTGACGCGGATATATTATCATGGGAGGGATGTACTGGCCTGTAGCACTGACACAACAACATATTGTTATATTTTTGCCTCTCTCCCAACTCGTTGCAGCTGCGACTTGTTTCTCTCCTTTTGGAGCAAGAATCTGAGGTTTATGAACGCTGTTTATTCCAGTTTCATCGACGTTGAAGATTCTATGTGGAGGAAACTTGTGATTATTCATAGTCAAACTCAGGTTGTCAAAATACAATTTTACTTCTTGGGCATTGAAAGCAAGGATCCTGTTAACACTTGTGGCTTCAGGGCGTCTGATAGAGATTTCCGGGTTTCTTTTAAGAAAACCATACATCCAGTCTTTTCCAGCTTGCTTTGAAGCTTTATTAAAAGGATTTTTAATTTTATTTCGTTCTGCATATTCAAATACAGAACTCTTTAATGAATCTGGTGTCAATCCGTAAAATTTTCTGCAAAGGAGCAAAATGTGCTCCTTTATTTCATTTTCCTGTTGGGATGTAAATACTGGTTTCCTTCCCATTTTTTTAAAAGTAACTAGTCGGGAAGTGCCGGTTTCCTTTACATAGTCTGAAAGCGTCATCACTGGAATATTGTATAGAGCAGCAGTTTTCCGCAATTTAGCTCCACCTTGTACAGCTTTTATGGCGAGCTTCATTTTTCGTGGCGACCAGGTACATTTTTTTTTGGAGCAATCTGAAACAATACGAATCTAGGTAGCTATACGAATGAAGTAGGTCGAGGGTCGACAAAAACACGAAAAAATAACATGTTTTGAGAGAAGTGTTCGTACAGAAATAAACGGCCATCAGTTGGTAATGATCACAATTCATAGCGGGTAATACCGTACAGTGTACGGAATAACCCGAAAGCGAATTTCAAGTTTTAACTGCCTGTGATCACAAAAACATCTGCAATGAAACCGTAAATCAGCCAGAATATTGTGCTAAATATGCTTACAAAATGAAATTGACTATCACCACTAAATAATATGTGTATAATATGTACTTACGGCTTATTTACACGTGGTAGAAATTAGTAAAACCGAGCGTAAAACAACACAGCGACCGATAGCACCCCTGTCGCTGCACGGACTGACGATAAAACTTCCGAGAATGCGAAGCATCACTAAACGAACAAGTGCGACAGTGACAGACATATCTACGTGGCTTCTTTTCGAAAAAAAATGATGTACGGAATTGGCCACTGTACCGTATTATCCTCCGCTATTATCCTATTTTAGTCCTGGGTTCGATTACCGAATAGAGTCTGGTCTAGTGGGAGACTTCGGCCGTGGGTAGTTACCACCCTACCGACAAAAACGTGTCGCAGAGCGATTTAGCGTTCCGGCACGATGTCGTGTGGAAACCAATTAGGGGTGTGGGCTTACGATACCCATAACAGGTTAGCCCGCTATCATCCTAGACTGCATTATCACTTACCACCAGTTGATATAGCCGTCCTGAAAATTTCAAGTTTCTACTTATTACGGTTCATATGTTACAGCATACTGCCAGACAGACAGACAGGCAATGAAATAGCTGATGGTTAGTTACAGGTTCTCGTTGGCACCCTTCGGTCACAGAACCCCTTAAAAAAGTACAGTGAAGAGAAGGATATGTTGTGCAAAGGCATTTATGTACCTACCTAGGTATACGATGATGGAAGATTAACTCTCGGAATATATATTGGCAAAGGAACCCTGAAAAATCGACCAGTTTAAATAGTTATGTAGGTACCTATTAAGATTTCTTTTATAGGTTGTGTAAATAGAATGTGACACCTTCTTTAATCTTTATGCCTTCCTACCTGCATATCATCCTAGGTACCTATCTTATCATCTTAGGTAACCTAACGAACGGTTAACATTAGATATGATTCTCATATTTGTACCACGATTTCCTGCTCAAAATAGTATTGGTTAATGCTTTATTCATTCTACCGGTTAAAATTGTATCATTTACGTTTCACATACCTACCTATTGAATAGGGTAAACAAATGTTGTCGAGCTGAAAACAAGAAAACCCACTGTAAAGGAGCATTGAATGTTAAAATATGAAATAAATTGTAATTCAAAATATACTTTTAATACAAATATTTGAATAACACTTCGTTCTTAATAAATACGTGTCATGCTTTGGTAAACATATAGGATAATATCAATATTTAAAAACCAAATAAATCACTGTTTAAAATAACACGTCGATTCAATAAGCTGGCGATATAAAAATTACATTGTACATAAATCTATTTCGACAATGGACGTGCGAATGCGAGTATTAATATCATTAATCAATAATATAAAATATAAAAACGGTTACACATACACTAAAGCGAATTCGAAAATTAAATAGTAACATAAAGGTGAGGCTACAGTTATGGCACAGAGGAACTATTCGGAAGCGAAGCGCGGCCGCTCATTTCTCTTTGGGTTTCTTTTCCTTCTTCCGCGGCGGCGGCACGGGCGCCTCGCCGCTCGTCGCGCCCTCCTTCTCCTTTTTGACCACCTTCTTGACTATCTTCTTTTTGGGTGGGTCGGCGGCCTTGGGCGACTCGGGCGTGGAAGGTGCGGAGTCGGTCTTCACTGAGGACTCTATTAGGGCGGCGGTGGTGGGCTTGGCCTTGATGCCGATCTGCGACAGCGAGACGGCGCCGACGGGCGGGGTGGGCGCCTCGGGCTCCCGGACGGAGAGGCGCGAGTCCACGGAGGGCGGCGCGGGAGAGGGGCTGAGCGCGGGCGGCGTGGGCCCGGTCACGGTGGGCGTGCGCAGCTCGCTGGCGATGATGGACTGCGCGAGCGCAGCCGCGTCCTCGGCCTCGCTGTCGGGAGTGAGCGCGGGGTCGGCGGCGAGCGGCGGCCGCAGCTGAAGCTTCCCCGCCGGTTTGCGCCGCTCCTCCGCTACGCAACCAAGTTATTCCCGCCTTTATTCTCTCTTTCGGTTAGGTGTGGCGTTAGTAGGGCAGTCACATTAGAGAGCAAGCTCGGTTAGGGCCTGTAACAAAGTTAGGGAAAACAGTGCTACACGGTTAAGTCAAAACGATGCAAGCGGAAAGTTAGAACGAGGCCAGATTAGCGAAGTATAGCAGATACATTACAAGGACGATTATTGATATCGTGTCTAGCGTTACATAATCGCAATGAAGTATAACTACTGATTTTAAACCTACGTACCTCGTGACTTTTAGGTTTGAGCATTATTACGTTATATTAATAACTGTTTAATTTAAGTATTGCGATAGATACAGTATTACTTATATTATTTGATGGAGGTAGTGCTTTACGTTCGAATAGCTTAGGTATGAATATAGTGTCATATTATAGGTATAGGTGGCTTATAATAACGTTCCTTGCAATGAGTGATCGATTATGGAGAAGCAAATAAACCATAAGATACAGTCTGCGTGAATATAAATGGTCATAGCCCATAAGTGATGCACGTATGAATACTTGCTACATTTGACAATCATTTATTATTAAATCGTAATTTTCCTTGTACCATATTTAGGTACAGTATGTACAGTTTGCAAATGTAGAAGTTATCATACGACATCCATGAGAGCAGCAATGGGCATCCCAGATTCGTTAGTACCCAGAAATAGTGCCCTGCAATGATGACGTCAACCAAACGTCCCTACGCATTATATACACTTGGACGCAACCCAACATCTAGCTATTAAAATGTATTTAAAGAATTTACATACGGTTTGCGCGTATCACACGGACCTTAAATTAAATGAGACACAGATAATTAAAGCAGTTGCAAATTAAAAAAGTTACATTTGTTTGAATCTTCAGAGAGATTCGAACAAGTTAAATTGTTTTGAGTCCAAGTGTAACATGGTTATTACCTGTTCTATCAAAGCCGCGTCTCTTGCGCTGCCTCCTCGGTAGCTGGGTGAAATAACAACGAACTTTGAAACGTACATAAAATCAGTAAAAAATAAAACCAAAAAACACAAAACTGCACAAAAGAATAACACCGGTGTCTCCACTTTTTGGGATTCATTGTTAAATTTAGTTTTTTTTTTCTGTACAACTAACTGTTAATGCAGAATGAATGATATAACAACTTTTCCCTTAAAGATTTGACACTGAAGTAAAAAAAATATTAGTATAAGAATATGAAACTGCAAAATGAACTCGGTGAGATTTGAGTGCAAAGCCGTTCGGTTAGCCGAATTCGGCGCGTTTGATTCTATTTTTTTACTCACATTTAGCAGCGGCTGCTTCAGGAATGTCTTCCTTGGACGGGGTGTTAGCTAGAGGCGGGCTGTCTGATGTTGCCTCCAGCTTTTCCACCGGTTCTATGGGTGTTGTTTCTTGTGGCGGTGTTAGTGGGGGTTCAGGAACAGAAGGTGTAGGCGTTGGCGCTACTTGCTCTTTTGTAGCTTCGCCTACTGGGGCTGACGGAGTTTCATCAATATTTAATGTTTTTAAGGCAGCTACTGGTATTTCAGCAGCCACTGGTATTTCAGCAGCCACTGGTATTTCAGCAGCTACTGGTATTTCAGCAGCTACTGGTATTTCAGCAGCTACTGGTATTTCAGCAGCTTCTGGTTCAATATTTCCAGTCACATCCACCGGGGCTGATGTAGCAACCTCAACAGCCGCAGCTTCAACTGGAACAGGAATAATTTCCTCTGGTTTACCTGGAGCTTCAGGGGTTTCAGTTGCTGGAGCAGATGCCTCAACGGCTGGAACTGGAACTTGAACTGGAGTAGGCTCCACCACTGCAGCAACCTCCTCTGGAGCGGCGACAGCTGTTTCGGAGGCCTTTTCTGTTGTTTCAGATTCTACTGGTTTAGGAACTTCGACTGGAACTTCTTCACTAGGGGTTACGTCAACCTTCTTTTCTTCTGACGCCGCTTCTTCTTGCTTAGGTACATCTGCTACCTCTACTGGCTCTGAAGCAGGTGCAACAGGTTCAGACGCGCTTGGGGGAGTGGCCATTGCTTCAGGCTGAGTATCTTCCTTCGGACCCTCTGGCTGTTCAGAATTTGGTGGCTGGCTCAATGTCTGTGATATCTTTGCCCAGATATTATCGAAGGAATCTGCACCCATGTAATCAATGTTTCCAGCTTCCCACCCCTGTCTCCTGGCCAGTTCGTCAACGGCCTCTTGTTGGAGGGGTGCTCCTGGTACAACGCGTGCCAAGTTACCCGCTACGCCAGTCTGTAATAATATAGTAAGTTACTTTAGATTCATCTTACTGTTGAAATATTTTATAAATTATATAATTACACAATGTTAAAAGGTATTAGGACAAATAGCTTTGTTAATACATGTCGTGCGATTAACTTGGTATACAATAATTATCTACATGCAAAAATACACACAAGCTTTTGCGATTATAAAAATACATAAAACATAATATTTATTTTTCAAATTTACCTGATATATTTTCAAATAAACCCTATTTTTGTAGATTACCCTATTTATTATTAAAAGCAAAATTACAACTTACTTGGGTAGCCTCCCCATTTAATGCCTTATTCGTCATTTCCTCTGCGAATGTTTCCATTGCGTCTTCAAATTCCTCAGAAGTTTCTGATGATGGAGACGGAGGTCGAAAAGGTATTTCGTGGCTGCAGATTTTACGCCCACGTGGATCTATAGTCATTATGTGCCTTAAATAAAACCCATCATATGGATGCCGTGGCGTTATTTCCTCATCAAGATCACTATCGGTGTCAGAGGCATATCCGTTGACTTTTCCATCTGGTTCATGATGATTTACTTTTACATGATCCATCATTACGCTATATATTTGAGGTCTATTTTGTTTTTGATATTGTGTAGTAAAATTATTTAACTTCTTACCTACATGTAGAGCGTGATCTGTTCGATCGTAAAGATTATGTGTATGATTTACATGACTATCAAATTGAGATTCGTTGCTTATGGATTGATAAACAATGTGGTTATTTTCATCAGGTGTTCTACAGTTATTATAGTGGTGTTCAGGAGTGTGATGTGGCTCTGTATAGTGTTGTGGTACATTGTGATGGTCTTGCGATTGCATATTTTCTTCGTGATCTTTATAAGAATGTTCACTATGAGGTGCATTTGAATGTGTATTAATTTGATTACCAATAGAAATAGGTTCATAATTAGATTGCCAAACATTTTCATTATGTTCACATATATGATTGTCCTTGTGTTCATCATGACTATGAAATGTTTGTTCGTAATTATGACTTTCTGTTGGATGTGGATGAGTATAAACCCATGCATGTTTTCTTATTTCTTGATAATCATCCGCTTTTGTCTCGTTATCTCTAAAATCCTGTTTACTTGCTGGAATATTTCCTCCGTAAATATCCCATGGATTATGAAATTCGCTCATATTTATCTCTGGCACATTGATTTCGAGATCTGTAACTTGATTATCGGGGTGATGCCACGGAAATTCCGACTCTGAATCCAACGTTGGTTCATAGTAACTATAGTCCACCAACGGTTCATTAAAATCGACTGTTTCTTCTTCTTGAAGAATCGCCAGAAGTTCTTCTTTGACCTCACCCTATCGGTTGAAGCGATAAAATAGCTCAGTTGTTACGCATGCAAGGGTAGACTTGAAAAAAGCTTCACGCAGCAAAAATTATCTACAGGGAGTACTGTGCATGGCTTTGTTCAAGCATTTATATCTACACAACAGCCCCTACTAAATAAACATACAAAAATATTGATTTATAGAAGTCACGACATCAAATTTCTTTCAAATTCCTAATTGAAAAGTCTTTGTATGTTTATTTAGCGGGAACCCATTTCACCAAAATACCAACACCATCTAATCCAAAAGCCCAAACTGCAACCTTTTAAATGAAAACAAGCAATTATAAAATTTTTGGTAATGTTAAAAAATGTTAGTATTTTGGAGAAACATTTAGTTTACTGGCTAGTGCGCTAGCATTAAAACTTAAAAGGGTGCGTAGATACGATGCATAAGCTTAAAGGGGGCAAGCATTAGTTTTGTAAGAAACACTTTCTACATAAAACAGTATTCACAACAAGAAACAAAATAAAATAAAATTACGTTACGTCAAAGAAACCGACAGGTTGAATGTAAATTCAAAATAATAATGAAAGATTTAATTTAAAAGCTTAAAAGAGAAAATATAGAGACGCTAATTTAATAAAAGGAATTAATTTTCCACTGTCTCACCTCCTCAATGTTAGACTCCTCGGGAGTTTGCTTAGAACACATGTTGTACTGGTCAGATCGCACGCTTATATGAGAATGGATTGACTTACTGGACTTTATGAAGGGTGCCGCTAAGTATTTGCGGTCGTGAACCGTGAAATCCTAGAAGCCGTATTGCATTTGATCCCATTGTGGTAATTGATATTGGATCTAATAACTTACCAATGCGACTACATTCCATACACGTTTTATGGTTAACTTTAGTTATAAAGAATGACGGCGCCACACATTTAATGAACTTAATATTTTAATTTTTAATTAAACTACGTAACGTGATAGCAAAGTGTGACACAACATAATAAAATTAGAGAATAAGATATAATTATAAACGAGAAACCGTATTCTATCGGTTATTTTGATTCCTTTAACAAATTGCAATCTGTCTGAAATTCATCAGTGGTAAAATTGTAGCTAAGTTTGTATCTAAGATATATTGAAACGGCAGATCAAATTCCGAGATCATTAATACAACTTAATTTTTAATATCTTCTGATGGAGGATGAAATGATTCAACATGGAGAATATTATTAGTAGAAATCAAATCTAAATGTAAAACAAGTCAGTATTAATGGAAATGTGATCGCGGACTACTTATTTTTTTATATATATTTATATATATAATCAGCTTATAATATACTACTTAGTGGTATGATCGCGTTACCCTTCAAAAATCCAGTTACCCAATCATTTACTTATTTAACTATCATCATAGTCATCATCTCAACCGGTGGACATTGCTGGGTACATACTGAGTTATAATGTACATATTAAAAATTCCCGGTCTTAAGTAAGTCTAATTTACTGAACCATAAATTGATATTCTGATACCTTATTCGGTTTCATAATAGTATTTCTTTATATCTGTACTGTAGTAGGGATATAATATATAAGATATTCGTCATAACACTGTGTTATCCTATGTTAACTGTAAATTTAAAATGTTTCTATTATGTATGTCCGCAATGTTTTAAGGATGGCTCTGTTTGGGAATGTAAGAATTTACTGTGAACAACATAAAAATTCAAACCAAACGATTTGAATTTTTATGTTGTTCACAAAATTCAAACAAAACGTTTAAAAAGCATAGGTTAATTTGTAAAAAATCTAGAGCCAGCCTAGAAATTTAGTTTAAATTTTGACGTCATTCTAATAAGCACTATATATATTTTATTATTATTTATTGCAAAGAACCTTGCAGTTCCTGGGCCGTGACTAAGATACGATCTAACGACAATATGGTATGGTACATCATATAAAAACACTGCGCTATTAATTCTATACAGGTTTACTTTAGGTTATCCAATGTAGACGCCACCTCTAGTGACTTCTTCATTATATGTCAGAGGTGTGCCCAGAATACAAATGTGCAGCTGGACATCTATTTTCAGATTGAATTCAAAATTTTGGGTCGATAACATCCCAAACCTTCATTTCGGCTAAAGAACGCTATTATTCGATACAAAAGTTAATCCATCGTCACTTGAGAGTAGTATTAAAAACAGTTACTTTAAAAGTCAGCGTTAATTGGTAAAAAGTATGGAATCGTGATAAATCAGTCTGTTTGTATAAACTGACTGACTGATTCCATACCTTTTCCTTTCACCTATTTTGTAGGCTGAAAACTAATTAAAAGAAAATTTACTATACCAATACTGAAAACGTCCAAAATATTATTGTTTCTGTTTGTTGGAGCATATGCTTCAAATACCTAGTACTAAAGTTTTGCACACAATTTTCTGAAGTAAGCAATCTAATCAAAAGAACTTCTCAAATCTCGTTACTTAGTATCTCTATACTAAATTGACAAACTAACGTAATTCCGGTGAAATAACATTATAGCCTATCGTCCATTAAAAAATACAGATTTACGTTGAGCCTATCGATGTTGGTTTAGGCAGATCA
The DNA here is from genome assembly GCA_928268935.1 of Lasiommata megera. Lineage (NCBI taxonomy): Eukaryota > Metazoa > Arthropoda > Insecta > Lepidoptera > Nymphalidae > Lasiommata > Lasiommata megera. The sequence continues at coordinate 5,254,152 of OV743308.1, read as the reverse complement.
CATCTTGGTCACGTCAGAGAAACTACAAAGTTCTGTTGGGTACTTCTTTGAAAATGTAGGTAGTAAGGATAGTACTGCAACAAAAATTACTAACTTACCATGGCTGTGTCTAGCTGCGAGTGAACCTGACCAACGAACAGGTCCCACCAGAGTTGCAAGAATTCGCGCAAATGATCCGGCGCGGCAACGGAGCGCGTCTGCCAGTTGAATTGTTGGAGCCATGGTTTAGCGGCACCGATGAAGTGGATTATCTTTAAATTTTGACCGTAACTGGAAATCGAAAACAATTCATTAAAGTAGTTCTCACAAGACAGGCCTCCTCTTTTTTAGAACAGAGAGGGATAAGGGCTTTGACACTACAAAATGCATTTACGCGGATAGACGGACTTTAAAAATTATTGTCAAAATTGTCCCAATCATCAAGATCAACCCATTCTCGGCTCACTACAAAGCACGGGTCTCCTCTTAATATGAGAAGGGTTTGGCCATAGTCCACCACGCCGACCATGTGCGGATTGGCAGACTTCACACGCCTTTGAGAACATTATGGAGAGCTTCCATGATGTTCTCAAAGGCGTGTGAAGAAACGAACGAAAAAAGAACGATGTTTTCCTAGACCGTTGAAGCAAGTGATATTTTAATTGCTTAAAAACGCACATAACTCCGAAAAGTTATAGGTGCGTGCCCGGGTTCGAACCCCCGACCTCTGATTAGGAGGCTGTCTTAACCACTAGGCTATCACAGCTTCATTGTCCCAATAAGATTGTGTAAATAGACGACTTGAATTTTCTCCTAAAGTGTAGGATACGTTAAACACGACATTTTCTAACTCCAGCCTGTCACCGAGATTTGTTCTTAGAGGAAACAAATACCTTACATTGGCCTATTGAGACGATCTCGGTAAGAGATTCGAGGGTTCATCCCATGGGGCAAGACAACTGAATACCGCAAAAAAGGAGGTGTAATCAGAATCGCCAAATGAATACGAATGACCTTGGCGCATCCAATGCGTTCAAGTGTTTCTGCTAATAAAAAGAGCAACTTCGGTACCGAACAATGCGTTGCTAAGGAATCTAGCAGCTTTACCTTAGAAAATGGCCTAATGAAAAGGCCATAAGTGTAAGTAATAGACGTGGTAATATTATATGGGTTGTCAGCGTATTAGAGTAACAAAGTAAGAATTATTTACAAGAGAAATTTAAACTCACTGTTTTAGGGCGGGTATGTAGGAATAGAACGCAGCAGATGTAACATTGTAGAGGAATGGTAGATGTTTGTTGATATCACCCTGGGCCCAATCCGAGAAGTACGAGTTGAGCAGACCTTGGTCTCCGCCTGTTGATAAAGGATTACTTTCTAAACCGATTCGTATTCGTTCGAGCATTTATCATCGATACATTTCAAGACATCGTGTTCATCATCATCTCAATCAACGTACGACCACTGCCAGCTTACTTGTCGGAATTACCGCACTTTTGTTGTCACCTACCCACATTGTCTACCAAAACTATACTCTCAGGTTCGAAGTGGCCACTCTGTCGTCAAACGTCTATTAGTACTCGGAGATATATGCCCAGTCACTTCAGCTTCTTATGTAGCCTATATTAAGTTTTCTGGTCTCAAATGTCAAGCCAGATGTGTTAAAAATTTGTCAAGTGCAAATTAGACACGTAGTAAGAGTTAAAAAAAAATTGTAAATGCGGATTGTAGCAAATTCAGCATAATACTTATTGCATTTCATCTTGGGCGGTTTCATAAGTAACCTAATTTTATCCAGTATCCCGAATTCTTTACCGTCAAAACTGCCACGTTCCGAGGCGAATTTGATGAGATTGCTGAAGGTCTCCGCGGAGGGCCTGAACACAAACACTCCGGAATTAAAGCAGTCGGGCCAGCCAACATCGGGTGCTGCGGAGAGTTCCTCACGCTCGAACAGCTCATCGCAATTTTGGACGATCTAGAAAAAAAATTTAATAAAACCCATAAAGCAGCCATACACGAATACAAATCATGAATTGTTTGTACTCCTAACCCGTTTTCGGTTTTATTAGGATATGATTATTGTTCTTACTTAACTATGCTGCCAGATTTCGAGTTTACGGTATGATAGCCCTTTGAACTGAGTAACTCTGATTTGGAATATATTAAATAAGAGGTGATACATAAACGGGATCGAGTTTCATGTGGTCTTTGATGCGTTAGATACAGACCAATGTTAATTTTAAAGAGAAAAGGAAGATACAAAGTACGTAAAAGAGTATTGCGTAAAGAATATAATCTACGGCCTATATGGCTTGTTATAATGTAGGCTTACTAATAACAAATAAAACAGTATATTATTAAAATTACAGCTTTATACTATGACGCACATTGATGTCCCTAAAATAATAATACATAAAATATTAATATTACAAATTAACAAATTCACAATTACAATATTAATATTTTATGTATTACTGAACATTGGTTGGAAAACCATGAATACATATTTTAATTTTGGTAATCACCAGGTTGGTAGTTCATTCACCAGACTTAATGCAAATCATGGTAGCTCTTTCATTTAGATAAATAAAAACTTAAAATATAAGAATAGAAATTACATTGTGAGCCATTGTGAGCATCTGTTGAACAAACAATAGAGCCTCTGTCGAGTTAGAGCAATTTTTTGTTGTTACTGTATATAGCACCCTTATCAAATCTGAACTTTTTGAAAAGGTAATGGATAAAGATATCTCTCAATCTCAATCAAATAAAAAGCTAATTGTTTGCGGTGTCTTTAGTGTTAATATTTAAGAATATAACTCTTTGACAGTAAAGCTATTCAAAACATACAATTTATCAAATATGTTTATGGAGCCTCATATTGTAAGCAATTTAGTGAAATGAGAGGGTCGCCCGCTCTAGTAAAGATACTAAACTCTTTTCCAATAAGCTTGTTCTAACAATGTAGGTGTTACGGACGTGTTTGGGAGCGTTCCCGTGGCCTGGTCGCCAGGCGGCGGGAAGGTTACACCGTGGGGGTTTAGTCGGTCCGGGATAACCATCGCGCCTTCCCGGGCGTGGCGGTATCCATGAGGATTGACCCACGTTAAAGAAAAGGTAATACCTATTAATATTGTATAATGGAAGGTAGACAGGATAAAAAAAAATACCCTTTTACGGCAAGTTAAAAATAGACACTAGTTAATAAAACCGAATATTTTATAGTTAGAGAAACTATAATGATCATAAAAACATACGATAACTACGAGTATAACACATTTTCGTATTATTTAGATAAAATGAAATAAAATACCGTTTAGGATAATGCGTAATCTTGTTATTATAATGATATAATATTGTGTAACTTACGAACATGTTTTTGCCATTGTTGTTTATCGTGAAAATCTAAAATAACTCGTAAATATATGATAAAGTACGTTCAACTGCATTTCACGACCCCATACGCGTGATCAAACATTATTTATCGGATAGTTTTATCTGAGTTGAGTTTCATTTAACCTAACCTAACCTGTGATAAAAAATCTCTGTAGGTAACTTAGTACTTCACACAATTAATCCATTGAAATATTGAGTTTTTAATTAAATTCATTGCTGTCTTTCAATTTATTAAGTTTAATGTTGACATTTGATTTATTATTAAGCGGTAATCAAGTTGTAATAGGTGCATAATCGTTCTATCGGCTCCCTTTTCAGAAACATTCTGTACGAACGTCGCCTATAAATATCAATGGACAATACCTACGTGTTGTCGACAGAAGTGTAATATATAAAAATAGTCTCAGATTAAATACAAATACATAAAACCACAATCCGGCCCGCACATGAAACATCAATATACAACTTCACTTTTGTAATGCAAAACTTTCCTCAAATATGACTAGAAAACGGGTTCTTTTTAACGGGTAAATAGAACCGGTACTGATTAGCTAATTTAAATGTTAGCAAAACAGAGGAACCAGCACGCTGTTTGAAAAAGAACAACAGATCATCACGATGCCACGTTGCCGGCTCACTACAGAGCACGGGTCCCCCCTCTCGGTATGAGAAGGGTTTGGCCATAGTCCACCTATGTTTTCCTTCACCGTCGAAGCAAGTGATTATTTAATGGCATAAAAACGCACAAACGAAGTCTGGTTTCTGATGAGAGGCTTCGGCCGTGGCTAGTTACCACCCTACCGACAAAGCAGTGTCGCTAAGTGATTTAGCGTTCCGGCAGTGTGGGTTTAGCATACCCCTAACAGGCCAGCCCGCTGCAGACCATCCTAGATTGCATCATCACTTACCACCAGGTGAGATAGCCATCAAGGGCTTACTTGTAGTGTATAAAAAAACAACTATAAGTTAGAGGATCGAACGCCCAACCTCAAATTATTAGGCGGAAGCTCTAAATAGGCTATCACAGCTTCTATCACATCAGATGTATGACGTCAATTTTCGTACATAGTCCATATATATATGCTTTGATATTCCTTGCTTTTTCATCGCTTTATCTACTTAATCTCAGTTATTTTACAATATTGACAATGACAGTAACGACTCGTAGTAGATGTTATATTATAAGTATCTACGTACTCCTTACTATGAGATAAACCGCATAGATCCACTGACATTTTTTTACAAGACACTGTCATGATTCCGCCTTCATGACAGCGTGTTATGTTCGAAAGAAAGTGTATTATGGATTTGGAAGAGTTCCAAAATTGTCGGGAACAAGTATTTGGGCCACGGTTGCGTCTCGTCATCTCGTGTTACTGCGCTAACGACCGCGTCCGGCAACATTGACTTTCTCATCTCGTAAACAATTGCATTAGAAATAGAATTTATAATTGCAACACACTATAGCCTGCTATATAAGCTGTGACAGCTTAATAGTCAGGAAATCCGCCTCCTAATCATCAGAAGAATACGTGACCTCTAATCAGAGGTCGGGGGCTCGATCCGGGCACGCACCTCTAACTGTTCGGAGTTATGTGCGTTTTTATTCAATTAAATCTTCACTTGCTTCAACGGCGAAGGAAAACATGGTATGGAAACCTGCATGCGTTCTCCATAATGCTCCAAAGGCGTGTGAAGTCTGCCAATCCGCGCATGGCCAGCTTGGTTTACTATAGCCAAACCCTTTTCTTCATCTGTGGTGAGCCGGCAATGGGTTGATCATGATGATGAAATAATAAATGGTGCAACACTCGTATAGAGGGCCCCTTTAAAAATCAATAAGCCAAACATAAAGTCCGTTTCACAAATAATTCACAAGAATAGCAGACTCTAATGCCATTTAGATTCTGCTCCTCACACTAGACCAAAAGAGTTAATTCTTCTCTTGGCCTTAATTTGATGATAAGAAAGTTTGAGCCTCTGTTTCAACGACATAAAATCAATAAGGTCAATAACTACATATGAAATTTTGGTTAGTTCCAAAGCAAACACGTGAATAACATTGGAAAGAGACCAAACGAAACTTAATTCTATACTGAGAGAAACTGAGTCACTCAAATATCTGTTCGTTGCTGCCCATTCATGAATTGACAATGGTATTTGAAGACAATAAGTACCTACCTACTTGTAGACTACGATACACCGTTATAAATACAGGATCAACTGTCTACTGACATGCAGAGAATTGGAACTTTATGCATTTGCTTTATAAATTTGAATACAATATGGGTAACTCGATAAATTTACATAACGTATTATGTGGCTAGACAGTACTACCTTCTTATCTCTTGTAGAATTTATATTTATATTTATCATCGTAGCATACCTATGATTAAATTTGAATTTAATATTCCTCGTTATCAATACCAAATTCCTAACGCTTAACTAAAATGTATCAAGTTTAAACTATGGGATTATAAATGTATGCCAAATTTAGAATACTGGGAAGTTTATCTACATTACGTGTTTTTGCTGAAATAAGCCATGTTTATCTTAAATTTCTACAAAGACGCCCATTATCATCTGAAGCACCAGAGGAGCCGCAGATGCGACATCAACCGATCCTAATCTGTTCATACATGGCATTATACCGAAGCGCTAAATCGCTTGGCGATATGTCTTTGCGAGTAGTGCGGTAACTAGCTGCGACAAAGCATCCCACAGGACCTCCCACTTTATAATAATGCAGCGCAAGTTTCGCATCTGACGATACGGAAGACTGAGGATACAGATTGGATACTTAGAAGTTCGTCAACTTCTATAGTTACGACAGCCCACCTAATAGGTGGGCATTTCCTATATTATATTAGGAGTTTAACTTTTAATTTTGTCAATTAGTGATCCTTTGAATCTTACCAGGGTATCGGCGTCCAAAAAGACACACTTTTCATACTGAGTGAGATTCCAGCAGTGGATCTTTGTGAAGGTGATGCCCAGCTCTGGGCGCTGTAGTAGTGCGAGGTGGGCGGCGTCCTTTGAGTCTAATACATCTACTACCACCACTTCAGCAAATACTGCGCGAAGACGTTCCCTGAGAACATGAAAGAAGCATAATAATTGGAGAGCCATAAATTCAATAGAACATGATAGTCAGCAGTCCGATGCTAAGTTTTGGTCTTTTCCCTCTCGGATTTGCCAATGCATCAGGCCATCCGACAATGAATTTAGGCGTTAACTTCATTGCCAACTCCGTCATCAACTTTGTCGGCGACTCCTCCATGCGTTCGTTCCTACTTAGGTTTTCCAGTTGCCCTATTATTTGGTGAGATGACTGATTCAAGAACTTCGATGGCGTAGTAGAGGATGTTACCAGTGAAGCTTTGTTAGAGTGTGGTATTGGGTAGTAATCTGGGTTCAATACCCAGTTTAGCTCACAGGTCTCGACAGGTGGAAATTTTTGACTAATGCTAGTAGTAACTAGCAACCCTACCGACAAACCCGTAATTTATGATCTCATTGTCAATGGCGCGCTAAAATTGATTGAGGGTATGATTCAAAAACCTCATCGGTGCTAATATCCTCTACGATTTTTTAAAATATTAATAGCACGAATTGTACAATTTACTCGCGTATGAATTCGCGTTGGTTATTATATCTATAAGCTCATTTAGTAGGAGGTGAATGAGTGGAGAAGGAAAATAGAAAAATAAAAGATTGCGTAATTCCTGTGCTAAATCAGGCTCGCACACTTGTCCAGCAACGTCATGGAACATGGCGTCAGAACTTGAAGGCGTGTTGGAACTAAAATATACCGTTATAACATTAGCATCAACCGAACGTTGGCCATCGTATATTTATCTTGAGCTTTTCACTGACATTTGCGATTGGTTCCATTATAATTAAAAAGTAATCAAATAGTAATGTTCAACAAGCCAAAAATTCGATCTATCACAAGGTCGAATTAATAAAATGAACGCATTTTATTACTTTATCCTCGCGCAAAATCGATGTTTGTTTGCTCTATTTTACGACAAATTTCCTGAAATATATTCGTAGCTACGAAATTTATAATTAATGCAAATTTATAATGTTCATCCTAAGATCAGAATCAATCACGTCCATTTGTGTACTGTTTTGTACTGCAGTTTTTTTTTGTTATTCGCTTATCCTTCGCTGCCTACGAAAGGGCGGGTAAAAAGAACCACACTAATGGAGAATTAGCGTGACATAAAGTTACAGTGAGTTAGAAGTGAGCAACAAACGCGCCTCACGATTTCATAGAAGTCGTTTGTGGCGAATATTAGCCATGATAACCCTGGCCCGTTTACTCATGAATTTAACACCAAAGTCGATATGTATTCAGTTAAGGAAGGCGCAATAAACATCACAACTGTGCAAAATGCGCGGGATTTATTTATTTAATAATTACGTAAAACCATAAGGTAATACATTTTTCATAATCAAATTTTTTTGTTCACAAATAGTTTCAAAATAAGATGTCCTAAGTCATTTGCTTGAGTCTAAAATTATAAAATCAAAACAATCACAAGGGTATAATAAAATGATAAATTTGGAAGAGATTGCTTAAGTAACACCGCCTTTGTGTACGAAGTGTACCATGATGTTGTTTATACTAACTTGTTTGCAATAAAGAGTATGTAACTGTCCATATATCTACCTCATTGCGTCAGTGACGGAGGGTGTGATGAGCACCAAGGCAGGGTAGACTGAGCCGGAGCGACGCAATGAGTGCGCCACCACCAGTGCGCCGAGACCGTACGAGTCGTTTGTGGCAAGCGTCACCCATGCTCGGTCTATAAAATAAAGAATAATTATCATTTAATTAGCTGAAATTGTTTTATTTTTTTTATTTATTCTGCAAATTTCTGTCGGCTTCTTTAGAAAAGGTGGCCTGCAAGAGATCGCTTTTAGTAATAAGGTCGCCTTTTGCTTTTATGTATTTTTTTTTTTTTTATATATTTTTTCCACTTTTCTTTATATTGTGCAATAAAGTTGTTTAAAATAAATAAATAAAATAAGTTAGCCCTTGAAGGCAACCGCCTGGTGGTAAGTGATGATGCACTCTAAGATGGTAGCTCGCTAACCTATTGTGGTCAACCCGATATAACGACATCGTGACGGAATGTTAAATCGCTTGACGTCTAGTCTTTGTCGTTAGGGTGATAACTAGACACGGCCAAAGCCTCCTACCAGACCTGACCAGAGAAAATTTAAAATTGGCCTAAATTGTGTCTGCCGGAGATCGAACTCCCACTTTTAAGACAGCGCTCTACAATGTTCTTAGAAGATCGTAAAAATATAATTCTACTAGTTTTTTTTTTAATATATTTTAACAGTGGGGACAAACAAGCTGACGGTTTCACCTGATGTTAAGTAATGAGATAACATCTGCAGTACCAGAACAGTCACTGATGTGTTGCCGGCAAAATCCATCCTCCTAATCAGTTTCTATTTGACGTCATAGCGAAACATTAAGTTATTTGGAGGTATGCCAGTAGACATGCCATGACTAACCACGCCCGAAGCCACAACCAGACCAGACTCGAGCCTGAATTTGAACCCAGGACCTCCCGCTTTTATAGTAAGACAGCGCACGCGCTGCCATCCATCAGAGTTTAGTAGCATATCCGAGTATAAATAAAAAATATACGAAGTGCCAATTCTTGCATCAACAATTAGAAATCGACGACAAAGTAAATATCAAATATTTGTCGCGAAGAAATACACAAGTAATGTTGGCAAACAGTACATCTTTCATTGCAATATATCGTGTATTGTATGTATGACATAATAAACATTGCTATGTTATGTCTACATATTTATGTAAACACAAAAAAAAGAAAGTCTCTTCTATAATCTCCTGTATTTTCAATGAGCTACATAGCCATAATTCGATGGTAACCATGATATGATACCAACCATGATATTTTCACCTTTCAAATGGCTTGACACTGAACTTGATGAGTATTATTAATGTAGGATAACTATTAATTAATAATAAAAAGTAGCAAAATATTGTTTTAAAAGAATAGATTATCTTATAAATAATGGATACGGTAGGAACTGCTAGTCCGTTGTACAATCAATGGTGCATCGTTGATTATCTGCCTACCCTCTAGCGTTATTTAGTTTGATGCTACCTCAATATTCTAGTGCAACCACGTACCAACGGGAAAAAGGTAGGTCAAGGAAATACAGCGACTTTATCGTTTTATATCCGACAAGAATCTGAGTTTCGAAGTTTATGCCGCACGATAACATCGTTTCATACGGAATGTTTCTATATACCGACCGACGATAGCTTGTAAACTTTCGCCTGTAATCAATCATGAACTATTAAGTAGAAAGACGTTTTTTTATAAACTTTTAACAATTTTCGTAAATTTTATACTGCCTAGTCCTTTTTCGAAATACACCACGCCGACGTCATCTGTCAAACATATTGGCGCCGAATATTTTTGACCACAGATCATATACAAAATCGAGCATAATTCATTTTTACCTTTCAAGCTTTTCCGTTTTCATAAAGACTTAAAAAAGGCTACAACTGAAGGCTGTACTGAAATTAGTCGCGTGTATTTTACAATGATAAACCTGATGATTATATAAATCATACATGATTTTGAGAGCAAATATATAACGATTATACTTTTGTATGATTGTGGCAGAAATGCAGGTTCTAAACTATATGCAATTAAAATTGTTACTTCATTATTTACTGTTGTTGTCACTTATATACGTTGTGATTATATATAACTAGCTAACCTGTTAAGTTGTGATACGGCAGTTATGTTAAACGTTGCTGATCGCTAAATTGCTTGGCGACACCTCGTTGTCGGTAGGGTGGTAACTAGCTCCAACAAAGAACAAACCTAGATACAGATGGAGTACTAGTACCTACCCCGTTTCCAAACGACCTTGTAAATCAAAAATAGTCAACAACTTCTTCCTGTAAACAAGGTCATGTGAAAAAGCTACTCTATACTCTATGGCAACTATCATTATTAATTATTTTGTAGGTATCTATGTCGTATAACAAAAATAAATGGTCGGTAGATACTAAGTGTGTATAGGCTCGACCGCGGTAATAACAGAATGTGTTCCCATGGACCTAGGGTCCGACATAACCACCGAGTCTTCCCGGGCGCGGAAGTATTCACGAGGAAAGTACTAGATATAAATCCAGCCCAAGAAACTGGTAATAATCCATTTATCTAGTTAATTACATAGTTATGTACGCTAAATATACCAACACGTGCCAAAGACGTAAAATATTAAAATAAACTGGAAATTGCTTGAATTACGCGCAAAAGACGTATAGCTTATGAATTTCCGTCTTTTCGATGTAGGATTTCAAGAACAAGTTCTATGATGTGCGCAGTTTAGATATTTCAATGACGAAGACTTGGTGTTGCTGTAGATATATCTACGTGGTACTAAATATACTGCACAGGGCACGTGTGTACTGTCTAGTCATTTAGATTGGCGCTCCCTTTATATTGCTACCTACTCTAACATGATGAAAGACACCTACAAGACTTTCGCTTTATATCTATTCTTAGAAGTCAATATATTCGTTATCTACTTAATATGATATGTTATTGATCACGAAAATTTTTATAAGAAAGTATATTATGATATTTTTTTCTTATATAGACACTCAATCAACCGAACCTCGTTCGGGTGTCCTATGTATCAAATATTCTATAATAAGATATAAATATCTTCATTTTAATCACAATTAGGTATATCTAATATTAAATAATTGTAATGGAGTGTAGGTGCAGCGATTGAGCTAGTATAGAGGCGGGCCTTTAATAAGAAAAATATAAATTATTTTTTATTGAATTAGTTTTTTTGAGAATACAAGGAATTAGTTTCGATTTTATTTTTGTTTATAATTTTTTTGAATTTTGCTAGATATTCTCATGCATATGGAATTTGGACAAGCTATGCAGTTTCAAATCTTGTAGTTGCTCGTGAAAGTGTTAACGTTAAAGCAGGAAATTCGGTTCGCCAGCTTTCTTTGATGCCACGTCTCATCAAAAACAAGCCATAAAGCAACGATAGGACAAGTTTCGAAGCTATGATCAGTTGCGATTAGCGTGCGATCGATATATGCGTATTGCGAAGGTATGTTGTATAGGGCTCTATACGCATACCCTTAGTGGCCTATTTCTAATGGTACCATTTAAAAAGTTTCCCTGAATTCGGGAAAATATAACATGTAATGGTTCAGTAAAGAATATGTTATGTTATCTACATTACTTTCATTTATTAATTTTTAAGCTAAAGCGAAGCTGTGATAGCCTAGTGATTAGGGCGTCCGCCTCCTAATCAGAGGTCAGCGGTTCGAATCCGGGCACGCACCTCTAACTTTTCAAAGTTGTGCGTAAAGTATTTTAAAGCAATTAAAATATCACTTGTTTCAAAGGTGAAGGAAACCATCGTGAGGAACCCTGCAAGCCTGAGAGTTTATAATATTCTCAAAGGCGTGTGAAGTCTGCCAATCCGCATATGGCCAGTTTGGTGGACTATGGCCAAACTTTTTCATATTGGGAGGAGATCCGTGCTCTGTAGTGAGCCGGCAATAGGTTGATCATGATGATGATGATGATGAATAAACTGAATAAGATAAACATGTTTGAAAATAGTGTAATTTAACTCACAATATTTCCTGTGGACAGTACCTAGCCTCTTTTAATCCTGTCATTTAAGGTAGATTTAGATATTTTTCTACAACCACAAATGAACCACTGTCCTGAGTAAATTAAACATACTGTTGGTATTTGTTTATATTCAAACCGATAAAAGGTTAAATGAAATAATAATGTTTACTTTAACAATCGCATTTCACTTCTTTTCTTCTTATCTATGTAAATTTCAAGGTGTTTGTTAATTAAGAGGTTTCGGAGCTAACAATAATATTGTCAACTCGATTTTAGGTATAAAAATTCTAAATTAACTCGCCGTTTAGTAGAGTACTTACAAAAATTTAAAAATGTGTCTATTAAAAGAATCTATTAAAAAAGTTCTGCATTTTATTCCAAATTGTCAATGTTCCGAATATAGAAAAGATATAAGGGCTGTGTAAGAACCAATCCACCCTTGAAATGCACTACAGAGCACGTTCTCCTCTCAGTATGAGAAGGATTTGGCCATAGTCCACCACGCTAGCCATGTGCGGATTAGCAGACTTCACACGACCTTGAGAACATTGTGGAGAACTCTCGGGCGTGCAGGTTTCCTCACGATATTTTCCTTCACCGTTGAAGCAAGTGATATTTTTTTTTTTTTATTCCGTCCATAATTGACTTAATTTAAGCGTTCTGGGTGACACAATTCATACGCGGCATACAGATGGAAAGACGGATGACATAAAAAATAGGTAAGAAAATACATAATCTAATAAGGAGAAAAAGCTAGTCAATATTTAAATATGAATGGTGTGTAGTTTTAATGAAATTTACGAAAAATAAATACCATTATTTTGTGACGCTTAAAGGAGAAACATAGATGTGCGCCGTTTTTAATATTCATACTTACGTGTATTCTTAAAATATCTACGGCATAATATGTAAGCAATGCAAATTGCTGTGATACATTCTCATAAAATTGTATATAACGTTCATCCCGCGTGGGCCATCTTACAGCGTGGCATCTCTATGCAATAGACGAGTGCCGCACGCTGCTAGTGTGCTGGTCCGAAATAGCGCGACACAAATAAAATGAAAAATAAAACTACTCGATAGCGGCAGATATTGGGTGCCGGAGCCCGACGCGACGCCTATGCATTCCACAATTAAAACGACATTCATTCTTTTTTACCCACGTTTTTGGTGACGTACCTATCCCCTAACGTTATCTATTTCCTCCGCCTATTTCTACATCGTTGATCTATTAGAATTCTACATAACAGTGGTTTCAAATGTTGTACGAGTAATAAAATTAGGAATAAATTATATTTGATTTGATTATGATTTAAGTTTTCTAGACCTTTATATTTTTCTTTGCGTCAAAAGTCAATGTTTTTTAGAAAAAAAAAAATTAAATAACTTTTTTACCAGCTCTTGTTATCGGTACTTTCTGTGTTTTAATATGTTGTAGGTGGGGTGATAGCAATGAAATAATCATACTTTTAAGTACCTATCTTTATTCACGGAATCTGCTAAAAGCTTGAAACACAAAGTTTAAAAAGAAACTTTTTAGATTTTTTACTTTAATACCCAGTATCATTATTATTTCTCAATTGACTATATACGTATATCAATTGATTTATAAGTTGACATATTACAACCGCAGTCTCCCCGTGTGTCGAGCATCACCTGTCTGGTGGGTGATTGAAGAGCTATTTGATCTTCAAGATTTACAACGAGACGTTTCACTGCCTGATTGTGGGTTAATAGGTGATAAAGTGGCTGCCAATAAACTAAATACAAATAATATACTCGATTAAAAAAAAATACAAAAGCTTCAGAGTTATACTACAAAATAAAACGAATGGCGTAAAATGTATAATTAGTAATAAAAAGAGGGGTGCATGGTGTGTGCAAACGTGATAAAACTTAAAAGTAATTTTAACTTTTAATGCATAAAAAAAAAATCTAATTTTAAAATCATTTTTATAACTTCACTTAATTTTACTTATAGAAATAAATAGTAGATAATAAAATAATATTTTAATAAAAAGAACAATTGATTTTACGTATAATAATGTACAAAATATTATTAAGTGAACTAGCCTATGAGCTTGATGATAAGTCAGTTGACCTTTCAAATGCAATAGTATGTGATGAATACAGTTTATGTAAGGAGTTCAAACAGGTCGAAGAACTGATGGCCGGCCCAAGCTCAAACATGGTTTCTAAATATTTCTTGGGTTCAATGTAAATAACTATAATTTAAAGTCAGGTTAGTTCGCTACCATCTTAGACCGTCATCACTTACCACTAGGTGACATGCAGTCAAGGACTAACTTGTGGTGTCTAAAAGAAGTACGATTTTAATAGGTGTACAGTATCTGTAACAGGTAATAGATTTATGTACCTCATATAATAATTTTCTATACCGAATCTGCTTTGCACGTGTTTTTACAGCTAAAAACCTACAATAATAAAATTCTAAGACAAAACAACGATAAGGCTATATTAAAACAATAATATCTAAACAATCAAATGAATTTTAATATAAAACAAGTTAGGCCGTGGGAAACTTTCAAATCTAGATGATTTGATAGTTTCACTTTATACAGCAATTTAAATTTTCTACTTGACACTGTAAGGCTTAATCGAAACATTTATAAAAGATTTTTTTTTGTTTTGAAATCCAAATGTTGTAGATCTGCAATTTAGAATAAATTTATCTATCTATCTTTTATTTTATTAAAATTATAGTCTCCAAGTACGTTATTATATTGAGAAACTGTCTTATATCAGGAGCTAAAACTATGTTAAAAATGATTAAGTCAAGATTGTTGTGCGCTTTTCTAAGACCAGGTTGCATTTCCTAGACGGAAAAAAAGGCTTTTTTTATTTCATTTTATTAAATAGCCCTATATATACATAGTGGGATATTAAATTGAAGTATTTCCGAATAAGATTAGATAAACGAGCTTGATTTAAATAGATTACCATGGAGCGCCGACCAAACTGCATAGAACCCCAATAAGGCACATTAGATTTAAATGGCGGCGCAGGATAAGATGCTACAGAAGCCGGGAGCAATGT
This sequence comes from Lasiommata megera, assembly GCA_928268935.1. Lineage (NCBI taxonomy): Eukaryota > Metazoa > Arthropoda > Insecta > Lepidoptera > Nymphalidae > Lasiommata > Lasiommata megera. Next base: position 5,239,027 of record OV743308.1, on the reverse strand, counting down.
CCCTGAGGTTTCTATTTAGGTGCGGCCGGTCTGGCGGGAACCATGCGAGCACTCCGATGCTTAGCTCAAGGAATGCAGTAATAATGTATTCCGATTAAAATGTCCACACGAAAATCGTTGAAAAGAAAACAGCATGCGACTTCATTCATGCAAAGATTATCAGATTACAATCGCAGCTAAACTTTCTATGAAATGAGTTCAGCAATACTTGCGGTGATGTTTTAACTACGACTTGAAAAAAAAAAACAATTTTTAGATCGTAAAGGAAAGGAATAACAAACCCTAAATTAAAATGTTGGTGCTGTCAATTTTTCGAAAGCAGAATACTTTAATTTTTCCGCAATAATATATTGTATAAATTTTAAAAGAATAACAGATTTAAAATGTATATTCCAAAAACCCACAACGAGAGCTATTACTATTTGCCAAATTAAAACAATACCTTTCTCTTAGTTTATTTTCTTCCTTAAATCTGAAAATAATTGATCATAATATCTATACGTTAATTCATGACATCAATAAATCTTTGTCACGCAGATAGCTAGGAATAAGTCAACGACGTCATTAATGAAAATAATTGAATTAGTACCTTAGGTAAAAAGATGAACTAGCATACATGATGAACACAGTAATATATAGTTATAAACACTTAACGCATAAAACAGAGAGATTATCATTTTAAAATGACTAACCTTGAAAGAGATAATATCAATGAATAAAAAACAAATATAATAACAAATTACCTCCATTTAAAAATAAAATATGTCTATAATAATTGGAAATGGTTTTTACTGACAACTTTTAATCACTGTTCTCTTATCGTAAAGTGCATTGAACCAAATGACTCCCAAACTTCCTCTCATAATTTGTTATGGCATTAATTATGGAGTTTTATATTTTACCACATCATACGTATACGTACATACCGTAATCATACGATGTCATCTAGATAATTCATAACTGTGAAGTGGCAACTCGATCGGAAACTTGGAAGTGACTAGGGATAAAAGTTTGTAATAAGAGTATTGTCGAGTATTAAAGCCACAATAAGGTCAAATAAGATTTTGCGGCAAGTATCGTGTTCCTATCCAACCGCAATACCTTAATGCATGTTTGCATTAAATCAGGCGATGAGTATAGCAAAATAACATATTATCTCCACCGCTATAGTATATTATGAATGTACTATCTTTTTTTTACTGTTACTAATCTATCTCTTTACTTGTTATGCTACGAATTGAAGCTCATGATCAAGAGCAATACGACGCGAGTTGATAACGCATCAGTGTTGATATGCAGCGTGTTCTATGTTTATAGGCATGAACATATACTGATATGACTATATGTTTACAATAGAAGAGAATTTTATCAGATAACACAAATGTGTAGGTTAGTTAGTGCGGTTGCGTTATGTGACATTTCAATTCATAACCGTTATCCCGATGACTGCATACGAGACCGGACGTAAGCTAATAGACTGATGTAAAAGAAGTCAATACACGCGGAATCTGAATTGAATAAGTCTCAAGGTTGCCTGGGATGGAGTTCAATTAATCATTCATCGTTTGAATTTTGATTGGGAATTATTTTTTTTAATTACAAAGAAATTTAAATGTTAGACAGGCGTTTGGAATAATGAATTTGCAATAAATGCTATTTAACGAAAAAAGTACAATAAAAACGCAGGTAAACCGCAGTATAAATTACCCATCTCTGAAAAAATTCAATAATTTTCATATGAGGTATTAATTTAAAATATACCTAGGTACTTCATAAGTTCATAAAGATTTACTCCTAAAAAACTTAGGATAAAGATTTACAGCTACCTATATTAAGTAGGTTGGTGTAAATCTTTTTGAACTAACAGTTTCTAGATTTTTCTCGATATTCAATAAAAATGAATTGAATACTATAGAAAAAATGTCCGTTAAACTATTAACATGTAGGTACTTACAAAATAAAATTACTTGGACAACGGAGCTACCACTAAAAATTAAATTAGTTCTTAATTTTTTTTTAAACGTTTCGTGCATTTATTATACAATACAATTTTAGTAATAAACGGAAATTCATATTTTTCGTTCTATTTGACTACTTCAGTGTTCTTACTACGATAACCTCTATTAACAGTGCAATCGAAAAATTTAAGCATTCGATTTAAATGTTTTACAATAAATTTAAATAATAGTGGTATGCTTTTGATAAATAATTACGAATATTCGTGTAATAATACACACTTACTTGACATTTTGGGGCCGGGTGTAGTCTCGTGAGTGACAGTTGCAGTCACCTATAATATTTCACGAACTACTTGTAGGTACACGTTCTTCGCGCAGCACCAACAAATGCTTACTTACAACGTGCGCGAACGAACGACCGAGGTCCCCTCGCGGCGCGCCGCCGGCTACCCACGCACACTTCGATACCACACATGATTACGAAAAGAAACACATAGACATTATCGAACGTGTACAGTAACATTGCATTTAAATCTTAAATATATTCATCAGTAGCAAATCCACAAAGCATCAATTATTTCTTACTATATTGTAAAGAGTAAAATGAGAATTAAAAGATTGGTATTTCAGCCATTTTTCGTTACATTAAAGCAAAAGTATGTTTCTGGTAACCCCAGCCGTCAGCTGTTTGTGACGATCGATAGATGTCGGTGGGTGTCGCTTTATTTTTGATGCCCTATAGCATAACGGTATCCGTAGTACAATCATTTCAGTGTCTACGGCCCTTTGATGCTAGCGGAGAATCAGAATTTCTTCGATATAATTATACGGGGATTCGTATCGATGGGTGAATTCGGCGCGACAATGACGTATAATGACGCAATGTGTAATTTTTTCGAGAACACTAAATTTATTTGCATCTCGACGAGTAAAATATTTGAGATTCACATGTGAAATATTAGAATTGGATACGGTTTTGTGTTTGTTTTCGGTGTTTCGGTGGTAACGAATAACGATGGCCAGCTCCCCGACGAGTATAGAGACACAAATAGACAGCTTCTTAGAACAATTCAAAAGAAGTGCCTCAAAAGCAATGGAAGAAAGGATGGAGTGGCCGGATGGTCCGTCTCCAGGATCCATGGTGAAATCGCGCAGCAGCTGCTTCACACTCGATTCTTCTTCGGGTGGTAAGTACGCATGCTTTAGACAATTATTATTGTATTCCTCCAACAATATCGGAAATATTTACCAGATATTAGCCAACACAGCATTTGTTTTTTTTTCGTATTTATAGGAACATGTATACCTTACCTAAAACTGAAGTAAAAAACACTGCATACGAACGTTTTATTTACATGAATAATCAGCTATAATTTTAATGAAAGCAAAAAGATTTCAGAATCTTTTTAAAGATAATTACTTGCCTTACCTGCCTGCTTATTGCGTTTGTTCGTATGTATTAAATTATAAAAATGAATATTAATTTTATCTGAATAATTTTCAAATTATTTATAGTCACACTAAAGATACCTGAAAATAATAAATTGATGCGTCTGACAGGTCAAGGATTCGCGCCACGACCCTTAGGTCATGAAAGTGCACTCTTCCGGCGCTTTTCTTGAAACAGAGTTTTTTATTCTGTTAAAAATATATTTTATGACGTAGTTTATTTATTATGTGATACGAAATAATATGAAATCGTCAAAATTTCTAAATATCTATATTCTATTTGATAATTGCCATCTTATTTAAATAATAATATCATTTACGGAAAGGGAAGTAAGTTTATATATTAATAAGTATTATTATAGTTGTTTTACTTTCTTAATCAGATACAAAACGATCTTATATTTGTATTATTATTTATAATTATTGCCATAGTTATTTTCACCCCTAGAACGTTCGCGCATAATTTCTGTTAAGAAACAGACGACAACTTGCAAGAAAATAAAAGATAATTGGGTTCCTGGACTAATGAGCTCGTCCAAATAATTTTACGCTAAAATATTTTACTTGTTTGTAAAACTTATCTCAGCTTTTTGAAATCGCCGAGACTAACAGGACAGAAATATAAACTTAAAGAAATAAAAAATAAGCAGGTGCATTTTAAGTATTAATACCTTTGTAGTAGGTACTTAGATACTTACCAACATTAACATAAATTCATTTAATTATTTATAAATAAATTATTTAGATTATTCATTATATAGTATTTCTTTCTAAAACTTTGCGTTAAGTTATTTTTTGACATGGCGAAAAAATATTTTTACGGTGCAAGTTTACCGCGATGTTAAGAAACCTTATTTTTAGATTTAAAAAAAACGAGTAAGAACACGAAGATGTTCCTGAAATCTGTAAATTTACTAATTCATTGATTTATAGAGTATGGGTTAACAATACCCCTAGCAAGTTAGCCGACTACCATCTAAGACTGCATCACTCACCAGGTGAGATGACCATTAAGAGCTAACTTGCAGTAAATAAACAATGGTTCTATAAATATAACAAATTATACCCACTCTGATCCAGTGAATATCGGTGTTACAGTTAACTGAGTTGGCAAAAATATTTTTAAGTTTTACATAATATGGTTACGCCTTGATAATAACAATGTTTCTGTAAATAATTAGCCTGTAGCTATTTCGTTAACTGCTTCTTGTTTTAGGAGACCGATACGATTGCATTTTTTTTTATATTTTATATTAAAATGCTTTATTTTCAAACTTGGATGGTTTCTTCGTCTTATTAACTCACGTGTTATAGCAGTTCCCCTAGACAGCGAAGATTTCGAGACATACGAAGTATGTAGTAACTAGTAATAATTAAAATAGACATAATTTTTACGATTTAGACTTAGACTAGAGTCCCAAAAACTCTTTTAACACTACTCGGAAAAAATATGAATCTGACAACTTGATATTCTTTTTATTTAATTAATAGTTTTGTTTTTACTAAATAGTTATATTATGCATAAATGTTTTTGTTTACTGTGAGCACTAGCTGCGACCCACGGAAACATCGCATTTAATTAAAAAATATAGTATGTATTTTCAATTATTTTTTTTCTAATTATGATTATAATTCCTGCAGTCCAAACATACCAACTATTCATTCACCATTATAATGTTCTTGAAAGGATACAAGATCAAGAAGTTATAACAGTGGAGTCACATGTGTGTAAACAAAATATTATATACACAATATCTGTTTGTATAATAGGGATGAGCACTTTCACTATTGATAGAATTTACTGTAAACATGCGCGTAACAACACGGCACTATGCGCATTCAAGCGAGCAAATGATTTGTTTCTTTTTTCAGTCTAAACACATTCTTGATGTGTTAATTAGAAATAAGCTTTCATCCCCCATTTTCTCATTACTCATAAGCATGGTTTCTAACTGCAACAAACCATACAAGTTGAACCTTCTTGAATCACCGGTGGCCTTGCGTTGTCTATCAGTCTTTTATTTGTGTAGGTACAAATCTCTAAAATTAAATAAACGGACTGCTCTGAAAATAGGTAAATATTTTTTTAGTTTAGAGATTTGTGTAAAACAGAAGTAGGTGTGTCTTCTTCTTCTTGCCCTTATCCCTCAGGGGTGTATCAGTCATATAAATTAATTCTATTGTGTCATGATGTTGCATTACGGAAACAGTATTAAATTCCTGTCGGTTTTTAAGTTTTTTTTTTTAAATCAAGGATGGGGAAAATTATACATGTTCTCAGCTGTGACCGAAGTGGACGGCATTTCACTAACGCAAAAGCGTTACAAACGTAAACGATTTAAACCATCTACATTTTCTTATTAAATGAATGCTTCTACCTATAAGAAAAAACTAAACGGTTGAAAGGTTGCTTGCTAAACCTTTTATGAGAAAAAGAATTTTCCAAATCAGTTCAATTTTATGGATACTACTTATAAGACTTACCTATTTACTTATTGAAATTGATAGGGTAGCCTTTTTTTTTTGAAAACTCCTTTTCTTTGATTCTACCAAGAGCTGCAGCAGCAGCTTTTTTTTGGGAGTTTTACTCCCAAAAAAAAAAAGCTGCCTTAATATGTGGCCCTTATTTCCTTTTGAAAAGATTGTATAGGTAATATATAATTTATAGTCCTATTGGACTAAATACGGTAAATAGGGTAGGGGAGCCAATTAGTTAAAATTGCAACCAAATTGGTTCAGTAGTTCCGGCGTGACAGGGTAATAAAAGTACATACATGCATTTAAAATATTTATGTAATATGATTATAATATCCAAGAACTATACGTTTTTCATTTAAACTTATTCTATATTCTGACTTTGAGTAGTTACATAATACAAACGCAGGATAGTGAGGAAACGGAAATAATATAGATCCCCTGGTCTATTGTATGTCATCAGTGGGATGTGTACCAATATTGTAACTATAATATGAAATATGTTTCTCCCCAGCCACTGGCGGTTGAACGTTCCATTTTGTTCCACGCCAGTGCGGACCCTTCTTGGTTACTCCCTACATATCATTAGAGTCTCTGTAATTTAACACCTGATACATTTTTATTTTACGCGTAATCTTGAATCACCGTCAAATTTTTGGTTATATATATTTATATATTATTCTTAAATTTATAGATGAATTATACTTAATTGATCATTTTTTTTCAAATATGTACAGATAACAACCGATTTGGAGTAGCTGATTGGTTAAGGGTACCTTAGGCAAGTTTACTATCGAAAACAATATCGTCAATTAATAAATGTAACGAGTAGTTTATATTGTTGAGATATTCTGAGAAACCGTAGAATACCTTCCATATATTTTGAACACGTTGTTAGTATACATATTCCGACTATTAGTAGATAATACAGGCTCAAAAATCAACTGTTCATAGACACGTAAAGAGTCGAATGAGGTACCTACAATTGGTAATTGGTATCTGATATACTCGTACCTACGAGATAATATCATAAACTACGCAAGGGAATCCTTACATGCGCAACATTATAGCTTAAGGTTTAAATATAAACGCGACAATCTATTATATAACAGTTATACATCTTTTAACAAGCATAATATACATTATGTTCATTGATGTCGTTTTTTTTTGTTATGCTGTCTAAGGCAGGTAATCAATATATATTTTATTCGCGGCTCTGGGTGAATATTTACCCTTATAGTCCTGCTTGAATAAATCAGTTAAAGGATACTTGAAAATGTTGACATTCATATTTTAAGCTACGGGAAAATTTAGAAGTGATTTATCGATGGAATTTTTTTCAACTCAAAACCATAGACCTAATTTTCTACGAATTAGGTCAGGACAACGTATGATAATGATACAAGTGCTAAATAACTTAATTAAAAAATAAATCCTTTAGGACTATAAAATAAATAGCAACACTAGCCTAACTAGTCTAGTGTATTCTTACAGTAAGTAAACCTAACATTTATTTAGTAATCATAATCATATCTTAACTCATGAAAACCTGAAAAAAGACGAGAAATACTTAAGTCCATTCATACACGCAATCCTCAAGCAAAATGCAAATACCGAAATGCTCTCTGCTGTTTAAAATTGGCGCGACGTTAAATAAGTAGGGAGCGTCGATACGGAAACAGCGATTCCAGCGGCGCGTAGTGGCGGCGCACTGTACTAACGACGAGTTCTACGGCGTCCTCCGATTTTATTCACGGAAAGTGTATCGCCATATTGCTTCCGTGAATTATGTGAAATATTTGTGCATTTCTCCTCAATTATGACTGTAATATCGTTATCAAGTGAACAAATACAATCCATATTACAAGAGTAACTGGAAGAGTATACATTTAAGTGTCTCAGTTGTGCATATAACGCGAAAAAGGTGAGTTTGAATCTTTCTCTGCTATGACTATATGGCCCAATATTCCACGGGAGTTCGATCCGCTATGCGATAATGAAACTTAAAAAACGCGATTAAGGTTAATAATTGCACGGTTTTTGTTATGTTTATTTACATGAATTTGAAAAGTTATCGCGGTTTTCTCGACATAATCTTGGGGTTGTAGGTTGTGTGAGCGTTCAGGGCGGGTTTGCCGTGACGCCCGATGTTCATTGTACATACCATCCTACACGTATGTATGTACATGTGATTTGACATGAGTGTTGGCTTGTATTATAGTGTAGCGTCGAAGGAAATATGTCCTATGAAAAGATGGAGGTGGTGAACCCCGCCGAGAAGGAAGCGAGTGAGGTCTTGCACTCCCTTCTGTCGGTGGAGCGCCGCAGTGTGGACAGCAAGGAGACTATAATAGTAACTATACCGGCGGAGGAGAATGGTGGGGACTATGGCGAGAGTGCTCAATGGCATACGCCTGTGATGGGCCAGCACTCAGTGTTTGAGCTAGGAGCAGCCCAGAATATGCAGCAGCATAACTACAACGGCCACCAGGAACAGGTATTACTTCATCCAAATTGTGATTAACCGAATAGTTAGGGTATTCCAATGTTAATATATTTTAGCTTACTTCAGCAAAAAAGGACAAAAGTAACTAACATTTTACAGGAACAACTGTAATATTGAGGTTATAATAACTACCAACACTTGATTAATATTGAACATGTTTTGGAGAGCTATAAAGAACTCATAGATTGTATTTGAAGCAATTTAACGCTAGAGTACAGTTCTTACCGAATTCTTTCTTTATTTGAATAGATAAAAGCCTAATAGTTAATGATAATCTTTATTTCAAAACATGTAGGCAAAAATTATTTCACAGCATGGTAAACTATAACAAAAGAAATTTATATTATAAAACAACATTAGACAGCTTAGGAAGTTTAGTTACCAGTAATTGATTAAATAGATATGTTTATGTATTAACAGTGCTTTACTTTTAGTTCATCACAACACTGCACTTCCTAGTTACTATCAGTATTGAGAAGTATGTTGAGCTAGGGCACATATTATCCACTGTACAACCAAGTCCCACACCCTGACCACCTACTCGAAAGAGTTTGTGGGCTTTGATGATTATAATAACATTTAATAATAAATGGGATCAACAACTTAACATGCTCCCTAAGTCACAATGTTTGATGCCACCACAATGACACAATACTGAATAAAAGTAGGTCTTGAGCATACTTAATTTAAATTAACTGTCTATGTAAGCTAAAAGTGTTATTATGATTATTTTATGTTCACACTGCATTGAATTAATAATAGTTTTTCATAATAGTTTTTGATTTTTATTAATATACTTTACTGCTATAATTTATATTTTCTAGGTTCTTTGGCAAGGCCATACAATCCAAGTTGAAAATGGAGATGGGAACTTGCAAGCCATGCAAGGCACATACAGTATTGAGTTTGAGACCAATGTTGAAACTGGGGACTTGGATGTTGAAACAAAGCCCAATGTGGAAAAGAAAGCTGGTGCTAAGAGAAAGAAAAAGATGGCAGAGTCTGACAGTGATGAGGAGGTCCTCGATAACAAACTGGAGGACAATCCAGCTCAGGTGAATATAATTATTTGGTTATTATCATCATATGACATCATTATCAACCAAATGATGTTCACCGTTGGACACAAGTGCTTTGTAGGGAGTACCTAACTCAGTTAAGTGACTTAGGTATGGATTTTACTAATTTATTTTTGAATCCTTGTTCTATTTAGGGCAGGTTTAAGTGCTAATGTAACATGAGTTACTGTCAAATGTTAACCCCTGAGCCATAGTTTTTAATATATTGTATTAACAAAGTTCAAAGGAAAAGTAAAGCGAGCTGCTTTACAAGTTAACCAGTAATGTTCAAAATATCAAACAATAGGTCCCCTTGTAGGTCTGGGCTACATATTGTTTTAAATTTGCATTGTAAGCTAGGTAACAGTCAGGTCACGATTGATTATTGATATTAATTGATTACCATCAACCATGAATACCACAAGAGTCTGCAGCACAACAAGTTTGACCAATGCGTGGATAACAGAACCCTGCATCCTCTTAATCGGTTTTACTTGGCATCATATCACATGGCGGTATGTTTGCCAGTGAGGTAGTTACTACCGCGGTTAGTAAAAGCGGCAAAACTGAATCCTCCCACCAGACTAGAGTCTAGCTGATAATCGTACCTCTACTTTCGGGGTTATAATATACATCGCACGCGCCTGCGCGAGGTCGTAAAAACCAGGCAAGTTTGGAACCCTAAACTGTGTTTTGCACTGGATACGATTTCTAGGTCTGCATCGGTCATAGGCATCTAAAAGAAATTTTGTAGCTAATGGTGCTGATTGTGCCATCCAAATCTCGAACAAAACATCATTATTATCATGATCAACCCATTCTCGGCTCACTACAGAGCACAGGTCTCCTCTCAATATGAGAAGGGTTTGGCCATAGTCCACCACGCTGGCCATGTGTGGTTTGGCAGACTTCGCACGCTTTTGAGAACATTATATAGAACTCTCAGGTATGCAGGTAGGTTTCCACACTATGTTTTCCTTCACAATTGAAAACTTATTATTATATTCTAATTGTAAATTATTTTTTTCATGGTTCATTTATATTGAGTTAATTTTGTTAATACTGCTATATAATAATTATTATAATTTGTTTTATATTATATATAAGCATTTGACTACAATCTCACCTGGTGATTGTGGAGTCTAAGATTGTAGTACACTTACTTGTTAGGGTGTGCCAGTTTTAACTCTAATCAGTTTTATGGTTACATCAGGAAGTCTTGGTGGCATCTCTTTGCCGATGTCGTGGCCGAACCCACGGCCACAACAATTAGAAAGAGCAGAAAAAATATAATTCCAAATTGCCCTGCCGGTAATAGTACCAGGGACCTCCCACTCAAGATACAAACACACACCATTAGGTCCTTAAAGCTAACAGAGATAGCTTTGCATTTCTGATTACTATGTATGAAAAAATGCTTGCATATAGATATTTTTTATAGCGGTGATAGCCTAGTGGTTAGGGCGTCAGCCTCCTAATCAGAGGTCGGCGGTTCGAATCCCGGCACGCACCTCTAACTTTTCGGAGTTATGTGCGTTTTTAAAAAAAATAAAATATATCACTTGCTTCAACGGTGAAGGAAAACATCGTGAGGAAACCTGCACGCCTGAGAGTTCTCCATAATGTTCTCCAAGGCGTGTGAAGTCTGCCAATCCGCACATGGCCAGCGTGGTGGACTATGGCCAAATCCTTCTCATATTGGGAGGAGACCCTTGCTCTGTAGTGAGCCGGTAATGGGTTGATCACGATCACGATAGATATTTAAGTTATGCTTACCTTTCAGGTGAAAGAGAGGCTGCGAAGGGGGTGTGATTGCAAAGACAACTGTTATCGAGGGCTGAACCCTGAAGCTGTTTACAGACATCGGCTCAACATAGCTGAACTGACTAAAAGTGAACACGATATGTACTTGATGGGTATCACTATGGCAAGTTTGGCCAACCCGGCAGAAACGTCACGCCACAAAGTCAGGAGGAGATTGAGAGCTTGCTACGTTTACCAGGGGAGAAAGGTATGTTTAGAAGCATTTCTGTACTTAGAAAATGTGACACATTATCAGCTGAAGAGGATCAGGCAGCATGTAATGACACACGGGGTCGCACCACGCATACACGGAAATGTTGGTAAAAAACCATACAACACATTTACACTGGACATCTACAAACACGCCACGAATTTTCTGAAGGAATATCTCAAACAGCATGCAAGCTCGCCGAAAGATGTACAACCTTCCGGAGAGGGTAAAAAAGCTAGTAAGACTGTCATCATTCAAGGGGACTCCAGGAAGCACTTGTTCGAAGCATACAAAGAATATGGGGAAATCTTAGAGCCTGGAGTAAAACTCATGGGATATTCCACCTTCAGGGCGTTCATGAAAGACCAGTTTCCTCACGTCAAATTCGCGACCAAGAAACAGGAATTACCAAAGGACATGGTGCCATTCCGTAGCGGTAAATGCATGACGTACGACAAGAATAAAGATCCTATTAGAATACAACAGGAGAAAGAGAAGGCGGATGCGAAAAAGGCAGCAATGGAGCAGAAGAAAAAAGAGGAGCACGAAAGAGAACAACAAGCGCAACAGCAGGCTCAGCAGCAGCAAGTGCAACAACAGCAACAACAACAACAGCAGCAGCAACAGCAACAACAACAACAGCAGCAACAAGTTCAACAAGTTCAAGTGCAACAGCACCAGCAAATGCAAAACCAGCCTCATGTGGTTATACACCAGCAGCAACCACAGCAGCAACAGCAAATGCAGCAGCAGATGCTAGTGCCGCAAGTCAGTCAGCACCAGCAAGTTCTTACCCAACAAGTTGGTGGTGTACAACAGGTATCGCAGCAACACTTGCAACCACTTGGCGTTTCGGAGGATAACGGACAACCAGTAGAAATGGCCCAACAAGTTATACCTCTGGCCGTTGTTCAACAACCCCAACAAGCATACCTCGTCACACCTGTCTCACACTTCCAAACAAGGGTCCAAGGGGCTTGGTACAGACATTGACAGCGTACCACCCCAGATTATATGCAGAACAGAAAGTGGGCATAATTACGATGTAATGTCAAGTCTGTGCCACTTTGTTGGGTGTAAGTTTTTTGGCAGTGTCAAATCAAATCAAATAAAAAATAGCTTTATTCATATAAATCGGGACAGGTATCTATATGACGTTTGTGATGTTTTATTGTTGGCAGTGATTTGGCAACTCCATGGAAATTTATACTTGAAAACTTACACATTAGACCTTTTTTATGACTGAATTATGCAAGTGAAGCTCCCACTATTAACGTAATTGAGTAATAAGTTATTATGTAAGGCCATTTATAACTTTGGCAATAAGTTAGCAAAGATACTTAGGTTTACACCTTTTCAGTATTGGTTTGAGTAACTGATTTTCTATAACAACAACTATTTTTAAGTATACAATTAATCATATTTACACAGTTAAATTAGCGCTAGTTACGTACTAGCTATGTAGTTTATTTTGTTTTATTTTAATTTCGAGGTTATTAACAAGAAGAAATGGGCAGTTCAAAACTAGTGTATTTTGTAATTTTTAAATGAATTATGTGGTATTAATGTGTATATTTGCAATAATTATTATTGGAATTATTTGGATGGATTTTAGTGACCTTAAAAAATGAAAAACAAATTGCCTACTCTTCTTTTAACTATACTTTTGGACCTTATTTTATAATGCTGATATCTGTCAATATCATCTTTCGATGAAAAATATATTACGGAATATACTACTTGAGCCACTGTAAATCACTTGCGTGTCGTTAATTTATATCAAAAATTTATCTGGCACAAATATCAATGTAATTAATAAGTCTAATGACGGTGTTAGCATTATAGCATAAGTTACAGACGTTTGTAAGTGTGCTCTCAGATAGTGTTGTAGGTATATAGGATTGTGAATGGTGTTGCTTGTGTGTGAAATTGTTTATTTTTAATATTTTATTTAAATTAAAAATTGCTCATCACAAATATTCATTAAAAATATTTTATTTATCAAAAAAAGCAGTGCCTTCGTAATATGATGTGGACATGTGGATATGACGGGTGTTCTCTGATAGTGTTTAGAATGTACTGATAGAATTCTCGAAGTTTCCATTGCGGTCATACAAATTGCAGTGTTTCAGAATAAATATTGTGCATCAGCTAATTTTGTATTTGCTAAATATTCGTAAATAGTTGTAAATTATTGGTTTGTGGTAGGTAAGTTAATATTGTAACTGTTTTTAGGACCAAATTACTTACATTAACTTGTTGCTCTATGATACAATTATTTTCAACGTTTGTCGATTGATGCACTATATATTCTGAAGTTACTGTATGTCTATAGTTTTTTCCTCTTACCTGTCTTTTAAAATAAATAATCAATCACAAAACCATGTGAAAAGTTAAATATGTAATAAAAAAATTGTCTATGAAGTGATATCTATATATATGCATATGTACAAACCTACAAACTATAAAATATAATTAAAATAATATTTGCAACAAGTTTTTGAACGATTGTTACATTTTAAGACAGGTAAGAAAAGAAAATTGGACTATACAATTCTGTATTATAATACATATCAATGTTGATGTAGAAACTATGTAACTACTTTTAACTAAGGCTGATATCTATAGAGCCAGCTTTACTTCTGACTTTAGAAACTGTTGAAATGATACAATGTAATGTAATGAATAATGAATAGAAGCAGGCGTTACTTTGCGGAAGTCCATGATAAACAATAAACAGCAAGTATAATTTGCTATATTCCACCGACAACCGGGAGATTTTTATAATATAACACCACACAAAGTCTTCCACTAGGAGATGTTGACTTCACAAGCGCGAAAAATAAACTTTTACTTTTTGCGCTTGTGAAGTCAACATCTCCTGAGGATGATCCGGTGTCGGGTCGAAACGTGCGTAGAGGTTCTAGTGGAAGATTTTGTGTGATTTTGTGTTATATTGTTCAAATCTCCCGGTTGTCAGTGGAATATAGCAAATTATACTTGCTGTTTATTGTTTACAATGTAATGTGTAAAACATAAGTCTGTCGCGTTTTAGCACTAACTTTTGGTGGGCTAAGTCATAGTACGCTCTATAGATCTCAGCGCAAGAGTTCTACTGAACTTGATAGTTTCCTATGCAGTCTGAATTTTAGCGATGGATAAGGTAATCTTACTTTGGATGCAAAAACTAAACCAAAACATTATGAAATATGTTATATAATATAAGTATTAGGTATACTTGTTATCTATCTAAAAGTCCAGTTTTTTTAATAGGCCATTTTATTGACATTTTTGTCAAGTTTTTACAGGCAGCTTCTGCAGACCCCATCTCCGATGGATGATTTCATCTCTAGTTGGCAAAAAAATTATTTATAAAACATATTTAAATGACAATCGATAAATAATTAATAAATAAAGTGGATGAATTGACCATTGATTATTGAGTTATTAGAAATTTGGAAGATTATAAAGCATGGATTAACTAAAAATCTGCTTATATTTATAAAGTTAATTCTTAACAGTATAAGTCTTAAGCTGAGAACTTTAAAGTGTACCTATGATTTTGCTCAGCCAAAGTTAGTGTTAGAACGAGACAGACTTATGCTGGACACATTGCACTGTCTCATTTTAACAGTTTATTAAGTGTGAGACAAGGCTGTGGCGCTCTCTAAAGATCCTTGGCTTAAGTTAAAATTATCAGTAACTACAAGTGGCCTATTGAAGGGGCTGTGGATATGAAACTAACGCCTATTATATTGTACGAAAGGCAATAAATGGATTGTTGTGATTTAAGTAAGAGTATCAAATTAACTCGAAAATGAAATAAGCTTTTGCTTAATTCGATATTCAGAAGGAAAAAGAACCACGTTATATGAAATTTTATTGAAGTTTTATCAATGCAATTTGCTTTTCCCACTGTGATTTTTTCAAAGAGAAATGTTTCTTTAAATGTAAAATGAAACATTAGGCTGCATTTCCTTTAAAGATAACCCGTTGCGAGCAGTGATATCTGTAACCACCAAAAGAACAGCATAATTATCTAGCTTAGCAAATTAGTTCACCTCTGTGCTATGAGGTGGACGAACCACCGATACTTGTTATGCAAAAATACAACAGTAGTAGAAAAGTAGTAGTGAAAACTAGTAGTTGGCATATTCGGATTAAGGATAATTTGTTTTCCGTCTAGCAATAATAATAAACAATAGATTACGCCGGTTTAAAAACCGAGCGAATGGGAAATTTCACAGCTACCCCCGATCGTAGCGGACTTTGCATCTATAATCCAATATTTTTAGTTAGAGGTGTAGGGGACTAAGGTAGCATAAACACGGGCGTTGAATGGTCTACCTTTCAATCCTCCAACCACCGCAATATAACGTTTCAGAGGGAATATTCAATAATCTATACTCTATGGTTAGCGTTTTACGGGCTGAATTTTTTTTTCGATCTATGTTCTTAAATCAAATCACATGGCAGCTCATAGGTGTAATAGACAACCCTGCTAAGTACTACTACTTTTTACCTTTAGATAACAGGCGTTGTTGAGCGAATGTTGCCATCCCATATTAGTGAGTATTTAAAAAGCATGAAACATCTACACTGTCAATGTTCGCAATGGGTTATAAATTGAACTGTGGGCATCCGGTGACGTCACTCTAAGCTTGGTAAGCGATCAGCGACTTGATCTGCTGGAAAACAAACATACAATTAAAAGTTAAAAAGGTTACCGTCTTTGTTGGAGACACAGCCTTATAAATTATATTTATAATAACTAATGGTCTTCGAGCATCATCGATCACTTGCGACGCATCACCGTCTACTGAAATTAAAGCATTGGAATGTGGAGCTTTATGTTATGTGGAAATGGCTTTTGAATAATTCATATTTTTATGCCAGTACTATGAAGAATAGACCACGCGTTATACACTAAATATACTAGTCGCACAATAAGAATGATAAATTTCAATGTTATAATCAGATCAATATTGTGTGCGGAGGCCTTTGACTGTACTATAAATAACTACTTAGTTTTATATACACTTTTATTTTAACATGTTATTTCATGTAATTGAAAAATCATGATTAAAATAAAACATATTGGGCATTTTCAAAGGACTTATTTTCCTACTGGAGACGTATTTTAAACGCTGAAATATTAATGAAATCTCAATTGTATTTTGCGTATGATTTCAACAATTTTAGCCATGTAAGTGTGTAATCGATATAATTATTATAGAAAGTACAGAATCGTGCCTAGAATTTATGCTTACCATGTATTTTAATAGAGCAATAAGCCAGGAGAGCAATTAACTTTGTTAGGCAGTCTCGACTCTTATGCCAATGACCATAAAAATGCATTGTTTATATGTATAAGGACATAATAAGTCGCAAAAATATGTTATATACTGTGGCATGTGTAAAGTCAAATGCCTAGAAACACAATCAGTAACGATACGAATTAATTGTTTTAAAATGTAAAGTTACGCTAAACTTGACGAGTGTTGTGTTAAATAAATCTCATCTTTGTATTTCGTCTAGAAGTTACTAACTTCGTTAGTGGTTGTGTTTCTAGGTCATTGATTTACCACTAGCCGTAGATAGAGCGCGTAATACAAAAACAAGGCGAGAATTTGTCACCAACTAACTATACATTCCTACATATCGGTATATCGATGTATTACAACCCATCTAATACACTAGACATCTGGCCGTTATATTATCTATAGCGGCGCGTAGTGCTTTTTTTTTTTTTTTTTTTATAAACTTTATTGCACAAAAAAAACTGTACAAAAAGGCGAACTTAATGCTAAAAGCATTCTCCACCAGTCAACCTTGGTACATTACGAAAACTGATGGTAGGCGCACGAACAAAAAAAAAACAGTAAATGTATATATATAAAAGTAATAGATAATATAATAATAAATAAATACAAACAGATAATTAAAAATATATAAATATAAAAAAAAAACAAAGAAAATAAGATATGCAATACGAGCATTACATTTTCTGTACAAGCACCAAATAAAAAAAAAATGGTTAATACCCACAAAGTAACAATTTTCTTACTCTAATTTTAAAAGAAGAAACACTTTGCAACACTCTAATGTCTTCAGGAAGTGAATTCCAAAGTTGAACAGCTTGGAAAAAAAACGAATTAGCAAGACAGGTTGAGGAAGGTGCACAAAAACTTAGTTTTGAATTATAAGAAGAGCGAAGTTCCCGCTGACTAAGAGAAGGAAGGTAATGAAAGTGAGTTTTTAAGTAAGAAGGAGAGGAGTCATTATTAAGAATGGTAAAGAGAAGACATAAGGTTCTTAATTTTCGCCGGTCACGCAAATTTAGCCATTTTAATTGCGATCGGTAGTGAGAAATATGGTCAAATTTACGTAGGGCGAAAATGAAACGGATACAACAATTGTGTAGTCTTTCTAATTTACCTAGAATAATGCTTTGTAATTCATTCGGATCATACGGCTCGAGCGTTAGAATCGGTGACTTTCGTCTAGCCTTGTCACACAGTGGGGGAAAGGAGTGCACGCGACGCTATTTGTGCACTACTTTTCCGTCCCATTTTTTGAGCCTTAATGATCGATCTACGACTAGTGGTAAATCAATGTTCTAGGCATTTGACTTTACACATAATATTATGATTAACGAAAGCATTTCTCTAATATGTTCCAACATATGTACGATGTACAAAAATGACTGCCACAGTAAATATCATAATTTTGCGAGTTATTATATTGTGTCCTTACACACATACTGCTTATCTATTTTCCTTGGCATAACTGTATCGAGACTGTAATATTAGACAGTAACTGCCTAGTTTACCTAAAGTCGGTGAGCAAAGCACCCTACGAGAAATAAATGCCGGCAAACAACAGTTACTGGCAGTTTTGATGCTTTTGTGTCAACCGCAATATGTACCTTTTGAACTGCGAATTTTACAGTTCAAATTGTGGTCAACATGAATATGTTTACTGCTTTCCTAGGCCCCGATTGAATGTTTGAGGCAAGTTCTAAGATATCAAGATAAGTGGATTTAAATCGGCCATTATTTCTTTATGGGCTATGTACTTAAACTCTTAGATCTTGTTGACACAATCTATCAGGCGAAATGTCCTTAAAATGTTCTTAACATTGCGGGATCTGAGAGGTTAAGAGTAACATATTACAATAAAGCCGATTTAAAATTTGCAAAAAAAAAAATCAAATATATTTTTAAATTTTTGATTTATTATGACAAAACTTATTAAAAATAATGAAGTGTGCTAATGAGTTAAGATAATCCTTTAATTTTGTTTTGTTGCTACAATACCTTTTTCAAGTATGACTTATTCTTCTTATTCGATCGCGTGCAAAGTTAACTTCAAATTGTATATAAGAGCGCCATCTATCACACGCGCTCTGACTCACGGTAATAACAATATCGGGCACCCCTTCACAAGTTCACCCACCGGAAATACGAGATGTTTAACTTCAATGAATGCATTTATTCACTTAATCAGTGTTAAGAGCGCTACTCACCGAGAGCATTCACTTGTTTTGCAACCATTCGCGATTCGTATGCGTGCAGCTCGATCGCATTCGTGAGCCAAATATTTTTTACAAGCCCATACATCCTTGGGAATTCAGTTCTAACGTAATCACCGAACTGTTCTGTTTGCAAACTAGGATGCTCTCGAGTGACAAGCACTCTCGCAAACAAATTTACATTGCTCGTTATAACGTTTAACCCTTAACTTGGCAGACTTTTATTTTTTTGAATATCAAAATAATATTCATAGCACTTAATCCTAATGACCCAAGGTGTCTAAAAAAAAACTTAAAAAAATATTCATGAAGGTAGTTTGGAAAAATCACATGTATCTTGTGGGATACATTGCCAAGAGCATTGATAAATATATTACGCTAACAATGTATCTCTACAGATACATTGCCAAATTATCTATGACTTCATTATATAATAATTTAAGTAAAAATAAATATAAAAAAACACGTTAATAATCAGTAGTTTGTATCATTTATTGAATGACAAAAAAAGATCTTCAATGAAAAAAAAATATATACAAAATAAGATTAATTTTAAAAATTCACATTATGAAAATTGTAAAAACAGTTCCTATCCGGTAACAAACACAGCCTCATACCACATTTAATGCACATAACGGTAGTCTGGCCCTTGATGCATAGTTTGCATCGTCCTTTGGACCCAAATGTAGGGAAATGATTGTACCCATCATATTTCACGTCTGCAGTTGGCCTTACGCTACAGGGTGTTTTTATAATTTTTTTTGGTGCTGGTGGTACAGAATCGTACATTTTCAATGGCTGCTGTCTGCCAGAATGTAATAGCCCTTGTATAATATGATGTCTAAACTTCTTTAAGCTCAGTCGCTTTATATCATTCATGCCAATATGTCTGCGATACAAAATCCAGCTATTGTTCACGCACATATCTAATATTTGTGAAAATATAGGTAAGTACCATCGGTGGCTTTTCATCTCCGTTCTGTACAAAGCCACCAACATATCTGCAAGGTCGACTCCACCCATATGCGCGTTGTAGTGCTTGATAATATTAGGACAGGGGACAGCAGCTCTCTGTTTTAAATTCTTATTGTACCGCTGTATAACTCCAACTGGAGTTTCGGAAACATAACTGCTTGCCACAGTAACCGCTTTGTTGTCATACCATTTGACAATACACACTTTGTTTTTATTGCATACTACTCGTGAATAAGATCCGCGACCTTTTTTTTTGAGGGCTTTATCAGATATAAGCTTTTGTTCTGCACCACGTAATCTATTTGACCTTATTGTGCCTAAGGAGAATATACCCATATTATATCGAAGCATATGAATAAGCTCTAGGCTAGTGAAAAAATTATCGAAGTATACAACTGAACATGCTGGATCAGGAATAGTTTTACATAGTGATAAGACGACTTTTGCCCCAAAGCCCAAACTCATCTCTTCTGGTGAAAATAGGTGGTATCTGAAAGTATCTTCACCTCCATATATGAGAAAATCATAAATTAAACCCGAAACGCCAGCTCTAACAAATATTTTGTACCCCCATTTGCGAGGCTTGCTCTTTATGTATTGTTTTCGATTGCCGGCTTTTTTGCCTTTATATGGCACCATCATTTCGTCAATGCTAAATCTGGTTTCATGAGGAACTTTCAAAAAGTTGGCACGTACTTTTTCAATGAGTGGCCTTACTTTAAAATATCTATCACCGTCATCAAGCAAGTTGTTGTTGAAGTGGATGTACCGTCGTATCTGCTGAAATTTTTTGAGTGTCATTACATCAGCTATTTGTGAAAATCTAAATTCCTGACACCAATAGTCAGTATAGGCCGGCATACTCACGATTCCCATTATCAAATTTATTGCAATAAAATCTTTGATATCTTGTTTTGAAAAATGAGAGCGACCGATTGTTTGAGTTGAGTATAAATTACTTTGCTCTGTAATCATATTAAGGATGTCATCGTCAAAGAAATAATGAAAATATTCTAGTGGTGTTTTAGTGGTATCTGAAGGTAACTGTTTATCGTGTATTTCAGCAATATATTCAAATTTCTTATTATTCCAATGAAATTTCAGTTGCTTTCTTTGTATAGGTGCAAGGCGCCTTACAGCTAGCCTTGGCTGTCTTGAACGTGTATTTATATTTGATGGCGATGGTGAGGCTGCTACTATTGTTGGTGACGACTCTGGTGTTTCAGGCACTATTCGGTTAAATCTAGGCCTTTTGTTTCTAAAAACATTAACAGTGGTGGTTGGTGAAGGAGGTATAACAGAGTGAAGAGAATCTTGAGCTGAAGAATCCAAGGAAAGATTTTCAGAAGCTGGTTTCATTGATACTGAAGGGCAGGAAGTAGTAATTTCGGTCACGGTAAGGTTGTTTTCGTCGTCAGAAAGTATGTGAAGATTTTCAAGAGAAGAAGGAAGCGAAGGACCAGATGAAGATTCAGTACCATCATGTTTTTGAAAATTTAAATTCTCAACTTCACTACTAGAATCCGAGCTATCTTCATCATTTGATGATTGACTATGTTTTGGCACCAATGTGAGTATTCTGCTAGCTCTTGAAAGCATATTGACCTACAACCAATATAAAATAAGCTAAACATGGATAGGCATATGAGTTAACCAGCTTGGCAGTGTGCACATACAGATACAAGACGATTTTGTAAAAGTTATTAGTAAAGCTGGCAGTGTGTACCATGAGATACACATCAAATATATACAAAAATGTTAGTTCCTTGGCAATGTGCACCAGGAGATACATTCATTAAAAAAGTCAAATGCAGCATCAACCAGGCAATTAAATAATGTCCAAAGTAATTATTATAGTGCTAAATATATTTATAATTAATTATTTTATGCACATATTCATTAAATATGTTAAAACAAGAATATTTTCATAAATTTACTTACCTTCTTGTTTGGCCACATGTCGGAACTTTAACTAAAGTGAAGTTTGACAGCTAATCAGTGCGACCAACACAGAATAATAAAGTTGCGTTCAGAAACTAAGAAATGGTCTAAACATTCTTAAAAAAATATGAAGTTTTCGCTAAAAAATAATAGCAGTAGATTTTTTTAAATTCTGATGTATCTCTATAGATACACTAACAAGAAAAGGGTTAAAACATACTGGGTGCGGGAGATATGTAAAACGAATGGTTGAGATATTAGCTAGTTTATTTTATTATATGAAAATCACCTGCATTCGGTGCATAGATCGACTTATACAACTGGAATATAATATATGGAGGAAATCATGTCGCACATTATAACACCTTGTTAGTTAGTAACATTAGGTGTTCTTAAGGCCCTCCTACTAAGGGTCACTACTTGAGGACTTATATGTTATATTCTCAAATATGTAAAATAAGATAACGTTTCGCGATACCTCGCCTGTAGTTATTCGACCAATAAAACGGGCGCTAACGTAATATGCCTCTGTCAATTTAATATATACGCTGCGATTGTATTCAATATGTTTGTTTGTCTTGTCTATCAATTTGTTTATTTGTTCATATTGTTGGAATTAGAATAAAATAAGCATTGGTTGGTATAGAATAAGCATTGCTGTCGTTCGTACTATAGGTATGGTTTCTTTAAGTTATCCCCACAGCCCAAGATCCGTTAGCGTTATGCAACACCCGTATTGTTTCTGTTTTTTTTTATATTGCTAATAAAAACCTCCATTATTTACCAAAGTAGATTAGTACCTAATTGTCCTATATAAGGTATGTTGTCTATTATCACTAATGACATAGTACAAGGCGTGGTTAACTTAGACATATGGAATGCTTTAAGGCCAAATGGCGAATTTCAAATTGTGTCTAGGAGCGTCTAACTTACATTCTGCGTGCCACCAATTACAAGACGCGCTTGTTTGAGCTCAATTCTTGTAATTCGTCGACAGCAGGATACATACAAATTTGAACGCCGTTAATGACGCAGGAAGGACGTTTTGGCTCCCTCGCTTGACAAGAACTAAATCAAGATTTTAATAAAACCAGATAAGATTGTAGAAGTCTCTGCCGGATCTCGGGCTAGTATTTTGATGGTGAAATGAAATCTATATTTTTATAATGATGAAAAACGTATATCTCAGACTTGCTTCGAATTGTAGTGATCGCTCTTAACACGATGTTGGGCATCTAAGTTCCAAAATTTTTAAAGTAGGAGAATGTGATAGAAAATAAACCTTTTTTACGCTAAACACGTATTTTTTTTTAATAACTGCAATTCCTAACAGCCATCATACGGCAAGAAGCTGTGATAGCCTAGCGGTTAGGACGTCGGCCTCGGATCAGAGGTCGGGGGTTCTAACCCGGGCACGCACCTACAACTTTTCGGAGTTATGTGCGTTTTTAAGCAATTTAATTTTAAGGCGTTTCAGGGATTATATTACAATATAATCCCTAAAACGTCATATTAAATGAATACTTCCAACGCCCTCCATCCGTGTTCCATACGAAATTATCCCTTTAAGTTCCGTCACATAATTATATATATTCATTGACTCTTTTTCCATGAAAGAAACTTTTTTTAACTTAAGAATTATTAAAAAAATGTTGACAACAAACACTAGCGTCTTAATCTTATCGAAGCTTGTATTATGTTTGTACTGTGGAAAATAGTAGGACATACATAATTTCAAAACGATAAATTGTTAGGTTAATCGAGATCATTGTTAGTGGGTTGTTTCTAGACTGAGGTCCTGACTTCTGCGATCTGGATCGTCACCCACGCCTTCCTCAAAGCGGAGCGGAGTTACAAACGGTGATTGTGTTTGTGGACGAGATAGAAAAAGCCGGTTTCGCAAGGCAGTCGCATTCGCGTGTCGGACAAGACAAAGACAAAACGTGAGATGGATGTCTGGCTGGTTTTAATTCAGAACACGAACTACGAAATACTCTAATGAAGCTTCCAGCCGACGTAATAAAGCGCAGGCATCTGGCGGTGACAGACTTTACCATGCCACTCCCTACGTAATGGCGAAGACGTATTTATTTTGTTAATCTAAAGTTTCAATTAATAGTATACATTTTTAAAACTTAACTGTAAAAATTAATGCTCCTTTTACTAGTACATTGAATGATCCCAATATTGCAATGTAATATCACACATTTAGCCATCGATTTCGATGATGTCCCCTATGTATTTCCGTACTCATTACTTATTCTGTATTTATTTATTCTACATACAGTATTTACTTACTCATTTATACATTTAATATGAGTATTAATAAGTTTGCGGGCCTGGGTACCGTTTTTCCATACGTTTTGTTGACAGTTTAAAATGTTTCTCCTTTTATCATGTAGGTATCTACTTCTCTTCGTGATGCAGATCTTTATAAAACTATTCTTCTAATACTACTAAACTAAAACTATCTTTATAATCCTTTAAGCAACCAACTTAAGGTAGAAATTAAATTACGTAAAAACTTGTTGTCTAGGATTCGCCTGAACAGATTGAGATTTTTCGCGAGCAAACGTGATAATCGTGTTTAAGCGCGGGCCATGATAGTTAATTTTTTAGTCGATATTCATTCAAGCTTACGTTAATCTGTTTATTTATAAAGACTGAACGTCAATAAAACTGTCATTAGAAAACTGGTTTTTATAAGATCAATTTTAGTGTACCTAATGATGTTCTTAGCTTATCTATATTTAAAACAAAGTCGTGTTAGATTATAAACACATATTTATAACTCAAGAACATATGAACCGATTTGGCTGAAAATTAGTCGGGAGCTAGCTATGAACCAGGAGACGGACATGGGATAATTTTTATCCTGTTACATTTCCCGCGGGATTTGTGAAAAATTTCACTTTGATGAACTATATATAGCTTCAGTTTGCCGTAGCAAACTTCCTCGAAACTCGACTTATATCTTCGAAACGGCACGAAAACGGGAACAGGAATGAGCCATGAGATAATAATCTTCAATTAAAAACCAGGCTTATTCAATAAAAAAAAGGAGTTTTTTAAAAACCCTAACGGACGAAGTCGCGGGCATCGACTAATATGTATATGAAAACAAACGTTCCATGTGCACCTAAAGAAATAGCACTCGCAATCGGCAATAGCATTAAACAAAGGCATTTCACCGATTATTAGCGAAAGGCTAAATAGGTAGTGAAGTTTTTTTTTTTACAGTAATTTGATTATTTTGAATCAACTGTTCCGTAATGGTTATTTTTGCACTAGCGTGCAGCGGCCCGCAGTCTATCCTTTCATTTAGTCTGTGTGATAAAATTATCCGCGTCAATTTGTAAACAAAAGTCATTGTTTCGTTCCCAATCGGTCAGTTAGCTGGCTACTTGGCTTGGTGAGCGCGTGTGGTGTCATCCTCGTTGCCCACCCGTTGACCTCCGCGCTGAATGACGCTTGGACACCGCCGCTATGAAGTTTTGGAAGTGCAGAAGCAGGCGGGAGCGACGCGCTGCCACTTGCCGTGAGTTAATTAATTTATGATTGGCAATTGATCAGTTGTTCCGATTTGTTACCGGTTATCACGTTATTTATCCAAGTGAAACTTTACTGTTCTAACCTACTTTTAAACCATAGAACACGGAGGCCTGCGATTTTGTGGACCCGTTATCCACTAACTAAATTAAATTAAAGTTTTTACAATAAATTTTAAAATAACTTGTATGATTATATTATGAAACGTACATTTTATATTTTATTCTGGCTATATTTTAGGCGTTAGGGCTAATTTCTAGCAACAGAACTTTTTAGATTAAGGAAGACGATTTTTATTTTTAGTTTTCTTTGAATAAAGAGTTATTTGGTGTGAGGTTTTATGTATACCGCGGAAACTGACGTAATTCGAAAAGGTCTGTTAGTTCATTAAAATGTACCTTTTTTCCTCCATTAGCTTTAAGATTGGTGTCCACAAATTTATTCGTCTTGCTTATGAAATACAAGCTTTAATCGAAAAGTTTCAAATAATCAATATTTTTTTTTTTTTAAATATATAGTTAAAAGCATCGTTCATAATCAATGCTCCCTTTAAGAAAAATTGAGTTCGTACTACTCTTAACTTCTCTTATTAAGTAAAAAGGAGAATAAAAATATTCAATCACCTAAAAAGTTTCTAAACAAGTACCATTTATTTAATGTTTATCATGAGTTTATTAATTATTAAAACAGATTTTTATTAAGCAAAAGCCAAAGTAAAACAAAATATATTTACTCAGTTCTTAACATAAACAAGTAATGTTGTGCATGCTCGCATACCTAAGCCTATTGTGGCTGCTAAATGAACGAGCAAGCTGTTATGATTAAGGAACATATGCCGTGCAACTTGTTATTAAAACCTATTGTCCTGTCTCCAACGACATAAAAGCGCTGGCCGCTGGTTACTAACAAGTCCCCAACTCCACAGTAAAGTGATACTGAGCTGGCTAATAAGAAATCAGCGACCATAGAAGTAATAGACGGAGCCACCCGCGAACAAAAGTGAAGCTAGTTGTGGTAACGAATTAAATCAGTCGTATAACAAATTGCTGATTTTAATTATAACTTACGGGACCTGAAGTACTCTTACGAGAATTTGGTTATTAATACTACTACACAAAAGTCTACCGTTATTAGCAGATTCATGTTTCGTCTAAACCATTTATGCCATAGGAGATACCATCCTAAACTGCGCATGTTCTTTGTTCAAGTGTGTGAAAAAGGTATCTAAATAGGTAAAAGGGAATAAATACTCTTCTTTTCTGGATGACCTTCAAAAACGTTTTGTTGATGTTCTCGCACCTTGTAATTTATTGGATAGACCAATTTGAATGATTATTTTGATTTAATGATATATGCATGCATCGAGAGGTATAATAACTCTGATAAGATTTGATAAAGTTTTTCGATAGTGAAGTGTAAAAATATAAAAAAATATGGTTATACCTATAAGATATTATTAGTATATTAATAAATGGTTTATTTGGTAACAACAAAATATTCTTGGTCGAATTCTTACGGTGTTTTTTTAATCTACCTTTTTACACATAGTCTGCGTGAGAAATATGAAACTTAGCAGCCGTCACCGCAATTGCAATACACATTGCGTTGCACTCTTCCAATTTTGTTTCCAATTTGTGTTTATGAAAATTGACAAAACACACTCACAGTACCCACTCGTAAGTGGGGTTTTATTGCTGCGAGGCCAGACTTGCTTGTCGAAAAGGGTTGAGTCTGGAAAGGGCATTGTTCCTTCTATTAATACTAATAACATGATTTTAAATTCAATAATGGTAACGTATATGACAAAACCATAAGCGATAATTATTTAGTATAATGACTTGAAATGATACTTAGTTATCATCTTCAGTATGTTATTGAGCCTTTTCTTCTTCTTTTTCTTGCCCTTATCCCACATTATGTGGCGTCGGCACAATACGTCTTCTTTTTCCACTCACTTCTGTCAGCCGTCACCTCACTACCCACACCTTTTACCCGTATATCCTCTTTTACACAATCTATCCATCTCTTCTTTAGTCTTCCTCTACTCTTTTCCCCCTTCCACGTTCGTATATAGCATTATTTTAGTGACATCACTTTCTTCCCCCTACCCTCCTCATATTATTCCTCATCTTTTCTGTCACCTTTATTGGCTATATATAGATAAATTGTGTATTTTGATACTAATATAGTGAAGCGGTGATAGCCTAGTGGTTAGGGCGTCAGCCTCCTAAACAGAGGTCGGCGGTTCGAATCCGGGCACGCACCTCTAACTTTTCGGAGTTATGTGCGTTTAAAAAAATAATTAAAATATCACTTGCATCAACGGTGAAGGAAAACATCGTGAGGAAACCTTGCACGTCTGAGAGTTCTCCATAATGTTCTCAAAGGCGTGTGAAGTCTGCCAATCCGCACATGGCCAGCGTGGTGGACTATGGCCAAACCCTTCTCATATTGAGAGGAGACCTCTGCTCTGTAGCGAGCCGGTAATGGGTTGATCATGATGATGATAAATGCAAAAGTTTGTATGGATGGATATTTGTTATTTGATGACGCAAGACCAGCTGAATGGATCTGGATGACATTCGGCACACGCTTAGATTATAGCTTGGAAAATAGCTTTCATCCCTAAACCAAATCAAATCATAATACCTTATATCATATAAACATATTACAGACATCTATGAAATGTTCATATACGAAATATTTTTAATTATTTTAATTCGTTAAGTGATGGTAATAATTACACTCGACAACATAAAAAAAAATCAAAGAGGGTTCCAAACGCGCCCAACATATTTGCCGTATTTTATTATTTCACAAACTCATGTCAATAATAATAATTTATTATAGACATGCGAGTTTAGCCTTGAAGTTAGAGTCACACCTTAGGTTTTTTTTAATCTGTGATGCAACCTAAGGCCAAAATCTATAAAGAGAGCTTAGCTTAGATACACTTAAAATGCTCGCTTTAAAGATCTCTGTGTTAGAGGGCTGTTAGGGGAATTAAATTAAATTAAATTTTCGTAAACTGTAAACAATGATTCGTTAACCAAGAAATAAACCCGAGGTCAAGTTGAATTTCATTGTTATTTGATTGACTTTGACAGTATTTACCTTCCTTTGTTTAACTTCGATGGGCGGACATTTTTCTATTGACGCAGAATCTTCGAATTTTTACGTAACTGAAATCATGATTGTTAAATATTAATTTTGAAATTCGTTATTTTCATAACACAAATAACAAAAAAAAAAAAAACTAACGAACTTCGTCCCGCCGAATTTAAATATCCTTAGCAACGCCTAATTTTATGAAGGCAAGACCTCGAATATGTACTTATAGATTTATTACACGTATCCAAAGACTAAAGGAGTGAGATCGACGAAGTAGACTAGGCTTTAAAACTGATTAACAATCATACTATAGAAATCTTAGCGGCGTACAAAACACCATTTTAGATTTATTTTTGACACCTTTTAATAGAAGTTCTGTATATTTTCACGTCACAAATTGTAGTTAGTTACACGCTCTCAGCTTAACAACAGTTTGTGACGTGAAAATATCATGCCATCAATATATACTTGGAATACTTATCATAAAAGAATATGGTCATTAGCCCGCTGAGCCTTCAGTACCTTGGGACCTCGTGAAACGCCCATAACTCCTCTGTGCTTATATGCTCCGCGTATAATCGTTTGAGCTTCGCGACTCGTTTACTATGTCGATAATTCTGGTCAGTTCCACGGGTGTCCATTGTTTTACTTTTAATCGTCTTATTTAAGGGTGTTTGTTCTTGATTTTATTGCGAAGAAAGACGATACTGTCTATCGGTAAGCAAGAATATAGACGGTACGATTACTGTCTATATTCTTACTTAGTCCCTGAACTGAGGTTGAAGACGCAACGACCGGCTGCCCAGTCCGCTATGCGAGCCTCGGCCCACCGTCTTTTGTTTGCCGTCCACATTGTCATGTCCTTCCTCCGGTTCCTACTTTTACTGAATACCGGCGTATTGTACTCATATTTAACCTAGCTTCTTAAGTTTCTGCTTATATTATTCCTTTCAAAATGCTGTTATTCTACCCTAGCCTACTCCTTCAAATGACATCATAAAATTTTCAAAAAACTGTGTGCACCACTTTGGTAAGTAATCTCTAGGTCAGTTTTCTGTTTTTATGTGATTGTTAATTACGATTTAAACGCGAATGTTACAAAAGAGAAGTTTCATATATATCAACATTCTATACCAGTACATCCATTAAAGTAAATGTAACATATATATTTAATTGAAGAAAATATACAAATTAAAAAATCTGCATTTAATTTTTTCGACGATTTTTTTATTAAAGATTTCCAAAAGTTTGTCGCGATTGTTAATAATGCTTCAATTGAAAAAAAAAAAAAAACAATTTGCTTTTTGCGAAACAGACATTCTTATATTTAGTACAATTATAGAACTACTTGACATGTTGAACTTTTCTGCAACCTGTGTACCTGTGAAAAGGTTAAATGGGTACTGTGCTTACCTAAACCTTATTTTTCGTTAGAAGGTGCAATAATGTCATCGAACGACCACATAGGTACATTTGAATACTAGCTCCCCAGATGTTCTTCTTCAAGTAGATGCGCATCAGCTTCCTCAACTGTAAGAGTAGAGAGTTTTGTGACCAGCATTGAAACATTGATACGCAGAGCGCATTCTCAGTCAATCAATGTTTCAATTTAATATTATTTTCGTCACATGTAAATACAAAACATAATATAAAACAGCCCAAAAGATCGTAGGGTATGTCGCCTTGTGTAGAAAAATTACAAAATGGTTCAAAAACAACGAAGATTGGGATCCAAATCGGAAAGTTAAACAAACTTGCGATAGTAACCGTATTACCTCCTTTCGCTTGATAACGGTCTATGTTCCCTAAGGACGTCTCATCGCCTATATGGCCATCCTATCACTAAATCAAACACTTCAGTCTCGTTACCGTCGTATTTAAGCCAGTTATTGGATGATCTACAGAATATATGTAATATATATATCAGAATGTTTGGTGGGAATTGTTTAATCTTTTTCACTCTTAACAACTTGACAAACGAATTGCTAGACACTGACAGGACTTCATTTCTATATCCCAAAAACTAATCGAATTCGCTTATAATTTGTTAACCAAACAAATTGCATTTAAATTCGATAGGCTATGCTGGCGAAGTCACGGGTATAAGCTAATACAAAATACGATACTATAATTATTTAAAAAATTTGCTCAAATTTATAGTTGTCACAAAGTTATGGTATTGAACAGAATTTTTAGTATAAACCATACCGTATAGTTATGCATTGGGATATGGTTTATTATATAAGCGGAGATTATGGATAAATACTAAGCTGCGACTAGCTCAGTATATTATGTCCATAATCTGCGCTAATAAAAATACAAAAGCAGCACAACAATAGGTATATTAAGTAGTGTGACTAGAATAGATAGCTCAAATTGTTTGGTGAAAACAATAGCGGGGTCATGCTCAGTGGAATATAAATCAATTGCCATAAACATTATTATGAGTACAGGCATTAGTTATTCTTATAGCAGAGTTGAACAAAAATATAAGTTAAAACGTAGTTATATAGGTAGAACTAATAAAGTTTAGGATTTGTTGCTTCTTAAATAGGTACATATTCTTACACTAAACTACTTCATGATGAACCCATTATCGGCTCACTACAGAGCACGGGTCTCCGCTCAATATGAGCAGGGTTTGGCCATAGTCCACCACTCTGGCCATGTGCGGATTGGCAGACTTCACACGCCTTTGAGAACATTATTGAGAATTCTCAGGCGTGCAGGTTTCCTCACGATGTTTTCCTTCACCGTTGAAGCAAGTGATATTTTAATTGTTTAAAAACGCACATAACTCCGAAAAGTTATAGGTGCGTGCCCGAATTCGAACCGCCGACCTCTGATTAGGAGGCTGACGCCCTAACCACTTGGCTATCACCGCTTCATCCTAAAAACACAAGCCATAAAATAATTCAACTGCATTTCCAAACAAAACAGCTAACTGATGGAAGGGTCCGTAAGCGTAGTTCTCACTAAGGCCTATAGTCTGTTTTTTTTTAAATCACGTGATGCATATTGGCTGATGATCACGAAACGAACTTTTATTATGATACCGGAAACTATTCCAAAGCTACAACCTCTGTGGCGCAGGGCGTGCGCTGTCGCACTGTAAAGTTACGGGGTCCTGGTTTCGATTCCCAGCTCTGTGGTTTAATGTTCTAAAAGCCGTGTGTTTATTTATTTTTTTGTGTATAATATAAGGAGTCTGGCATCAAAGCACGCACCTAACGCCATAAATTAATGCAACTGCATTTCCTAGATAACAGCTAACTGGACGGATTCGTAAGCGTCTGTCCCGCTAGCGCTATAAATAGTGGCCGATGCTCGTTGCGGGGTAACAGCGAGAGCAACACATCACAAAACATATACATCACAAGACACTCACACCATTTTATTGTGTAGAAAAAAAAAGCTCCTTCAATCGCCCACCCTGAACTATGAGCTGCTATATCGGAATTACTACTATAACCATGCTTCTAAATCACGAGACGTCTGTGACAACATGCAATGTCCGGAGACCAGTTTTCAGGAACTGATAATATTAGGAGATGGTAACGGATGAATCTCGACAGACAACAGAAAACGAGGGCAGTAGTTAAAGACGGTTAAGTTTTAAATTGTTAAGTTTTAATTGTAATTGTTGAGTAAGATGATCAAATGTCAGAATAACAACTAAGACATTAAAGAACCGTGTCCCGAAACCAGATACTAGTGTAAGACTATGAAATCTGGGATCTGGGATCTGGCCAGGGGAGCTATTCCGTTATTGTACATCTCGTTTATTCAATAAGGGTTCTAGTGTCAAAAACCCCTTTGCGCATCGAATATTTTATTTAAATTCATTTCGCTTTCATTATTTAAAAGACTTATTATAAACAACAATAAATATTTAAAAATGGTTTTATCTTTACTGACTGATTAATCTTACTACTCGTACTTACGCTTCATATAGCTGAACGAAAAAAAAAATCGCTTGATTGAAAACCGAAGAGAATATCTAGAGGTTTCTAAAAATGATTTATTGCAAGGGGGCTATTTAGTCCTATAATCATGGGAAAATAAGTATCTATGAAATTCCGTCGTTTTAAAGTTATGTGTGAAAATTGGTATCAAGGCTTAGGGATAGAATTTCAAAAATATGTATCTCAGGATTTTTAGGAATTTATCCTAGCGATTAGACGCTTTTATATATTTAAAAAAAAATCGTCATTTTTCCAATTCGTCTATTACCAAACTCCTTATCTACTTGACCTATTTTGACGATTGACCCATTTATGAAATTTATTTTGTGTATTCAAGTGGAGCTATGGATGGTTTAAGCAAACAATAGGACCCGAACGATTGGCGCCCCATTCTGGTTTTTTAGAGTAGGAGTTCTCACGGGTCTGTTGCCTCTGTTTCCAAAAAAGATATTTTGTTTAAAAACCCCGCAACGTTGTACACAATTGAAATTTTTCATTATTAAAAAAAAAAACGCAACCTTTATGTACTTGTAACGAAACTTCAGAATCATAAACCAAATACCTATTCCGTTAATTACGTAGCAAATCCTATTAGCATCATAATTCATCCACGTGTTATTTTATTCAGGTAAGGATCACGAAATGCAACAAAAATGCGCTTTACTTTTCAGGCACATTTCTAGCTACTATCAATTAATGTTACTGTGACGTTGTTTAGATGTTGTCATCCGGTTATCTCTTCGATCATTCGTCACATGTAGATTACATCACATAGTCTGTGGATATAGGCCGGCGCGGCGGGAGCCGACTGGCGTCCTATACGGAACGATGGACGGCTGACGGTCGGCGACGCTCAGTCCGCGTTCCGTTGTCATAGAGTGGGTATATCCGATGCGCGCCATTTAGCCCGGGTCAACGCGCGAGTTCGAATTTCAAATTTGTGATTACGGCGCGATGTTTTTTTGTGCTACTTTTCTTATATGACAGCCAAAGGTCGAAGAGCAAAAAGCCTATGCAGTTGTATTTATGTTTTTTAGATTTTTCTCTTTTTTTTTGTTTTTTATGGCACAAGCAGAGTTAACTACCTCAAAGCCTTGCAAGTTTAAAATATATCTGGCGATTTTTAATTGTGGCGGTGCGAGTGATTCAGTGTTCGGCCAGGGGGACAGGCGGTGATATGAAAATACGTTTCGAAGTGCCAAATAAATTGGAAATCATTTTTGGAGGAAGTAGTACGTATTTTTCGTGTATTTATAGAAATAAACCATAAATACTATAAAATAAGCTACTAAATTAAGCGTCTCTAATCTCATTCTATGACGTTTCGCTCTGCAAACTAAAACCTTATCTTTGAGTATTTATACAAATATTGGCTGTAACAACTAGCGCTAAACAATATTATGTTGGTAATTAGAAGGCATAGCAAAATCACAGAATTGCTGTTAGCGTAAATAAATTATTTACTTTTACAGACATAGCATATATTTAACGTACTTATAATAATGCAGTCTTTACATCTATTGATGCACTGATGTACTTACCAACCTACTTTTATAATTAGCATCTTTGTGGGAGACAAAAGATTCAGTAGAAGAAATAATTCAGCTTTGTGTGTTTCACAAAAAAGTCAGGCTACATATCTATCTTACTAAAAAAGATGCCTTTAGACCTCTTATAGTAATTTAAGTTGAAATAACTTATTTAACTATTGAAGATATCTTTACTACTTAAATTTAGCGCTCTACAACTATTTAGTTACTCCATATATCTAAGTAATTCAGGAGCCATGGGAGTCCTTTTTAAAAATGCCGTTTCGATATCTGGTCAGACCAGTTCTGCTACAAGTTTTTATTCGTATAATCTGCTTTAATGTTTAAACTGGACACCCAGTTCGAGAAGTAAGGAGTCTTTTTCGTCTCATCTAAATGATTTGCTAAATTGGATTGGATTGGAAGTTATGCACTAGTACTCTTAGCCACAAAAATTCACGATTAATCCTGCTATCACAGATGGCGTTAGTTGTTTAATAAATCGCGCTATCGAAGTGTGTTCTTTATAACTTAATAGCCTATATATATTTTTCAAGCTTCATTATTGAATGAACAGTTTTATAATATGCATAAAGTAATGTAAAGTCCCGGCTCGAGTCTGGTCTGGTGGGAGGCTTCGGCCGTGGCTAGTTACCACCCTACCGACAAAAGTTGCCAAGCTATTTAGCGTTCCGACACGATGTCGCGTAGAAACCAATTAGGAGTATGGGTTTACTATGGTATGTAACCTGTTAGGGTAGCCCGCTACCATCCTAGACTACATCATCACTTACCACCACGTGAGATAGCTGTCAAGGGCTAACTTGTAGTGTATATAAAAAAAAAGATAACTCAGCGACATTAGCCAACGCAACCCTCAGGAGTTCCAGGTATATTAATAATAATAACAACTTTATTGCAGCATAACATACATAGGTATATAGGCTAAGTTTGTTGCGGGTTTCTTCTTAGACCCGTATATGCCTGTAATAGGTTTATGTGAATAAAGCTATTTTCGATATGATTTATACAATGAAGTTGTTAAAAATAAAATTGTCTAATTGTACATTAGCATTATGCACTGTTTTCCGAACTAGTTGAGACTAGTTGAGTCTCGGGAAAGAATCAAATTTATATTTTGGGGAATGGGCTTAGTAAATTTAAAAGGTAAGCTAATATTTCTACCAACACCTGCTTTCCCTACGTCAGTATTATTAATTGGAGCTATACGGTATTCCGGACGCCAGGTGTTACCGGACATAAAACGTGCCACAGCGGATAATGTATTAAAAATATAAATCCTTCGTTTTATAATCCATAAACTTCCGTTTTTCTCTTCCACTAGTAAAACTTCGGCATAACATACCGCCGGCGGTTTATTAAGATCTCTAAAGCAGCATTATAATATTCTAGACGTTCTTGTTTCAGAATTATTGGCCTTATTTTATTGACGTCAAGGTATCTCATATAAAGCTGTAATTGCCGCTTCAAGCAATGGTTGTTAACACAGTAATATAAAAAGTAAAACGTTAGCAGGTAAGCGATATAACTGCGGCGTACCTTTCGTAGGGACCGATTTCGATTATCGGCATGCACCTCTACCTTTTCATAGTTATGTACGTTGTGACTTTAGCAATTTTTGTTTTTATACACTACAAGTTAGCCCTTGACGGCAATCTCACCTGGTGGCAAGGGATGATGCTGTCTAGGATGATAGTGAGCTAACCTGTTAGGAGTATGGTAAACCCACGCTTCTTATTGGTTTCTATACGACATCGTTCCGGAACGCTTAATCGCTTGCCGACACGTCTTTATATATTATATGACCACTGCAATCTTAATTAGATTTCAGTGGTCGATTCATTTAGAAAATTTTCATGAATTCATGTAATCACCCAATTATCAGACAGTTTAACTAACCCGACCATTTGAATTTGATAATATGTTCCTACTTATTACTTAACTGATAACCAAGGCTTTTAACAGGTCATTCAATGGGGTTCCAAATTCCTGCTTCACCAATTAGAGTAATAAAAACTTCACGGCAGGCAGTACTTTCATGCATGCTTGAGGGGTGCCGTGGGCTTTTATTACGTACCAAAGCATCTATAGAATTGTACCTTTATAATAATCTTCCACGTATGGCGGCTATTCACCAGAGATATGCGAGCACGATGCACAAAGAGCTAGACAAAAATCAACCAATAAGATCAATCCAATTGAGCTGCGCTGCGCGAGGATAGAAATATGAATCGACCTTATTGGTCATTTTTCATTTCTAACCGTTCGTTTACCTTACATATCGGATTGCAAACTTCTCTTTCAGTATTAATCCATAACTTTCTTTAGTAAAAGACATAGCCTAGTCGCGACACACACGTGAGCTTTTACAATTAATATCACGGATATGTCAGAATTATGAGAATAAATAAGTCAAAACTTCTTACTATGGGTTGGTGCTGAGAATTTCTTGACAGATTATCAAAAATCCAAATTCATTAACCCAATAAGGGATTTGAAACCAGGATCTCGTTATCCATGCACTCTATCATATTTGCATACACTAGCTGTCGCATCATTATATTTACTAAGTGATTTAGCGTTCCGTCACGATGTCGCGTAGAAACCAATTAGGAGTATGGGCTTATCATACCCCTAACATGTTAGCCCGCTACCATCTTAGACTGCATCATCACTTACCATCAGGTGAGATTGCCGTCAAGGGCTACCTTGTCGTTTATAAAAAAAAAAAATTTTTCGATCGATCGATCGATTCTTGACCGATTTCGCTTTATAGCGATAATTTCGTAATATTTTTAACACTAGCCACATCAGACCAGGCTAGAGAAGATAATTTAGAATTGTATAAGACTCTGGTGGTGAAGCCGAGACCTTCTTACCTAAAAGAATGTCGTCTACTCGCTCACCACTGCGCCACATTAGACCAAAGAGACATTCAAATAAGAACTATAAAATATCTTCCTCCAATAAATCACTCTTGATCCCGAAAGTATCCAAGTTACGAACTAAAACCACTAAAACGAATGCTAAACGTGCTTTATCAATCTAATGGCCGTGCGTGCCGCCTGGTCGCTTTTACAAGCATTAACTTGTGTCTAGCTTTTGTGCCCGAGTGCTCTAGATAGCAGCTATGGTGCCCTGGATAACCTGGATTGATAGCACCCAGATAACATCTGAGACTGATTCAGTAAAATGGGTCATCAAAATAGATTGTTTTTTCGTATGAATAAAAAGGCGATAATATTTAGGAGTGTTCCTATTTCTAGATCCTTTTGTGATGCTTCTTGGCTATTGGTTTAGTCCTTTTACAAAATTCTTCCGTAGCCTTGATAGGCTCCTTTGAAATTTTGCGTCGGGTAGGGATGTTTTTGGTGACTCTCCAACCGATTCCACCGAGAAGTATGCAAGAAATAGAGCTAATATCTTTCTTCAACATCTCCATTTTACAATAGTATTTGGCAATGAGTATTTGGATCAATTGCAGCACATTAGTAGACTTATGTGCTGCAATTGATTCAAAGAAAGTTTTATTGAGAAATTCATCAAAAATAATTGACAATACGTTGTTACCGGATTGAATCGTGAGGTTCAGACCATTTTTATAATATATCCATATTTATATGTTATATTGAGGAGCCGGCATAAAACTAAGCAGTCGCTCTATTTTGACTTCGATGTATTTACTAAATAATAAAATACTAGTAAGTAGGTAAGCTAATGTCAAGAATCCCATTAAAATACTCCTAATTGTTTTCACGAAGCAGAATGGTTCCCACGCAACGACAAAAAATAACAAAGGTAAACTAAAACAATCCCAATTATTATGCTACATCACACGCCCTCAAATAAGAATGAATAATTATTTCACAAGGCATATCAAATATTTTTCTTAATTACACCAGAAAAAGCAAAGTAAGTGTGTGATTGTACTATAAGATTTAATAAAATCAGAGAAAAACAAATAACATTAAATCATTACGCATAAAAGCAACGAAATATAGAACTATCAGGAGGCCTGCTTAGTTAGGTTTTCGGATTGCAAAAAATTGTACAATGCGATCTCTTGCAATCGTGCTAAGTATTTCGCAAAAATGTCCATGTTTCCCTATTATCCAATGACAACTAACAAACCAGAGTAGGTACCAAAGAGACTGCTGCACGGGTAAAAAGTAAATATTTAAATTCTCTATCAATTGGGAAAAATGGTAAACTTTGTTTACATAGAAACGAGGGCGAGACCGTATTCACGGACGCGTGCTAGTAAGTACAAAATATGCAAACAAAGTTGAAAACGACGTCGAACAGCCGCTCTCATACAGGAATTGCTTTTGCAGTGTAACGTAGTCTAAATACAAATATAATTTATGCACGTAGTTCGTACTCTATTTTTTTCATATTGAATTTTGTACTGAGAAATTCTCAGGACCAACCCGAAGTATGTTTTGGTTCTGGATAATAACTTTTGATAATAATTATGTAGTAAACTGGAATTGGTATAGCGTGTTGCCTTATAAGATTATGATTATTATAGTCTTTAACAAAAATTACAAATATTTTACTCCTTACCTGTTAAGGGCATTGGGTTATTTACATTATTGTCATCTCAATGGTTTGTATAAGTATCTTAATGTCGGTCTGTCTTGCTCCCACTCATTGGCGCTTATGGAGTGTCATAGCGAGAACTATAGTGATCATCTTAGTCGTCTGTTATTTCTTCTGGCAGAGCTCCTTTCCGAAGCTCGCCAAACAGCCCGGTTACGCTGTCGCAACCAAAAGGGTTAGCAATAGTCAGTCTGAGAAAAAAAAAAGTCG
Source organism: Lasiommata megera (assembly GCA_928268935.1). NCBI lineage: Eukaryota > Metazoa > Arthropoda > Insecta > Lepidoptera > Nymphalidae > Lasiommata > Lasiommata megera. The sequence goes on along the minus strand of OV743308.1, from coordinate 5,200,130 downwards.
TCTGTTCAAAATCGTTATATTGTGTAATTGTCTCGTTCCCACTCATTAGCGCTTATGGAGCACCATAGTGAGTACTATCGTTATCATCTCAGTCGCCTGTTAATAAATCTTTTTATCTATCTGTCTCAATCTTCACTCGAGAGTTACTGTAGTTTATAGCTTAAATGGCAATACTGGTATTTTAGACCAAAACGTAACAATTCTCCTCCAACTTCGGGGACCAAAGGGTATCTCAGTGTGGGCAGTGTTTTTTTACTTTGCTTTCCCTGATAGGTGGCTTTTATGAAGGCATTCCATTGGATTTTGAAATATCTCTGTTATAGTCATGCTTATTTGTGAATGATAAGTAACTCGGCCGAGTTTGACTGCCAAGGCTGGAAGAACAATGGCTGCATGCGACGGCTGCGTCAACTACATATGACAAAGCAAAGTACCGCCAAGGTAGCTGCTTACGCCCACGTCATGTTAATTTTGATCTTTTTTGAATTTCACAATAACAGTGCCAATTTTGCTGTCCACAAATCTCGCTGAAAGAAAATTTGATGAATAAGTGTATCTAACAAATATGCTTTTGTCAAACACTAGTGCCTTGTGTGCTGGGATCGCGAGTGCCGCCCAGCTTTTCAGCCTCGCGAGAGACAAGGCAAAATATGCCATTCTGACTGCCAACCTTCACTAGTTGGAGAGACATCTAAAGAAGAAGAAGGAGTGCCTCTTAATATCTCAGAGGAAAAATTTCCTTTTTCATTTGAGAGAGGATTTAATAGAATAGCTCGTCACGCAGCTTCAATGCGAGACGGGTTAAAAAGACAGCTCACCAAGGACTGTGTTTATCAAAAACTGTCGCCTGCAACTCACTAACCGACATTAAAATAACTATGTTTCGGCTCATAGCTCTCCCTTTTATACGAGAATTGACCAGTACCCAGCAGTTCCCACTATACCATAATTATAAAAGTCAATCTCATTAATGCCCCACTTCTGCTCAAGACAACGCCATGTTCCTAAGTTAGGGATTGCGAGAAAAACGCAATTCCTTGAATAATCAAGCAGACAATCTAAACAATCAGCGATATCTTAATGTGTTTTTTTTTTGTATAAACTTTCCCAAACACGCACCACGGAATCTATTAGGAATTTGTGTTTTTAAATATTGATTAAATATCACTTTAACGGAGCATTTTTCCCCCATCTTGTGGAAATCTTCGTGGAGTATCTCTGTGCTTAAAGGCGTGTGAAGCCTACTAATTAACGCGATGTGAACTACGGCGTTAACCCTCCTCGTGCTGACAGGAGACCATAACACCATAACAGGTAGTTGGATTGTAATGGGTTACAACTACTGACTGATAAGTTCAAGACCTACTCGACCTATTCAAGACCTATTACCAGGTTATAAATTTCTGTCTTAGACTGCACAATGGAAATGGCTTCTAGTCATCTTCGAACCAATTTTTAAGAATTATTTCCCACAAACTGAATTCAGAAAAGGTAAAGCTACTAAATTCAGAAAAAACATTATGTTTTTCTGAATCTAGTATAGCTTTACCTTTTGCGTGATCTCCTTTTTGTGATTATAAAGGTTTTCTATTTATTTATTCTGTCATAACGCGCATTATCATACATTGAGTTGGGTCGTGATTTATGAAACACTGACACATTACCGTCAGTGACTTTTATGTGGGGAAAACGTGACAAACCATGTACCTACCCATTGTGAACGCAATATCAAGAAAACAGGAAGTATTCGGGCATCCTTTTAAATTGATTGCTTCTTTTCAGGAAATAGTGCAAGATTTATATCGAAAATAAAATACTTATTACTCTATATTTAAAATTAATCTTAATCGTTTGGGGGTTCTAACGCATACATGGTCGTTACCCGTAGGCCTGATAAGAAATCTCAGAGCCCATTGTAGGTAATATAAGTTAGTTTACATGCGTAATCGAATACGAAATGAAGATATATATATATATTAATTAGATCAACGCGATTCGAATTTAAAGTGACAAAGTGCTAAGAAAATCAATGGACACCTAAAACCAATGTGTCCTTTGACACTGGAATGGTTTTCTAGATCGACAGATAATATCAAAAGGATACGCTGGACACATGCGTACAAGATTCGTTAGTCCCTACAAAAGATTTGGGATTCGCAAAGCAAAATAAATCCAAGGACGACAAAACTTGTTCATTATTTGATATTAATTATATCCTAAATGTCCTGTCTCCATAGTCTGTACTAACGAAATGTACAGTTTTAAACCCGAAGATGCTAACTGCATGATTGTTTGAATACAGTACTTTTGCTTTCTATGTCCCATATCGCAACAGACTCCTCCTAGCCCGGTTACGCTGTTGCAACCAATAGGTTTAGTACAGCTAATAGTCAGTCCGAAAAAAACTCATCCTTTATCACAAACACCTTATATAACTATCGTTATCCCAGATATCCCTATTTGTTAACCTTTTAATTAAGTACTGCGCACTACTTGGGTGATCGGAAGATGAAATTATTTATAACTTATAAGTATCTACCTAAAAGCGCAGTTGCTTTTTTGTTTCTATGCTACACATATATATATATATATTGGTGCATAACACTGTTCACTAGGTGACAAAGCAGAGTAAAATCGTTGTACGAGAAAAACAAAGTTTTATTTTAGTGTAAAAAGTACCCAGAAATGCTGCAATATAATTTCCATGCCCACATTTCCTCCCAAATTCCGATTCATTATGTTGTTGTGTTCATTTTTCAAAGCAAAAATGTAGGTCACCTAGGCCGGACCGAGTTGGCCGGGGCTCCACTTGTTTACTCCTGACTTTATGGTATTAAGTTTTCGCAAGATGCTTAAGACTTTGGCTGCATAACACCATATATAAGTTCACAACAGGAGTCTGGTTTTCCAGATGAAATGATATCTATACGTGTTTACAAAAACAACCTCATATTAAGTCAAATTTTGACAAATTAATTGTTATCTGATTTCATAGTTTCTAGCCTAATTTCAAATTGTCGTTTTTGGTTTAGATTTAGAGCTCTTTGATTTAGTCACTTTTCTAACAGCGTAAGTTGTATTCTCATCGTTAATTTTATATAGAAATGAACCACCGTTTAGACAAGTGAGAATGGAGGGATTGGTCAGGATGTGTATTCAATTACGTACCATGATGTCCTAATTGGGTTTTGAAAAAAAAAAAAAAATTTTGTGATAAATGGAAAGATCATATATAAGTTTTATATTAGAACTATTTTTTTTGCATTAATTCAAAAGTAATTTCAAAATTAAAATTAATGTTTGAATTAAACAAACCCGAGCGCGTGTGACGTCATATAGTTAGTTTTCACTCATTGCCGTTAATAGAAAAATAATAAATACAGTGTTTTGGTCTATTTAATTTTGTTGTCATTGTTAAATATTCAAATTTATATAAAAATGTCGAACCTCAGAAGCTATCGTTCTTGTTTTGTCCAGTCATGTACGAATACTACAAAAGCAACTTCTGACAAAATGTTTTTAAATGTTCCCCATGATGACAAACGTCGAAATAAATGGTTGCAAGCAGTGCACTGTGATAATCCCAAAACAAAATAATTTTTTTTTTGTTGTGAAGATTTTTTCGCATTCAAAATGAATATTATTAATATATATATATTTTTTTCAAATACCCAATTGTAGGTCTAATTTATAGGTAGTAGATTTTGGCAGTAGCAGACTGGAGTTACGAAATCAGTGTCGTCCACTGCTCTTGTCGTCATGCCTCGGAGAGCATGAGATAAGGATGAAATGATCCGCTATGCATATGGCTAAAACAACTAATTATTATTTTTTGTGGTATATTACCTACATAGTCAATCTTTACTAATCTATACATATTAAATAATTATGCTATCTGTCGAAGAGAACCTGTTGTTTAGAAGTTAATAACTGTCGTTCCATTCTGTTTACAGCATTCCGCAGTGACCTCATTTTCCCAGCTTCGGAAATGATTCGGCTTTTCGCATACAAACAAAACAATGTGCGCTTTTTTCTTTTCTAGCTTTTTATAGTAATAATTGTTAGTTCTTTTTCGCATTGCTTTCGTTGTTTTCATCTGATTCAGAACTTAGAGAAAATCGTCCGTTTGTGATACGGGTGTAAGACTTTGGAGTAGATTGTTCGTGTAATTCCTACATATTCAGCTACTTATGTACCCGGAACTTCTTCTGCGTAAATTTTTATGACAAGTAAATTATTACTATGCAAACTTTCACACACTGAACCCTTGTGAAGCTTTGTCAATTCAATAATATTACCTTTACTACAGATTCTTACTTATAATGCAAATACAATCGTTCACTTTTACAATTGCTAAGGGGTGGACTTTTGAATTAACTTTTGAATATATTTTTGTGGTCTTCGTAATAAAAACAGGTTCCGCTGTTTCTTGATCACATAGACTACGTAGACAGACACTTTAGTTAATTTTATTAATCTACACTTTATATTAATATTATGAAGATAAAAGTTAGGTTAATTTGTTAGTTTATTGGTAATCTATAATATAAATTTTGAAACTGCCATCCCGTATTACATAATTCTCTCACCATTTGAAAACTGTTTAATCAAAAATAACTTGGGCTATATTTTATTCCAGTGATAATAAAATTTGAGCTTTTTTAATAAAAAAGTATTTGTAAATCAAACTTTTATGACAAACACGTGCGCTGATTAAATGGTACGTTATATTTAACTTCTTTGTAATTACTAAAAAATAATTACCGAAATTACCGAATTAATATTAAAGAATTTGAGGTCCTGGGTTCGATTCCCGGCTCGAGTCTGGTCTGGCGGGAGGTTAATTACCACCCTACCGACGAAGACGTGTTGCCAAGCGATTTAGTGTTCCGGCACGATGTCGTGTAGAAACCAATTAGGAGTGTGGGTTTACCATACCCCTATCAGGTTAGTCCGCTACCATCTAAGACCGTATCGTCACTTACCATCAGGTGAGATGACGCCAAGGGCTGACTTGTGGTGTATAAAAGAAAAAAAAATAGAAATATCTCAGCAACAGATTTCAAACCTCCTGAGGTCGGTTGACAGTGAAGGCTCGTAAATGTTATTATTTTGGTAGAAGATTACGCACTTCTCGGTGTATAGTAAGCGCGCTAATCTCGTATTGATCCCCAGTTATCTCATAAACTGACAGCAAAGCAAAACCATCGATAACGTTTCTGTTAAATGCCTCAAATTTCAGACGGATAGTTGCGTTTGATTCAACGTAACGTGTCGGACCCGTAGTGAATTGCATTTTGTATTTGACACCGTTGTGATAGAAGTGGTTGCTGTGACAAGAGGTCGGATGCCGAGGATTCTCAATACGGAATTTGAGTAAACTGTGATGTCGGAGTGTGATAATGTTAGTGTTAGTGTCGTTGCTGCTAATGTGTGTTGCCGCGTCCGCTCAACTATGCAGTGCTTCGGATTCCGCGGTAATCAGTTATTACAGTAATGCTCTTTGACGTGCTCTCAGTATGTCTTTGTTATATACACTTAAAGGCTTATGAGTAGGTAAGTCAGTTACGTTAAATGCATTAGTGGAGCTACGAACACAATAAACAATAAGCTTTCATCATTATCATCATAATCGTATCAACATATCGACGTCCATTGCTCGACATAGGTCTTTTCCAGCGGCTCCCTGTGATTCGTTGGATGTCGTCTGTCCTTATGATTGAGGGCCGACCATCGTTGCGTTTAGATTTGTTGGATCGCCATTTCTTAGGATTGATCTAAATTGCGTATTTGTTTTTAGGCAACTACTACATAAATCATAAAAATATCGTCGCAGCAGTCCATACACACTTTTAGTTCTGTAACCAGAACGTTGTCAGGAGATATAAACATTTCATCGTGGAATACATTTAATTTGTATAATTTGTTAGTTTTCACCAGAACGTAATTTTTGATTTATTTGGTCATTCTTTAATTATTTTCTAATTTAAGAAAAACCAATTCACATTTATTATCATGTAGATTTCTATTTATTTCTTAACAAAGTTACTCCAAGGAATCGAATAAATTTGCTGCAGTTACACGCTTTTCTTTTTTTTTAGAGAGATCGGACTTAATGGAAGCGACCATTATTTCTAAATTACCAGTATACTGTCATAATTGTTGTTTCACAGTTGATGCTGTAACGTTAATCATTATTCGATGCTACCCGATCATCATATTATTCGACTAACTATGATATCAAACTATTTTATTTACTAAATTACTGTAATCAGGTAAAAATCACAATAGTTACTATATTGAGCAGTATTGTACAACCACTAACAATTCCATTATTCTAGCTATATTTAATGAACTGATAAGGAAAATATTAAATGAGAAATCATTTATTTAAAATACGGCTTTCCTGATAATTGACGTCACTGAAAAATATTTTCCTCTCTAAGGATTAGACTGGGGAACAATGGCATCTATATCTAATACCAAAGCATTTTATGGTGACCTGAATATCACAAGAAGAAAGTGAACACATTTCACTTCATAGATAAATGAGTCCACAAAACAAAACCAATTTAAGAAGCAAACGATGCGGAAAATCAATTTAGATTCTCACCAAAATTGCGTAAATCTTTGGAACATTTAAAAACGCTGTACGTAACGGTAGTTAACGTGGCGTTCTTGATTGTTGGCGACTGAAGTTTTGATATTGGAACATCTGTATTTGTTATCGCTATAATTGTGACTCCGTGAATAAGCATCTCTAGATGCGCCAACTAGTTAATGCTCAGTTTAACCAGTACGTAAGTGATTAACTCGATGGATGAGACTGACGTATCAACAAATAATTATTATGACGCGAAATTTCAACATCGTGATGTACTTTGGACTTCCACCTTGTGTCTCGATATAATGCAGTCAACTTATAACTATTTTATAATTGAGTAATTGTGAAATCTGCGCTAGGCTATTTCTTTAACTTTTCATTGTTTAAAATATGGACGCTTGAATATTTTCGTTTTGTAAGTTTATAAACAAATATAAAGTTATGTTTTAAAACTAGTTCATCGTAATTATAGGGTGCTTTGACCCCACTATTTTCAATATTATCGTCTGATTAACGATATCCATGCCTTAATTCATAGAGATCGTTAGTTAAAACCAATTATTTTAAATGGTCTATATTTAATATACACGATCAATCGGTGAAAACAGCAATAAAATCCGTTCAGCAATTTTTTAGTATTAGCGATTTCAATCCGAGAGAGAAAGTAACCGTGCCGATAATTTGATGTTGATAGTGAAAAGAAATGATTTAAAAAAAATAACAATAAATATCAAGCAAGGTTTGAGTTTGAAGTTGCCACGTCTGTTAATGCTGAATTAGGTGTCAGTGAAGAAACCGTATCAACTGCAGCCTCAACGGGATTAAATGTACAACAGCGTTCGGTACGAGCGCCGCGTGGGATGTGCGGCATTAAAATATACTGTCTTGCGCTTGCACACATGAGATTCAACTTCTTTATAAAGAGCCAGAAACTAGGCAAGTGTGTTTTACGTGTTATTTTTTGCGTGAAAAATTGTACAAAAGTTAACCTAGTGTATAGTGTATAGTAATCATATAGAATATGATTTTTTTAATCATATTCTATATGATTAAAAAAATCGAAGGTCTTTAGTCAAAATAAAAATATATATATATAGTGTTTTAAAAGTGATGTTTCAATTGAAAAGTTTTGGATATTCAATGAATATGGTGGTAATTTAACGGTATTTTTAAATATTCTTTAAGTGATTGTTACAAAATTTCTGATGTCTAATAACCATCTCAAGTTTGACGGTTTGTCTATATTCAAATTCAAATAGTCTTTATTCAAATAGTCCTTTAAAAGGCACTTTTGACGCGTCAATAATTTACATAGTAGTGATTTAATGGTGATAACTACATTCGTAAACTTAAAACTAAAGCTATGAGGGTTCCAAACACGCCCTGGTCTAAGAAGAAGCCCACAACAAACTTAGCCGGGTAAATAGTTGGGTGTGTTTTATTTTCAAGACCAAGACAGGCGATCGGTGTATCAGGATGGTTAAAAAATGTAGTGTTTTATTGCGAATACAAAATTATTCAAAATAAATAGTAACAAGGCACCTTGACCACCCAATGCTGCGACCAGGGTAGCTTGCGGCCTACGCATTTTCTCGTCAACAGCAGTTGTGTCGTGAATAAGTTCTTGATATTTCGTGTACATATTTATGTATTAAACTGTGCTTTGCGGCTTCGGCGTAAGTTTCTATCAACTTTTTTTTCATTACAAGTGGGTGTTTAAAAAAAAAAAATTAGGTTTTGTGTAGGTAGGTAATGAATGTTTTGTTTAAGTGTAATCCTAAGGAGATCTTTATGTCAAATCGTAATATATAATTCCAAGGAAATATAGCCCGCGTCCGTTAGCAGCCGACTACGAATATTAGTAGATATAGATAGGTCTGAGGTTCTGATGCAAAGGGAATATGCGAATTTCCCACGGCGTGTTTCTCACTGTATGATACTAGAGGACGAAATTTTCTTTTGCTTGTTTAGAAAACTGATTATTAGTTATATGCAGATAGTTATCTTCGTATATATCTTGGACCATAGTTCTTAATTAACGCGGGATCGCGATTTTAAATTCAGACAACGAAGATTTCCTTGATTAAGAAGCCCCTAACAAACATAGCTGGTTATTTTTTGGTTTACACCATCTCGCATAACTTACTAATTAATTAGCTATGAAGTTTTTAATCACCATAACCATCGTCATCATCATATAAAATACTCGAAATCCGCTGATAACATATAATCGTTTGAAATGCACAATAATAACTTTGAAAAGTTAAAGGCGTGCGCCGCGGATAGAAGTTGTCCCACTCGAAGGAAGGCTGAAGTCTAAACCACTAGGCTAGCACCGTTTCACACCGCTAGGCGTCCACAACTATGTGTGAATTTGTTTCATCATGATCAACCCATTACCGGCTCACTACAAAGCACAGGTCTCCTCCCAATATGAGAAGGGTTTGGCCATAGTCCACCACGCTAGCCATGTGCGGATTGGCAGACTTCACACGCGTTTGAGAACATTACGGAGGCGTGCAGGTTTCCTCACGATGTTTTCCTTCACCGTTGAAGCAAGTTATATTTTAATTAATGAAAAACGCACATAACTTCGAAAAGTTAGAGGTGCGTGCCCGGATCCCAACCACCGGATTCCAACCTTAGGAGGCTGACGCCCTAGCCTAGTGGTTAACACAGCTTTAAGATTAGGCGATGTCTGAGACTACATCCGGGTAGGTTTTCTAAAATTCCTGTTAAATAAGCAACGTTTGTAATAGAATATTATACCACATCTCATTCCTGTTTTCGTAACCGTTTTCTATCCCTTCCGGAACATATAAATCTAATTTCGAGGACAAATTTCTGCATGGTGAACAAAAGCTTAGTTAGAAATTGTCGACGTAAAATTTAAAGAAAATTCTCTAAACCAATATTTCTATATTCAGTCCAAAGTTTAGCCTAAATTGTTTATTAGTACATACCATACATAGGTATAAACTTTCACCTTTAAATAGTATTAGTGTGATGTGATGTCAAAAAGCGTGAAAAGATACGTAATATCATCAAATTTATTTATATTTATACAGTAACCATGACCCTCGATACTGCAGACTACATCGCGATAAAAACATCGCTTGGAAATTGTTCAGCCGGAGTGGCGGCACGGAGATATTTATTGAGCTCATTATCTTGAATGACCGAGATCATAACTCATCTGATCTTGTTTTACGTATATGACTGTACATACCACGTATTTGAGAGGCCCCGCGAATTACATACAACAATCGACCGATGGATGTAGTTTGACAACTCATAACTTATAAAAACCATAAATGTAATACCAACTTATTGAAGAATCTATTTCTCAAAACGTATCTTAATCCTGTAATTAACTGTTTAGAAACCAATTATTGTTAATGTGAATAATAAAAACCTATATTAGAAGTAGGCTACTAAATACGAATGTGTATTTCTATACTAATTATTCTAATATACTAATCTAAACTATATACACTAATCTTTACTTACGTTATAAAGAGTAAAAAGTTACGAGTGAGATGTAAGGGGTACCCTCCGGCACTATTAATGCTTATATAAAAATTCTTTCACCAATAGAAAGTTACATTATCAGCGAGTAACTATTTTGTCAGGGATAAAATATAGCCTATATTTGTATTTCGACGGGGATAGAAACTACATGGATGGAATTGTTTTTAAAATAAACTAACTTTAATTTTACGACAACATTAAAAAATCGAGTGCGTATTGTTACTCGGTCTCAAGCTGCTTGCAGTTTTAGGCCGAGATCTCTAAAGCTCACTTGGCCTTACCTCTTACTTAATTTGTTAAAAAGAGACAAAACTACGAGCCCTACATAAATCTATCCCGTTTTAACACTCGCTTTGGATGAGCAAAGTCCAAAGTACGCTCTATAGATCTCAACCTAAGTTTAATGTTTTTTATTTATTTTATAGTTAGGTGAATGAACTGCTAATAATAACTTGTTTGTACTTAGCTTTTACTTATACAGAGAGCTGATTCATCAAAGCTCGTTTTTTATTAATTTTTTTATTTTGGTTTCCGTAGGTATCGGGTATCAAATTAATTAAGCAACCTTTTCACACGATATCTTTTTTCTTCTGATTTTGTTTTAATGCTAAATATAATCGGAATTGGTCAGTTTGCGCAGCGACATAACGGTTCTGCCCGTACGTGGCTTTGTCAGAGATTGAGTGTTAGCATCCTCCATAAAAGAAAACACCGTCCTGTTATCTTTTTGTTTTTGTCCCTCCCGCGTTTCAAGTTTGGAAACGATAATGCAATATATACTATAACACACTTAATCCGTGTTGATTGTATTGAATATTTATTTACTAATTATTGTGTATGCTAAACATAAGGCTAAAGGTGCACCGTGTGAAACTCGGAAGTCGTCTTAGGATGTAAGGAACACCGGATTGGTTGAACTGTTTGCGCCTTCGATGTGTGGAATCAGTGGTAAGATCAATGATACAAATTAGAACCGAGTAAGAAAATAATATTTAAAGGAACAGGAAGGAAAGTTGATTGTTGAACATTGGATTGTTTGATAAGTCATGAACCAAATACAATAAAATCTACATTCCTATCACCTATGCCGCACTAAATGATTTAATAATCCTTTGAAGTAGGTCATCTAGTTGCCTATATATTATCATCTTGTCTTAACGTAATTTTTATTAGCAAACCAGTAGTAAATCGTATCCCTTGAGCTAAGCAAACAAAGACGTCCATAATCCGTTTGCAGTGACGTGCAAATTTACAGCCAATTACAAGACGCGCCGGTTTAAGTCAAAGTGTTGATTGGTTGTTAATATTTGTTGTTTAGTAGGCTGCACAAAATTAGTAACTCATTCAAAGGAAATTGTATTTTATTTTATTATAAATTACCTATTGATATCTCGGAGATTGAATATTTATTTACTAATTATTGTGTATGCTAAACATAAGGCTAAAGGTGCACCGTGTGAAACTCGGAAGTCGTCTTAGGATGTAAGGAACACCGGATTGGTTGAACTGTTTGCGCCTTCGATGTGTGGAATCAGTGGTAAGATCAATGATACAAATTAGAACCGAGTAAGAAAATAATATTTAAAGGAACAGGAAGGAAAGTTGATTGTTGAACATTGGATTGTTTGATAAGTCATGAACATTGAAAGAGTATGTTGTACTTGCACAGCGTTCTGGTCCTAGTCGAGTTTTAATTAGCTAAATTGTTTTTCAGGAATTCTTCAATTCGTTGGCATTTCTAATTATTCTACTTTAGAAGAAAAATAAAACGGAAATGTTTGCTTATAATGATATTTTTTTTCCAAGTCAGGACTTTTTTTTTATGTAAAATCAAAAATATATCTCAATTTTCGTCAAATATTCCGTTGTAATAGATAAATGCTGGTAACGAGTTATAAAGAAGTTGGCATCAACATAGATGGGAAGTAGCTGACACGGATGGGGATCATAAAAGATCTGACGTCATTCACCTGTCCTCCACGAATTGTATCAGTAAATAGAACCTCGCATCCGGTCCGATTGTGACGTCGCTATAAATGCGAGTTCCATCGCTTTTCATCGTCATTGGAAACGAGATATACCGTAGTAACAATAAACAAGGTTGTGGAGAGGGGGTCAATCTCGCTGATACAATTGTTATAGGTATAATATGTGCTAGCGACATCGATAGGTATGCGTTGTGATTTTTCCCGTGCTCTGTGACAATGTAATTTCCAATTAAAGTTGGCAGCTCCGTTTTAAAAATGGCGTAATGCCCAATATTCACAAGGTAGCTTTTTGGAGTCAATTTGATACGTTATCTTCGCCAAATCTTATGTTTATCAATTGTTTATATTGTCACGCCCCATTTTAATCTGGCGAGAAAGAAAGACATCATCATCATCATGATCAACCCACTACCGGCTCACTACAGAGCGCGGGTCTCCTCTCAATATGAGAAGGGTTTGGCCATAGTCCACCACGCTGGTCATGTGCGGATTGGCATACTTCACACGCCTTTGAGAACATTATGGAGAACTCTCAGGCGTGCAGGTTTCCTTCCTCAGGCGTGAAGGAAAACATCCTTCACCGTTGAAGCAAGTGATATTTTAATTTTTAAAAACGCACATAACTCCGATAAGTTAGAGGTGCGTGCCCGGATTCGAACCGCCGACCTCTGATTAGGAGGCTGACGCCTTAACCACTAGGCTATCACCGCTACAGAAAGACGAGAAAGACGAGACATAAAATTGAAATAAACAAACAAGGAAGTCGGTTTCCGTTTCTTTAAATCCTACGTCTGAGCCGTGTTCACTGAAGCGATTATGGTACACCCGTGTATAGAACATGAAAGTTGAAACTACACACTACCTTAATAGAACGTTGTAGCTAACTATGGCTTCTAGATCCTATAGCTACGGGGTTGTATGTAGGGAGTCGACGGGAAATTGAATCTTTTGTAACCAGCCGCTTGACTGGTGTCGTCGATTTTGTAAACAAAACGAAGTATTAACGGATCTGTGAATGTAAATTGAAAATGATTTGGCACGAATTTGATGTTGCTAAATGGCCCGCAAAGTAGGCTTTTGCGGTTTTGGTGTGGCTGACCTAAAATCTGAGCCAAATATCTGCGGTATTGTTACATGATACAGAATAGGATTTTGATATGCGTGTAGTTACGTCCTAGACTAATATCGATACTAATTTATTTTTATTGAGCTTTATAAATCGAATTTTTTATAGTTTTTGAAGCTGATTTGGGGATTGTTTTTAATTTAATTGGATTAGTTATAAATATATCTTTAAGATTCGTCTTTCATTACATAGTTAGGACGGTACCACGGACGGTTGACGACCTCCGTGGCGCAGCGTGCGCGCTGTCGCATTATAAAGTTGGAGGTCCTGGGTTCGATTCCCGGCTCGAGTCTGGTCTGATGGGAGGCTTTGGCTGTGGCCAGTTACCACCCTACCGACAAAGACGTGTCGCCAAGCGATTAAGCGTTCCGGCACGATGTCGCGTAGAAACCAATTAGGAGTGTGGGTTTACCATACCCCTAACAGGTTAGCCCGCTACCATCTTAGACTGCATTATCACTTACCATCAGGTGAGATTGCCGTCAAGGGCTAACTTGTAGTGAATAAAAAAAAAATGTCAATTCAGTGTACCACTTGGGCTACTAACTTTCGTTACTCAGCCTGGTGGGTTAACCCAAGCTTAAACCTAAATACATAATAAACTCTACATTCCTATGACCTATGCCACACTAAATGATTTATTTCTCCTTTGAAATTGGTCATTTAGCTGCCTATATATCATAATCTAGTCTTACCGTCATTTGTATTTTTAATAGCAAACTAGTAGTAAATCGTATCCCTTGAGCTAAGCAAACAAAAACGTCCATAATGCGTTTGCAGTGACGTGCAAATTGACAATCACAAGATGTGTCGAGTTAAGTCAAAGTCTTGATTGGTTGTTAATATTTGTATAGTAGGCTGCACAAAATTAGTAACTCATTCAAAGGAAATTGTATTTTATTTTATAATAAATTACCTATTGATATCTCGGAGATGTCTATCAATAAGTTCAGTTTTTATAAAACGTAACCCTCATAGCTTTAGTTTTAAGTTTATGAATATAGTTATCATCATGAAATAACTACTATGGAAATTATTGACGCGTCAAAAGTGCCTTGTTAAGGACTACTTGAATAAAGATTATTTTGAATTTGAATTCGAGTTGTCTTTATCAAGTGTGCATCCATAATTTAGTTAGCGTTTTTGTTTAAAGCCCGCAGAGATTTAATTACTCCTTTTTGGTAATTTCCTCAAATGTAGTATATCAGTCCACATAAGAGTCACGGAAAAGAATAATCTAGACGCATTTGCGTAGATTGTAGCTATTAAGTATAAATCGCGGACCTCATAAAAGTGCCGGTCGCGTGTTCCAAGTACATTCGTCAGACGTCCCCAAAAGTAATTCCTGGAACTAGAACATGTATGAGATTCAGTTTTGTTAAAAGGATCACAAAATGAGGCAAAATGCCCGACGCGTATACGCCTATTTTTGTTTTTTATTTTGCTATAAAACCTCTAGTTCAAAGTATAAACATTAGAATTTGGCGTGTTTGAGTGATTATATCACATTTATTTAACGTTTGTATTTATGACTATAGTCAGAATAATAGGCTGTCTGAGTTCAAAATTTGATGAATATCAAAATACAAGAATCTACATGAGTTTAGAAAGTGAGATCTACCTTCACCCTCTATTTAAGTGGTTCGTATGGGTACTACATACTTTACGGTACGTATTGAATGTATTGCTTGAAAATAAACATATTTGGATCGATCAGAAATTAGGCGGCATTTCCACTAGAGATTACCTACATTACTAAGCTGTGGCTATATGTCAAACCCACCACACCGTGGCGCAATGCGTGCGCTGTCGCATTATAAAGTTGGAGGTCCTGGGTTCGAGTCCCGGCTCGAGTCTGGTCTGGTAGGAGGCTTCGGCCGTGGCTAGTTACCACCCTACCGACAAAGACGTGTCGCCAAGCGATTTTAGCGTTCCGGCACGATGTCGCGTAGAAACCAATTAGGAGCGTGGGTTTACCATACTCCTAACAGGTTAGCCCGCTACCATCCTAGGCAGCATCATCACTTACCACCAGGTGAGATAGCCGTCAAGGGCTAACTTGTAGTGAATAAAAAAAAAAAAAACAAACGGATAACTTAGCATTTACTTAGTGGTTCAGCAAATCACAGGAAAGAATGGCGTAGATTAAAGATGTTAAGGAGAAATCGCGCGCCTCATAAAAGTGTTGTACGTGTTTCGACTCTGATTATAGAATAGCTTGGATATGGATGTATTTCAAACCCACCCAAATGGACCACTTGATCTCATAGCGAAGCTTAGCTTGGTGGAAAGCTAATCTATGATATTCAAGCGATCTTATTTTTTTTTTTTACACACTACAAGTTAGCCCTTGACTGCTATCTCACCTGGTGGTAAGTGATGATGCTGTCTAGGATGGTAGCGGGCTGACCTGTTAGGACTATGGTAAACCCACGCCCCTAATTGGTTTCTACGCGACATCGTGCCGGAACGCTAAATCGCTTGGCGACACGTCTTTGTCGGTAGGGTGGTAACTAGCCACGGCCGTAGCCTCCCACCAGACCTAATTTATCCTATTATAGCATATTATATAGCACATCTGTGCTGGAAAGGCAGTCTAATGCGAATCACGTTTTTATACGGCATACGAGTTCAACATTTTATGAATGTCAGGGTTATCTAAGTGGTTTCGAGGTCGCCGCTTCTGAAGTGGGTGTGCTTTGAGAATTTCACTCGTTAGAACTTCAGACTGACTTCAGGTGGACACTTGTACACATGTTTATCGGTGCATTCTTTATTCCGTTTTTTTATTCCGTTCGTTCTGTAAAGCCCTTTTGACCTGGTTTACTTCTCTCAAAGGAATTTCAAAAGTTTTTTTTTTTAACTTTTAAATATTTATTATACATCAAACATTTTACATAAAACTTAGATTAACCTATAACTAACAATCTTAAAAAATAAATAAATATATAACATTATAACTAAAATATATTATTAAAAGGAGTCCCTTTAGGCAAGGTTCCGAAGATACTGGCAGCGTTCCCCCTTTGAATTGCTAGACTAATTCTTTGTCTGAGGTAGCTGGCAATTTTTCGGTCCCCTGTGATGTCGACTAACCTTTTTGCTATTTAAAGTTAATTTGAGATCTCCTTTTGAAACTGCGTTTTGTTTAGGATATTTATCCGTATATCCATCAAATCTATGCAGGTTCATATTATTCATCATCACTCATAACTGGTTATTTAATTTTTCATGCACGAGAATCTACATGTGTTGGGAAAGTTAGACCTATCTATACTTTGTACTCGCGTGTTAAAAGTCGCAGTGCCGGATTAAGGAAACACGAGGCCGGTTGCAAATTGTATTGAGGGACGGAGTGCGTTAGTCGTAACATTTCACCTTAATGTTTTATGTAGCTGTAACGTCATGTTAATATATAACGTCTTTTGTTTGTTTGTTTTAATTCGTTGTTGCACACTAGAAACAACGGCAAACTAAATGTCATGAGGAATTTTCATCTACTTTACACGGTTTTTGTGGAAAAGATTTTGGGTGCATTGATATACAAATAAGTCTGGTTAATCTAAGTTTTATTTTAAGTTTTATGTAAAATGTTTGATGTATAATAAACTCAAAATATATTAAATTTTCCGAATAAAAATTTGCTTGAGTGACTTGCATGCATAAAATCACAATTGGTCGTTCTAATAAGTCGAAAATGTTGAAGCAGTCTGATATTTCTCAATAAGTTTCACTTAAAAAATTACATTCTGGCGGTATTAGGTATTATGCATACGCGGAGCCCAATATATCAATTGATTCGGGATGTCGTATGTAGATAATAAAATAAGAATATCTTACAACATATATACAAAGTTGCGTGTAAACATAATAGATAAATATATCTCATGGACCTTCAAAGTGTAAATTTCCGTCCTATATGATAAAGTTATGTTTGTTTGTTTCTCAATCCGCTTTCTTATCCCGCTACCGTGCATTAGAGCAGCGTTGAGGGTAAAACTTCTCCTACGAGGTGGATTTCGCCACACATGTTCAGCCTTAAATTCATACTGAATATAAAGTTGGAGGTCCTGAGTTCGATTCCCAGCTCGAGTGTGGTCTGGTGAGAGGCTATTTACCACCCTACCGGCTAAGATGTGTCGCCAAGCGATTTAGGGTTCCGGCACGATGTCGCGTAGAAACCAATTAGGAGTGTGTGTTTACCATACTCCTAACAGGTTAGCCCGCTACCATCCTAAACTGCATCATCACTTAGATCAGGTGAGATGGCCGTCAAGGGCTAATTTGTAGTGTATAAAAGAAAAAGAAAGAAAAGAATGACTAGGAATGATGATCAATAATATCAATTGAAACCAATCAAATATACATATATGGATAAAGCCTTTAAGCTTAGCTGATATAAACTACCGTCCGTTATAACCTTTGTTGAGTTATGAGCCTTAAAAACGGCAGCTTTCTCCCTCGTTAGAATTTCAATCAGCTTTCCAGTTCCAGGCGAACACTTCACACACGTACATACTAATTGCAATTAACTTAATTTTACGAACTAATTTGCTTGCTTGCCCTATTTGCATTGCTTTTTTATTGTAGGCGATTGCTGAAAGCAAGTTTATATCATATAGTTTTTATTATAAGCGGTGATAGCCTAGTGGTTAGGGTGTCAGCCTCCTAATCAGAGGTCGGCGGTTCGAATCCGGGCGCACCTCTAATTTTTGGAGTTATGTGCGTTTTAAAAAAATTAAAATATAACTTGCTTCAACGGTGAAGGAAAACATCGTGAGGAAACCTGCACGCCACGAGAGTTCTCCATAATGTTCTCAAAAGGCGTGTGAAGTCTGCCAATTCGCACATGGTGTGTGATGGACTATGGCCAAACCCTTCTCATATTGAGAGGAGACCCGTGCTCTGTAGTGAGCCGGTAATGGGTTGTTCATGATGATGATGATAATAGTTTCCAATTTCTTTCTGCTTCGTTTTCGTTCAAAACGCCCGACATCATGGACGTATTCGGAATTCCTTACTGAACTCAGTCAATCGTGTACGTACAAAATTTACCCAAACTCGACTGGATGAGTTTGGTACGTAGGTATGAATTATCGGATGGAAGCGAATAAATATTTACTTTAGGCTAGCTGCACATTACTTCTGGCTCGGTTGCGGAACAGTGCGCGAGCGATCCCGTGACCCTACTACAAGGCGACGCGAAGGAGCATCTGCCACGGTTTTAATGGGTATTCTGGTCGCCACTCTAGCCGTCGGCGTGTTCCTCATGTTCCACCGGACGCAGTTCTGCCTGCGTCTCTTCCTTTACATATTAAAAACGCATTTCCCCGCGTTAAAAAAATTTAAAGCTGTATTTGGTTATATGGATTGCTACGAGCAACCTTAACACACTCGAAATATTAAATGCCATTTTACCATTATTCGTAGACAATACTATTTTAAATATGAACTGTGTGTCTATTTGTATCCTGATGATATCAAAATGGCACTTATGTAACTCCATCGTGCCTGGATAGTCCACGAGATGGGCATGTGATTTTTTATCCCGGAAAATAATCAAGAATTTATTCGGCTGGATTTACAGCAAAACTGATCTTAATGAAATAATAATAGAAAGTGATAGATTCCATATCCAGTAGACATGAATCACTAATATTAGAAGTCCATACTGTACAAAATCTAGCATGTCTGATTTTTAGCTTTTTGGTAATCGCTTGTATAAAAAATATAAAGCTCATAGATAAATCAAACTGAAAAACATAACCTTCCTTACATGAAATAAGGTATTTTATCCCTATATTGCTTTAACTGGTGCTAAGCACGAGCACATTTGCACCAGCTAACTAGATTAAATATACACTAATTTCATAAGAGAATTCTGATTTTTAATATACACTTATTGGCGACTGACATGCGTAAAACATTACAACGGATTTTGTATATTGTATATGTGTATAAAAAAAACAACAAATTCGTACGAAGTCATGGACAACATCTGGAAAAATTTATTTTGAAAAACTGGAAAAGTCTATCAAACCTAACCCTCTGTATGTCATTCTTGCGTTAAAAACGTATATAAAGTATCACTTTTGCGACAGCAGTCAATGTGCGGACAGCGTTATACATGCATACCGACCAGGATTTATTGAATTTCATGAAATCATACATAAGTTTGGTTGTCGCTGCTCGTTCGTTAGAACGTCAGGAAGTTTAAGACGCAACAGCGATTTTGTGAATTCTAGTCAACTGAATGTTGATGGCCGCTATATGCTCCATATTTTAGAGTAGAACTTATCTTAAAACGGGTTAGAATAAATAGACAAAATAAATAAATAGGTAAGTTAACAACACTAAACTGCCAGTATATAAAAATTCTAGCGTTATCCTATGTCCATCCATATCATATCTCCAGGGCGTACGTAAGCTGGATCTGTTCCAATTTCGACAATATACTCGTAACTGAAACATACAGAATTTCGCATTCATAGAGGCAGGTTCGTACTACCAAAGGCTACGCAGTTCTGCTACTATTCAAATGTTTAGTATTGTACAATGAACCAATGTCCTTGACTGCAATAATTGGTAATTGATTCGAGTATGAAACTTGAGGTGAGGTGGTAGCAGGCTTTTTTTTTTTTTTTAATCACTACAAGTTAGCCCTTGACAGCAATCTCAACTGATGGTAAGTGATGCTGCAGTCTAAGATGGTAACGGGCTAACCTGTTAGGGGTATGGTAAGCCCACACTCCTACTTGGTTTCTACGCGACATCGTGCCGGAACGCTAAATCGCTTTGCGACACGTCTTTGTCGGTAGGGTGGTAACTAGCCACGGCCGAAGCCTCCCACCAGACCAGACTCGAGCCGGGAATCGAACCCAGGACCTCCAACTTTTATAATGCCACAGCGCACGCACTGCGCCACGGAGGTCGTCAAAATTAACCAATCAGAGGTGTGGTTGCTGTATTAAACCTTTACCCGTAACCGGTTACTACGCAACATTGTACCACAACGCTTCGCTTGGCGGTACGTCGGGTAAAGTGGGAAATACCCAAGGCCGAAGTGCCAAACCAAACTTTATAGGAAACCGATGTTCAGTCTTTATAGAAAAACTCGCGTAGACTACGCTCATAACAAAACTACCTATCATTAATTCCAGAAGCAGAATGCGATGGCTGCGGCAGCGACGGCGAAGAGGGGCGCAGTGTTGGCGAGTTGCTGCTACCGCAGTACGTGTTGGCGACCGGCGGGTTGGCGCGCGACCACCGCCCGCTGGTCACCTTCCCCGACAACAACAACTTCCACATGGTCACCGCTGCCGAGTACCGCCGCCTGCTTCTCTACCTCACCTCTGTACCCTCGTAAGTAACCTTTGTATGATGATGATCAACCCAGTGTCGGCTCACTACAGAGCACGGGTCTCCTCTCAATATCTGAAGGGTTTGGCCATAGTCCACCACGCTGGCCATGTGCGGATTGGCAGAGTGCACACGCCTGTGAGAACATTATGGTTATGGAGAACTCTCAGGCATACAGTTTTCCTCACGATGTTTTTGAGACGAAACCGCCTGGAATAAAGGATTCGCCTCGATCCTCACCGTCAAATGTCATCACAGCTCCTAGATGCGTGACATGTCCCTTACCGGTTTAACTAGCTAGGCTGGGACTGAGTGACCTTGATTCTTCTTTGTATCGCCTCCTTTCGAATCTTATCCTAATAATTGCTGAGCCATAAATAATGTGCCGGATTTGAAAATGATATATATTAAATTTCATCAAGAAAGTTGTTGTTTGTATTCCGGTAGGATGAAGCAGCTAATTATCAAGAAATACCAAGTGAAATCATGGCAACTAATAAAACTGAATGAGTTGTGTTTCATCTGGAGTTTATCGGACCGCAACAAATGTAAACCATCGATGATTGTGGCTACAGAATAACTAAATAGTTGCTAAACTATGCTTATAAAACTAGATGGGTACACATTATGTGAAAATTCTTTCTCAACCTATTACGATTTTTGAGGCCATTCTGTACAGACAGACGGACGGACGGACGCGGAAGGGTGGTCAGCGAAGTTTTAGTAATTGAGCTAGATTGGCACCCTTCGATTACAGAACTCCTAAACGCCAACAAACTTAGATACGTCGTGTTATTCAAATGTCTTTTTTCAATAAGTAACTTTACCATAAGTATCGAAATTGCGTTACATAGTACAGTTCAATAATTCGCACGAAAGAGAAAACTATTAGAATTGCATCCATCATTTATAGACGTAACTGGCACGCGGGTGTGAAAAATCGTTACGTTGAATAAACCGATGACAAAAGCGATGTTAGAAAATCTATATGATACCATAAGATCTCCCTGAACTGCATCTCATATGGCAAGGCATTGAACTCTAATTTTCTTCTTACAGATTACTAGAAGCAGAAATGGGCTTTCACATAATAATTGACCGACGGAAAGATAGATGGAATTCTGTTAAAGCTGTACTACTTCGAATATCGGTGAGTAAGCATTATATGATAGAGTTTACTACTATTATTCCACTATAAGTTATCTATTTAATGCAATTTTGCTGTTAAGTGATGATGCAGCCTAAGTGGGCTAATCTGATAGAAGTATGGCAATTATATTCGACCCATTATGATAAACAAACGGGCGAGATGACCGTGAGATGGTCAGAAATTCTATTCTCTCTACTTAGATTATAGTATAATTACGTTAGTTTTTTATTGAAAACGCAATATGATTATTGTCAACTGTACATAAAGCAAACGAAATATCTCAATGGATAAGGAAATATTTTTAAACACTTAAGGAATAACCATTCAAAAACAAAAACCGGACACATTTTGTCTTAAATATTGATCGTAGACGTATACTTTCTATGCTTCTCTGATGGTGCTTCGCAGGATTTAAATGTTATTGACACAAATTAGTAATACCATTAACCAGGTCAGACTTACTTTATGTGGTCTCCTATCGGAAACCGAAGTGCAAAAACACTCACACATGAATGAAAAACATCAATTTCCTACCTTCGAGATATTTTATTAATTCTGAAACTAGTTGTTAAAGGAATTTATATTTATTATCCAGGAGTTTTTTCCGGGCGTGATCCACGCAGTATACGTTCTCCGACCGGCGAGTTTCCTCCAGAAAGCGCTATCGGAAGTTAGCAGTAAACTGTTCAAGGAGGAGTTCCGGTTCAGGGTGCTGGTATGCTCGAGTGTTGAGGAGTTGTATGAGCATTTCGACCGCTCGCAGTTGACTCCAGACCTGGGCGGCGAGCTGCAGTATTCACATTCAGAATGGATACAGCAGCGAATAGTGAGTCTCCAACAAATTAAACATACTATTTTGTTTATAGTGTTTTTGATGTCGAACATATATTGTCGCGCCTAGGCAGTAAAATCGACCCGAAAGCCGTCACGGGAAACGGCATAACGTTCTTGGTGCCGTCATATCGCTTCATAATCTTACACAGCTACAGAGTCATTTCGTATTAGTTATTTGTAGTTATAATAATCATAGCATTGGATATAAGGAATTTGGTTCCCATTTTTTACCTAATACTGATTTTTTAGTTTCGGATGAAGTAAAGGTATAATTTCAACATATAATATATTATCTAATACTAATACAGTCAAAACTTCCCTAATGCAATAAAGTTTGTGAATAAATAAATGCATTCCCTTGAAAGATTTTAAATTTGTGAAGACTTCATCCTATTGAGAAGTGTCCATTGCTGATGTCAGCTATGTATCCCCTGGAACTGAGACAAGCATATATATTAAATACCTCCGACTTTGGTTAGCAAATGTCTTTGAACTGAGGCTGGTAAAAATATAGAATATTGTAACCTGAAAGCTGAAATTGGACGGTTCAAGTGAAAATTTACGGAGTTAAAGGAAAAGACGAATCGAAATAAATTGAATCAAAGCACATAATACGCAGAATATGTACTCAGATACAAATATCCGCTTACATTATCTAATCTTCAACGCAGATAGTAAATATAGGGGAACAAGGTTACCACGCTTGTTGATTTTCAATGATGTCTACCACCCTTGCGCTCTGAATCACATATGTGGTTAAAAAGGACATTTCGTAGTGTGCTGATCGCCACGCGAAAAACTGAGAAAACCGATTCTAAAATACTTAAAATAATTTGTCTAGATAAAATGTTTTACGCGTAACCATTGCTTGCAGGCTCTGGAGAAGTTCTCAACGCTGATGAAGGAGATATCGGGAAAGCTGGACGACTTTATGCGCGAAATAGTTGACTGCGATATGGGCAATGATCCCACACAAACCAAAGAATTATTAGACACACAAGAATCTAGGTAACGTTTTTTTGTTCGCTTTACTGATTTTTCATAATAAGACCTCCATAGAAGTTCGAAGAAAAATAAAAAAACGATTCAAGGTATACTCCTTGAGAAGACATAAAAATTAGTGTAACAAAGTTGTATTTTAAAAATGACTATAAAGTTATGATATAAGATCTACTTCGATAGTTCCAGTTCGAAATCAATAAAAAAATATATAGCAAATTAACGGAAAACTATTTTCTCACGATAAAAGCCTTTAAGGTTAATATTTAATGCATATTTGCTTGCACATATTATAGGAATTTAAATCACGACATCTTTATATTATATGTTCAAAAAATAACTTAAGTCAAATCAAAAATGGGTCAATTCACATAAACCTATTACAGGCATTTATGAATCGTTCATTTCATTATTTCTATTCGAGAAGTGATGGTGATAACTATGATCGACTTAAACTAAAGCTAATAGGGCTCAAATCGCGCCCAGGACTAAGAAGAAAACCACAACAAACTTAGCCGTTAGGGTTTTTTTTATCACCATCTCACATAATCAATATTAATAAATTATATAATAGTACCTATGGATTTATGATTGATAGAGCAATTCACATCCAAGTATTTTTATCGTTTATATAATCCTTAATATCGTAATATGATTTTTCTATAAGCTTTCGTTTTATAAGTTACTATCTTTCTCCGTGATTTCACTCCTTTTCCGGATTTGGTCGGATGGATATAAATTACGTTAAGCTGGTTGATAAAAAGGAAATGAAGGATTTTTCTTATTTCCAGATATAAAGCTTTAAAAACCGAACTATCGTCAGCGACGTGTCAGGGCGAGGAGTTGCTGTCGCAAGTGCGCAAACCAAACCTTACTTATAATATTATTAGTCATGTTGCTACTGTTGAAAGGTAAATATTCATTTCATGTATAGAATATATAAGGGGAAGTCTAAAAGTGCGTAGGAAAGAAAGTGATGTCACCAAAAGAATGTTATATATGAACGTGGAAGGGCAAAAGAGTAAAGGAAGACCAAAGAAGAGGTGGATGGATTGTGTAAAAGAGGATATGCGGGTAAAAGGTGTGGGTAGTGAGGTGACGGCTGATAGAAGTGAGTTGAAGAAGAAGACGTGTTGTGCCGACCCCACATAATGTGGGATAAGGGCAAGAAGAAGAAGATGTTTATCTCCATACGCATTTGTCCGTGCATCCGACGATTGTATTGTCTGGGATATTATCACTTAAACTATGTGTCCGATTTATTTTGTCTCGTTAAAACATTAATTTTGCTGAACTAAGTTATTGTTAAAACCTGTCAAATTTATATCGGGCACGTAATTTTGTCATTTTAACTGCTTTTAAAGTCTAAAGTATTACTACTTTAGTTTTAGTTTATATAACCTTAAGTTCTATAATCATATCTTACTTATAATAAATAGACTTGAGCCCAGTCATGGGAACATGATTAGACTAATGATTAATGTGTAAATTATATTATCCCACCAACCCACATTGCAGCATTGTAAGGGATTTAAACTCATCCCTTACTCCTATTACAAGGACGAGGCCAGCTTTGCTGTATAACTACAATCATATTTAGCTGTTAAATTTAATTCACGTAATGAAATTATAATACAGTATTTTTTTCGCAGGTTACTAGTACAATTAGATGAGACTGAAAAACAATTTGATAATTTTTGGCAGAAACACTCCATGAAATTAAACCACTGGTTGAAATTTAGAACATTTTTATTAAACTTTAAACAAATGCAGGTACGCTTATTTGTAATATATCTTGCATGCTTAACGAATATTATTAAGATTGAAATGGCCTAAATTGAAACGCAGGCCTTTTACTTTTGTGTCTGAAATCGAATTGAGGCGTCTTCGGCGAACATATTCGGTGGGAGTTCTCATTTTCTCTCACAGGCTTAAACACAAAGGCTTCTGATGCTGCTCGTTTACCGACCAAATCTGTAATATTTAAACATTTCTCTTGGTTATCATGGTCATTTTTATCTTCGAAATTTGGTAAACGAAAATCTTTCCTCTTCTGTGCATCTAATTGAAAAGTTAACTTCTGTATTTGTCTCGTTTTCTCTTCCAAACGTGCCGTTAGTTCTTCTGCGTGTTTCCTTTTCTTGTTAAAATCTGTTTGTAGGGAGGTAATTTTACGTTTGCACGTTTCTAATTCCGCTTTGAGCTTTTGTATATTGAGATTGTTTACCTCTTCTAAGCAATTTAGTTTTTCCTTTGCGTGTTTTGCTAGGCCCTCGTGATATAGGGTCTCTTGTTCAACTTGATACGACCAAAATGACATCGCGCGCATAGCCACGTCCATGATAGCATCTGGTTTTAAACCCGCTAGTACAATTGATTTAAATGTCTCACTTGGTTTAAGATCCGCTTGGATTACGTCGAATTTGTCACGCAGTTCACTCCCACACGCGGGACAAGTCAGGGAATTTTCTGAATTCCTCTTGAATTCCCGCTGACCGTGTTCGACGCAAAAGGCATGTGAACAAGTAGTAACCCACGCGTTGGTGGATAAGGATTTCCGGCATTTACGAAAATTACAAATCATATCTATAACCATTTTTCTTGTTATTTGCAGTAAAACCGTTACATCAAAATAATATACACAATAAATTATTTTATTGTTTATCGCATGTTCACAGATCAACAAGTTAATGTGTCAAACAGACGTCGTTTTTTTTTGTAGAGTGAAAGAGGTTTTATGATAAACACAAAAAAATATTTATGATTTTTAATTTTTGTTTTTACTTTTAAATAATTGAGTAAAAATTAAAATAATAATAATGAGTGATTTCAATAAATTAAATTTATTAATAAAAGTATTTATTAATATATTCATGAAAGTTTTCGTTTGGCAGGCTACTTTAGATGGGCATCTAAAGACAGCGTGTGATATGACTGAAGTCGGTGAAACAGCAAACAGGGTTGAGAGCCTGATTGAAGAGGCTTGTGACTTTGAAAAACTGTGCAACTGTGATCTCAACTCTGCTTCATCAGTTATAGACGAAGGTAAAAAATTATGGGCTGCAGAAAATAATTAGTTCTTTTTTATATACACTACAAATAAGCCCTTGACGGCTATCTCACCTGGTGGTAAGTGATGATATAGTCTAAGATGGTAGCGAGCTAACCTGCTAGGGATATGATAAGCCCACACTCCTAATTGTTTTCTACGCGACATCGTGCCGGAACGCTAAGTCGCTTGGCGACAAGTCTGTCGGTAGGGTGGTAACTAGCCACGGCCGAAGCCTCCCACCAGACTAGACTCGAGCTGGAAATCGAACCCAGGACCTCCAACTTTATAATGCGACAGCGCATGCACTACGCAACGGAGGTCGTCAAAATTCAAACTTCGCTAGAACGTGTAATTTTTATTTACACTGATAATTTTTCTTATAAATACTGATGACTCTTTACTTTTTTCTTTTATTTATTGTTTAATTGTATAATTAGTCCGATATTCACACAAAGGAATGTATTAAAATAAATCTTTGATGACTTTGTTTGATTTCAGGCGAGATATTAATGAAAGATCCCCTGAGCTCCGTGGACCACATAGAATCAAAATGCGAAGAATTGAGACGAACGAGCTCGTTACTTATAGATAAAATACAAAAACGAAATCTTCTACTTACCAAAGCCAGAGAATTAATGGACAGGATAGATAAGGTGGGTTTATATCATTTCGCCCGGCAAGTATAAAACAGCGAGAGGGACATGCCGTGGTGGTTATTATTTCGGGTATACCCCTACGAGGGTGGGAGTCCCACATAACCGCGTCCTGCTCAAGGGACGTAGATAGCCCTAATGCTTTTCCACCACTTTCCTTTATAGTAAAATTGTATAAGTAAATATTAATCTTACTTACATCTGAGGGTAGCTGGAAGAGATCTCTTATAGAGATAAGCTTTCCTTTGTATACTTTTCTATAAGTGTTTGTTATCACATATTTGGTACAAAAAAAAAAAATATGTAAGTAACTGCAGTCAAATGCTACTAATTCTACTAATTGAAGCGGTAATAGCCTAGTGGTTAGGGCGTCAGCTTTCTAATCAGAGGTCGGCGGTTCGAATACGGCACGGCATTAGGGCACGCACCTCTAACTTTTCTGAGTTATGTGCGTTTTTAAACAATTAAAATATCACTTTCTTCAACGGTGAAGGAAAACATCGTGAGGAAACCTGCACGTGTGAAGTCTGCCAATCCTCACATGGCCAGCGTGGTGGACTATGGCCAAACCCTTCTCACATTGAGAGGAGACCCGTGCTCTGTAGTGAGCCGGTAATGGGTTGATCATGATGATGATGATGCTACTAATGCCATACACGTTATTTTGTTTTTAAACAGGCAAACGACTGGTGTGCGACGGGTGTAGAGATCCTAGCGGGAGAAGGGGGCCTCATAGCCGTTGACAAGTTGCTGGAAGACGCCAAGAGCTTTGGGCTCACGGCGCCGGAGCAGTTCCGTGATATGCTCATGCAGTCAGCTACTCAGGAAACCAGGGCGCTTGTCACACAGGTATTTGGAAGAAAGAAAGATTTTTTTTTATTGCCTTTTGCCTTGACGAACCGGAACCGGAACGCTAAATCGCTTTGCGACACGTCTTTGTCGGTAGGGTGGTAACTAGCCACGGCCGAAGCCTCCCAACAAACCAGATTCGAGCCAGGAATCGAACCCAGAACCTCCAACTTTATAATGAGACAGCAAGCGCGCTGCGCCACGGAGGTCGAGAATACATGTCATAGTCTCACACAATACATCTTATTCTAATCAGAAATGTTATGTCTGTCTGTAACACCAACCAAAAAGGGTGTATAGCTCAGCATATGTCGTTTATCTTATGAAAAACACGACGCTGATTTTCAGTTGAAACCAGAGTGACGTCACAACAACAACAACAAAAAGTATTAATAAAAATAATTACAAGAAAAAAAAAACAATTACAAATAACAGAGAATCGAAGGAAGCAGCAAAAAATATAGCTATTAAATGATATAAATATAATTTGAACGTTGATATATAAAATGTCATACTCTATGACAGACTAACTGACTGAGTGGCTGATTGACTGTTACAGAGTTTTGGAAAGTCTGCCGGTAAAGCAATAGCTTTAAATGCGCTTCACTTTATAGCTATGTCCGGTATTACCAATGTTACACCGAGTATAGTGTGATTATCAGTTTTCTTTGATGACGGGTTAATTTACTAAGTAAGGTGTGCTCCACGATGCTAATGCGTATGCCGTATGCTGTAGCTATGCTTTTGGGATAAAAAATCCGTCTCCAGGATGCAAATTCATCAAATTCGCACATGATCGATCCAGTAGTCATGTCGAACATAGTTTTTCGAACCCTAGTTTGTAAACATTCATTACATTAGTTCTTGGGAGTATTTTCCGAAATAATCCTATGCCTTTTTACACATATCAAAAGATTTGTTAGCAAATCATCAGAAATAAGATTATTTGAAACAACTGTCAACTGTGCCTGCTTAAAACATATTAGCAATGTCCTTATTCACCGATAGGATGTTAATATGAGTTCAGGCGCTCCGCATTCGATTTATTATATCGATTCAATTATATACTACTAAGCTTTATTTCTTTGGTAAGTCGTGCTAATCATAGGATTGCGAAAGGGCATGTATGTTTGTTTGCTAAATTTTCACAACTCGATATCATTGTGGTGCAGATAGCTTTCACTTTGGAGCCTAAGGATTCTAATCTAGGATTTAAAAGAAACCGAAACATATCTTTATTATAATAATGAAATACCGGATAATAATCAGTGGTGTTGTTCAGGTGTGCCAGCGAGTCGAGGATGTTTGGCTCATGGTGTCGGTGAAGCGGGCGTCTTTAGTACGAGCAGCAGCCAAGCCCGCCCGTCCGGTGCAGTCGGTGCCCCCCCACTCCGCCGCTCTGCCTATGATAAACAACAACCAGGTACGTTTCTTTTTATACGTCACAAATTAGCCCTTGACGTCACCTCACCTGATGGTAAGTGATGATGCGGTCTAAGATGGTAGTGGGCTAACCTGTTTGAAGTATGGTAAACCCATACTTACTAATTGGTTGTTACACGACATCGTGCCGGAACGCTAAATCGCTTGGCGACACGTCTTTGTCGGTAGGTGGTAACTAGCCACTTCCAAAGCCTCCCACCAGACCAGAGTCGAGCCGGGAATCGAACCCAGGACCTCCAACTATATAACGCAACAGCGCACGCGCTACGCCACGGAATTCATCAAAGGTACGTGCTAGTATATTATTTACGACGTGATTTAAAATCACCTATATATATTTATATGTTGAATTTCTCATGCAGATAAATAGCTCTTGTTATGTGAAATAGATTTTTGAACATTCACCCTTTTAGGTTGCGAAATATGGGTTTGAATTGTGTTTAAAATTACAACTAACTAACTGAAAACCGCAAGTGTAAGACATTTTAATATCATTTCTGATCAATTTTGAATACATAAAATAACCTGAGGTAACTTACCTGAGTAATTAGGTAAACGTTTATTTCTTCGACACTTAAATGCTTTAACCATTGGTCTGTGGAAAAGCAATTATATCAATACTGTTTGCTACTTTCTTCAGATGTTTGCACATTTCCTCAATAGCCGTTGCAGCGACGACAAATTCTGAGGCAACTTTTCCTAAACACTCACTAAGCACAATAAAAACAGATGATTTTCGGTATATTAGTTAACATACTTTGACAGCGCATAACGAGGTACTAGTTCCCCGTCGGATTTAGGGGTCGGTTTATTGAGGTTTTCTATGAAGATATCCTCAGAAGTTATCCAAGGGCACTACAGCTCGAGGAAGGTCACCCATGCGATGTCGTGTACTTGTAGTAAAGTTCAATGTCATGATGAATCCATTGCCGGCTCACTACAGAGCACGGGTCTCCTCTCAATATGAGAAGGGTTTGGCCATAGTTCACCACGCTGGCCATGTGCAGATTGACAGAATTCACACGCCTTTGAGAACATTGTGGAGAACTCCCAGACAAGCAGGTTTCCTCACCATGTTATCCTTCACCGTTAAAGCAAGTTATATTATAATTAACTCCGAAAAGTTAGAGGAGGACTCGAACCCCGGACCTCTGATTATGAGGCGGACGTCCTACCCACTAGGCTATCATAGCTTCAATACTACACGTAATAATACAGGTTTATTCGGTAAACGTAATGAACAGTTGCTATGGTGTCTGCGATCTATTGCGGCGGTCTGCGATTTACTTCTCGTATCGACATCAGAATTATTGTTATTATCATTCCAAGTGTGGAGTGCGCTAGAATACGAGAAGTGCATACGTAATTATCATGCTCTATCAATCGACGGTATGAAAGTCTGCTATGATTTTGTAAGTCAATAACCCTGCATTTCTTTAGAAACGAGAATAAAGTGAACTGGTACCAAAATGCTAATCAAAATAACAGGCTACGTAATTAAAAATAAATTCTCGCTATTATTTAAAGAGTTGTTATATTTTATTAATAAAGACACCGTAAAAACTCTTTAATTAAGAACTTATTATTATCCATTTAATTCCTTCGGCATTGTCGAATAAATAACATTGTTGTTACAATTTCCCAATTTTTTCCGAACCAGCAGACGGATCACCTAATGTTAAGTGATTACAGTCGACCATGATTATCTGTGAAACTAGCAATGGCCGAAGCCTCCCACCAGACCAAACTCGAGCCGGGAATCGAACCCAGGACCTCCAACTTTAAAATGATATGATCGGTTGATATGATGTGGCAATAGACATTACTCATGACAACAGTAATGCCTTGATACATTTGTAGTAGTCATACTTTTATTTTGTTATTTTTTTTTACAATTTTGTAATTTTTTTTGTTATAAGTTTGTTAATAGTTATTTTTTATATATATATAATTTTGTTTGTTATTTATTTAGGAGATGATGGAGCTGACATGACCGTTTCGGACCAAAGGCCCAAAAAAAAAATAGATTTAAAAAAAAAAATGCCTATTGCCACGGTTTTGATGGGACTTTTCCATTGTGAAAACAAGTTAACTATGTTACGTGCTAATGGGGGCGAGTTCATGTCCAAGGTAGTGCGAAATTATGCAAAAACCAGCGCCGCTATAGAAAGTGCGGGAAAGCAAGCGTGGAGGTCGGGCAAGGTATCATTACTGCGGACGCGTTTACTGACGCATTTTGAATACTATCATAATTACAATGGAGATAATATATATATTTTTTTTCGGACTGACTATTAGCTGTGCTAACCCTATTGGTTGCGACAGCGTAACCGGGCTGTTTGGCGAGCTTCGGAACAAGCTCTGCCAGAAGAAATTTTGAGCCCTAGGGCTCGAAGACACTAAGGGAACGTTTGCCTAAGAGCGCCTCCTGTGAGGCCGATCCTCGGCTTAGGCGACGTTTGGGATAACGGGGGCGTCGGACGGTGAGTGGTCTGTACGTCTCCGAGGCCGTGGATGGAGCCCACGTCCGGATGACGTAAGATAGCGGGGACCTCGTCTTCGCCGGCGGAGACGGTGTGTAGCGTATGATGGTGTGGTAGGTGGTACGAGTATGTTGTTAGTCGTTATCTGATCGTCAGGGTCGTGAAGGATATGTTTAGGTCTCTCTTTCGGAAGGAGCGCTCAGGTTGAGGCAGTAAAAAGAAGCCGCAACTACGTGAGGGTTGGGGTGTCGGATTGAGAAGATAATATAATGATCGCGTCGCGACCTGTTAGTATGTTTTGACTGCAGATCAGGCTGTACTGCGTTTGATTCTCGGGTCGAGTCAAACGATTCTTACTCTATCCGTGGTATTATATAGTTAGAGGTCCCGGTTCGATCCTAGTTACCACTCTACTGGCTAACCATAACATACCGCCAAGCGAATTAGAATTCCGATATGATGACTCGTATAAATCGATCTTGTAAGAAATGAAAGCGAAGCAGATTGCTTTCGTGTAACTATATCATTAATCAATTCGTCAATTTTGTGGTAATTTCGATGTTAAAAATGAGTTTTAGCGCATTGGTTGAATTTATAGACCTACCAATGTAGGTCTACAATAACTTTATTTTGCTACCTCAGTATAATCGGAATCTTAAAAAACAAAACAAAAATCTTGAAAACTTAGGTATGGGGTTCTGGATACGCCCGCGACGAAATCTATACATACATATATACTATCTATATAGGTAGATACCTAACTGTTCTCTTTAAGTGGCTTCACCGTCCGACCCCCTCGTCATCCCGAACGTCCCCTAAGCTGATGTTCGGCCTTACAGGAGGCAGACGTTTCCTTACTTTATTGGAGCCCTAGGGCTCTAAATTTCTTATGGAAGTGCTTCTTTCTGCAGCTCGCCAAGCAGCCCGGTTACGCTGACGCAACCAATAGGGTTTGACGACCTCCGTAGCGCAGCGTCGTCGAATTATAAAGTTGGAAGTTCTGGGTTCGATTCCCGACTCAAGTCTGGATTGGTGGGAGTGTTCGGCCGTAGCTTTATACCAATCTACTCGCCAAGCGATTTAGCGTTCCGGCACGATGTCGCGTAGAAACCAACTAACCAGCAACATCACTTACCACCAGGTGCGATAGCCGTCAAGGGCTAACTTATAGTTTATAAAAAAAACCCAGTCCCAATCAATAAAAAATAATCACGTGGTATCGCAACGCATGCTGGATACATAATCTACTGACATATGACCTATGTATTTTGTTTATGTTTTTAAGCTTCCTGTATTATTTATTCCTAATAAAAAATCTTTTATAGTTTATCTTTTTATTGACCAGCTGATTGAATGATCTACGCTCGTAATATATATATTAATCCTTGGCAAAGTTGCACGCGGACGAAGTCGCCGGAAACCATTAGTTACATTGTACAAGCGTATATATACTTAAATTTCCACTAAGTACCATAATGTTATTATTATTATAAGAGATCTATCTTTAGGATTACTTTCGTGCACGTCCTAAAATGTCAAACTTTCAAGCCATACATTGTTAATGGGATGTGTGACGTGACCGCTTACAATATGCTTTCTAATGATCGGTTAGGGCTCACCCTTGACATGCCATGAGAATTTTGATGTTTATTTTTGTATGCATGATAGGCAGCCTTTTAGCAAATTCAAAATAATCTTAATTCAAATAGTCCTTAAAAAGGCACTTTTGACGCGTCAATAATTTACATAGTAGTTATTTCATGGTGATAACTATATTCGTAAACTTAAAACTAAAGCTAAGAAGAAGCCCACAACAAACTTAGCCGGGTATTTTTTCTTTCGTTATCACCATCTCACATAATGGATAATAAATTATAGTACCTTTGGAGATAGAGCAATTCACACCCAAGCTTTTTTATCGTTTATATAATCCTTAATATCGTAATATGATTTTTCTACTAGCTTTCATTTTATAAAAACTTTGAACTTATTGATAGACATATCCAAGATATCAATAGTTAATTTATTATAAAATAAAATAAAATACAATTTAAGCTAATAAGGTTTAGCCATTTGCGGGTCTGGTGTCCAGAACTTGGACAAACCCTGTATATTTATTTAAAAGATATCGATATTGAAAGTTCTTATGTTACGTAGTCTTGGCGAGTACACATAATCGGTTTTACAAGAGACAAATTAAGACATTAAGATAAAAAAAGGATATAACGGCATTGTCTCGGTGCATTTTAATGTACTTTCATAGCATCAGAGAGGTTTATCCGTTTAAATCGTAATAAAAATCGATCCAAACTTGCTTTTCCTTAATTAATAACTCTAAAATATATTGAAAGTGTTGTTTAAATTATTATTTTAGTAATATTATAAAAAGTACTATTCATAATATATATTTTATAGCCAGGCAGATTTTTCGGCTTCTATCGTACTGCCGCGATTGGGTGGAGGGTTGGAGTACACTCATATAGCTGCAATATTTTTAACTTTCCAGCTTCTTAAACTGATTGCCCACTGCCCAGCTGTTCGATACGACTGACGAAGGTTATGATGATGACTGTTGGACCAATATCTTCTCTATCGTTATAACATAAGCTTTAACGATTATGTTAATTTGTAATTTCCAAAAAACAGGAATTGTTGACTTCATTTGCCCTCCTAATCGAATATAGGAATAAATATAACCATATAATGTGCCTTCGTAGCAGATGATTATTATGTTATATTGGATTCCTCAAAGTGACGCCTGCTCCTTTGTAAAGCAAATAAATAACTATGAATGTCTAAAGAAACATCATCATAATATATATATATATATATATTCTTCTTAGACCGGGGCGCGTTTGGAACCCTCATAGCTTTAGTTTTATAGTTATCACCATGAAATAACTACTGTGTAAATTATTGACGCGTCAAAAGTGCCTTTTTAAGGACTATTTGAATAAAGATTATTTTGAATTTGAATTTATATTGGGTTTAACGGAAAAATATCTTTATTTCGGTGTATGATATTTACTTACCCATTTATTACACAACCGGGAAAGCTTTCACATTATCTTATATTAAGAAAAAACATCAAAGTTGTTGCTTACGTAAAAGCTTATGTCAATTCCTTCAATTAATTTCCTATACTTGTACCAACTACCTATTTGGATGCTTGGTTAATGGTTTCCTAGAGAAAAACTTGACTGTTAAGATTTCCAGTATAACAAGTTGATACGAACCATTTACATCCGATGATATCGACGCACGTTATTGTCGCTGGTACGATCAGCTTGGAGATTGTGTAACCCGTGTGCTTGTGTGGAATTTACTGGAAGGTAGATTGACAGGTACACTGTTCCTTGAATTTACGCGCAAGACTTTTTCTCTCCTTATTTCCTGGGAGATAAAACATTCTAGAAAGTAGGTATCGATACCGAATTCAAACCTCTCGGTGATCATTCCCGCTTATTTGGAGGCTCTAGGATCTCCCAAAATAAAAATATTACGCACTGTTTCTTTCCTTACGCGCTGCACAACCATTTAGCAGTGACCACAAACAATCTATGTAAAGAAAAATACTTTTCTAAGCGAACTGGTGGTTCATGTGAGATAGAATTACATTGTTGAAAAGAAATATCTTAGGTTACTAACAAATTTTTATCATAAGATGACCCGATTGACGTCGACGGCTCACATGGTTCTACTAAGGCTGCGTTTTTCGATGCAGGGACCTTGGGATCTAAACTTACTTAATAAGACTAAATCTTCGATCACAAAAAATGGATAAAGCATGCTCGTCAGACCGCGTGCCATTAAAACTACACACAATTCAAATACTCAGCTCATAAACGATTACAAGCGTAGAACCAGTAGTAGCGAATGCGATGTAACCAGCGAATTGTTTTAGCATACTCTCATTGACGAATTATTACCATAATCAGCGCACTTAATATTTACCTTAAGTATAAATATATTTATCTAACATAAATTCCCATGTTCTCTCCAGAATTGATCCATTCAAAATGATCTGGAATGCGCTTCGCACAAACGTGTTAATCCTGAGAGATCTAAAGATCCAGACCCGTCTCTCCACATTATATACTCAAAGACGTTTTCAAATTATCTTTGCTTTTGCGTGACAAAGAAAAGATCTCATAAAAACGTACGGATTATTATTATGCGTCGAACGATGGAAAAGAAGAGCAAGTAAATTTTTTGCTAACATCCAACGTTCTTTCAAGAAAGCTTAAAACCAAGGTTCGATCTGCCTGGCGAGAAAGAAAGCCGACATAAGTAACCCTCGGCAATGAGGTTACGAGGAAGTCGAAGGAAAATATGAAATTAGTGATATAAGGAATAAAATAGTTCCCATATCATTAACTGGACAATGCCAACTAACGGTTACCACTCTCGGTCCCCGCCCGCTCGATAAGGATAGCTCATTATTTATGGAGTGGAGAGTGAAAGTGCGTTGTGTAAACAATCATTATGGGGTATCGGTGCACCGTGCGATATCCGCTAAGGCACATGGCCATCGGTCACGCACCATAACATTCGAACACCTGGACCTATCGCAGAATAGTGTATTTGACTATAGGTGAACAGAAAGCTTGGTGATCCACCCCTTCACAGCTAGTCAGTATATGGAGAAGCTGTACAGATTTAAGATTAGAAATTGACATTGATTTATTTTTTGTCATGGTTTTTCTTATTGCCAGAAGTTTCTCCATTCCGCTAATAATTCTTAAACAGATTTGTATATATGGGGTATTGTAGAATCCTTACATCACCTTAAGTGTCACTGGCTATAAATGTAAAAAAATTAAATGTCAGTAATGTGGCGTCATTTCCAAATTTAAAAATTCGTGCAGAATTCGGCAGTAATGCTCCTTTTTTTAAATTGCGTACACATTTGTTGAACTCTCAAAACACGTCAACAAATGTAATGAAATTTTCATAATGTTTTTCGTTGTTCTGCGTACGACCCAATAAGCTCTCTTAACCTCAAAAATTCAATGTCGCCCATTATTTCTAATATCGTGAGAAGTTTGTTTTTATGCCCACGCTTCCCACGATATCGAATAGGTCATTAATATAATCCAAGCGATAGCAATTGTAATATAGCATACACACCTATTGTGTTTTAGGTGAATTGTTTTACCTTGTCTTAAATATTTTTTAGCAAAAGTATCTAACATTAAATATGGATACGGATCTTTTTGTTACGTGCTTGTCCCACACGCTGCCGGACCAAAGTGCTCTTGACTCCTATACTAATGATGACTTGCACTCTTTGTTTTCCAAGTAAGTTTTTTTTTTTATTCACCACAAGTTAGCCCTTGACTGCATCTCACCTGATGGTAAGTGATGATGCGGTCTAAGATGGTAGCGGGCTTACCTATTAGAAGTATGGTAAACCCATACTCCTAATTGGTTTCTACACGACATCGTGCCGGAACGCAAAATCGCTTTGCGACACGTCTTTGTCGGTAGGGTGGTAATCAGCCACGGCCGAAGCCTCCCACCAGACCAGACTCGACTCGTTCGGAATCGAACCCAGAACCTCCGACTTTAAAATGCAACAGCGCACGCGCTGCACCACGGAGGTTGTCAAAAAGTTAGTTTGATGCTAAAATTGGGTATTTATTACATGCATGGAATTTGAATCGTCAAGCAATATAGATTTTAGTGTCCCGCTATTGGGTACAAAATTTTCCATAGCATATTATTTCTCTCATATAAAAGTTTTTTATATTGTCCCGTATCTGATATTAAAAATTAATATGATACGAGATCCGTAAAAGCACTCGCGTAACGGATATTGATTAAAGTCGTGTAAAGTGCGAAGTAAAGTAGCAAACTAAGCTCCGAAGGAAATATGTAGGGATCCCTAAGTGCTGATATAGAAAGTTCAGGCAAGTAGTAAGACCCAAATTATTGCGTGGGCAGACAAAATTAAGCGAGTCCCATGACACGAGCAATATCCCCACAGATGACCTATCTATACTAGTGATGTAACGGATATTTGCATTCGCATTCGCATTCGCGAATATCCGCATATTTTTCAATATTCGCATTCGCATTCGCATTCGCATTCGCAAAAATTATGCTAATATTTAGCGAATTTTTTTCAGTATTAAAATATCAGTTAAATTTGATACATAACACAAAACTAACCTCAAAACAAAACAAAACTTTTAGAATGAACTTTCTGTGACTAAATTCATTCAATTAACCAATATCGGCTCGACTATGTTCAATTTAAACATGGCCGACACGAAACGTCAAACCTGTCAAACATTTTACAGGCGCTTTTTTTGAAATTTTAAAATATTCTCATTCACATTCGCATTCGCGAATGTTGAAGATAAATATTCGCAATCGCATTCGCATTCGCGAATGTGACAAATCCAACATTCGTTACATCACTAATCTATACATGTATAAATCAAGCCCAAAATACCATCCCATCAAAAGTTTGTAATTTGTTTTTAAGCTGTACTCAATGTTCAAATATTTCTTTTTTATTCCCTCGCCGTTTGTAATTATATATTCAATATCAATCAGTATTTTAACCTCAAAAGCTTACCGAATATTTTTTTTTATGTCAGCTTCAGGTTAGCCCTTGACGGCATCTCACCTGATGGTAAGTGATGATGCGGTCTAAGGTGGTAACTGACTAACCTGTTAGAGGTATGGTAAACCCATATTCCTAATTGGTTTTTACACGGCATCGTGCCGGAACGCGAAATCGCTTTGAGATACGTCTTTGTCGGTAGGGCGGTAACTAGCCACGGGCGAAGCCTCCCACCAGACCAGACTCGAGCCAGGAACCCAACCCAGACCCTCCAACTTTATAATGTGACAGCGCGCGCGATGCGCGACGGAGGTTGTCATCCTTCTTAAAAATTACTTGGCATTGATACATGGGTGTGTGCATCTTAGTGGTGATACCACTAGCGAACTATTGTAAAAATTGTGTTTGAAAATAAAGATAATTATTTTAATCTTTTCATTATTTCATTTGACTAGTGAAGTCAACGTTTACCGGTTGAAAAACGATCAACAATGAAATGCAACGATATATTTACACTTGGTCCCAAGGCATCTGCGTATTACGACCTAGTATTTCCCAGTAGACTTTACTTCGTTACAGTACGTATGTAATTGGTGTATTCATGACTATTTTAATACGTGAATGGTTATTATAATATTGATTGTTTCCTACTCGGTGGAATGCGAGGCGAGTTGGTGACAGGGACGCTGTCCACTCACGGTATTGAATAATATGCATTAACCATAGCTATTTAACCTTTTCTTTTCTAATTGGTTGGCTATTCAGTCTTTAATGACTTTTAGTTATTTAATTATTATCTACAAATAATTTAAATTGGGTACTGATCTAAACGTAAACGGTTTTTTTCACATCTTAATTAGGTAATGGTAATTAATCTTGTCGATAACTTAATTGCTAGAGATATGGCCAAAGGTTCCCAATGCAAATACATTCTATTCTGAAAAGAAGCCTACAAAAAACTGAGGAGAATGATCTTACGATTAAATCGGGACCATTTTAGAGTAAACTAATTAAATATGTATTATTGATAGCTGGAAGCTGTGATAGCCTAGTGGTTAGGACATCCGAATCCTCCATCTTTTCGGAGTTATGTGCGTTTTTAGCAATTATAATATCACTTGTTTCAACGGTGAAGGAAAACATCGTGGGGAAACCTGCATGCCTGAGAGTTCTCCATAATGTTCTCAAAGGCGTGTGAAGTCTTGCAATCCGCACATAGCCAGCGTGGTGGACTATAGCCAAACCCTTCTCATATAGAGAGGAGACCCGTGCTCTGTAGTGAGCCGACAATGGGTTGATTATGATGGTGTATTATTGTTTAAATAAATATTATTATTTTAATAAAAATCCCTCATTTTCTATAGACTTATACATCTTAAGTTAGGTACAACTAATACCTATATGTCATTAGATTATAATGGAATAGGAACTAAGTAATTACCTCGGACCTTCCCCGATGCTACAATTTTGTTCCAAGGGTTGGTACAATTAATATCACATGATAGTGATAGTAAAAGGGACCACCAATTAACGGCTTATCCTGTCATCTGATGAACGTGATTCAGGTATCAGGTATTATTTGTCTACTTATCCATTTCGGTGCCTATACCAACGTGACATTGTAACAGCTTTAAGAGTAGAGACGATATATTGTAAAATACGTGATCGAGAAATGAGGAAAGTTAATACGTAATCGGCTGCGATTTCTAAGGTCTCTACAAGTATATACTTTATTTTGTATGTACTTGTACCCGGCATAAAAAAATTGACTCCTAGAAACAGGTACTTTACGAACCAACAACTATCATTGTTCAAACTAGTCAGGCTTTGTGTTGGTTGCATTCCATTCTCAAGGTAAGCATACTTCGAAGACTGTTCTGAATTCTCTTGAATCCTTGCCGACCGCAAGGAATTATCAACTGGCTATAACACATCAACCTATTATTATATCCTCCATATTTCGTAACTTACAAAAACCACTTTTATTCAATATGAAAAATTATATGTACAAAAACAAAACTTGGTTTTGACAACCTCCGTGGTGAAGTGCGTGCGGTATCGCATTATAAAGTTGGAGGTCCTTGGTGCGTTTCCCGGCTCGAATCTGGTCTGGTGGGAGGCTTCGGCTGTGGCTAGTTACTACCCTACCGACCAAGACGTGTCGCCAAGCGATTTAGCGATGTCGCGTAGAAACCAATTAGGAGCGTGGGTTGACCATACTCTTAACAGATTTGCCTGCTACCATCCTAGACTGCATCATCACCACCAGGTGAGATAACCTTCAAGGGCTAACTTTTAGTGTATAAAAAAAGAATAAGATAGATACATATTATAAAAATAACGAAAAAGGCTACTATATCCTCATAATCACCACCATTTTAATGTGCCACTTTTAGGCAAGGACCACCCGCTTTCTTCGAAGGATATAAGAGCTCTTTTTTATACTTTATATCGTGGGCAAACAGCTTACCTCATGTTAAGTCATGCCGTCGCCTATTACCAACTGAACCACCGGAAGAGCCATCAATGCGTTGCCGGTTGAACCCACCCTTCAGATTAGTTTCATACTGGAATGCTAACTCGCTCGGCGATATGTTTTTGCCAGACAAAACAACAATTGTAAAACATTTTGTCTTAAGCTTATCATTTTTATTACGAGTCTGGAGGTGGAGTTCGCGTCAGGCAATAAAAAGGATTTGGTTGTTGGAATGCCCGGAGTTTGGAAATTGGCAGCTAAAGTACTACAGTAGTGTTTAAGCTCTAAACTCTACTAGCAGTAAACTGATATAGACTGATGATTATGAATGGGCGTACTCGAAACGATTAAGTAGTCGTTGATCATCATTAACAGTACACAATCTAGACCAAGGCAAATTGCATTAAAACAGCTCAATTGGATTTCTAACTCTTACTAGTAAAGTAGTAATACAAGTTAGTCCTTGATGGCAATATCACCTTGTAGTAAGTAATTAGGCAGTCTAAGATGATCATGAGATCAATATCAATACGATCGAAAGTTTAAGACTATGTATAGATAACTTCGTTACTGCCCCCGACCTAAGCGCTCCTCTCCGAAAGAGGAGACCTAAACATATCCTTCATGACCCTGACGATCAGATAACTACTGACAACATACTCGTATCACCTACCACACAATCATACGCTACACACCGTCTTCGCCGGCGTATGATTGAGTCCACGGCCTCGGAGACGTACACTCACCGTCCGACCCCCCTGTTATTCCAAACGTCGCCTAAGCCGAGGTTCGGCCTCACAGGAGGCGCCCTTAGGCAGACGTTCCCTTAGTTTCTTCGAGCCCTAGAACTCAAAATTTCTTCTGGCAGAGCTACTTTCCGAGGCTCGCCAAACAGCCCGGTTACGCTGTGGCAACCAATAGAAAAAAAATCGTTACTGCGATTTTTTTTCTATTGTTTTTTTGCGATTTTGAACTAAGAAAAAGGTACGAACGAAAGTAACAATTGTGCAGTTAAACTGAATTCGTATTGCTAAATTCGGTCGCGTTAAATACTTTCATCAGATTATTAACGGGATTTGTTTCACGTGTCTGGGTTCGGCTAGACCGTAAGTGGCGGCGTTACGGTACTTACCGTTTGATATAGAAACAGATTTACTTATTTTGGTAGGTCAAACGTTTTTAATTTTTTGTGATATTTTATAGGCCACCCTTCGTCGGTATTAAGGGGCGACATGACATTTGTTAGTTTCGCATTCTGATTTTGTCCATGAATAAGTACTTTTCGAAGTGAAACATCTTAGGTCGTTACCTATTCTATAACTATTTTGGACGAGTTTGCAGAGTGAAATGTCAAGGTCACGTTCTTTGTTCTAAGGCACACTTCTTTTATTGAATGAAAGAAATATATAACGTAATGAGAAGGAGGAAAGAGCTTTACATTGTAAATATAATATACAAATGACGCTTTCGCATGCAGCTGAGGTACCACGCGTTATTTATTTTTTTATTTATTTTTTATTTATTCTTCATTTGTACACCACAACAAAAATAGAAATAACAAGAAAACAAAATAAAGAAGAAGCATGATACAAAAGGCGGCCTTATCGCTTAGTAGTAGTAAATCTCTGCCAGGCAACCTTAGGATTAGGAAAAGTTAAAGAAGAAGAAAGTAGGTGGCGTAATATAAACAAAAAACCTACATACAAATAACTAAATAATAATCCATAAACCAGATTACATAAATAACACAATATAGTAATAAATATACTAATATATACGCGTTGTGTGTTAAAATGTAATGAAGAGTGTATAAGTATAACAGAAATTTTTTTTCTATCACTTGTTTAGTGATGCATATTTTTTTATCCACTACAAGTTAGCCCTTAAGTTTTTGTTTTGGTTAGTTTTATTTTAAGTTATATAAGTATCTATTTCTAACAACTAATTAATACCAAAAAAAAAAAGTTAGCCCTTGACGGCAAACTCACCTGATGGTAAGTGATGATGCAGTCTAAGATGGTAGCGGGCTAATATGGTATCTATATATATCAATGGTTATATAACCTGGGTATGGTAAACCCACACCACTAATTGTTTTCTACGCGACATAGTGCCGGAACGCTAAATCGCTTAGCGACACGTCTTTATCGGTAGGGTGGTAATTAGCCACGGCCGAAGCCTCCCACCAGACAAAATTATGTATTATTACTTTCCTGTACGTTTATTTAATTTCTGTACTTTAAAACTGCACAGGTGTGATGTATCAATAAATATTTAAAAGCTCCCTAGCTCCTCTAATTGTTGCTATTCAATTTTATTCTATTGAAAGCAGAAAGCATGCGATAGCCAAAAATGGCAGCCATTGTCATACGAGGCTATATACGGTGTGCCAAAAATCACCTTGCCATAGCCAAATGCAAATCCATGATGATAAATTACATTAGGCTGATTTCTACCAAAGATGTGCAATGGAGGTGGTA
This sequence comes from Lasiommata megera, assembly GCA_928268935.1. NCBI lineage: Eukaryota > Metazoa > Arthropoda > Insecta > Lepidoptera > Nymphalidae > Lasiommata > Lasiommata megera. The sequence goes on along the minus strand of OV743308.1, from coordinate 5,156,529 downwards.
TCTAAGCGTGAGGGAGAGCGGAACTCATATAACGGAAATATATATATATATCTTATATTTTATATCTTGTATAAAACTGTCCGTGTTATGAAGTGAATCTCTAATTAAATATCTTCTAATATATAAAAAAAATCTTTCATCCATGTTCTTTTTATATGGCTTTAAAAACTATCCTAGGGAACTGTTAATTTTCCTGTTTTTCCCCCCTAACAAACCTTTGTCTTTCTGTATTTCTAAGGGAACACACTATGCACATTTACTGTCTAGATCGCTTTTACTGGTAAGCCGTATTGATACACAAGTTTATTTTTTGAATAACGCGAAATATCCCTGTTGCTTTTCCGGGATAAAAGTTATCCTATGTCTGTCTACAGAATGAATGCTTAGCTCTTTATCATATTAACGATACGTCTTTGTCGGTAAAGTGGTAACTAGCCACGGCCGAAGCCTCCCACCAGACCACTCTCGAGCCGGGAATCGAACCCAGGACCTAGAACTCCATAATGCGACAGCGCACGCACTGCGCCACGGAGGTCGTCAAATCTATATAACACTTGAAATATCAACTTACTTAAAATAAAAAGAAAAACCAAAAGTATAATTACTACTATTATGTTGGATCGATCCGTCGCTACGCATCCTCGTACATCTCCAATGTAAAGTCAGCCTAAGAAGGAGGCAACATGGTTCAGGCTCTCAGGTTAGTGAACGGCCCCTGTCGAGATATTTGAAAGCTTTTTCATTGTTTAAAATGACTGTATGACGTATGCACTCCAGCATGCAAGCAACATAATGTGTTAGGGAAAGGGTAAATTGCACTCATCCAAATTCAAAGAAGGAAAATAAACTAAGGACTAAATTTTAGCAATCTATTTATAATTTCATTCCGCGATGATGTTAGGACCTGTTCTTTTATTCCAATAAAAGTAAGCGCTTGGCTGCAATCTCACTTGGTATGTGATTAAATGCCCTAAGCTGATAGCAGACTAACTATAGTCATCTTGATGTCTTATAGCAGCTAATGAAACGAGCTATTTCATTAAGGACTTACTTATGCCCGCGACTTCGTCTGTGCAGGATTAGTATTTCGTGTAGCGTATATTAGCGTGGCGTAGAAAATAACTAACATTATGGCATTAAAATTATCACGCAGATGGTAGATTTTTTCTTACATACTTGCTTGACACTCATCGTCATATTTTGGACAAACACGCAAAATCTTTATAAATAGTAGCCTATATGTTATTCTTATATATATAGCTAGCTATATTATTGTAAAGTTTCATTAAAATAGGATTACGTAAGTGATAAAAAAGCTGAGGTATTAATTGTTGCTCTAAAATAGTAAAGTGATAATTTGAGATGATGATAAAAATAATTGAACTGAATTTGAATATTTGTAATTTACGGGTTCCTACCCGTCAGTTATATTGATCCGATATTTCTTAATGGCTTATTTATGGCATCGCTAATGTTAAATCACTTCGCGGCATGTCCATGTCGATAAGTTAGCAACTAGCCACGCTCAAAGCCTATGACCAGATCAGCGTATATAAAATTCAAAAATTATGAATTTTCAAATTTCTCTCCCTCATATAAGACCATAGCACTCACCACTGCCCCAGGGTGATTGCAGCAAGTGCTTTTTAGATAATGAACATGCTTTTTCATCACGGCGTTTCTTTATTAAGGCTGAATCACTGAATACTTTCTAACGTGAGGATGAATAGCGAGTATTTTCTTTGAAAGAAATGACACAGACAAACTTCCAACATCGGTGTAAGACGAAATTTTAGTGTCTATAAACAAAAAGAAGATATAAACTTATCAACAGAATAACTAGAAATGTAACTTTAATATATTAGTGGTATATATATATATATATAAGGTACACAAGTCATTTGTATATTGTTAAGATAACGAACCTGCCAAAGTATATGATTAAACAATGTTTTAAAACTAATTAATTATAGGTTACTATAAAAATGATCCTAAGCGAATTCTTGGAAGCAGACTGACATTGCTGAGTTTCTTAACATTTGTTTCTCGTTAGAAACTGCCTTCCGAACCAGCGGTAAAGTTACGACTTAACAGACTTTATAATATAATGCTTGCGCTTGTGTGATAAATATTTTGAGTCACTGATTAGCCAGTTATGGATCCGTGCAGTAGCTAGCGACACTTTGCGGAGCCGTTTTTTCTACGTACTGAATTTTTTACAAACTGAAATCTATTCACCCGTCGATACGAATACCAAACAAACAGCCAATGTCTTCCAAAACTTCCATATTTGTAAATAAAAAATATACTGATCCAGTAGCGTGTCAGAGTTGGATTTTAATAATAGCTATCGTGAGGTAGAAATATTCTTGAGAATTGTACCTGTGCATATTAATTCTTTTAAGGTAGCAAATTAGTTTATTTATTTATTTATACAACTTTATTGCAATATATAGGACATAGCATATATGAAGCTGTGATAGCCTAGTGGTTAGGGCGTCAGCCTCCTAATCAGAGGTCGGCGGTTCGAATCCGGGCACGCACCTCTAACTTTTCGGAGTTATGTGCGTTTTTAAAATACAATTAAAATATACTTGCTTTAACGATGAAGGAAAACATCGTGAGGAAACCTGCACGTCTGAGAGTTCTCCATAATATTCTCAAAGGCGTGTTAAGTCTGCCAATCCGTACATGGCCAGCATGGTGGACTATGGCCAAACCCTTCTCACATTGAGAGGAGACCCGTGTTCTGTAGTGAGCCGGTAATGGGTTGATGATGATGATGATACATGAAAATGACAAAACAAACAGTAACTGGCCACCTTATCACTAATAGTGATATCTTCCTGGCAACCATTTCTTTGGAGCCAATGAGTTAAAGTGACACGAGAAGTTGCAAAAGATATATATATATACATACACACTAATAACTACAAGCACCTCCTCGTTTTTTTTTGTTAAGTTAATTTGGATTCGTTGACGCCACGGTTACTAATATTAGGTGTAAGTTTGATTGTTATATATTATACTGTGGCTTTGTTTGTAAACCCAAATAAATAAATAATATATAAAATAATAACAATACAAATAGTACATATCTAAGATGTAATATAATTAGTTAATTATAATTAATTAGTAATTAGTTAGTTTTTTCTCGTGTGTAAATCCTCATGGATACCATGTCTGGTCTGGTCTGTAGTGGCGGGATTCGCCGGTCAGAGTGGCAACCAGAATACCCACTAAAACCCAGCGATGATCCTTCGCGTCGCCTGTTTGCTATCACGGGAACGCTCGCGCGTTACTCCCCTACCTACAAAGACAAGCCGCCAAGTGATTGAGCGTAGTCGCTTGGTAACCCATTAGGAGAGTTTGTTTTTATATTACTGCCATGCCATAATAAAAAAACATTGAAGCGTAAAATTTTATAAATGTGTGGGATCCATGTTTCGTTTAGTTTCATTCTTAAATTTATAAGAACGTTATATTATGTGGTCATCGCTGTATATCCAATTTTGGAGCATATAATGTCCAAAGTCGTCATATATGTGAATTAAGTATGTGCGCCTGTAATGCGGTTCGCCCACTTATCCTTGCCTAATACAGAATGCGCTGTTGACCCTGGTACGTGAAATAAAAGTCAGGTCCTCAAACCTTGATATTTCATAAAGCAGCAAACTTGTTTGCAAAAACATTGATTGAATATGTAATGTAACTTTACAATGCATCATCCGGAAGGAACCTGATGTATATTAAGCAGCGTGTCCTTCCTGAAATGTTTTCTTTCTCGAAACATCGGCTGGAGTTATTTTTTTTAACATCCGAACCTGATGTGATGATAAATCAATCTATATGATAGCGAGTGAATTGATAGAAAATATCTTAAGTAAAAAGTTGAAGCGGTGATAGCCTAGTGGTTAGGGCGTCAGCCTCCTAACTAGAGGTCGACGATTCGAATCCGGACACGCACCTCTAACTTTTCGAAGTTATGTGCGTTTTTAAGCAATAAAATATCACTTGCTTAAACGGTGAAGGAAAACATCGTGATTAAACCTGCACGCCTGAGAGTTTTCCATAATGTTCTCAAAGGCGTGTGAAGTCTGCCAATTCGCTCATGGCCAGCGTGGTGGACTATAGCCAAACCCTTCTCATATTGAGAGGAGACCCGTGCTCTGTAGTGAGCTGGTAATGGGTTGATCATCTTAAGTAATTAATGATACTTGTCAATTGAATGACACAGCTTTAACTGTTGATATTTCTTTTAGATTATGAGATTTTTAGAGAAAACCACTAACTTACCAAGTATCAAGAAGGTCCTCGGATTGTAAACTAATAACCTTTCTGGTTTATGGCTGTGTTATAAAAAGATTTCATAGAAGTAAGAATGAATGAACGTAGCAAACTATCTTTTTGTTAGATCGTAGTATTTCGTAATCCAAGATAACGTGAAAGCGAGAAATGAAATCACATAAATTTAGTTATTCACTTAATAATTATGAAATAAAAATCTAAAACGTATAATTTAGCAGTAAAGTCTTAATATTATGAGAATTTCGACCGTCATTTCTACACAAGGTGTCTAAGTCCTGGTATTTTTAAAGAGCGACCATGTCGAGGCAAGGCAATTGCCGTTTGACTTTGTCGTTGAATTTCAAAAGGTTTTAGGTATTATAATTATGGAGATCCCACTACATTAATTATTAGTTTGCAGTTTTGACATCGCGGATGAGTCGACGCTCTCTTAAAATAAGCTGAAAAAAACTAAAACATCTATTCAGTAATCTTAAAATATAGTAAATCTACTAAATACGGACGGAAAGCAAATGAATTGGTCTTTTCAAATCTTTCAAAAATGTTCATTCTTGCATTTCCGTAATTTGTTTTAGTTTAATAATTATAAATCTTTTGTAGACAAATGTTTGAGTTACCTGAAATCAAAAATATATCTTGTACCGAGAAGTCTGTTGTACCCATACAAAAAGTCAAAAAATAATTCTATGCTTTCCACGGGAAGCAATATAAACAGGACCACACTATTTCCCGGCATGAAATATATCAGCATATAAAATGTATATATAACATAATAAATAAAATGTATATATAACTCTTTATTAAACAAAAACAAGCATCAAAATAAGTACATAAACTACTTTCAAACTAACTTATAAACGCACTTTAATGGTGAGTGTGGTTACTAACCACACTCACCATTAAAGTGCGTTTATATTGGTGAATATGTGGGATGGATGTATGTATGTATGTATGTATGTACGAGAATGTACTTGTAATTTAAATTAGAGATAAAATTTACTTTTTTATAACAATCTTTATTGACGAAATCCGTTTACAAAGAATTCAGTATGTACGTGCTATTTTAAACGCAATGGCAGCTGCGCTTTACGCTCTAAATGCTTCTTGCATTGATACTCCCTGCAGTTTATTGAATTCTATTTAATTAATGGCAGTTTTTGTCACGGGTAGACTGCAGTCTCAATAAACTTAAGCTCACATTTGAGACTTTTTCTACATAAATATTTTGGTAACCGCTGAGAACAAATACCCTTGTTTTTGTTTTCTCATGTGAATAGATATATCTAATAACCTTGTATCTGCTAAGAGTGTTGTTACGCGAATTTTCTTAAAAATGAAAAAACTGCATTCAGCATTGCCAGATGTCAGTTTAGTGACCTATATACTGTCTATACGTATCTTTGACATATACCTACACTACAAGTTAAAGATAAACACCTTTATACATATATGTCACATATAAGACATAATAAGATATGAAAATTTAATTCTTAACACATAAAATGGAACGCCGTTTCATATATTTACCTAAATTTTAATTACGCAGGGGAATTAATAAGATATGTTTGCGTAAATCAAAATATCACGTCCCGATTAATCCATCTGTTACAGGCCATGATGACACACATACAGACACAGCGGTCTATCACTTATATTATATATATATCGTTATAGCATCCCTTATTAATGTGGTTAAAAATAAATAGGTACTAAATGCATCTAGGATATCACTGCGCACAATTTATATAGGTCACGTTAGTGCCTGAACTTTTTATCGTGGCGATAAGACATTCTTGGCGATGGGGAATCACTATCATATTTTTTTTCATTTAGCATCAATTATTAGTAGTTATAAAAATATGTGTTACCTTAGTGAGCATGTATCAAAAGTCTAATATGTGAGATGTGCGAGAAAGATAATGACGAAGACTGCCTTGAGAGCGTAAATCGCATCTGCATTGCATTTAACCATTTTTGATATAGCGCATAATATCTCTTTAAGTGAAGTCTACCATTGCGGATTGGTAGACTTCACTTAACAAAAACATGACCAGCGTGGTGGACTATGGCCAAACCCTTCTCATATTGAGAGGAGACCCGTGCTCTGCAGTGAGCCGGTAATGGGTTGATCATGTTGATTATGATGATCTCTTTAATTCTATTCGTTTTGATCCTGGTGTAGCTAGGCTAGACAACCCTTTAGAGAAGCGTATATAATAATAATAGGCAAATTCCCTTGGCAAATACGATATGATGATTTGATTAAATAAAAGTTTGGCTTGAACAGATTTCGTCATCGTCATACCGAAATCTCCTCCTTTTTGCAAATGGTTAGTCGACAGTGTGTGCTTACTCCAACTCATTAACATTATGCGTTCTTGGGATGGATTTAAATGCAATCTCACTTTGACCATATTTATTTCACAGTGCGTGTACATTTACGATTCAACATATTAAGAGAGACCTCAAGCGTTAAATGCTATAAAATAGCATAAAAATTGTACCTAACTGTACCTCTTCTGGCACTAATTAAGAATAGCTTTATTACTTAGGGTCATGAGCCTAAGCATTAAAGCGAAATTTTCCCTCAATTTATTAATCGACGCGTAATTAACGTACCAAGGCTTTAATAGTGGAGATAGTACTAATTGTTTGTCACTAGATTAAGAAGCATTGACGTATAGTAGACAACACCCATGATATAATTTTTCTACTGGCTAAGCAGTATGTACGTAGTGTTGGTCGACCCCCAACTAGGTGGACAGACGACATCAGACGAGTCGCAGGGAGCCGCTGGAAGCAAGCGGCCCAAGACCGTGAGCATTGGAACTCCCTACAAAAGACCTATGTCCAGCAGTGGACGTCAATCGGTTGATAATGATGATGATGATTATGAAGCAGTATGTGTTGTGGTAATTTTACTGTGGTTTTAGTTGTTATTGCCTGGAAACTGTTGCAATATGCGAAATATTCGAAATTGGTTACATGTTGTGTGAGAATTTTAAGAAGGTCGAATAAAGGAATGCTCAAAATTAGTTCCAACATCCTCACTGAATATTCAATGACTATAATTAATTGAGAAAAATATAGGAATTATGTGTTCACTTTGAAATGCTACTAATGTTGGGATATCGACACTTTATGTTGGAATATAAAATATCTTTGTGCTGTCCCATAAACTTATCTAGACAAATTGAATATAAGCAAGAGTTATTTTGCAGAAGTCCATAGTTTACAATGAACATGAAGCTTTATTTGCTATAATTCTCGTTAACTAATAAACAAGCAAAACTGCAAAAATAGTGCAATTTATAATATCTTTATACACCACGGAGGACTACGCCAGACTTCTACCAAACACTTGTAACGATATTATAATATAAAATATAAAATTGGACTGAAACTTGTAAAAAAAAACTTTGACATAATTATTATTTTTATTGACTTGATAGTTGAATAAACGGTTTTTTTATTTATATACACCACTCCATACCGATCTTCTAGAATCCTTTTCGACTTAACATACTCAGATGTTGACTTCACAACGTTCAATTGCTTAATCACTCTCTAGCACTAGTCGCAAATAACTGACGTATAAAGAAATTATAAATTGCCCCGTGCAGATTTGCGTTCTTTACGTGGATTACATTCCGTTGTAACAGAAATTTTCCGTTATATTAACAAATTAATTAATAAATTTGACAATTATACATTATAGAGTTAAAAAAAATATTCTGATCTGAGGATGACACCTATGTCTGATGAACAGAATGACCTGCTTTGAATCTGTCAAGAGAAACCAAAGTTAAATGCTATGTATTAAATTTAATGCTGATGAATTCGCGTGCAATATAAAATTACGTCAAATTTCGCCCAGTCATCATATCCCGTCGGAAACCGCACAAAGCGCGTCTGCCCACGGCGCGGCGTACCACTGACCCGAAACTTTTGTCTGTTACTCTGTGTTTACACGCGTATTATCGTGATTGCCACTCGTCTCGGTAAGCTGGACTTTTATTAATAAGTGGCGTGTTGACAGCTCGATTGGTTTTTGAGAGTCATCCGAACATCATCAGATAGCTAGACATCTTGATCGAAGTAAAAGCGAAATGCTTTCAAGATTAACGCGGCAATCTACATTACAAATGCAATTAAAATTTGGGATCTACTTTTGATTATAATTTGAGAAATTTCGAAGCATTTACTGTCAATGCCGACGGCTGATAATTTCGACGATTCATATAGAATCCAATTAGTTTGATACATGTAACCGTATACCAGATACGAGGAATGGCCTCTTGGAGCGTTTTATCCAAAACGAGATCTTGCCCACAAAATACTATGTCGCCGTTTTTTCTTGTTTGAATCTTATTGAGATATCTGCATACAACAAATTAGGATACAGAGATCTTTTCGATCCGATTGGAACGGCCGTCGGTTGCTTTAAATAAATAACATAGGAAGTACAAAACAAACTGTGTTTGAGCAAACTTATTATGAAATAAAAAAAAATACGGACAAGTACGTGTTATGTCTTCAATATGTGTTATAAATATTGATATTTCTTACAATTGCGTCAACAGCTATAAGAAACAAATTAGGAAATCGGTCTGCCGATTAATTGTAGGGTTTATGTTAGGTATGACGTGATCGCAACTGCATTATAGCTGATAATGCGCAAGCGCAACCGCCAGCAAGGATATTCCGATCTAACAGCTCTATATTTAGAAAATATACAACACTAGATAACATCTAACTTTCATTGCCGCATTCCGCGTAAAATTGTATATAATTATGAAATTATCAAGGGTAAACAACTTAACTGAAGCTGCTATACTCTAAAATATTTTTTTTAAATATTATATTATATTAAATTCAGTTCTAAATTACAAACATCTTTAGCTATCTTCTTAGTCAATTGTAGGACCTACATGTTACTTGATATTTAATTTTAATAAGCTATAATATATTAATATTTTCTGATCTATTTGGTGAACAGACAATAGCAGTTTAACATGATTTGTTATTCTTTTATATCATAATTCTTCAAATTAGAATTCGAATCAGATCAAATTATATAGCATTATAATAATTTTGTTTTTCTGCGAATTTGTGTTTTAAACTCAACCAAAGTGTATTCTGTTGATAAATAATACATCACCCGTAAAGAATACACACATCGCTCAGTGCAAGTAATCATAATACACAGGGAACCATATCACGTACCAAATGCCCCAAACACTGCAAAGACACGCTTTGGGGCCAATTTTATTGAAAATGTTAACCTCGAATCACGGAATTGTTCTACTCTGTCGAGATTTCTCTGTTTTTATTTTAGAAACGAAAGTGTGCTCATTTCGATTCTTCTAATTTGCTTTGATTAGTTTTGGCAGGTGACCAAGAACTAAGGGTTAATAGATAATTACGAGTAGGTATGGTATTTTCTTTATTTCATTATATTCGTCCTCCAAAAGTCGTGTATTAAATATTGGCATAATTTAACCGAGACATACGAATAAACTAACGAAATTAAGGTCTGGGATTGTTCAATCGAGAAGGCAAGTCCCATTTAGTCTCTTGAAGACCATACGTTTATTTAACATTGGCTGGCATATTTGTGCAATTTGGCAAGCAAGCAAGTTAATTTTAGAGAATATGTTCATGCGTTTGCTTTCATGTAAACATTATTTTTTAATACATTCCCACTTTATTTTTGCCTTATGCTAAACTGTACAAACATTATTTTCCCAGTTGGATGAATTTTCAAAAATATTTTCTATAAGTATCGTTAAAATTGGTTTGAACTGTGCTATTACAGATAAGTCAGTCGGCCATTAAACCTGTTCCCTTATACAAAATATATGATAATTATAAATAAACTGTTATATAATATTAATTGAGTTAACCAAAGACCTACCTTAAATATATTTTTTGTGAAAATTATGGATTTACTTAAAATATTTCACCACCTTTTAAGATGGAATTTCTATTAGGGTATTAATTTTATCAATAATAATTGCTAATTGAAATCTGCAAGTACAGTAACTGAACTGTTACACTTTCCAAAACAAATAACGATCGACGTGTGATGCATTATGATAATAGAGGCATCATGCACCATTTGGTTGCAGATGGCGGAAAAAGTGATCTATATTTCAATGCACACCGCTGTTGTACCATTTTAACCTAAATTCAAATGAATATAGCGGTTGCTTTCGAGAATAGAAACTGATCGAAAATAGACATTTGTGAAGAAAGTCCAATGAGATCACTTTTTACCCACAATGGAATGGAGATGCGTTATGCATTTGTCGTAAGAGTTTGCATATGTTTGTTTCTGTGTTTGTTTGTTTCAACAGCTTCTGGGTCGATTCCTGGGTGGACGATCTGGCTGAACAGATGCCTATAATTTCTGAGCAGTTTTTGAAAAAAGGCTGCGATGGTCATTATAGTTTTTGACTTGGTTACACCACCAATTTGATGTAAAACTACTCGATCGATTTTGATGGGGTTTTTGGGACAGACTCTTGGATATGTTACACACTAAACTATGACGAAAGAACAGCCCGCTTACGCTGTGGCAACCACTAGGGTTAGTACAGCTAATAGACAGTCTGAAAAATGTGATGATAGGGTTAAAATTTTCCTGACAAAATAAATAGTGTCTCTATTATTGTTGATTTTGAAATTACCAAATCACTTTGAATGTTTTTATTTTCCTCGTTGGTTTAGGTTAATTTTTGGTTGTTGAGTGAAACGATTGCATTAGAATATATATATTTGTTTGTTATTAGAAGAATAACAAAAATAATGGGACAACATAAGTAGGTATCAGCATCATGATCAACCCATTACCGGCTCACTACAGAGCACGGGTCTCCTCTCAATATGAGAAGGGTTTGGCCATAGTCTACCAAGCTGGCCATATGCGGATTGGCAGACTTCACACGGCTTTGAGAACATTATAGAGAACTCTCAGGCGTGCAGGTTTCCTCACGATGTTTTCCTTCACCGTTGAAGCAAGTGATATTTTAATTGTTTTTAATTAAAATATCACTTGCTTTAACGGTAATTTCTCATTACCATAGGTTAATTTTTCTTTATTGACTGGAACGATTGCATTATATATATTTGTTTGTTATTAGGCGAATAACAAAAATAATGAGACAACTTAAGTAGGTATAGCGAATAGCTATTCGTAGTAAGCGAAGAATGTTTGTACGTTAATAATATTTGTCAACAAAGCATTGTTGCGTGTATGATGAATAGTATTTACGTTGTCATCATTTGCATTGTCAGTTTAGTGATGCGTAGGCTTGTCGATCGCATTGAGACTTATATTATTACGATCGAAGTTTGTGATTGAGAGTTTATTAATCACTGATTGATATTTATTATGATTTAGTGAACAATGCGTATATAGACTGTTTATATTACTTTAGTGCTGTGCTTTTTGATTAAACCTCAAGTTTCTGTATCTATACTAATACATTGTTTTGGTGTCTGTTTGTTGTGTGCTTCTTCTTAGACCGGGGCGCGTTTGGAACCCTCATAGCTTTAGTTTTAAGTTTACGAATATAGTTATCACCATCAAATCACTACTATGTAAATTATTGATGTGTCAAAAGTGCCTTTTAAAGGACTATTTGAATAAAGATTATTTGAATTTTGAATTTGAATTACATGCACACTTCTCATACCTTCTACCATTCAATGTCATTTAACACTTAAGTGTTAGTTTAGAATACTTGTTTACAATTTTAACTGTTAGTTACTTTAATACTTAACTGTATTTCATTATACAGGGTCGACGGGATTTTCTTAATGTATTAAATACCCGTTAAAAATCTAGCTTGCAAAGTCATTGCAAATATTTTTAAAATCTCACTATAATTAAATTATTGTTTTTACACATTTTTTAAGTAGAGCATATATCAACATATAGCAACAGCAGATCCTAACAATAACCTGAATAGGATATTTAAATGGAATCCTCTGAAGAAGGAATAACTTAAACCAGTACGGAAATTTCGGTAAAATTGGTAAAAAATTCTAATCGAATCTATTAACTAAGCATTGATATGTAAACTAATGATCGTAATAAATAATTACTTTTATTGGCATCTATATAACATAAACCAGGGCACTTTTTAAAAGTGTAAAAAACGATAAATGAAAGCACTCTTAGAAACTAGTTTGCAAGTAATTCGTTCACTTAAATAATTTTGCTTTTTATCTTTTTTAGTAATATATAGCTTCTGTTTGATTCACCCCTACATACATTATAAATGGGAAACTGACTGAAGGTTTTATTTTGAGCAACTTTTTATGTAAATGCAGTATATAGTAGCCCAAAGTCAATCGATCAATCATAATTTTTATTCAAATAGTCCTTTAAAAGAAACTTTTGACGCGTTAATAATTTACATAGTAGTGCGTTATGGTGATAACGACATTTTTAAACTTAAAACTAAAGCTATGAGGGTTTCAAAGTCGCTCTGGTCTAAGTAGAATCCCACAACAAACTTAACTAGGTAAATTTTCTTTTTGTTATCACCATCTCACATGCCACTTAAAATTATTTAAGAGCTATCTTATTAGAGCAATATTTCATACTCATGCTTGTTTATCATACATATTCCTTTACAGTAGTAAATTTTGTAGCCCACTTAGCTCACTGTAGGTTTAGCTACCTACAGATAACAAAGTGCCTTTCTATAATTCGGCGTTTAACGATTTCTACGACAAATAGTATAATTCAATTATTGCAGTAATGAAATGGCTGAAATTATTCTGATGAAATTCTTCCTCCTCTCGAAAACAGAGGAATGTAACCGATAGTACATAAGATTATTTTTATTTCGAAATAACTACCAATAATCTAGATGTAAAAGTAGTTATGTTGATATGTACACCTTTCACGCAACGAATTTCGCATATTACATAAATAAGTACCTACTGAAGAAGGGTTTTATAACACCCCGACGAAACTGCTGGTAATGCCAGTTTCATATCATAAATATTGTTTCCTAAACTGATTAAAAGATTGTGACTAAAGGATATGGTGAAATCTGTACCAAAAAATAACTTAAAACTTCTAAAAACTAAGTATTAAAAAGAAATTTATCTTTACATAACATAATGCTATGGAATATGTATGAGAGCAATTAAGTTGATATTTCGAGCAGATCACTTTTATTTGTTTATGTCGTTTTGTCCATGTAATTTGAATACTGGTTTTTTTAAACGCAAACGCAAATACGAATATTTTCATAAATAACTATTATGTTACGAAAATATTCGGCTTGGGGTACTGTGTCATTTTCACCCTGTGTATATAACTTAATTTCACATAATATTAAGCCGTTATATACGTACGTATTCTAACGTATTGTTCCTACAATGCTCTATCTCTATCGTTTCTAAAAGAGTTTTAAAACTGTTTAGAATTACCAGCCATGAAATACATTCCGTTAATTAACCAATTAAATTTTCATCTCTAACTGCGTTTATATGTAATGGACTTGATGTTGTAATAAAAGCGTTGCTTTTTGATTCAGAAAATTCTCGTCTGTGCGGCTCAGTTGGTTCTTTGTTTATTTTTCGCTTACTTTGTTGAGTCGTATTATTCGGAGCGGTTTTATAATTGGTGTGCTCCGTTTTATTTGTGTATTTTTAATTCATGAACAAAACAGAGGATTTTTCGTTCGTTTCGATCGTTCTCGAGGACTTCCTATTCGAGCACGTAGGTGAACGCCACGGGTTCGTATGGCGTGCCTAGCGAACAGTCTCTCCGATGAGCCGTAGCGCGACGGTCCTGCTGCCGCGGCGTCGCGATTCCTCCCATCTCCTGCTCTCCTGGTACTTCTTATCCGTTTCGATGGTTGTTTTTTGAAGTTATGGACTATTGCGGACATTTTAAAACCAATTTTTTTTTTTCAATTATAAACTTTTTTCTTAAATTGTTAAGTGGGTGATGTGATTGGTGTTTTTTGGTCGTACTGGTGATGATCTAGGATTACATATGGACATTGGTGTGTGGTCGTACTCATGAAGCGTTCGACGTGGGTGGACGTTGAAACCGGCGGCCGGCTGGGCTGCAACGGCGAAATTTTTTGGAGCGAATGCACGGAATGCGACTGCGCTTACTGCAACCCTAACTACGTTTGCGTCTGTAGTGATAAGGTACAAACTGTGAGATATTATACACATTCATTACATATATAACTTTCTTAAATCTTGGAATAGCTCTTATAGAAAAGAATCTTAATCATATTATGGCACGCCATGATTCGATTTTTAAGTATGACGGTACATAGATAATATTATGGACTTTTAAAAAAATTACATTAAGGTAAATCTTTTTGGTGCCGTTTATATTTATAAGAAAGGATTCTTTTTAAATTAAAATGTAATTTTCCAAGTCGCCATATTAGCAGCAAAGTTACGTCTTACTTTCATAACTGTTAACTACTGTATACATTTTGATAAGACGTCACAAGCATTAACGTTGGCAAATATTTACTCTTCCATTAGATTCAAGGACCGTTGACCTTTCTCGGTTATCGCTGACAGAAATATTACATAGAACAGGGTAAATTATTTAGAGAAAATGATTTCTGAAACCAACCTCCATCCAAAATTATTCAAACTCCTCGATATTATAGAAAAATTCTTGACTTACGAGTGCGTATGAAATATTTTAATTGTGAAGTGTGTTTACTTAAGCGAGATTGATCTGGCCACTACTGAATTGAATACACGAACTGGCTGTCAAAGCCTGATTGTGATGCTATTGACCATTTATGTCCATCATAAAATGGTTGAATGGCCGATGATCTTGCATAAACATTGCGTCTTGCAAGCCTCGGTTAACACGAAGCGATTTAGAGTCACACTGGTTCTGTTATGCACATTGTTTACAGAAAATTCAATGGATGGGTTGGTACATGGAGTTAATACAAAATAATAAAAGTCATCAGTAATTCGATTCCAAAACAATATTTCTATATTAAAATATTTGTTAACAAAACAACCTAGGTACTTAAATTATACTTAACCAATCTTAACGTCCTGTATACCGGAATGTTAAGGAATAATAGCATCCTTATTATGCCTAGTTATCATGATCAATCAATTGCCGGCTCATTACAGAGCACGGGTTTCCTCTCAATATGAGAAGGGTTCGGCCATAGTCCACCACGCTGGCCATGTGCGGATTGGCAGACTTCACACGCCTTTGAGAACATTACAGAGAATTCTCAGGCGTGCAGGTTTCCTTACGATGTTTTCCTTCACCGTTCAAGCGAGTAATATTTTAATTGCTTTAAAATGCACATAAATCCGAAAAATTAGAGGTGCGTGCCGGGCTTCGAACCCCTGACCTCCGATTAGGAGGCGGACGTCCTAACCACTAGGCCATCACAGCTTCATTATTATCATTTGACGGCAGTCTAAGATGGTAGTGGGCTAACATTAGAAATATGGTAAACTCATATTCCTAATTGGTGTCTACTCTACATTGGCATTTCGGAACACTAAATCGCTTGCCCGCAGATCTTTTTCAGTAGTGTGGTAAATAGAACCAGCCGAAGACAAAAAATATTTATGTCAGGAAGAAATTTATGTTAATTATTAATTCGTTTGTTGAATTATTGATTCTAGATATGAATAAATCAATGAAGAGACTCTTGCCTTTCATAACTGACACAATAACCTGTGAACTCTTCAACACTAGTTTGAATATCTAAATAATAACTTCGCAAGATGCGACGACCACCTCAACTTTCATTAATTTTGTTTGCATTGGGCAATTACCTTTATGCCATTTAATAATAACCACCTTTGCTCTTCCGTATGAGTGATGGGAAACTAATGGGTTTACTTTGTTTTTTGTAACACATCGACTGCTAATGGAACACACGTCCGCTCCGGTCTAACCATAGCTGTACTAATTACTTTTTCTTTTGTAGACGTCTGTGTTTCTTTACCGTCATTTTGTATCTGTCCAAGTATTTCGAGATTGTCTTTACGTTGTATTCGTTATGCTTTTCGAAACGTATGTTAGTTAATCGTTTATTCGCGACGTCAATAGCCAAGAGATGCTACATAAAAAACTAGGAAAGAATAAAGACATTTAATATTTTACTTGTGGATCCCGTTGTTTAGACAAACGTCTTGTCTCGTAACGCGCTTTAACCATTGCGATTGCGAGATAAACGGATAGACGGATACTGGAGGGTAAGTAATAGGGTCGGTCTCATTGGCACACTAACAGTTAAAATCGGTCTTTAAGAAGCTGAAGAATTACGAAATCACGCAAACCGAACCTTTATTTAAATAGATTAACATCTTTGTAGTCGTTAACACACACGCCGATGTTTATATATATATACACACACACAGACAGACGACAACAAAGTGAAATAACCTAAATCCTAATATTTCAAAACTTGCATGTTAATTTTATGATAAACAAAATGGCTATATTCCATGAGACGTGAGTTCAAAGCTCTACCTTGAAAATAAATGGTCTTTAACCCAAATCATGCCCATATCGATTGTAGTAATATGTAGTCTTGCCAAATAAGTTTTTATGGCATTTAAAAACCACCTTTGTGATTAAAACATGGCATGGTATACAACCTAGTTGTTCAGACTCCAGCCTCCCTTTCGTGTAATTATAGAGTTCAAGCAGAACCCTTCGATGATTTGTAACTTCAATAACCTTTAACGCCATATACAACATATATTTAACGATTTAAGAGGCGCAGTCGTATTATAAATTGGGAGGTCCTGGGTTCGATTCCCGCCTCGAGGCTTTGCGGCTAGTTACCACCTTACTAGCAAAAACATACTGTCTAGTAATTTAGCGTTCCGGTATGATGCCAAGTAGAAACCGTCTAGTAGGATGGTTTGAGCCGTTGACCTATTTGCTCGTTTGTCCACGATGTAATTTAAAAAAAAAGGTGATTTTGTGGTGGATATATAAAATATTCACGGCGTGTTGCCAATTTAGAATGCCGCAAGCAAAAGTTTGCGCGGTTCCTTACTTTAAACCTTAGGCTAAAGCCTTAAAGGCATATAGTGAGAGCTTTTCAGGTCCTTCTGCAGTTATACCTATGTATACTCTCCCTTTGTCAAAGTAAGACGCCTCTTAAACACGAACATTCCAAGGGTTCTCAAAAAATTGCACTTTCATAGAAATAGATCTCGCTAACGATATATTTACTATAAGCAATGCATTGACTTGATAAAATATATCTTAATATATTTACTCTTAAATTTCAGAACCACTCACAAGTTACGGTTGATTAGTTTTCAGTTCATGATTTATGGATTGATAAATTTTTAAACTTTGAACGCTAAAACTTTTTGCATGTTTCGATTAAACAGGGAAATTCAATCAGGATAATAGAGATAATAATTGTACTTTTTATTATTACGGTAGGCCGCATATTAACTAATAATACAATTTGAAATTCATCAGTTCATTCATTCAGTTTTTATATTTTCGTTGATATTATATTCTTAAACATGTTTTTTATAATAATATATATTTCAAACTTATATTTTTATAAATTTTGACGATTTTTTTCTTTTAATCATTACTAACACTAACATCTTCGCCTTTTTTAGATTTTTCAATTAATGGAATGGTTTAAATCATACCCGATTTAAATCATTCCATTAAAAGATTAGAGTCAAATCACGAATGATTTATATTCTGCTAGTAGTAGTAGTAGTTATGAACTTTACCAGTCTACAATTCTCCATTCGCACTTTAATATGTCAAATCTCACACTCGCAGTTAGCCTAAAAAGGCGTACGAAGTACTCGTTCACTTACTTTGTTTATTTTTTGTTTGGCTTCCATTTAGGACGAACTATTTAATCTAAAAACATAAAGAATGTGTGTCAATTTTCCAGATCTTGAGTTTCTTTTTTAACATGAGCATAAAACCACCTTCCACTCAGGATATGAAAAAAGTAAACTAAAACTGGAATAATCGTCACACTTTTGTTACCTTGCGTTTTTGGAACAACCCTTTCGTCCTAAATGGAAGCCGCCACAAAATGGCGTCTAGCCTCATCCGCTTTATGCAGCATCGCACACAATAGTGCTCGTTTCACAATGAAAGTGAAACTTATGCGGGATTTTTTCTTACTTTAGTCGACGGCTTTATCTGAAAGCCGGTAACGACGGAATTTCTACCCGCATCTCGATGGGAACGACTTTTGTGTCATATTGTTTATAAATCAATGAGCTCATCATTCATAACGACCCTCTTTTATGTTATTGATATGATGTTAGAGGTTTCACTCGCAGAGTAACTACTCAATTATCAATATGTTTGTTTACTCTAAGGATTCTGATGTATTGAACTTCTCTGTCGTTAATGTCATAATCTACTACATTACCTTAAAATTTTGAAAGCTGCGAATAAACTACGTGCACTTTATTATCATCATCATCATCATCATCATCATCGTCATTATCGATCCATTATATTATAAATCATATAGCCGGGTTATGGCCGTAACACGCCGCTGGTCAAGTGCGAATAGATATACTTCAGAAGCCTTTGAGAACATTATGGAGATAGATTTAGGTATCCTCACGATCTTTAGCTATACCGTTAAAGCAAGTAATATGTAGTTTTAATTTGCTTATTTGAAGTTAAAATGTACATTTTTACTCAAGTGCATGCCGGGGATTATAATTTTTTAAGCATGGGAGGAATTGAAAACATTTAAAGTATTTTTCTTCAGAGCAGCCTCGAAAATTTCTGGATAACTAGACCGTAACGGTTGGATCTGTAGTTTAAAAGATCGTTATCAGTCCGTTCGGTGCTTCTTTTTTATATACATTTTGTAGTTAAGGAAACACTAATTCACAGATAACGATCTACTAATGAACAAATCAAATGATGACGTGAATAGTTTTCATAAGCTTTTATTGATCTCGAGTGATCCGTATAAGTCATTCTGTTCTTTTGCTTTTATATAATCCGTTGTTCAAGTAGTTTTATATTCATTTGAATCAAGTATCATCGTATGATCAACCTGAAATTCAGCCTACCCACTGGGATTAAAGTATTTAACTTTGTGTCAAAAGTTATGGTGTCAAAAAGCTTGTCTCGGTCATCAACGATAAGGAAGATGGTTTTCGAGAGTGGTCATAGGAGCCTATAGAATCTCCGCACTAGGCAACCTAGACCCATTTTTTTTCTCAATCACGGGTGTCCTCTTTCAGAAAAAGAGACCTTTTTTTGCTTTTTAATTAAAAACTTACAATTATTACAAAATTTACAATAAAACCTAGACCCATCGATTCCGGACTTATTGAGAAGATCTTAATCTTAATGAGAAAAATTGGTCTACAGACTCTATTAAGAGACAACATTAAAATCTCTTCTTAGAAATATTATTGTTATTGTCGTTTGACCATAAAATGCTTCAACAAAGTTCCTTTTTCTCCATTTACAATACAAATGTCAGTCAATAGCAGAAATATAAATGTTATTTCTACTTCAATTTTATGTCCTTTTTAGTATCACTTAACTATTTATATTTGGATTAGTTTTGGTTATATATTCGATATGTTGTTGTCAGTAAAAATATTATCTGAAAATATATATATATTAAGCATATGATTAATATTTTACCAAAGTCATATGTTGGTTAGTGCTTGACGCGCTAATTTATACGGCGTCCTTCACTTCGCACGTTTTTAATTTAAAATTGCTATTAAGCACTGGGATGGAAATGAGAAAGGGGAAGAAAGCGTTCAGCATTTAATTATATATTTTAACCCCTCCGTATAAAAATGGCGACGCGATCGATATGCTTGTTGCCTAGGCAGACTGGCTGGCTCTTGAGAGCAAGGTAAGTAGGTGCTTTCTTAATTAGGGTATCTTTTAGATTTTTTTATCAACGTTAGTAATTATTACTTATATTTCTTGACACGTAACTTGTTTACAGGAATGAGCAACTTTATTGTTTCTTTCCGGTTTCTTATCAGCACAATTTGACTTCCGAGCCGATCGAAGAGTCAATACAAGCGGACAGACATTGCGTTACAAATGTGGCTATGAAGAAGTGACGATATTTTGAATATTTTGGATACGTTCTATAAAATCAAAGCTTAAGTCGGTTTCTGATTTCTAATAAGCATATTACCATAAGTCGGCCGGCCTTTCACGCTATTGGATTGGATAACCCAAACGAATTTGCGTACAGATTATCAAATTAAATTGTAACCTAATTAAAATACTTGAGAAAACTTATGTTTGATGATCAGTTATATTTGATAATATAGTTGAATAAATACAATTCATAATAATTATTACCAATTTTTTATTACTGGGCACGGTTCTCTTCTCAGCATGAGAAGAATTTTGTATCCACGCTGAGATTAATGAGATATTAGAAAAACTGTTAATTTTACTAATTTTTTTCAAAACCATAAAGGACTGCATACTATACCATAGAAACTAAGCAAACTACCAGCGGTAACATGTGGAAATATATGCAAAATAAATCGTCAATGTAGATTTTTCTTTGTTTTTTGATAATGCATTTATAAACAAAGAATGAATAAAGTTCTTACAAACAAACCAATCAAAACAGTATCTTTTTCAGTCAAATAAACAATTGCAGAAAGTATAGATTAGTTTCCATATATTTATTTCATTCCAAAAAATTGATTATCATAATCTTAGTGCCTGACTTAGAATTTCAGAAATAAGGTGATCGTTGTTTAAGAAGCCTCCATTTTAATATTTTATGTCTGCCAAGCAAAAATAAAATGAGGAAAGCAAATATGATGATTCGGCTAGTATAAATATTATGCATTAGTTTTCCTTGATCTGGCGTATGTTGTGCGCGTATGTGAATACTTATGCGGTGTTTAAATTTAATTGGGTGATGTGATTTTGATATTCGTGTCTCTATCTTAATCTATCTATCTAAAAAATGAAATATAATTAGATTGACATTTTCTGTTTGACAGTGATCTAAAATCGTTTTTGGTGAAATTATATTTTACTTAATAGTGATGATAGTGTAGAAAAGGTCGGTCGGTAAAGATTCAGTAGCCAAAAAACTGTTGTAAACTGTGTAGGTGTAGTTACTAGTTACACATCGTTCGATTGAGAGTCAATAGCAAAGTCTTTACAGCTACCTAGCTGTAAACGTTTTTTAAGTACCCACTTAATCTAACATAAATTAAGTTTGTTCACATTCTATTTAACATTCCTTCATATTCTATTATACATATACCATGAGGATAATAACACACAGCACATAATTTTGACGATCTCCGTGGCGTGACGAGTGCGCTTGCGCATTGTAAAGTTGAAGATCTTGGGTTCGATTCCCGGCTCGAAGCTGGTCTGGTGGGAGGCTTTGGCTGTGGCTAGTTATCAACCTAGTTGTTAACGATTAAGCGTACCAGCACGATGTCGTGTAGAAACTAATTAGGAGCAATGGGCCTTATAGCCCCCTACCATCTTAGACTGCATCATCATATACCATCGGTGAGATTGCCGTCAAGGGCTAACTGGTAGTTTATAAAAAAACATAATTGAGTAGTAAGTACTAGTACGTACTAAATTAATGAATATTAATAGTCATGAAACATAAATTTGTATTCAGATTTAAAACACTTTAGTTTCCTTGTAAGCGACCTCTCTTTCATTTGCGTGTGGCACTTTACCAAGTATAAGACGAGAACGAAAAGCTGTTATAGTTAAAATTTATCACGTCAGATATCCGTGGCACGGCATTACATAGTATAAATGAACAAACTTACTTCTTGCCCTATTTCGTTTAACTCAGTTATTTTGTTTCGGTCAAATATCCCTTTTGTTTGTTCCGTTTACATTCAGAGTTCATTCTGTTGTGCAGTATAGGATGACGTAACGTCCGCGTTATTTAATAATATCAGCATATATATAATTCTTACCAGTTGTGATTACAATCATTGACCTTCACTTTGTTTTGTGGTATTTAGCTCAGAGTATGCGGCCGTACTGGCCTTTTGTTAGTCAGATATTCGACAACGCGGCATGCAGAATGTACCTATTAGGTGTTTACCTTTGAAATTTTTGGTTCTATCGCAATGACCACAGGAACAGAAATTTTGAATAGCTATTTGTCTTTTGAGAAAGAAATTTTCGGAGTTTCCTTTCCACTTTAACATCATATTAAAGATAATCAGTGTTATTGTTGAATATAAGTTTTGACGTGGCAACAACAAGTTTGCTTCATGATATAACCATGTTATTTTCTTACTGACCACCGCCCTTAGAGCCCTTCTCTTATTTGCACTTTCGTATATTTCAATAGACCAATTCGTATATGACCAATCTTGGATTAATTTACTTACTACGTTGACTTTACTTATTTCCGCCTTATGTTGCTACATTTAGTTCCTGATATTCATCAATATTATTGTTAACAGTTGAGACACTGTGGCATAAAAGAATTGCACTCAATTTAATTTCTTCTTATCTGAGGCATAGAATTGAAAGGCCATGCATAAAACACTTAGTCTCAGTATTCATCTACCTTGATGGGTGTCCCACAAGGCTCAATTTTGGGACACTGTCTATTTTTGGTGTATACGTATAGGAATTGACCACACCGCCCGTACCGCTTAAAAGTGGCTAATAATGCAAGCCTACTTGAAACAAAATAAGGAATTTGAATTTGCATAATGGTTCAATCCAATACCACCGCCTCTGATCCTTCAGTTCTGTCGGGATGTTATAATGAGTTACGATTAATGAACACGATTACAATCAATGACCTTAATTGTTATTATACCTGTAGTATATAATTATGAGATATGCACATTTACTGAAAGAATAATTAGTCTAATGCGGATAACAGAAAAATGCTTTACATAGTCTTGAATATCAAACCACATTAGCATAGGGATCGGGAGGTTTTTTTTTATCTCTTTGTAGATAGAGATTAGGAAACGGTTAGAGTGTTACGGATTATAGATCCGGGGTTTTTATTATATATAATGCCTGAAAATTTGTTAAGAATTATAAAATTTGCGTTGTCTACTGCCATAGTCTGAAGATCACGTTAAGTCGTCTGTCAGTTAAGATAATCATTAAAGCATTCATTATTATTATCGACCCATTATATTATAGACACACTACAGCGCAAGGGTTCCTCTCAGCATGAGGCGGGTTTTGGGAGGCATGTGCCGTTAGGTGACTTTAAGACCTCTATAGAGTACTTTAAGATACCCAGGGTTCCCCATGATGTGGTTGTTTTGTATTATATACATATATTAAAATAGCTATATTTAATTAATAAAATAATAATTGGACGTACGTGCCTGGGGTCGGACTCCTTCCCCCATTAGCGAGATAGAAGACTACTAAATACCACTAGGATATGGTGATATACTAGTGATACTTAGTAGTAAATCAATGAATGATCCTATCGTACAGAATCAAATGTTAGTTACGGTTCAAGTAAGTATTCGCCATAAATCCCCACGTCAAAAATACGGTATGCGAAATAGTAATATGGACATTCCGAATGAACAAAGTTGAACCGCTGAGGTGTTAACCGCATTTTTGTGAGCACACCTATTAACACAGTGATAATACCGCTACGTTACCACCTTGTACCTGAATATCCCATTGGTAACCATATCTGTGAGCATTCTTTGTTTCAAATTACACATACGCGATTTTAGAGCGGTCTGACACATAGCAGTGGAAACGCTGCAGTTTCGCCTCATAATTTTTTAGATATGCCAAACCGAGCCTTAAATCTCTGTAATGTAAGGTAATATTATTGACTCTAAGCTAAACCCAAGGCCTTTTTTTATTGAGGCCGATTGACAATTCATCTTTTTTTTTCTTATCCTACAGTGTTATTAGGGTTGGCACATGTCTACACACATTCTATTAAAACTTAAAGACATGTTGCTTTGCAAAAATATTATGTCAACCCTATTTTCGTAAGTTGTGTTGTTTGATTAACTGTCAGTTTTGCACAGCTCAGTGGTAAGATTAGATTACCGTTTGAATCGTAAAGTCATAATCAGTACCTAACGCGTAGCGTAACAATTGCGATTTCGCTGCAGTTTCTAGGTGGAGGTGTGATGATGCTCTTAAATCTCAGTCGCTTTATTACTAGTCTGTTCTAACATCCGCTTCACGTAGGTCAAGGTTAAATAAAATGTCAAATTTTACTTTTATTATGCTTTTATTTTTTATTGTTTATCACGCCTTTGTTATTTTTGGATACCCATCTATTTTGTTTGGGATGACATGGTAGTTAGTGCGTTTGAGCACTTGTGTTTTGTAAATTTACTTTGTTTTAGTTGTGTGTATTTGGCTTTCTATATATTCGTTTTTGTGAAGTGTATCTTTACGTACGTATAAAAATCAACAACTGTTAATAAAAATAAGAAGAGATTGACCAAACGGATAGTACAGTTTAAGAAAATAATAGAGTCAATTATGTTGTACACAAATTGCTAAACTAAACTAAATTTGTAAGCCTTGAAACAGTTCTTTTCTTTTCCGCAAGAACATAGTCAAAAATTTGGTTCTGTTTAAAGACGTGTCAAATTAGTTAACAACTAACCGGCACCAATATCTGTTAAGTGCAATTTTAAAATATTCGCTTTCTATGTATTAATGTCATCAAAACATTTCGAATTTGTACGTATCTCATTGCGAAATATTCTTGCTAATTATTGTGACCTTTTGTTTCCACCTCTATCCCGAGATACCTATCTATATAACTAGTAAATGACATAAGATGGTAGAAGCAGTCTACTTTGCTTTAATCTGCACATAATGTAGAATTTAAATAATAAATTCTTAATAAAATCTGCTTTATAAATGGGTGGTAGTGTAGATATTAATTTACATAATGTTTGAAAACCTACTACTAAAATCAACTACTTTTTATTGTATTTGACTGAAACCGTAGGTGATTCAAGATCTTATACGTGACAGTCAATGATAGTTACTATATTAGAGTATTACCACCCCAAGATACAGATTGTCTATTACTTATCACTTGTTATACTTCATAGTACTCCATAACACTTTTATAAAGGATGATATCTCTCTCTCTGTGCGTCGTATTCCCCATCACTGAGGGTCGTGACCCCATCCACTGACGACTTTCTTGCGGACGATGTCGCGCCATGTTGCTCTGTTGGTTGCGACGTGTAGAGCATCGTGGACTTTCGTGTCAAGTGCAAATAAAGGATTATATATAAACGATAAAAAATCTTGAGTGTGACTTATTATAACCTATATATAATATATATTTACACTTAAGTAGTTGTAAACAATATTTTTATTTTTTAAAAGTCATGTCGTGGTATCCGTGATAATTATTATCCAAGAACTTGATTTCATTTTTATACCCATATGAAAAAATCGTATTAATATAAGACCTGTACTTTTTGACGGGGATGGTAACAAACAAGGTAATAAACAAACAAAAACGCGTTTACCGTATTCAAAAACCAATTGAAATTTTGGTTCCGACAAATGCGATCATGAACCACAAACATTAAATACTTTTAAATTCTCTTATTTTTGTTTACAAACCGTGTGAATTTTTAGTAAGCTTTGCTTAAACCAGTCTTGCCGGTTAAGTTGAATACTTTCCCTTTTTTCGTCGTGCTGATTTCCGGACGTCTCGCAGCCACCGTACAGGTGTTAGCTTCCTCCCCTCCCGACACTCGACCAGTCAAGCCACCCTTTTCACCCTAGGAAGCCCCATACTCTTAGCGCTATTCCGTTCAGTCAGGGTGGGCTGTTCTACTTTTAAAGATTTTTCTATACTCTGTAGTTTTAAACAGCTTATCTTTTGTGTAACAAAAAGTCCTTATATTATTTAATCTATACAAATAGCAAAATTTATCGATCTATTTATCATTTCTATTAGATTTTCACGATAGTGCAAAGCAAAATTTTATAATAGAAGTTAAAGTTTTGTCTATCCTTCGTGTCTTTATAACCGAACTTAGTATGCACAGAAATTTAATTATTACAACTCTTGTACGTGACATGTAATTATGTATAATTCCTTTTTTTTTCTTTTTTTTTTCTCCTTATGAATATATCGGCGCCACGGAGAGGCACAGAGGTTACACAGAGGTTTGTTAACTACAATTTATAACGTGAAATAGTGTTCAAACGCTGAAAAATGCTTGCGATAAAAAAAAAAGCATTTTTTGCACTGATAACAATAAATTCTAATAGAGAATCAGGGCTGATTCAATGACATATTCATTAATTTAAAAATCTTTTCTTAATCAAAAGCAAAATGTTTCTTATTGTTACTATATCACGGCTGAACAGCTCAAAATATCTTGATAAAATTGGGTAAAAAGCTTGCAACTTGAAGACGGAAACAACGACCAGAATTGGAAATCAAACTGTTCTTATGTTGTTTTTAAAAAACCACATACTAGTCTAGTATTCTTTGGTATGTAATTTTATGTAAGTTTATCTTAATTTATGCTTTTATTTTTACACCAACCACTTTTATATTATTAGATGTTTCATGTACATTACATCACAGCGGTTGCCTGGAAAAGATCACTTGCAGTGATAAGGCCGCCCTTACACTGTTTTTGTCTTTTTTTTATTTTTGTTTTGTAATCTTTCTTGTATCTAATAAAGAGTTCTATTACATACAAGACAAAGCATATATTATATTATAGTCTATCCTGGTAAATGGATGAACCAATTTGCTCAGAAAGAACCACTGTTTAACTAACCATACCGTATTAAAAATCCAATGATGCAACCACATCCTTTATAACCACATCCTTGGTAGGTATATCTTTTAGTTACATGTATCTTGAAACAAGTTGTGTCTAAGCTAGATGGGAGGTGGGAGGCCTAGAGGTAATCATGTTAAGTGCGGGGCAGCGACCTGTGTTGACGATGTTTTAAGACTCCGAGATCATCAACAAGATGGTCATTTGAAATTCAAACAGACTTAAGCTTGGTTTAAAGAACAAGTGACAGGTTATATATTGTTAAAAAAAAAACTTAAGTTAACTAAAGTCGGCACTTCTATCTCTACAAATACATAATAGAGTGAAGTGTCAGTAACTTCAATTAATTGCATCTTATTTGGCTAATAATGTAATTATTTAAACGATAGCAAACCAAACATAAGTTTTCATTAAAAAAATCTTTGTATAATATATTTTCTGTTTAAACTTACAGTAATCCTACTAATATTATAAACGCGAAAGTTGGTAAGTATGGGTGGATGGATGGATGGATGTTTGTTACTCTTTCAAGTAAAAAATCCATTCAGTAGGAATGAATTTTTGTGTAACTTTACAACAATATAGTTTATACATCAGAATAACACATAGGCTACAATTTATTAAGATATTGTGTAAATTGTCCAAAATAAAGCGATAAGTGCTAAGTTGGAAAAAATCTACCAAGTCCGTGATAATTTTAATATCATAATGTTAGTTCCTTTCTACGCCACGCTAATATTAACTACTCGAAATACTAGCCTGCACAGACGAAGTCGCGGGTACCAACTAGTTATTTATAAAGATTTTGTTATTAAATACTACTCGTATAGTTTGAAAAAAATATTTAGGTATCGTAAAATTTTGTGACAACTGATTCGTCTCGTTTTGTTTTCGACAACTGATTCGTCTCGTTTTGTTTCGGAGGGAAACACCTACAGAAAGGTCCGGAATAACATTATCGGTTGCTCGGTAGACTTACTACTTTTATTATTTGATTTGCGATTAAAATGACACGTTAACTTCGTCCTTTTGAATCAAAAGGTGGCAATTATTCAAAATATTTTCCAAGGCAGGCGGCCGGTCTTAAAACAAACAACGTTTAAACATGAGGACATGTTTAAATAAAATATGTGAAAACGTGATGTGCCGAGTACATAACAATGGATAAGGCCAAAGGAAAGATGTTTAAAAAAAAAGGATGCAAAATTTTTGTTTTTTCCTACTTCCTTTATGTTCTTGACATAGGAATTTCCTCTGCTGATTGTTTTCTTAAATCATTGAGCATATTGTACGGTTGTTGCTACAGTTCGAGGATTTGGCATAACGACGACACCTGGGAACTTTGGTAAAAATTGCCAATGACAGGTTGACCGTAGTCTAGAATGTTAGCTGAGGTCACCCGGTATCATAATCGATCACTTGTTTTACTTGAGAGTTTGTTCGCTACGGTCTAAAAATAGGCTGACTAAAGACGCGACGTAAACTGACTTTTATACCTAGATACTTTCTAGAACCTTCTTTATCCGGAAATCAAAGGGAAAGTTCCAGAATCACATGGAATTGAGGAATTACCGAGAATTTGTTGTAGTCAAAATAGTAGGTAGATAAATATAGTAAAAACTATATGCCATTATTTGTAGTCACGAGAAATTATGAACTTTTTTTCTTAAGTAAGAAAGTTCTTTGCAACAAAATTTAGCGAAATATAAATTACTTAGCGTACCATACCGGACTGTACGCTTATAAAGTTTAATTTAAACTATCGGTAGTGATTTTCTCAACTTTTCTCGAACATTCTAACATTTATAAGCGCTATAAAGTACATCAAAGCAAAGGTTAGCAAACGCACGTTTCCTTTTGAACTAGCGACCTTTATTAGGAGTCCACACCTACGCGGTGAAAGCTTTTCACTTGATTCTCGGCGCTGCTCGAATATCCAAGTACACATCTAGCACGAATATCTCGAGAGCTTGTGCTGTTCGTGAGTTACGAAATTTAACTTCACCATAAAATTAATTAAAGCTCTTAGTTTTGAATACGTTTATAGATCACAACCGATTTATTCTGGCGCCTATAGAATAGGGTTACTTATTTTAGGCACCAGGGACATTCTAATTTAATGTAGCTTGGTATTTGATAGATTTAATCTATATATCTACTGGGCTGGTCGAAAACTTATTTGGTCATACTAAAGTTTTTATTATTATTATTATTTACAAAGGTTTCGAAAGAAGATTTAGTGGCTTAAGCTCTTTGTTTCAAAGTTAAAATATTCGAGGATTGCGCACCACTTTTAAAAAATTAAGGAGATGAATATTTAAAAAAACGAGGGTATTTGGTTAATATTTGTTTCGATTTTAGAAATACGTGACGTTTTACGACGACACTATTTTGTAGTAATATTAGGAACGAGATAGGAAAGTTCGTATTAGGGTTAAAGGTGTGCTCCTCAGACAGTAGGTACAGATGAATGGGATTTCTATTTGTGTTCTCGACAGGAAAGTTCAAACTTCGTAGTAATCGATTGAAGGATATTATGATCTGAGATCCGGTATACACGCTCGCAAGGCCTCTTATTATAGAATTAGTAGTAGTAGTTATTTCTAATCGCGTAGGAGTTATTCCTCTTCTATAACATTCGTGGATACGTACTGAATATACTCGTAGTATAAATGAAAGAGTAACCAAATTTAGTATGTTTTTTTTGTGCGTATCTATATATATAAAAGCGAAAGGTCACTTACATACTTACTTACATACTGATTAAACACGAGATCTCAAAAACTGTACGTATAAAGCTATAATTTAGCAAGTAGGTAGTTGATAGTTAAGAGATGTCAGTTAAGAATGGATATTTGGAAATTCCACCCCTAAGAGGGTAAAATAGGGGTTGGAAGTTTGTATGAAAGTTCTTTGTTTTTAGAGTTAGAGATACAAAAATTTGCATTAAGATAAATAATAATGTAACCGAGGAGAATGGAAACGGACACGGCCCCCTAGTAGCGCGCCAGTTGTGACCGACGGAGAATGGAAACGTGCACTGCCCCCGAGTAGCGCGCCAGTTGTAACGCCGACGGTGGGAGACGGGAAGTGCCCCGCGTCGAGAGGGCAGTGTAGCGACGACAGGCAGCCAGCAGTTGTACGACAGTGGTAACCAGCACTGTCCCACGTTGGTCGCCGCTGGTGACGAGGAGAAGCAGTCCTGCAGTTGTCGCGAAGAGTGGCTCTTCCAAGATGGACGGGGCCACGAGAGTCGGGATCTTCACCGACTTAGCGAGTCGAGTCCCTTACCAACGTCCCACGCAGTGGAAGCAGAGGTCGGAAGCACGACAATGGAGAACCGACAGACTACAAGATGGACGGGGCCACGGGAGTCGGGATCTTCACCAACTTAGCGAGTTGAGTCCCTTACCAACGTCCCACGCAGTGGAAGCAGAGGTCGGAAGCACGACAAGGGAGAACCGACAGACGACAAGATGGACGGGGCCACGGGAGTCGGGATCTTCACCAACTTAGCGAGTCGAGTCCCTTACCAACGTCCCACGCAGTGGAAGCAGAGGTCGGAAGCACGACAAGGGAGAACCGACAGACGACAAGATGGACGGGGCCACGGGAGTCGGGATCTTCACCAACTTAGCGAGTCGAGTCCCTTACCAACGTCCCACGCAGTGGAAGCAAAGGTCGGAAGCACGACAAGGGAGAACCGACAGAGTCCGGCGAGTGTCTCCACAATTGGAAAGCGCTCGCTGAAGCACTGTAGTCTCGTAAGTCGAGTGAGATGCAGATCCGTAGCTGGATCTAATCGGAATTAATCCGAATAATGAATGACCAAACGCTGTCTGAGGGGGTCTCTAGGTAATAGATAATAGATAATATTTTATTGTTCAAAAACGATTTACAATAATAATTTGTCCCTTTGGTTGGTAGGCTCTGGGAATCTCCCTAGCGCGATTTACTTTTTGCCAACATACAGCTAGCGCCATCTAGTTTCAACTTGGCAAGTTAAAGTAACTAGCGCGATCTTCGTTAGCAAGTTTTGCTTGAATTTTATTTGTAGTGTTACAATAATAAATAAAAAACAGGTACATCAATTTTTTTTTATATTACCTGTTAAGGGTGGTAAAATAGCGGATGATAGTTTTTGCTTATTTTTTTATTATGAAGTCTACAAGCTTGAAATTTTGAAAATAGGTTTCTTTTAGGGCGTAAGTATAAGGTTACAATTTTTTTTCATCCAAATCTACCCTGAAGAGGGTAAAAGAGGGTTTTGAAGTTTGTATGAAAGTCCTATGTTTTTTAATTTAGAAACACGAAAATTGACAAACGCAATTTGACATTTGCCTGTAGCTTACTTACTGAAGCAGGGCATTGGCCGCACGGGTAACCTCAATCTCAAAGCAAATCAGCAATTCTACGCAGACGAAGTCGCGGGCAACAGCTAGTATGTATATAAATCAAAAAGTAACCTAATTCAGTGTGTGTACGTATATGTGAATCCCCTAAAGGGGGACTAAAGCTGACTTTGTAAAAGTAAAGTGTGATTGTACGTGTTTGAATTACATTGGTATATATACCGGAAATATGTACTTATGTGTTATTTCCGGTATCAAAATGCGCGGGCTAACTAGTTTAAGAATTAGTAATAATATTTATAAATAAGTCACTTTTTCCCCCGGATAAACAATGATGCTTTCGCAGAGAGTATGATTGCAGGTTTTTTTTTACTTGTCCTTTTTGATGCTGTTTTCCCTTTACGGGCAAGTTACTTTCGAATAAACGTATGTGTTTAACGTTTTACTTCCTGTATTTTTAATTGCACCAAACGAAACGTAACAAGCGAACTTTACTTCCTGAAACAGGTTTGGCTTACAGTACGAAAAGTCTCATGAAAAGAAATGGCAATCTGATGTCTTCTGTAGTTTTTAAATGCCATTACACTTATACATGATTGTAGTCTTAATACAACTATTTAAGTTATAATTAATAGTCAGCGCATAAAATTTATACACAATTCATGATCAACCCATTCTCGGCTCACTACAGAGCACGGGTCTCCTCTCAATATGAGAAGGGTTTGACCATAGTCCACCACGCTGGCCATGTGCGGATTGGCAGACTTCACACGCCTTTGAGAACATTATAGAGAACTCTCAGGCGTGCAGGTTTTCTCACGATGATTTCCTTCACCGTTGAAGCAAGTGATATTTTAATTGCTTAAAAACGCACATAACTCTGAAAAGTTATAGATGCGTGCCCGGATTCGAACCCCCGACCTCTAAATAGGAGGCTGACGTCCTAACCACTAGGCTGCTATTGTATTATAGCTATCATAGCAGAATAAAAAAAACAAGTATAAATTATAGCTTAAACAGAAGGTACCGAAAAGTATTTTTAACTTTTTAAGTGTCCTTCCTTCTTTTCCCCGAGGTCAGTGTTGTGTTTTTTTTGACATTACACAAAGAAGTTCCTAATTTGTTAGTTTAATCGTTAAAAAAGTCGACACCTTCATCTTTAGCGCTAAAATCTCTAAACATTCTGTCTAGACTTATTTTTTATTCCACCATAAGTCAGTTTTTGACGTCGAACTCACCTGGTGGTAGATGATAAAACACTCTATGGTAAACCCATACTCCTAATTGGTTTCTATGCGTCATCGTGCCGAAACGCTTAATCACTTGGCGACACGTCTTTGTCGGTGATGAAATAAAAATCAAATCAAAATAGCTTTATTCCTATAAACTTATTACAGGCATCTATGAATCTTTCATGTATATCACACGATTTAATTGTTTCTATTCGTGAAGTGATGGTGATAACTACACTCGCCAACTCGCAAACTAAAGCTAAGAGGGTTCGAATTTCGCCTAGGTCTTAGAAGAAGCTCACAACAAACATGCCGGGTTTTTTGTGTTATCACCATCTCACGAGCTAGAGCAATTCACGCCCAAGCTTTTTTGTTGTTTACCTTTAATATCGTCTTATGATTTTTCTGTAAGATTTCTTTTTATTAAAAAAAAAAAACTTATTAATGGTTCCAGTGGTTCCTCAGGGGGGCCTCAGGGTGTCAAGGAGCCTAAGTATTAAGGAATGGTAATTGAGCTTAGTAATGTAAAATAGCCATTAACATCTGGCCTGACGATATCCCGTGATGTTAGGTAACTCAGAATGGGTACCTTAAGGAGTACGAGACTACAAGTAATCACTAAAGGAAGTTTAGCGTACGAAGGCACGTCTATTGGAGCGTGTCTTTCACAACGTATGTACAGTGACGTGTCGTAAACAATAGCATTAAAAGCTTGTGGTTCACCGTCATGGAGTACACCGTTACCTATTGTGTTAATGCTAAGTTAAAATGTTTCCTGCATATTATGTCTCAAGAGTACAATACGTACGACGAAACATGTTAACTATGGTCCAAGAGTTGGCTTTAATATCTCCCACTTATTGATTTATTATTTATTTACTTATTAATGTATTTATTATTAATACTAGCTGTTGCCCGCGACTTCGTCTGCGTAGAATTGCTGATTTCCCTTGAGATTGGGGTTACGCTTGCGGCCAATGCTCTGCTTCAGAAAGTAAGCTACAGGCAAATGTAAAATTGCCGAATTTCGTGTTTCCAAATTAAAAAACATATGACTTTCATACAAACTTCAAACCCCTATTTTACCCCCTTCGGGGTAGATTTGGATGAAAACAAATTCTAACCTTATACTTACGCTCTAAAAGAAACCCATTTTCAAAATTTCAAGCTTGTAGACTTCATAATAACAAAATAAGCAAACACTATCATCACATATCAGAAATTTCATACAAACTTCCAAACCCCTTTTAGCCTCTTAGGGGTGGAATTTCCAAATATCCTTTCGTAGCTGACATCTCTTAACTATCAACTATCTACTTGCTAAATTATAGCCTTATACGTACAAGACAGTACAGTACAGTTTTTGAGATCTCGTGTTTAATCAGTATGTAAGTGACCTTTCGCTTTTATATATCTAGATAAAAAGGAAATATAATTCATATTACAATAACGGCGCCGAAAAAACCGAAGAGGTTTGTCCTCTGTGCTAGTCTGCAACTTAACAGCTTAAAACTAGACTGAAAACTAGGCTAAACTTATCTTGTTACTTGAAGCTGTAATAACTTTTAAGTCATGCATCGGCAATATTCAAAATGGCAAAATTCTATATAGCATACATTGTACCGTATTCATACATACCGTATTTACTAATTGATTCAGCTTCTAATGTAAGAAAAGGAAGAATATGTTAAGTATTCATAGTGGATAACTCATATTTATTTATTTAAACGTCTTTATTGCATTATAAGAAGCGTAGCAGTGATAGTCTAGTAGTTATACGTACGCCTTCTAATCAGAGGTCGGAGGTTCGATCTCGGGCACGCACCTCTAACATTTCGGAGTTATATGTTTTTTTTTAGAAATTAAAATATCTCTTGCTTCAACGGGGAAGGAAACATCGTGAGGTAACTTACATGCCTGAGAGGTCTCCATAATCTTCTCAAAGGCGTGTGAAGTCTGCCAATTCGCACATCGTCAGCGTGGTGGACTATGGCCATATCATACTAATTCATTCAATTGCTATAGTTAATATAGCTAAAATTCGGTTTGACCTCACTCCCATCACGTGTGTTATTTTATGCAACATGCCAAAAAACTTTAACTTACCTATTAACCTTAATCGATAAAACCACAGAGAAATAAAAAAAACCTTGAGTTTTAAATTTTCTGTGGTTTTATCAAGTAGGTACAAGTACCTCATCATAATTTCCTACTAACTCTCCAGCTATTACTCGTTGAAAATAAATAAACATGAGATATCTAAGCCTTATGCAACACAAGTATCTAATTACTTTAAATGAGAGGATCACACGGTATTTAGTTTTCGATCTTTGCTATACTCTGCTCTTACCGCAGTTGCTTGATCTGGTTGCGACAAAAGAGTGAAAATTAATACATAACCATAACTTAATTACTGAAAGAAATAGTAGTTGTAAGAAAATTCTTAATTTGTGGCAACCTTCGCGTAATTATTGGCATGCATTGAACTCCAACAGCTGGCATACAAGTAAAATGCGTTAATAAATAAAACGATGCTAATTGGCGTACTCCAGTCACTGTTTTATGTACTCTCTAAGCAAAATGAATAAATAACAGTAGCATAACTACGAAAATGTACGCAATAAATTCTCCAATGCGTAAATGTGTTGTATAAAATACCCTTATTTATTTAATAGAAAGCCAACGTTGTATACAATGTTTTACATTCAAAACAATATAGATAATATTAGGGAGCCGGAATCTGTTTCCACCTTTACAAGTGTACTAAATCTACGTGTGCTCGCTAGATGGCAGTGTAGGTAAGTTGAATCGCGCTTCAACAGTTTTATACGGAAAACATAAGTGCTGCATGCGAAAATCATAAGGTCGGATAAAAATTGGACGATGGTAACGCATGTATATTTTTTTAAATTCTTGAACAAGACTTTTCTCTTGATTTCAAGAATATTAAAATATAAGCCCCAGAGGCTTTGTCCGCGGGCAGCTTCTGTCAACTTTCCCAAACTTAAACTTTCCCCCGCCATTTTACACTGGTTTTTTCGCCCGGCTCCTAAGGGTCGAAGCGTGCTGCGTGATGTAAATGATATTCTACAAAAACTTGGTTATAAAATGAAAGCTAAAAGACTTTTTACACATTCCTAATTGATTCAGCTTCTAATGTAAGAAAAGGAAGAATATGTTAAATATTCGTATATAACATACGAATATTTTAAAGCATCATCGCAATAAAAAAGCAATATTGTTCTTAAGTATAGATAAAGTCGTTTCTAATTTGAATGCTGCGGAGACCAATCATTAATCTAAGGTTAGGTAATATTACACAAAACTTCAACTAATAATTGGTCCTTTTAGCTGTGCTTACATGTTTTTGGTCATTATAATTATAAAATTAAAATACGTCGCCAAAAAGATAACTTCGTACCAAAAACCTCAATTTGGAAGTCGGTAGTTAAGGAGAAAGTTGACTTAATATTAATCAGACGCTGATCTTGTTATAAATGTGTAAATATATCACAGAATCTGGAATCCTTTACATCTTGTCGGTGAAATGAATCACTACTCAGACTCACTGTAATATTTATTGTGATACATCAGGTCGCCGACAGTTACAATATTGGCCTCGAGTCATGAATAAATAAATACGGGAAGGGGGCTTAGATATGGCGGTAGCGTGATTGATGTAGGTAACTTTTAAGAGTGCACTCTTATTGCGAAGGGAAGTTGACTCATACATATTTGATAAGATAAACTATTAGATATAAGGTATCTGAATATAGGAGGAGTATTTATTTATTTTTATTTATTGGTTTCTCATTTAAATCAGACATGGAAGCGTCCATAGATTGTTAGTAACATTTTATCCTTAATTACTATGTTAGTATTGTTATTACATTAGAAATACATTATGTTATCCGCATCCCTATGTGTAGTTGAATCGGTTAAAATACTCTCTTCGAAATAATTACGTGTGTGGGAATTTTTTTTATATGTTAAGTCGGGAACGGAATCACTTGCTAAAATTATCTGGTTACATTTTTCGCGATTAATAATTGAGTGGAGTCCATGTCAAAAACGGTGCCAAGAATCGATTACACCCTATAGGCCAAAAATAAAAAAGGTAAAGTAGCTTAAAATAGGATAAGCTATGGATGATAATATTAAACCATACAAGTTATCTTTAACTATGCAATAAATGGCTACTAGTGACCTAATAAATATAAACATAATATAAATGAATGGTAGTAGCAGACTTTATGTTATATTTTAATTGCTTTTAGCCATCGATAATTTAAAATTCTAGTTTGGCCATAATTGCTTGAGAAGAGTGAAGCAAAGACACAATTTTTCAAATGCCATGATTCCTAATATACTCGTATGTGCAAACTGAAATAATCAAGGCAAAGTAAAAGTATTTAACTCTTTTAAGTTTAGCCTCAATCATCATCATCATCATAATTTGCAAGTAGAGCCTGAAGCAATTCAAACTTCGTACGGTTGATAGTAAACTGTTTTCCGAACTATGCATTTGTCTATTTCATTTATTCATATACCTACATGTACAAGCATACAATTCATTTGACGACCTCCGTGGCGCAGTGAGCGCGCTGTCGCGTTATAAAGTTGGAGGGCCTGGGTTCGATTCCCGGCTCGAGTCTGGTCTGGTGAGAGGCTTCGGCCGTGGCTAGTTACTACCCTACCGACAAAGGCGTGTCGCCAAGCGATTAAGCGTTCCGGCACGATGTCGCGTAGAAACCAATTAGGAGTGTGGGTTTACCATACCCCTAACAGGTTAGCCCGCTACCATCTTAGACTGCATCATCACTATTATCAGATGGGATTGCAGTCAAGGGCTAACTTGTAGAGTGTAAAAAAAAATGCTAGTTTACCGTAATCTTAATAAGTTACATAGCAAAAGCATGCACATGAGGCCATCGCACTGTCAGGAAATCGCAGTTATACATGTGCTATTAGAATTTTTGTCTTATATCACCGGCAAACATTTCGGTGATTCGCAAACATTTTTTGCTGCAATAGTTGATCCAGTTTCTGCAATAAAGTGCTCTGATTACACTTAATTCCATAAAATGAAATAATACACCGTGGGAGGCGAAGCGGCGATGTTATCTGTCCATTCCTAACAAAAATTGGATCTTATTTTAGCCGTCATTCTAAGAACTGCATGCTTTTATAATCCACACCTATCGTGGGGGATTTATATTCCCCGTTTTTATTCACCATTGTTCATTTGGTATAACTATTAGGTTTCGTATGTGATAGTAAGTTTTGTAATATTTATATGTCATCATGATCAACCCATTACCGGCTCACTACAGAGCACGGGTCTCCTCTCAATATGAGAAGGGTTTGGCCATAGTCCACCACGCTGGCCATGTGCGGATTGGCAGACTTCACTCGCCTTTGAGAACATTATGGAGAACTCTCAGGCGTGCAGGTTTCCTCACGATGTTTTCCCTTAAGTGATTTAAAAACGCCAATAACTCCGAAAAGTAAGAGGTACGTGCCCGGATTCGAACCGCCGACCTCTGATTAGGAGGCTGACGCCCTAACCACTAGGCTATCACCGCTTCTGTAATATTTATATATTGCACATATATTGTAATACCCCTTCTTTTCAATTTTACGGCTGAATCTTTGTGAAAAACCTAAAATACTAATTAATTAATTATTCAATATTTAAAACATTTAATTTACTCGTACGCTCCGAAAATTACGTCCTCTTCGTCCATAAAACAAAGCATACAGTTTGAATAGTGAAACATGTGATCACATAACCTCTGTTCTGTTTGAAGACCATTAAAATGAGCATAATAATTATCTGTTACATAGGTGCATAATTGCTAATTCAGTATAAATAAAAAAAACTACGGGCTAGAGAAAGTGTTATGAAGATGTCACAACTGAGCAGAGCCTTCTGTAGTCTTCTTTTAACATTATCATATCATTAACATATGCCTTGACTGTGATGCAATACTTATTACAAAGACGGGTGTGACATAGTAACCATAATCAAGACAATACTGTTCAAGGCAAAACGTTCTTTTTGAATTAGAGTCATTTATCGCCTTCTTGTTAGTGACTTATCATAGTTTACTCAAACCGCTCAAGATTTTTTATTGTGTATGGATTTGGTATTTGATACGCTAAATAATGTTATGATGACATTGCAATAATATAGTATTGCAGATGTGTCGTATTTGGAATAAACTGATAAATAGACCAAAAGTTTCATTTCGTCGTAAGTTTTCTTACATTTCTATTTTTTTTAATTTGAGAACCTCTAACAGACAAAAGAGATTCTGTTTCAATGAAAAAATGCATGTCCAATTCACGTTATCGCTACAAGTGGCAAATGGTGGTTTTTATATAAAACTTATTTTGTTTCGATTCCCGCTCGAGCCTGGCCTAGTACATATCGCCGAGCACTCTAGCTTGCAGGTATAGCTACTCGGCATTAGGAGGTTGAGTTCAGCCGGAAATGCATCGGTTGCTCCTTTTGTTCTTCAATGTTCATGGACGACAGTTATTAATCACTTTACAAAATATTACATATTCCAAATGTAAGCAGTTAGAAAAGTTTCAATTACAATCTTACTTGTTCAGTATAAGGTCCACTTTCCGAAACTTTATAATCAATATCACCTTTATCTCCCTAAACACTAAATCAGCGCACAGATCACATGTACTGTCCATCGTAGATGTTTTCTAGATAACGTCTCATGTATCTTCACTGTTATATAATTAATTATACGGACGGCTGTATTATGGTAATTTTAATTGTTGTTGAAACACATATGCAACGCCTCTAACTTGCCTTACCATTGCATAAG
The DNA here is from genome assembly GCA_928268935.1 of Lasiommata megera. Classification (NCBI taxonomy): domain Eukaryota; kingdom Metazoa; phylum Arthropoda; class Insecta; order Lepidoptera; family Nymphalidae; genus Lasiommata; species Lasiommata megera. The sequence goes on along the minus strand of OV743308.1, from coordinate 5,117,001 downwards.
TGAAGTGACTACACGCCGCCATAAAATATACGCATCAGGCATGTCGAGTGATGTCCAGAAATACTGGTCCATATTCAACAAAACGCTTAGTATCTTGACCATTGGCAGTTCACCGATCAAGCCGCTGATTTACTTGCCCTCAAATAACCGATTGAACTTATGTCTTTAATGTGATAGTTTCTAACTGAATTCATAAGCCTACATACGTTGAGATGTACGCGGTGATATTGGGCGTTGGTTATTTATTTTAGAGCAAAAAAAAGGTTAGATTCGTAACAAATTGCGTCGCATCGCGGCGGATGAGGTGTTGGAAATTACTAATATGTCACTACTATCTTTATCAAAATCTGTTCCTATGTTAGCTATTCGACCGTTAATGTTGCGCTGTATACATTCATATATCACAAGACACGCTGGATTGGTCTTACCTCCATGACTACAATGTTGAAAATTAAATTATTTCCAACAAACAATGTTAACGTTATTTTAGTTTTTCGTCGGGATGATATAATCGACAACAGTTAACGAGTTCGACAGGAGACGGAGAATATGCAATGCTCATAATGCGTTGTTTGATTTTGAGTTATCTCACCTTTTAACGCCTTGTCTCTAACGCCCTTGCACTAATTGTGTCAGATAACGAACATGTAAGCTTCATTTAACGACTAGAAAGGATAGAGTACTTATGAAGTAAATTTAAATTGGTACACTAATTATCCTAATCCATTTGAAAGTACCTCATTGGTCTTGTAGATAGCACATCAGGCCATGAGTTTATCTTTCAAGAAATTCTCATTGACTGGTCACTTGTGCCTCGGAGAGCAAGTTTAGATATCGTTCCTGGAAATTTTATCATTTGTGTTATTAATCTGAAAAGTTCGCTAACCTGCTTTAGAATTGATTGTATTGTTATTCAAAGTTGCATTGCGAGCTTTAGTTAGCTTTTAGTATTTTATCATTCCATTCATTGCAAGGTATAGATTTTTGGTTTGCTTCGAAATCCTTTCGACTTGTTTGTAGGTAGGTGCTTTGTTTCCAAGGTCGCCTGTAAAGTACTAACGTGGGTTCCAAGTTTCTACTGGCCCACTTCCTGACTAACGCAGACCGGTTATTTAGATAGGGGCATTGCGATGTTGAATTCGACACGAAACTGTATGGTCTTTGCCAGTTACAACTGCTATGATCCGGGTCAGAGTAATTAATTTTTTGATAGTTCGGAACGGATAGATTCTCTTCCGTTTTGCCGATTAGAATCATCAATTACCAACGCATCAATTAAAACGGTTATATTCGTTATATATTCTATTGTGGGTACATATGTGTGACCGATACGACCATTATAATTTGAAATCGATTAATTAGTCGTCAAATAAAAAAAAACTTATAGTTAGTAAGTTAGTGGTCAGGAAATTCACGGCTCTTAAAATTGTTAGGTTAGATCATGGTATATGGTTAGGCGAAGGTTTTCTGTCAAATGATTCTCAGAATCAGAAAATCAATGTTGTCCATCCCCGTACCTCAGAGAGTAAGTTAAGCCATTTGTCCCGATAATTATCAATAACATGTGATAATTAAATTGTCATCATGTCAATTAGTAAAGATTCTTCTTTTTAGCTTTCTTCTTCTTTTACTAATTGATAGACAATATCATATGAAAGGCCCTAAAAACATATTCATCATACACTGACAAATTGCAATGTACGCCTTGACAGATCGTCTGTGTAGGCACAAAATAAATAATAATGTATAAAGCTAATTGGCTGGGTCAATCGCCGTTTGTACAGAGACAGCGACTGTGTGGAGATTTAAATGTTTTCTAACTCGCTAACACTATTAATACTAATACTGTTATATATATGATATGGCGTTTTCTTAAATTAAACTACATCATCATCATCATCATCATGATCAACCCATTAAAGGCTCAGTACAGAGCACGGGTGTCCTCTCAATATGAGAAGGGTTTGGCCATAGTCCATCACGCTGGCCATGTGCGGATTGGCAGACTTCACACGCCTTTGAGAACATTATGGAGAACTCTCAGGCGTGCCGGTTTCCTCGCGATGTTTTCCTTCACCGTTGCAGCAAGTGATATTTTAATTGTTTAAAAACGCACATAACTCCGAAAAGTTAGAGGTGCGTGCCCGGATTCGAACCGCCGACCTCTGATAAGGAGACTGACGCTCTAACCACTAGGCTATCACTGCTTCAAATTTAAATTAAACTACGCACTCAGTTATTTCAGAAGACACTCACAATAGTCGAATGTTAAAAAATAATATACTTGTAGCAAACGATGCGATATCAAGTTTGGAATCCCAACGTGCGCTTATGCGGTTCCATAAACCAGTAACATATTCTTGGTGAAAGTGAAATTAAAATTTTATTAAGCCTAAACAAAGTCTCCAAACATCAACAAGAAAGTATAGTGGTTTTTAATGTGTATGCTTATAAAAGTGGATTATTATTTCTGACATATCAACGTTTGCCATGTATAATAAAACTAGCACCTGCCAGCGACCTCAATCGCATATAAATTCTACTAAAACTTGTCAGTTTTTTTTACTATTCAGTCGGTTTAAAAGTTCCTTTTGTGTGTATTTCTTTTTATATGAGTTACATATAATTTATCCATTTTCTATCTATATTAATGTGACTATTAAATGTTGATTTGAATGCTACAAAACTTTTATAGCCTTTTTACTATCAGTTTAAATAAAATCCAGGGTAGTTTTTCTTATTATCTTTACTGCCAAGTTTCAAGACTACAATTACTTTGCCAGGTAGAAACCTGTGGGGCATAAATGGGTTGATGATGATGATTTATATACAATTTCATTATTATAGAGTTTTATCTCATTTTTGAAAACTTTTGCATGTATACCTTATATATTTTCTTCTAAATCGTTTTCACTGGACCCCATATTATTCAGCGCAGCTTGGTTGCCGTATAGAAATTGCTCTGAAGCAATAAGGCTTTCAATTATACAAATGTACAACTATGTATTGTTTGTTTATTACTGTTGCATATATATTCCTTGATGTGTGTATATATAATGCATACTTTCTTTCTAGAAAGAGACGTTCTTGAAACGGAGCTATGAAAGCGTGCGGTAGCGCGTAACTATTCAGTATTATGATTATAGCAAGTTTTTTACGAAAATAAAATTAAATTAATTCTTGTATAATTGTTGATTGTTGACTTCAATGTTTAGATACGATTTTTGCAAAGCAAAATTTCCCATACAACACCCTTTTTTATTTATCTTGCAGCAAATTATAACGACATAAAAATGTACGACTTTCATATTATACAGTGATCAATTTATGTAAAAACCTCTCTTAACGGTTGCCTTTACTCTAAAACCAAATTATCCTATAAAATACTCATCTAAATTTAAATCTTCCAACCCCAAGTCGTCCCGAATTGGTGTTCTCAATGGATTTCCGTTATATATTATATTCGCCGTCATACGGGGAGTGTTGAAATTCTCTTGCTGTAAAAATCCCGTCACAATCGAACAGCTGTCAGATAGACAAAAATGTTAAATCCCAGTTTGGGTTATGCTTACTGTCAAATATATAACGCTTTGAGATTAGTCATTATACATCATACACAGACAATTCAAAAGTTGATTTTAGTTAAACATTCAATAAACTCTTAAAAACTTCATTTGGTACGTGTCAGTTTTCTGAATTTCAACAATTTATAAGTTAAACAATCGCAACTTCTTTTGATAAAATGAAATAACATTTGTTGGTTTTGTAAAGAGTATATAATCATTATTTCATAAAACAATATATTGTAATCTTGAAATCGTTAAATATATAGACAAATTGCAAGATATGATTGAAAATAACAAAGAAAATATCATGGTCCATCATATTTCATCATGATTAAAATCATATCCGGGCTTAAGCGTTGCCCCATTTAGCTCTTAAATTCTTTAAAGCCGTATGTGGCAATTCTAACGACTTAAGAGAGGACGTAAATCACGGTGGTAACTTTTTATTTATACACCATCATCGCTTCAACAGAGTAGCTGACCCCCATTCGTTTACGTAATCCTGTCTCACGACACACACTTAACTTTCCAGCCCCGCATTCGTAAGTACGAATAGACTAGGTTTATAGGAACCTTATGAATAAATAACTCCGGTTATCACACAAATATTAATTTAAAGTCTATATCCATTAATCCAATCCGATATATCAGAAATGTGGAATCAGCCCACTTTCTAGTATATGATTTAAATTAATATTAGGTTATAAATTAAATCATGTGTATTGTTTTAAAGGCATGTTACCCAAAAAAAATACCCAAGAACTAGCTTAAAATATATTTCCCAAAAAATACTTCGTTAAACGGTCCTTCAAATCGTGTGACGCCATCGGTGGGTAAACTATAAATATGGACGCTTATTATGTAAATATGGATTTTTAAATTCTTAATAGCGACACGCCTTTGTCGTTAGATGGACCAAGCCTCCCACCAGACTAATATATTGTGCAAGAACTTTTTTGTAACATAGAATTTCTTACCAGCATTTGAAAGATTTTGTCCCATTTTCATGACAATTCCATTTATTTCAAGGTAATATCTTCTTGTATACTTCTTTACCTGCCTGAGAAAGTAGCGTACAAATTGTCCTGAATCCTTGTAGATTAGTAGGACTCGTGAAGGACAAACATTTTTGACGGTCTGCCGGTCTGACGGTCAAAAATGTTTGATAGGCTATGGTAGGTAAGCTTTCATTGATTAAAATTATAATATGTTTCCATTGTGGGACAATTATTTCTTCTAGTTGTAGATTAGTAGGACTCGTGAAGGACAAACATTTTTGACGGTCTGCCGGTCTGACGGTCAAAAATGTTTGATAGGCTCTGGTAGGTAAGCTTTCATTGATTAAAATTATAATATGTTTCCATTGTGGGACAATTATTTCTTCTAGTTGTAGATTAGTAGGACTCGTGAAGGACAAACATTTTTGACGGTCTGCCGGTCTGACGGTCAAAAATGTTTGATAGGCTCTGGTAGGTAAGCTTTCATTGATTAAAATTATAATATGTTTCCATTGTGGGACAATTATTTCTTCTAGTTGTAGATTAGTAGGACTCGTGAAGGACAAACATTTTTGACGGTCTGCCGGTCTGACGGTCAAAAATGTTTGATAGGCTATGGTAGGTAAGCTTTCATTGATTAAAATTATAATGTTTCCATTGTGAGACATTTTTTTCGAAATAACAGACAGGAATTTCATTTATTTGTATAGATTTAGCAATGGTAAACTAAATTAGCCTGATTTGTGTCATTATCTATCGAACGCTGCCGGATGACTTCGACCTCGTTAGGTCACTTCTATACAAAATTCAATTTAACTCATATCATTCTGTTAACTATTGTCACAATTTTATGCAAACAATTACAACTAGGTTTGTGATAAATAACATTAGTGTTTCAACGGTGTCACTTGACGGACTGTGTTATTAAATTTCTGAACGGAGGAAATATGTGACAGTGTCAAAGACTTACAACTAGGTCGGTGATAAATAACAACCATGATCAATTCTAGACCTGGTCCCTCTGGGACTGACGGTGATAATGTAGTACGAAGACGGCGTTTAATTTTCAAAATGGGCAAGCGGTACGTGCAAAACAGTTCACGGGACTCGGAAAAACGAAAAGCAGTTTATGGAAACCGTTTCACTCACGGCAGCTACCATATGAAATGGGCTCAAGTTCTGGAGGAGATGACCTGGAAATTGAGTTGCGTAAGTTCCTTCATGTTAGTTAGTTTATCTAACGTCCTTGTGTAAATTGTATTCAACTTGTAACTAACGTTTAAGTACGTGTTATTTGGGTTAATGATAATTGTATTTATTATTTTATATATACCTATGTGTGCGATGACTTTGTTTAGTCGGTGCATTAGAAATATTTATCTATGAGCTGTGAATAAAATTAACGCTTTATTTACTTACAAGAAAGGATTGGCCTAGCAACGTAATAAATCAGGGGCTACTAATACGTTTAAGAAACTTACTGTATTAAATATGAAAGTTTGTATGGATGAACGTTTGTAACTCATTGACGCCAGAACTGTTAAATGGATCTGCATTAAATTTCGCACCTAAATAGATTACGGTCTACAATAGCACAAAGGCTTCTTTATATCTTTAAAACTGTAATGTAAGGTGTAAACTCATGTAAAGGTTAACAACTGGTTCTTTTTACGAATGCACACATTATTGATTCAGACTTAAGAAATAGTCTAGTCAGACTAAATTTGCCTCCTTGAACACTAAGTCAAGTTTGAGATAAGTCAAAATACTGTATAAAGATGTCAGCTTGAAACCATCAAGCTCAGGCGTTGCAATATTATTTTTTTATATCAAAAGTTACTGTAAATGTATACGGTCATCAACTGTAATAAAACTTGAATGAGGGAAATGGGCTATCCGCTTGGCCAATGGTAAATGCATCACGCCTCCACACACCTCAATCGGCAATAAATAAAGCCATCAAGTAACTGACCTCAACTGATTGGAACTGTGCCCGTCAGTAATGGAAACTTTGCAAGCGTATTTCTTGTGGTATACAGTTTCTAAACTACGAGATAAGAATTGTTTAAGACAGGAAAATTATGAATATTCTAAACTTATATGAAAATAGGATGTGTATTATTCATGTGTATAATTAAGTATCACTTAATGTACTTGATATATACGATGTCAAACCATTCTTCGTTCAAATATATTGACCTTTATATGGGTACCATTTTCGATGGGTACCTACAAATGTATCCATTAAGACCACTTACTCCGAAAACAAGGTTTCTAGGAAACTGGAAGGAGAGGTTCCTTTTATCTAACAAACGCACACGACATAGAATAGGTACCTCAAATGTTTCTAGAATTGAAAAACGTTGGAAGAAGCAACTTGATTCTTTTCTGTAGAATTTGTCTTCCGGAATTTGTAATCCGTTAATCCGACTAATATATCAACGCACAGCTGAATTCACTGGACGGATTCACGCTACAGATTTTGAAAATTAATTCCCTAGAGTAGCAAAATTATTATAAATTTATTGCAGATTTGAAATTATTATAATTAGCCAAGAACTAGTCAAGAATTAGACAAGAACGAAGTCTTTAACATCAACAAAGCGGAAGAAAAAGCTAGGTACTACATATAAATAAAGGCAAAAATCGGTTGCAAATTTTACCTCTCACCAAGAGCAGGGGCAGACGCTGACATGAGTAACTCGCACATTCTCCTTAGATTGCAGTAACGGTCCTTAACGGGCACTTGTCCCTACTCCGTCTCACTTGCGCAAGCCGTACTCCCGTTTTCGAGATCTGGTACACGTTCTCAAGACTTTCTTTGCTCTTGGTTCACAGGTCGTGGTATAATAAGGTTCTTGCAACGATATTATCGCAACCATTGTGTCAATTACATGAACGGTCGTATCGTGTTACACAATCGGCCTTTCTTAGATTATTTATATTGACAGCCCACAGATTAATAAACAAAAAGTTAAATCGTTGATCTTGTGTCACTAATGGAGAAATCTTTTTGTATAGAAGCATGCGTAACTTTACGGAAGGCTATGGACATTAAGCCTAATCTGATGTAAACCACGACAGCTTTCCTTCGACGAATAATAATCATTATTAACATATTATATAGTAAATAAACTGATTACTTTGTGAGTTTTAACACATAACTAGCTGTTGCCCACGACTTCGTCTGCGTAGTCTTGCTGTTTTCCCGTGAGATTGAGGTTTCCCGTGCGACCAATGCCCTGCTTCAGAAAGTAAGCTACTTCATGAGAATTTTTGTGTCTCTAACTCCAAATACAAAGGAATTTCATACAAACTTCCCTATTTTGCCCCCTTAGGGATGGAATTTCCAAATATCCTGTCTTAGCAGACATCTCTTAACTATCAACTACCGACTTGCTAAATTATAGATTTATACGTACATTAGTTTTTGAAATCTCGTGTTGAATCATTAAGTAAGTACGTCAGTGATCTGTCTTCATTTTTTGTATTGTATTCTTATATTATTTGTTTTTAGTTACTCATTATATCCACCACCATTTTTATTGTTAATTTACATGTTCTATGAACCTTTTTTAAACACCTCATATGTATAATATGTGCACGTATATGCAATAAATATATTCTGATTCTGTTAAAAACTTGACAAATGTTTTCGGTATAATTTTTAATTTCTTTATACGCAACATTCACACCTATCGTTATTTCCTAATCGCTTTATAGCTTGGACGATGCTTTTAAATTGTACCTTAAGTATAACTAACTTGACTTGACTCCACAACGAACAATAGCTAAGTGACGAACATGGCACATTTAGAGAACGCATCGTAAATATTGGTGGCAGGTATTTCAATATATCTCAGTAATTCTTGAACAAAAAGATTTATTTAATTTGCTAAAATGTTTCTCCATGACTGATCCCGGTTAACATTTTGAAAAGGAATATTAAAGACATCATCAATCAATTTTGTATTTTTTTTTTATATTTTCTTGCCCTTTGAAGTCAAGATAAGTCAAAGTAAAGTTTACTTTGACTTCTAAAACTATTTCAAAGTCAATCCAATTGACCAAATCGATCCAGCTTTCGATCGATCTTTCGAGGTATTTGGAGATTAACAAACGTCAATTATTTTTTATGGTTTTAAACTAATGGAACAAAAGGGATAAAACATCTCGAGTGTGAATTTCGTGATTCTTTCTCTAACTTAGATATTATACACTCATTGATAATTTGAATTTGCTTTGGGAGATTCTGGAGCATATACAGTATATGCTCTAAAATCTCCCAAAGCAAATATACATACAGTGAAGTCTTCATATGTATTTAATAAACCACTCGATTTCAGTAAATGTATGTGTACGATAATTACCGCCTAGGATCCACGTTGCTTAAAACAATTGATATAGCGTCATCCTATTTATTATATCTTGATTTAACCTGATAATAAATTACCAATTGCCAAGCTTGCGCCAGAGTCGCAGCGAAGGTAGTCGTTTCGTCAATAATGGTCGGCAATTGAGTTATAATATGGTCAATCAGTTCAAGTACACTGGTCTGATGGGGTCAGGGATATTTGTGCCGTATCAACGGAGCACGTGAGAAATAACTGCCTCACGACTGCATCTGTGTTGACATTTATCAGCAGTCTAAAGCAAAAAATATTCGACATATCATAAGCTCCTATGAATCGTTTATTATTATACTTACTAGTACTACTAGGTTTATATTTACTATGGTTATTTTATTGTACTCATTAGTGTTTATTTGTGTTTTTGTTTACGCCCTATTAATGTAAATATATAGAATATTTATTTTTGAAATCATTTTAAAATTGTAATTGATATATTCCTATTATTGATGTAGTTGTTGATTGGTAATCTCAACTCTGATTTGTTTTATTTATGAATTATGTTGGAATTACTTTAAATTTTGAATGTCAGTTTTATTTGATCAGATTGAATTATATTTGATGATTCCGTGAAAATCGCTTGAAGAAGTAATGTTCGTAGTTATCTGACATAACTTTTGTATTTTATATTTCATTAGTCCTTAAGTGTCTTTTTGGTTTGAAAGTGATCCCATTGGCCACATCTACCATTCAAGAGTAGTCAGTTCAGTTGATACCTTAGAGATCTTTATTTTAAGACTTATTTACATAGTTTAGAATAAAATTTAGAATCCTATACGGCTATCGAGGAAGGAGTCGTTGAAGGCCTTATTCAAAGAGTAACCTCCTTTGATGTTATATCAAGGTATATTATGCATTTAACGTGAGGAGTCGGGCGCCTTCTGTTAGGAGCGAAGGTCTGAACATGAACAACGAAAAAGTTGGATTGGCACTTGACGATAAACTTTGTAAACAATAAACAGCAAGTATAATTTGCTATATTCCGCCGAAAAATTGTCGGCGGAATATAGCAAATTATACTTGCTGTTTATTGTTTATCATGGACTTCCGCAAAGTAACGCCTGCTTCTATTAATTAGATAAACGTTGTTTTTAAACTATATCAAATCAAAATAAGTTTCCTGGGAAAATACAACCTACGAATAAATCGTTGTAACAAGATCCATATAACTTTATGTAACAAAGACACTATCTGTAATAAGAAGAATGATCAGTTCATTAGATAAATCTTTTCCCCAGATGACCGACGCGACACATTCCCATGGTCTTTGATTTGTTTTCAAGCTAAACTTTTTGTCCCGCCAACGCGTAGCACGTGCTTTATCTCACGACCGCCTGTTCTAAACAAAAACGTCACAGATGTTTTGAAAAAAAAAAAGACAATGTACAGAGATTTGTGCATCCGTTGGAGACTAGGGATCCTTACTGTTAGGCCATGGCTTCTCAAATTGTGCGTCTCCCCCCCCCCGTAATAAAATACGTTTCTGCCTTACCGTTTTCCGACTTCCACGCCTCGCCCTTTTTGCATTGTCTCAAGAGGTCTCAAGTGTTAGTTTTCAAGCGATTTCAGAAAGGGTGAAGGTTATCGATTCGACTTGATTTCGGCTATGTTACTTCGCATCTCCGTTTAAACGGATTGCAATATCTTTTTAAATGGCAAGCTTTATTGAAATTGCTTATTTTCAAACTGCTTGAATCGAATTATATTCATAGTAAAATCCAATTCTCAATTTCGGACAGCTTTAATGTATACTGGGACTCAATTTAACTAAAATTGATGATCATAATGAGTAGATACAAATATCCCAGATTAAATGCGGCTGGACTCACTAGAATATTCGTCTGAGTTTACCCGACTAGTTTCAAATCCATCCGGGGCCCTTATTCATGTGCTTGCTCGTGCACATCACAGTACGTTTCGTACTCATTCACGTGCCGTTTATGTATAAGAGCCCCAGATAGGTTCGAAACCCCTTACGCTCTTTTTTGTGTTTATTCTCTTTTATCCTTGTATCTTTATAAGTAATAAAGAGTTGTCTATGTATAAAAGGATGGGATTGAAATCCATTACGCTCTCTTTTGTGTTTATTCTCTTTTAAACTTTATTTATTTATTTATCTCCTCTTATTCTAGCTTAACAGGATAAAAACCTAATTTGCTAGAGTAGCCTAATATAAAAGTATATAATGTATAAAAAGCTTGTATCTTTATACGTAATAAAGAGTTTTATTATTATGATATATCCTTCTTTAATCTAGATAACTATCCATCTCAACGCCAGAATACCCTGAGAAAAGTTTTGGCAACTCTGCTGTAGACTATACCATTGAATATAATAAGGGCCTTTTACCCTGGCAACTATACCAACTACAGAATACAGAACACTCGGCAGGTGTGCTCTACAATAACACGTGTACACACACACATTCACGACGTGCTATACACACGCACACACACATAAACATAATAATAAAACGTGCTGGATGTGAAGACGAACGACGACATGCAACTGCCTGCCTGCCCTTTATGGATACGTCTTGAATGATGCTCTACTGTAAAAATATTTGTTGTATCTTAAATTTAGTTGCTGCGTATGATTTTTATTATACATTTTGAAGGAAAATATAAGTATATTTTACGTTATTTACTTTCTTGTTTTACACTTCTTCCTAAGTGTTGTCTATTATAATTAAAAACAATTTTTTCATTAAAATCCATTTTTTTATTAAAATCCATTTTTTTTCGGAGCTAATAGACATATTAGCTGTACAAACCCTTTTGGTTACCACAGCGTAACCTGGCTGTTTGTCGAGCTTCGGAAAGAAGCTCTGCCAGAAGAAATTTAAAATCCAATGCGACTAGGTATATTTATTTGTTTTTAGTTTAATTTTTCTAACAAAGTTTTTCTTTCTAAGCAACTGTTTTAGTATAAAAAGATTATAACAACTATACTCGTAGAATAACGTCATTAGTCATCAAATAAAGGGAACATGAAAATAAATTATATTATTTGCACTCAACATGATCTAGATTAACACAGAGATATTTTTATACCGAGAAATATTTCAGTATCTAAATACGTTCAGAGGTAGTCGCGGGCAAACTTGTTATTAGTAATTAAACAAAAAACAAAGTTAGAAATATTGTTTTTTTATACACTACAAGCCCTTGACAGCTATCTCACCTGATGGTAAGTGATGATGCTCTCTAGGATGGTAACGGCCTAACCTATTAGGGCTATGGTAAACCCACGCTTCTAATTGGTTTCTACGCGATATCGTGCCGGAACGCTAAATCGCTTTTTCGGTAGACCCAGAACCCAGGACCTCCAAGTTTATAATGCGTCAACGCACGCACTGCGCCACGGCGGTCGTCAATGTGCGTGTGTGCGTTTGTAAAGCGGAGCATCCGAGATGTCGTTGCACAGTGAAGCGGAGGCAACAACTTTTTTTACGCCACCAACGTATTCCCGGGCCCCCTTCGCATCCCAGCCAGTTCCTTATTCTTACATTCAGCTAGAGACAGGCGGCGTGAGTTCCGCTTTTATTACCGTGCTACTTTTCGTTTCCCGCGAAAATACTCATATAATATCACAATATCTAACTAGTAATCATTTTATAATCAATTTATATACTCTAATTCTTAACGTACTAGATTATCGTATTATAAAAAATGTGCGTGTGTAGAAATGTGTGTCCGTGAAATATGTGCTGTTTTATGAGGGAGAAAAATCTTTCGAAAATGGAGACGATAAACGTTGTACTGAAAACAGGTTACAAAATCGTCAAGGACTTTTCTGAACCACATAGAAACGTAAGTAAAAAAAATAAACAAAACTTTTCATTACCCAAACAAAAACCCATATAAAAACTTATAAAATTTTAATACAATATAAAAATATGTAAATGACAAAGTTTGTTTTTAGATACCGATCTATACTAAATTAATTACGATGACGTACGTCTATTATCTTAACTAATTACGTAAGGTGTTTTTTTTTACTTGCAATCTTCCCTTTCCGTTTTGGATTCGCCCCCACGTGAGATTTCTTTTAATGTAAGAGAAGTAAAGAATCTCTTTAAGCCACCAACATCATCTCAATTGATAGACATTCACAGCTGATCATAAGTTTTCAAGGATTTCCGAATTTATTTATGGTCTTATGCCTTAAGTTGCTTAATAGAATGTAGTCGATTTAGACAATTCTAAAGCGTGAATAAAAATTCTTAAAGATTTCTGTACAATTCTCCCTTATAAATGAGTTTTTGCTGGACTATTTACCGCCGTTTTGAGATTTAATTTTATATATGTGTACTTAACTTACAAATAATTTTTCAAGCAATTAAGTTAGTTATTTATTAACTTTTGTTCATATCATTATTATAATCATTATAACCTTCTATAAAATATGTTTAGTATTATTATATTTATAACATTTATTTATGTACCTACATAACATTACGAATATGCGGATACTTATTATGTAAATTGTATCATAAGAAAAATGCGTGCGTAATTAGTTTTAGCTTGATTGAGAAAGGCTGTCACTACGGAAAGACCTGCCTATTTACAATTTTACAGTTTACGAGTCGAACATCGCGTGCGTACAATGTGTTAAACAACACGGCCGTCCGAGCCCAACGGTGAAATAACGGAAATTATACTCAAATCTCGCTCAACTACAACCATTTTTTATCGAAACAGATTATCGAAACTTATTAATTCGTATATTACATTCGACACGATTCCTATTTCCCTTATTATGTGAGCAATTACTAAAATGTAGACCGTGAGCTTTATATACTTTTTTCTGACGGCAATTTTATATCTAAGACGACCTCCTTGTGGTCCTTGACGGCAGTGCGGGCGTTGTCGCATTATAAAGTTGGAGGTCCTGGGTTCGATTCCCGGCTCGAGTCTGGTCTCGTGAGAGGCTTCGGCCGTGGCTAGTTAACACCCTACCGACAAAGACGTGTCGCTAAACGATTTAGCGTTACGGCACGATATCGCGTAGAAACCAATTAGGCGCATGGGTCATATCCTTAAACAGGTTAGCCCGCTACCATCCTAGACAGCATGATCACTTACTACCAGGTGAGATTGCAGGGCTAACACTGCAAGTGTATAAAAAAAATTAAAGACAGATAGTCAATATTGTTATCTTCCGAAGAACTCCTTACCTTATCTCAATGTCAAATTATGGGGTAAGTCATCAGTAGTGTGATTCTCTAAGATATAATATTTACTTCCGTTGCAACGTCTTGTTAAGCCAAAGTAACCAGTTACCTAAATAACGTGTGAGAATAATCCTAGTAATTTGGTAGCGTTGAACTAAGTAGATGACATCTGAATAATTTGTTATTGCCTTCTTTTAAAATAATTATCTGGGCATTGATAACATTTATTTGCAGACTACATTTTTGTGAAGAACAATTTATTGGTAGTTAAAAACTTGCCTGCTTTTAAAACATTTTAAAGTCGATGCACGTACGCCCAATTTGAAGCCGATATACAATACAAGGTAAAACGCTCTAAGACTGCTCCAAAACAATACGGGAGAAAGTTTAAAATATAAAAAGCGACATGGTCAAGCTTTTCGCAGGTAAAAGTTGCATTATGAAATCTAAACCCAAACGTAAAGACATTAGTAGTACTAAACTGTTTGTTGAGCGGGACCATAATAAAACCTTATTTGATTTGAACCTTCTTTATTGTACTTGAGGTATCTGTTGTTTTGTCACTCAAAAGTGACAAAATTCGATAAAAAAATACATCATACAAAATATCGTCATACAAAAATCCAGCTATGTTTTTGAAGGAAATAAATTTATTATAATACTTAACCCAAAAATAATGTTATTAAGAATCAAATAAAAATTAAATTTATTGGAATACTCCGTGAAATTGTCTTTCTCTCTACGTCCATTATTAGAATTGGTAACACTAAGTATTTATATTTAACAAGCGATCGCTTAATACTTTGTTAACGTATATTAGGTAAGCTTATAGTCATCTGGATAGACCTAGACCTTGCTGTCTACTACAGTTAATTACTAACTTTTGAATCTAGTAAGAAGTTTTAAAAATGACCTACAAATAAATCTGATAATTTTCAGATGCAAATTTCTTAAAGGTAAAAGATTATTAGATTTCAGTTTGGAGTTAATTATTATAGGTAAACCTCTTCAATAGCTATATTTGTAATGTTTTAAGATTAAACTTTAGAATGGTTGAAGCGATATTTTTTATTATAGTCAAGAGTTCCAAAAAATGTCTCAGAGAATATAAACGTCTTCTTCCTTAGCTATTACTCTGATAGTCTTCAGATGCAAACCTTGAAGGTCAATGCGAAATTTTTTTTGATTATCACCTCTGATGTCTTCTTCCTTAGCTAAAGCTAAATCTCTAATGGTTTTCAGATGGAAACGTCAGGAGGGTCGGAGAGCTCAGGCGGCGAAGACGCAGAGGCACGGCGGTCACGGAGAGGCCACGTGCTTGCTGAACTGCTGCAGACTGAAAGGGTTTATGTGCAAGAACTTGGCTCTATACTTACCGTTAGTGTCCTCATGTTTTACATAAATTTAAAATTTACCATATAGAATTATTAAACGTATTTAATTAACCCTACGGATTATTGAATAAAATCCCACAAAACAATATTGAGAATTGTGTTGTAAAAAACATATATATCTTTGATAAATTCCAATTTACGTTTCACCTCTTTAGGGGCGAATTTCTGAAATAAAATTTGTTAGTCGCTCTACCTGCCTGTAGAAGTCCTGTCAAATCGACTCAGTCATTTTTTGGATTAGCCTAATCAAACCGACAGACAAGAAATTTAAAAACGTGTGTTTTGGATAAGATCTCGTACTAATTATATAAATACAAAAACTTAATATAAAAAAGTGGTTGTTCTTTCAGTACACATACAAACATCTAAATATTTTTTTTTAGATCACATGAAAATTCTTCCATTAATGATGTTCTCTTCTTTACTACACAAATTCGGAGTTAAAACAGTATCCACTATTTTCATTGCTATTAGTATATAAGCTAGTTAATAATGTATTTACTTTAAAGTTATTAGTAAGTATACGTCATACTCCATTAACTGGCTTCTAGCCCGATATCTCCCCATGAGTTACGCGCTCTGAAAATTAAATATGCCAATTCATTAGAACTCGCGCATAGTTTGCAATATGTGGTAGAACATCTAGTGGTCAGTCACGGACCATCTGCCATCTCGCTAGCCATACTCATCTGATGCATTCGATACGGAGCACGCAAACTAGTACGCGAAGCCAGCAAGCGGAACGCAATGCATTTTACACATTCGCAAAGTGTTCGCCGGCGCAGGTCCTCGGTCGCGTGTTGCACTTCGTGGAGCTCTGCACCATGAAACACGGAAAATACGATCTACACAAGTCTTCCGCGAATCTAAGCGTCGGCACATCCTATTCGTGGTATTACAGAAAAAATAATTCCACAAAAAGCAAAGCAAAACGCTTGACTAGAGCCGCATCGGACTCTACGCTCTTCAGTGATTACGCAAACCAAATTAATCTGTTTGAAAAAGAAAACCCTTCAAAGGACAAAAAGTGTAAGAAGGCTGTGAGTGATGCCGGTAAAAGTCGTGTTAAATGCCGTCCGCGAAAAATCAAACCAGTTTACATGGAACCGTTTACTGGCAATTTCTTTTACGGAAAACCACTACCAGGCTATGAAGATACACGAAAAACAGAAGAAAAGTTGACATATTTGCCGGATTCCGACGTGGTTACTGTTTCCGAAGATCTTACGGTGGAATCGCTAACGACTGCGCCCACAGTGATTGATTTCCCAGAACTTGTAAAAAATCCTCTTTTCGGATGTCGTGAAACGGATATTCAAATTTTAACACCCGAATACTCCACCGATTCAACTGCAACTAAAGATTCTCAACTGCTTTCTACAAGTTGCACTGAACTCAGAAAGACAATGGACAGCATGGATTCAGAGGATATTTTGAAAACCATAGCGAATGATTACAAAATGATAATGAAACAATGGAATAACACTATCAAAAAACATTATTCCACAATGTCGCATACCAAGAAAAGTTCTACTCTTTGCACGAAATCACATACTGGAAGCTCTACACGCAGCCTGCATTCCACATTATCTTGCAAAAGTCGACACCGTTATTCAAAACATTGCGGCAGAAATTATAATAAATGTAGCTACGCCACTCAAAATTACAAAAGATATCAAAGTGACGATACAAGGAAAACACAAAGTTTAAATAGAAACCAAAAGTTTAGTAATAAAACATCCACATTACAAAATCTTAAACGTTTATTCAGAAAAAACAATGGATGCTTAACCCCATCTGAATGTGAATGCTTGGAATCAATTTACGAAGAATACGATCGAAGATTACAACATTGGTGTGATGTTGTAAGCCAATATTCGACTAACACAAATTCGGTATTTGCATATTCATTAGTAGATAGTAATATAGACATTGATATTTTTTCTTTTCGGAGTTTCATAATGAACAACTTTTTGTCTGCAGGGTTACAAAGAAGAATTAGAGAAGCCGGAAAATCAACACGTTCTGCCAGCAGCTCTAGTGGGACAAACTGACGTATTATTCGGCAACCTACACGAACTTTTCACATTTCACCAAGACATATTCCTGAAAGATTTGGAAAGATCTATTTCGGCAACGGAACTCGTCGCGTTGTGTTTTGTTGAAAAAGTAAGCTCCTAGTTATAAATGTGCTACAAATTCAATATTTTCTCACATATTAATTTTCTCTCTATTAACACATTCTTACGTAAATTGATGCGTGATTGGGGGAGCTATTTCATAAATCATTTTATTACATTGTATCTTCAGAAGGTGTCGAGAATGTATATCGTTTATTTTGATTTTCTACCATCATGCAATTACAAATACACTTTTTATATTCCTAAATCTGGATAACTTAAATTTATATTATATTTTTATGTCTTCTTCATTGTCATGTCATTCTTCTTTGATTTGAACAACTTCCTTCCTTTCATATATGAACTTGAATTTCTCTGTAAATATCTCGCATTATACTACAGTGTGCTCCTATCAAATCTATGTTCTTCTTTTTCCAGAGAGAAACCTTTTTCCGCCTATACAGCTATTATTGTCAGAATATCCCGCGGTCAGAGCGTTTGCGTGAAACATTAGTGGACACGCATCTCTTCTTGCAAGCTTGTCAACAACGGCTCGGACACAAATTGCCGCTTGCTGCTTACCTTCTAAAACCTGTGCAGAGGATTACCAAATATCAGCTTTTGCTTAAGGTACGTGAAAAAGGCTGCTTCAACCTTGTATGTAATATCCTAATACTTTCATAGCACCGTTCATATTGGAGTATATTGAAAAACTATTAACCAATAGATTGACAATTGTAAAATTTCTATCACCAACAGTTCTGATATAATTTATTATTATGCAATTATATTTTCTCCTAAATTCTTTTATGATTGGTACTCCTTATAAATTAAGAAATTTCCAAAGAGTTTCATCTATTTTCAATTAGACTACAAACAATCAGTACCAAGGTCCAAATTCCAAAAATTCGATTAATTTTCAGAACCTTTGCTTGCATATTCCTAAAAATTAAATTGATAATATATGATCCACGGCGTTTTTGTCAATTTCTAGATCTGATATTCTAGCAACGGTGATAGCGTTCGAATTTTTGAAGTTTGAAGATAACTTTGAATAAATATCATTTCCTTTAACGGTGACGTAATATATCGTGAGGTAACCTGTATGCCTGAAGTTCTCCATACTATTCTCAAAGTATTTTACTTTCTCATTCTGAAAGTTATTTAGCCAGTAATAGATTGATAAAGGTGATGATGATTCTTTCAGGATTTGCTGCGCTACAGTGAGTGCGGTTCTATGAGTTCTGGATTACAACAAGCGCTGGACTGTATGCTAGTCGTGCTGAAGTGTGTCAACGACTCCATGCACCAAATCGCTATCACCGGCGTTCCGGTAAGTCACTTTAGGCCATTCATCTTTGACTTTTCCACTAAACGGATGGAGAGGTCTTTTGCTACGAGGCTGAGGTTTCTTATCATGCCTATAGTTAGGAAACATGTTCCAAGGTCATAATTATTCTACATACTGGCATCTCGCACTAAGTTTGTATTTCAGTGTACTTTTTCATTTGAATTAGGTGGATAAGTGCTGTAACTCTACCTTGCAACTTGGCCTATCATACCTACTTGACCTAATCATAGTTATATAAATCTATATAACGATATAACTTAAAAATCAAACTGTTTTATTACCGTAAAGGTATTATTGTATTAGGTATTATAGATTCATTAGTAATCTCGTCGAATTTAATGGTTAGTATATGAGAGAAAATTAAGGCTATAAGCTTTCATTCAAGTAAATCTACCGAAAACTAAAAAACATTCAGGAGAATCTTTTAATCAAATTAAGGGACCAAAATGCAATGAAGTTAATTAAATTATTGTTAATATTCACAGGTGGACCTAAGTCAACAGGGCGAACTGCTGCTGCAAAGTTCATTCATGGTTGTATCAGAGAACAAACGCGACCTTCGACTTAGGATAAGGCCGCGGCGCCGACATATATTCCTTTACGAAAAGGCAATGTTGTTCTGCAAGTCAGCAACTAAGAACAGCCACAACAAAGCCACTTATCACTTCAAGCATGATCTCCAAGTAAGTTTAACTAGAAATCATTTTGAGCATAATTTATATAGTGCCCAAGAACTATACGTTCTGTTCTCCCTCCACAATTGAACTATCACTCCACAAGACACCGAGCTGACTAAAAATTTCTGTGGTTAATAATCCACAACTCGCAAAAGGTTATTAAGAGAACGCTATGTAGTGAAGAGGCCACTACATTGCATCCTCTGTCTAACTCGTTCAATTTTTAGAATATCTTTCCCAGAAAGATATAACTCGTTTATTCGTCTTACTTCCAGTTCTCTTGTTTGTCGTTGATTCAACTCCAAGCATTGTTTCTTCTAGTTGTCTCGTTTGTGGTTGATTTAACTCAAGCATTTCTACTTCCAGATGTCACAAATTGGCCTAACAGAGTCCGTTAAAGGCGATCCGCGCAAGTTTGAAGTATGGCGACAGGGCAGGTCTGAAGTGCACACGATCACCGCGCCCACTGTCGAAGTGAAACGAGCGTGGGTGGAGAGAATCAAGCGAGTATTGCTCGACCAGTTAAACGAGCTCAAAGGTGAACGAGTGAGGCAGTATGGCGCACAACACCACAGGTGAGTGACTTTTTTTTTTATACACCACAAGTTAGCCCTTGACGGTTATCTCACCTGGTGGTAAGTGATGATGCAGTCAGGATGGTAGCGGGCTAATCTGTTAGGAGTATGGTAATCCCACGCTCCTAATTGGTTTCGCGAATTGAAACGCGACATCGTGCCGGAACGCTAACATCGCTTGGCGACATAGTCTTTGTCGGTAGGGTGGTAACTAGCCACGGCCGAAGCCTCCCACCAGGCCAGACTCGAGCCGGGAATGGAACCCAGGACCTCCAACTTTATAATTCGACAGCGCACGCACTGCGCCACGGAGGTCGTCGAAACTTTACGTGTGTTTCATACTTTAGATAATTTCGGGGCAAGTCATCTCTTCGAGACATGTTGTGTATGTAATTTTAGACTGTCTAAAATAAAATATGTATTTTGGCTCATTTCGTTACGTCAAGTGAAAAAATTAAAGGTTTTATATGCAGAGAGAACGAGAACGTGATATGTTTATTGAGTTACAAGCAAGCGCTCAAGCCAAGGATAGAATAAGAAGAGCTTTGTTGTAGAAGTCTCACTTCTATCACGTGTATGATGCTGCACGCGCTTTTTAGTTAATATGGTGCATTATTCTACAGAACGCTAATTCAAGCAAGTTCTTGGGACCTGGGCCCCGGAGGGGGTGGTAATCCGCGTGTGGGCGCGGCCGTAGCTTCAGCTCGCGCCGCGTCCGTGGACGCACACGACGAGCCCTGCTGGTCCACCGACCCCTCCGACGACGACGACGACGAGCCCGAGCACGCACCGGTGAGTGGCCGCCAGCCCTTACCAACTCAACCTGATCCCACCTCATATAAGGCACGTAAAAAGAATGACTGACGGTCTAATTTTCTATCTAAGATGATCAGTGCTCTTGCTTTTGCGCTTTATGTTACTTATTGTGTATTCATGGCTTTACGTTCCTGATAGGCGTATTTTGAAAGCAAGAGGTTCGCAGGATTATTGACGTCACATGACGATTAATTTGTAAGTGTAAAATATTTAAATGAAAACTAGTGGATAATATGACTAAAATATCAAAACTTATTAATTCCATATGAATTCTAGCTATTATATAAAATGCTCACTGGGATGACCGTTCATGCTCTTTTTACGTGTTGCATCCCTTCCACTGCGTTATTAATTTTATAGAAGTTGCTAAATATAGACACAAATTCGGCCATAATGTACCTACTAAATCTATTAAGTCATTTGTGTGTCAGTACATTAAAACGTTAACGTATACTAATTACCTTTAGCTCATCGAGGAATGTCTTATAAGAAACTTTGTTATTATTTCTTATTTGTGTTAGGTATTATTATAGATTACCTATTATTTTTCTTTGTATAAAATGTACGAAGTTTCAAAGAATGCTCTAATATTTTATAACTTACAATTCTTTCTAGATACGATTTTAATATTTGCAAAATCAAAAAATATTACTAAAATCGTCTCTAAAGGATTTATAGAAAGATGCATTCAATTATATTTGGTAGAAGAAAAAATTTGTATTGTATTTATAGGTTTGTACTTTGTGGCGTCGAATATACTAACAACTATAAAATAAATGGTGCTTTGTTTTGGGATACTTAACTATTATCACTGTATCATAAGTTAATGGCGACTAATTTTGGGTTTGCAGTTGTGAGTGAAGTGAAATCCACTCTCTATGTAAGTTTTAAATACATTTTTAAAGGAATGCGGGCTAACTAGTCTCAGGGTAGCGCATGTTCAAGCTGGCAACCCGAACGCACTTACCGCTTCCCGAAATAATAATATCATAAGGAATTTATAATGGGATACTGGGAAAATTCGTAGTATTTATTTCTGTTTTGAATTAGCTCTAGCAATTAGGTTTAGCAACACTACGAATTTTCTATACCAGAATATTGAATTGGTTAAAATAACATTCACTGTCCCTTAGTTTACAAGCCGTCACTGCCTATTTGATTTTGCGAACCACCTATCATCGCTTAAAATACGAATGTGCCTAATTCAATCTTAAAATATACTACTCAGCACCAGTTTCCTGTAATAAAATCTAGATTTACATAACGCACTTATCCACATCTTTCGTGTCTTGGAGGAAACTTTGAATTGCGTCACCACTTTGATGGATTGACGCCATTTTGTCGTGCGCGATGTTGTCAAAATGTCCGCCATGCTCTAAGCTGTGTTGTTCAACAGGTGACGGAGGCCGTGGGTCTAAACGGTACCATACACAGAATGGTGCAATTCTTTTCAGTATCTGGCTCCACACAAGCCAACTCCACGTTTTACGTTTCACAGTACTGATAGAAACAAACGCCTCTAGCTAAAACCGCAGGGGCACTGTAAATACAATGAAAAGAGACTGATTTCTTTATATCCAAAGTTTATAAACTAACCAAAGAAAACGACGTTTACGTGGATCTAAATCAGTTGAAGTCTAAATCAACTAAAACGCTGAACTTTAACTATCGTGTAAGTCATGTTTTTTTGTTTGTTATGTCACTCATTGTCGTGTGCTTTTCGATTTTGTTATTATATTATTATGCGCTTCGCTTTGAATACGTGTTATGTAAGTTTATTGACGGCATCGTTTTCAAATATTTGTGTGTATTTTTATGTAAGTATAGATATCTAGATGTGTTGCATCATGTTTGTTACTAAATATACTTATATCAATCTGTATTTATACCTTTCTACTTTTGCGTATCCAACACTATTATTTCACAGAAGAACTAAGGACAGAAGAAGGTATTTTTTGTCCCGGCACAGCTGAGCACAGCATTCCGGCTTCTCACTTACTTCATGGCTTTCGTCGTGCTCTCTGCTACAATATACTCTTCACTTTATCTAGATTTGTACACAAAACTATTTACTGTCTTAAATAAATAAACTCACTATTGTATAGCGACAACTCAACCATATTCTTAATATACTTAGGTAGAGACTATTTCTTTCCATAAAATACTGTACTCTTGCTGATAGTTAGCGTTATTTTGTACTTTTCTACTGCTATAATTATTCATATATAGCTATAACTTACGACATAAAATATCAAGAAATATACACTTATATATTGTTAAAAACACAGTTATTTACAACTACAATTATACTTCTATTTGATTTACAAGATTATTGTTAATATCAAGAAATATACACTTATATATTGTTAAAAACACAGTTATTTACAACTATAATCATACTTCTATTTGATTTACAAGATTATTGTAAATATCAAGAAATATACACTTATATATTGTTATACCACAATTATTTACAACTATAGTCATACTTCTATTTGATTTACAAGATTATTGTACCTACCTATTGTTATTTCATTACACCTATCTTTTAAGTCTGAAAACAGTATGCAACTAACAAATTCTTGTACTTTTATATGGCATATCTAGCTGATCACTTTTCCGATGCACTCGATTAAAAACTGTGTTTTATTTTATCGAATTATCTGCGTAATAGTGCACGGTCTTGCAAGCAACATCACAGGTATATTTACCTAAATACTAAACAAACAACTCGCGAATGCTGGCAACATGTTTAATTGTACCTATATTCTATCATTTATCATTTAAGCTGTAACAAAAATACACATACAAAACTCTAGAACTTCTTTAAAACCTGGCTTACTTTGGGAATTCTACATGTACCAACTCTTTTTATTCTGTAACATTTCTGATCGCTGGCAACCTGTCATCTCCACACACTTGCCACTTTTAAATAATGCGTTATGCATTTAAGAAGACCGAAGCACGAATATACCTAATCATAATCAACTCACGATGAAAACTATAAGTGGTAACGTTTCAAATGTATAAGATAAGTGAAGGATCTCGATCTTCATAAAAAAAATATCCTGACTTCTAGCTGGCTTGTTTTTCAAACGCGTCTTTAAAAAAAGTATCCTTAACACGTGTCTTCGACCACATCTTGATATTGAGTAAAGTTTACATATAGATAGGCTGAATATTTCCACAAGCCAGCGTTATACCACTTGTCGTGACGGCGTACGGGTGTATTTTACTGCTGTCCGCACCGATAGATATTTCGCACCAATGAAACTCAATTGGAAGCACAATATAATTGTTACAGTTTAAATGATAAATATAAAAATGAAATGTCAATATGATCGGAATTTAGTAACTGTGACTAAGCATCCTATCAGAAGATTCAAAAGACATTAACGGCCAGGTTTAATGTGCGATTTATAGAAACCAAAGATAAACATATTTCCTAGGCAATGTTTTTTTTTAATTTTTGTTTTTTTCTAAATAAAATGGAACCGTTTGATGCATAAATCTTCAATTTTTTATAGAATACATTGTTTATCTTTGGTTTTATTACAGAATGAGTATTTGAGACGGGAATCGTCGAAAGATTTTAAAATGCGTTTTGTGCTTTTGTCCTTAGAATCCATCTAGACAATTTTTTGGTTCAAGAAGTCTTGAATATAGATATTAAGAACAGATTAAAGATATTGACATTTATTTCGGACGTAAATCCGATTTCTGCGAGAAAAAGATTTAATTCATTATTATTTAATCTTTCGTATGTAGATTTTCATTATTCGGCCGGAAAAAACAATTCTAAGATAATGTTGAATGTACTTTTAAATAATGTTGATGGATTTCTAAGAACAAATTCTCCTATGAAAGTTATATATATGTTAAGTTATTATGTTCCTGTGAAAGTTACCATACGATGCCCATCTTGAAAACTTATATTGCATAATGTTTGTCAACGGCAAATACACGCATGATCTCTGTGCATATTGATGTCTATCTAACAATACTATTGGTGTGGATATTATTTGCTTATTTTTGAAGATGTGTGTGCATGTATTAGGAATTTAACCTAAACTGAATAATAGAAGGAAATACTTGAACATGTTTCTGACATAACACAATGTGTCAAAAGTATCAGTAATTTATTTCGGGTATACCCCCTCAGAGTTTCACAAAATCTCTATCCTGCCAAAAGGACGGAGCTATGAAGCTCTTATAAAGTACCGAAGAAAGAAATTCAGGATTGATTACTGAGAGATTTCCCTTTATGAATGTTGACTGGGTTTATTGACCGCTCTTATTCGATCTATAAAAACAGTTAGCATAGAACCTAATGAATCGAATGAATCAAGTTCACGCCCTGGTTAATACGATTTAATGCTATCTTAAGATAAACATTTCACAATATGTACCACTTAATAATGTGAGCAAGCGATCATGTAGGTTATAGGGATATTTGTAAACGTTATTACTTGACATAAACAAACTTTCACAAACAATTTAAAACAGGAATCCGGCCTCTTTGTGCCTTATAGCGATTATATATTTAAGTATATAATTACGTTATATATATACCATAAATACAAAAAACTGTATTTAATTCGGTCTTTTACTGATTTTGCTTATACTGTTGATTGATTGAGCCAATAAAAACATCCGCACATAGACACAGAAAGACAGACAAGTCGAAATAAACATTCAGCTTAATCTGTTACAATCCGCGACGGCAAGATAAATTTGTGTGATATAGGTATTTTAACTGTCGTCAAGAACGCCTTGGCGTCACAGTGAAAAGTGCGTAAAAACTGTACTTTGGATGTGTTGAGCATAAAAGTGCATTCACCATCGGGATGCACAAAACTTTAACGAGGAAATTATGTCTCGCCATTATCTCGTCTATTTCTATATTAATAAAAGGAGAAACGGATCGAAATAATTATCGTTGGGTCTTCTTTACCGTTCGTATTAGCAGTGATTTAATAGAAGTGGTCGTAACGACTCCTACTAGATTAGCAATTATAAAGTTAGTGTCTGATTAGATTAGTTTTGATAGCACCCTTTTGGATAAGTTAGTTGTAATAAGGCTGCATTGAGATGCGAGTTGTTACAGCGCGTTGCTATGGTTATGTAAAGTAGCTTTCTTGTTGTCTTCAGTAGCACCGTTTTATAGCTATTATCCATATCAATAGGATGCTAAATTCAATCTACTATCTGAAGATTATGGATTGGATTTGCAGCCTTTACAGCCTTTACGGCCATAATTAGAAGTCAATCCAATCGAGAATCTTTAGATAGTTGATTGAATTCAGCATCCTATTGATATGGATAGCGCTGCTATATGAAATCTGAAGTTATTGGATTAGATTATATATTAACGTCGGGCGTTAAAACATATATAGACTGATCCTATATCACAGACTTGAGTGGTTGCCGCGGATTGTAGGAAATTAAGATCAATGTTTTATGATAATGACACCTGCTTCTATCCAACACAGACAAAGCGATTGAACCTTATTCATCTTACTCACATTTAAGGGTAGCTGGAAGTGATCTCTTATAGGGATAAGCTTTCCTTTGTATACTTCTTTTGTAAGTTATTGATATAACAAATTTGGTACAAAAATAATAAAAATAAATAAAAATAAATAAACCTCTTGCGTCTGGACAGTGGTGATACAGAGTTAATGATACTGACTATTCTGATGTGGCGCAGGCGGTCGGGTGCACTCTGGTGGCGCTGTCCGACTACACGGCGGTGGGTGCGAGCGAGGTCTCGTTGCGCGAGGGGCAGCACGCCGACCTTCTCAAGGTGGGCTGCGCCGGCTGGTGGTATGTGCGACTTTCTGGTAAGTAAACCAATTTTTGTGTATGCTTAACACGATATGGGACTATCGATTTTTTGTAAACTGCAAAGGTTAGCAGGGGATAGAAAGTCGAGACAGATTATCCCAATCCGCAATCAACTGAGCTGTAAAATTTAGCAGGTGATTTACTGTACTTTATATAATATTTACTGTAGGAATGGAATGCGAAAACTTAAATATATTCCAATCATTCGCTCCTTTGCAACTGTCCTAGATTTTTCGTAATGACTCGAGCTGTCCATTGATCCATCGTGGTATTCAAGGTCATTTGGATAGGAGGTAGGTACTAAGACTCCACTGGATTTATAGCAATAATTACTTTATCAAGTATAATATAACTACTCGTATTTCAGTCGGTTTTCATATAATAAAACTAAAAAAATAAAAGTCAACCCTAACAATTTTTAATTATATCATACTTTTATACGTGTTAGGTATCCACGCAATAACATAGAGCCCTCTAGTAATCATGAGCGTCTAACCACTATAATAATAACCTTCTCATTACAGGTGGTCAAGGGGAGGGTTGGGCACCAGCAGCTTATTTGGACCAGCGCAAAACTTCCCGGTCATCGAGTCGATCGCACGACCGATTGCACGACCACTGAATGTGATAACCTCGCGTTAAGAGACTTTTCTACGTGCACAAATGCTCGACACGTTCACTTCGTGAAAGTTGGAAAATTGGACAGTTCACCTAACTGTCCACTTAACTTATCATAATGGCGATTTGCAGACGTTTTCCCTGTGCCACTATATGTTTACGTGCTTGCGTTAGGGGCTTTCTATGTAATTTATAAAGTAACTTTTATAAGCGTGCTTGAATGCCAATGTGGTATGGCCCATATGCAATTGTGGAAGTCATTATAATATGTTGTTAGTTAGGCAATCTTGTTCCAACTGAATTGATGAGCGACTTCTAGGAGGAGACCTGCCCCTTATCAGAGCATCAAACGACCAATAGAGGATTTGCTAAGAATCATTCTACGGGATCCCTGCTCGCCTGATGATGCTTGCAGGAGAACTGACACTCAAATCGCCAGTATGATAACGCATTCTGTAAGAAGTTGCATGAAATGGCGCGGACTCTACAGATCGCTTAAAGCGCCCCACGCACCGGATTCGTCAAATATACTACTTGTTTCAACTTTTATGACGAAAATATAGTCACTCGTTTAAATGTAATTTCTTTGAGATCGCATAATTCGTGTGATTCCTCTGGCGCAATTATTTCGACATTACACTATCCTATGAAACTGGGGGTGGAAAAAAATAATACCACGATCTAGGCAGTCTGGTTTTTAACACATTTTTTATGCTCAGAGGAAACAGTTAAGTTATTCACTCTTGTATTGTATATAAGTCAGAATCTCTGAGGTATATTTTAAGCCGAGATTGGCATAGCCTTAGGTCGTGTTAAATGAAGTGAGCTCTCAATTACTTCGGCGGAACAGCTTAATTAATGCTTGCGATGGATGTCATTAGAATTATGAAAGCTTAGATCTTGGATTTTGTAACGTGTAGAATATTCGGAATGTATTAAAAGTCGACGTTTTATTGTACTTGGATCGCATTTAAGGTTTTTGATTGATGGGTTAAAAAATTTTTTGTTAATCAGTTGTTGTTTGTATGTTCATTTTTTGTTTCTGATACGCCATTCTCGGCTTACTGTTCGGCTGTACTGTGTTCAGTCAAGTCACTTCTTAATACTATCGCCCAGATACACATTTTCTAATGTTATCTTGTTATCGGTTCTTTGTTATATGATTCTGGTTACCTTATTTTTATACTTAATAAAAATATATCGCACTTTAAGTACTTAGTGCCTGTCAGAATACGCACAGCTTTAACGAGTGGAAAATTACAAACAGATTACAAAATTTGGTTAACTTATTTGGTGATAATCCCATCTAAAAGGGATTTTGTATTTAATCTTACATATAAAATATTAAATTAAACCGAAAACTGTATAATCATTTTAGCGAACCAGATTTACAATAAACGCGAAGTCGGTATCAGCTAGTAAGAACAAAGTACTGCAATATTGTTTGAAAAAAAAAAACGTACATGGCATCTCGTTGATTGCGTGTATTTTTAGGCTGTCCCTACAATCTTTGGTTACTGGTGCTGAATTTCGGTGTGAATAATATAGAATACACAATCTACTTGCCTAATTCTGTAGTAACACAAACTAAACGGAGTATTTTGCATGTTTGATTAAGAGTTGATTTGTAACCGTGGTATCGAGCCGTCTGTAGAAACCGTGTGATGTAACAAAATAACTTTTCTTTATTATAATCAAAATGTTCTGTAGTGGATCTTCGTAAGGCGAGTAAATTTTATTGGAATTGACAGGTTTTGGTATTGCCTATACATGATGTATATTTCGTTAATTAACGCAGATGAAAGAAATGGTGAAACAGAGCTTTAAATTGTGAGTAATGCAAAAGCACGAGACACCACGGAAGTGGAGATAAAGAATGCAATTCATCTCAATATAACGTTAGAAAGGATGCGGTTGTTGTTACGAAGTTTCACTTTTATCACGTGTACGGTTTTGCACACTTATGTTTTTTTATCCATTCTCTGTCTAAGAATGCTCTTTCAATGTTTATAAGGATTTGCTGTGTGGAGTTAATGTAGTAGGAGTAATGTAGCGTCCCGTCATAATCACGTTTACTCTATTGCAAACAGAACTGTTAATTAAATAGAATGGACAAACACAGCATACGAAGTTTCTCCGACATATCGGCCACTCGAGATTGCATTAAGGGATTTCTCAATGCTATGGATCCTCCTAACCACCAAGGGGGCGCTGACTCTGGCTAGAAGGGCCAGAGGTGCCCCGCGTGCGGTGATAAGGGTATCGTCCGCATAGCTCAACACCCCTATCTCAGGGAGTAGAGGTGACCGCAGAAGCCAGTCGAAGTTCCAAATCACCGGCCCCAAGACCGACGCCTTCGGAATACCCCTGAGCACCCTCCGCCGCTCCCTTCTTCAGTAACTCACTGTCCAAGATATTCACCTATCCCGAAGGTACGCCTGGTCGAGTACGGTCCGTGATATGTCGGGGAGTTTCTATTGATTGTTAAACTTCAGCTTATCTTAGTCCTGTTAATTTAATGTAATGTTTTGTCTTCAATGGAAAATACGTCGAATAACATGGTTAAAATGTATGTAAATGTTGTTCTAAAAAGCTTTATTGTAAATTAGTGTTAGATATAGATCGTTATTGTTACGATTCGGATTATCCAAAGCTATTGTATAGTGGCGTAGGACGTTGTAGCCGAAGATCAAGTGGGAAACATTGAGGAGGAGCTTGATAAGGGTAAAGCTGTCTTAAAACCGTCTAGCTGAAGTATAAGTTTTCTTTACTTTAAGTAGGGCGTTAAGGTACAAAGTGTCACTTTAATAAATCACTTCGTCAAAATTTCCCACTCGCTCTTGGAGCATTGTTGAAGCAGCCGTGGCTGTGTAATATTTTCCCCTGTAAATATCATTTTTACGTTAATTTTAGTTATTTATTACGACACTAGGTGTGCTTTTGATGGTATTAATAATTGTTAGGTACGCCCTTATACTCCATGACATTTTCTGTGTTCCACATCCACTTGTATATAAACCCTGCAGTTGGCAACATATATGTTATGTGAACTACCGATAAGAAGGTGAAGACATGAATAGTAAAATAGTGTGATAAATGTAGCTTAAAATTAAAAAAAAAACAATGAAACTGAACTCATCGGAAATTTCGACGATCTGGGCGACACAGAAACCAGTTCGGAGTCTTCATATATTTTCTTTGAGTTCAGCGGTCTACCTACATATACCTAATTCGTTGTTCCGAAATATAATTACGTATATAGATATCTAAATTAAAGTAATATTTTTACTATCTCTCCCAACAAGAAAATTTTTAGTACCTCCTTTGGCAGTTCACATACATAATTATTCTCCTGATGATTACTGGTTGTATACCCTTTAATATTGTATGTGTGTTATTGTGCGAAATCAGGTTGTATCGGATTATGAATAGAGCCGAAATAATGTAGCTAATATCACTTTTAAAATAACATACGATTTATCATATCTTGGTGCTTACACACTGATAAATGCGCGATAAAGCGTAATCGTAAAAAAACATATTGTTATGTAACGAAAAACGCTTGTGCATAACAAACCAGGGCCATGCCGTGCCGCATAAGCGACAGAAACTAATTTTAATGTATCTAACAGCTGCAAAACGACCCACCGATAAACCCCTAGCATCTCCATTGTATCCAACGATAGATTTTGGGGGTTTCTACAAAATCTATCCTATCGTTATTGTTACGATTCGGATTATCCAAAGCTATTGTATAGTGGCGTAGGACGTTGTAGCCGAAGATCAAGTGGGAAACATTGAGGAGGAGCCTGATCAGGGTAAAGCTGTCCTGAAACCGGCTAGTTGAAGTATAAGTTTACTTTAAGTAGGCTGTTAAGGTGCTTTCATAAAGCACCTCTTCACTTTCATAAAGCAGTTCTAACGATAGGACTTCCCCTGGTTAGGGTGTCGCATTACATGTTTATTTAAACAAAATCTTATCGTGTGACGACAAACAACGAATTAAAAACAAGTTGGTTTTGTTCAGAATCACATTACTGGCCTCGATCAATTACGTATTTTATTTTTGAATGCCAATGAACCTTCTTTATAATACTCTATTGATACTAAGGTTTCAGTTTATACATCATACATAACATTTTATTTAACTCAACACTCTTAGTTTACTCCTCAGTTTAAGTACCACTTTAGGGTCCGGAAGCCGACGATTCATCCGCGCAGGGCTTAAAGCGTGGTGCTAAAGTATTTCGTTAACAAAGTAAATACTGAATACTGTAGTATTACTATTACTTATTATAGGACAGAAGTTCTCTGCACGAGTTGGCAAGGTGCGTATGCGAGTTCCTACGCTTGTCGCATGACCAAAGGCCCTGGTACGCATGCTTGGTAGCCTATTTAAGTATTAAACAAAAACTAGTCGCCATTTTTTGTATATCCACATGTATGATATATATATCGTGTTATGTCATTGTAACGTTATGTAATAACTAATATATATCACAAAAATGTCATCTCATTGCATATCATCTCAAATGTTCATGTGAATCAAAATAATATACTATTATAATCAATTATTTCGTATAAATCAATTTTTTTAAACCAGTTTGATATAAAATGAAATTTTGTTAACATCATGTACCTGACCCATGCCTCTTATTGTATTAATTATTTTAACCCTTACACACATATTGAATACCCGATGTAACGAAACGCGACGTGTGTTGAGTCAAATTCAAATCGATTTTACTATTTTTATGTTAAAGCACTTTTTAGTGGTATTCATAAAATTTGATTGGTTAAAGCGTCGTGAGTCGCCGCCTTAAGGATCATGTTGCATGTATAACACAGTTGAATTAACTTAACGCCTCGTGGAAAGAATAAGTATGTAAATCTCAGATGTTAACCCCTTTATTCATTCCCATTATTTCCAGAAACGAATGAAACTAATGTTTATTACAGAAATACGTAACATACTCATCGACTTAGGTGTGCTGTTAATTTGATCGTGTTTTTTTTTGTTCGACCTTATTTTTTTTTTAATCCGACATATAACTTCGACTTGACAAACCAATGTCATTATAAATCAGGCCACGAATTACACACATTAGTCCATTTTGTTTGTTGTTTTATTTCTTTTTCCTTATACCATTAAAATTTAATCTCATAATTTTCCTGCTGAAATCCATAATTAGTATTATTAGTTTTATTTACTTATATCATTGAATCATAAAGTATAGTTTACATTGTTTTTATTAGGAATTCATGAGACAAATGAGACATCTTCGCTTTGTTACCTAGAACTATATTGCACCAGTGTTTAACTCGCCCAGATTGTGGATTCCCGACCATACATTTCAGACACCTCTCTCTCTCTGGCTCTGGATGACCCTCTTTAGTCTGGTCCACATGGAGCGCTGTAAAAATTTCGACGCAATTTACAAAATGTCTACATGAGCACCGCAACAACAAACAAATGAATCCAAAGCAGCAGAAAGTGCGGCGCGGCGCAATACCATTCCCACCCAATGACCAAATTCAGCAAGCGTGCGTTGCGGCGCCGGACTGCACAATATCAGGGATTTTTAATATAACCACCACTGCACTAACACTTGTAGACCGGCTGCCAACGGAATGACATGTAATCCAAGACCCTCTGTAGTCCGGTAAAAATTTCGACGCAATGTATAAAAAGTTCCCATGAGCACCGAAACAAACAAATGAATCCAAATCACCAGAAAGCGCGGCGCGGCGCAACACCCGTCCAACCCAATGAACAAAGTCGACGTGCGTGCGTTGCGGCGCCGGACTGCACAATACAAGGATTTTTAATATAGTCCGCCGCTGCACTAACTCCTGTAGACCGGCTGTCAACGGAATGACATGTAATCCAATTTTTATAATTAGCTTCGTACTTTCAAATAGTACCCATATGATACTGATAAATTTAAAAAAACAATTGTGTGTAACAATTTAAATGCACATTATGATAGACCGGCTGTGAATTTGGGAAATAAGAAAAAACAATTATAATAATGTAGAAATAGTTAAAAATTATACTACCCCCTTCTATATATAGTTTAGCTAAAAAATAGATTCACGATATACTATTTAAAAGAACATTGTATAATCAGTATAATAGACTGTTGAATTCTCTATATGACTGAGAAGTTTTAAAAATCTTATGTATAACCTGTGTAAAGGAATTTTAACGTTAATAAATAAGTCACATTTTAGAGCAAATGATATTCAGAAACAATTTTAGCTTATTGCCAAATGGCATTCTTGGGTTAATATCAAGTAAGAGTAAGAAGTAAATAAGTATATAGATTATATTACAGCTGTAAAAGAACCATGAAAATCGTTCAAGTAAAGATATGTTTGTTAGCGTACCAATTTTGATGTGGGATAATTACCTACCTTTTTTGTGATTGTTTAAATCTAACTGGGACTTCCTGAAAATTGCCTTATATGAGCTTACATCTTCGATCAATAATGTAATAGTACATTAATCTAGTATATATCTGTATGTAGTATAAAGAATCGAACTAATATACTACAGACATTGTCTACATCCTTTTTTAATTTTACAAATATTGAATATCAATTAATATTTTATTTATTACTAAAAAAAAAATGTTATTGCATTATCGGCTATTTGGTTTGAACAAAAATCTTAACTTGGAACTTTTCTTTGTTGGAATCGTTGGCCTTAAACTAGCAAATTAACGTAAATAATTTTTCCACTGACAAATACCAGCATGTCTAGTATATTATTGATCCGAGGCTTACTTATCTAAGAAACCTAGCTACTTCAATGGTGAGACTTGTATTCATTTGATGTACCTATCTATATAGTATAGTGAAAATAAAATGAAAAAAAAAAATTATACCTGATTATTATTTTTCTCCAATATTGATTTCAAGAGTTCAATAGCTCAATACCTATAAAAAAAGGAGGAGGTTATCAATTCGTGATGCTTCCATTCGGTTGTATATCTCTTTTTGTATTTTATTTTATACCAAAATTACAGTCACGCATAAAACCTATATTGATCGCGAACAATTTATTATTACTGCAACACCATGTTTAATTATATCTATGTGTACCCTTGTCTTAAATTATAAAAAAAAACAATTAGTAGTAATATGAAACATTGGTGGCAAATCTGTTGAACACTAAACTAATTTGACCATTCTAAAAGCAAGAAATAGACAACACTACTTACCAGTCAATTTAGCTCTAATGATGTGTTTATAATATAACTAGGAAGAAATATCTTATAAAGCAATTAACTCTATATTTAATACCTTACTCGTGAACGTTCTAACCATACCAAAATGAAGCAAAAAAAATAAATGTTTTGTACACAGTAGGTATGGTCTTGAAATAAAAGGAGTTTGTTTGGTAGTAATTTAAAAAAAAAACGATTATTCCATGATCAGTATTGCTGTATTCATCCAAAAAAACAGGCCTAGAAAATAGACCAATCATTACAGCTACATATTCTCCCAAAATATCATCACATATAACAGATACAGTAAAGTGTATAGTAGACAGTTATCAACTGATATAAAAAACCATGTAACATTTGTAGTTTTGTACAATCACTTTCGCTTACCACTGAACACTCAAAACTCATACTTAAAAACACACCTTAAATATTTAATGATTTGGCTTTTTTATACGTTGGAAATACATGGGCTGCATGGAAAACAAACATAGTTCTAAAAACTTCAATATAAAATTAAAAATTCCTCAATTAAATTATTGCTATAACAACAATATCACTGGTTTGCCACTACAGTACTAAATCACAATTGCCAACTGGATACAATTTACCCTGACCATGATGCAAATTTTATTGGTACATACGTTTCCGAACTAACTTGACCTGTTTTAGAATCATCTTTCCCAGTGAATCTATTCCAGTTTCAGTGATATGATCCAGGATACAGTGTGATGTCACAGTACCGGTTGATTTAGTTCAGTTTAGAAATTTGTGTACCACAGAATCAGCACCAGTTGTGTGGGAAGGAAGAGAGGAAGAAAGAGACATTTTAAAGATATGACCTCATAATTAATGTCTATCATTTTAACTTTATGAGTAGCAGATTAATTATTCCTTTATAGGGCATTTCCAGGCCTTAAACCATTCTAGACTTTACTGGTATGAGAGCTTCTGGTATGCATGCTATTTTATGTTACGGGTACATCTCAACTAAATTCACCTGTCTTACGATAATCTTTCCCTCTGAATGTATTCCAGTTTCAGTGATATGATCAAGGATAGGAGTGTGATGTCACAGTACTAACCTTAGACCTGTTGATTTAGTTCAGTTTAGAAATTTGTGTACCAAAGAATCAGCACCAGTTGTGTGGGAAGGAAGAGACATTTTAAAAATATGACCTCATATTTAAGGTCTATCATTTTGACTTTATGAGTAGCAGATTAATTATTCCTTTATAGGGCATTTTCAAGCCTAAAACAATTCTAGACTTTACTGGTATGAGAGCTTCTGGTATGCATGCTATATTATGTTACGGGTACATCAATAATGACTGGAATACTAGTGACAGTACACTATCCTAATATGATTGATTGCTGGAAATTATATATCAACTTTATCTTTCACAATTACATAGACATTAAATTTAATGATAATACTTTTACATGAAGAGCTAATTGTTTTGTAATAATTAAGGTGTACTTATGTATTGAGTGGTTGTTATGTTGCAGTATTCAGCTGTTCTTAAGTTTTATAATGCTGATCTTTCCCTGGCAAAAATCCTATTTTTGAAAATATTATCAATCCTGCTGAAGACATCATCAGCTTTTTTAGCTGCATCTACTCTGTAATGCAATCCTTTTCTCATGTAATAGTCAACTAGAGGTACTGTCTGGTTATGATATGTAGCAAGGCGTTTCTTAAGAGCAGCAACGTTGTCATCTGATCTCTTGATCAGGGGCTCTCCAGTGATGTCATCAGTCATTGGTTTCTGAGGAGGATGGAATTCTTCATGGTAGCTGCGTCCACTTGGAGGATGAATTAATCTTCCAGTTATTCTTCTTACTAGCAAGCTATCTTCGATGTTGAATTCGATGACAGCATCAAGGGCAGTTTTCCTCTTTGCTAGTAAATCATCCAGCTAGAACAAGAGATTCTAAATAAAAAACTTCATAAGTTAATAATGTTGCTAGGTGCTAGTGCAAAATCTGTTATATTTTTTATTTTATATATTGAGTTTAAGTGATATTTTATACCAATTTAGTCTTGATTAAATGTTTACAAGTAAATCCATTATTGAGAGTAATTAAAAAAACTACTAAACAAAAGCTTTTGTGACTTGTTGCTAGTGAATGCAATCTAATTAAATTTACCTTCTCAGCCTGTGGCACTGTCCTAGGAAACCCATCTAGCAGGAAACCGTTTTTACACTCTGGTAGGTCCAAGTTCTTATCAATCATATCCACAACCATCTCGTCTGAGACCAGTTTGCCTTCATCCATGACCTTCTTGACGCGACGGCCGAGCTCCGAGCCGGATGCCACCTCGGCCCGCAGCATATCCCCAGTTGAAAGGTGGCATACACAAAACTTCTCCTTTAAACGTGGTGCCTAAACAAAAACAATATTTTCTTAAAACAAAACCAGATTTTTGACGATATTTCATAGGTGTCCACTGGTTTTGATTCCTCAGAAGTTAGTGAACCCATAGTACGCGACTCTTAACTCGTACTGTGCCTATTTTTTTACAGTTTATCTTTTTAAACAAACGAAACAGCAACAAATTAAGCTTTTATCAATGTGATTACATAAACAACCAAATATTAAAAAAAAAAAACAAATATAAAGTTGCAATACTATTGATAAATTACACGTTCGTGTAAAGGTCAAATTCTGAATGATTAGGTATTCATTTGACACTAATTTGTCTTACTTACTTGGGTTCCCTTTCCTGAGCCTGGAGGTCCCAACAATACTGCTCTTATGCCGATAGGATCAAAAGCCGGGGCGGGCTTTGCTGCTGTTGCTGCTGGGGCCATGGTTCTGGAGTGTACAAGATTATTTACTCATTGAAACTATCGCTATAAAGTAATACCGGATACAATCAATAGACTAGAAAAGTCACGTGCACAAGCAATTTAAAATTTAATCTGTTTGTCGTATGTACTAACCCAAATATGAAAAGCCACAAATGTGTACTCCAGTCGTCGGTCGAGAAAACTTAGAAACGAATGAATTCAATAGAATGACACCTCTGTCATCTGTCAATGACGTCCAACTCCACACAAGCTAGTGTCAAAGTGTCAATGCCTTCTGGTTTTGTTTAGAATCAGTAACTACAATAAGTATGATAATTTTCAGTAGGTATATACCGAGTTATGCAAGAATCCTAAAAAGGTGCTAATCAATTTATAACAAAAAAATCGCCTTTTCTAAAAATCTTGTCTTAAAGTTTGCTTCATTGTGATTTTCCATCCAGGGCCGTAACATAAATACAACACTTGAAGTTTGAACGTTGTTAATGTCATTGTCGTTGTCAACCAATTGTCAGATTTTAAACCAAAGCCGCTTTTTGTAGGTATCTTAGGGCATTCTTACTTTAACAAATATATATTTTTTATTTCTGAAATCTCAATATTACTAATAAAAATGCTAGTCTAGTAAAAAGTACAGATAAAAACATTTAATAACTTAAAAGGAAAACGGCGTTATAATGGCCAATACTGTGACACCGTAAGTCTATTTTTCTAACCTGTTACGTTTAAATAATGGGAATTAATTCACACTTAACGTTCCACTTTAATATTCTAGCTACTGGAAGCGGCTATGGCGTTGGGTAACATCTCAAAGCCTTGCCAAAGAGGAGTTGGCCAGTATTTTAGACAAAAGCGTCGTGGATGCATTAACCCAGGGACTCGCTATTTACAAATCACAGAAACCTGAATTATTTACACAGTTGCAAACCAAATATCCCGATCAGACAAAACTATTGAATGTGGTGCAAACTTTGCAGCATTATTTAGTGAGTTATCTATATTTACATGACACTATCAAAATAGACATTTATTTTCTTGTTTAAGAATAATTCTGATTATAGAGATTGTATTGAGGTCTAATCGTCAAAAAATAATCTGCTGTAATTGCAATGCTCACACTTTAGTTACTTGTGTGTGATCTAAGTTGTAAGAATAGGAATCCAAAGTAAATAGGTATAGTATGAAACCCATAACCAACCAGCCAGGGACTACTAGTCAGGTATTCTTCTGCTATCACTATCTCAAAATGTTACTTAAAACAGTTGTTTATATAGTTATTTGCAATAATCAGGTTTTTAATAACAGATCTTTCATGTTACAGGATGTAGATTGTTTTCAATTATGGGAAATCATGAAGCATTATTTGTGTGATATATCATATGGTACTCCTGCCAATGCATTGAAAAATGTTGCATTTGTTGATACTAGACCAACCTTCCTGCTGCCAAATTGTTGGAGTTTCTACTATTCTGAGAGATTATTTCTCCTTAAACTAATACAATATATTCTTGAATTCAAGAATGATCTACAACATAAATATTGCAAAGAGTTCACTAAAATCATAGATGATATTGGAATAGGAAACTTAAAAACATCACTTATATCCCAATTTGAAAAGATAATATTTTTAAGTCCACCACCAAGAAAAATTCAAAGTGATTTTGGAAGTGATTCTGTAAGACAAGAATGGGCTGAATCAAACTTAAAAGAACAATTGGCAATTTTACAAATTCTTATGCTGATTGCAAATGAACATGCTTTTACAGAATCTGAATTTATTACTTTGTTCAAATTATTCAAGAAGCATTATTTTGGAAAGAATCAAGGTTATAGTGACTTTTTGGAAGAACAACATAGAGAGGCTTGTTTAAGAGTGATGTATATGGAAGTTGGACTTTTTACAGTGATTTTAGAAAGTCATAAAATGTAAGTTCTTAAACCAAATTGATATAATTATAAAGTGTATATATTCATCACCACTATTCATGCACTCAATTCTCACTGCTGAAACCGTCATGCAGAGATATCTCTGATGAGTGAAAGGGCTGGTAAGCAAGCCTGAGAATTTGGTCCCATAATGTTAAGTGCAACCCTTCTCATACTTAGTAGAGACTTGCACCCTGTAGTTGACAGGTAATGGGTTTATAATCAAGGTGATGATGTATGATGAATCATCATCATCGTCATGATTAACCTTATTCTTGGTCCACCACTCTGGCCATGTGCCGATTGGCAGACTTCACACGCCTTTGAGAACACTATGGAGAACTCTCAGGTTTCCTTACGATGTTTTTCTTCACTGTGGAAGCAAGTGATATTTTAATTGCTTAAAAACGCACATATCTTCGAAAACTTTGAGGTGCGTGCCTATTAGAAAGCGGACACCCTAACTACTGAGCTATCACTGCTGATGTATGATGAATACAAGGTAGTAATTGTAACTATTTATATGCGATAGAAAATGGATAGAAAATTATCTTATCAATACTGCTGATTTGGTTAAGTTTAGGAATTTTTGAAATTGAAATGGTTAAAATAAATTTAAACAATCATAATTTTAGCAAAAATGTGTCCGTCTGGATTGAAAAAACAAAAGACATAGTGGAAACTGAACTAACAAAATTGGAACCTCTAGTGGAACACAGCCTAATGCTTATTGTATGGATGATGTTAACCTTGCAGGTATGTTAATTTATGTTCTTCATCTATGCAGCATTTCTGTTTCCCTATTTCCCATGATGAGAAGTAACCACAGGACCAGAACACAACTTACAAAGCTGTGTACCTTACAAAAGCCCTAACAAGTCCCAAAAAATGTAGAGAAAACCGGACTGAACAGTTTTTTTCACAATTTGTTTAGGATTCTGCACCTCAGGGGGTATACACTGCGGGTATATAGTCTACATCCTATATACATCCTTTTTTACCTACCCATGACATACCATAAGATCACAAAATGTATTGTTTCAGAGTGAATCACATGTAAAGTTATTTGAGAGTCAGTATCAGCAATATGGAGCAACAGCTCTGCGTATGAAAGTTTTCATGTTCATACAGCAAATGTTGGATAGCTCTGTATATTCAGTGAGTAATGTTATATTATATTTAATATTCAATGATAAGTGTAATACTAAAAGAATACATAAATGAAATAATTAGAAACTTAATGATTATGTGTTTTCATTGATGGGGAGGAGATAGTGGTCAAATGGCAAATGACAACAGGCTGCAGCTGAAATGCCTGGGAGGTTCTACTTCTCACTTTAATTTATATAATGTACTCCAAACACAAGTCAATATTGAGTTGGTATCCCTGATTAATAAAAAATTCATTCTGAATCGAACTCTACAAAAAGAGAAAATTTTGACCATCCAGTGATAGGTCATTAAAATAGACTTTTTTTTATTGCTATGCAATCATCGCCTGCTTCTGTCCAATAAAAATGTTATCTTGTGATATTACTAATGAAACCATTTTTTCTGTCCAATAAAATTGTTCACTTGTGATATTAGTAATGAAACATTTTCTCTACAGGATGATTCGAAATGTGCTCTCATAATGCGTCAAAGGGTGTTCCGCCTTTTAAATGAACTATGCGACAGATTTGACGCTGATGGCACGATGAGCCATCAACCTGGCATAATTACATTGTGCGCTGATCTTTTAAAAACGCCGGTTATAGCTCAGCAGTTTTGGTTGTTCCATCAAATGGAGGAACAATTTGGTTTAGTGTCACTTTGGCACACAGCGTTGGAGTATTTTCCGTACAATTTTAGCGCATTGTCAATCCTTTCGGCGGGCTTAGCTGAAGCTGGGAAGGATAGTGCAAGAAACGTAAGTATCTTGCCATTATCACAAACTAAGTGGGATCTATACAATGTGTCTTAACCCAAAAGACACTTTGCCTAAAGTCAACCCTCTTTGGTATTTTAAATGGTAAAAAAAAACTTTGGTATGAATTATAAAATTAATAATATTAGGATTTCTCCTAAATGTGATAATGTTATGTTATTATCAAAAATTAAACTTACCTACCTATTTTTACTGTAAGCTTTTTCACAGACCAGAGCACATTTATCTTTAAGTTTAAACCTCATAGCTTTAGTTTTAAGTTTACGAATATAGTTATCACCATAACTTCACCACTATGTAGTGTTTATTGTCGGTTATTGAAGCATCAAAAGTGTGTTAAAGAATTATTGAAATAAAATTTATGATTGATTTACCTCTAAGATACTTCAAAATACGGTTTAACTAGGACGATGAGAGTTTGAAACTTTATTTATGTCATCCTTCTGTACATACTCTTAAGTCACTACTCTTCTGTAAGGGCTGGACCGATTTTGTTTTATTTTTAAATCTCGTTCATTACATTGTATTATCTATTGCAGCTGATTGCAGAACTGAAAAACCTTCCTGTCTACACAGAAATATACAATCCCAACTCAGTGCCACTTATGTCAATACAATCGGACAACGCGGTTGTAGGTCGCGAATATTATCCCTTTGGAGACCAATCTTATCGCATAGAGGCGGGCTCAAAGGCCACAATAATGGAAAGGAAAGAAGGAACGATGATTCATTTCCGCACACCGTATTCCTATTGGACTATATTTAACAGTGAGATAGAAAAAGCACTAGATCGTAAACAAAACTATCAAAACGTGAACACTACTCTAGAAAAGGTTTACGAAGGAACTAGGGTTTTAAAAGGCGTATTAAAAGCTTTAGAAGGAGAAAAGGAGATTCCTAAAGCATTAGTTGGACCGAGCGAAGGAGTATTCGATATTTTGGTCAGATTTATGAGATCGGATGCGGCACCTTTACAGCTGTTAGTCGAATGTCTGAATGTGTGCACTACTTTGGTACCCATTTTTCCTAAGGAGGTTCATTTGAGGTTGGTGACCTTTTATTTATTTACTTATTTTTGAACCGATATCTCCAATATTCCTTTGACATTGATTTGTTTCTCTATATATTTATATGTTTTAAATAAACATAGCATTATTTTCAAGAGTATTTTCTTCATAAAATCAAATATCGTTTGTATTATTCAAAAATTTCCTGTTATCAAGAAAGCAAATTTAAACTTAAAAAATCTTACAATAAAAATTATTGGTTCCAATTCTATTGTATACAAATCTATAAACTAAATTAAATTGACTTGTCTAAAAGTGATGCCACCCATTTTAATATTTTCTTTGTGGAATAGAACAGCATATT
Source organism: Lasiommata megera (assembly GCA_928268935.1). NCBI lineage: Eukaryota > Metazoa > Arthropoda > Insecta > Lepidoptera > Nymphalidae > Lasiommata > Lasiommata megera. The sequence continues at coordinate 5,074,188 of OV743308.1, read as the reverse complement.
TATTACAATAACATCTAGATAATTGTATATAATTTTAATTGGTAATATTGGCACATTACACTTCGGCGTTTGACAACAACGTGAAATCTTTTATATGATATATACAATGTATAACTCCTTTTTCTCTCTATGTTATATTGTGACCTTGAAATCTCAATTTCGTCTGCAAAAAATATTGAATTGCCGCTTTCCCTTCAAATACTACCTTACCAATCAATGTATGTCAAATAAACCACTTCATGTATCCCGATAAACCTATTAATTTCGTGTGTGAAATGAATATGTATCGATTAATATGTTTTGTGTACGAGAATTGAATTGAATTGTATAATGATATATTAAAATACTAGCTATGTAAGTGTTCTACGCTGTTAAATATTCAAGTATTCCAGATAAAAAGCTGTGATAGCCCAGTGGTTAGGACGCCTCCTAATCAGAGGTCGGGGGTTCGAACCTGGGCACGCACCTATAACTTTTCGGAGTTATGTGCGTTTTTAAGCAATTAAAATATCACTTTATTTTGGGTTGTTCATGATGATGAGGATTCCAGATTAATCAACACTGGTCTTCTGCCGCGTATAATAAACCATCAGCTAACACATGTGGAATACGCGCACGGCGTTTCATTGGACTCGGCGGCAGTGGGATCATATTTGGTGACTATGGAACAGCCCAATGGATCTTACGGCTTTTTGGGGGCCTACATTGATATGCTGTGTTCATTCCATGAGGTAATTTTATTACATTACAAGTATTATCTACACCGTTTAAATCTCTGGCATTATTAATGGGAAAATATCTTTGAGGGTTTGACGCAGCATCATTTTTATTTGGTATTCCGGATACTACTCTGGCCGCAGGCAAGTCCCACTCGGCTCAGTTCTGCGCTTCCGGAGGGAATGTGTAAAATTTCCCAGTGTTAAAAAAAAGATTAGAAGTTTTTATCACAGAGTAATTAATAAATTAGTAAGGTTATAATAGGTACACGCAAACAGAACTTTCGGGCAGAGATTATGATTTCGGGCATTAACGATTCTTTTAATATTTCAGACCTCTGTTGACGATCGTATAATAACGGAGATCATACTCCCTGGGTTAGTGCTAATAGTGCACGAAGTATTCCCCAATGTTTGCGGCTGGCGTTACACCAACACAAACGAACGTAGGAATTTAATACAGCGATGTGCGAGATTCTTAACCCTTGTGCTTCAACAATCTGGAACTAAACCGAATCTTATGCTATTAAAAAAAACTTGCGTGTACAGCCTCATGCACACAGAGAATGCTTTGCAGTTGATGAAGATAATATCATTTGGTGAGTTTTTTTTTTCTTTCTAACTAAATCACGCCTGTACAGTAGTATACTACGCTATTGTTCGCTCGCAATCGTAGTCTTTTTCGAATATCGAACACATGAACGTTTTATACTTTACAAGTTAACCCTTGACAGCTATCCCACCTGGAGTTAAGTGATGATGCAGTCTAGGATGGTAGCGTGCTAATCTGTTAGGAGTGTGGTAAACCCACACTCCCACCAGATCACACTCGAGCCCAGGACCTCCAATTTTATAATGCTATAGCGCATGCACTGCGCCACAAAAGTCGTCAAACGTCATAGTAAATTAAAACTTAAAAACATAGCATTAAAATTCAAATCTGTCTACACTTCCACAGACAGCACAAAATTGTAAAATAGTGTGTTCAGGGCAAATTATGGATTTGTAATTTCTGAATTTACTCTGGTCTGTTCTGGTGGGTGTTCTTGGCCATGGCTGGTTACCACCCAGACTTCGAAGACGTGCCGCCTAAAATAAACCTTACGGTACAATGCAACGTAGAAACCGATAATAGTTAATATCGCTTATCAGATCTTTATTTTATTATATTTTACTTGATTTTATTTATATATTACTTGATTTTCAAGGTAACGAACGCCTAGAGCGGCTTATACAAGATGACACAAACTGGATAACAGGCGCTGGCTACAAATATACGTCCACTTTACAAAGATGCCTTGCAATAGTGATTTTTGCTTTACGACAAAAGTCCTTAGTTGGCGAAAGCAGCGAAGTGTCGCCGTTGGAACATCTGATATTCTCACAAAATAAACAAAAGGATGAATTGAAAGTCGTCCCTAAAGTTACGAGTTACATCAATCATGCGTTTAACAAAAGCCTGTCTGTGCTTAGTTGTCGTCTATTAAAACGGTTTGCAGACGTAAGTATTCGACTTAATATATTTCATAAAGAGTAAAAAAAATCGCTATGCGATATATACATAAGTAACTACTAAACTGAAGGAAATAATTATTTTTCCATTAGCCAGCTATAATATGGAGAACTGGCGTAGGCTACATTTTATTCCGGTGAAACAAACTATTTCCGCGAGTCGTAAGGTATATACATTTGAGGAGAAAATCAGGAATATCATAATTATAATCTTGTGACTTATTTCTAAGTCTAAGAAAAATCCATTCATTCACCCTTTAGTCGAGGTTAAAGAAAATGAACTTCTGAGGATATATAAATAAAACCAAAGAAGTGAAGTGCACTTAAATGATATGCATAGATAACTAAAAGCTTTTTAATGTTTTTATTGTAAGAAATATTTTAATTTAAAGTTATTTAATGACCATTACAAGACAAAGCTCTTATGCTCTTGTTCAACCTCTCAAATCCCGCAATTTACTCGGTTCGGGTTCTGAGAGTTTGAAAGCTAAAACTCTGGTTTTACAACTCGCTAATTTCAGGGTTTTCAAATGTCTTTGTTCGCGTCACTAGACATGACAGCTTATCAAGTGCGAGTCATGTTCCTGGACCGATTGCGTGACGAACACGAAACGATTGAGTTGAAGATCGCGATATTAGAGTTCGTAACCACTTGTATCGGGAAACAACCCGGCCTCACTGAGGCGTTCTTTATGATGAACCATGAAAAGGTCCAAGTGGAAGAAAAGAGCGAAGTTAACGGCGAAGTTGTTAAGAAAGAAAAAGTTGAACCTGATGATAGTTTTGAGGGTATCCTGGGATACATGGCCGAGTATCTGGGGACAGTGAAATCCGTAAGTATTAGAGATTCAAACGATCATAACCTACCATAGCGTTTGCCCAACTTCACCGCTCTTAGAAGCTACAAATCATACAGTACAGATTTATGCACGTGGACGAAGGTTGTCCGTGATTCGTGCTCAACGTAACCCTAGACCTACCGACAGTACCACTATACTTAAAACAGTTCTTCATAACTAGCTAACTTGTGAGAACCGCCTGACCTCAACGTCGATTTCATTATGACACGATTCAATAAAATGAAAACTGACAACGCTTCTTAAAGTAGGTCACCTCAACATAGCGTTATCACATGCGATGATGAGATTTCTGACGTCATTCGGACGTTGGTCTCTACCACGGTTCTTGGGGTACTGACTAATACTTCCAGTGCAACAAGCCAAATTACCCAACTTCACTACCCAACTAGTCGAGGTCTGAGCCTCACAGGAGGCGCTCTTATTAGGACGATCACCCGTTGCTGAACTTCGTTTTCACTGCACTATCCCGGTAACGCTGTAATAACTAATATGGTTATCAACTAAAGGCAGAGCTAATTTGAAACCCAATTAACTAAGTATTCGAGATTTCAATCCATTTTAGCAAAAGTGATTGTGTGATAAAATAACATAAATGTTTTTTTAGGATGCAAAATTACTCCACAGTCCATTACTCGGATGCATCATGGCCCTATTTCACGCTTTATGGAAAAATAACATGCAGATCCTAATCAAAAAATTACGAGAACACCCAAAATTTTGGGAATACATGACCAGCCCTTTATTTAGTGACATTCAACCCGAACTGAGGACTTACAGTCAGATTTTCAACGTGCTCGCCATCGAATTGTTCGTATCAAGAGGAAAACTGGAACCTAATTTCCAAATGATGCTAGAACTTTTCTTCGATACAAATAACAAGCATTTGGACAAGTGGATAGATTACATATTCTCATTTAAGGACAGAAATGACGATGACGAGTTGGTCGACAAAGTCCCTGTATGGTTAAGCTTACTTACTTCATGGAAAGATTTTGTCACAATATTTTGTAAATATCTTCCTATAAGCCTGAATATTGCTCACAAGGCGAAACTTGTGGCGCCATGTATGAACGCTTTATTAAATGAGTTAGATGATCTAAAAGATGGAAGGCTTGTTGCTATTTTGGCTGAACTTTATGTTATCATGCTGGCAAATTGGAAGGACGATTGCTTTGATAATCGCAAGGAGAGTGCCAAGCAAGTGGACACTTTACTTACCAACACCGCTATCGTTTACGAATGCTTATATCCAAGAGCGATACGCGCTATTCTTTCCATAGGTACCGTAGCAATCAGCACTTTAGATTATAAAATAAAAGCCAATAGTGTCACAGCTCAAAGCATTATACGGTCTGTGACCAATATCAATAGTTTGGAGCTTGAAAAATTATTGGCCGAAATTAGAGACGATAAGAAATGTAGCGTCAAACCAAATAATCATAGTGAAGACATACCTCCAATAGTGTTATCACTAGCAATGCTCGAACAATGTTTAGATCTATACGATGATCTTTTTTCGGGGCTCTCACTCTGGTTTCAGTCTACGAAATTCATAAACAAAATCCTCTGCTGCTTGCAAGCTAGCTTGCAGAGTCGACAACATTATGACACATCTTTGGCGGCTTTGAGATGTTTGACTGCATACGCACGTGGGCCTTTTTCGAAAGACTTGCTAATGAGTGACGTGGATCAATTTCTTTGGCTGCAACTGTTGCCGCCGAAATTTGAAACTCAATCAAATGGAAGTGCCAGGAATCCTTTGGCCTGGAAACCTCAAGAGTGGTGGCGCGTCTACGCCTTCAGTTTAGATTTCATTTCGATGATGGTGATGAAGCATGGCCAGTTTTTCGCAGGGGACGCGATTACCTTTGTGGGCGTCCACTTGGAGCATTTAATAGAAGCTGTTCTGTTGCCGCGTCAAGTCTACAGCATTGACGCGTTGAATTTGTGTGCTTCGAGTTTGAATCTGGTCGTTCAACTGGTAAAGTTTGAATCGAGATGGCGTATGGAGAATATCAACTCTCTCATTGGAATAATGGTAAGTTAAGCAACAATAAAGAAAAATCCTAGTAATTCTTCATTATCAGAAATGTATTTTTTCCGTCCCGCCTATGAGGCGATATTAATTCAAAGATAATTTAGTGGTAAAAGACACTAAAGAATGGCTTTCTGTATAACGCTTGTGGCCAACGCATAGGTATCGCTATCTTCGTCCTTTGTGCCCCTAAACCTTTCGCTATACTCAGGATTGTATATTAAACACCCTACCCGCTAATCTCGGGAGTTACTGTAAAATCAATCGGGGTTTATTCCGGCGCCCGTAATGTACGACATTGTCTTACCCCCATTGTGAATTACCTTATTTTTTTTTATTCGACAGCGTAGCACTAGTGCCTGCTTGCATCAGTGTGTAATGCTGATACTACGTGCGCGACGCTCGCCCGACCTCACTCCGCAAGCAGATGATATGGCTCTTGGCCCGGCTCCCACGCAGCCGGCCGTTCTCCACAGGTAATCTTAACTTGTTTTTATGTCAGAACTAGCTATACCCGGCATGCGTTGTGATTCGACGTAATAAAAAAACATTTTTAAACATATTTTTTTGGGCCAAGACGCCACCAAAAGTTACATCACAATGGTTTCAATGTCTACATCAAAGATAGGTAGAAATGAGGTTCATATATAAAGTTGGTCCGTGACTGCAATCTTACCTATAAGTGATGACGCAGTCTGATATGATAGCGGGCTAGCCTGTAAAAGGTATGACAGTTACTTGTATTCCAAATTATTTGTTTCCACGCGACATTGTACCGGAACGTAAATCGCTTCGCGACTTGTTCAAGTCGGTAGAAGTAGCCATGGCCGAAGCCAGACTATAAGAAGAGAACACATAAAGCCAAGTTTGTTTTACCCTCCGTTCCTGCTGGTTTCAGCTAACGTGAAATAAACTGTACTGTTAAAAGTTTACTGTGCAACGCAATAATTATTTTATTGTTACATTGAAATTTCAGAATCTTAGAAATCCTCCACATGGCAACACTCTGCCTTCTTTCATTTAGTCCGGACTTGCTATCATTGCTTGCGGATCCTCGATTGGACTTGGAGCGATGGCAGCCAGTTGTGGAACTAAGTTTTGGCGCCCCGAAAATAACTTACGAACAATTCCCTCAACTGACATTTGGAACAATTCTCTCCGCAATTTGTTTACTGACAAAGTCCTTGAATCATGTAAGTATATTCTAAAACGCTAACATTGCCTGTCGATGTTATTTCGTCAATTAACAATATTTATAGGCCCGCATATTGCAACAAATATGGCGGTTCTGGTCGGTTTCTGTAGTTGTGCAGATTGGACATCTTTCCAAATTAAAAAAAAATAAAATAGTTAGTAGAATTTTTAAATATTCAATAAATCCACAACTCTGTTCAACTAAATACGTTATTCCGTTTTACAATCCATTTCTGGGCTGTCTCAATAAGTTCTAGTTTATATAAAACGTAAACTTGTATAAAAGTCCTATGATTGAATTGAAAGTTTTTGATTGATTGTTTCTCGTTACAAAAGACTAGTATAATCGGTTAAGACATGACGGATATATAGACCTCATTATCGTCATAATTATTGTTATGAACTCATTACCGTACTACTTCAGGACACGCGTGTCCTCTCAGCAGGAGGTTTTGCTCTTGTCCACATGTGCGGATGGGCAGTCTTCACCGTCCTTTAAGATATCTCAGGTTAACTTACGATTTATTCCTTTACCGTTAGCGGTAATAAATTGCTTAATTGCAGTAATAAAAAGGAATACATAAAATTTAGAGATTAGCGCCGGAGAACGCACTCGACTACCCGGAATAGAGGCTATAGTTATATCCTGCTGCTATCATCATCATCATCATCATCATCATCATGATCAACCCATTTCCGGCTCGCTACAGAGCACGGGTCTCCTCTCAATATGAGAAGGGTTTGGCCGTGCGGATTGGCAGACTTCACACGACTTTGAGGACATTATGGAGAACTCTCAGGCGTGCAGGTTTCCTCACGATGTTAACCGTTAAAGCAAGTGATATTTTAATTATTTTTTTTTTAGATATAATCTTGCCAAATTGTACTTCGTAACTTGTAAGCATTTCCTAGACTTTACCACAACGAATATTTATTGTTTAGACATATCACTCTGAAGAAGGCAGCGGCGGCGGTGGACGATCGCCTCGTGGTCGTCGAAGAGCATGCTCCTGCGGCAGTCCGGGGGGGCCGGTTGAAACACGGCGCGTCGCTCGCAGCGAATCCGCTGGAAGCATTTCGTCCGCTACTAGTGCTTTGCCAGCACCCAACGAGAGACTAGTAGCAGGCGCGTTAGAGGCTACCATCACACTGTTGGCCTCACAGGTAAAGATACTCAAAACATCAGCTACCACATATCTAGTAAATTCTGTAGGATAGGATGAGACAGGAATTATTAAGAAATATTTTACTTTTAGAAGAATAGTAGATTTTCTACATTGAACAGAAGCTGAGTTAGATAATTTTGGCACTTAAATTAACATCATATCGTTTCTAGGCACTGCTGGCCGTCCGTGACCCGAATGTTTCCGCGCGTCACAAACAGCTCGTGCGCCGTGAACTAGCATCTGAGCTGACCGTGTACCACGATTTCGTGCGCAAACGCATCCTATGCGCCGCACACTCGCGTCCACACCTCATCCGGAACAAACTCGGAGCATGGCCGCTACCACCCAACGAAGAAGAAGCCAAGCGACTGGAAGTAGCGAGAAAAGAAAAAAACCCGTGCTTCTATGAAGATGACGATAAAGCGTTGCCCCCTCCGCCGCCGCCAAAAAGATCCTCACACGATTCAATGCGCGAATACGTTCTCCGTAAACATTATTTAGACAAATGCGCGCAAACCCCTACAAAAGATCCGCCTTCCCCTGTATCCCACTCTACCCCAACGTCGGACAAAAAGAAAGAAACGTCGAGAAGTTCCAAAAGAGTTTCCTGGGCTGAAACTACAAGGGACAGCGACGAAATCCTTGATAGCTCTTGTGAGGAAATAGAACCTGTATACTCCAATTTAACTGATGTCCAAATCAACAATGATGAGGATTACTTCCATTTTATGTCGATTGTATTCCTTTACATATGCCAAACAGAATTGTGAGTTTCATTATTAATGTATAGGTTTAAGAATGAAATAAATCATTTTGCTATTTTCATATGTGAATTTTATTAACCTTAGAAATTATTTTCTTTCATGACGAATTTATAAATATTTTTTACTATTATGACATTTTATGAAATATTTCTATTTCATCTATTTAAAATTGATTAAAAAAATTAAAAAAAAACTTCTGTATCTCAAAAATGTGAAGAAGTTAGCTTTGAATCCATTAGCTGATTAGAAATTACGAATAACAGCGAAATAGTACCTAATTGCCATAAGCACATGAAATAAAATTCATCAATTTATTCTCAATGACCTTGTAGCTATATAAAGCCATTTCTCCAGTCTGAAACTTTGGCTGTGGTTAGATTACTGGATGACGCCGAATTTACTTCCAATCCGATCAGCTTTACGAGGCCAAACCGATTACCCTCGTAATCGGTTTGGCCAGTGTGACAAAGAGATATAATCTCCATGAAATTATCTACCGCTAAGTAGTGAGACGTTTTCTGTAACGCATGTGTTTAGAGTATTTGAACGTGTAACAACCACAGCTGAAATGCTCGGGGCGCGATATGTTGTATAAGAAAGACAAGAGCTGTAGAGTTTAGCAGTGAGATGCCACGTGCAGGCGCGCAGATTTGCCCGACTTATTAAGGAAGCAAAAATATATTTTTTTAAGCGCACTGCAAAAACTTCTACATGCTAAGCCTGTGGGTCAAATATCCCTGTAAGAATCTGATGCATATTAATGCATCCAGATTCTATTAAGCCATAGTTTAGAATACAGTCGTCGTACTCAAGTTGGGTAGTTCCAATTTCGAGAAAGACATGAACCGCTTAATCTGCCTAGATAAAGCACCTTCGGGAAACTTTTCCATTCATAATTTTTTCAGTGCCCGAAACAGACACACACAGCGCGTGTTGCCGTTGTTTACTTAAGGCTCCGATACGAGGTTGCTATGGTCTCATAAGAAGGCTCAGAGTCAATTTAAATGATCAAATCAGAAATGGGGAGATCCTTCAACCAAAAAAAGAATTACGCTCAACGAGTTGCAAAGCTCAAAATGATGCTGATAAAATCAAATATTACCGCCAGTAAAAATGGCGCCAAATGATATGGCCGAAAACACACTAAAAACTTGAGTGTTTTATTTTAAGACGACCAAATTCGTTTTTTTTGTATGTAAATTATTTATTTAATTTTTATCTTTAAAAAACTTTAAATATATTATTTATGTATGATATGCTTAGCATCTTTAGAAATATCTTATTTTTGACAAGAACCTAATTAGATATTTTATATTCTGGTATCCTGGTATTGAATTTCGGCAGTGGTAACATTTTTAACATGGCCGCATGTTGAACGAAACGATTTTCTTTACTGTTTGCCAAATAAAACAATATTCGCGGGTATAGTGAGCGGATTTATGTCGATCGTGAAGCCGGGGACTTGAATAATTTGTAAGACAAATTTACGGTAAGGACAGATTTAACAATCTTGTATTTTTGACATGTTATTCTCGTCGGTTTGATGTGTTTGTTCATTGGGCAATTTGTGGTCTAGGCTGCGATCGCTAGGATGATGCATCACCCGAACATGCATCATCAGCCAATGTCCGGGCACCCGCCGCCGCCGCAGCACCTGTCAGGGCACCAAGGCTTGCCGACACATCACCAGATGCCGCCCCACCAAATGCACAGGGAGAACAGGCATGTAACACTAACTAGGTAACGTCCGGCTTTTTACTATTTCTTTTGCGGTGTCATTAGATACTATCACCTTTATACATATTATTATAGCGCAAATGGTTCAAAAGACAGTTTAAGTAGTCCCAATAACAAAAGTAGACAAATAAAACTGAATTTGCACTAAAGAAAGGATGTATTTTCATTAAAGATTCAATTATCAATAATTTGATCCGGCTATTCTTGCAAATCTCTTATCTGCTCCTTTCTCAGCTAAGTTACAAAGCACTGTCAGATTATTATTGCATAAATGGATAGTGCTTGAGGAGAGATTATTATTTAGTTCACCATACCTTTATATTATCCACTAGCTATACCTAACCTAGTTTGGTAGTGGATGTAGACCAGTAGATGAAGTACTGAATTTGAGGTTATCAAATGAATCAATGCAATTGTTGTAAATTTACCTAATAGGAAAGCAGCAATTACCATAATTAAAAGTAAATACTCTTAGAATTTGACGGAACAAACTTATGTTTATTTATGGAACTAAAACTTTTAGTAGTATTCCAAACTCTATAGATTCAGATTTAGCTTTCTTATTCATATTATATCTGTCTGAAATATATTTCTATGCCCTGTGTTGCAAATATTCCTCCAAAGCACCAAGATGGCAAAATATATGTTCTGATCTCTGTTTGTGTATTAGAACCTAAAGTGAGAAATAATAAGAATTAACTAAGACTTAAGAGACAGGAGCAGCAACACCTTTAATAAACTAAACAAAATCAGCCAAAGGCGAAAGAGGAATGGGTAGGTGCTGGCTACTTGGTACAGGGCTCTCTAAATCACATGCTTATTAAAAATCAAAGTGGGAAATATTAGAAAAGTGTATCTCAGTTAATGGGATAATAGCAATCAGCTCATTTTCATTTGATATGACTGCACTGGAATGTTTCGCTATAACAAGATCCAATTATGTACATATTTGTAAATATAGACTACTCAGTATGCTTACAATTTTTCAATTAGAAATCACTAGCTTCTCAGTATAAAGCAAATAGATAGAAATCTAAAATAATACACACGTTTTGTTTCATTACAGGGGAATGTCTGTTTTTAAACAATAGCAAAGTAAATAAAATTAAGGAGTAGACGTGGATTTGAAATAACTACTTCTTATGGTTCTTCCATAATCATACAAACATTTCTTTTATTTCTTTGTCTTTATTATTTTTGTGTAATATATTGTAAACTACTTATACAGTAGGAAAATGGGTAAAACACACTCCATGCAGATATAGGTAACTGCTATTTATCTAATAAGAGTTCTTGATATATAAAATTACCTTGACATCTTGACTATAATTAAAATTATTCATTCCGTTTAACTATTGTTTGCAAAGGTTATGCAAATGAATGTGGTTTTATTGCTATGTGGTGGTAAAAATAACAAAATTCAGAGCCATGTATATGGAACTGTATTGCAAAGCTAAATATGAACATATCTAATTGAGGTTATATGAGGATATATAGTGATACTAATGTAATATCATTAGTTCTTTTAGTATCACTAAAGAAAGTATGGAACCCTTCTCTTAATGCATTCAAGTCAATTACAAAAATGTTATTTTAAATATCAGAATGATTCATCATAATGTATTCATATATACTAATAACTAACAAATATTATAATTTTATAATTAATGGAATGTTTGTTTGTTAAACTCTTGTAACGTTTTCATTATGTTTAAAAATTCTTTAACCACTGGAAAGCTACATTATCAGCAAGTAACAGAGGCTATATTTTATCACAGTATTCCCATGGGAAGGGGTACTACCTGTTCAACGGAAACCAGGTAAACTGAAATAATGATTTTGTACTGTTCTTTAGTGTGCAATATAGAAAATGCTGTCACACTTATTCACAGCCAAATAAGAAGCTTGGATCACAAAGTAGACTGCCAGAGAATTTAATAAAAAATTAGTAGTGAAATGCAAATGTTAAAAAGCTATCTTTTCTTAATTATATTATTAATTATTTCACTGATTTTCCTTTACTCAGTATGTCTATGTGACCTGATAAACTTTCTATCACAAAAAAAAGCCATCTATTAAAAGAAATGTTACATGGCAGTTTCCATACAAAATATTTTTTTTCGTTTTTTCGGATGTTTGTTCCTTTGGGGCTTTTCTCATTTAAATTTTTTTAACTCACCATTGTGGGTTATAATGGGGATTATAAGACAAGAATAAAGATTCAAATCAGTCAAGTCGGTATTTGTGATACGCGCGAGGCGAAAACTAACTAATCCCTGTTACAAATTCTTCCCTGTTTTGTATGTCTGTCCATTCGTCTTTTTCTCAGCAGGCTGTATCAATTATCAATGTTAAAATTTTAACTTTGTATATTTCGTATTTTATAGTCTTCTAATAAAAAGGTTGTATACCTAAACACCAGAAACTATTGTTGGATCTTTATAATACCAACAGTATGAATTATATTCCACTATGATATAAACCTACGCCTGCGAGTCCGGGGCGCTCTTAGCTGGTCTTTATAATTCGAATTACCTAAGGGCCAAAGTAGTTTCGTAAACTGTTACAATATTGATGAATTTCTCGATAACTATAGATAAAAGTCAGACTTTTCACTGTAGTCCCCTTGGCTACAATAAAAAGGGGAATGGAGCCAATGAACTTACAAGTGCCAAGGACAAGTTTCACTATTTTGCAATGTCTGAACATGTTTCAATAAGTCTAGAGGTTCCTTTTAATTCTTTGTGTCAATCTCTCATTATAATGCCATTCAGACATGACAATTCAAACAAAAATGCCCCAGTCTAGTAGCCTAGGTACGAACCGTACGTCGGGGTTATTCACAATAGGAGTCCGCCATGTCGGCAAGTTCGACGATATCATTCCGCTTTTATTAAAATATATAATTTGGACTGCGATGCCAAGAAAGGAAGTTTACAATATTTTTGGATCTAGAACAAAAATTAAAAAAAACAAAAAACATCGAATAACTAAGAAATTAAATAGGTCAAATGTTTGTTATCTTTTGTCTATAGACTCATATACTGATAAGCCCTTACACACTGTATAACGGATTACTTATGTCTAAGAGTTATGCAGTGTTTTATCATACTGAATGAAAAATGCTGCAACTTGTAATGATACACAACTGCAGTAACACTGACATGTTTTCTATTTATCCTTCCGATAAGCAATTGTAAGGCCATAAATAATTTAACCATGCCAAAACCTCTCTACAATAACTTGTGGTTCTGTATCACCTATTAATTACTTACATAAATAACCCTTTTGTAAAACGTAGTTAATACTAATAGATTTTTAAATGTATCCCCAACAAGTTTACAGCTCAAAAAATTTAAAAGCAGAAAGGACAAAATAATCTGTCCAACTTTGCAAATAAGTACGTATCACATTAGTGCCAAATTCGCCTAATGCAATAATAATAGTGAAATATCAGCTTATATTCTTATAGCCACTCAACTTCGACACTTATTTAATAAAAGTCTGTGTTTTACTGGCTGGCCTATACAGAGTCGGCTGCATTGACATGCAAATCCAGTGTAATTTGTTGATACGTCGAGGGTTCTTTGCGGCTCTCTTTGTTAGTGGAACTGGTCGTGAATGGAACATATGACGGCACTTTTGATTCGAGGCTATCTACAGATGAATGTAAGAAGTTGTCTTAACACAGGCCGATATATCACAGGCTATTGAAGCTACGGGCAGTTGGAATAACAGTATCTAAGCAGGCGGTTGGATGAAAGCACCCCTAGAAAGACTTTCGATTTTCTCACGTGGCCTTGCGAGAAATTTTGTGCAGTGTTGTCATGTCTTTATTATATCTCTTAATCTCGTGGATTTTTTGTGTCCAGTGTCACTTACCTTTTAACGATACCTTATAATCTACGATTAGATCAAAGTGGTTTTTTGGAGAAAGTATTTTTTCTTTATAAATGAGGAATCTCCTGGGTTTTAAGTGTTCAAATTATCTTTCATTTCTTTGCTGGATTAAATAAACTCAATTGTGGGTGTAAAGTGCACGTGTTCGTAAAATATGGCTGACTCTGAGAGTGAAAAAACAGTAGAAAAGTATGTGCATTTTAAATAAGGGTTGAATCTCATTTCTTAGTAGCATTCACGCAGGAATTCCTAGAATGCCTAGAACTCCTAAGTAGTTGAAAAATTCGAATCGAAGTCAGTTGAAAAGCTGAATTACTTGACAGAATCTCCTCTACGTGCTTTTGGCAATTCTGATGATAAAGCACAAAAAAAAAATATACTGAGAATAACTTTAAAAAAAATTTGCAACCCGCACATTCATATGTGTCGTTGAACAAAATTTTTTATATGATTTTTATTCGAAATCACGCAGACATTTCTATATTATTTATGTGTAAGAAAGATCTATGAAAATGAAAATGCTCAGAAAACATCGTTACGTTACCGTTTTCTATGCTTCTTTCGGACTTTCTCAATCCTTCCCAATGGGTCGCCAGTGCTACATTCTAGAGATTTGCATGTTTTTTTTATACATCACTAAAACGCCAGTTTCTCTCTTAACCAGTTAAGCTTGAGCTTCGACATTACAAATTTTAATATATCCTTATAACGCATTGACTCAACCATACTGAATATTAGTAAAACAAAGGACACAATTAGTATGAAAACGGTTTATATTCCAGAGTGCAAATGGGTCCCACACAGAGCACTGGCATTGGCGGCCACGGGCAAATGGGCGGCATGGGCTCTATGTCTGTCGCGCAGCACCACACAACCACCCAGCGCCCGCCGCACCCTATCCGGCCCATGCACCACCCGTCAACACAACACCACTCCGTGCCGCCGGTAAATTATACTGCATTAACTAGATATAGATTGTAGCAAGCGCCTTTAAAATCTTCCTATGACCGCCTACGACGCTGGCCCTCTCAGGTAACTGGCACGGGCGGTCACAGGCAGATGGGTGGCATGGGCTCTATGCCCATCACGCAGCACCACGCGCCCGTCGCACCCTATCCAGCCCATGCACCATCCGTAGTCACGACACCGCTCTTTGCCGCTGGTAAATTATATTGTAACAAACTAGATTTAGATGTAGCAAGCGTCTTTAAAATCCTCGTATGACCGCCTAGGACGCTGGCCCTCTAAGGTAATTGGCATGGGCGGTCACAGGCAGATGGGCGGCATGGGCTCTATGCCCGTCCAGCAGCACCAGGCGCCCACGCCCTGCACGCCGCACTCTTGCCGGCGCATGCACCACCCTTCGACACAACACCACCCCGTGTCGCCGGTAAACTATATTCTGACAAATAGAATTAGATCATAACAAGCTTGTTTGAAAACTTCCCATGACCGCCTACGACGCTGGCCCTCTCAGGTAACTGGCAAGGGCGGTCACAGGCAGATGGGCGGCATGGGCTCTTTGTCCGACCCGCTGCATCACGCGTCTTCTCAGCGCGCGTCGTGTCTCACCCGGCACGTGCACCATCCTCCGAACCAATACCACACTGTGCTGCCGGTAAAATAGTTTTGTAACCCTACTTAAAATTTTCCCTATAACCGCCCACGGCGCCGGGACTCGTAAGACCAGCTTCGTGGGCGGTCACGGGTAGATGGGCGACGAGGGCTCTACACCCGTCCCGCCGCATACGGTCCCCGTGAAGGGATCGCCGCATTTAGGTCCATCCACCAGCCTAGTGACGCAACGCCTCTGTGCCATCGGTAATCTATAACAACTAGACTTTAGACAATAAACTTGTGTGCGATTTGCTCATGACGGGACCCATCCCAGGTTTACATTTAGATTGGTTATTCTGTCTGACGCGTCACGTTCTTGTTGTGCAGATTATTATCATCACTTAAATTCAAAGAAGAGCGCAGATAAACAAAGTGCCCAAAGTATGCTTCCCCAAGGTCACCTCGACTGTAAAACGCAGCCTTAGAAGAAGATTGTTTCGACGTCGGTATAACGGTGTTATGACGTCGGTACTCTAATAAATATGGTCGTAAATAATTATTGATGTATCATAAAATGGTTAGTTGTGGATTAAATGTTGTTTTATTGGCTATGCCAGCAACAGAACCGCCTCCGCCGCCCGTACTCAGTCGGCGGGGGCTACGGCCCCAGCTCGGTGCCCGGCGTCCTGCCGCCGCCATTCACGCAGCCGCCACCTCTGAAGCAGTCCACTACGCAACAGAGTCACAATGGTAAGTTGCTGATAGACATAAAGAGCGTCAACTGTACCATTGGTAAGTGGTCCCGATCCCTAGGTCCATGATACATATTGTCCTTACATGGCAAGGGTTTGGAAAATACTGTGAAATCTCTGCTTCCTGAATGCAAAAAGCTGGGTACTTTTAAAACAAAAGTGAACTGAGCGCGTCCCGTTTTTGGGCACAGCTACATATTTCATCAAAATTACGGTCGAGTCAACATTTTGTACGTAAACTGTACAAAGATTCACGAGTTAGGGTTCATGAACTCAAAACTACACTGTAACGCTTCGGGCCTTCTTAACTGCACGTATAGTCACTCAGATGTAATAAGTCCGCTACATTGAACTGGAACAACAGTCTTTAAGCTCTAATTCCCAGTATCAAGTGAGAGAGTATACTTGTGCCCAGCTGTGGGGTGTTAATGGATGGAGAATTATGATAGTCAAACATTGTTCCAGATCTGAACAGAATGCGAAAATCCTCTATATATTAGTTATAGCTTTCTATTACAAATGCGAATGATCGTTAAGGACAGTAGCAATTTCTTCATCACTGCAATTTTCTTCTGTGGTAAAAATCCTCAAAATCTTTTTCAACGATACTGTAAAAGTTTAGTCTTAAAAAATTAGAAAAAATATGCATGAATTTAACAAAAGTGTATTGAAATAGTTCCCAATGGAATGAAGTAAGTTTAAGTCAAGTCAAGTTAAAGTGTCTGCCTTAGGAGCCTTAGAGTTATTCTTAGCACTCACAATTTTGCTGATATGTATCACGACAAAAGCTATTATAAGTTAATTTTAATATTTGTATTTACTGTAATAAGCTCTTAATTTTAAACGTCTCATTACAACTAGGTCCCATCAAGCCACCGTCTCCAAAAGTATCCGTGCCATCAAAGTTAAAGCCTGACTTTGGTCAGTAAACGGTTGTATTGGGTAGAATTTAATTCCGTTTTTTGTATCTCGTTTTATATTATTTGTAGTAGTAGAATTAGTTTACAAGTAAACAGTGTTTTTGCTCGCAAATTTGTTGTACAAAGTAATAAATGACACTACTATCATTAATATTTTCATAGAAATATGGAATAGGCGGAGGCGTACTTTGCGGAAGTCCGTGCTATAAAATTAACATTAAGCCTGCTTGCTAATTCAATCAATCAATCACAATCTTTATTTAAATGATCCTTTAAAAGGCACTTTTGGTGCGTCAATAATTTACATAGTAGTTATGCATTCGTAAACTTAAAACATTTGCTACAATCCGCGTCAAACAGGCAAATTATAATTTCCTTAATTCTTATATACAACACCACTCCGATCTTCTACAAAGAGCGCTCTCAAGGCACGTTTCCCTCCCACACCGAAGCATCCTTAGAGGACGTTGACTTCACATTGCACAATCGCTTAGTGGGTGATTGCTTTTTGCTAGTGTGCAATGCAGTACATAGTTTCTCGTGGATTAAAACAAATTAAGTTTAATGTTCTTTGTTTTCTAGAAATGTAGTATTTCATAGCAGTAAAAAATTAGCACTTCATGCTATGTTGTTTTTATTAGATCTACAAATCAAAAAGTTGAGCTTAAATCTATTAATAGGTTATTCCGGTGGATCCGGAACGCTCTGGTAATTTTAACAGAGCTCCTTCTAATAGTATGTCATCAATCAATCAATTTTCAATATAAACCATACCATAAATTCCTTGCAAGACAGCAGAGGTGCATTAAGAAAGGATTTTTTGAAAAGTCAAACATTGGTGTTTATTATTATTATATATCATTAGGAAAGAAAGTTGGTAGTAACGTGTTATATTTTAAATTAGAGCATGCCATTTAAAATTTATGTATGTTTAAATGAATTTTGTTTATTCGTCTTATTAGAAAAGTTTTTTTTTTGCCCAGAATACGAGTAGGTAGCATGTACTGTAGATGGTCGTAAGCTTTTCTTTATCGTCGATATGTTTTCTCCAGTAGAACAGTTTCCGCGTCATTTCCTTTTTTCCTAATAAATTCCAGTATGTATTCTTGGCTAGTTGATGTTAGTAGTAATCCTAGTTGTTTAATAAGGAATGAGTACAGTTACAACACCCCAAAAGAGCGAAAGAGGAAGTAAGATGGTGTATATCGTCGTCCATGATAATTGTTTGCGTGGCGTCAGCTGGACAGGTTTCAGCTGAAAATCAGACGCTGACGCCTTTTTTATATGACGTGCCAAACATGGCTCTTCTACTAAAAGAGCTTTTGCAAGTTAAATTCTCAAAAGTAAAGTGATGTGTGGCATGATTATATAAATAAAGATATTTTTCCTTTTATGCTTGGGGTCCTTACCGCTACATAACGATCTCGTTCAGGCAACCAACTGCGAACGAGGAAGATTAGATTAGCTACTTTAATTACTGTTTACTGTAATCTTTCTTGAACACCATCATAATTATTAATTAAATCTATCTATAGTGACACCACCAGTACCACCCAAAGCAACAAATTCTGCTCCTAAAAACGCCATCGACGTGAAAGAGGAGAGCGGTATAGTAATACCCAGCGGTTCGGGGATGGGAACGGGAGCTGCGACAGACGCGGAAGACAAGAAAGAGAAACACGCGGCGACGGGCGAGGGCGAGGCGCGCGCCGCCGCTCCGGCCAACAGTAAAGAGAAGACCCCTATGTGCCTGGTCAACGAGCTGGCCAGGTACAATAAGGTACGTGGCTTTCTTCTGAGTGTGCAGTTCAGAATGATGATCAGTCCTTTGTTACTTGTCATATAGAAGATAGTAAAGAAGATGCGTGTATACTCATCTTCTTTTTCAATTTAGGACTGTAATCACCATCCCTAACACTGTGGTAAAGTTTAGAGAAAGAATTTAAAACTGATGTTAACAAGTATGCATTAAATGTAAAATCCGAATTATAATGTCTCCGGTTGGATGTTTAACAAGATAATATATAACAATATAATGTAAATTTAAATTGTTTATTTTTTTAATTTAGTTTTATCCTAAAATGTTGTTTTTTGCAAGATATGTTTTTCTGTAGCACTTCGGGTCTGAAAGTACTTCTAGAACCAAAGTGTTAGTAGGTTAGGTCTGGCAGAATAAAATCTTGTAAGGCCAGTCTTTTTAATGCCTAATGGTTAGACGCCCTAACCTCCAAGCCTCCAAATTAGAGGTTGGCGGTTCGAATCTGGACATAACTCGCACCTCTAACTTTTCAGAGTTATGTGCGTTTAAAAAAAAAATATCACTTGCTTCAACGGTGAAGGAAAACATCGTGAGGAAAACTGCACGCATGAGAGTTCTCCATAATGTTCTCACAAGGCTTGTAAGTCTGCTAATCCGCACATGGCCAGCGTGGAGGACTATGGCCAAACCCTTCTCATATTGAGAAGAGACCCGTGCTCTGTAGTGAGCCGGTAATGGGTTGATCATGATGATGATGATACATTTCATACCATTTTACAGATTAAGCATCAATACCGCCTTACATCAGAAACAGGGCCCGCTCACAAGAAAGTATTCACAGTAACACTCCGACTGGGTGATACTGAGGAATACACAGCTGAGGTAAACTTCATTCAGTTTTATGTTCGTTTCTATTATAATTATGTTATTTTCGAGGGATCTACAGGTTTTTACAATTTCTATTGATCTGTCTATGATTGAAATAATGTCCTCAAAAATATAAATTAATTAACGTAATGTGAAAGCTTTGGATTTTTAATCATCCGATACAATCAACAATATTTTTTATATACAACAATTTAGCCCTTGACCGCCACCTGATGGAAGTGATGATGCAGCCAAAAACACACAAGACAGACAAAAAAAAAACAGACAAAAACATTACAAGAAGTGTAATGAGACATTTTAGTTTAGCTAAAGAGGATTCACTTCTGCACGCGTATAATGTGTATTGTGCAATATTGTACGTAAGCTTATAGAAAAGTCCCCTACTATAGTGTAAAGTTTGATGTAAATGTTAAACAAGCATGGGTATGAAATATTGGTCTAATAAGGTAGCTCTTAACATAATTTTAAGTGGCATGTAAGATGGTGATAAGAAAAATAAAATTTACCTGGCTGAGTTTTTTGTGGGCCTCTTCTTAGACCAGGGCGCTTTTGGAACCCTCATAGCTTTAGTTTTAAGTTTACGAATGTAGTTATCACCATCAAATCACTACTATGTAAATTATTGACGCGTCAAAAGTGCCTTTTAAAGGACATTTGAATAAAGATTATGATTGATTGAAATGTTAAATTTTAATATTAAGTGACAAGACTAACCTGAAACTATTAACATACAGTATCCAACTTTTGATAACGTTATTTTAATTAGTATTTTTGAGAATACTGAAATCTACGAATGCAGTTATCACCATCAAATCACTGCTATGTAAATTATTGACGCGTCAAAAGTGCCTAAGGACTATTTGAATTTGTATTTCGCTGCATGTGCAGTTAAAGAAAATTTAAATTTATATTGTGTGCAGGGGTCATCTATAAAACGCGCGCAGCACGCGGCGGCGAGCGCGGCGCTGAGCGGGACGTGCTTCCCTCCCCCGCCGCCACGCGCGCTTCCCTCGCACGCGCACCACGCGTCCCACCACCGACACGCAGGTATGGATTGAAAAAAATTACTTATTGTAAGTGTAATAAGGTTCAATATCATACAAGCGCGAGCATTTCGTTGGACTGTTTGAAATTCAATGCTCGTGACCTAATGATGGCAGATGGACTCTGCCAATTAAAAACCCGTTATTAGGGCACGCTATGACGTTCTTCACAAGTGACTTCTAAGAGCTATCTAGACTACTAAGGCCATTGCTCTGTGGGCAGTGTGATAGCATGTATAAATACTTGTTACACTGAAAGATCAGAATAATGAAACGAATAATGATGAACGCGAGCGTGTCTTCGTAACTTTAATCTTTATGTCGATAGGGCCATGAATATATTATCATGATCAACCCATTACCGGCTCACTACAGAGCATAGGTCTCCTCTCGGTATGAGAAAGCTTTGGCCATAGTCCACCACGATGGCCAAGTGCGTATTGGCAGACTTCACACGCCTTTGAGAACATTATGGAGAACTCTCAGGTGTGCAGGTTTCCTCACGATGTTTTCCTTTACCGTTGAAGCAAGTGATATTTTAATCGTTTAAAAACGCACATAACTTCGAAAAGTTAGAGGTGCGTGCGCGGATTCAAACCGCCGAACTCTGATTAGGAGGCTGACACACTAACCACTAGGCTATCACCGCATTAATATATAATAAACAAAATCAAAAATTCAACTCCAATACGACTCTTGGTTTCGTTATCTGTATATCTACGTATTGTATTCTGGCAAGTCGGTCAGTCAGTCTTGCCTGGTTTTCTGTTTTGATTCGTCACCAAATTATATTTCCTGCACCTGTATAAAATTTTAAAATTCCAAAATAATACGATTCCCCAACTCCCAAGGTGCATAGAAATATTATTTGTGTTGTTTTGAAATCCTGAGGTTATGTCTGTTGCTGTAGTTTCGAATTGACAATACCTAGCAGATAACCATATTAGTTCCTTCTGCGTCACCGGGGGATTTTTGGTGAGCGAGAAGCCTGTGAGAAGAGCACTTGGGCTCAAAGACATCTGGAGAATGTCCCCTAAGGGAATGTCCCCTAAGGGAATGCCCCCTAAGGGAATGTCTCCTATGAGACTCGGGCGAAGTTCGGATTTGTATTTTTTAGACTGGGATCTCAGTCCGAGCGTTGCCAGGACTGAAGATGTGACTCACGCACAGATGACGTCAGATATCGGGGAGGTTGTGTCTGTATGTTTTAAACTTATATCCATCGTCTCCAGGTGCCGTTATGCCAACAGTGGAACTCAACGCGCTGGCAATGAAGCTGTGCCAGCCAGCTGTGTACACATCGGTGCCGGCCGTACCGAGACCCCGTCCACGGCTACCTTACCGCCTGCCCACGCCTTTCGTCCCACCGTATCCGCACGCAACACAGGGCCATACGCCAAGAATCTTAGAATCGTCATCCCTACTTTACAGGTGAACTAACTACTACATCCTTGGTATACATCCTCAGCGTAGTAATGTGTGGTATATATATACAAGCCTCATTAGAGATATCTTTGACAATAATGATTAATATTATCATGAATATAACAACTTAAGTTCAGATTGTTTAACACCTGGCTGGTATTGAAAATTCCGAGGCATAAAAACCCGTATCTAAATAACTATGTACAAATTAATCAAATCTATGAATAAAATGTTGTTGACTATCGACTAGGGTGATAGTCGATAGTTACGATAGTAACAACATTAAATGTTATAGTCCGATCTTATGCCGAGATCTCTAAAGCTAGCTTAGCGTCTGACTATGTATGTGAAGAGACTTATGTATCTGATCTCTGCCTTAGTTCCTTATCTTCTGTACTGTTGATGAGTAAGTTGTCTCTCGACGGACGAACTGTTCAATGATCAATAGCGCAAACATGTAATTTTGTACGTATTTAGTCATGATAGCCCGTTATAATGACGCTTGATAACTTGACACAGTCATGTATTTTTTGATATGGTCGCTGAAAGCGTTGTTAAAAAATCTTTTATATCATGTAAAATGATATAATGTAACTTAAATGTGTTTGATTTCCTTAAAGGCTTTTGTAATTTTAAAAGCTTTTAATTGGTATTTTATAGGAATAATATCCGAGGATGTGTCTAGCGTTTTACTTTTGTCCATCTGTTCCAGAGTGCGTCTGAGCGTGGGCGGTCGTTCATGGGTCGGAGAGGGCGCAACACCGCAGGGCGCGCGACACGACGCGGCGGCGCGCGCCCTTCTCGACATGCGCCCCTCCAGTAGCAACGAGAGCGACAACGGTATCTATCCCCCTCCATATGCCCCTCTATATGCCATACTAGTATCTTGTATGCTGGGTATCTTTTTATAAGAAAACCAAAAGTACAAAGAGGAAAATGTCTAGAACGAACTCCTAAAGCCGTAACAGTGTCAAACGTGCTCATATCCTTTCGGGAGTCATACGCAATTGCGGTTCTATGAAGAAAGGCCCGTGAATGTAGGACTTAAGTCACGGATTGGTTCACTCTCGGTGAAATAGGGAATCTGTAGTTACCTGTTGACAATCATGAGGATATGCACCAACAAAAAAAAAAAGCATTAAAAAATATAACAAGTGATGTTGCTTTTTCAAGTACCTTACATTTTAATTTGCGGTTCTATGAAGAAAGCCCCGTGAATGTAGGACTTAAGTCACGGATTGGTTCATTCTCGGTGAAATAGGCAATCGGTAGTTACCTGTTGACAATCATGAGAATATGCACCAACAAAAAAAAATATAACAAGTGATGTTGCTGTTTCAAGTACCTCACATTTTAAGAATACCTTAATCTGTAAGTTAGTGGATCTCAATTAAATCAAGACAAAGTTTCAGTCCAACACAAATCTGTCTGGTTTTCACACTTTTGGCTGAGCAAAGTCCAAAGTACACTCTTCAGACGAGTTCAATCTGATCAAGATTCTAGATCATCCCCCCTTTATGTAGGCATCAAAATCTCGTTCTAAAGTAATTATGAATCAAGATAATTTTGAATTTTTTGATCTATGTATTAATATGCATAATATTTATTAATTGCCTTCCTCTCTAGAGCAATATAATGTGTTAATAGAAGCTGTGTTTGCCAACAGAATCTGGATCCGACCTGCTGAATTCAGAAGTGAAATCGCCAGTGTCGTTGGTCCACGAGCTGGCGCTGAAACGTAATCTCAGTGTGCAGTTCACAGTTAAGTCTGAGCGGGGACCACCGCACATGAGGGTAAGTTTCACAAGTATTTTCGAATTTTGTATCAAATATGGCATGTGCCTTAGAAAATAAATTGTATTATTTTAAGCAGTGAATATTACTTACCATAGTAACATTGCAACAATTTTAGCTGAATAAAAGTTATTATTAAGTTATTATGTTCATCAGAGAATGCAAAGATATTTTCAACAACTGTTTTTAAAGAAAGTAAGAATGAGGAATGAGGTCGTAAAAAACACTTTCAAAAATAGTCTAATAGTAAAATTTAGGTAATAATGTATTTTTGTTATCTCAAATGATTTTAAAGTATGTGTTCTTGTTGCACACGATGGGCTCTCGTTAGTTAGGTATGTCATACATATTCGCAAAGTGTATCACATCTGCTTCCAAAGGAACATTCTATAATAGAATAGCATTTTTTTTTTATTCTCGCTGAAACGTTTTAATTATATCTATTTGCCCTCTATACAACATAATAAATGTTGTATAGATACAGATGTACACCTCTTTCTGTCATGGGTTATTGAACAAAACATTCTAAAACTAAAAAACTGTTAGGGTATTTGCCTTTTAATTAGTAGTTAGTGTCTTAAGTATACAAAATATCCTTATTTATATTACCTTGCCTTGACCATTTAATTTTCAAATGTTGGTGATATAATTACATTCGTTAACATAAAACTAAAAAACTAAAAACTATTCTTCTTTTCCATGCATTGTCAACAACCGATCTTATAAGTTAGTGGCATTTGACCTTGATATTTGTATGTTATACTTCATTATGCAGTAGGTTTGTCAAAACTATGAACACGTGGCCATTATTTGTGTCTACAAATACTGCTAACTAGTCAATTATTGTTTACGTTAAATGCATTTATTATATTGGCGTGGGTATGCTCAGGTATTCATAACAGCGTGTACCGTGGGCGATATGGAGACTGAGGGCGAGGGCAATGGCAAAAAAGTATCGAAACGCCGCGCGGCGGAGCGAATGCTGGAGGAGATGCGCCGGCGCTGGCCGCCCGCGTTGCTGCGCGCGCGCCCTCCCGCCGACCGCCGCCGACACGCGCCCACCAAGAAGAAGCCCAGGAACCTTATCAAGGTAAATTAACACTCCATTATGGAACACCAGTTGTTCGCCGCGTTATCTAAGATAAGAGATTGATATACCCTAAGTATAACAATCTCTTTCAACTTCCGTAGGTATACTAATTTGACATTACATTCTACATATCTAAACTATATTTCCAAAGAACATGCTGTGCAAAAGGCAAGGTTTATTTTCATGAGATTATCTTTATTAGAACACTGTGCGCCGCAGTTTAAGTATTTTATATTATGTTAAACACATTCAAGGTAAATAATAAATGAAAGAATATTATTTCTTTATTAATTATCACATTCGATTTGCCACATTTATACGACATCCAATTTAGTATGGAGAGGTGATATAGTAAAAATATATTAGTGAGAATGGTATGCATACATTGGTACGCGAGCCGGGCATTTCGGCTTCTATGGTAGTACCGATACTGCACTTGGGGAAAATTTCAGACCACACTGAACATTGTTATCAGCCTATTGAACCCTTTACGAAAGAGATACAACTCGTACTTCAAATTTGGTTCATTGTATACTAAAATTTACATTTAATGTCATTAATTTTATGTTATAAAAAGTCGTCCAAGTGTCAATACAATAGAATATCTTTATTTGTAGGAATATGCTACATACTGTGGTCATTACAAAAATTGTGTGTCTCAAAAACATTCAACTATTTTGATAGCATGCAAACATTCTTAAAATTTAATGCAATATAGTGAGCTTTAGCCAATCAGAAACGTTACTTGCTGTTTTAATTTAATTAAAATGTAATACAGTTGGTTTATAAAAGAAAATTAAGAAAATTAAATGTCAGGTAAACAAAAAATATTATAATGTAATTTCATATTGCAGTTGTTTATCAATTTTGGGAATTGTGTTAGTCGATATAAATGGGATCCTACATAATTATATGATTATGTTTGTTTTCAGGAGGGCGGTGCAGGCACGGGTTCGGGTAGCGAAGGCGGTAACGGCTCATGCACGGGCGCGGTAGCGAGCACCGCTGCAGTCGCGAGCGGCGGCGCCGACAACCCTATATCACGGCTCGCGGTTGCTCGGCATGCGGCACGCGCTCGGTCACCGCAGTACAGAGTGCTGGAGGAGAGGGGCGCGGCGAGGCGGCGCGAGTTCTTAGTGCAATGTGACGCGCCTCCGCACTGCGCTACGGGGCTGGGACCGAACAAAAAGGCGGCTAAGCGACGCGCTGCGCACAGTGAGTACTTGCTTTACACATTTACTGATCAACCACAATGAATAAAAGGTGTAAGGGACATGACTCAGTTATAGACCTCCACCTGGGCGATTAATGTACCCGCATTGTTAGCTGTACTACACCGCCTTTGAACCATGTGTTGAGCTCACCACTATCTCGCGCTTTATCGTCGCAGTAAATGGATAGGACGCGGTTCAATTCAGCTCTCTGCAATACCTAAAGTGAAGAACCAAACTATACTTAATTGATAGGTTTAAAGCAATGCTGTCCATTTTGCAATGTTAACCAAAGAATTGAAAGTATTTTATTAGGTCTACCAATTCAATTTAGAAATTAAAATTAATTAAAAATTATAAATGTACGTAGTAAGTGCACCATGTTAGATTTCAAATAACACAAAACTCACTTTTACTTCAGTAATAAGTACTTTTGAAACACAAAATGTAGATTCTACCGAGAACAATACAGGAAACTATACAATGTTTGAAATAACCTTAAACTTGTGAGAGCTGAACCGGCTGCTTCCAAACAACCATGTCATCAAAAGTCCACCCCACAAAGAACTTCTGTATCTTTCACAGACTATAAACAATATCATTGTTCTTTTATCCCGCAGATTTATTTATTTATTATTATTGATACACTTAATTGTAAGTGTATACATTAAAAAAAATACATTGCAGCAAACAAAAGTGGCACATTCACCAGTATGCATAAAGGTTATAGATGTACACGATATTGGCAGCAAAAGTTACATGTAAACTGCCACAAGAGAACAATGAAGACAGATAATTCACAATTACAAACTAATTAAAAGAAATTAATTGAACAAGCTACATATTCTTTTAGATGGGAGACTCGCCGATCATGCCATCGCATATTCATTCATTCGCCTAAAGTAATGCGTGCCAAAAGAGAGTTCTTTGAAATATACATGTAAATAGCAAAAATGCCTTTCCGATAATATGTTTCGTTTCAGATGTCCTGCTTGCGATGGAACTGGGCAACAACGCCAGCGATCAGACCACCAGCAATGGTGACGCTATCAACGGGTCGGGGGATGCCAACAAAACCAATAACGTCGATGCTAAACGAAAGGTAAATAGTCATTAGAAACAAAAAGGACGGAAGACATAGAAAAAATGATTTACATACATTTGTCGTTAAAATTTTGAATCTGTGTTGTTCGAAGCCATTACCGCGACCTATTTTCAGAATAAGGGTTCACCACTCTGGCCATGCGCGGATTGGTACAATTCACACACATTTTACATCATCATTGTGGACATAGTTAAAGCAAATTTTGTCTGGTGGGAGGCTTCGGCCGTGGCTGGTTACCACCCTACCGACAAAGTCGTGTCGCCAAGCGATTTAGCGTTCCGTTCCGTAGCGTTAGAAACCAATTAGGAGTATGAGTTTACCCATACCCCTAACAGGTTAGTCCGCTAACCATCTTAGACTGCATCATCACTTACCATCAGGTGAGATGCAATCAAGGGCTAACTTGTGGTGAATAAAAAAAAATATTATGAAAGTTACAGGGCCGGGGATAAAACTGTCACCTCGAAAGGGAGGCTGGAGTGGTAAGCACTTTGCTTGAACCGCTTTAAACTGTTGGGCAGATATAAATAAGTTGTACGCACGCGCACGTTTCTCTATGATCTCAAGAGAATGGCAACACAATAATTGTTTCTGGCCAGAAAATTCAATGCGACGTTGGGTTTTTTTTGATTTTGCATAATATTACTTGTCGTTACATTATTAATTTGTTGTCTTTGTCCCTTAGGAAAACGATTCAAATTCAGGTGGAGCCAATAGTGATGTGCGACAACCCGTTCCTGGAGTTCTCATGATGGACTATCATCAGCGCACCGGACAACCCTCACAACCCAATGGTCAGTTGAATTGCCTTCCACTTCTATATCTAAAAAGAACTAATGGCAATATGTTTGGGAGACAACAAATAACTGTGTCAACTATGTCATTAAAATTTTGCGCTTGGCTACGATCTCACCCATTGATAAGTGACGATATTAGGTACGGACCGAAGAGTGACGGTCTGACGTGCTCTCCGAAGAATGGTTGTAAACCTGTATTGTATATAAGATAATAAATAAACTAGAGTAACTAGATAAACAAAGGTGTTAACCTCTTAGTGCTATCATTAAATGTTTCATAAACATTGGGCTCCTTGTGAATTTAATTCATCAACGCTCTTAGTTACGTACTTTGCTATAATGTTAAGAAAACTAACTACTATTCATTTGCGCTAAGAAAATCGGTCTTTTTTTTCCGCTGGGAAATGCTTTTACGCATCCCCTCCGGAGGCGACGCAGGCAAGACTGCGCCGCTTCCGACGGGGTATGTGGGACTCCCCGGCGGCCAGTCTGGCGACCAGAATACCCACTAAAACCCAGCGATGCTCCTTCGCGTCGCCTGGTGGCTGGGTCACGGGAACACTGATGCACTCGACAGCGGCCTACAACACAAGATAAAACATACTCATGTTTATTTTAATTTAATTTCATATTTTTACCATGTGTGTGTGGTATTGTTGGTAAAAACTATTAAAGTGTTATTTACCAATTAAGCAACTTTTCACATACAATCGACGAACCATTTAATGTATCTCTTACACCAGTCTTATAGCGACAGTAGTGTCATCTAGTGGGAAGCATCACAGTTCAATCTACTATTTAAAGATCCATTTTACATTACAATTAAGCATTTGAACAAGAAAAGACGCATTGCTTTTTGTATTATTATATACATGTCTTTGATATACCTATTTTATTTATTTCCTTAATACACAGTAATTTTTTATTTCATTCATCATTGTTACTATTTCTATACAGGAGTGAGCGAGACGAGCGCTACGGGCGGCGTGGCACCAACAGTGGGTGCCGTGGGCGTGGGCAGCAGTGGCGCGACTGGCCCCGGCAGCCTGACGCCAGGCGCCAAGGACCAACTCATGTACCTGTCGCAACTGCTTGGCTTCACCGTGCAGTTCTCTGATTTCCCCAAGGTACGTTTATGGATTCTTAACTTAGTAGTGTTTCACACCATAAGCATATTATATAGCACTAAGAATGGAAGCGGTTTTAGGCTTGATTTGTGTTTCTGTGGCATCAGGATTGCTCTAAGAATTTTGCTACCCTCTAAACATTTTTTAACCTTCGTATGTGTAATATACACTAGTCAGGAACAAGACTTTAAATATGGAAATGCCATTGCCATGTCGTTCGGTTGTATAGTTTTAGGTATCAAACATATTTACTTAGTCTAGCCATTCAAAGGGGGAACGCTGCCAGTATCTTCGGAACCTTGCCTAAAGGGTTTTAATAATATATTTTAGTAATGATGTTAAATATTTATTTAATTTGTAAGGTTTTTTAGTTTTAGGTTAATCTAATTTTATTTTACAGCCAATACAGAGTAAAATATGTATCACAGGAAGCCAATAAAGTTTACTTAATTAATTAATTTTCTGTACTTTAATTATCTCGCTCCATGTATTAATGGTACGTTTTTTAACCAAGTTAAGTGCCTAAGTTATCTGTAGACTCCAATGTATGAACTGTTGTGTGTTGCATGGCAGCGCAACCACGGCGAGTACCTGTCTCTGGTGTCGCTGTCGACGGAGCCGCCGGTGATGTGCCACGGCGGCGGCGCCTCCACCGCGCAGTCGCACGAGCAGAGCGCGCGCGCCGCGCTGCGTGCATTGGCGCTTATGGGGCTCGACGCACCCACCACCGGGTACGTACCATTCATCATCATTATATGGCGAAAGGTATGGTTGTCATCGCGTATTATATATATAAACATCTATTAGTGCGCCTTGGCAGCAATATCGACCTTCAGGGAAATTGCGTAATGCTCTTTTATACCGTCATGCCTCGTCTACGTCAATTCAACTATTAACTTCTTTCACATTCGCGAACCGTTCTAATACCTGATTTAAATTTTATAAATTTGTACATTTACCCTTTATTTTGTATGATTGATCCCAAAAGAAATATGTGTTTGATACCCTATCAGTTAACTACCATGATGATTAGTTAAATATAATAATGAATAATTATGATGAGTAACATTTAACTAAATAGCCAGAGGGATGCGTGTTTGAATTCTGGTTCTTTATAGAGCATTTAGTATATTTATACATTAGTACATATAGTATATTTATACTAAGAGTAACAAACAATTTTTTTAATGCATAAGAATAGAGTAATAGTGAATTTTGATTATGTTGCAGAAGCAAACAGAGTCCGGCAGGCAAGCCGGGAGTAATCAGTACCGGCAACGGGGACTAAGCGCCCCGCGCTCCCCCATCCTGGCAGCGGTATACCCCCCTCGCAATATTACACACGTGTGAATATCTCACGGCGCGAAATAAACCCTTGGAGACATCTTCTATACTTGACTACTTAACTTTGTTGCACAGCTGATGGGTACTGTGACACAATATAATATGACAGTTCTTAGTCGTAATAGAAATGAATTTGACAGTCCAAACAGATATGTCACTCGAATGCTACTTTCATTCAGGCTGACCTATATAATTATAAACTGACAAGAATTTTGCTCTGATTAAAAATAATTCCAAGATCGATTGATATATCGAATAAATTAACGATATATTTTTACTATTCTGTGGTAACGTTTTTTTAATTTATCTTTTGACCGTTGATTATCATGCAATATTTTCATCTGGTCTCGTCACATTCTATTACACTATCCATCATTAACGGGTTTACTTTGAAAATTGTGTCGTTTATAACTCACTTCACCCATCAGCTGTGAAAATGAACTTTATTTCGTACCTATCCCCTAGCTATGACATATTCACAATGACATTTAGTTGATCTCGGGTCATGCAACAAGTTTAGTTTCTTTTTGTTTTCAATTTTTAATATAATATTGTTTTTTCTTTTCCTATTGTTTTAGAAATACAAATATGTATATATTTTTTTGTTATAGTTCGCGATCTGTAGTGTATTTTATGTTGAACACGAAACGACTCCTGATGTTAAATTTACAACGTATTAAATACATGTACGGTGCGAAATATATTGTGACAAATGTAAACTGCTAAGTGTCGGGAGCTGAAACTATTTTAAGAAAGTAATATATAAGTAATACGTAGCCTTAATTAAGCGAAATTAACTTTAGTAATACAGCTATCTCGTTATTAATACAGTAGATAGTAATAGGATAGACAAATATCGGTTAATGAAATGTAGAACCGTTATGTTATAACGTAACGAAACATGAGGCTGTGAAGCCAAACCAAAACGGTCTATCGTTGCGACGACTTCCGGCGCCTATGACGTCATAAGTTTGGAAGGTTTTAGCGTAAGA